>OX352702.1:2400000-4800000 GCA_947095575.1 Electrophaes corylata
TTTGTACATTTTTTGTCACCGACTGTACCAGTAGAGTGTGAAATGCAAGACGGTGCCACGTGTCCGGGTCACGGCGCGTCTGATATGCCTTCTGTGAGTTGGGTTCCGCAAGGGGAAAATATTTTTTTTAATAATAAGTTGTTTGGTCCTACATTTCGTCTTTCGGTTCGTGGTCGCCATTCGAGAACCTTTATTTCCAAGAACTTCATTAAATGACCCCGAAAAATATATCAAAATCATGAACAAACACTTGAACCAAAATCAAACTCTAGCTTACACTTAGCTTTACAGATTTATTAGTCATCATTAAAACTGCAACATTATTAAGCATATATTCTGGATAGCACGGTACGACTACGGAACCATTACAACTTTCATCGTGTACTCGCTTAGCCAATGTTTTTATTTTCTAGATCTCGGTACTAAAGACGTTAATTATGAGGTCTCGCGGCGTTTTTGATGCGTTTTGCTGCGGTTATGTTGCGGGTAAAGGGATGGGTGGAATCTTGGGTTTAGACTACAAACCGCTGCACTAGTACAGCGTGAATGTCATGTATAATGTATCATGTATTTGACATGACATGACACTGTTATTTTTTACTTACTACCTACTATTGGTAAATAGGTACTTCTTACTGTAACCTACATGGATGCTTCTCTTGCGATGCCAACGGAAGACATGTGTATAAAAAAACACGACATAAAATAAACGGTAGGAACCAAGCCGTAAGTTTGTTGCCTGTTTTAGGCTTGGTCGCGAGAAACTGGCGCTTATTTACCTAGCTTTAGACGTTTCAAGATGATCCCTGCGGATATCACTAAGTTTGACTTGAAAGTCAAAGTCAAAAACCATTTATACAAGAACAATATATTGTGCTTCTCTTCGCAAAAGACCGTATAGTCAGGTTATCGTTTTTTACTATTTACATAGTTTTTTTCCCTGAAGCTTATAGGGGAGACCTGTATCCAACAATGGTCTTGTGACTTGACTTTGACCATCTCTTTCTGTTGACATGAGAGTGACAGTGACAAGATTAGTTTAATACAGCCGCTAAAATGTGTCGGAATGACGAACCTACAGCTATTGTGTCCATTTTACAAGCTTTTTGTCGCCCCAAGCAGACAAGACGTCTGTATTTCTATTTATTTCCGACAGGAATACGCCTTGATAATAATGTCATAATAATAGCAGCAAAAAGTACAATGCAAACTAACAAAGAGATCTAACCGTCCAGTCATTCAGCCATTGTCAAAGATACGATGAAGGTCGCTTGGTAACTGGAAGGTAGCTTATTTTATTGTTCGTTCGTTCACAGCTGCTGGGCTACTTGGACTGGAGCAAAATGTTTACTTACGATTAAAACGAAAGAATACAAAAGATATACGAATTCTTTAGAACTAGTACGCGAATCGAAGAAAATAGTTCCAAATTTGAATTTGTTCGAATGCAATAGCTTTTAAATTTGAATGTGTTCGAATGAAAAAGGTTTACGATTCTAGCAAAAAGGTCAGCAAACTCTTTAAAACGTCAATTCAAGCGTTATTTGAATATTACTCTGTTTATCAGCCAGTATCTTCATACCCAGATAAACCTACGGACCGTCTGGAAAAACCTTTTTTTTTTAAATAGGAGTCTTATGAGTAAACAACTGGAACTCGAAAAAACTAGTTTCAAATTTGAATTTGTTCGAATGCTATGTATCGACTGCTATGATATGTATGTGCTGTGTATGTAGCTTACGGATCATTTGGAAAATCTTTTTTTTATCCGTATTCGTTTCTTTATCACTCATGATAGAATAGTCTTCTATACGTAAATGTATAAAGTGAAAATGTCTATTGTTTCCTTAAAATAAAAGCGACTACCTAATTTGTGAGTCACAAACGTACTGTCACACAAAATGTAACCGTTATTTCAAAAGTATGAATGACCGAACTTCCGGTCGTTTATTACTTGTTGCTAGAACACAAGGTGTAGAACATTAGCAGTCCATAATAGTCGTTATTTTATAGACAGGAAGGCAGAATTTCCAACGATGCACCAAGAATATTTTGCGTCGTAAATGATTATATATATTCACCCCCATACTTATAACGTTATTATAATTTAAAAATAGCTTAAAATAGCGGTCTTAAGATCTCTCAGATCTTTGACAGCCATCACAGCTCAGTTTGTAGTAGCCCTGCCTTCTGTGCTGTAGGTGGTGGGTTCGATCCCCGCCGAGAACAAACATTTGTGTGATGAACATAGATGTTTGTTCTGTGTGTCTGGGTGTTGTATTGTATTCTATGTATGTACTTACAAAAAAAAGTATATAAGTATTCTTTCAGTCATCCGGTTCCCATAGTACAAGTTATGCTTAGTTTGGGGCTAGATGATGTTGTGTAAAAATGTCCTGAGATATTTATTTATTTATTTGGATTAAATAAACTCATGTGATTTAAAAGGAGTGATTGTGTGCGTGGAGGAGCCATATACCTTCATACAAAACAAAAATATAAAATATTTAATCCTCAGGCACGGTAGATATCCCTTCAGATATCATAGTACAAAGTGCTTACTCACTCGAGTTTCTTCGAGGAATTTTTGGTACCGCAAACTTCCTCCCTTTCCTCCCCTATTATCCCAATCAAAAGTCGCGATCAACTAAATAGTGTTACGAGTATCAAAGATAAATTTTTAGATAGGATATAATGGGGACCCGTCACAGTTTTTTCTATGAATGCAGTTTTATAGGCCTTGAAAAACTAAAACATAAAATGCAAAATTTTTTTTTCTACGGCCAAAACTGACTAAGTTATGGGCAAAATACCGAACGAGATTCACTGACCGCGCGAACGGAAGCGATGACGTCACAAAGGCCCAGCGCTAGCCGCCAAACCACTGCGCGCCCCGCGTTTCTGTTCGCGATACTCGTCCGACACGGAGCGTAACGTCACCAAGTGATTTAATTAGGTTTTTATTAGAAGGTTGTTATTTTAATATAACAAATGAGTATTAGAAATAAGGTAGATATCGGTTTTGAGCAAGCGCAATCCGATAATCTACCTAAAGTTGATACCTTCATGGTATTTGATTATCTTAGTAATCATTTAAATTACACAAGCGCTGAAATTCATGGTTGGAAACTTCAGAGGTAAACAAATCTCATTATCAACCTAATCAGAATAACAGGATAATATGTAGGTAGGTACACATACTTGGACTAGCCTATAAAATACCTAAAAGTTTTAGGTTAGTCAGCCAGGGAAGTTGTGTTTGTTGTTGTAACTACCTACGCTGTTATTTTCAACATTAGTATGTAGATAAGTATGTAGAAACTTAAAGGTTTAAAGAAAAATATTATGTAGGTATAAAATAAATAAAATTAGACTTAAATACTTAATTTGACAGAAATGTACCTACCTAAGTTCTTTGGACACGTAATTTAGAGCTATGAATAAACGAAAGCGTTAGGTATGTTAAGTTTAAAATAAGCCCTAAGAATTTAAATTATATTTTGTCGTAGGTTATACCCAGATTTATTTAAAAATTATACAATAAATAATCAAGGTCAGGAATACAATACAGGAATGCAATACTTCCTTCTTCAATCTAAGCATTCCTCCCCACAAGCCTATACTTGACGTAGTTCTCCATATGACGACCGATGTGGCGCGGCTGGCGAATGTCCGCCTGCGACGCGGAGGTTGCGGGTTCGATTCCCGCCTTGGGATAAATGTTTGTACGATCTGCTAATATTTATTCCGGGTGTTCTGGGTGTTTTCTATGTATAATAAAAAATATGTATGCATGTAATGTATTGTATTAAGTATATCAGTCATCTAGTACCCATAACACAAGCTCTGCTTAGCTTGGGGCTAGATGGTGCTGTGTGGATTGTTCAGCATTATTATTATTATCAGCTTCCACCTAAAAATATAATAAATTCAGGTATATATTTTTTCTTTTTTATTATATATCACTTTTGCCCGCAACTTCGTTCGCGCTTAAATTTACATGGGTAAGTACTTCTTTTTCATTCACTTTGGCTACAGTTTTATTACATGTATAGATAGATATCCTCATCCTCGAGGGTACGACGCCAGAGGCATGGAGCAGGAGTGTGGTGGTACTGTTCTTTAAGAAAGGTGATAACACCCTTTTGAAGGAGAGTAGTTACTAATCGTCTCGCTCGTAGGCTAGACGACTTCCAGCCTCCCGAACAAGCCGGGTCCCGAAAAGGCTTCAGTACCATAGACCACATTCATACGCTCCGGCAGGTTATACAGAAGACCGAAGAGTATAACCAGCCACTTTGTTTAGCGTTTGTGGACTATGAAAAAGCCAGTCGAAACCTGGGCAGTGTTACGGTCACTCCAGCGGTGTCAAATTGACTATCGGTACATCGAAGTGTTGAAAGGCCTATATAGTAATGCCACCATGACTATCCGACTCCAGGACCAGAGTACAAATCCTATCCAGTTGCAAAAAGGAGTGAGACAGGGAGATGTAATTTCTCCGAAACTGTTCACGTCTGCACTGGAGGATATTTTCAAGCTCGTGTCCTGGAATAGGTATGGCATCAATATCAATGGCGAACACTTAAGTCACCTTCGATTTGCCGACGATATAGTCATAATGGCGGAATCGCTGGAAGACCTAGAAACAATGCTTAGAGACCTCAATATTGTCTCCCAACAGGTGGGTCTTAAAATGAACATGAGTAAGACGAAACTTATGTCAAATGCTCATGTCGCACCCGTACCGGTATATGTTGGAGGTCAGCCGACGAATCCAACTCGGATGGGCAGCGTTCGGGAAATTACGGCACATCTTCTCGTCACAGTTACCGCAAAGCCTCAAGACGAAAGTCTATAATCAGTGTGTGTTACCAGTGATGACTTAATGGCACTGAGACGTGGTCGCTAACTATTGGTCTCATACACAAGCTTAAAGTCGCACAACGAGCTATGAAGAGAGCGATGCTGGGAGTTTCACTGCGAGGTAGAATCAGAAATGAGGAAATCCGTAGAAGAACCAAGGTCACCGACAGCTCTGAGAATCAGCAAGTTAAAGTGGCAGTGGGCAGGCCATAAAGCTCGTAGAACCGACAACCGTTGGGGAATAAAGGTTCTCGAATGGCGACCACGAACCGGAAGACGAAGCGTAGGACGTCCTCCTACCCGATGGACTGACGACATTGTTAGGACCGCGGGAAGTCGATGGACGGAAAGGGCTCAGAATCGTTCTTCCTGGAAACGTGTGGAGGAGGCCTATGTCCAGCAGTGGACTTCTACAGGCTGATGATGATGATGATGAAATAGATATATATTCCCCAAGACGGAAATATTCCTCTATAATCCCAAAATGATCCCCGATATCCCGGGAAACTTGTGGGATATTCCCGCATTGGGGAATATTACCGAGAACGGCACATTTTATTGTAGTTAGACCTGAGTACGACCCTAGTTTTAACCCGACTACCGAGAAAGGGTTATTAGAAACTTCACTACTTACATTTTTTATCATTTACTTACTCATTGAAATATACCTAGTAGGTACGACCCTGTATTTTTCTTTAACATTCGTAAACAAGCTTTACTAAGCTACCTACGCACCTGTTTACCACACGAGTAATGATTGAGGATCATTTTGATGTAAGTAGGTACCTCCATAATATACCAACTATTATCATAGTTGGTATATTATGGAGGTACCTACCTACTTACATCAAAATGATCCTCGCAACAAAATCTTGAAGTTTGGCACGAAAGCGGAATTTTGTCATCCCTCTTCATGATAGTGCACCATTTTTTGCGCACTTTCGGGACCTTTGGCACATTGAAAAATAGTTTTTTAGGTGTACTAACTGAAGTATTAGTACACTTCGGTACTATACAGTACTTATAGTTCGGCATATTCACGTAAAAACCACAACACGACCCGCGCAGATCGAGTGAACTCTAATAAATGAATTGCGGAGAGCACGCCCGCGGGCGGAAAAGATATCGTGACGTCACATGAGCTATTCGGCCGCCCCGCGGTTGACTGGTACAAAATGTGTAATATCTTCGCAACCAATGGAACGATTTCAATGATTTAAAAAGTATCGTACCTAAACGAGTAAAAGGAACACCATTACATAGATAATATATGCATTTTCCGACTTGGTACGGGAGCTCATTAATGCGATTTGAAGAGTTTCTTAATTCGTATTTTCGTTACCCTCCAACGTAACAAATAAGCCAATGCAATACAAAATATCTCGAGATCTCAATATAATTTATAAGATGACAGTTAATTTTCTTACATAATTTATTATCGTACCCTGAGGCACCTTACCACCACAACGACAGATTACGCCTATTACTTTGTCAGTTAACACGATTGTGTCAAGACAGTCATGTCATGATCGTAACCTACCTACTCTGAAAAACGATAAACGAAGTACCGTATTGTCGTTTCGAGTTACATTACGTTTCGGTTCTACATTCACCATGCAAACCGCTAAAAAGTGGAACTCATTACCAGCGTCTGTTTTTCCTGAACATTATAATCTAAATCTTTTCAAAGCAATAAATAATATTGCAAAGTGAATAAATATAAATATTTAGAGTACCTACATTTTTTTTTACACATTTGTGTATGACTTTGACATTTATAATTAGTACACATCTAACCCCATTTTAAGCAAAGCTTGTACTGTGGGAACCAGATAACTGATAGAATACTTATATATTTTTTTTTGTAAATACATACTTCACATACTATATAACACCCAGACAGAACAAACATCTATGTTCATCACACAAATGTTTGTTCTCGGTGGGGTTCGAACCCCCCACCTACAGCGCAGATATGCCTGAGATGCCGCGCAGTGTGTGAGTAACTTAAAACGACAATACGAATCCGTTTATCGTATTCAAGAGTAGACCTGCTACCTTCGTTCCGTCTTTGTGTATGACTTTGACATTTATAATTAGTATTGAATGTTTATTGTCTCTTTGTTCGCCTATTTAGTGATTCTATTTCCTTGACCTGCACCTGTAGGCAGCTTGGCTTGTATCACTTCACATTGAGCTTTCATTGTATATTTAAGTTGCCTGGCTCTAAATTTAAGCTTAATATAATAATAATAATGCTGAACAATCCACACAGCATCATCTAGCCCCAAGCTTACATACATAGATATTTTTTATTATACATAGAAAATACCCAGAACACCCGGAATAAATAATTACAGATCGCACAAACATTTATCCCAAGGCGGGAATCGAACCCGCAACCTCCTGCGTCGCAGGCGGACATGCGCCCGCCGCGCCACATCGGTCGTCAATGACTAGGCATGGAGTTATTCTTTTTGACTTAATTGGGCTCGGTTGTGGTAGTAGCTGTCTTCTGCGTTGTAGGTTGTGGGTTCGACCAGCACCGAGAATGTGATGAACATAGATGTTTGTTCTCTGTCTGGGTGTTATATCTATACCAATTATATGAAGCTTTGTCCTGACTGGCTGACTTTAACCACTGATCGTAGCCGTTTGTAATTTTCAGGGTACATTTGTCTTGCTACGTGGAGGTGCACTAAGAAAAGTAAAATTCAACCCCTAAACTGGTACAGCGGAGGTTGAAGTTTGTGTGAAAAACTCTTATTATTATTTACAAAAAAAAATTCACTTGTCTGTCAATATTTAGAGAGCACAAAATAGTATATCCATAAAAGAATTCTGTGATTGATTTTTATGATTCAGGGTATTTTTTATAACCGCTTTTCAATCAACATTTAACATCAAGTGTGATTGCAGTCAAATTTAGTTTAAATACCTTAAACTATATTTTAAACACTTAGCCTTAAGCCAAAGAGTGACACAAGCTTAGAATCAGGTGGCTTACTTTTGGTAGCTGGTCGATCTACCCATTAGACGCGTCCCAGTCGTGTGCAACAAAATAAACTAACTATTCAGACTGTGTGGGTTCAATCTTCAATCTACCATCGTTATTCCAAATCTTATACTCGTACTAATTGTAATGCTAAAGTTTGAATGTCTATTGTTTATTTACAAAACGACTACAATAAGTCAAAGAGCATTTATTCATTAAAATCCGCAGGGATCATCTTGAAACGTCTTAAATCTAGGTGAATCTAAGCGCCAGTTCCTCGCGCCTAGAAAAATAGCGCAAATATATCGTAATAGAATAGTCTGAAGAAGTAGACTTTAGCAGTAGACTGCTGAATGGTCTTCGCAAATATTTCTGAATGATTTTGTGTCTTTTCTTCATCCATCGTACCGGTAGTCTAGTGGCATTTCCACTCGACACTCCCATAACACAAGCTATGCTTAGTTCGGGACTAAATGATGTGTTAAAATATAAGGTATTTTACTTTAATCCATTGCTGGTCATGCCTTCGTAATAGAATTAGTATGTTTAGTCATACTCGAGCATTGAGTTATATCCCTGAAATGGAAGATATTTGCGAGACCACAGCACAGGACAAAGCATGATTACATTTGACGCGGCCTCCACCTGACATTTAAGGGTCATAATAGGTGCAAAGATCGCGTGTCAGATGTCGCCAGGTAATTGCACGCTCACGCTTGCCTTCCGTACCCTGGGGTGCTCGTGACGTCATTCATTACAAGAGATCTTGACACTTACGATCTGTCAACACGCCAAACACAAGCAAACGCCGTCCAGTTCCGGTTTAACGCTTCGCCGAACACAACAGCTTCCTCGAATTTGAGCCGTGGGAATATCTTGTGTTATGTGGAGAAGTATTCGGCATAAACATGAGATATTTCCTAAACACTTACATAAAAATTCGACTTAGATAACTTAGAAACCATTAAGGATCTTAAATGGTCCCAAGAGGTTTTTTATGCTACTGGTGGTGGAAGATACATATGGCCCAACTGATGTTAAGTGGTAACCATCACCTATAACATTGCCTTGTAGGTCACGCTCGTTATGTGCCCTGCGAAGCACTACTCTATGTCAATCAACCTGAGGCATACAGATGTTAAGCCTCATGTGCCTGTAATTTTACCGGCACCCTTTAAATCAGAACACAGCAAGCTGCTTGGCAGTAGGAATAGGCATGGTAGTAGTACTTCCCCGGACGAGCTCTTCACTAAGAACTCTATCACTACTATACCAATTATAAGAATCTTTGTCCTGACTGACTGATTGACATATAGACAACGTACAAACTAAACTACTGGTCGTAGAAACGTGTAATTTTCAGGGTGTATTTGTCTTGGCACGTCGAGATGAACTAAGAAAGAAGTTTCTGAAATTCAACCCCTAAACGGGTACAGCGGGGGTTGAAGTTTGTATGAAAATAACATCTCACACGACCGAAATTTCGCTAGTTAATACATAAAAACGCTTGGGTCTTAAAACTGAAATTGTAGCAATAAACTTATTTACCTTGAATTTCTCGTACCTTTGGCGCTGGGTACAGTTAGACTCCCCCTAGAGTGCAGACAACTAATTGAAATTTCTGCGCTCCGTAGGCGGTGGCGGACAGCTTAATTACCTTTGTAAACAACTCGTGTGCACCGCGCCTTAGCTGTTAGGCAACGAGACAGTGACCACAGCGGATACCTACGCGATGTGCCAACGCAAATATTGCCATACAAATAACATCTCTACTAATAACTTGCCATGCTTATTACTTAGTTTAGAGCCTCGGTGGTCTCTAAATATGCTTTCAGTGGGACAAGCGAATAAATTAGACATTTGTGGTGTACACGTATCGTACTGCTTTTCGAGTTACACTGCGCAGCAGCTAAGTAACACTCCGCATTTGAGTTATGGATGCCGCGAAATGTAATCTGATGTTTTTTATTAGGGTTCCGTACCCAAAGGGTAAAATGGGACCATATTACTAAGACTCCGCTGTCTGTCTCTCTGTCTATCCGTCTGTTGCCAGGCTGTATCTCATGAACCGTTAAAGTTAGAGAGTTGGAATTTTCACAGATGATGTATTTCTGTTGCCGTTATAACAACAAATAAGTACTTAAAACAAAATAAAATAAATATTTAAGTTTTTTTGCCGTTTTTATTATATACCGTACGGAACCCTTCGTGCGCGAGTCCGACTCGCACTTGACCGGTTTTTATTTTATACGTTTACGCCACAAATGTCTTATTTATTCATAACACTTATGTACTATGTTGCAGAATATTATCCGTCTGGAGAAGACCACTACTATGCATAGACCTCTACCAAATCCCATAAAAAAAAACGCTACGCTTTTGAATTTGTTCGATAGTAATCGCTCTATTGGTAACCTATCTACTTTATGATCTTTGACTGCCTATGTTTTAGGGTAGACATCGTTTTGTCCTAATCCTGAACGTTGTTTATAAATTAATGTTCAATTACTAAACGCGTGAGATATTTGGTTGATAATTTTGTGAAATCAGCGTCCAGTCCCTAGAATAACCTTTGTCAAATTTAAGGTTACTTTTGTCTGAGAAATTTAAAGAATGATTTCGTCACACATAACACGGATTGTTTTTCAAAAGATATTTCCAATGTGATTGAGGATTTTAAACCAACAGCCTCGATAAATATCTATAATAATATATAAATATCTATATAAATTATAAATAGCATCGTAACTTGGCATAAGCAAGAACTAGTGGCCGCTCGCAGCTTCGCCCGCGTAGCAGTTTTTTCTCGATCCCGTTATTTTTTCAGGATAAAAAGTAGCCTATATGTTAATCCAGGTTACAATCTATATTTATTCTAAATTTCATCCAAATCGGTCTACTGGTTAGAGCGTGAAAGAGTAACAAACATCCATCCATACTTACAAACTTTCGCGTTTATAATATTATAGTAGGATATTATACCGTCTGTATCTTTCCTGATACAGAGTAATCCCGGCGCCACGCTTCACGAATCCGTGTCGCAAGTGTGCCCATTGTGTTATCAGTGATAACAGTCCCGCGAGAGCTGTGCAAATATTACAACACTCACTAAAGTGGAGCACGCTGTCATCCACACTGAGAAAAATGGATTTCGAGCCTAAGGTTGAAAAAGTCTTACACCGTTGAATTGTAATTACGCTGGGCGAGTTTGTAACGCTTACGTTAGTTTTTACCTAAGAATATGGAGTTTTTACCTTTCAAAGTGAATACGTCAAAATGATACCGTCTATTAGTCTTACACAGAACGACCGGAACAACTTTATAAGGCGTTTCTGTTCGTTGTTACGTTTAGTCGGTTTTCTGCCTTCATAGGAACAAAATCGCCGTAATAACAATGCAGATACATGGTTAGAGTTGAGAGCTCTTCCAGCCAGGGTATCTACGTCACAACACGATACACGAAGGTTCGACTTGACTAGAGTTAGACTACACTCAGCTCGACTGCGGAGTTTGTGTATCCTTTTCCTAACAAAATATACAGGTTCTTTTACCAAGATTAGTCAGTATGGTGAAGTAGGAAACTATAAGATATGAGAACCGTGACGTGGTTTTAAGAGCAACGAAAAAGTACATTTAAAGACATCCTACTAATATTATAAGCGCGAAAGTTTGTAAGTAAGTATGGATGGATGGATGGATGGATTGATGTTTTACTGTTTCACGCTCTAACCAGTAGACCGATTTGGATGAAATTTGGAATAAACATACAATATAACTTGGATTAACATATAGGCTACTTTTTATCCCGAAAAAATTACGGGAACGGGAAAAAACTGCCACGCGGGCGAAGCTGCGAGCGGCCGCTAGTTAACTACATATATACACAACCGCATTCATTTTAATGATATACTTAAGAGAGTCGGTAGGATATGTAGCTCGCAAGGAATACATTGTGTTACAGAAGGACCGGTGTCGCTTGCGACAAAAGACCTGGGTAACTTGTCTACTCTAAAACGATAAACGAAGTTTCGTATTATCGTTTTGAGTTACACACTTATGTCAGGCAGCGACATTTTGACTGTGGAACGGTTTACGAGTATCCCCTCAGTGTACCTCACGATAATACGATAATACGAACGAAACTACGTCTATCGTTTTTGGAGTAGTCACTCTGTTCTAGATGCGCAGACAATATCCTTGCGCCAACATGGCACCGTTTACGCAAGCTAAGACGTGAAACTGTTGTATATCTCAAATTTACTAGCCGAGGAAGTCAGCAGGGTGTGTTTAGCACGATATTAGTCTAGCCACGATCAAAACGGCTTTCATGGTGCAACACGCTATAAATTTATAAATTGTATCTACGAGTATTATGCTATCTTAAAACAGTAAATGGGAAAGTTTGTGTGTTAAGCTTAGCCTCTGGCGCAGTTGGTTGAGAAGGACGAGGCGTGGGTTCGATTGCCATAATAAAAACAAAAGTTAAAAGTAAAATCTAGGGATATCAAGTTTTACATAACTGATACTCTCTTTTGACATCTAGTGTTTAGGAGAAGTAGATCTCTTAGTGAATGGCTCGTCCGGGGAAGTACTACCAGCATGCCTATATCTTCCGCCAAGCAGCTTGTTGTGTTCCGGTTTGAAGAGTGTGGGTACCGGTGAAATTACAGGCTTAACCGGCTTAACACCTGTTCGCTTTAGGTTGATAGACGTAGAGCAGTGCATCGTTGGGCACGTTCCTAACAAACGTGACCTGTGAGGTACCCCATTGTAGTGGTAAAAACTATCAGGTGGACCATCTTTCCTTCAGGAAGTCGTATAAAAAACTCACTACACAAGAAAACCTAATCTGGAATCAGGACTATGAGACTGCTCGGTGTTATTCAACCCAGTAGGCACGTTCAGAGTAATATATTTTAGTTAATAAGTGTGCCGAATCCGAATCACACTAAAAGTCTTTGCATCGCGACAGCGAGGGCTGGGTCGATTTGGGAATCCGTCCCCTGAAATACAGTTTATAACTAGTTCAGGGGCTGGTATATTCCGACTCTACTCTGCCTCGCAGTCGCGGATGCAAACATTACTTAGGTACTTATAAGTATAAGTTTAGGTTAGGCTATTTTAGTATAACGGTTGTCTGGAAGACATCGCTACCCGCGATAAGTCCGCCGATTGCAGGACAAATCCTTTTGTACTTTATTTTATATTTTATTGTATTAATTATAAGCCTTGTCCTCAATAAAGTTATTATTATTATTATTATTATTATTATATTAGGTGTTAGGTGTATTGACGACCGATGTGGCGCGGCGGGCGAACGTCCGCCTGCGACGCAGGAGGTTGCGGGTTCGATTCCCGCCTTGGGATAAATGTTTGTACGATCTGCAAATATTTATTCCGGGTGTTCTAGGTATTTTCTATGTATAATAGAAAATCTATGTATGTAATGTATTGTATTAAGTATATCAGCCATCTAGTACCCGTAACACAAGCTCTGCTTAGCTTGGGGCTAGATGATGCTGTGTGGATTGTCCAGCAATATTATTATTATTAGAGTTCTTGACGCAAAGTCGCAAGCGTAGCACTAGCTGTAAATAAAACGATTCCGATAAACTGACTGTGCGTTGGAAAGTCGCCCAGCGGAATATTACTCTCAATTTGCATATGGTATCAATGGTTGATATGATGTCGAAAGAATGAAATACGTAGGTGGTAGCTAGTACAGTTTTCGGCTCGTGATGTGTCAAGTATAAAAGCAGAGGAAGACCAAAGAAAAGATGGATGGATTGCGTGAAAGATAATATGAGTAAGAAAGGAGTGAACACTGAGATGACGGCTGATAGAAGAGAGTGGAAGGAAAAAACCTGTTGTGCCGACCCCACTTAGTGTGGGATAAGGGCAAGAAGATGATGATGATGTGTCAAGAGTTCGAGAGACAGAGATATTGGCATTTAAAAAAAAAATTGCTTCACGACTTTAATCACCAGGCATGGTAGATATCCCCTCAGATCTCTTAGTCCTAAGTAGGTATTTGAGATTGTTTGAGGAATGTCTAATGGGGTAGTTCGAGGAACGTCCGAATATTACTTTTATTACATACATAAGTACCCAAATTACGCAGTAGTTAGTGGGTATTCCATACGTGACGTAGGTGTGTTTCTTCAACGCTTTAGAGCACTGGAATTGCGCGCATAGTTTCAATAGAAAAATCCATTGGTGCACAACCGGGCACGAACCCAGGACCTAAGGTTCAAAAGGCAGGGTCACTCGGATTCGACCACAGATACTCTCACTGATGATACATAGATAATTCTATAATTAATTGAAGCACAAAGTTTTGATTCTCTTTACCATTTTGGTTTCGTAGTCTTCGTTCTTACTCATATTCCTATATGAGTAAATATATGAGTAAAGAGCGTTTGTCAAAAACAATCCACATTAAGAGCCGTTGAGTGTAGACAAATGAATCCTGGGTTCCCCGTCGCTTCGCCCACGGTCCCACGCACTTGGTCTATTAGCATTAGGTAACTGTGACAATTACGGCAACACGAATTTACTTCAAGGAGTTTTGTAATTGATAAAATTACCTATTACATTTTTTTATGATACTGCTGGTGGAACAAGTATATGACTCACCTGATGTTAAGTGGTAACCATCACTTATAACAAAGTATTGCCTTGTACATGCGTGAGCACGTTAGGTATGTGCCCTACCCTGCGTCCAGGCATCTCTGTAAGTAATGGACGTAGTGTAATGCCATATTGACATACTTCTTTGAACCTCGATGGACTTGCTCTACGAGGTAAGCCATTTGTTATAGGTGGCAATGACCTATATGGGTAAAAGTAGTAGTCGAGACTGTTCTGTCATCAGTCACAACAATGGCCTCGGAATCGGAAACGATCGAGGAATTTGCCAGTTGAGTCGTGGGAACGGTCATCGACAAATATGCAGTCTTGCGACAATACTCTTTTGTTGGACCTTGCTTGTCTTACAATTCTGAAAACTACAGCGTAAGACACTAACAATTAGTTAAAAAAAAACTTTAGGTGAAAAAATGGCAAGATAAAGAGTCTTTTATGTCTTCTGCTTGCTCATCATGTTGTTGGTGAGACGCCAAAGAACAAGATACAGGCCCTATTATACGTTTCGCATTCAAAGGTGCGACAAGTATTTTTTTTATACAATGTGCTGATGGAACAAGCATATGGCCCACCTGATGTTAAGTGGTTACCATCGCCTATAACAAAGCATTGCCTTGAAGGTCACGTTCTTTAGGAACGTAATCCACAATACACTGCGTCCATCAAAGGTGTGTGCCTGTAATTACACCGGCACCCACACCCTTCAAACCGGAACACAGCAAGCTGCTTGGCGGCAGAAATAGGCATGGTGGTATGTCTCACCATCAAAAAGGACTAGAGTTTAAAATATCATCAAACTGAAATATGCTGCTGCAAAATGCTCAATACTCAATCGGTTCGTTCGAAGTAATCGTTTTGCCAAGAATGTAACCACAGTCCACACTCATGACCGCGTGTTTATACAGCTGTTAACTGGCTCGTCGGGGCATTCCTCAGCTAGGAACAATAGTTGACTTGACAATTCCACGATATGGAGAGCAGACAAGCTTGTAATGATTTCTCGGAATCAAAAGCATCAGAAACAAATACAGACATTTATATGATTCATGGTGTACTCTGGTGGTTACCTAACTTCCAGATCTTAATTTCTGGTGTCAAATCTTACTACAAACTAAAAGATTTTTACTGTACTTACTCAATGAGGTCACGCATTTAACATGGAACATGCGAGAAAACATTGTCCAATAATGTAAGTTCTTCTCAGTCGTGGTCAATTTAATATAGTCATGAAAATAGCTTCTGCAAAGTATGTTTCTTCATCGTCACTGGTTCTTCCATTCACGTGACACTTTCTGTTGTGCCACATCAGTATCCGGAAACTGTTCTTGCTGGGTAACCGATACCGTATCAGTGAGTCTTCCGCGAAAAAAAGTTGTTTAGTGTGGTGTAGATAGAACAGTTAGCGAGACAGACGCGACGTTTTCTCGTGAGTCACTGTGTCCACTCATTTGAATTCCTCTCAAACTGTACAATACACGTGTGTTTTCTGTTAGACTTGGCGGCGGCTTGGAATGCCTCTATTTACTCGCAAAGTCTCAGCATGAGTACCTAGACAATTTGAATGGAGGTGTGACGAAATTAGGTCATACAGTCTACTAGTTAAATACTGATTTGTAAAGGCTGAGTTACATAGAGTCAATGACTAGAGCTAGTACAATATAGTCTTAGTGCGTTGGAGAAAAATACCTTTGAATGTACCTTCACGTACAGCCTATCGGATCAGCGTTGGACAAATCGGCGCTCATCTGTTTGACGTTTCACTGATTATCAAAAGCTTTGACTTGTGACAAATAAAAAAACGAATTTGGTAGAATAATACACAAATTTATGCAGTTTTGCAAGCTACATCATGAATTCTGTACAGTTTGCAAATGTGGCAGGTAGTCACGCCCGAGTAGTAATGAGTCACACAGAATCCGATAGCCAAAACCGTTGAACAGCAACAAAACGACTTCAAACGACCTCAAATCAGTATGCAAAACAAGTTACATTGACCGGCAAATGGACGTTCGTAGAGAAACAAAATGTTTATAGCCGATACACCAATAGGAGGTGACACAAACAACACACAGAGATAGATTTAAGTAGAATTTAAAATGGCAGAGTGAATGGTTTAAAATCATTTTGAGGTGTAGACGCCGCGCGAAGGTCTATAGATGCAAATTTGAAATCTAGAACAGACGTTAGACGTCCCGCTGTGACATACATACATTATTCGAATGTAAGTATCTTCTACATTAGAGATAACAGTTAAAACAACCAGACATAGCTTAATCATTTATGGTTGCACATTAGCTATTACTAAAGCTTAATGACCACATAAATCTGACGGCCTACTTATGGTTGAATTGACGCGTGCCAAAATCTACATTTGAGTTATCAGTAGTAAATAACCACATTCACAATTATTTTTACGTACTTGATTTCGAAAAATTTTTAAGGTAAAAAAAATTGAGTAACACAAGGCAGTATTTTTGGGCCGTTCCTTTAAATAGTTCATACAGAAATCGTGCAACGATTTATTCTAAAGTCAGCTGAATACATCTAGATTGCAAAATTTAGCACATTTCCTTATTGAGTGGAAATAGAGCAGCTATGAGTAGATCTCGGCTATTCATTTAGAGATTATATCGAATCGAACTGAGCAATGGTTCTAGTTACTGCTTATGACAACTATAAAGCGTTGTTTATTAACAATTGCGAGCTGTGAGAAGATGATAAATATGTTGATACGTATCGGCCGGTGGTTTGTATATTGTGCAATCTCCTGGGGGCGGTTTTATTGCCTGATAACCTGTCAGTATAGGTGTGAAATGGTCAGGAATGTTTAAATACTTTCTATGTTTAAAATGCAGTTGGTTGGCGCTATATTATCGCTTGACGGAATAACAGAACTTTTTGATTCAATTCTTTTTTTTTTTTTTCAATACTTTATTTTAAAACCAGGACAATTAGTACATATAGATAGTTAAGAAAAGTAAGTTTGGTCTAAATACTATACTATGTATATAATAGCTTGACAATATGTACAAGATTTGTGATTTGCAGAACCTACACTAAGATTAGAAACCTTGTGTCGCAGATTCTGCGAAGCCTTCGAGTTGTTACAACAGCGTAGTCGAGCAGTCTCCAGAGTAAGGTAACTGTTATTTGATTGTATTTGACTGTGATTAGAGATAAACATGGAGTCTAGTTCAGATAGGATGACATTTTAAATTTAAAAAGAATTGAAGAAACAAGCCCACTGTCAAACCTTAGCACCAAAATGTATATTATGATAATGTTCTTCTTTTGACCAGGAGTTGCAACAGTATAATTCATGTAAATTACCACCTACAGCTTTGTGTTTCCAAAAAGGCACAGGTAAACAACAGATTTAGCACTGACCTGTCAATGAACTTTTGAGAAATACTGTTTTGTGATACTTTCCAAACAAGTATCCCATCTTTCATACATACATCTCGTATCCATGTATAGTTTAGCAACATGATCATTGTGAAACGTTGATCTCAATTCCGATTTATCATCTCTTTAGTTCCTTTTGTCTTCACTCATGCAATAAAATGCAACACCTTTCACAACCAACAGTTTAGTGTTTCATTGTATTTTGATATTGCCACATTTGCCACACTTCTTGATAAAGTAGACTTAACATCCTATTTACTATTTTGGACATCATCCTATCGGCTAAAGGCAACCTTGAATTCTTCTTACCTTTTACTCATGCAGCATGCTAAACCCTCATGTTCAAGTTCTAACAAGCAAACATTTTGGTGCGCAAGCGGTCTTGACACAGTGACACGGCGATGGATGCTGGATTCATGTCAGTGGGACGGCTTATTTGCATTTTACGACACTGTTGGGTAAAGCAACAGTGGCAATGTTTTGGGACACTGTAACGGCGCCAGTGCTGAGGAATTTTGTTATTAATTTTTCTCTATCAAGTATTCTGTAATATTTCGTGGTTCACCTTATTTTCGTAGTTTCTCTTTTTTCGTGTTTGATTGAGGGTTATTTGAATTTAAGAGGCGACTAATGGAACGCACCAAAAGAGGGGCAACAGCATCTCCTGTACACTAAACACCGACATTGCGGTCACCAAAGTGCCTGCCAAGTATTGTGACTACGCCAAACCCCCATTAAATATGGGGGAAGTTTATGTCCAGCAGTAGACTAATTCAGGCTTATGGCGGAGCGTGGCGGCTCCGCTTTTGAATTCCTTTTATTATTACCATTATAACCTAAAGTATGCTGGTCTCGCAAAACCCAAACGCTAAACAAATATTAGATTTTGCTTTGCCGACATCTTTATGGTTCTCTGTCATATTAGCTCTGCGGATATTGGTATCTAATAAACTACTAGCTTTATCCACATTGTCAGCTACTATCGACAAGATCTACAACTACCAACTACTCTACTGTATTAGAACTTTCTCTCCGTACATTTTAAACCAAAGCCATTAATATTCTCCAACATTAATTAGATACAAAACAAAAACACGACCATTAGAATCGTCAGTCGAATGTCCTACACTGATGCCCACACAATCAGTTGACATTGAATCGCCTAATTACTGGACATGCGCAAACGGGCAGTGCCATAGATAGTTGTGGCAGTCATTCAAATGTCAATCGTGTTAATAGCTAAGGGCCAAACGCACTTGCTATTTGAAAAAGGACTTGAGTGAGATGAAACAACTATCAGTTTTAAACAGGAGACATGATCGAAAGTTATTTAAGACTTAGATTTTTGTTTTGCAACAATTTGAATAAACGAAGTACACATAGGAAAGACGGGAACTTCGCTCAAATAACATTCTCAGGATTCGCCCACATCTAATCATGATTTCAAGTATTTCAACTCCCAATCTCTCATCGCTCATCACTATAATTATGATAATATCCTTTGTGCGCGTGCGCCGGCGCCATGGCGCAGGATACAGCTCATTAGCGCAATTAGACGCTGATCCATAGCGATGAAGCGACAGCACATGCGCGTTTTGATTATGCGAAACGCAACATTCTTGACGGAGAGGGCGTTGGTGCAGAAAGGTCAATACACAAAACATTTGCAGTTAAACGCTGATCAATCGATCCATTGACGTTCCCCGATCTTTTGACATGCACCAAAGTAGTAAGACGTGTATTAAAAGAGACAGAAAACCTCACATCACTTTATTGTATCAAAGATGAGATAGAGTATCAGTAGCAGACTTTCATATTGAGATATCAGAATCTGGATTCTGATACCTCAATGCTTTTTGACTTTGAAACCTCCTCTCCTCTGGAGAGGAGGTTTCAAAGTCAAAAAGCATTTATTTAGTAATACTCGCAGGGATCATCTTGGAACATCTTAAAGCTAGATGAATCTAAGCGCCAGTTCCTCGCGACCAAGCCTAGAAGACCAGGCAAGAAACTTGCGGTTTGGTTTGCGTTTTTTGTATGTTATGTTTGATTATAACAGTCATCAACAAGTAGGTTCTACACCATTGCAATAAACAGTGCTAAATGAACAATCAGCACTACCATTTAGCGCCCAGTCTGGCCGACTCATAAAATCCGCACAAACAAATTAGCCTTTGCCAACTGCTCTATTTCGCTATCAATAACAAATTAGACTCCTGGGTTTATGGCCAATAAATCGCTTTATCAGGGAAGTGGAATGGAGCGCTATTCGTCAGCTGGGCAGCCACTTAGCGGAATTGGGGCGTCCGAGATGCGCGCGCGTAACTATGAAGCACGATATGCCTTTCACCTTGAGCGTTGGGCATATTAGGCGCGGATGGCAGGAGGATATTTTTTTAAGTTTTAGGAAACATACATCTATGTTGGTAATTACTGGTAAACTAGGTTGGTATTAAATACATTTTATACACGATCATATCGAGGATCGGTAGGTTAATCATGCGAATGATGAAATCAACGACTTCAACGTTATAGCTGAGATCTGATACAGTATTAGGTCCCTTAGTTTTTAATTATATTTACATTTTGAAGGCCAACTATGCAATAAATTCTGCAACATCCTTCTAACACTGTAGATGTGAAAGTTAAGATGTTTGTGACGTCGTAAACAGGATGATTTTCATTAAACAAAATCTCGGAAAGAAACAATTATTTAGTACGATGTATACGCACATGTAAGAGTGAATACGTATAAGTACTTCTTCTGTACAGTACTGGTTGATCAAAGGCATGCGTGCGCGCAGCGATTACGAGTGCCATTGCTGTAATAGAACAATTAATGGGCGCGGGAGTGCGAGGGTCACTGACAGCATCTCTCCCTTCCTATTGATCTTAAATGAACCTCCTCGTAGTGAACACTGGTCTTTTTATATCTGGTTGATTTACGTTTTGAAAATACTTTTGAGAAAAATTGTACTGGAGTTCTGATTTGTACTGGATGTAAAAATACACTTGATCTACCGAAATCTATTTGGAAGGTTCAAAGTTAAAAAGCATTTATTGAGTAATAACCGCAAGGATCATCTTGAAACGTCTTTATGCTAAGTGAATTTAAGCGCAAGTTCCTCGCGACCAAGCCTAGTCAGCCATTTTGTTTAGCATTATAAGCTGCGTTTCTAAGAAAGTCTTTTTATGTAAGCAATAACCTAAAGCCACTAAACACAAAAATAATGTAGCACAACCGCGTTTTAAGAAACGCGAGAAGTAAATTTTGTAATAAATTCGAAGGCGTGGAATAAAGCCTTGTTACTAACCCATAATCACGTTACAAATTATTCTTATCTACTCTCATTGTGCATCTGACCCAAAAACCGCGGAATACTGCAACCAAGGTGCCACCCAATCTCATAGAAGATTAAATATACTAAGCGCAAAAGTTTCACTCCAGCAAAGGCTTTATTAAGGTAAGAAGTATATAGGTATTCTATCTTATCGCGTCCAGCGATAAGACCGCCCATTGTAGGACAATGATTTTTAGTTTCTTTTCTTTAGTAAATAAGTATTTTTAGTTTAAGCTTAATTGCTAGCTTTTGTCCACAATAAAGTTTATTATTATTATTATAGTTATATATTTGCTTATTTTGGAGCTTTATAGCCCTGTGTGAAACATTAAGAAATTTGATTTATTGGCAAGTTTTCCAACGTTACATGCGAGTAAGTTCTTGAAATAAAAACTTAAACTCAAGAGCATAAGGCAAGTAAAAACCATCCAATCAAACCTATACCAACTGAAGGTAAGCTTTCGCTGCAACCTTCAGCGATACTAATTCACGACAAGAACAGCTCAGTCATCAGTACATAATAGCCAGCCAGGATATAGCACTGCATAAACAAAGTGCTGTAGCATATTTTACTATGATAGTCTATTCGAAGTGCCCCAGCTAGCACATTCAGTCGAAACCGTTTGTAACCGTTTCACTTGCGAGAGCCTTCAGAAACTCTTGTTATTAGCCATTCAAATTGCATGGAACAATGGAAAACAAAACAATGTTAGGGGGTCGCGGACAGACAAACCCATGCTAATATACGTCGGCACTTCAAATGATCAGCGGTTACCGGAAAGCTATTGTTTTGGACAAAGACAAACGAAAAGGTGTGGACTTGTTAGAATCATACTTCAAAGATCCTAAATACAAATATCAATATTGATTAAATTTTAAAATAAAAACTTTTTGACTTTGACTTCAACAAAATACGCACCTCCCACACCGCAAGAATAGACTTCCGCAAAGTCACGCCTGAATCTATTAATTGCCGAGCTTCAAGACTGACGGAGTTTGTTCTAGAACTTATGCCATACACTCTTCTATCTGCTCTTAACTAAATGATCCAAGTGCCAAGAATAGAAATTTAGCATCATCTTTAGAAACTTTAACTCGTAGATTGATATGCTACAAGCAGACTATTGGTTGATTATCCACGCCCAAGTCTCGATCTACCTTGTACAGGTAGGATATTTCACTTACAAATTGTCCTTCAAAAGAAACCGACTGAACCATTAGTAAACTTAAAAAAAAGAAAACGAAGGAGCATTATAAATAGCATGATTGGTGTTTCTATCAGGACCTGATTACTTATAAATGGCCAATGTCAGTCACGCATATCGAGTCTTTAAGGAGAGCGGCCGATAAATGGCTATGGAATATTCGTGCTTTAGAAACCGTAGCCAGGGATGTAGCAGGTTATGGGCATCGACCCAGATATACCTTTTAAAAACCATTTTTACTATACCTTTTCGGGTGACCAAGAAACAACTGGAGACAAAAGGGGATAATTGTGCTAAAGTTTGGGTACCAAGAAGTTATCCCAGAAAATTTAACTTAGGAAAACTTGCTATTAAGTAAGTACATAGCTTTGTCTGATGACGGAGTTTTTAGGTTAAAAATCCCCCAAACAACTAATTATCCTGCCTGACTACGCGCCTGGTCCTGTCTTGGTGGTCGTCTTATGTAATGCAAGCGGGCTTGAGGCGCTCCCGACTTGAAATATCACGGAATATTGCGCCAACCACGATTAATATAATGTAGTTGGTAAAGCTTGGAAATGCTCATTGTAATGCAATGGCATGCAGTACCATCGATTCTATTATTTTTCGCAAAAATAGAACGCATTAAGCGTTCTATTTTTTAATATCACTTGCACAAAAACATTTAGTGACCTTGATTCAGTGATTCAGAAGTGCTCGTATCTCACCAAAATTAGCAAAAACAAAGACCTCCGAGAATGACGCAGATTGTTATCACGACCTCCAAGTCCCAACGTGACATCCGCGCGTTGAACGAATCTTGCCAAAGTCGAAGTGTTCACCCACGACTGAGACGTGCCTCGTTAGGCCAGTTTATCGCAGAAGAGCCCATACTTGGAAGGGTCGGAGGATCGTAAACAATTTAATGGGCGAGGGAGGACCTCAATTGAGGGCAAAATACACATATTTGGATAAAGCAGCAAAAGCTACTTCTGAACTTGGTTTATTTGCAAATTTCTTCAGGAAAGTTACGTAAACATGACTTAATCACGAATTATGCTGGCCCACGCACCTGTAGAAAGGAGGCTAAAGTCTTACTCTAAAATCATTTTGGATTGTGAGGTTTTTTACTGCTCTTTTAAGCTTTGAGATTTATTTATGGCCGCTATAAAACGAACGAATCAGTCCTAGTCAGTCTTATTTATTACTTTGAGACAAATCAGTCATTACTATACCTACGGACTAACCTGGTTCTTAATATCTTTAACTCTTTACTACACCATTACTTTGGGCGCCATTTGAATATTATATCGGCTATGTTAGATGAAATCACGGTACATTTAGTTGGAGCACAGTTGCCATTACTCAAGCTCTAAGTGCATCATTATTTCCAACGGGTGAGAGTGCATGATGCCGGAAATCTCGTATGAACGTGTTGGATGTCCAAGATTGATAGCGATCTGCGGAAGCTGGCTCGGGAGCCAACTCTCACCTCCATTGTAAAACGTCACGGCGGCTGACTAAATGCAACAATTGTAACAATACTCCGAAAGTGTTCCGCAGGAGCTCATCAGGAAGCGTTCCGCTCTGCATTGCCATCTGTGCGGTAAGAGGAGAGAGTCGAACCGAACGCGGTGTCTGGTTGCGGGTGTCCGTTTCTAGGAACGGTGCTAGCGGATGTGTTACACGGGCGGTGCGCGGCCGCCGGCAGTTCTGCAGCCATCAGCCACCGCAAACCACTGTGACGGTTAATAACTTTAAGGAAACACTCTAATAGCAACGGCCTACTTGCTACTAAGCCCTGCGGGACCGCTATTCGTCTCATTTCGCAGCAGACTCTCGCGGGCCGTTTTTCAGCCCCGTTCAATTCGCTGAGATTAATTGAACGCTCGCATAATGATGGAAACGGGTACGCATATCAGCCGCGCGATCCAACCGGATGGTATCGACTCCAGCACCCGCTTAATGCCTAACTATTCTAGACAATATTGCATTCTCAAGCAGAAAGATAATGTAATCGCGATTGACATTTACAGTTCTTGCGCCCGTGCCGAGCCCTTTGCGTGTAATGTTTCTCGTAGACGTTAGATGTGCCTTACCTAACCTACACACGACCACGAGTAACACAATGGCTGTCGTAAAGATTGCAGGGACAAAACGGTTCCTGTCATTTGACAGATTGGTCGTAAAACCGCTGGGGACGGGACGGATAGCTTTGTCCCCGTGCCTGAGGTCGATTTATTGCTCTCGACGCGATGAATGTTACCAGCGTTTAGTCAAATAAATCCTGAAAGCTGTGCCGTGTACATCGATAATATTGGGGTTTAGACAAGGCGATGGATGGTGTACAATATTTCACAGAACAATAGCATATAAGCAACCGCAAATGCGTTTGCAAGGCGTAAAACCCGAGGTACTACGGCCGGCCGTCATGTCATGCTTAGATTTCTGCAACAATGTTCAATAATAGTCTAAATATAAGAATGTGCATGATGTTAGGAAGCACGATTTGCGCTCACGAACGAATCTAACCGGAGCACGTACACCGAGTTACTAGTAATGAACAAAACACGAGGAATCCGCAGCTGTCATAACATTATTAATTGAGTGTTTCCACATCTCTGTTCTATCGAGTGTTGCAATAGGCTTGAAGAGGCATGGTATTAAGGTCGAGCCCATCGATTGAGGGCAACACCGTTGAAGATACTACAATAGCACAATGACGAATATATACGCGGTTTCCCTCGGCAATAAATTTACTTCGACAGAGCTTTTGACATTTTCTCATGTTATTACTGATGGAGTAGAAACCCTCAGCTGGTTATGCAACCGGTAACGTACCGATTATCATAATTTTTGTTTGCGCGCGTGCGACACTGAAATCGTGACGTCACGTGTTGGTGATACGAAGAAAATGGAGTGATTCACGCCTGGTCCTCCGTGAGGTGCGCGGGCGCATACTGATGCGAGCACGAAGCCCTCGGCATGCCTAACGAGCTCCATGTCTTACTGACACTTATACCGTCCGTCACACATTACCATGTGGGTGGATATTATTCGCCTATTCTAAATGCATCAAATGCATCAAATGCATCAAAAACGTGCACCTGCGCACGTTTTTAGCTATTCAATTCAATTTGTTCCAAAAAAATCTAAATTAGACGCCCAATGTTATAATGACACTGGCAATATTACTGAACTGATCAACCAAGTTATATTTTTAACAATTAATATTCTTTGTCTACAATCTTACCTGATTGTATGTAATTTGTATGTGACGATAAAACTTACGTTTCATTAAGCATTTTGCTTGAAAGTTCAAAGACACGTTATGGTAGAGAATGAGAGCCTAGAGCCGAAACTGACAGATGGCTCATGCAGACAGATAGCTCATGCGATAGGTACAGTCAGCTGCACTAGAATTTATACAATTCGTAACCTTCAAAACGGTATCAAAGCCTTATAGCAAACTCTTAAACAGTAAAAACTCAAAAATAGTGAAATTAGCTGGTAGGTTCACTTAATTTTTCAGTTTTTGTTCTGTAAATACGAATTATAAAACTGTAAAATCATTGTGTAAGTTACGAATTGTGTACATTCTAGTGCAGCTGACTGTACTAGTTCTTTTAGTTGGAATTTCACCACGCCTGTCCAAAGTGGACCCGCGTCGGCTGTCTCAGACATTTTGAATTGGAGAGATAGAAAGAACCCCGCGCCGTCTGCTCAAGTGTAATCACGGGACAGGTGTATTAAAAC
Source organism: Electrophaes corylata (assembly GCA_947095575.1). Classification (NCBI taxonomy): domain Eukaryota; kingdom Metazoa; phylum Arthropoda; class Insecta; order Lepidoptera; family Geometridae; genus Electrophaes; species Electrophaes corylata. Next base: position 2,426,193 of record OX352702.1, read on the forward strand.
AATCCTTTTACTCACCAAGACAATTGGCTAACAATCTTGAAGAACTTAACTGGTTCTACTTTAAGCTGAAAACCTTTTAGTATAGCACATAACTTATGGTCGGGTTATCATTGTCAACACTTTTTAGTTTAACAAGTTACGCTGCTGTTTTGTGTGTAGAACTAGAAGAACCCACTCATTTGAACTAACCCGGAAGCTTCCTTATTTCACGCCAAGTCCGTCTTACCTGAAAGAAACAAACAGACCATGAGAAATACTGTTAAAGAGCTCATTTACATGATCCTATCTCTAAAATACACATTTAGATGCCATCTTTAACTGTTGCGAACTAATTTAAAACAGCATCGCGATTACAGCATAAAAACAGATATATTTCTTACAACTAATTATTACGCATTACCCATCCCCTCAGAGATGATGGGGCCGATTTCCATCGACCAGTATTCAAATCCTACTACTAATATATAACCGAATTTCGATTTGCGAGCGAAGTTTTTGTATGGAGATATGATAAGCGCTCCTAGCGGAACATGGGGGCATCCGAAGTTCATTTAAGGAGGGGGTATTCGCCAACTCGAGGTTTTCTCCAAGTAATTTCTCTTTGATGAGTGAATATAAATGTCCAAAAAAAATATATATTGTTTATTAAAGACTAAATTTTAATTTGTACAATTGAAAAAATTCTAACTATATTATTACTATATGAAAAAAATATCCAAAGTGAAGCAATTTTTATTTTAAATTTGGTTATTTCTTCTAAACGGTATTGATTTTTAGTATTTTTATTTCACACAAATATCTGTCAAAGTTTTTATCACAAAGTGAACAATTGGCAGTTCGAACTAATAATTCATTAAGCTACAATTAATTATTTCTTGAATGCGATACGAAATGGAATGCGCGGGTCCCTGTGCGGGCGACGGGCGGCAGTGCAACTCAGACTGTCGGACGGGGAGGTTGTGCTGCTCATTGCTCCGATTCGCGCATGGACGATTTAGTGTTAGTTTTTTAATTTCGTTTTTTTGTAAATCGTAGGTAAGGCACTTACGTAAATTTTTCGCGCTTCACGCTTCTTTATAAGTTTGGTAGATTACTCTTTATTCATTACTATGGCAAATAAAGTTACGTACGGTACAGGATACCTACAGTTTCACAACTATACTCGAATAATAAACCACACAGTAATAGGTTAGCCCCTCGAAGTAGGCGGGAGTAGTCGTATACACCCTGTAAGCATTCGTCGTAGGTATCCTAGGATACCCGGTTGACATAGGCTAAATTATTTTTCAAAAATTAGGGTTCCTTACTAAAACCCGTGCAAAGCTGGGACGAGCCGCTAGTATTCTATAATAATTTACGAAACCACCGATATGATGCACGGTCGATGTGGCGCGGCGGGCGAACGTCTGCCTGCGACGCAGGAGGTTGCGGGTTTGATTCACGACTTGGGATAAATGCTTGTACGATTTACAAATTATTATTATTATGCTCCTGGCATAACTGCAAAAAGTCAACTTACAGGAGGATGTGGTTTTCAGATTATTTCAGAAATTATAAACCTTTTTGGTAGTTTTTTGTCTAAATAATTTCAGTATAATAATAATAATGCTGGACAAGCCACACAGCATCATCCAGTCCCAAGCTAAGCAGAGCTTATGTTATGGATTCTAGGTGACTGATATACTTAATACAATACATTACAAACATAGATATTTTTTTATTATACATAGAAAACACCCAGAACACCCGGAATAAATATTTGTAGATTGTACAAACATTTATAATATTATAAATACTTTTTTAAATTGACTATCCTATCTTGCTCCTACACCACTTCTAAACTACTTAATACATATATATCTATATATACAAAAAATATAGATATATTATGTATTACGATTTTTTTAAATTATAATAATGGAATTTACTCTTGTTTTTTCGATTTTTCCCTTTATTCTATCGGTTGTGCCCCTCTTGCCCGTTGATTATCGCTCGAAAGAAGTTATAACCTCCATTGGGCCTTTTTACCTCGGAGTTTTGCGTGTGCAAGATTTTGGAAAGTGAGCACACCTACATTATATATACCTGCCTACATTATTAAAGAATATTAGCTATTGCTTGAGCTGATTATCAAAAAGATGGGAATCTTTTAGATAATCAGCTCAACACAAGTAACGCAGTTAGTTAGGTCTTAAAATGTGCCCTTGTATCTGGTCTGTATATTCTGCAATTAAACTACGTGAAAAGCAGTTAGCATGCCTTTGTTGTATTTCTGTAAGAAATAAAAGATTTGCACATATATTTTTTTCTTCCTGTAGAACTCCATCATAATTTCTTCCCAAGAGGGCAAGTTAAATCCATGGTAAGAATACTTTCAAGTTATCGAACTAGCATCATTTGATTGGCTGTATCGAATGGGTGGTCAAATACGAATAATGGCCAATACGGTGCTCGATTGTCTTTATTCATGTCCAGACATATACTAGTGCGTATATTTCTCCCTCATAGTGCCACGATCACATAGATCCACATAGATTTATGGATGGTGTAGGAGAATTATGCTCTCTATCTCCTCGAGCGACGGCTGTAAATTATAACGACGCGCTTCAAAATGCAATGCTACCGACAGTCCGTAATATTTAAATTTCACCATATGACTGCGGCGTCGTTGATGCTTGTGATTGTGACAATTTAATAAAAGGATACATCTACTTTTAGCTTTGTTTTCTGACAATATAATAAAAACGAATCCCGAAATAAACTGTTTTATTGAACGCATATTGTTAGTAACAAGTGTACATAATTTGTAAATTCCGACAGGTGGACTCGCCTTGTGTCAGAACTTTACAATTTTATGTAGCTTATGATTATTGGTTCCATCAAGTTCAAGCTAAGAACAGCTGTCAGCGTAACAAACAGTAATCATCGTTATCTTTAATCAGATAAAGAGGGCAATAGAAGTTGTCAAATCGGTTTGCAAGCGAAACTAATCCTTATCACCTATGAATCTGCAAGCGGCATTCAACCTTAGGGTGGTAAACCAATTTTTTGGGCGACTGTACCTATAATTTTTTGGGAAAAGGCTAGAACCTCTGTAACCAGAGCTATACCTACCTGTGTAAAAAACTTATCATTTCATTTCGATCATTTATTTAATCATTTATTTATTTATTTTATGGATACAAAAAAATAACAATATTTCAGTGTTGAATCCATAGGCTCCCGAACTAGTTAAAACTGTGTTTCAGGAGCCAGTGGCTTCTCCCATTTCATTGTCTTAATAAATCGTATACAAATCTGTGTAAACTATATATATATATATATATATATATATATATATATAAAATCAAAGCCAATGTAATTTACAAATTAATTAATGGTGGAATTAAAGTTTAGTGCCTATTCAAACAAAACCCCACAAAGCAACTCAAAAAGAAAATATAAAAAACGAACAGTATCATCATTAAAAATAAAATAAAAAATCGACGCATAAAGTAATGCACGTGTAAAAAAAAAAAGATGCAGTGTCTTGTGTGTATGGTGTGTAGGTTAGGAGGGGGGAAAAAGTATTAAAGTTAACCTCAAATTAAAAGTAAAAACCAGAGAGCATTCTCTCAATACTCTCGTAATCCTTCATGCTTATCCTTATGGATCTTCACCGTGCTTGGAAGGATTTGCAAAAAAAGATATGAGCTTGATGATATGTTTCGGTTACCGTCATCTCTTACAACACAAGATTTTATAAAAATGCAAGGACATCACGGTCAACCTACCAGCCTTGATGAAAACCTTAGAAACCCTTGCCATCCACCTCTCAAAGGGTAAGTTCTGGAACTACTTACTACAAAAAGAGGAAGGAAAGACTTTGTCACGCCTAAATTAGTTGCAGCTTTAGACAGATGTCAATTAAACAAGGAATTCTGTTTATATACTTCAGGCTGTAGCAAAAGCACTAGATCTTAGCTGTGATGATTTCCTGATAAAAAAATCGTCCATTCAACGCATTTGCACACAGAGTAGAAAATATAGTGTAATCTATAAAATCAAATTTTGTTTAAAAATGTGTGTTTGAAATAAGAATCCACCAAATTACAAGTAGCCCTGATATCATAATGTTAAAAAAGTTTATATATTTCAATTGATTTATATGCTTATAGAAAAATGTTAAAAACAGAAATTTTAAATTCGCGGGTTAATGTAAATGTAGACAGATAAAATTTTGTATTTAAGTAAGTCTTGATAGTTTAAAAAGAAATACGGGGTATACAATTCGATTTCCAAAAAAAAAAATATAAGGGACTTATATTCGTCCATATAAGGGACACCCTACAGTACATGGTAGTTTGGAAATAAAAGTCACCCTAGTTGACAGTAGCGGCTTGTGTGCCTTTCTTCACCGGGCAAAATGAACCACTCATCTGATTCCGCGCGTGATAATAGGCAATAAATAAAGCATAAAAACTTGATTATTAAAATATACATGTTGTTTTCTATATTTTTTTGAACTGATATGATGTAAAATGGTATGTAGATGCTGAAAATAAAAAAAGCACTATCAAAGACACAATCAAATCTACGCCCCTGTGACTAGGATATGACGTATTGCATCGTGTTATTATGAATATAAATATTTTTTAGCCAACTTAGTATTATCTTCATATTTATTTACTTATTTTAGGAAGACTTGTGCCTTTATTGACCAGACAAACAAATCATAAAAACTTGATTATTAAAATATATACATGTTTTTTTATACTTTTTTGAACTGAAATTATGTAAAATGGTATGTAGATGCTGAAAATAAAAAAGTACTATGAAAGACACAATCAAATCTACGCCCCTGTGACTAGGATATGACGTATTGCATCGTGTTATTATGAATATAAATATTTTTTAGCCAACTTAGTATTATCTTCATATTTATTTACTTATTTTAGGAAGACTTGTGCCTTTATTGACCGGACAAACAAATCATAAAAACTTGATTATTAAAATATATACATGTTTTTTTATACTTTTTTGAACTGAAATTATGTAAAATGGTGTGTAGATGCTGAAAATAAAAAAATGCTATGAAAGGCACAATCGAATCTACGCCCCTGTTACTAGGAAACAACGTATTGCATCGTGTTATTATGAATATAAATATTTTTAAGCCAACTTAGTATTACCTATGTTTTTATTTATTTACTTATTTTAGGAATACTTGTGCCTTTATTGAACGGACAAATAAATCATAAAAACTTGACGCCCTGTTACTAGGATACAACTTATTGCATCGTGTTTTTTTTACTTCTTAAGTTAACACAAACACGTATTACATTAAAGTAAATATAAATGAAATTATTAAATTAATATTTTAATGAAATGATTATACAATTTTAATTAAGCTTTTTAGGAAATTATTTTAACTTCATAGGTTGAGCTTAAAATTTATAAAAAGTTGTTTTAGTAGTTAGTACATAGTTAGTTATTAGTTATTGTATGAACATTATTTTTATTATTATTTCAAATTGTTATGATCATATGCTAAACGGGCGGAGGGCAGTGGTACGCCATCATACAGGTTTTTCAGTTTGGGTACCAATGCTGTCTAACCAATGAATAGTCATGTATGTTGTTTCCAAATAAATTTCATTTCATTTCATAATGAATATAAATATTATTTTAGCCAATTTAGTATTATCTTTTTATTTATTAACTTATTTTAGGAAAACCAGTGTCACCACTAAAATATTTCTTTTATATTGAGTAAATTTTTAGAGCACGATAATAGCGCGGCTCCTTGCCAACAAACAAGGAGCGCGTGTTGCGCTTTGCGAGCGTAAAAATATAGCGGGGGGCACGCGGTCGGCGCGGGGAAATTATCCCACTCCGCCTGAATCCTCAAGGTCGTTGGCGAATACCACAGCCTTAAAAAAGTTATCTGAAATAAAATATCATAATAAGGCTAGTGTAAATGTAACCTAGTACCAACCTATTGGGCTTGAACCACCAGGGCTGGATGACCCTGGGTGAAATGTCCGCCTACATTTTCCTTCCAAATAACATGCCACATCTTGGTAACCACTTATGCTTGGCCACATTTAGCCTCTTTGACATTATGCGCAAAAGCAGACCGTACTGACAATCGAGGCATGGTTGGTCATACTTGCGCAAGCCAACCGCCAGTTGCAATAGTTACAGCTATGACATTTACATGTGTTCTTAAAATTGAATTAGAAATGAAAGGAATCGGTAGCGGTACACAAAACTATTGTGAAATGAACGTAAAACGGTTCAAGGCGCTACCGAATACTACTGATCTGCAACCTAAGGCTTGTATACACCAGTCTTACAATATAACGCGCGAATTCGTGAAGCTTTTTTCAAACATACTTACACCCCCGCTGAATCCTCTTATAGGTTGAATTTCGAAAATTCCTTTCCTATTATATCCTACTAATATAATAAACGCGAAAGTTTGTAAGTATGGATGGATGGATGTTTGTTACTCCTTCACGCTCTAACCAGTAGACCGATTTGGATGAAATTTGGAATAAACATAGATTATAACTTGGATTAACATACAGGCTACTTTTTATCCCGAAAAAATAACGGGAACGGGAAAAAAACTGCCACGCGGGCGAAGCTGCGAGCGGCCGCTAGTGACATGATAATTTCAAGTCTATACAACCAGTGGTTTAGGCTGTACGTTGCCTATATGTCAGACAGTCCGTCGGAATAAAGATTCTTATGATTGTTATAGATAGATGGGGATTTTTGGTCGTATCACTGATGATCTCATCATAGCAGTCGTCATAGCTCAGTTGGTAGTAAGTTTACTACCTAAATAGTTTAATAAAACAAAGCTTTATTCAATAATAGGTGCATATAAGTTCATATGCACCTATCATTGAATAAAGCGACGACCGATGTGGCGCGGCGGGCGAATGTCCGCCTGCGACACAGAAGGTTGCGGGTTCGATTCCCGCCTTGGGATAAATGTTTGTACGATCTGCAAATATTTATTCCGGGTGTTCTGGGTATTTTCTATGTATAATAAAAAGTATCTATATACGTAATGTATTGTATTAAGTATATCAGTCATCTAGTACCCATAACACAAGCTCTGCTTAGCTTGGGGCTAGATGATGCTGTGTGGATCGTCCAGCATTATTATTTTTTATTTAATATTCTTGTGCTCTTTTTGTTAGGTGTTGGTAGGTAATATGAACAGTGCAAATCGCCCTAAGATTGGCAGTGTTGCAAGAGCGGAATATTGTTTCTAAACGCGTCACGTTTCTCCGATTAGATAAGCGAGTGTTGATTCTAATTGAAAAATTCCCGCATTGACCTGAACCGATAAAGGAAATACCCTCTCTTTTACCCTGTTATACTTTGCCAGCATAAATATAAATAAATATCGCCATACATTTGATACAACGCCATCTAGCCATAAACTAAGCAAAGTTTGTGCAATTGGAACCAGATGACTGTTATAATACTTAAATACTTCTTAGTTAATAATATATACATATAATACAATATAACATCTACACAGAGCAGACATCGGTGTTTTATCACATAAATGTTTGTTCTCAGTGGGGATCGAACCCACTGCACAAAAGGCAGGGCTACTACAAACTGAGCTGTGACGGCTGTTAGTGTTTGATATAATACCAATCCTACTAATATTATAAACGCGAAAGTTGGTAAGTATATATGGATGGATGGACGGATGGATGTTTGTTACTCTTTCACGCTCTAACCAGTGGACCGATTTGGATGGTGTTTGGAATAGATATAGATAGTAAGTGGATTAACATATAGGCTACTTTTAATCCCGAAAAAATAACGGGAACGGGAAAAATCTGCCACGCGGGCGAAGCTGCGAGCGGCCGCTAGTTGAAAAACATAACAAACGTAAAACATTCCAATTCAATCCATCCTGTACCAAGTTCAAGCAAATGAGCGATGTTTTACTTCTTCAAAAAGAGTTAGACAATGCATTTACAATTTAGCTGTCACATTGACTAGCGGAACAATATGTGTGAGACTGTGAGTTATCGTGGGTATGCATGAAGAACGCTCAATAGTGCTAACGAACGCTTCATACTTGAGGCATTGAGAGTTGATAGGTGACTGGAATTGTTGTTACAAGATGTGCCTTTGTCAGGGAGTTCAGCGAAACGTTAAAACACGCGGAAATATACTGTAGTAACAAGCAGAGAGATAAAAAAGACATCAATCAAATCCTACTAATATTATACACGCGAAAGTTTGTAAGTATGGATGGATGGATTTTTGTTACTTTTCACGCTCTAACCAGTAGACCGATTTGGATGAACTTTGGAATAAACATAGATTATAACTTGGCATATAAGCCACTTTTTATACCGAAAAAATAACAGGAACGGGAAAAAAACTGACACGCGGGCGAAGCTGCGAGAAGCTTCCATCATGCACAGAAAAATTATAGTACCTACTACGTGATTGGGCTGCACCATAAGAGTTTGAACCTAACAGTTGAGAAACCTAACAGTCTATTCTATTGAGACAATGGTGACCCAGATTCATCAAGCGTACTGAGCTCCATGTTCATTAAATCAGTTTCAGCCATCAGGAAACCTAATTAACTAACGAGCTACAACCGCGTCAAACAGGACAAAACTACGGTTAATTGTATCCATAAATAGCGTTCAACAACCGCAAAACAACAATACATAAAGCCAGTGGTACACATGTCAGTCACTGACATTTTGTATCAAAAAATCTGGCGCTTTCTTACGACGCCTTCCTGCTTAAAAAAACTGTCATTTGAGATCTCCTAGCGGTAAATATAAACATACAGAACGAACAATATACGAACTGTTATGTATCTTGTTTTACAGTAATAAATAAATTTTCATTTTTTTTTCATAGCTGCAAGTAACACCTAATACTTCTTTTAATACTAAGCAGTTCGTATTTACAAGTGGCATGCTTGCATGTATCATGGGTTTAAGCCCAACTGATATATCATCGGAGCGTGGAAACTGCGCGTTGCATCAGCAGTCGTGACGGAGATGTCGTAAAAGATTCGTGCGACCGAAGATGACAAAATGAACTCTAGTTCCCCGATACAGACAAGATAGGTACTAAGCTTTAGAAATCACGGATTGGTATCTTAAGCAATACAAAAAATACCGTTTGTGGTTCAGGAATGACCTAGTGTTAGGAATTTTGGGGTTTGTCCAGAACCAACTTGAGCAAAGATAAGCATAGAACTTTACCTCAAAAGACATGCCAAAATGAATGACAGTTTTATGACTACATTACATATTATATGTATTATGAAAATATTACAGTAAGTATTGACAAGATGAGAAAACCTAGACTCCAGAAGCAAAACATAAAACAGTAAAGTATTGAGGCATGTACAGTAAAAAGCATTGCATAAGCGCGGGAAAACATCAGATCACGACTATTCACAAGACGCCCAGGCCATTATCCGAACAGCTAATATCTTATATCGATAGCAAACACGCAATTAACTTGGATCTTACGTATAATTTAGTCGGACGTAGCGAAAGCGACGTCGTTGTAGACATAGATCAGCTAGCAGTTTCCTAGGGTCAGACTACTGTAGCCCTATCATAAAACAGCCTACTCTCGAATACCAAGAGTAAACAACCATACATTTCAGTTACTATACGAGGAACGTAGATGCTTGTATTTGGCCAATCATGAAATTTTAACTTTTCTAATTAAATTTCCTACTATCCACTCCAGAACTTTTTGCCGATTTCCTCTTACATTCGGATATACTCCATTCATTATGGAGGTTATTCTTTGTAAAGTGCTCGTGTTCCAAGTTTGCTACATGAGCCCTAGATGCTTTACACTGCCGGCACACCAATAATTCCCAAAGCAACGCATTAATTAAAAACATTTGGTCATTAATCAGGCGCCGGCTGCGATCGTTCGATCGGCTCCGATTTATTACGCTCCAGATAAGAAGCTGGTTTGATCAGCTATTCAGTGATCGCTAGTGAGAGTTTCACAGAAATTTTAATACTATAAGTTTCGATAGAATAGCTAAGGGCTATACTGATATTTACTAAGAACACTGAAGAAGATTGAATGATGACCTACAAGTTCTGGTTAGCTTAATTACTTAATGAGAAGTGTAAAGGCATACTAATAGCATATTTCTGGTATTGCTGAGACCAATGCGATACGAATTAAATAAATGATGGATGAAGTAAAGTTTCTACAGTACTTGTACCAGATCAAAGGATCATTTTAATCTGTATTCAACCGTGAAGTCTGTAAACATTACCATTACAGCAAAGACATTAAAAGTTATCGCTTAGACGGGAGGTATAAACAAACCCACTATAATAATAAAACACCAATTGCGTCTCACTAAACGTATAACCTAACCTATAGCTAAGCGCATTATGTCAAGGCGAATACTTTCAAAGACCAAGTCATTATGCTGAAGAAACTTTTCTAGAAGCGTGATGTTGACACAGACAACAAGGCTTTCCACTCTCACTCACTGATCTGAATTATCATGAATGGAGATCTAGCTCAAAAAAAACATATGCAGTATAATCGATCGTAGAGAGATTTAGTGTAAGAATTTAGAAGACAGGCAGTTGTGTGCTGGTGATCGATGTAAGCGACCAAGCGCTACCGATGCAAGCATACACCTGGCCTAATGGAATTCCTCTCACACCCGCCTTGCGCACTCGAAAAGCCCGTTACAAACAATGACCCCTTCAATTACACGCCGATTCGGTTGCGCAACCTCGGCAGACAAAATAATCGAAAAACGGTACGGGCCAAATTCGATCAGAATAACGGGATTGCCAAATCTTCAGATCAAGAGCACATTGTCACATGCGTTATCCAACAGCGTAGGTGATGTTCTAATTGGCAAGTGAGGCGTTCGGTGGTGCCGCTGGGCCTCTGTCGCCCACGGGCCGTAAGTGGGTCACTGCCACTGCGAATCGGGTGTTATTGTAATCGCATTACGGGTCGATCGAACGGCGCCGAAAGTGACAGCGTGTCCGCCCGCCGCCGCCGCCGGGGTCACTACTCAACGCCATTGTCAGCTCTGAACTTGGCTACTGTGACCCTCACCTGTGACATGCATTATTCGGTACCGAGCTTACGAGAATTACAACATGCATTTATTTATAAAACAAGCAATGTCAATGTTTTCCTTCACTTTTAACTCGTGTAGGATTTAATCGGTGTCCGTGTAGAATGTCAAGCCTCAGCTTACAAAGTTGCAGCCGGCCAGAGGCGATATAGAGCCGATGTCGATGGAGCAATCGATGAGTAAATAACTTCATCGCATGGCATAAAAGATTATTACCCGTGCAGAGGAGGAACGCTGTATCAGATATGGGGTTCTCGCCACGATAGGCGCGCATCCATAGATCGGAGATTACAGCACTATCGCGGGAGTACTGCGGTGTTTGTAGCCGCGATGGGAACGCCAAACATCAGAATAACCAATCATAAATCTGCTCGGCCGAGGCGCGTATCCGCTCAGATAATCTCGCCGCTAATACCCGTAATTTTATTAGTGTCTACGGTTTAGGAAGTAGTAAATAACGAATTGAATAGCAAGATGCACTCGGGTCACGCGCCGCCCGCCTGAGGTAACTCGAACTTAAAAGGAAAGGGCTCACTTACCGATTATTTCAAAATCGAATTACAGTGCGTCCACCAACTTCCAAGCTATTGTCGAAAACCTCAATAAAACGTGAAAAATGGTGACGGGGTAATAGTGGTGTGGTATTGCACCGTGATTTGCGGCTCCGCGCACGGCAATTACATCGCCGCACGAGGCATATTTTTATTTAAAACGACATTAACAGCCCGGAACCGAATGTTCAAGGGCGCACTACAACAATATATCACGCGAAATTCCACAACATTCGGCTAACACCTTAACCAGCAAGGAATAAGAGTCAAAATGCAAGCAGGTCGAAGGCGACGTAACGCATAATGCGAGCGTTGAACTTAAAAGGTTGTGACAGGGGTATTACGGTAATTACCTTAATTTGTAAACACAAAAAACGGCCGTCGAGCCGTATGTTAACCAACCGAGAAATTAAATAAGAGAGATGGTAAAGATTTGTCTCTGGGATGCAGAGGCTGTTAATTCGCTTAGAATGCGAACCGCGCGCCAATCAACGCGTCCAGCTCTGCGAGCACATTATCAATTTTCCGTAGAAATGTATAATTGGCCAGTATTTTGTGGAAACATCTTCATCTGCCGTTATGCGGAACGCGATTGTAGTGGGAATGTTTAAGAGGAACTGTTGGGGCCCGGTATCGTGCAATCTTAGCAAAAACCAGCTCAGACCACTACTGGCCAGAGGTTTAACACCAGTTTTGACTCGTTTGCGAGTCTGCCGAAAGCAAAACTATTTAATAAATAAATATAAAAATATTTGTGGGCATTAACACGCCCTTCGGTCTAAAATTAAACAAAGCTAGGCAAATATACTTATTTTTTTGTTACTACAAGCCTAGAAGTTCTTCTAGGCTCCTCGAGAAGTCGTTGGGTCTTTATTTATTTTAACCAATAGAAAATGATGCTATGGGTCCAGTTCACGCGAGGTGAACGAGGGCGTGCTCTAACGACAGGTCTGCTATCGGGGCCGTGGATCTTCCGTGACCGAATGCAAGCATTTCTGTCCTGGACCTCGTCGGTCGTTGACTGATCACCCAAACGCTGGAGGTTGTAGATGGGGATGAGTTTTCAGAAATTCTTTAGTTCCATTCTAACTGTCTTCTTCTTCTTTTATTATATGGCTTTCAGCGGCTGAGGGTTGCCACGTATTTGCCAATGTCGAGTGCTTACTAATCTTAGAACAAAAAGGCGGAGATCTGAGTACGGTAAGAAGGGAGACTCTAATACAAATCAAGTTGATATGGCATACACCTGAGTAGGTAATATAATATATTTATTTTGTAGGTAGGTATATCATAATGTGTTTTTACACACACATTATGATATACTTTCTAAGACGACGTATTTCATCACTAAGTTAATGATGTGCCAAGTTAGGCGAAGGTAAGGATTAATCAAAGACTAAACCAGAGAGACGTAAAAATAGGTGACCGTATTTACGAATACATCACTGTAAAATTTATAAAACCCTTGAAAACAGGAAACAAGAAGGAAAGAGAATTTATTGATTTGGCCCAACATGCCAGCAAAAATAAAATATAGGTCAAATTAAAAACCAAGAACAACAAAACAGATCTATAGTTGCGTGGGGCGAAATTTATCCCTGTCTCAGCCTAATGCTGCATCAGATAGACCTCTATGGAGCTATGATGCGGCGCTGGTTTTAACTAAGAGGTCGTATTTCACCAAAAATCATAAACAAATGATTCACAGGCCTTAAGCATAAGGTCAGTAACTACACAAGGATTTGTAAATCAAATAGCATAACGATGAAATCGATGAGTCGTCGGTTTTGGGAGGCACGAATAACTATCTCCATAAAAGGAGAATGACTGTGGTCTTCTGGAAACAACTTTTTAAGGAATCTACATATTTTTGGATAAAAGCTTCAAGTAACTCTGATTTTATCTCTCTATAAGTCCAGAAAAAAATTAACAGACTAACTCAAACTCAAGCACGGTTGTATCTCCTTCGATACCTTGGTTAGTTAATATAAGTACTACTAAAGAGGATGTATCAAGGAGTACAAGGATGTTTTGGAAGTCCAGAAATGCTATTAAGAGTTTAGAAACTAAATGAATAGGGAAACGCCCCTTAAGGTTATAAATCAACCTAGCCAAGTTATCAGCCCATATTGTTTACTCGAGATGACATCATGATATAGAAATGCGAGCTAATTGAAAGGGGCACGCACATGTGTTGCAAAATATGCACTGTGCAAACCATTAATTACTACTTCGGTAGAGCGAAGTAGAGTAGGGACACTTACCTACTTTGTCGTGTTGTTTGTTAGTGTTCACAATTAGTGGAATTTGCCGCTGCATATCACCTTTGATTACTCGACTCGAGAGGTTATTGGCTGTACTATACTGACATACTTTGCAATTGTTGAATCATAATAATATTTTCCCCTTTCAACAGCCTGCGCAAATGTCGGTTAAAATACCAAGTATCTGTCCACTTGCAACATATCACGTATGGATTCATCACCAGCTTGAACCAGTCCGCTGGACTGTGACCTCCACCATAATCACAAGGGTTTTGAAGTACGTATTCAGTTGCCATGGCAGGCACAATGGTGACCGCAATAATGGATTAATGTGCTCAGGAGAGGCTGTTATTCATATCTTTATCCTCTTCAATGTCATAAAAGTGATCAAATGAGGTTAGGATAGAGAAAACTGAGGATGGTGAAGGCTCAAAATCGTTCTTCCCACGAACGCAGAAGATGCCTATATTCAGCAGTTGACTTCTCCAGTGAGTTAAGCAGTTGATTTAAAATGATGATGCTGGTATACTTGAAGTAAAGCTTCCTACAGTAAGAATTTGCTACTTAAAGAGAATATGCGTGAATTTAATGTATAAGCATTATAACAAGTAGAAACTTGACTAACTAAATGTAACAGGCTCAGAGGCCTTTGCAATACAATCGGACACCACACGCTCCTCATAATAATGTGCTGGATGACGGATGGATGGGGAAACCCCAACAATGTTCCCATCTACTTATGCTGTTCATTATGTCACTAAAAGGAAACCAGGGGACAGAGAACAGGCACTAGGAGCAAGGCAGTGCGGTAATGAGGCTGGAATATGCAAGACACCTGCCGGAAGGTTAGTTTCCGTCCTCGGCGCCGGCGGGAACAACGGGACTAGCTGTGGATATGGTTGTGATTTTAATAAATACTAAGCAATGTTATGCAGAACTGAATTTTTTTTGCGACAGAAAAAGTCCTATGAATTACACTATCACACTATCACCTTATTAAGTTAGATTGGCACCACACTGGAGTTTCATTATTTACATTATTATTACTTTGTAAAAGGATCATACAAAAAAACGGTAGGAGTCAAGCCGTAAGTTTCTTGCCGGTTCTTCTAGGCTTAGTCGCGAGGAACTGGCGCTTAGATTAACCTAGATTTAAAACGTTTTAAGATGATCCCTGCGGATATTACTGAATAAGTGATTTTTGACTTTGACTACCTACTCTTAATATCTGTCCAAAGTAACATGTTAGCTACGCGTATTTTGTTACAGATAAAATTCATTATTATAAAATCGTCACTTTACATATGCGTTGCGCGTCGGAGTATGTTATTGGCTGAAATAAAAAAGATTATAATGAGTTACGTGAGATAGCCAGATTATTAGACTTACTGATAGCGTCGATCTGTTTCAAATAATAATAATAATAATAATAATAGTGCTGGACATTCCATACAGCGTCATCTAGCCCCAAGCTAAGCAGAGCTTGTGTTATGGGTACTAGATGACTGATATACTTAATATCAATACATTACATACATAGATATTTTTTTATTATACATAGCAAATCGTTATTATAAATTCGTGTAAAGGTTCTGGGTCAGACATGGCGGAGTTCGAAATACACCGAAACTATCCATCCGTAGCTGGGACCAATATAATTCAGTGTTTTATATAATTACTAGCGAATCGATTATGCTGCAATCGATACTCATTATATGTGAAAAGAAGTATGTACCTTATTACAAAAAAAGTATTATATCAGTCATCTAGTTCTCATCTGGTCAAAGGCTTTGCTAGATGGTATGTGAATCGTCCACAAATATTTATATTAATGCTATCTTATGAATTATAAAAGTGATAAACCTAAAAAGGTCTTGCAAAAGAACCAGTGAGGTGAGTTTGGTTCATGCATGTACGATGATTTATGATAATGAGCGACGCTCTGCTAATTGAACGGTCCCATCATAAAGCGGCAGCGAAAGCGTTCGGCGCATGAAAAAGGAAAGTGCAGCAGGTGTAGGGCTCCTCCAGGGCAGGTAGGGTTACCACTGCCATCATTGTTTTTTTATTTACTGATGGAAAACCAGATGGTCTATTTATGCTAAGTGGTTACCATCACCTATAACAAAGCATTGCCTCGCAGGTCACGTTCTTTAGGAACGTGCCTTACGATGCACTGCTCTGGGTACATCAACCATGGGTACCTACATCAAGGCATGTAGATGTTAAGCTACATCTGCCTGTAGTTTTACTTAAACCCACACCCTTCAAACCGGAACACTCTGCGCTGCTTAGCGGCAGAAATAGTACTTCCCCGGACGAGCCCTTCACTAAGAGCTCTACTACAGCTGAATGTTTTAGGGTTTTCACAAATTAAAACCTTTTAAAGAATGCTTTATGAGTAGGAACAAATGAGTGTTTTTTTTAAATAAGTTTAATTTTGTTATTAGAACCCAATCACATTTTCTTTGCTATTTTACTTAGAATTCACAAATTATTCAGAGTAAATCAAATCTTTTGACTATTTGGTACAGGCAGACTCCCTCCTGGCAGCCCTAGCTGAGAATGGAATGCGACTATTATTAGCCGGCGCCGGCGCACGCCACCCGACCTGCGTCGTGTACAGGATGATCTCTTCTAGGTATGTGACTTTGTAAACAACCAACATATGAGACAGAACATAAGAAAGCTGACACTAGATCACTAACCTACTGTTACTTATTTTTATAAGTAAGGAGGCTTTTGCCTCAGAAGATGAGTTTATGCAGCGTCAGAGAGTACTTTTGACTCATAAACTTACGGGATGCTATACTAGCTGGGACAGTATTTTAGATGGATTAAGCTTACCCAGTAACCTACCATCCTCACAGCTTAGTTGACCTAATCCATAAAATCCATTTATCCAGGAAATACAGCTAACTATAGGTATATATAAAAGCAACATAGCAAGCACATACTGGTATTGATTCTGTTGTTTCATTATCCTAAACTAACCTAATTTGAAAGCACTAAAAATGTTGTCGTCTTCAAACCAACACAGATACAACAAAGATGTCAATAATTTTAGAGCTGTCAGACAACAGAATCGACACACTTACGAAAATTTAAAGACACGTGACCATCTATACCAATTATAAAAATCTTTGTCGTCCTGACTGACTGACTTAGAGACAAAGTCCAGCCTAAATCACTGGTCGTGAGACTTGAAAATTTTAGGATATATTCGTCTTGATTCGTAGAGATGTACCTACTAAGAAAGGAACTCCCGAAATTTAACCCGGTTGAAATTTGTATAATAACAACTTTACGCGGTCGAAGCCGCGCGTTTCGCTAGTTTTTAATAAGTACAAATGCCTAAAAGCAGGCATTTTATATCAACTACAAATATCATCCTGTATCAGAATCGGCTAGCGTTATCAAAGCTACGGGCATCTTGGACTCGCTACGAGTTTTGCAGGCGCAGGCGCATTGTTCGCCGTGTACCATGGTAATGTTCCTGCGTTGTTCCTGTTCGGGCCCTGTCGTCGCAACTATACGTACACCACGCATAAATCAAAAGGATTACAGCATTCTGTTCGAACTACTGAACCGACTACAACTGTTTTAAAATGCAGTTGGTTCCGCCAGGTTCTGTTCTATGCGCTGTGATAATTCCTAACAGCCGTCTAAATTAAGCAACGTTTCGTTAGATCACCATTTGGATAAGTGACCGCTAGTGACATTCACATCTGAGTGGTTCCGTAAGTAATTCAGAGGGCAAGTTAACCTGCCGGTCCTAGCTGTAGCTGTTATTAAGTAAGGACGAATGCCGTAACCCGTAAGGCATCCTAAAAACTTCCCGTAACCAAAGTTAGCCACGACTACAAGCTACAAGCTAGTATAAAAAAAACTCAATAAAATAAAATAAAATAGAAGAAAAGAATTGAGATTTTGTTATTTTCCAGAGTAGTAGTTTACCTACAGCAGCCTTACCAACTGTGCTACTCTTTATCTCTAGATGGAAAGACGGCAGTAAAGTTAAGTGTTATTCCACTGCCATAAAACTTTTATTTGGAGCCCGAGAATTGTGAATGAGCCAAAACTAGAGTGTAAAACTTGATGCTACGCGCAGTTGCAACATCCGTGCTTTTATTATTGCAGTAGTCATAACAGTGGGAGTATGTCATAAATTGCTTTATACTGTGCATTCTTGACGGTCTCATGAAAATGTTGATATCTCTTTTAAATAAGAAATGAGCGTATACAATACAGTAAACACCTACATGTTAGAAAGGAACGAAAACCGTGGATTTGACACAATAATGTTTATAATTCTATTTATCAGAGATCTAGAGTGCCTTACGATTGGAGAGGATGTCGACCATGCCTGGGGATCACATTTTCGAGCCTATTTCTTTCTTTATCACAGAAGTTTCCAATATTTTTGCTGATCATCGGCTACACCCATACATTTCGATGACGAACGATTTTTAGTTCCATCCACTGACTACCCGCGATTTTTAGATAACCGTCGTTGTATCGGGAGGGTATCTTACGCTTCGTCTTCCAATGTGTAACTCTATTTCTTAGCGTTTGTATGTCGAGCTATATGGTGTGCCCACAGCCACTTCAACACTTGTATTAGAACTCCTGTATTCCCATAAAGACTAGGCAGTTCCTTATACGTGAAGGTAATCTAGCGAAATTTGTCGACTTGGATAATTATAACTTCAGACTGATGTCAAATTTAATTAGTGTCTCGTTTCTGTACTTTTAAATCATTGTTAGTCTGAACAATTTTCCCTCACCTTCAACGCAGGTACCTACTTAGCATAACATTAACTAGTTCGGTCACCCTGACACGCTTGCATCGGCAATCTCCGCTCACCGAACATTAAATGCGTTAGATCATGATTATGATGGATTGATTTTCTTAATTGGTGCATTCCAGGCAAGTAAGATCAGCCGGTACATTTTTTATGATACCTTCGTGGTGGACAAGTAGATAGCCTACCAGAGGTAGATCTGTCCATAAATTAAAGTTATCCTTGTAATTTTAACGAATAAACAACAGTACAAGCTTTGCTTAGTTTGGGGCCAGAAAATTATTGAAAATACTTTGACGTTTGTCTTGGCGCGGGTTGCGAACCCGCAGCTTCTGCATATCAGATGCGCGCTAGGACATGACCAGTATTTAGCGGAACATAAGTTCATGGTCATTTATGAGGTCTTTCACACAAGATATACAAGTCTGTAAATGTTTATGCTGAACGCATGTGTCGTTTTTTAGCTTACCCCACACTTGAATGCATGCTTTAATTTCTGTGTTTTTTTGTTCAAAACACAAAGGAAGACTTATGAAAAAACAGTTGATTTTATTTGATATTCATTTTACATTATTTTGATCACTAAAGAGATTAAGCTAGCCTTGTTTTTTTGGAAACACGTGCAGTCATTTCTCGTCAAATCAAATGTTATATATTGCTGTCAAAAAAATTTTTTCATTGATTTATGCGTAGAAATGGTTCAAAGTGCGATGGCGCGTTCATTAATTTAAAATGTGGATTAAAAAATAAAGGTTTTGTCATGTCTAATAGTAATGTACTCATTTTGGAATTGTTTTTTTATCTCTAGCGCTAAATAAATAATTTGATTTGTAATAACTACAAAAAGGATAAACGTATGTAGACATGTGAATGTGAGGTCGAAGCCTACAGCGGCATTAGTCATGGACGCGAAACTACGCAAAAGCTTTTAGGATGCAAATAAATCGTGTTTATTGGTGCGAAAAGGATAGATGTTAAATAAAATATCGATATATCACCCACGAGAAAGTGACACATAACATCACATCACAAATATGAATGCTGGTACCTTCGATCTAAGTTAATAATAATAATACTGGACAATCCACACAGCATCATCTAGCCCCAAGATAAGCAGAGCTTGTGTTATGGGTACTGGTAACTGATATACCTACTTAATACAATACATTACATGGATATATATTTTTTAGAAAATACCCAGAATAAATATTTGCAGATCGTAAAAACATTTATCCCAAGACGGGAATCGAACCCGCAACCTCCGGCTTCGCAGGCGGACATTCGCCCGCCGCGCCACATCGTCGTCGGTATGACGGGTGACATACAAAATCTTAGCTTAGATTCACCTAGATTTAAGACGTTTCAAGATGATCCCTGCGGATTTTACTGAATTAACGCTTTTTGACTTTGACTCTCGAGTAAGCACTTGGTACCAAGAAATCTGAGGGCATATCTAAAGTGCCTGGGGATTAAAGAGACCTCCCACAGCCAGTCGCCTTACCAGCGACACTAAGGTCAAAAGATTATTATTTTAAGTTACCTTGGTTCCCATTAGCAACGCTGCCCATGCATGACCTTAATTACCAGTAGTCTAAAAGCTACCGTTGGCCCAGCACTTATTGTGCCTACTTCTGATGACTTAACGACTTAATCATGTAATGCGCGTGCGCAAATAGTCAGTAATGCTGGTTTTATTGCAGTAAAAACTCATATTGAGCAACAGTTAATGGAGCGTTGGTCATGATTTGGAATTATAATGATACCAGACTGATCAAATCATTTATTAATGATTTTGATGGGAAAACTGGAAATTTTCCCATCAAAATTCAGAATTTATATTATGAGTAGCAGAGCTCTTATTGTAGGGTCCGAAAGTACTACCCCCATGCCTATTTGACGCCAAGCAGCGTAGCGTGTTCCGGTTTGAAGGGAGGTGTGCCGGTGAAATGACAGACACATGAGGCCTAGTGACAGACGGACGGACAGACAGCGAAGTCTTAGTAATAGTGTCCCGTTTTACCCTTTGGCTACGGAACCCTAATCAATCAACAGGATAATTAAAAATCTATCTAAAATCCTTAATAATAATAAATGATTAGAAGAATTATTATATTTTAACTGATACACAAAGATCGATGGTAAATGTCGTCACTGATGACGTCAGAAGATGACGTATGCCATGCAATAAACAGTTAGGGTATAACCTAGATGACATAACGTTTAACGACTGGATATTAGATCTAGACAATGATAGGGAAATAGGTCACCCAGTTTCTTACCTCTTGGTCCTTTGGAAACTGAAATTTATATAGTAAGAAATAAGGTTATTATTATATTTACAAACGGTGAATGAAAACATGAGGTGCAGAAACACAAGACATTGTCAATTCATATTCTTCTTAAAAATTTTATTCTTCTTAAAGCTGCTTCACTTAGGTGAAGCTAACGTAACAAATAAGAATGAGTTTAGGTAAACTTCAAAACCGCAGGCAGTCACTTTTTCTGTTATCTTTATTTCTGTTACATTATTCAGCACAAGTCATGCATCACAAGCATTACGTGTACAATTTGACAGGAGCAGTCAAAGCAGGCTTTATTGATTTACGACCGTGAGTAACGACTTCAACAATCATTACATGAAACTGTGGGACTGGTATGAAGATCATATATAACCAGCCAAGTGCGAGTCGGACTTGCGCACGAAGGGTCATTTATCTTTAATAAAAACGGCAAAAAAACACGTTTTCTGTATGAGAACCACCTTAAATATTTATTTTATTCTGTTTTTTTAGTATTTGTTTTTATAGCGGCAACAGAAATACATCATCTGTGAAAATTTCAACTCTCTAACTATTACGGTTCATGAGATACAGCCTGGTGCCAGACGGATAGACAGACAGACAGACAAACCGGCAGTCAGCGGAGTCTTAGTATAAGGGTTCCGTTTTACCCTTTGGATACGAAACCCTAAAAAACGGTAGGCTGTAAGTTTCTTGCATGTTCTTCTTAAACTTAATAGCCGGTTGTTCACATGCCAGTTGCTTTAGTTAAAAATCACACATAACAAGTTAACACCACAAGTGTCTCAGTCATAAACCTCCTGTAACACGATGAACGTCAACGCATATGGCCATAACAGTTGCATGCGTCATATTGTCAAACGACGACCGTTACAGCAGTTTCCTTGTCGTCGGGCCGAACAAATTGGCGACGCGAGCCATTTCGGAGGACAATTGCCCCTTAGCAGGCACTTCGCCAGATTTATACGCATAACTGCTTTTAAAGTAAGGGCTTGTACAGAACATCATGTTCGGAACATGCCAAGTTTTAGATTCAAGACATTGGATCGAAGGAATCGGAATCGAAGCAAAAATTGGAGCTTGGTATTGCGTGATGTGGTGATGACAAGTGACATCTGAAAAAGTCAAAGTCAAAGACAAAAAGCATTTATTCAATAATATCCGCAGGGATCATCTTGAAACGTCTTAAATCTAGGTGAATCTAAGCGCCAGTTCCTCGCGACCAAAAGGTTAACCCAACGCGTTTTTCCTGCATATAATGACAATGACATGTCAACGTTCTGGCATAGGAGTGGGTAAGGATAGTGCAGGATCGCTGTGGAAGGCACAAGCTAAGGGCCCATACCCATGGAGCTTCGCAGAACGTATAGCGAGATGTGGTGATGAAGTGACAGATGAAGCAAATGTCAAACCATCGTGTTCTACCTGCACAGAATGACAATGACATGTCTTATGGTGTTTTATGGTGTTCTATTGTTGTTATTGTCTAAGCTTGGTCGCGAGGAACTGGCGCTTAGATTCACCTAGATTTAATTAGATTACTGAATAAATGCTTTTTGACTTTGACTAATTGGTTTGGGTGAGAGTATTACAGGATTGCTTGGAAAGTACAAGCAAAAGGCTTATACCCAACAGAGTCAAGTCAGACTGCGAGCAATGATGATAAAGTCAATGAAAGGTTTTTGGGTGGCCAATCTACATTTATAGGATCAGCAATAGATTGTGTAATTCTAAGTTAATGTCATTTGGTTTACCAACAATTAATGTTAGCCAAGCAGAAAGTACTCTTTGGGAGTTTGCTTTCATAATAAATAAAAATAAATAAATAACGCTGGACAATCCACACAGCATCATCTAGCCCCAAGCTAAGCAGAGCTTGTGTTATGGGTACTAGATGACTGATATACCTAATACAATACAATATTACATACATAGATATTTTTTATTATACATAGAAAATACCCAGAACACCCGGAACAAATTTTTGCAGATCGTACAAATATTTATCCCAAGGCGGGAATCGAACCCGCAACCTCTTGCGTCGCATCATCATCATTAGCCCATATTAGTAGTTAGACGTAGGCCTCTCCCAAGACGCGCCACTGATCCCGGTTTTCGGCTCTTTGCCGATGATGATGGATGAGTTTGCTTTACTGATATAAAATTACTCTGTAGTCATGACAAACAGTTGGACCAGACTGGAAGCAAAAACGTGAATGTTTTTGAGGAAAGCGAGGTAAAAGCATGCACAATGCTATTCTATTCTATTCAATGTGCTTTAATCTCTCATCCGTTTGTACGACTAGTGCTCATTTCAGCCTGAAATTCCTTTGACTCGCTGAAGGCTGAAATTCCTGATGCGTAGAATAAATTTCCTAAATAGTTGCACACAACTAATCACAACTAATAATTCACACAGCATCATCTAGCCCCAAGCTAAGCAGAGCTTGTGTTATGGGTACTAGATAACTGATATACTTAATACATTACATATATAAATATTTTTTATTATACTTACATAGAAAATACCCAGAACACCAGAAATAGATATTTGCAGATCGTACAAACATTTATCCCAAGGCGGGAATCGAACTCGCAACCTCCTGCGTCGCAGACGGATATTCGCTCGCCGCGTCACATCGGTAGCATCTTTGAGTACCTACTAAACACCGATACTACGTCACCAATCCGCCAAGAAAGTGTCGTGTCCTATATAACAAGGTCTATGTCCGACAGTGGAATTATTTAGGCTGATAACGAAATAACCAGATCCTTTTTAGGGTTCCGTACCCAAA
Source organism: Electrophaes corylata (assembly GCA_947095575.1). Classification (NCBI taxonomy): domain Eukaryota; kingdom Metazoa; phylum Arthropoda; class Insecta; order Lepidoptera; family Geometridae; genus Electrophaes; species Electrophaes corylata. The sequence goes on from OX352702.1 coordinate 2,450,042, forward strand.
GGGTAAAACGGGAACCTATTACTAAGATTCGGCTGTCTGTCTGTGTGTGTGTCCGTCTGTCTATCCGTCTGCTACCAGGCTGTATCTCATGAACCGTGATAGTTAGAGAGTTGAAATTAGAATTAGATTTACAGATTATGTATTTCTGTTGCCGCTATAACAACAAATACTAAAAAACATAATAAAATAAATATTTAAGAAGGCTCTCATACCACAAACGTGATTTTTTACCGTTTTTATTACAGTTAATGGTTCAGAACCCTTCGTGCACGAGTCCGACTCGTACTTGACCGGTTTTTTAAGTTATATAGACTTGTAATTATTATTATGTTATATTACGGCCGTCATGTTGACGTTAATAATATGTGGAATGTTTGTGTTGTGCAGAGTTTAAGCAAATACGGCTAGCGTTGGATGTTGTGTTCGCGTGCGTGAAATGATGTAATTTATATGCTATTTTAATTGCAGAGTGCAAATAACGATTGAGATTGTATTATGTGATTTCAGTGCAAGATTCTGGTAAGCGTTTTAAAGTAATTTATACGTTTGAAACGTACGTACAGACGATTACTTAAACATTTTTTAAAAATAAATAACTTTCAACTATTTTCAAATCCTCATGTCTCTAAGTGTCGAATGCAGTGTACTGTCACAACTAAACCGCTAAACATAGATGGGTCATCTTGTTTAATTATTTCTCACTAGCGGTCCATCCCGGCTTCGCACGGGTTTTAGTAAGGATCCCTAATTTTTTTGAAAATGTAATATAGCCTATGTAACCCGGGGATAGTGTAGCTTCCCAACGGTGAAAGAATTATTCAAATCAAAACAAACAAAGTTTTCCTCTTTATAATATTAAGTATAAAACTCACAATGAAGTCAGATATTTCCAGTAAGTATTTGTAAATTGGAGTTAACCTGTCAGTAATCCCAGTGACGAGTCACAGCTTTAGCAGTAAACTAAACGATGTGTGTTTACCGCGCGCGACTAACGACCAGTAATGTGATATGCTGGCTATAGTTAGATTATTAGACGAGCTCAGCTGATCCTAGGAATTCTGCTATTATCGGCGCCGATGTCTCACCTTGCCTAATCCGAGTTACACGTCAACTTAGCTGCGGTGTGGTATTTCAGGTAGAACAGAACGAAATTAGCACCTCATTGGAGCTTTATTAATCCTTTTATTATCTTACTAGCGGCCGCTCGCAGCTTCGCCCGCGTGGCAGTTTTTTTCCCGTTCCCGTTATTTTTTTCGGGATAAGTAGCTTATATGTTAATCAAAGTTATAATCTATGTTTATTCCAAATTTCATCCAAATCGGTCAACTGGTTACAGCGTGAAAGAGTAACAAACATCCATCCATCCATCCATGCTTACAAACTTTCGCGTTTATTATATTAGGATAATTAGTAGGTTAATTTTTTATTCTACTGGTAGTGGACCAAACATATGGCTCACCTGATGTTAAGTAACCATCACCATATCTATCGATACATCCATGGTTGGACATCAGTTTAGGAATCGCAGAAGACGTGATGGGCACGGCCCCTGTTCTGAAGTAAAGACGACAAGACTGCAAGTAATTGTTTGAAACACTTTCAAGATTGCGCAATAATTGCTTTTTGATGGAAAGGGCATAATTTAGGTTGCAGTACCTGCCAGTGTTGCCACATAGCGCATTCCGAGTGATAGATCACGCTTGAAAAGATTACTGTGGGTTAAGGAGCATTCACTCAGGTTTTATAATGTAAGCATGATAAAAAAGTATGATGCATGAACGAGTGATGAAGAAAGAGCAGCATCGAAAGTAGATTTAACTAATTAAATATCACCTGATTGCACCTATATATATAATACCTGTGGGTTCGATTCTTACCGAGGACAAACATTTGTATGATAAACATAGATATCTGTCTTTAACAAATTTAAACCTGTGTAAACCTTGTCTGTTTTTAACAAATTTTCCTTGTGTAGGTACATTAAAGTTTTATCTATCTATCTATCTATCTGTTCTCTGTCTGGTGTTATATCGTATGTATCTACAAAAAATCATATATATGAGTATTATATCAGTTCATAGTTTAAAATTAACGCATAGCATGCTATGCTTAATTTGGGCCAAATGATGTTGTGTAAAAATGACCGCAAATGATTATTTTAAGTTAAAATTAATAGAACAATTGCAAAAGGAAAAAGCGCTAACAGCAGAGTCCATTTCTCATAACAAAACGTTGCAAAAACAACAGAAATCGCTACAAAACAAAATTCTAGTCAGTTAAGTTAGTTCCGCGAACCACATTTGTATAGAACACGGATTATCTACACTTTTTCCGAGTATACTTTAACAATATCAACTTTTCCCATGCTCGGCCATTACATAACAGAGTACCTAGGGCTAAAGTTCCATTGAAGCGAAGAAGAATATATTCATTTTTTTTTATAAAACTTGCAACAACCAGATGACCCGCTTGATGCTAAGTGATAAGTAAGTAAACATTTATCATACCTAGATGATTTTATGCATCGTCTGGGGCCACTTATTCATTTACGGGACACTGTAGTGACCCAGGTAGATAGATAGATGTCAACAGTTCTGCGTCTATCAACCTGAGGTTTACAGTCTCATGTGCCTGTAATTCCACTACCACCCATCTATACACCTATTTACACATATACACTTGTATTAAAACGCTTGATGCTATGAAATAACTTTTTTTTTTACTTTGTACCAAGTCATTCCCTACCTTGACATGTTTACAGTAGTTTTTTTTTTATCATTGATAGACCGTCCTTTGGTTTCAATCTCACCTGGTGGTAAATACTAAAACAAAAGGCAATGATTAGCTCCCACGAGGCTTAAATACCTCTTTACAATCAGTAATATATCTTCGTTTCTAAGTTCTGTAAAGTTTTTTTAATGTTAAGTTGCCAAGACTTCCAATATTCTACCACTACTCAATGGAGCCTGACTATAAACCTACCGTTTGTAATAGACAAGACCGCGGAAAGTCAATATTAGAAAATGCATGGCATTTCCATATAGTCGACTTGTAGGTCGAGTGTTAAAATGCATTATAATAGGTATATGCATTATTTTAATGGCTTTGTAAGATTCTGTCCGATTTGGATAAGAATATTTTATTATCTGTGACTAGCGGCCGCTCGCAGCTTCGCTCGCGTGGCAGTTTTTTCCCGTTCCCGTTATTTTTTTCGGGATAAAAAGTAGCCTATATGTTAATCCAGGTTACAATCTATATTTACTCCAAATTTCATCCAAATCGGTCCACTGGTTAGAAAACAGTAACAAACATCCATCCATACATCCATCCATTCTTACAAACTTTCGCGTTTATAATATTAGTAGGATTTCTAACGTACTGTATGTAACCTGTTTACCGAGAAAGGGATAGCAAAGACGAGCCTGTTCACTTTCGTATACAAAAACGTTTCAGGTACTAAGTTCCTAATCAACTCCCAATCTACGATTAAAATTACTAGGTAATATTAATGTGGACTGGTCACTTACCAGTCTCATTGTATTACATGAATATGGCATTGACTTAGAATAGTAATTTAGAAGGTGAATTTATTCCTTTATTTTGTAATGTTTCAAGCATAGCACGAACAAAGATTACATTAAATTACTGAGTACCTTTATTGAAACCAGTTACCGCTGTAATTCATTCCAGCTACTGTAAGGTCATCGCACCACCACCACAAATTACAGAATCAATCCATACTTAATCTCTTTCGCGCTATTCCGGCTTCCCTTTGAAACGTGATGCGGTTGAAAATTGTTTCAATGTGTTTTGGCCAATGAATCCTTGGTAATAAAAATGACTAGGATATGTTCTTAAAGCCGTTGAGGTAAGTTGAGACAGCAAGAGAAGAAAGAAAAGGATAAAGATGCATAGATATATATATTATTTTGTATTTATGTGAGTAGTAGTACAGCTCTTAGTGAAGGGCTCAACCGGGGAAGTTCTACCACCATGCCTAATTCTGCCGCCAAGCAGCATGCTGTGTTCCGGTTTGAAGGGTGTGCCGGTGTAATTACAGGCACATGAGGCTTAACAGCTGTATGCCTCAGGTTGATGGACGCAGAGCAGTGTATTGTGAGGCACGTTCCTGACTAACGTGACCTACAAGGCAATGCTTTGTTATAGGCTATGGTAACCACATCAGGTGGGCCATAGGCTTGTTCCATTAGCAAATTGTATAAAAAAAAACATACGGAACAACTAGGTGGGCCACCGTTGAGAGGCAACAACTGCCTAATCACAGATCACTTTTACCGAGAGGACGTGTCTTATATGGTATTTCACCGATCTATAATACCAATTATAAGAGAATCATTGTCCTGACTGCCTGACATATATACAACGCACAGCCTAAACCACGGTCGTAGAGTTGAAATTTTCAGGGTTTTCGTCTTGGTACGTAGAAAAAACTAAGAAAGGAATTCCAGAAATTTAACCCCTAAACGGGCACTCAGCACTAAAATATCACGTGGACGAAGTCGCACGCATTTTGCTAGTAAAAATATAAAAAAAATATTCTGCAGTTTATTTTATCAAAATTACCGAACGTGGACTTTGTAATAAAGGGTTCAAGTACCTGCTCTGCTTATTGAAGCAGTTATTCAAACTTAGGTACTAAGTATAATACAGTTACTGTTTACTTAGGTTTCTTAGAAACAACGCATGCCTACGCTACATTCCTAGGCAAGAACAATGACTGAAAGAAGCGAGCTATGAAAACAATCTATTATATGCTACAGCAATTAATCTTATTGTTTACTTTGTTGAACTTATCATAAATGCCAACGTGCCTAACAAGGAAACAAATTTGCAACAATTACTAACAATTTTGCTAAAGCAAAAAGATAATCTTGGATGAGATTATTAGACAATTATGGTATTAGCTTTGGGATTATTTCTTACCAGTGGGAAGCTTAGTGAAATTCACAAGCTACTTTCTAGTAGAACGGTTTTAAGCCCTCATCCATCGACTTCCTATCTTCAATGTCGTCGACCTAGCCATCAAAATCGACTACATTTTAAACATTTCAGTCAGCACAATATATCGTGCAATTTTATTTTAAGTTCTTCAGCTATCATCTCCGTACACTCCCTCCTTTCTTATTCATAATTTTTTTCACACAATTATTTTCGTCTACTCTAAGAATCCTAGTGTCAAGTCAGTCAAGTACTGCATTGTCATAGTTAAGGGTATCATATTTACCTACATCTTTCTTTTTCTATCCTCTTTCGTATAAGCTTTGCCTTAAACGCAAGCGCCTATTAAGTTATTAGCCCATTGATGACAACCGCATCATCTCTTAGTTCAAGATTCAGAGCATCATCTTCAACTGAAACACTGGCTAAATCAAGAACTACCCTAATATCATCATCTTCTCTAAGAGTTGTCAGTGGTCTGTTGTCCTTTTGCAAGGTAGGTTACTCTACACATACATACACTCTATTAGTAGTAATAGTAATAGTAATGCTGGACAATCCATACAGCATCATTTAGCCCCAAACTAAGCAGAGCTTGTGTTATGGGTAGATGACTGATATACTTAATACAATACATTACATACATACATGTTTTTTATTATTCATAGAAAACACCTTGAATAAATATTTGCAGATCGTACAAACATTTATCCCTAGGCGGGAATCGAACCTGCAACCTCCTGCGCCGCAGGCGGACATTCGCCCGTCGCGTCACATCGGTCGTCAGTAGTATAGTATATAGATACTCTAGTCTAAACTAAACCCAGCAATGTGAGAAGTACATTATAAGAAGACCCATTTAGAATTAAGCAATGCGATGTGAGGGTTATTAATGTTTTGGATTCCACCGGCAATTTATGACATACAGACATACGAATGGTCTAATGCTGTACTTAAGGCACGGCAAAGAGAGGAGTTTGTTTGTCAGTAGCATAATAGCTCTAGCCCAGACGGATGTAATTATTCTCTTTCGTATCTCATTGCGGATATTTGTCTGGCGTTTTCAATGTATACAAGACTAATAAGCCACTCGCAGCTTCGCCCGCGTGGCAGTTTTTTCCCGTTCCCGTTATTTTTTCGGGATAAAAAGTAGAAAGAGGAACAAACATCCATCCATCCATCCAAACATTCGCATTTATAATATTAGTAGGATATTCGTGTTTCAGATACAGTTCATCCGCACACTTTCTTATTTTATTTGACCCCCTTGTAAAATTATCTGCTTACGGATTCATAGATTTCATCAAATAGGTAAATGGATTTGGTTGTAGTTCTGCCTCCTGCGCTGTAGGTAGTGGATTCAATCCCCACCGAGAATCGTTGTGAATATTTACTAAGTAATTAATAAGTAAGTATGTTTATACTAAGTATTTAATTATAATATCAGTATAGTTCCCATAGTACAAGCTTTGCTTAGTTTTGAGCTAGATGTCGCTGCATCAAATGTATGTCAGTATTAATTTAAAAAGTTAGAAAAGAAAATAATGCTAAATAGTTAAGAAAAATGAAAGAAGATACATTGTGCTGATTCCGCATAATGCGGCATGTAGGAGAAAATATTTTCGAGATACTGTTATTTAATTGTCAAGTGCTTTCTTACCGCCACTGTCCGGCACTTTAGCACACCCATATGATGTTACACCAGATAATTTTAAACATCAAAATCACAAATGGCTAATATTTTAGTAACGTAACCAGCGAATTGCTATAACCTAATCATGTAATCTCTAAGTAGTCGGCACTTCATGACTAAAGATCGTGATCACTGATCTTTGTATTAGAGTGGACGGTATCTCTAGCGCGTTCTATTAATTGCCAATTTGACCACATCGTCAATCTGGCCTATTTAAGCTGATTAGTCCATCTTGTCTACCACGAGACCAAAGGAAAGCTCCTGTCTCCAACGATGACCAGCTTTTCGAGGTCGTCGTCTGGCTAGGCGAAAGATATAATAAACATAACTTTTGATGTAGAAGTTGTTGACACATCTCACGACTCCACCTTTGCCATTTCCCATTTGTATCCATGTTATGAAATTGATGAAATACAATTTCTAAATGATATCGGTAATCCCATTAAAATTCCCAGAAATGGCCACTTTCGACATGTTTTGGTTACGTGTTTTATAACCGGCCACAGACTATCCAATAGCTACTAAAGCTCGATGACAGATGATTAAATAGTTAGTATAGCTCGAAACACAGATAATATTTAAGTTAGTAAGGTGGAGTCATGGATGAGTGAATAGTTAGTAAGGAACGGGTCAGATGAGTTACGACACACGGTTGCTTCGATTTCTTAATCGAAAGTCGTGATCTTGAACCTGCTGCCACAGTTTATGAAAAGAGGCTGGTTCACTCATCATGTTTACAATTTAAAACAGTCGTGACTTTGTCCTAAAAGTATTATCACGTTATCGCTTTCCGAAGATCTCTGACAGCATACTTAAGTCTCCAAGTTTTTCAAGTAGCTTGCTGCGGTTTGTCGTGTCTGTCTTTGAAAAGGTTTAAAATATTGGCTTCTGGTCTCTTTATGTATGTGAATTTACGCACAAGTTAAAGAATGGTGAACGCAGAGCAGTGCATCGTATGGCCCGTTCCTACCATGCCTGTGACCTAGAAGGCAATGCTTTGTTATAGGTGATGGTAACTTAAAATCAGATGGGCCATCTGCTTGTTACATCAGCAAGTAATATATAAACTTGACGACCAATGTGGCGCAGCGGGCGAATGTCCGCCTGCGACGCAGGAGGTTGCGGGTTCAATTCCCGCCTTGGGATAAATGTTTGTACGATCTGCAAATATTTATTCCGGGTGTTCTGGGTATTTTTTATGTATAATAAAAAATATGTATGTATGTAATGTATTGTATTAGGTATATCAGTCATCTAGTACCCATAACACAAGTGCTGCTTAGTTTGGGGCTAGATGATGCTGTGTGGATTGTCCAGCATTATTATTATTATTATAAACGAAAGAAGCGAAAACGTTCATATTTTTATGGAGTGCAATTTAGTGAGATGGAAATGATCTTGCAAGATAAAAGTGTGGGTTCATGCCTGGATTCGTTGATAGCAAAGATTGAGCACGAAGAATGAATGAATGAAATTCAAATCGGTTGCAGTGCATTAGCTTGTAAGTACTAAGCTGTTTACGCGGGCGGTTCCCAAAGAAGCCAAGCATTGATTCGTCACAAGAGTTACTTTCGCGGCCCGGCCGGAAACCGGCCATAAACCCCCCGACGAAAGGTGAATGTCAAGTTTTGTTGTCACTACACCTGACAGGTTTGCACGGTGAAATTCGGCTAGTTACAAACTTGATTGGAGATTTTTAAGACTATTGTAAAACAGAAAGGTGCTTTTATATAGCCACATCCCTTTCCGGTGCAGGTTAGATTCAGCGCAGTCGTAAATTAATGATTTTATTTATATGAGTCGCTGTAGGCTTCACTAGCTAAAATGGTCGACAAGTCCGTTACCATCTCTTCTTGTTACAGTGATAGCAATATTTACACCCGCAATTGTCAGGCAATATGAATTAAAACCACGTTTCGACAGCATAGGTCATGCCGACTGTACTGTAAGAGTCCACGTTTCACCAACATAGGTCACGCTAACTCTATTGATTACAATTGGACATAAGTGTACGATGCGACTGCATAGATCATACGATCTCTAATATAATTGTCTACGATTCGGCAGTATAGGTCATGCCGACTCTGCTCTTAGTGTCCGTTTCAGCAGCAAAGATCATACTGATTCTGCTAAGAGTGGCCGTTTCAGCAGTATAGGTCATACCGTCTCTTCTGTAACTGAAGCTAACGGCCCCACGAAGAGCATGACCTATGATGCTGAAACGGACACTTATAGCAAAGTCGGCATGACCTGTGCTGTCAAATCGTAGACATTTACAGTAGAGTTAGCATGACCTATGCAGCTGAAAAGTAGACATTTCAGCAGGATAGGTCATGTTCTTCGTGAGCCCGTTAGCTTTAGTTACACAACAGCAAGTAAACAATAATTATATTACCATTACTCACATAACAAGGGTCGCGCGAGTTCATCTGTAAACGAGCTTTTAATCTTCCCGTGGTCCATTGGATGAGCAGATTAGAAAACTGCGCGCTCGGCTACAGATTAAACAATAGTTAGTAGACTAGTTCAACTTTCACTGACATTGGGAAGTGTTAGCTAATGGATGCAGTTTGAACTAATGGCGGTGTAATAACAATTTCAAAATGGCTGGTAATTAAAAAGAGTATTTAGAAGGTTAAGTTAGACCACCAAGGGGTTAAATACTTACTAGATGACCCAGAAGTTTTTTTTTTTTTTTTTTTTTTTTTTCGAACGGACTAAAATGCTGGTATAATCGCCTAGCGATTTCCGACAGCGTTACCGGGCTACTGGCGAGCGCAGAAGGCGCTACGCCATTACAAAATTGGTTTTGTTGGCAACGAGCACAAGGGCACCACTTAGGTACGGACCTCGGCTTGGGCTGTTGCCGGAGAAGGGAGCTACGGAGAGACTCTTCGCCCTGAAGGGGCGTTAACGGGGAGACGTCTTCGACCCCGCCGCCGGGGTCGGTGTGATTGTGGAGTGTTTCCTGTGTCCGGACTCGATGAAGCGACCTCCGCCGCATTCGCGGCGGTGATCGTGTCATCTGGGTCACCTAAAACGTGTCTAGGTCTACGGAGGGTACGTTTAACGGGCGGATCTACTGGATAATCGGGTAGCGAGTTAATTAAGGGATTCGGATGGTGAGGAGCCGAATCATAAAACCGCCTGGAGGCGCGTTTCATGAATTCGGCTATAGATTCGAGTTCGAGATCTCGATGAAGATCGATATTACGCATGTACCACGGGGCACCCGTGATAGTGCGCAAAAATCGATTTTGAACTACTTGGAGGGGTTTTAAATTGATCGAATGAGCGAACGCTACGGAGGCGTAAGTCATGATAGGTCGTATGCAAGTTTTGTAAAGCGTCAACTTATTTCTAAGAGACATTTTACTCTTCTTGCATACGAGTGGCTGAAGGCGCGAAAGAATAAATTTGGCGCGGTTACGTACAGTGCGTACGTGTTTGACAAAGGATAGACGACAATCAAGGGTTACGCCTAAGTATTTAGCTGACTTCACCCAGGGAATGGGTTCGTCAAAGAGAGTGACGGATCTGGAAGGATTACGGTTACCCTTTGAAAAGTACACGGCGGCACTTTTCGTCGGGTTAACCTCTATCCGCCATTTACGGAACCATGCACCTAGTGCATCGAGAGCCTTCTGCAGCCTTATACACACCCGATCGGCGTTCCGATCGGATGTGTACAGGGCTGTGTCATCGGCGAATAGGGCTATTTCCACCTGATGGGTGCGAGGGACGTCGCTGGTGTACAGCGTATATAGGAGGGGAGAGAGAATGGATCCTTGAGGGACACCAGCTCTGATAGGTCTAGGGTCCGAAAGGGTACCCTCTACGCGATAGCGAAAGCTTCGATTGAGTAAAAAGTCTCGTAAGATTAGCACGAGCCTGTCTGGCACTCCGAGTTTGGATAGCTTGTAAATCAAGCCATTGTGCCAGACCTTGTCGAAAGCTTTCGCCACATCGAGAAAGATTGCACCAGTATCTGCCGGCCAGGTATGGTGAAATCGAGAGAGCACGTGCTCCGTGATGCGGAGCACTTGCTGGGGACAAGAGTGTCTAGCTCTGAAGCCAAACTGCTCATCGGGTAGGATTTTGAGCTCGGTAACGTGGGACCAGAGACGATTCAGAAGGAGTCGCTCGTAGATTTTCCCCAGGGAACTGAGGAGACTGATGGGGCGGTAGCTAGAAGGCTCTGTAGCCTTTTTGCCTGGTTTGGGGATGCCAATAACGGTGGCTTCCTTCCAAGAGTCGGGGAAAGTGCAAGTTGCCATAGCCGCATTGAAGATGCTGACTAGGAGGTAAATAAGGACGGTGGGGAAATTCTTAAGCACCCTGTTGCTGATGCCGTCAGCACCAGGGGCTTTTCTCGGATGGAGACCCTTGATAATCGTCTGTACCTCAGAGGCTTTAATCAGGGGAAGAGGAGGAGCGCTAGGGGGCTGAGAGACTAACCGTTCGACTTCACTGTCCACCGTAGCGAGGTGTTCAGGGTCAACGGGAGCGAGACTAGGGGAGCATTGCGATTCGAGGCTTTCTGCTAGGCAGTTTGCCTTTTCATCGTCTTCGAATGCGGGGGTCTGATTGGGTCGGGAAAGAGGGGGCATAACGGAGACGTTGTCGGCTTTCATGGATCGAGCAAGCGTCCAGTAAGCCAGATGGCTTGGCTCGATCCCGGAGAGCTTTGCGTCCCACCGTTCGTCCCTAAAGTCGCGGATTCGATTCTTAAGATTGCGTTCCACTACACGATGCCTATGCCGGTTAAGGTCGGAAGGCCAACGGCTATACCGACGGATCGCGGCATTCTTCTCCGTGATCAACCGTCTCACATCGTCTGGCAGGGCCCAGCGGTGGTCACCCGCCGCCGGTACCTGTTTCGATAATCCGCTAACAGCGGTAGTGACATGGTTGGTCAGGGAGTCGACGGCAACGGTAATGTCATCGGGGGATAAAATATCGTCAGGGATCCTATCCAAGCTGGGTGAATGTATAGACCCAAGAGCTTTCTCGAGTTTATGCCATTGCATCACAGTCTTGGTAGGAGGGGTCGAGACGGGAGGGACCCAGAAGTTTCGCATGGGATAAATTATATACTGAAACTGTTTCCGGGAGCAATATGTTGGTTGGCCGGTCAGTTAATGATTCAAAGGATTTTATAAATGAAAGCATATTTTATCTAGAGAAGTAAAAACTCTCACTTTAAAGTAGTATGAAAGAAACGATGGTTAGAACCAATGCTATACAAATTCAAGTTCTGAAATAGTCATCAACCACTGATACTGATTGTACCTAGTATTCAATAATATCGATTCGTTAAATTAAGCGAGTAAGCAAGGGAAACCTTGGTCATACGCGTAAAGTGTCAACTTTCAAGCACTAACATTCTAGTAGAGAGATCTTTGTGAAGGGCTCGTCCAGGGCTGCCTACTGCCAGGCTGCTTGCTGTGTTCCAATTTGAAGGTAACCAGTAAGATAACAGGCACATGAGGTTTAACACCTATATGCCTCAGGTTGATGCACGCAAGGCATCGTAGGGCACGTTAGGTACGTGCGTGACCTGCGAGGCAATGCTTAATTATAGATGAAGGTAACCACTTAACATCAGGTGACCATCTGCTTATTCCACATGTAAGGCCAAAGTCTTTATAAAATTTTATCAAATAGACGGTGGATAAAGGGACCGTCGTCGTCGTCTCCGCTTCTTTAGAAACTAGTGGCTTTAAAATCTGTGGTACAAGGTACTTCAAGTCAAGTGGTACACGTAGGCAGCGGGCCGGCGCCGGCGCACACTCCAAGCCCACAGCTTTTGCTAAATATTGTTTCAAATGTACATTAATTAATAAATTTCCCATAAATTTGCTTGTTTTCGCACCAGTAAACAGGCTAGCATAAATAAACAGAGTAAGTCGGTCATAAGAATGGATTCCGTATGGAGCGAATTCCGGTGGGTTGTAAAATTTGCAATGTGCGTTCCATTTTTCACAGGTCTGGGAATTTATCTAATTAAGTCGATTTAATGGAATTTCTTGGTTTATTGAATACTAGCGGCCGCCCGTAGCTTCGCCCGTGTGGCTGTTTTTTCCCGTTCCAATATTTTTTTCGGGATAAAAAGTAGCCTATATGTTAAACCAAGTTATAATCTATATTTATTCCAAATCGGTCTACTGGTTAGAGCGTGGAAGTAACAAACATCCATCCATCCATACTTACAAACTTTCGCGTTTATAATATTAGTAGGACTAGCTGACCCGCTACAAACTTCATTCCCTCTTTCCACCTGCTTTAAGGATGACAGCTCAATAAAACCCATACTAAGTTATAAGTACAATTATAAGATAACTAATTCTGCAGATTCAATAGTTTTCACGTGATGCGTGTAAAAAAAAACAAAGATTTTTTCAAAACCGATTCGTCCCTTTTTTTTAAGTACTATTAGCTAGATTTTAGAAAAATACTCTACATAGTAGGTACACACTTTTCGAACTCTTTAGTTTAGATAGAATTTGGAAACAATACCCGATATGCCAAAAAAAAATCTATTGGTACACCATAGATTCGCACCCACTACCTTAGAATCAGAAGGCGGGGTCACTTCCACTAGACTTTATCCCCAATATTAAATTAGTTTAAAAACTATCTTATTTTATTTACTCTTTGGTATGTTTACTAAGCAAATTGTCAATATGTAATCGTTTTGTCCTAAATCCATGATAGAGCAAAGTAAATTTACTCCTAATTTAAATTATTTTAAATAATGTTTATTCCAACGACTCAATTGAATATGTAAATAATCTATGTAAATAATTATAACAAGCGTTGGACGACTTTGATAAACACTAACTTAAACTTAAATATAGGTATCTGAAAAAATCTTTAGTTAAGTTTCTGGAAACATTGGTTGTTTCAGAACATTGGAAAGTCAAGTCTAAACTAAAAGGCATTTATTCAATTTAATCCTAAGGACCACTTTAAAATAACTATACACCATTTTGAGCCTTTCTATCCACCGACTTCACGCAATCCGACAACGACTTTCCGACATTGTTAATGTCGTCGGTCCATCCGGTAGGAATCGGTAGGATGCGTAAGCGTAAGACGCCCGTCTTACGCTTTGTCTACTTATACTTAATACATTTACTAGACTACATATACCATCTAGCAGACCACGGATTAAACAAGAAGGAAGCTCAGACACAGACGCAAACATACATATATGCTGACCATTCTTGACTTTAAAACGAAAAAAGTCCGACTCGCACTTGGCCGGGTTTTTTTACGTCTACTTAAGGTACCTTTACTCGTACAATAGATTTCAACGTCTATTTAATAATATAAAATGTGATAATCCTAGGTGACATCACAAGCGTAAAAACGTAAAAAATTAATTACCTCCAAACATTGGCAAGGCTAACAAGGTATTGCTTCCGGCATTTGCACAAAACGTGTGTTAATTTGCTAAATAAATAAACAAAGTATCTTCAGGAAATGGAGGTTCTATTGCATTTTGTTTAGATTACCTTCAAAATGTTGTCACCAATTTTCGGCTCAATCGCACGAGCAGTGTATTGTACGTTTACTCTCTGTAGATCCAGTGATCAAGATCCATTTGGTTCCATTAAGAAAACTTTTACTCTTTAGATCCATTTCTGATGATTTGGTTCTAACAAGAACTTTTATTATCTGTAGATCCAATGATCAAATTTATTTTGTTCCAGTGAGAATACCTTTTGTCTTTAGATCCAATTTTGATGATTTGGTTCTAAGAAGAACTTTTACTTTCTGTAGACCCAATGATCAAGATCCATTTGGTTCCAGTGGTAATACTTTTTATCCTTTAGATCCAAAATTAATTACTTTGATCTAACAATAATTTGTTCACTCTGATTAAAAAGTTCTTGCTTTGCTTCGGGCTGATTCCAGATGAATCGCTTTTAAACAAGATCCGTCAAGTGCGAGTGTAACTCGCGCGCCGAGGGTTTCGAAAATATGCCAATTATACAAATATGCACCTACCCAACGGTTAGACTTGGCTATTTAGTTCTAACTGAAATTTTTTCGACCTAATTCAAAATATTTCAAAAAGTATGACACCTACAAGTATTGTAGGGCCTTACCTTATTCTTCCAAATCAAAAGTCGAATGAAAATCATAAGCAGCAACTTAATTTACCTGTAACAAAAAAAAACATTTAACAATACAGTTCAACACAACTAACGGTTCCAATTTCTAAACAAACAGCTAGTGATTCGGCGAAGCCATAACATCAGTATTCAATCGCTTTGTCGGTTATCCAATAAATATTCTACTGGGAAAACGCTGAAAGACTACGCTAGCGGCCACAGCTTATAAAAGGACAATCGGCTCTCACAACAAAACCTAGATCCCTCTTATGTTAGATTTCAAAACTTAATGTCATTAATCTTATGGTAGATGCTTTTAAGCTATTGATAATGGCCGGTAATTCATTACTTATTGCTAATTTTCCTTAGACGAGTAAACCAGGGGACACGATACGCTCGTAAATCTAATGAAATCACGATCAACCAATATTTGCGGAGCACGGGAGGGAGGGTCTATTTCTGCTTTACTTCCACAGATAGCGCTGTCACTTTCTAAAAGTTCCTGCTGATTTAGACTAGTGCTTGATGCAATCGATGAAATAAATGAATGAATGATAGATTTTCCATCATTCACTCCGTCTAAGTATGAATAGAGAAAGACGCGTGCTGTTTTTTATTATTAAAAAAAATCGTTCTTACCTTGTAATAAAGTACTATGGTGTTTTTTAAAATACCTTCATAAATTACGAAATGATTTATCTTTTACGACATGAACAGTAGAGCCTAAAATAAATTATATGGTTTAATCTAAATTTATCTACTACTACTACTTCATCATTATCATCACCACCCTAAAATGTCCATTTCTATGTTCTATGTTCTTCTATGTTCACTTCCTTTACTTTACAAAACTATCGAACGACTCCGATCCGATCCCAAGACAGACAAGACGTTTCCTACCGCTCTTTCCTATCTGAACGTCAGACTGTCAGCCATCTTGTCTGTCAAGCAGACTACCGTCAATCTCCGTCAGTATTGCCAGTACAATAAAAGAAACTTCTACCAAGTCATTTGCAAAAATGTCTCAAGTAATCAAGTATCTTACAATAACATACCTGTTCACTTATTAGCACATGTTTTGGAGATAACTAAGCTAAACTGCACTTTTTTTTCTACTCAAAATACGACAAAATTTTATATCTTCTTGGATATCTCTTTAGATCTTCCTGTGCTAATATGCCAGTGTCAAAAATCTATCTCGATCTGTCAAATAAAGACTTAATGCTAATGTTTAGCTATCTGTGAGTTTTTTATCTATGATTTTTTAAATGTCAATCAATAGAAAAAGTATCTCGTTCGTCTCAAGCCCGACATATCTCACGTTGCACATCTTAGCCTAGCTGAATTAAACTAAATCAAGTCGTCGAAAAGACCTCAAAAGAATACGCCACGTTTACTTTAGAGCAACAGAAACAAGTATCTGAAGCCATTGATTTAACAATTCTATTCTGCTGGTCTGAAACGAAATTTGAACCACATAAGTTATATTCCAATAAAATCGTTAGGGTGCCAAATAAATAAATAAATACACTTGCTATAACATTTTATGTTGACAATATCTAAGATTATTCTAGCCACACTGGAGTACTTTCATCCGAGTAATTTTTCGGTACTTTCGGACTATGCATGTGTGATATATTCATATCATTGTTTTTCGTTTCATGTGAGTGAAAGTATCAGTTCATAAATCATTTACTTTTCCAATGATGTATAATTATAATAGGTACTAACAACCATCTTGTAAAACAACATCACTATCAATTGTTCATGGAACAAGATTATGATGATGATAAATTTAGATGACATGCCCAAGGATCTAGCAAGCTGAAGTGGCACCGTTTATGTCTTTGGCAAATGTAGTGTAGGATGCTGGCAGTAACTAAATGAGTAAGCCGAAGATCGGGCTTTGTAGAAGATTCTAATGTTCAAACAGTATATCCAAACCACATGTTATTTGTTCATAATCACTCTTTGGCTCAGGTGTTTGAGTAACATAACTGGTCTTCACGATACATTCTTGTATAGTGCGAAGACTGCTGAGAAATACATTTTTGTTAAGCGTATACAGCACTGAAACCTACCTACCTACAGTGGACTGCGATCGGTTGATGATGATGATGACTTATAAAATCTGCTATAACTACGATGCTACGACAACAGTTTCACTCTTCACTATAAAAGCCAAGGAAATAAATGAATAAAAAAAAACAAAAATCATATTGTCTAATCTTCGTGTCGCACCCATACCGGTTGACGTTGACGGCAAACGCAGAGGCCGAGGAAAGTCGATGACTGTAGGTAGCTCAAGATGGTTTGCCATTGCATTCGGTTTTTTAATGACCTTTTTCAAATAGCAGACTTTTAGAACTCGTTAATGATGATTATAGAGCTGCATGTAGAAATTTAAGCTCTACTTACAAATTCAGGAAAATTTAATGTAGGAACAGCATCTTTATATAATTTTCGCTGTTTCTTAGAATTTGTATTATAGCACTCTGGCTCAAAATGCAAACTTCATATTCTGTTTTATGGGATCCATATCCGCTCTCTACGAATTGCTTTCATCCACTCTATTTTTCGTAAGAGATTAGTTAGAAATCTAAAATCGTGTTGAATTGTTCATTCATTCACATCGATATTTTTTATCGATACTTTCAAGCCCTATCTGGAAGAAGAACGTAGGAACGAATGAAAAATGAACAGTGTGATTCGACTTATTTAGTTGTTCGTCAATTTTGGTTACAATACCTTAAAAAAGGAGTGCTTCTTAAAATGGTGTACTGTTTGCAGTGATCGTATCGCATTTATTGGGTTTTATGAAAAAATAGCCGCTTTGGTGGCATAAAATTGTACTCATCTGTGATAAGAAACATCAACTGTGCGGCCACTATAGTTTTAACAAAAAAGTACGGTGCATTTCGTCATTTTTCTCGCCTTGTGTTGTCTTCAGGGACCGTGGTTACACTGACTGGGTAAGTTCGTTTACCATGGGTTATAAGCACCATACGTGGCAAGAGGGGTAAAGGCAAGAACGGCTTAGTAACGTGTCCCGTGGTTTACTCGTCTAAGTAATTTTCCCGATTCGCTTGCTTTAAGTATACTTAAGTAGGTATATAACGATTAAGCAACCTTTAAAAAAACGTTTGTTCATCACACAAATGTTTGTCCTCGATGGTTTTTTTTTTTTTTACATACTATAGGTAAACGTTTGACCGCAATCTCACCTGATGTTAAGCGATGACGCAGTCTACGGTGTAGCACGTTTACCCACAACCTACAGCACAATATTGGATAATCATAAAACAATACTATTTTTATGACAATAATACCGTCTGACAATGCTTTGTAATAGGTAATGATAACCACTTAACATCGGGTGGCTCATCTGCTTGTTCCAGCAACAAGTTACTGCCTCCCGAGAATGGTTTTGCATCTTGCATAAAGTGTACCAGCTGTAATATTGCAATGCCGTGATGCGATAAATCGATTCGATGGATCGAGACGTGTCGCGCATCCATAATCGAATAATCGCCGCATCGAATTGGGATACGTCATCGATTACCACTTACCATCGAGCTCCCAGTGTTAGTAAAGTTCAAGTAAAACTATCAAGTCACTATCAACAATTTCTTGTACATCATATTTTTGTTAGTAAAGTGTAATAACCGCGATAAAACATAGAATCCAGACTAACTTTCCATAAATATTTTTAAAATGACTAGGGTGACAATGACAACAGGTTATTAGTGTTGGAGAATCACGTAAATAAAAAAAAACCCACGGGCGGAAACTAAGTGCAGCAAGGAAACACAATTCGCCTTTACCATTTTGCATAACAAAATACCGAATAAAAAAGTTTACGACTTTTTTAAAATCATGATTTCTCACTTTCACACTTTTGAATTTAATTGTCAATGAAGAAGTTATATGTTCTGTGGTTGTATTGTGTACGAAAAGAGTTATAGCTACTGTTAAGTTCAAGCTCATTGGCGTTGTAGGTGACAGGAATATACCCCACATAGCATCATCTAGTCACAAGCTAAGCAGAGCTTGTGTTATGAGTACTAGATGACTGATATACTTAATATAATACATACATAAACATTTTTTATTACAAGTACCTACATAGAAAATACCCAGAACACCCGGAATCAATATTTGGATATAGTACAAACATTTATCCCAAGACGGAAATCGAACCCGCAACCTCCTGCGTCGCAGAATCATCTACAAGACATGTAAATGCTTGTTTATTTTTTAAGATGAGAATATTGCACTCCCCACTGACCTAATTACAATACAAACAATAACTCAAACGACGAACAAATAGCTCAATAGGATCGCTTCGAAACAATTGCCGTTGACCCGCGAACCAATCACAGCTAATCAAACAAATTAAACATTGAAATGAGCTACTTTAAAAACTAGGGCACATCTCTTTGTCAAGCTTATTTTATTACTAGCTGACCCGTGCCCACTTCGTTGGACGGTACAGATCTTTGAATTTTTCAGCTTTTCTGTACTATAATATGTATGTATAATATGTGTATAAGGGTTCCCGCACACGGGCCACCGGCCACAACCACAAAACGCTGCCACTGGACATTTTACATGGACTCGCTTTGTAGCGTGTACCGGGCGGCGTCAACCGTGTGCGGCGAGTCTATATAAAACGTATGAAAACTACAGGAAATATGCCGGTGGCGGCGTTTTGTGGTTGTGGCCAGAGGCCCGTGTGCGGGAACTGGAACCCCAAAGTGGAAATGGGCAGCTCACATATGCCGAAGACCAGATGAGAGATGGGACAGAAAGGTCCTGGAGTGGAGACCAAGGACTGGACACAGAAATGTGAGCAGACCTCAAATGAGATGGACCGACGAAACTGAAAGACTGGTCAAAGTTGCGGGAAGGAGCTGGATGCGGAAAGCCCAACAACGAAGGGAATGGCGTGCATTGGAAGATACCTTTACTCAGCATTGGGTGGATATAGGTTGAAGAGAGAGAGAGAGAGAAGAGAATATGTATGGCATAGTGGTAGTACTTCCCCGGACGAAACCTTCACTAAGAGCTCTACTACTACTGGTATTGGCACTTGGTATTTCGATTTGCAGGCAAACAAAAGTAAAAAATGGTAGCTTTGCCCTTTGCGTGCGTTGTTACGTATACGTATACATACCGTACGGGAGGATTTGGCGAGAATACTGATTTTTTGATTTGATCACTGTTTTTTTTAAGTTGTTATTTTTTTATATATTTTTTAATCTATATTGTCACACGTTCTTGATATGATTGCCTTGACATGTTTTCTGCCTTGCCTTCACCTTATTAAGTTAGATTGGCACCACACTGATGCTTCATTATTTACATTATTATTAATTTGTAATAGGATCATACAAAAAAACAGTAACACCTAGCTTTAAGATGTTTCAAGATGATCTAGCACGAAATTTTTAGTTAAACCGTTTGATATTTCCTTACTTGAAGTTGTGCTTCGATTGATTGCATGCAATACCACGTATTAGAATCTTTGTTCTGACTGACTGATATATAGATAACGCACAGCCTTAACCACTGGTCGTAGAAACTTGAAATTATCAGAATACGTTTGTCTTGGTGCGTAGAGGTGTAATAAGAAAGGAGTTCTTGAAATTCAACCCCTACAGGGCTACTGGGTTGAAGTTTCTTTGAAGATAGCTGCACGCGGACGAAGTCGCGCGCGGTTCCGCTAGTCTTTTATAAAGATCAACACCAAATTAGTATACCTAAGCGTTCTAGCGTTCAAGCGGCATAAAAGATTCTACCTTAACCTCTCCACAAGCGAATGGCGTATCAACAATTGCAACATCATCAACTACCACAACGACAATTAATTAGTTGCTCGTCCTTCAAATCAGACAATAGATCAATTATAATTTATCTATTCTAATAGGGACTTAGAGACACAGTCCACTAAAGCAACCATCTGCCTTGCCGTGCAAAGGACGCATAACAAAAGAATGTATTACATTATTGTACGAAAGCTAGGGCCTCTAGCTTGGCGCTACTTACCCTGCTTTACCAATTTGAATTAATTAATTTAATTAATTAAATTAATTAATTAATTTGATGAATACTTTTTTAGAAGCAGAAAATACCTTTCAAAGTATTGTCTGAAACGTCATTGCAGGACGATAAGAAGAACCTAGTAGTCCATGGCTTTTTATTTAAAAAAAAACATCCAGTACCTTATTACCGATATACAATGATTCCACTTTATAAAGTAGCTCCTGGCTTTTATTCAATAAATAAAAATCCAGTAGTAGCATACCTAATTATCTACACACAACAACCCCACACTAGAATTCTCCGTATCGTGGGTGTCATAGTAACTACGAGTACCATGCTATGGTGTCTTGAATTATGACATTCTACGTTTTGTGGACAGTGGCCCTTAGTGTCGTAACGTCAGAATAAGATCAAGCAAAGTGGGCCGTTCCCGAATCGATTCGGCACAATTCGATTGCACAATAACATTAATACTATTCAAGGACTCGAGTAGACTATTCAATCGATTCGAGTGTCACGGTATTCGATTTAATAACAAATGATTTAATGGCGTTCGATTGTAGTGTTGACCGGCTACTCTTAAGTTCACGGCTCCGAGTGCTGCATACCACAATATAGATATGAAGCGGTAGAAACACTACGATATCAAATTATAAAATTTAAATATTTTATTGCGGAACAAGTAACGATACAGTAATAAAAAAGTAATAATGATAGTTACAATAGCTATTTTAACAGTGTGTAAATATAAGATAGGTCAACTATAGCTGGAATACATAGATCGGATAGCAGGTTGAATCATATTTAAACGGCGTAGATAAGGGTTACGGTAAACGAAGATGCGATCCCAGATTAAAAAATGAGACAGACGCTTTTATGATTAAAACATCACATTATCATCATCACTGAGATGGTAAACAGCACAAAACGCACAAGGCCTAACGCACAGCCACTTTTGATCTGTAAAGGTTGATGATGACCAAAATTATACAGAAGTATGTAAAATGTGGGAAACAGTTGATTCGATCGAATATGTCAAAAATGACAGAAGATTGTGTGAAAATCGGTTGATTTGAGCGAATTAAGAGCACACAGTACAGTAAATCATTTTACACAGTGTATCTACTGCTTCACATTTAATGTATTGTGTCGATACGGTCGATTTCGTAACTTTAATGCGAGTGAATTGGATCGTGTGTAGAATATTCATCATAATTGTTGACAGCCGTTGCGTTTGTACAGAGACCTGTGATTGATTGGACACGCAAATGGAAATAGACCATGTATTGCAAGATGTTTTTATACGACATAAAGCGATATAAATATTAAAGCCTTTGCAAGGTTATCCATCACTGTTCACAAAGGAACACAGAGGCGCAGGAGACTGGTTCTTTCTTTTACTGACTTCGCTTTCACAAAGCGAATAACTATTATTTATTAGTTTTTATATAAAAACCTCATGAATATAACGTTGTTTTATTTCTTTCTTTAGACCCCACATTCCGCAGTGCCTCGTTTTGTCCCCATCACTCAGATAAATATAGATATCGTTATATCGATACGAAGGACGATATTGCGACATTCAAATACATCGATGCCGCTAATAATACCTACGATCGGTGTTCTTATCTAGACCACTTATCGATCCGCACTGTTTCGAAATTTAGATAGTACTGAGTTAATTGAGACAGACTTTAAATTTATTACTATATAATGAATTGTTATAACTTAAAGGCGCCAATTGGAAGGTGTATTGTTGCGCAATGAACACAAATCGTGCGCAGGAGTTGATCGAAAGCGTGACAGTGGCGTCAGCGACACATATCCTCGTGACCTCAGCGCCCTTGCGACAAAAGGCAAAAGCTGAGCTAATATATGTGGTCAATTTTGTAATCAAACTGACGTTGCTGTGATTAAAGCAAGTGTGTCAATGTTACAAATGTTTGTAACACTAATTAAGTAAGATTGACATTCCGAGACGAGTCGTCTCGCTCGACAAGCAAATTCCTAGATAAAACTTGCGACATCTTTGATGAACAAACTATGAGTTATCAATCAAACTGCAGATGTTTGTATAGTTACTACGTAGTTGTTTTATACGCCGCCAAAAGGCTAAAATTTTCCATACTAAAGGCTTGTGGCAAGCTGATTACAATTTTTCAGTGTGAAGAAACTGTCGTTATCTATTTCGCTACTGTCTCATTTAAAATAGTTGACCATAGAGCTTAGACACTAAAATTACTATTGGAAGTTTCCATACAAAATGAAAATGAGCTGGAGTGGTTGGAAAGGATGCAATAAGTATCAATAAGAGCAACCGGCCGACATCTCGACGCCTGCCTCTACTGACTACTAGCTTGTTTAGGGCTGCCAAGCCACTGTTCAACATGCTATTCATTTCCCCATATTCCATTACCGTATTACGTGATTTTAAATCAGCTTCTAAAAACATTTTGTACATATTTTTTAGGTCATCTCCGTATCTTAATCCCGACTTTAGGTTACTTAAGATATAAAATATGACTGTTGTAGCAGAAATTATATTCTAGTGCCAGGAAGACAAATTCTAGTAGGTACTACTTTATTTTTTTGAAGTAATATAAGAATAAAAAGGAATCAAAGTATGCTCAGTTTAATGATGTCGCAAGTGGTTTAGTTTAGGTTTTTAGGTATAGTTTAGCTTAAGAACTACAGTCGTGGATCGAAGATTTGAAGACATCTCCGACACAAATTGTACAGATTCGCAAACAATCACAGCCCTGCTTCAGAATTAGGTCATTCGTGCATACGATGCGCTGGCGCCATCGATGCGTGTACTGTTTACCTAAGCTGTTCCAAGCAAACTGTTGTACATACTGTATCACAGGATATGGTCACGTGTGGTCCGATCGAAGGCATATTAATCGATCATCCGGGTGGGCGGATCATTATTGATATGTTGATCTTGAGGCTCTCCGTAGCATAATTAGTACTGGTTAGCATTAGTACCAGGATAAACAACATCTAGCTAGCTCATTGAACAGTCGGGTCCCGAACTAGAGTTTCCTGCAGGTTTGTGTGGGAATTTATCGACCAATATTTAAGCTTGAGGGATATGAAAAACTTAACTACGGTTTCAACCAAAGCTTTATAAAATTACAAAGCAAGTTATACACACACAATTTATATAGTCTTTCATTAGGTCATTATTATGACGGTCAGTCAACTTAATTTGGTAACAATCCTTTTAAGTGTCAAGTCACCTAACACTACCATCGTAAATAGAACGACTATAAAAGAAAGGACCCAGATCGCAACCCAGGAGAACACCTCTCACAAACTTCCGCAATTAATACATCCGACAGCATCTGTTCTGTGTTCCTGTTGAGGTTAACGAGCGGTTGAAGACGCTTTTTGCAGCGGGTGTAAGCAAAAAGTTTACCGACACTTTGAAGTAAATAGGATGTGATAAATAGTATCTAAAGCTTTAGAGATGGCAAAGTAAACAAACATATGAATATAACTAGAATATAGTTCTTGCTACACTGTATTGTTACGAGTGTAAAAAGTAGACTTTAACCACATTTATTCCCAGCGTCAGCTTTAATAGCAAATTGGGCCACATCCCATCTCAGTGCAAGTGTCAATCTTATTGATTGACGCGCACCGTTCCTTCATTGATACCCGTGGCACACTCGCGAACCCTTAACGAGAGACATTCGGAACAGGGTCATTCGTCTCTCTAGCTGTGCGTGTGTTCCATGCTTTATTAGAAGAGCAAGTGTACATGTTTTTTTATATTAAAGAACCACTAAAGAATATACAATATTAATTAATTGCTTCTGCATAGCTGAATTTCGTGTATATCAGTATTTCATTAGGTTCTTTGTTAACACTTTAATAAATATTAGGTTATCTGCATATCTGCCTGTTAAAATTTATTTTAAAAGCTCTCAGGGCATGTCAAAATACTGAACAGTAACGACCGTTCCGCCAAAAGGCCACTTCCATTAAGCAAAACAAAACACGCCACCAGAACAGGGTCAGCAATCCCGTTCCAAAGCGATTCAGGAAGCTTTATACCAATCAGTGGCTGTCGAAAGCCGAATTCGGGTGATACCGTTAATACGCAGTCAGCCGTCAAACTGTCCGTAAAGGATTTATATAGACGTAACCGGGTCTTGCGGTATCGGCACATGTCTAGGCTAGGTACGGAACCGACTGGTTTTGAGAAGAGTCTTAGTATTTACCATTGTCTCTTTATCGGCGCTGATAATTGTTTCGGTCATCTGGCATGGTGAAAGAATCTACAAGTGAGTGGTCAGGTGTATATTGCACAGGAGGAGGTCACGGCCGAAAATATTGTACAAACACTCATATAATTAACACAATGAGTAAGATGCTATCCAGCGTGTCAAGATCAAGAAGTTATTATACGGTACAAAATCGCAGCCTCAATCTATACAGAAACAACTCGGTGAACGTGTTACAAAAATCTCACAGTCTACTTTTGCGCAAACTACTAATTTAGTCAAATTAACACGTAAGATAACATCGCTACGCAGAAACCATCAGGCAAGACTATTTAACTACATATTACAAAACGACAGTTACCTCCAATTCGTTGACATGCAAAATAACGGTCTCTAGAGATATGACAGTTTGTCAAGCTAGAAAGAACATTATTATGTCATTCAACGCTAAGAAGTCAAGAAAATACTAGACATAAATTGGAATTGGAAGCGATATATAAGTACAGTATAGCTTTGTGTTACCTATATCGAGCAGTGGACGTCTTCAGCTGATGATGAGAGATCGTTTTTTATTAATTATGCAACGTCTGAGAAACAAAACCACGGCAACATACAGGCCCACCCTTTTAGTCACTTACTACCGTCTACAATACCAGCAGTAACAAAATGAAAACATGAAAATACCTACTAAACAAACAAGAGCTTTCTCTAGCTAGCTTGATGATCTGGACGAAAATCTTCGCTACCAGTGGTTGGCACTACAAAACCACAAAGCTAACGGAACGGACCATCATTTCATTTCACAATTCATGAGCACAAACGACTCCGTGGGAACTGTCAACTGTGTTCATAGTACATACACTTAGCTCTTTATTCCAAGCTGTCAAAAAGTGTCTCATACCTTGAGTTCTAATAACTGGAGATAGGGTTCATATCGGTTGCGTGTTATGATCGTCTGGTGCGTCGTGGGCGTTTGTAGACACAAATACGAACAACGCAGAATGTTACAAAGATTCAAATAGACCTCTTGTCTATTTAGATACGCCAACAACTTTATTTGTATAAGAATAAGTGATAATAAATAGAATAATCGGTTACTTTCGACTGTTTAAGGTACTTTCGATATTTTGTAGCAGACGCGTGGGAAGTGAAAACTGAGGAAGCAGACGCAAATTTACATACAATGCCAAAACTTCAGTTTGAATGGATAAATATTTTAATTACCAGCATCAAACTTATTAAGACTCTAAAATTCTAAAACCCACTACCGTTTATAAACAGGAATCTTAGCAGTATAAATGATTTGCTTAACATAAAAAATTAAAAGCAAACGATAAGAATATAAATCAACGACATATTAATAGGTATGAAAGCAAATCATATAGAACAGAAGAATTTTATAAGTCATGATTGATATTATGCGATGAAGATTGTGCTAAAAGCCACCGTGATCACATTCAGGTACTTCAGCCAAATATGTCAGCTTTAGAAGCATTTTAATTACCTGTTCACCCGGCCCAATTAAAATGTATAATAACAATGCTACAACTAATAAATAAAACGAAGATTGAGATTTAAGAACCACGACTAATTACAGCAATCAGATAAGAAACAGTTAATTTATATGTCTGTTGATGTGGCCTGATGCATTTGTCGTCCACAATTATCGTAGCTGATTTACTATTCCAGTTTCTAGAATCATCAGTGATGATCTAAACCACATTTGTTGAATCTTCATAACGTTTGAGATTAGAAAATAAAAAAAAAACAGCATCACGACTTTATCCCCCAAGCACGGTAGATATTCCTTCCGATCTCGTAGCACCAAGTTTCATTCAAGATTCTTCGAGGATGTCTAAGGTCTTAAATAAATTTGCAAGAATTCTCAGAACGAAAAACCTAGAAAGTTATATTCGATGAAAACTTTATTTCCCATGAATGATTTCGGCGAACATATTAGCACAATAGTAATTTTATAAAATGCAAAAAGCATTTACCTACTTAGTTTAAAGTCGATTCGTAACAAACTATAACAAAAATAACACTAAACATTTTACGACGTGGATATACAGGTACCTAGTTAAGTTAGTAACACTTACATAGTTCGGCTCTTTAAGGCTACACTAGTCGGTACGTTGTCCATACAAACGCTGTAAGTGTTTAATGTCTACTATTTATTAACGTGCGTCCGAAGTTAAGTTTGATACTGAATTATCTTGCCGTTATCTAGGTACGTTACCCTATATGCTACAGTAAAATCGGATTACCTTGAAAGTTACAAGCGTTACAGGATTTAGTACTAAATCTTTCGACGCTTGTAACTTTCAAGGTAATCTGATTTTACTGTAGCATATAGGGTAACGTACCTAGATAACGGCAAGATAATTCAGTATCAAACTTAACTTCGATCGTACGTTAATAAATAGTAGACATTAAACACTTACAGCGTTTATATGGACAACGTACCGACTAGTGTAGCCTTAAACCGTGATTTAATATGTAATTTAGTTAGTTTTTACTGCAGTATGCAAATAAAAGTTGTCTTTACGACTGAAAGGTATAGGGGCGAGGTTTCACTGAATTAAATCTTAACTATATTATATTTTTACGTAAATTAAGATACATAATGGTTAGATTGAATACGTAAACTATGAACCAGTAAAACATGACTTAAATCCGCTCCTCTTCAACATTGAGTTTTCTTACAACCTTACAAGAGTACTACTATAGTGCAGGTTTGTGGATGTTGATCTATTCGTATTCTGGACTGAGATTTCTTATCTATACGAATATTATAAAGAGGAAAGATTTGTTTGTTTGTTTGTATTGAATAGGCTCCGAAACTACTGGACCGATTTGAATAATTCTTTCACCGTTGGGAAGCTACACTATCCCCGGGTGACATAGGCTATATTACATTTTCAAAAAAATTAGGGATCCTTACCAAAACCCGTGCGAAGCCGGGACGGACCGCTAGTACATAATACAAGGGGTATTATTTTGAGTGACCTGGTGGTGGGTTCTATCCCTGCCAAGAACAAACATTTGTGTGATGAACACAGATTCTATCAGCGCACTTTCTTGATTCTATCTCAGTATTCTATCAGCTATCTGGTTCCCATAATACAAGATTTTCTTAGTTAATGCCTAGAAGGCGTTGAGAGAGTGTGTCAATATTTATAAAACAAAAGTTTCATAAGCTTTAAGCAACAATCTTACGATAAATAACACAATGGAGCCGATTAACAAAATAAATTACATGCAAATTATTTAAGCCACTCCCGAAGTACATTTTTGGAGATTATTGATGCACACGTGTTATTATGCTAATTAATAATCAATTTACCTTTCAAGAGAGCGTAAATTTTAACAATGTTGCGAATTTAAACAATAAATATTCAGTTTAAGTCTTCCGGAGTATTTTTTATTAATTTACTTGATTCGTGCTTGGGCGCCGCAATAACATCAATTTTCGTGTTACTCTTTATAAATTCGCTTTGTTTAAAATTACAAAATAGTAAATGACAACAATAAACTTACAGACAGGCAGGTAACGTTAACAAAGAAGGCGTAACTTCCTTGCAATTAGCGTTTGCTCATTATTACTACTAACGGAAATTGTTCATTCTGGGATCATTATTATTATCATTGTTTTAAATTGTGCAAAACGTCCCAAATCCTGAATACTATACCGCAAACTGCATTAGGTTTCGACTTTACATTATTGTCTGTAATCACTTGTCATTGATGCACTTTTTAGTATAATATAACACTACTGATACGCACGTGAGTTCCGCCGCGTGAAGTTATTTTTTTACAAACTTCAACCCGTTTAGGTGTTGAGTTTCAGGAAACCCTTTCTTAGTACACCTCTACGCACTAAGACGCATGTATATGAAAATTTCAAGCACGACCAGTGGTTTAGACAATGCGTTATCTATATGTCAGTCAGTCAGTCAGTCAGTCAAAAAGTCCTGACTTTTTCAAACAAAGATTCTTATAATTGGATAATCGAAATAGCTTCGCGTGCGAAAAAAGCTGAATGTAAACATTTAAACTAAATAATAATAATAATAATGCTGGACGATCCACACAGCATCATCTAGCCCCAAGCTAAGCAGAGCTTGTGTTATGGGTACTAGATGACTGATATACTTAATACAATACTATATTACTTACATAGATATTTTTTATTATACATAGAAAATACCTAGAACACCCGGAATAAATATTTGCAGATCGTACAAACATTTATCCCAGGGCGGGAATCGAACCCGCAACCTCTGCGTCGCAGGCGGACATTCGCCGGCCGCGCCACATCGGTCGTCGAATATACATCTAAGTATCATTACCAACTCAAAAAGCGAATGGATTCCTAAATGTAAGGGCGGACCCTTAGCTAACAATGCGATGGGAACGCAAACTACTCAGTTGATAGTTAAGACACGTTACTCTAACAATGCATAACCAAAATAGGAAAGCCACGCTTGTCAAGCTCAAATCGGCACCTGCCGATGACCTTTGGTCTAACGGGCATCCCTCAACGATCAACCACAATATCTTGACCCATCAGACTCAACAGCCTCCCAAAACTCTGAAGAGGCTGAGAGGTCTGATGGTGTTGGCGAGTGTTTATCCCAGCTTTGAATAAAGGTCGAGGGTCGAGAGCAGAACAACGGCTAGTTGGCGTCTTCACGACCGGTAGGAAATGTGTGTCAGATAACTGTTTGAGTAAACATCGGCATCGTCAAATTAACGAGGTACGTGTGAGTCATGGTTCAGATCAGCCCGATAACCCTGGCTTCGTCTTCTCAAGCTCAGACAATAGTTTCCGCTTACCACAGCGTGCTTATTGCAATTCAGTTCAAAACTACCTAAGTATACATATAGGAAAGAAAAAACGAAAAAGCATCACGACTGAATTCACAGGCACGGTAGATATCCATTTGGATATCTTAGTACAAAGTGCCCGCTCGAAACTCTTCAAAGATATCTAATGGGGGTAGTCAGATGTATGTCCAGATATTATATTACAAACCCACATTTTGCAGTAGTTCGTATTCCAAACGTGGCAGGTTGCAAGCCCATCGTCGCTGTTAGTATACTAATTGGTTTCCTCACGATGTTTTCCTGCATCGTTTGTGAGCACTGGAATTTGCGCACATTTATTTTT
Organism: Electrophaes corylata; assembly: GCA_947095575.1. Taxonomy (NCBI): domain Eukaryota; kingdom Metazoa; phylum Arthropoda; class Insecta; order Lepidoptera; family Geometridae; genus Electrophaes; species Electrophaes corylata. The sequence continues at coordinate 2,480,267 of OX352702.1, forward strand.
CGAACAGACAAATCCAGTGGTGCCCGACTGGATTCGTACCCATGACATTAAGATCAAAAGGCGGGGGTCTCTACCAATAGACAACCGGTGTTCTAGTATACATAACATATTATAGTATTTAAATAATAAAGTTTTATAAAATTACAAGGATTGTAACATACAAATTCCTATTCCACGCGTCTGTTTGGCTTTGCTAACTACATAATACTGTTTTCAAACGCATTCTCAATACAAAATATGCTTTAGAGATATAACAAAGTGAGTTAATTTATCGAGGAGTAAGTACTTAAGTATCCACATTTACCTAGAACGATTCGATGAATAATCTCAGTCAACATTTATCAAATGCGAAATAGCCCGAGATTCTATAAACAGTAATAACTTAAGCAACACTGTTACAAGAGAAGTAGGCGAGGATTGATAGCGTCCAGGCAGCCCTACAACATCAAGCATTCAGATCTGACGAAGACAGATGGTAGGCGCAACAGTAAGAGAACAAAAGAACGAAACAATTCTGCTACCATTAGCGGATCAATTAATATTGTTGAAGACACTCACCTGCCGGCTGAGATAAACCAGATACAAGTAGACAATATTATGATAAATGACACGGAGAATACGGCTGCACTTTATCTATTGCAAGGCTTCCATCGACCTCTCAGATAAGTAACAATCAGACACGCATAGTATATCAAGTAAGTTCATAATCGGCTCGATTTTGTAGTTGAAATAAAATGTAGCTAATTTCAAAGTAAATTGAGTTTGTTTTCTGAGCGAGCAGTTGTGTATTAGTGGTTTAGATATAGCGAGTACTGTCGTAAAGTTTTATGGGTAGTAGTCAAGTTGCTAAAGGATTTTTGAGTTGGCTTTGCACCCGGTGCGAAACCTATTCACTTAATTAACTAACACTGTATTTTCTATCAAATATTTGAGAGAATTTTTATGAACTTTATTTACCATCTCAAAATGTTTAAAGCTACATAGAATTGAAAACAAAATCTGGCTCTTTGAGCACGGTCGTTTAGCCCGTTTTAATAAGCTATACCATAACAAGATCAACCCTACATGTAATTTGCTAAAGCGATGCCACAATGTCGCCAGAGATAATTTATCGTACCGCAGCACCACCTGTGTTGGAGACAATATTATAAAGCGGGTTTAAATGAGAATATATAGAGAAGGATACTATCGAACCACAGTAGACGTAGACTGCCAATACAAATGTTTACAAGGACGACGCAATCGAACTGAACAAGTCAGTAAGGGCAGTAATCTTATCGTAGAAAACTCTGACGCACTCAAACAAAATGACGGAAGACGTTTTAATAAAATAAACAGACTATAAATGGTGAAAAGCGATTGCGTCGGTCACGGTAAACTGTTTTTTAACACGACAAAGTGGCTATTGAGATAAGAATTAAGTCACAAAGAAGCAAGACGTACTGAGGTCACAGTCAACTCATTAATATCCAGTTAACGGCCAATAAACTTAGGGTTTAACGAGTGAAATATCGAATGAAATTAATTAACAATACGAGTTTCCGTAGTGGAGATCACGTTAAATAATTGAAATGTTCATTCAATGTGACAGCAGTTAAATTATCAGTTTTTATATCACGGATACGTACAGTTTTATCATCTTAAACTCTCTACATATATATTGGTGTTGTACTGTTTAAGAGTACTTATAGTAATTTAATCACAATTTATTGTAATTTTTTTAATAATTTAACTCAAGAATCCGACTTCCGCCCATGTATAATGATTCGAAGGATGCTTTGATTCGTAGACAGACAATACAGCCTCACAGCTCAGTTGGTAGCAGGTATATCTTCTACAATCTACGTGGGTTTGTTCCCCAACGAGAATAAATATATGTGTGATAAACAAACACGCTTGTTCTGTGTCTGGGTGTTTGGTTATATCCTAAGTATGCAGTAACAAAAAAAATAAGCATATATTATTCTATCAGTCATCTGGTTCCCATAGTACAAACTTTGCTTAGTTTGGGGCTGGTATTGTATAAAATGTACGCAAACATTTTTTTCAAGTCTCAAATTGGCAATTGGTATAGAAACTTCAAAGAAATGTTTCGACAAATTGTGGTGTGAACTTTTTTCCTTTTCAAACGACAAGGTATTCCAATTAAAAATTTTGATTCACTATACAAACATATACAAACCAAGTTTTTTATGAAAAAAATATTATTAGATTGGACTCTTAAATATAACAAAAACTTAGTAAAATATGTTTTTTTCCTTTATTTGTAACAAATTTGTATCTTATCTTATCTAATTTAGCATGTTCTGACTAGGCTGATATACCTACATGCGACGGTAAAACGGCTGACGGTAATATCGACAGCCGTCACAGTTCAGCTCGTAGTAGCCCTGCCTTTTCGCTGTAGGTGGTGGGTTCGATCCCTAACGAGAACAAACATTTGTCTGATGATGCCTATAGATGTTTGTTCTGTGCCGTATTATATTGTTTTCTAAATACCGATGTATTCAAAAAACATAATATTTTTTTTCATTTTTCATTCATTTTCTGGTTCCCATAGTACCAGCTATGTTTAGTTACGGGCTAGATGATGTTGTGTAGAAAATGTTAAATATATAGCTAAATATCAATATTTTTTGCGGAGGAGGGCGTTGATATTCGCGACACAGTATATTACTCCTGCGGATATCATCGTTTTTCATTATTTGTTTTTATACATCTGTTTGTGTTCTAAATAAACATATTTTGATTTGATTTGATTTGAATATAAAAAATACTCTCGTGATAACCTAGCTAACCTAAAATTAGCCATAGTTTTAACTATCTGTTACGAATAAATTAAGTCTAGTAGGCAGTTAATTATATGGGTACACGCTAACTTTTTTGTATTGCCGTGTAGCTCACGCTCGTTAGGAACGTGCCCTACGATGCACTGCTTAGTGTCTTGAGGCATACAGGTGTTAAGCCTCATGTTCCTGTAATTTCACCGGCACCCACATCCAAACCGGAACACAGCAAGCTGCTTGGCGGCAGAAATAGGCATGGAACTACGCAGGACGCTAACTACGCAGGAGGCCTGACTCATCCAAATATATTTGGATAAACGCAAAAAAGAACTGCCGGTAACAAACATACGAATACCACCCACATTGTGCTGGAATCGGGCTTCTACAATTATTTAGGTACAGTCAGCTGCACTAGAATGTATACAAATCTAAACTTTCAAAACGATATTATAGTGTTCCAGTAAATATGTAAATGGCAAATTCTCAAAACCTAAGTAGACTCACCAATTGACTTCATGATTTTTGAGTTCTTGTTGTGTAAGGTTTTTTCGTAATACTGTAATACCATTTTGAAAGTAACGAAACGTATACATTCTAGTGCAGCTGACTGTACATGTTTGATCTATAACACGTGCCTCCAATCGCAGTCTGTTTGCGGAAGCATTTAGATTCTGCCAATATTACGTTTTAAAAAACTTCCAAATATAATTAGGTATGGTCATGCCTTTAAATTAATGTTTGATAAAATGTTTGACGACCGATGTGGTGCGGCGGGCGAATGTCCGCCTGCGACGCAGAGGTTGCGGGTTCGATTCCCGCCTTGGAATAAACGTTTGTATGATCTGCAAACATTTATTCCGGGTGTTCTGGGTATTTTCTATGTACAATAAAAATATCTATGCATGTAATGTATTGTATTAAGTATATCAGTCATCTAGTACCCATAACACAAGCTCTGCTTAGCTTGGGGCTAGATGATGCTGTGTGGATTGTCCAGCATTATTTTTTATTTTTTTTATTATTTTTCATAATTTATATGGATGACTTCCTCACGAGTGCGATCATTGTCGTAAATCAATTGCAAAAACGCGAGTACTAATGGCATTTAATTTTTTACAACCACAACCTCATTATATTCCAAGTTAAATAAGCGGAGTACAAAAAACAGTGTCAATGAACTTAGATGTGCAGTTGTCTTGAAGATTACTGTGGAATAACAACTTTATCAATTTATGCAAATCCGTAAAACCATTCCTGTAACAGTTGCAAAGGATTGACGGTATTAGTTACTTATAAGCAGCTTATGAATGCTTAATGTCATGTTGGAGTTAATAGCAGCGCGGGACAAGTTGAATATTTTGATGTAGAATTAAAGGTTTGCTTAAACACGAGTAAGTTGTGGAATCTTCGGTCTTCCTTCAGAGTTTAATATGAAGTCTTTTAAGAAACGGGTTATCTTATCCTGAAAGTTCGGCAGCGCATCAGCATCGCTTCTGATGTTGCAGGTGTCCATGGGCGACGGTGGCCATTTTCCATTAGGTGGCCCGTCTGCCTGCTATGGCATAAAAAAATAACTTCCTGATTTATTATGTAATTATAGATTTCAAAGGAACACTGGCTTTAATAATAATGTTGTGTCCGTAATAATGTGGGAATATCCCACACCCTCATCACTAACAGGCACATTTCTATTCAGGGTGAATAGAGAAAGAAACAGTAAGGAATGCCCGCACAGACGCGACGACGCGACGGCCCGACTTGGCTCTGTTCCCAAGTGAGTCTATAAGCCTGGCTCACGTCTATGAGTTCACAATTAGTCACTTAAGTAAGACTAGTTCTCGCGATTCGAGTTCTGTGACTAATACTACGATTAATGATACCCCTACTATGATTAGTTGAATGATCTAATCTTGAAACCAAGCTCATTTTAATTTAATCTATCCTAAGACTCTTGCAATGTGATTATTATAATCTAGAGCGAACCTGTAATTGATTTACATTCCTAGTAACTTAACGAAATTAATCGATATGTCGGTTCGGTATTAGTATGCAATATTATTGAAAAAAGATAGAAACAGCCTCACGACCGTAATCTGAAGGATCTACCTTGCATGCGGAGCACGGTAGATCCTTCAGATTGGTGCTAAGATCAAATAGTACCACCTATACATACTATTAAATGTATGGGCTAAAATTACAGTTTGTACATTTATAGGTATACTCATATTTTATTAAATACGTGACAGTATGCAAGACTAACCGGTTTCCTCGCAATATTTTTCTTCTCCGTTTGAAAATACTGGTATAATACACATCGATTTTTCGAACAGAAACCCTACGACCTTAGAATAAAAAGGCGGGGTCACAGATGTCTGAGCGCTGTAAATAGGTGCCTATTTATTAAGTATATTACAATACTTGCTATTATGTAGAGTACTATTTTTGCTTGCGAACATTTCAGGTTCGCCATCCGAACGGAGGTGACCGTCTGCTCCCCTCGATTTATTAGTCTCAAACTGCGTAGGCGCAGCCCACAGCTATTCTCTTAACTAATATTCCTAACCCAATAATTAATTTTTGCAATTTTAATATGCTAATTCTAAATATTATTGCCAACAGTAATATCTTGAACAAATTTAGGAAATGAAATAATAAAAAAATTACGAGCGCATTGTTAAAATATCAAAAGGTTGGATGCAAATAAAAGTGTCGTTACAACAACGGGTTACTAACATAAAAACAATAGCGAACGAGTGGAAAAACGATCTCGGTCATATCCGGGTTAACAATTGAAAAGGTTTATGGCAAACAATAAAAACGCACTTTATAACGAGACAAGAAATGAGCACCGCGGCTGCGACCTTGAGACGAGAAAACACTTAAACAAAGAACGCTCACGGAGACTATTGTCACAATATAAGAATGTTTAATAGTATAAGCCGCAGTATTGTCTGCGAACACATGTGTCACGGGTGTCGTTCTGACGCCACAGTGCACGATGTGCGAACGCATTCCCAATTCGACACGCAGCGAGCGGAAACACTTGCATCAAAGAAATACTCACTCCTCGCACACAAATCGATGCATTTTGAAAGTCAACTAACGAATTCCAGCAGCAAACGCAAGCAAACAGAACCAATTAGTGACAGAAAAACGAGCAAGAGAAATCTGCTCCATTATCACCGAACAAATAGGCAGTTGATTGTTACAGTTACAGTAGCGATAAACTTGGGGTCTCGCTCTTCGGCTTTTCGTGTAATGACCATGACCTCTCGTCTCGGGGGATATCACCGAGTGACCGCTCGCCCCTCACTTTCTTCTGACCCGCTTTTCATGAACAATACTTCGGCAAAGTCGCGGCCCGCTCGCTCTGTAGAAAGTAGTCGATAATGTGCGAGAGTCGACGCTTGTATCAATTCAGCCAATACCCATAACATTGAATACGCAAAACAGCACAAAAACGCCATTATTCCGGCTCAAATTCTCGATTGGTCACGGAAAAGCAGTATCCGATTGCGGTCCAGTTTAATTTACCGTGTGAACAGTTAGAGATAAACAATGCCAAGTGAATACCAAAGTTTTCTAAACAAATTAAATAGCCGGTGGTTGCGTAAGTTTTAGAAATCAAACTAGTTAGTCACAATATTTCCATTCGGTCGGCTCTGCTCCAATGGAGACAAATTATGGCAAGGGTCCATACTCCGTAGAGTCGTTAGGGGAATGACGCAGCAGATGTTTTGTTCATTGTTCGGGACATCTGGTATTCCAAGCGCATCGGATTCCGCAAATCAAATAACCACTCCACCACAAACAGACGTGCCAGCGATGGAAAACAAAACGCTTTGTGATTGTGCGATAGTTAGGAAGAGATTGGTGGATTTTTATGTTCAGCAAGTGGATAACTAGCGGCCCATCAATAGAATGAGGATGCAGAGTAAGAGATCTGAGCCACAAAACAATGAAGGTCATAAATCACAGTTTCCTCCGTGTAACGGTTGCATCCTACGGGCAGTAACTTCGCGGCGGCCGATCCGGCACTATCTAAATTGATGGTTTCCGGCCGCACATTAGAGCAGTCTATCGCGCCGCAGCTGTCTGTCGAGCGACACACTTCATTTGCTGCTGCGCGTGCGCACCGTAGAAAGTGCCGCTTTGTCATCGGCCACACTACACTCGCCCAAAATCGAACACAGATGCGCGAAAGGGACGGGGTTTTGCGAGAATTGATCATGACAAAGCGAGAGGATTGACGCCTTATTGCACATTTGACGTACAAACATCTGCCATCTTCGTTTTTGCTAGCAGTTTTATTTTTTCTATTCAAAGTCTATTTATTAAGTTTTCTATAAAATAGATCCCATTGTGCCACAAATTCACTTAGCCATTTGGCATGACTAATGACGTTTGCCATTGCCTGAAGAGGTCAACTAACCATGCAAACGCAATCACATAATTAAACGAACGTAATTTCCGGTGATTTAACCATTACAGATCCGTTGCAAAATTCGAATCAACTAAATCGCAGAAGCTTCGTTAGCATCTTATCATTTCAATTCAGTCGGTAATTCAAATAAGGTGACTTTATTTGAAAGCCTTGATAAAGTGCATGACAAAAACTCCATAATTCTATCTATAATATTAAACGTAGATAAATGGTAATTAAATTATAAGACAAAGCTATTCCAAAGAACGTATAATAACTTTTTAAAGTATAATTCATAGTTTTAATTAATATTTGGGATAGAAACGAGATATTTACCATGATTTTTGAGCACAGTTATATGCGCCATGATTACGGGTCGAACTGAAGTGTGGCAAGTGGATCTAATGTTATTGGAGAAGAAACGGTCTACCCTCTTTCGCACTCTGTTTATTGGAATCTCACTTTCAACTCGATTTCGTTTTTGACACTACACTAACAGTAAATAAAACTTTAAAATCATGGTAAATATCCCGTTTTTATCCCAATTAATGAATTTATAATAGATTAAATAACTTTTTGCAAAACTCATCTCGGTTACAAGCTACGTGTACAACTGAGAGTGAATATATTATTTTATAACATATCCCGAGAGATTTGCGATCAAGCAATGCATGGAGCGCGCCATAAAGTTTTGTTTTCTAACTTTTTTTGCTTCCAACCAATTGATTCAATCTATTCGACACCATTAACATCTTGTTATTACAAGCGTCACGTGGGCGTCTATCGGCGTCGGAATTAATTTATCCGTGTGGGAGAAACAGCAACCGAAAACACTAGATCAAGTTACGGTCGTTAATCAAAGAGGTAAGCGGAGGATTTCGTGAAAAATACTAAACAATAATTGTCGGGATGTTGCAAGTTTTCTTTGCCAAGAAAAGATCAAAGAGCGACAATAAAATGAAACTGGCTGGACACAAGGAAAAGTAGTGAATTTAATTGGAAAGCTAATTCAACTAAACATTTTTGACTTCACTTTAATTTCTAAGAGATCCTCCAACACTTCGTCTATACAAAGCTCGTCATATTTTCAACGGTCGAAGATACTATTTAAAATTGCCGAACTATTAGTCATGCAAAAAGTTTAATTAAATCGGAATGTATAACGATCCTGCAGGTATACACACACAGGTCAATGAGTCACACTACCAGGCCCTGATTCAAGACCACAAAATTATGGTCAACTCTTGTGATATAAGTTTTTGGGCCTTCATTATGGCTATTGACGTCTTAAAGCCGGGATCAACAGCTTGACACACCCTTCGAAGCACGGGAGGGCTCTGATGAAAATTGCACCAGCTGTTATCCAGCTGTACGTTGCTTAATTTAACTGATAACCCGTAATTTTCAACGTAACACAAGAACACTGCCGATTCCAACATTTACTTCACATCAGTTTCGTCGAATCTAGCGATCTTGAATCATGGAACTGAAGGATAATCGGTTAAGCTCAGTCATGCGTTGCATCACCAATCACCATTATATGAGCCACCATTCAACCATTATGTCAAGTTTTTTTTACTTTGCGGATTTGCTAGAATGAACACAAACCCTATAAATGGAACTGAAAACGAGAATTTGCTGGTCATCAACAGAAAAGGTCAAGATTATTGGAACTTTCCTCCAACCTTTCCAACCTCAATAGTATTAGCTTTATAGATTTCAAGCTACCCTCCTAGTACGTAATGTAAAGAACCATTCTAATTATTGCACTATCAAGAGCAATTGTTGATTAAATTTACCTGGCGGCCTATTTGTAATTACTCTGCGAGTTGGCACTGCAGACAGTTGTTTCATGCAAAGAAATAGGCCGCGAATAGATACCGCAATGTCATCAGTATCACCGAAGAATTCGACAACAACAGAATAAATCTCGGAAGTATTAAAAAATAAAACAAAAGACGTTAGATAAGCATGAAAAGGCCTTCCAAGAACAATAGCCTCAGAGAAAGGCTAAAATAAAGGTCATGGCTATGGCAGGTTCTATTATAAATTCATAGGCGTGTTCGCATATTGTGGGTACGACAAAGGATATATTTTTAATGCTTGGTGCAATAACACAAGACACTAAACGCTGCAGTTTTAATCAAAAAAGCATTGAGAACGTGGTTTTCCGGTACAGATTTTACATCTTCAGGGAATTTATACGTTTCCTTAATATTTCCATAACAAGATATGTCTTAAAAGCTTTTTTATAGCACCAGAATTTTACATTTCATGTTCATATCACTATTGGGAGGTCAAGAGCCGTACATTGTAAGTCGTTAATTTTACTGTCCTACGAAATTCCGCATTATCGAGGGTCTCTGGACTTTCAAATTCCGTGGGCATGACAATCTTCGTTCACGCTTCAGCTAAGAGAGTAAAACTTCAACCAATACAATCGAAAACACCATTGAAGCTCCTGATTGGACTTTATTTATAAAAAAAATAAGGAAAATTTGAGCAAGGAAACAAGTGTTCAGTTCATCCCTCTGGTCTCCAGCAACTTGGGCCACGATCAGCGAGTGCGTCCAGGGGCGGCGCTGGCCAGGCACGGATATGCAAATGCCTGACCACCCCGACTCACAACCACATGCATTCATTAGTCACGGCTCCGTCGACACACCCTTCCATATTCTCCAGCAAATCCGCTTGCCATCCGACCACGATGGTTAATTTTCGAAGAAATATTTAGAAATTATGTTCTGTTTTTTAAAGAATTCATTAATTTAATTTTAACATTTAAATTCACACATTTACTTAAACATGAAAACCTTTAAGTTTTTAAATTGAAACTGAAAGATTAGGTAGGTTAAATACCCATGTCAATCAAAATGTGACATTATATCTTTTTTCGAACTTAATCCAAAAGACTCCGAGCCGCTTAACACACCGCTAGACATGCGAAAGAGTCGAGATTTATTGCAAGCAAAAGTAATTTCGTGTCGTTTGGCTACAAGATATGTGTAGAGTGTAGAGGAGTCGACCGCGCCGGCTCCAATTACCGCTCCAAGGGCCGCTGCGCACGCGCCGTCTGCCCTTGGACTAGCTGCTTACTACACTCATACAACATGCACCAAAACAAACAGCATGCACCGCGATACAGACTTAGAAAGGAATTCCATTGGAGCAGAGTTGGATACGTTAAATTCATTTAATCCTTGCACATGGTGCGGTGCGGCCGCGACGAGACGTAGGAATGAATTTGGACAAATTCGCGAAGAGGCTCTAGCGAAACATTCCGAACCTTCGGGATTGAGCCGTCTGAGCGCTAGATTTACGCGGCGATACAGAGCGCCCTTCCGCCGAGCTGAAAAATTAGCCTCTCTAATTATATTTACGCAGCGCCGCCGGTCGACTCGCCATAAATCCTCACCGAAGAATGTCGGGATAACACCGTTTACGGTCGGGCGACTGCCGCCTCGTAGAGCGGTGCCGTTAAATTAGTAAACAAGCGATTAAATCTAATTTCATCAATTCTGTTTCACTGGTAACAATTGCAGCTTATTTTTCGATTTCTATGTTTAGTACGGGCAGGATGCGAGCGTGTCGTGCACCGGGTGCCGTGGATGGAAACGCTCCGGAAGCGCACAATTAAAGACGAGACGTACGCGCATGATGGACGAGTCATTGAACTCCCACCAAGGTTATGTTAGGGAAGGGAGGGAGTGTAAACAGTATTCGAACTGCATCCATCAACAGCGCAAACAGTCGTCGAGAAGCGTCAATATTAGTCCGCGGTGAGCGCACGGCGACAACTATGAGTTTCTCGTTGTTTTCGCAATGGATGATAAATGACAAATATGGCTTTGCCTGTATTTGCACCACAGATAATACACAAACGAGATGTGCGAAACCGCAAATTGAATATAGCAAACTATCTTTAACCAGGTTTAAATATTGGATGTTGAATGAATCATCGCCTAAAAACCTCATAGGTATTTTCCCAATTTAGGATAACCACAGCGTGACAGCGAATTTGTGATTCACAAGCTCTACAAATAAAGGATTACACACCAAACTCATTTATTCTAGACACACGGCACGCATTAAATGTGTACTAAAGCCTTGAACGAGGTTTTCACAACGGCAACTATAATCAATCGCATTCCTGTCGAGTTCGAGATCTTGAACGTCGTGATAAAAACGAGACGTGTAGAGATATCCAGAGACATTCCTCTATGATCGCAATCTAAAATTAGCGACTGAAATACGACTGATAAGCGTCTCAATCCTACAAGCGCATACGCATTTCGCGCACTAAAAATATATCGTCGACGGTAGACAGGACAACGCCGTTGCATCGCCACGATCATATCTCGATATATATTATCTAGGCATGCGATCAGTGCAACACAACCGAGATCTCTAACGAATTTAATCTACTTTACGATTCGCAACTCTGATGCACTCGTAATAAACAAACCGCAAGTGTTACGTCAGCGCAGAGGCCGACATCGGAGACGATAAGGTCGCTAAGAAGCGCATCAGAACATTTATAACATAATCGTAATCAGTCATGCTAGTCGCTTAACGTGTTCGATCTCGATAGCCGCTCGGCTGTCGAATCGCAATTAGGTGTCTCTAGTTATTAAGTATATAGCGCCGCCCATATCTAGAAGCCGAAGGTCGTCCAGACTTTCGCTGCGGCACCGCGAGGCTTACATTATGCGAGCCCAACCCGAGCTTCGGAAAATCTAGTCGCCCACGAACGCCGTGCGCATACCCGATGCGAGCACGACTGCGCCGTCATTACCATACACTCAATCTACAGTCAGCACAGGAGCCGTGTTGACATTGGCCCCACCGTTACATCGGTTTTGTAACCATATCAAAAGCCCGCATTCCAACGCTCGTTTTTCAATGCGGGGCTCGATTGTTCTCGGCGATGCGCCCACGCTGTCGAAGTGTCGGGTGTCGCCGAGCTTGCACAATTCGCGAGCTTAGCATGGGCGGCAGGTGATCCAGCCGCGAGCTGGCTGCGGCCTTGCCGGGAAGGGCATGACCGACGGTCGTGCATTCCGGCCCGCCTGTCAGGCGTGACCGAATGCATCAGCTGCCCACTTGCACTCGGACGGTGCACTTTTTAAAAAGCTAGCTTTAAAGATAGGGGATTCAATTCGAGCCAAACGGAGGGTGATACGTGGGAACGGAAGGAGCAACGAAGCGGTACACGGATAAGGAAAATAAAAAGTAGCTCGCCTGAGGTAGGACATAGGAGTCTAGGTAGATAAGGTATGGTGTACGGCGGAGCGACCTCGCTCGCGTGTGCTGCATAAGGATCGGGTTTCGTTCCGCAAACTCGAGATAACTGCAGCAAGCCTAGCGCTACCTAGCGGCTACATACCTATTTACCGCCGACCAAGAAAACACATCTAGCCTTATTCTCATCCGTTTTAGCTATTCCTATTTGAATAGGAAATACGAGGTTACGTTTGTAGTAAAGTAATTAAAAGTTTCCTGAGTGTTTCGCGAGTTAGTCAGCGAGAGCCAGCGGCGGGTTGCGACGTCTAAAAACGGAGTTCTAATAATCGACACTCGATCTAAAATAGCCGCGTGACAAACGAAACCGAAAGTGATGCGTGATGCAACGGTCCCGAATTTAGCCGGTGCGGTCCAGGCGGTGCATCGGCAGCGGGGCTCGGCGCCAAGCCGCTGGCATTTTGCACTAATGACACGAATAAGATATTAGCGCAGATAACCACCATCGGCACTTCACTCAACCAAACAACGCGTTCTAGACCGCATGGTTGTGCGTTCAAAGCTAAGAGGACTGGTTTCTAGACATATGAGAGAACCGTTAAAGACGACGCAAGAAACCATTCGATAATCCGCGCCTACCGTTACTCGCTGACATGCAAAACCGGTGATGAGTGTTGGAGTGCAGCGCGATGGGAGGGATGGCGCTGTGACACGGGCGCGGGTCGGAGGTCCGGCCACATTCCTCGCCGCACGAAAGTGAAACCGCATCGGGCCGACTCAGCTGTAGAAAGTCCACGATTACATCTCGACGCCGGACGAGCAAAAACTGCTATCTCGAGTCGCCGGCTCCCGGGAAACGGGGCGCCTGGGGCGACGTCGCGCGGAGAAATTGCCAATAACCGCTGGCGATCACTAAACGATTCCTTTCATTTACTCAAACGCCAGACAGTACTATAATATAGAACCCAGTTTGTATTGAATTTCACTTAGACCGCAGCTCTAATTTCTTGACTTTTGTACTACCTCCACGCGATAAATCACTCCGGCCAGTCTAATCGTCGAAACTACCAAACGTTGTAAAACTCTATTCGCATAAAAATACTAGTGAGAAGTTGCGAGGCCACTTTAGAATCAACCGAGGCTTTTTACTTTAAACAGGTTTGAAAAGAAACGTTCTTTATTTTATAATTATTTAAATAATCTTGAAATGAAATCTTAAGACGAAGACTTAGGTAGGTTAGGTACTGGTTATGCCCGTACGCAATGTAATCTTATAAATAGCAATTGGGTAAGTACTGCAAATATCAAGCCAGCCTACGCATGAATCAATCAAATTGCCAAACACTAATTATACTGGGCCGAAACCAGAGCCTTGAGCTACTCCTTGCACTGAGCTGCACTCCTAGTACACTTTGAAGCTCACTGTTACAAATTACATACATAACAGATTTCAAACTAGTTGAAACAACGCTAGCGCGTAGGAAAGCTGTTCAATTTTATAGAACACCAATATGGAATGAGGTAATAATTGATTGCTAAACGGTGACTGGCGTTCATAGTTTTCTTACAAAAGCAACACTATTGAGTTTACCATGCAAGATGTTACCGTTGGTTGCTAGTTTAAGACGGATCCTCAACAAAAAAAGATGTTATTTGGATACTTTTTTCACATTACCAGAAAACTTTGAATTGCGATTGTATATTATTGTTATTGATTGTATTAGTTTGATATTATCTTTAACCTTTAGGCTGTTCATATATGTCCATTTCGTCAAAGTGGGCAGATAAATAGGTCGTTAGGTAGGTACTGCGTAGGTACCTATACTGGTTCTTGAAAAGGGTAAACAAGATCAGGTGTGCAGTTTCTGAGAGGTCTCGCCGCATAGCACTTACGGGGAGCGCACATAAACATATCACAATTTGCGGAAATGTAAAATAAAAATTGTCAACAGCTAAACTGTAGGGGAAATGTTTTAAACTAGTTTGTGTTGGACCCGCTTTAAACTGGTTTTGTAGCCCTGAGCAGGGAGCGCTGGAGCTTTTTGTATTGTAATCGACGATGGGCTTGCAACCTGTCATGTGAATACCTAGATAGGTACCATCTACGACAAAAGTGCATGAACTATTCTGGTTTCTCACATTCAGATACTTCATGTCAGCACACTTTATTTTTTAAAGCTTTAAACTTTATTTGAAGATCTGTCTTGTGTCATAACTAAAAGAAAAATGATTTTTTATATCATTTGCTGATGGACAACCAAAACTGTAACAAAGTATTATCTCACAGTCACAAGTCACATTTTTTTTTCAGGCTTCATAAGGATGCACTACGCTGTGGTTTATTTTTGTACTGGACTGCGAAATATTTTATACTAGCGGTCCGTCCCGGCTTCGCACGGGTTTTAGTAAGGATCCCTAATTTTTTTGAAAATGTAATATAGCCTATGTCACCCTGGGATAGTGTAGCTTCCCAACGGTGAAAGAATTATTCAAATCGGTCCAGTAGTTTCGGAGCCTATTCAATACAAACAAAGTTTTCCTCTTTATAATATTAGTATGATTAGTATGATGATAGACTTTCTGGCTAGTTTATCATCTACATTATACAAGTTAATAATCAGCATATTATGTACCTACATACAACTGTGTGTAGAAAACCCTCGTTATCAACGTGGCAAGTCTAAGATAGGTAGGTAAAACCTACTTTACTTGGAGTTGCTTAAATAATATGTTTACGAATTAATTTGTAGGAAACCTTTCAAAGTTACTACTACTCGCACAGAATTTTGACAGGTTCACCTTCATGACAGAAATTTATATCAAGTTTAGTAGGTAGATAGGGTAGTAAAATATTGCTTCCTAGTCTAGCAAAAATAGTTTTTATCTTTGGTTATCGAGTGCCTAACTCTTATCAGTCATACATATCAAGAATAGTGATAACTCTGGTACAAAGGTAGGTATGTAATTTATTTTCCAACCTTACTTCCAATATCGTAACTAATTTGTTGTAGATTATTATATAAATTCTTCACTGTAGACCCTATCCTTTGATGTCCATTGTGTTATTATAAGCACATAAATAAAATGTTTGTGATAAAACTAGGCACACTGTGACATGTGAAACAGTTTGACCATGAAATACTTGGAAGGTAAATAAAATAACATGGCTGTTTTAAAAATAATATCTAAGTATTAATTAAGTTGAGGTTATGTTTTGAATCAAGAAACTGGTATTTTGCTGTGATAAGAGAAAGATAAGAAAAGATATCTAATCTTTATTTTTATGTAGGTACCTATAGTACCTACTTACTTACCAACCTATATTGTCACTGGTAGATTGTGGAGTGCCTATAATATAACCTTGAAAGAAAACAAATAAAAAAATGAAACGGTCACAAAACTTTTGACAAACTTATCAGGGTCAATCGTCTTTTGACAGTTTTGTTATGATAACGAACTTAGGTGGGGTGGAGTGTAATGTATAGAATAGTGAGGAGACTGACCTTGCAAAGGGTGTCTGCTCAACGTGGTAGACGGAGGTGATGGGCTCCGAGCGCATAACACTGCGGAGCCGCTCCTCCGGCAGCTCCAACAGGCCATCGCTCGCCGTCTTGATGTCGGCCTTGCTAAAACCACTCAACACACTCATTTTGAACGTAAAAACGACTAACGACCGACGGTTACAAACTTCCGAGACTTCGAGAGTCGAGCACTAAACGATTCACGGTAGTCCTTACAATCAAAATTTCACTTATTTAGAAACGTAGGGCATCAATAAGACCACATGAAACATTTTAATGCCACCACTTTTTCAAAAGGCGAGTGTTCTCCATGTCATTGCGAGAAGAGATAGCCGTACAGAACACAAACGCTTCACTTGCTCCACAATGTAACAAAACAAACAGTTTTAGCACTTCTTTTTTTATTGAAATGTAAAGTAATATTTTGCTTGATCACACTCGTTTCGTTTCGAAAAACTTGTAAATAAAATGTCAAGCGCGCGGACAGCTGCGCATCGACGAGTCGACCGCACTTCGTCGAACACGTTTCTGCCGTTGCGTAGCGACTCGACTGGCGGCCAACCGAACCGATACATACCGTGCCATTCAAATTCCGCTTCCAGCGAATGTCGTTGTTCCTACGTCCTAAGTTCGAAAGTTGCTTAGCAAGGTCACGCTATGCATAACTTAGCCGATTTCTTGTAAGCCAATAGATGTCGCTCTACACTACGCACTCTGACACTTTCGCTAATACAACTTAGTTGATAGTACTATATATTTTGAATAGATGTCGCTGTTGACATTCTTGTAATACATAGGTAGGTACCTAATTAACTCTATTTTTTGTGGCTCAACCGAGTGCGACGTATATATAATTAGGTAAGTAATCTCCTCATCATCCACTAACCTTTCTCATGAAGACCGATTTTAAGCCTTCACCATCCACTGACTACTAACTGCGATCATCACAATGCCGCAAGTCCACCGTCAATCAAAAGAAACGTAGGTTTTGTCGTACCTACCTACCTAAGCAGGTACTTACGTCCTGTTTTTTTCTTCCGAAATAATGAAATAAGTGACCAAATAGGTAGGCATCTACTCTAACTACTATCTATCTAGTGTGGTAATGTAGGTAGCTTGCTACGTTTTACTTAGGTTTAATATCTACTTGTTCTAATTTAATTTTACTCTGTCATTTTTTTTACTTATTTTCCAAGAAACTTTTTAAATTTGCCCTCGATATTCAAGTAGGTCCTACCTATTTGAACTAGGTTAAGTACCTACCTACCTACGATTTTTTCTATGATAATTGACTACCAGTGACATCTAGCATGCAACGCAAAGTTTAGTACAATAAAGTAGTAAAAAGTAGATAAACACGTAACATAGGTGGCGCTGTTCAGTAAGAAGTGTTATTGTTATCCAGCCACAAACAAAAACTGTCTAAAACGTCCTTCTTAATCTGTACTAAAAGTAACAAGTTTAGATAACCTGTGGGAACCAGAAGACTGGATTGTTTTTTCTTGGTGATGATCGGTTATGGGTTCATTCTCGCGCCGGGACAAATGTTTGCATGACCTCTGAGCCCCAAGTCAGTAGTTTTTGCAAGTCCGTTTCTGGTGTGATATTCGAACTTTGACTTGTAGTAGGTTAGGTACCTAACTACCTACTTAAGTGTCAAGTTTCGGACCAACTTGGAGTTTTTTGTGGCCGTCGTCGTCGTCGTCGTGTGTAAGGGATTCTTTGAGGTACCTAGGTGTAAATTAATAAATGTCTATACTATTATCACAGATTAGATAAGTACAGATACCTAGCTCATGCCATACATTGATTTGCTACCTCCCTTCGGACGAGATTTCGTCGGATCATATCCGCTTCCTTTTCAATGTACTAGATAGAGCTCGCTATTTTTAACAAAGGTCGGTCTACAAACCGCTAGATGGCGCTTTTTTCAATTAAATTCCAATATCTCGAAAATGTCTTAGGACATCTAGCGGCAGGTAGATAAACTTTTTGTAGGAAATCATCAATAGGTACCTACCTACCTAGCGTTTCTGTTCCTAATTGTCTATTATCTATGTGTATGTAGGTACTTAGGTACTGTAACATAATACTCACGTATAGGTATTATATGCAAAAATAAAACAGCAGCGGTGGGTAAAAAACTGCTTTATTTCGGAAAAAAGTTATTTGGGAACAGATGGAACCAGTTGCAATATTTTTTATATTTTTTTTGTAAATACATAGATAGTTAACTACTTACATTAAAATACAAAAGTGAAATACAAGAACAGTCCATACACAGAACAAAATATACCTAATTAAGTACATCGTATGTTCATCGCATAAAATTTTTAAGGTTATAACTGAGACAGGGCCCCATTTGACGTCAAGCAACACAAACTAGGATACCTATAGTGAATTGCTGGTAGCTATGTAGGTAGCCAGATACTAGATAGTAGGTAGGTACCTAGTTTAGATTTAGAACCCAGTAACTTCACCAAAGGGAGATGTACCTACTATTGACCGAGCTATGAGGTTAAATATTCTTATTCCTAGAATAATATAACTACTGTGAGTTATTCTTCGCCCAGCTTTGCTCCAGAACTGTGCCTAAGATCTTAACTCCGACTGACACGTATTTGTTGAACTGTGGGATACCGAATAGACGGTCGAGCCACGCTGAAGTCTTGGGGAACCTGTAAGTAAATAAGTAACAAAAAACATTACCTACTTCTTACAGTCGTCCGGTTCCAAGACCTTACAAGCGTCTACATTACTCCCTACACATCCTCAAGGAATCTGCCTTATAGAAACCTTATAATGTTTAATACATGACCCCTTTATGTCGTAAGAAGTGACTAAGGGAACGCACCAGAAGAAAGGAATCAGCATCTTCCGAGTGCTAAACACCGACACGTTCAGTAGATCCAGAGATTACCACCCAAACCACTTCACAAACTAACAAACTTTACCTCTTTTTTAATATACAACAAAGTTGACAAACAAGCTTACGGCCCAGCTGATGGAAAGCTATGGACGCCTGCCACACCAGAGGAATCACAAGCGCGTTGCCGACCCTTTAAAAATTTTAAAACGCCCTTTTTGAAGAACCCCATATTATAGTCCTTAGGGAAAACCACAGCAGGAAGATAATAATAGTATAGATTATTAGTATAATAGTATTAATAGATTCATACTTATTCTTATCCAGTTTATGAATAGTTGTGGTCCCCGCGATGGTAGAACCTATGCTTATGTCGGCAATCGTTAAGTGGTCGGCCGCCACGTATTTGTTGTTGCCGATGTAAGATTCTACGACAGCGTAACCTGCCTCGATGTCCTTAATGTTACGCTCAGTCGGGGCTTTCAAGCCTTCGAACAATGTAGGTAGCTGAGGAAAAGATGGCATTTCATTACTAACTAATTATATGCTAATAATTATATTCTAGAAACAAATTCTACAAATAAAAAACAAAAGAAAAATGGATTGTAAATTTGTAATGCGCCGCGCAACAGCTGTTTTGTGCGCAAACCCACCGTTCTAAGGTCAATGACATTACAGCTGGTGTGGTTGTGGTATGGTCACTGTGTGTGATCTCTTAGAACTGTTTTGGCCTCTTCAGCAAACATTAAAAAGAAAACAAATAAGTATATTAAGCCATATCAGTCTGTGTAGTTTGTAATCACTAACCCTATCGACTTCGTTCAATGTTCGTAACGACCCTCTTAAATGGACAGACGACATCGAAAGTGAATCTCTACTACTTATCAACTACAGCTCAACCACCCGTCATCAAAAGGAGTAACCGTGAGCTCGATATTTTGTCATGTTATTACGTAATTGCTCAGGCATGAACACATCCGAACGATAGATACGAGGGCACCTTCGTACAAATCCGGAAACCGTTACTAAGAGTTAATTCTCCGTAATTCTCGTCTTCTAGTACAAAAAATAAGGCAAAATAAGGCGTCAAGCACCATAGCAACGGCAATTTTGGTGTCATTTTTGAAAGTTTGCAACCATGCTATAAGCTACGGTAAAGGTATGGTCGGGGGAGCCAATGAACTTACAGCAACTTCTTTAATCCTGATGAAGAGTACACCAGCGTCTAAGAACAGGCTTTGGTCGACAACAGCGCGTGAGTAGATTTCACTGGGGTATAGCTTCTCATTGTAGTCTCCGCCGTATTTAGATAGGAGATACTTCATTTGAGCATGACTGGAAACGACAAAACAGCAGTCACAAACAGTTCTGTCTGACCACAGAGTACCTACTTTTTTATGTGTCTGACCCCATATAAATTCAACTGCCATTACAAAATTGGCAGGTAAACATGAAAACTGTGCACGGAGGTTTTTTATACTACTTGCTGATGGAACAAGCAAATGGCCTACCTGATGTTGAAGGGTAACCATCACCTACCCTTCAATAGAAACGAGGTTCACGGCGTTTACTGTAAATCATCGCATAGAACTCTGAGCGGGTTAAATTTTAAGTATGAGTATCAAATTGAGCATATCTATAACTATAAAAATTGAAAACACGATTAGATAAAATTTTCTCGATAGAATATAAATTTCAAATTAGGCGCTGGAAATACTTTATTAAGTCAGTGCTATGAAAGTGTAGCAATGTAACACATGATTTTTACAAAAAAAAATTATTATGTTCATATTAAATACTTTACTGTACGGATTATACAGTAAGCTTATTTTTATTATATTTAAAAAAATATTTTGTGTTATTGCACTTACGACGTTTACAAATACGACACACGCGCTATTGCCATCTCTTTTTTACGAGTGGATTAGACGTTATAGCGTCACTGTCACCGCCTGCCCTCACTCACTCAGCGGCAACGGCCAGCGACGGACCTGCGCCTCTCCACCGTACACTGACCAAGCTCACGATCGACGTGATTTAAAAGCGCGGGACTTTTAAACAAAAACTCTAATAACAAAGTGTGTTCTAGTCAATATTTCAGCTAGTTCAGTTCTATATTTACTCGTATCTAAAAGTATGGGTAATAAAAAAAAGTTAAAAAAAACAACTTATGAAAATCATGAGAGCGAAAGCATGTGTAATGCGACGGGTGAAAGTACCTAAGTACCGTACGTCTATTTATCTCATCTACCTAACCTACCATCCAACCAGTTTTTATGTAAGGATGTACCTACTAGCTACCTACCTACCAATTTATGTATTTTTATTATGTGGGGTCAAATATTATTATTATTATTTCATTTTATTTATTATTTCTTTACGTAGTCGTTTGTAGTTGTAGATTGTTTACGGTTGAACATAGGCGTTCCCCTAACCCCCTTCCCTACCTTACCTTCGTCGCGGCGCGGCGGCGGCGCGTCGCTACCCGACGACCCTCCGACTGCCGCCGCACCACCGGTCGAAAATACGGAAATAGGTGGAGTTGCCATTTTATCATTTCATTTTTTCTATATTTGTGCATATGACTAGCCCTACTATGAAGTAGGTAGGTACTATACTTATTTAGATCTACTGCGACATAGGTTAGAAGGGAGGCAGACAAGATTCATAGAAATACCTACTAAATTAGAATAGAAGAATAGAATAGAACAGAATAGAATTTAATTTGTTATTAAATTTAATTACGAATATCTGGTCAGATTTGAAATTCAAAATGGCGGGTACAAATCATGGTACAAAAAACTGACATGGGTGTCGTTTTCTACTAATTTGGGGGTGCTGATTACGAATATCTGGTCAAATTTGAAATTCAAAATGGCGGATACAAATCATGATACAAAAAAACTGACATGGGTGTCGTTTTCGACTAATTTGGGGGTGCTGATTACGAATATCTGGTCAAATTTGAAATTCAAAATGGCGGATACAAATCATGATACAAAAAACTGACATGGGTGTCGTTTTCTACTAATTTGGGGGTGCTGATTACGAATATCTGGTCAAATTTTAAATTCAAAATGGCGGATACAAATCATGATACAAAAAACTGACATGGGTGTCGTTTTCTACTAATTTGGGGGTGCTGATTACGAATATCTGGTCAAATTTTAAATTCAAAATGGCGGATACAAATCATGATACAAAAAACTGACATGGGTGTCGTTTTCTACTAATTTGGGGGTGCTGATTACGAATATCTGGTCAAATTTGAAATTCAAAATGGCGGATACAAATCATGATACAAAAAACTGACATGGGTGTCGTTTTCTACTAATTTGGGGGTGCTGATTACGAATATCTGGTCAAATTTGAAATTCAAAATGGCGGATACAAATCATGATACAAAAAAACTGACATGGGTGTCGTTTTCGACTAATTTGGGGATGCTGATTACGAATATCTGGTCAAATTTGAAATTCAAAATGGCGGATACAAATCATGATACAAAAAACTGACATGGGTGTCGTTTTCTACTAATTTGGGGGTGCTGATTACGAATATCTGGTCAAATTTTAAATTCAAAATGGCGGATACAAATCATGATACAAAAAACTGACATGGGTGTCGTTTTCTACTAATTTGGGGGTGCTGATTACGAATATCTGGTCAAATTTGAAATTCAAAATGGCGGATACAAATCATGATACAAAAAACTGACATGGGTGTCGTTTTCTACTAATTTGGGGGTGCTGATTACGAATATCTGGTCAAATTTTAAATTCAAAATGGCGGATACAAATCATGATACAAAAAACTGACATGGGTGTCGTTTTCTACTAATTTGGGGGTGCTGATTACGAATATCTGGTCAAATTTTAAATTCAAAATGGCGGATACAAATCATGATACAAAAAACTGACATGGGTGTCGTTTTCTACTAATTTGGGGGTGCTGATTACGAATATCTGGTCAAATTTGAAATTCAAAATGGCGGATACAAATCATGATACAAAAAAACTGACATGGGTGTCGTTTTCGACTAATTTGGGGATGCTGATTACGAATATCTGGTCAAATTTGAAATTCAAAATGGCGGATACAAATCATGATACAAAAAACTGACATGGGTGTCGTTTTCTACTAATTTGGGGGTGCTGATTACGAATATCTGGTCAAATTTGAAATTCAAAATGGCGGATACAAATCATGATACAAAAAACTGACATGGGTGTCGTTTTCTACTAATTTGGGGGTGCTGATTACGAATATCTGGTCAAATTTTAAATTCAAAATGGCGGATACAAATCATGATAGAAAAAACTGACATGGGTGTCGTTTTCTACTAATTTGGGGGTGCTGATTACGAATATCTGGTCAGATTTGAAATTCAAAATGGCGGGTACAAATCAAGTTAGTCGGAAAAGACCCCCATGTCAGTTTTTTGTATCATGATTTGTACCCGCCATTTTGAATTTCAAATTTGACCAGATATTCGTAATCATGGTACAAAAAACTGACATGGGGGTCTTTTCCGACTAATTTGGGGTTGCTGATTACGAAAATCTGGTTAGATTTGACATTCAAAATGGCGGGTAGAAATGATGGTACAAAAAACTCGATAAAAACTCGAAAAAAAACTCTAAAAGATATTCGTAATCGGCACCCCCAAATCAGTCGAAAACGACACCCATGTCAGTTTTTTGTACCATCATTTGCATCCGTCATTTTGAATTTCAAATCTGACCAGATATTCGTAATCAGCAGCCCCAAATTAATCAAAAACGACACCCATGTCAGTTTTTTGTATCATGATTTGTATCCGCCATTTTGAATTTCAAATCTGACCAGATATTCGTAATCAGCATCCCCAAATTAATCGAAAACGACACCCATGTCAGTTTTTTGTACCATCATTTGAATCCGCCATTTTGAATTTTAAATCTGACCAGATATTCGTAATCAGCACCCCCAAATCAGTAGAAAACGACACCCATGTCAGTTTTTTGTACCATCATTTGCATGCGCCATTTTGAATTTCAAATTTGACCAGATATTCGTAATCAGCACCCCCAAATTAGTAGAAAACGACACCCATGTCAGTTTTTTGTACCATCATTTGTACCCGCCATTTTGAATTTTAAATCTGATCAGATATTTGTAATCAGCACCCCCAAATTAGTCGGAAAAGACCCCCATGTCAGTTTTTTGTACCATGATTTGTACCCGCCATTTTGAATTTCAAATTTGACCAGATATTCGTAATCATGGTACAAAAAACTGACATGGGGGTCTTTTCCGACTAATTTGGAGGCGCTGATTACGAAAATCTGGTTAGATTTGACATTCAAAATTGCGGGTGCAAATGATGGTACAAAAAACTCGAAAAAAAACTCTAAAAGATATTCGTAATCGGCACCCCCAAATCAGTCGAAAACGACACCCATGTCAGTTTTTTGTATCATCATTTGCATCCGTCATTTTGAATTTCAAATCTGACCAGATATTCGTAATCAGCACCCCCAAATTAATCGAAAACGACACCCATGTCAGTTTTTTGTACCATCATTTGAATCCGCCATTTTGAATTTTAAATCTGACCAGATATTCGTAATCAGCACCCCCAAATCAGTAGAAAACGATACCCATGTCAGTTTTTTGTACCATCATTTGCATGCGCCATTTTGAATTTCAAATTTGACCAGATATTCGTAATCAGCACCCCCAAATTAGTAGAAAACGACACCCGTGTCAGTTTTTTGTATCATGATTTGTACCCGCCATTTTGAATTTCAGATCTGACAAGATATTTGTAATCAGCACCCCCAAATTAGTCGAAAACGACACCCATGTCAGTTTTTTGTTCCATCATTTGCATCCGCCATTTTGAATTTCAAATCTGACCAGATATTTGTAATCAGCACCCTCAAATCAGTAGAAAACGACACCCATGTCAGTTTTTTGTACCATCATTTGCATGCGCCATTTTGAATTTCAAATTTGACCAGATATTCGTAATCAGCACCCCCAAATTAATCGAAAACGACACCCATGTCAGTTTTTTGTATCATGATTTGTATCCGCCATTTTGAATTTCAAATTTGACCAGATATTCGTAATCAGCACCCCCAAATTAGTCGAAAACGACACCCATGTCAGTTTTTTGTACCATCATTTGCATGCGCTATTTTGAATTTCAAATATGACCAGATATTCGTAATCAGCACCCCCAAATTAGTAGAAAACGACACCCATGTCAGTTTTTTGTATCATGATTTGTACCCGCCATTTTGAATTTCAGATCTGACAAGATATTTGTAATCAGCACCCCCAAATTAGTCGAAAACGACACCCATGTCAGTTTTTTGTTCCATCATTTGCATCCGCCATTTTGAATTTCAAATCTGACCAGATATTCGTAATCAGCACCCCCAAATTAGTAGAAAACGACACCCATGTCAGTTTTTTGTATCATGATTTGTATCCGCCATTTTGAATTTCAAATTTGACCAGATATTCGTAATCAGCACCCCCAAATTAGTCGAAAGGGACACCCATGTCAGTTTTTTGTACCATCATTTGCATGCGCCATTTTGAATTTCAAATTTGACCAAATATTCGTAATCAGCACCCCCAAATTAGTAGAAAACGACACCCATGTCAGTTTTTTGTATCATGATTTGTACCCGCCATTTTGAATTTCAAATCTGACAAGATATTTGTAATCAGCACCCCCAAATTAGTCGAAAACGACTCCCATTTCAGTTTTTTGTTCCATCATTTGCATCCGCCATTTTGAATTTCAAATCTGACCAGATATTCGTAATCAGCACCCCCAAATTAATCGAAAACGACACCCATGTCAGTTTTTTGTATCATGATTTGTATCCGCCATTTTGAATTTCAAATTTGACCAGATATTCGTAATCGGCACCCCCAAATTAGTCGAAAACGACACCCATGTCAGTTTTTTGTATCATGATTTGTACCCGCCATTTTGAATTTCAAATCTGACCAGATATTCGTAATCAGCGTTTGTTTCTTTACCTACCTACTTGCTTACTGTAGGTAGGTATGACATGCACCATCAGTTGCACTATCATTTTGAATTTCAAATATTAATGTTTGGGTCTTTTTTTTATTTTGAATATAACTTGATCATGCGTGGAACCATGTAAAACACTTTCAGTAGATATCTAGTAAATATTGCATACTAATAAATTGGCCTAGTTTAGTTGGACACTCCGCTAATAGTTCGACAACTAGCGCAATGACCCTAGACGACCAAATGCAATGACAGTGAGTTGAACATGTAGTTCGAGTGATACTCGCTAGATGGCAAATTTTAAGCGCTTGTTGAGCTCTAACTACGCAGTGCAATGCATATGTATGTATAGTATGACTGAAGCGGGGGGCTTCGAAATGGGTATTTCGCCTTCAACCGGGCCGTTAATGCATTGCCTCGTGAGTCACGCACGTTAGAAACAAGCATGCTTTGGTTGATGAATTTACTGCGTTCATCAACCAAAGATTTTATATTACATTTAGTAACACATATGTGCCTGTCTTTACAACGATACTATTCAAGCCAAAACACAACAGCGCTGTTTGGCGGCTGAAGTAAGCATGACGGTCTGCAGAAGTAACATAAGTCACCTGTCTGTGAGGGTGAAGTCTCCGTCTTTGAGAACTGGGATAGTTCCTAGAGGGTTGATCTGGAAAAAAAAACAATCTGTTACAATCTATTTTAAATGCGTGCTAAGTGCACGATTAATATCCTAGTATCTAAACGACAGACTGTTTTTTTATTTCTAGTTTTTCAGTTGTAGATTTTTATGTTGTATGTAAGTAATGTCACGTGATATATGTATTAATTTTTAAGTAAGTAGAATTCGTTCCTTAGAATTCGTTCTGTTATGCTATTTTTGTAAGTGAATAAATTGAAATTGAAATGTTGTTTGCCAAATAATATTTGTGGACATTTTTACACAACATCATCTAACCCTAAAATAAGCATAGCTTGTACCTACTATGGAAACCAGATGACTGATAAAACACCTACCTATTTATATAATGTTTTTGTTGTAAATACATATTGTTGCGTAGATTTTAATTTTTTATATAAATATTTCCATTTAAAAACACCTTCAAAAACTCAGGTGACTTGTGCTCTAAGGCCCCAAAATTGATGTCAATGACTTCCAGTTCCAACCCCAGGATGTCTGCTAGCGTGCGCACAGCATTGGCTGGGGGACTCCCGTCCATTTTCCAGAGAGTCAGCTTAGGCATTTTGTACTAGAAATTAATATAAGATTTTTTTTTAATTTGCTTGCTGATTGAACAAGCAGATGACCCACCTGATGGTGGTTACCATTGCCTATAACAAAGCATTATCTCGCAGGTTAAACGCTTGAAAACGCCTACGATCTCCTACGATGCACTCTGCGTCCATCAACCTGAGGCATACTGATGTTAGCTTTATTTACATGTAATTTTACCAGCACCCACACGCATCAAACTGGAACACGCTGCGCTGCTTGGCTTCAGAAATAGGCATGGTGGTATTACTTCCCCGGACGAGCCCTTCACTAAGAGCTCTACTACTACAACTTTATATAGGTACTACGGCTATAGGTGTATAAAGGCAATTGTATGTAATCGACAACGACATGGCGTTTTATTCGAATCCTACTAATCTTATAAATGCAAAAGTTTAAATGTTTGGCTCAACCACGCCCTAATTTATTGAACCAGTTTGGATGAAACTTGGAATAAAAATAGTTCGTTACCTGTAGCGGTACCACTGACTTCTTTTTATTCAGAATAAAAAGATAGGGAACGAGTTTTACTAACCGAATAGACCGAGAAACCCTAGAGGAAAAGTGCCTTGAGTTTTATTCATAGCAAAGTGCCTACATGTAGGCGCAGTGTGCGGTTGCTAGTTTAAATTGTTACGATTGAATGATATAGCAATTCTTCAAAATTTTTGCCAAAATTTTGACCTTGTGGTTACGGATTAAAGTTATAAAGCATTTATTCAGTAATATCCGCAAGGATCATCTTGAAACGTCCGAATTAAAGCGCCAGTTCCTCGCGACCAAGCATAGAAATAGGCAGAAAATAACGGCTTGGTTCCTACCTATTTTTGTATGATCCTTCTACAAATGAATAATTATGTAAATAATGAAGCTTGTGTGGTAGGTACCAATCTAACTTAGCTAATAAGGCGAAGACAAGACAGAAACATGTGAAGGCCTTTTTTCCTTTCGTCCTTATTTAATATGTGATCATACTAAGAGCTAATGTAAGGTATTATTCAAGATTTGTAATCATTATATTGTACATAAACTTTATTTTTACTTTTATAAAATGTTTCTTACCTTATGGTTTTTACAAAACAAATTCTAAGCACACACGTCTCGTCTGGTTGCAGACTGCCGGTCAACTGATAAAAGCCCTGACTGAGTTTGTGTATCAAATATCAAATCAACATTACATAGTTAATCCTGAATTTAAAAACAAGTAGGAGTGACTTGCTTATAGGTACATTCTACATTCCAAGAGTCAGTCACTTATTTCTTATGTTATCAGTTCAAATGTATCTCTGCTCTCACTGGCAGAGGCGTCTCTAACCCTTGTGCGCCCGAGTGCAACCAGTACCCTGGCGCCCTCTAGTCTAGTAGGAGCGGGGTCAAAATGGAATACAGTATATTTTAATTATTATTTTAATAATTATTTATTATAACAGTTATATACGAGCGCAGGGTCTTTGAGAGCGCCGGCATCGACGCATCTTTGGAGGTGTCGCATTAGAGGGCGCAGAGCGCTCGGCGCCCCCTTAGACCCGGCGCCCGTGTGCGCCGCACACCCTGCACCATAGGTAAAGACGCCTCTGCCACTGGCCAATTTTAACAATGACATTTACATTAGCCATATTATAAGTGCAAATTATCGAACAAACGATTAGTTTACCTACTAAAAGATTTTGCGCGTCTAACCGAGGCAGAATTAATGGGTCACCCGAACTATGTATTGTCAACTATTTTAACTAGATTGCAACGAATAAAATAAATGATAAATAAATATATGACGATCCGTAGTGCTACTCTAACTAGCGCCGAATAGAATATACATAGAGCGAATTGTAAATCTCGTAAACTAGGATGTATCTTTGGTGACCCCGATGCAATGGCCATTACCACTAAAGCGGAGGCGATCGAATCATCCAAATCTGCCAAAGTAAACTCCCCAAATTCACCTACGCAGGTTCCACGCCTCATCCGAAATTCATCTTGTCATTGTATAAAAATCATCACAAACTTTGGCACTATGTATTAGTTGCTATAGTGTTAGATAAGACAGCAGCGACGATATTTTATCGCAAAACGATGTGAGCTTATCACATATTTTTTACGAATGCCCAAACAGATTTGCGAAATACGTAATATAAGTAGGTTATTTGTATGTGCTTTGTGATAATAATTATGTATCTACCTCTGTACTCTATTACTACTACTACGGGAAAATATCCGCCTGCGACGCAGGAGGTTCCGGGTTCGATTCCCGCCTTGGGATAAATGTTTGTACGATCTGCAAATATTTTCTATGTACCTATATTAAAAATATCTTTGTATGTAATTGATTGTATTAATAAGTATATCAGTCATCTAGTTTCCATAACACAAGCTATGTATAGCTTGGAGCTAGATGCTGTGTGGATTGTCCAGCATATTATTATTATTTAACTTCTTTAGTTAATTTGATTCATGATTTAACTTCGTTGGTGAATTTTGTATTTGTAGAGGAATAATAAACTGAAGAATACAACTAGTGTAAAATATTATATTTAATAGCACCATTACATACCTCGTTATAAAATTAAAGTTAAATTTAAAATACTTCAAGTGCGCCAGGGAAGTTAAATAGTACTTATTCATAAAAATAATTATTATCTCTAAACATCGTTTGAAGAAAAAGAAGGTTATAGACATACTTGCTTTTACGTTTTACCTGCGGCTTCGCTCGCATTGAATCTTTCATATATTTTTATCATGTAAAGTATCCTATGTTACGTCTAATACCTTCAAGAATATGTGTACAAAGTTTCATGATGATCGGTTAAGTAGTTTTCGCGTGAAAGCGTAACAAACAAACTTACATTCACATTTATAATATGAAGTAGGATCTAATAAATTCAGGCATGACTTAACTCAGGTTGATGGACGCATGGTAGTGCATTGTAGAGCACGTTCTTAACGGACGTGACCTGTGATGTAATACTTTAGGTAAAAAATTGCTATAAAATCTATACCTAACCAAATCATTTTTTTTATACTTGTTGATGGAACAAGCAGATGGCCCACCTCATGTTAAGTGGTCACCATCACCTATAACAAAGCGTTGCCTCGTAGGTCACGCTCGTTAGGAACGTCACCTACGATGCACTACTCAGCGTCCATCAACCTGAGGCATACAGGTGTTAAGCCTCATGTGCCTGTAATTACACCGGCACCCACACCCTCAAATCGGAACACAGCAAGCTGCTTGGCGGCAGAAATAGGCATGGTGGCAGTACTGCCCCGGACGAGCCCCTCACAAAGAGCTCTACTACTACTACTAATCATGAATAAGGGGCAAATCTTTAGTAGTTTAATTCTATAGTTTGTGCTTTTGCTTATTTTTTTCCCAAGCCGCGTTTATAAGCTTGCCGAAGTAAACAGCTCCCTCCTTATTGACAGTTTTAAATATTTTCTTCTCTTCTAGTCTGGACAACCAGTCAGCACATCGAGGGAATCTGAAGAAAGAAATAATAAAAATCACGTCGGGGTCACCAATGTGGAGGGCAAGGTTAGAATGCCAATTACCATCGTAATTATTTTCGGAACGTTACAACTTCAGAGTTTTCAAGACAAGAGTGAACAGGTTATAGATAAGCGTGCTCCACCTTAGGCTGCATCTACACTTTCCATCAGGTGTGATGGTAGTTAAATGGTTAGCTATCCAACAATAAAAAAAAATGTATGTTCTATAAAGAAAAGGGTCTTAGGACCTCGAACCAAAGGTCTTTCGGTAGATGATCTACCCTTTTCGTTGGAGGACATACATTTTGAACTCGTCCTCCGCAAGTTTAATTCCCACACACATACACGGTACAAGATCTTTAGTTAATATATTATCTACACTAATTATAAGAATTTTTATCCTGACTGACATAAACAACGTACTGAAGTACACCCTAAAAAAAACACTGGTTGTAAATGCCTGAAATTTTCAGGGGTATTTGTCTTGGTACATACATAGAGATGTACTTAAAAAATCGGCCAAGTGCGAGTCGCACTCGCGCACGAAGGGTTCCCTACCATTATCTAACCACCATAAAAAATGCAAAACACTACGCTTACGTAGTGTAAAAATATCCAAACTTTTTTTTTATATTTGGAAGGTAATTTTCACTTTAATTGTTTTTGACTGAATGAAAATTCTATATTGTACATCTTGCAAGCATTTTTTTATAGTTTCATTTTAAGATTTCTTTTGCGTAATTTCGTGGTATTTCTACTTGTTAATCTTACTTGTTGCTATCCACTTGATGCATACACTGGACGGCCGTTGCCGTGGCACCTGCACTTATATCGGCTAACGTCAGTCTATCCGTGGCGATGTAGGGCCTAGACTCCAGGTAAGCTTCTATGATGCCGTATGAAGATTCTAGGTCTGCCTTGTGCTGGGCCGTTGGCCCAGTTAAATTGCCCATTAGGGTTCCCATCTGAAATTATTAAAAAAAAAACAAAATTATTAATTTTTTTAATGCTACTAGCATGCTAGAGCAACTCAGGTGCTGAATAACAGTCTAGATGGTGTGGGCTCCTTTGTAGGATAGTTCGTGCGATGTGTGGTGAGTTTTTGCAAAAAAAATTAATTTAAGTTTTGTCTCGTTCAAATCAAAATCAAAAATATTTATTTAAAACTAAAAAACTTAAAACTAACACATAGTACATACACAGAATATTTTAACTTATATAGGGTTAGGTTAGTTAAGTAAGTTAAGTAAATTCAAATCAAACAAAGTGGATGTGATACCATAACTTGATAGCATGTATTATAGTATGTTAAAAAAATTAAAGTAAAACAACACAACCAGAGACAAAAATCAAGGAATTTCGATCTGAATGGATCTTGCTGTTAAGGTTAAACAAGTCGGTACGTTGTCCATAATCTGATTTTACTGTAGCATATAGGGTAACGAGCCTAGATAACGGCTAGATAATTCAGTATCAAACTTAACTTCGGACGCACGTTGATAAATAGTAGACATTAAACGCTTACAGCGTTTGTATGGACAACATACCGACTTGTTTAACCTTAATGCAAAAGACAAAATACCGTGCAACTTTTTACCAAGGTTTAAGAACAAGCGTACCCCAACATTCCTAAGAGCTATGAAGAAGACTCCAGCGTTGAAGAACATGCACTGGTCTACCACAGCCCTCGTCTGCAGATCGCTCGGGTACAGCCGCTCCTTGTGCTCACTACCGTACTTCTCAAGGATGTACTTCATTATTGCGTTACTGTGGGTACAAAAAAAGATTAATCGAGATTGGCCAAAAATGCTTAGAATAGAATAGAAAATCATTTATTCAGCCACCATATAACAAAACTTAAAATAAAATATAAAAAGATAAGAAAATCAAAGAAAAATAACACAAAAAAACTCGTTTTAGGGTGGTGGTGAAAAGGCCAACAGCTCAGCATATGCTACCACATGTAACCATACAGTAGCGCTGCTCTTCTGCTGGGGTTATTGCATTGCTCGCGAGGTCTACTGTTCTAAAAAAAAACTAGTTTTTTTTTTTATTTCTCAGTTTCGAGATCGGCAAAAAAATGCTTTTGTCCGTATGTCTGTCTCTTCTTGCTTACAGGTGGTATTTTTCAACCGATTTAGACAGCAATTGGCGCACAAGTCCTTGATTTATTAAAGTTTTTAGTCGATCGCTTTTTTTGATTGGGTTTGCCCAATTTTGTACATTGTGAGTATAATTTTTTTATATGTTCATACCTTTCAGACACAACGAAGTCACCATCTTGCAGGACAGGTACAGTGCCCATCGGGTTTAGCTGGAATGTAATAAAACACCACATTTAAGGTTAAGGTACACACAGCCGATCTTGGATTATTCATGCACTATAAAACTATGCATGTCATAATAAACAAACATTTGACGACCGATGTGGCGCGGCGGGCGATAGTTCGCTTGCGACGCAGGGGGTCGCGGGTTCGATTCCCGCCGCGATAGCAGCGATAGCTTATAAGATTTTAAATAAAGTCCTAGTATTGATGTCTGGGGGGGCGTCCCTGAGAATGCAGTGGATCCCATCACATGTTGGCATAGCTGGTAATGAGGTGGCTGACAATTTGGCCAGGGAAGGTATATCGGTTGGTACTGAAGTGCATTTGAAATCTGAGTACTCAGAAATTTTTTATAAGTATAAAAGCCGCATAAGATCCAAGTGGAAAGAATACTGTGATGTTACCTCTTTGGAAAAGGGCATCTGGTACAAGACAATCCAATGTGAGCCGCCTCATGTACCATGGTTTGCCAACATTAGGTTAAAAAGAAAATACATTGTAATTGCACATAGACTTCGTACCGGACACATGCCATTGAATAGTTTTAAATTTTTACTAAATCTAAGAGATGATCCTAATTGTGAAGCTTGTGGAGTGAGGGAGGATGTTTACCATCTTTTGGTGGAGTGTGTCCGGACAGAAGCTATGAGAGAGAACTTGTTTAGAGAGATAAAAGGCAGCCGTCTTGATATGGGCTTGTTTCAGGGTATGTTAGCCACACCAACATTTGACGTGGCTAACATACTCTACAGGTCCATTTACGAGTTGGTGAGTGATTAAGAAAACACGAATGTATGATGGAACTGACATCGTCTTTAGAAGACGCAAAGTTCCTTAAAAAATAGAAAAAAAAAAAAAAAAGTTCTAATTCTATTAGGGTTCGTCCGGGGAAGTACCTACTGCCACTGCTGTACCGTGCATATTTCAGTAGCCAAGCAGCGAAGCGTAGTTCTGTTTGAAGGGTCTGGGTGCCGGTGAAATTACAGGTACATCAGGCGTTACACCTGTATATCTCAGGTTAATGAACTCAGAGCAGCGCAGGGCATGTTTTGACGAACGTGTAACCTTTTAACCTCAGGTGGGCCATATGCTTGCCCCATTAATAATAATATAATATAATATTGCTGGACAATTCACACAGGCTCACACAGCATCATCTAGTCCCAAACTAAGCAGAGCTTGTGTTATGGGTACTAGATGACTGATATACATAATACTATATAATACAATACATGCATAGATATTTTTTATTATACATAGAAAAAACCCAGAACACCCGAAATAAATATTTGCAGATCATACAAACATTTTTCCCAAGGCGGGAATCGAACCCGCAACCTCCTCGGTCGTCAAATTTACAAGTAACATTAAAAAAACAACCTTTTTGAACTCCGGTGACTTATGCTCCATCTTGATAATATTGATGTCTTTGATCTCGAACTTCAGATCCAAGATATCTCCAAGCATCATGACCGCTCGAGCAGGTGGGCTGGCTATCGCACGGTGGAGCACCAGGCGAGACATGGCTGCTTTAGCACTGAAACAGTTCGAAGAACCGCTCTCAGTTGTCTGACGCACATGACAGACAGCTTAGGTCGGCAGACAATCTCTGCTCGTTTACTCCTCTGCATCACACTTCATTAAAAATGTCAAGTTTATTTTCAGTTGTGGCAGTTAGGCTTTGGAATTAACTTCCACTAACTATAAAGCAAACTGACACCAAAGACTCTTTTAAAAGGTTAGTACAAGAACATTTTTTTAACAAGCTTTTTTAAAAGTTCTGAACTTACCACAAATAAGTTAATAATACCGTTACACTAAATTTGTATATAAAATTAATGTAATAAAATAATTATTTTAATATTATAACTAGTAGGTACT
The DNA here is from genome assembly GCA_947095575.1 of Electrophaes corylata. Classification (NCBI taxonomy): domain Eukaryota; kingdom Metazoa; phylum Arthropoda; class Insecta; order Lepidoptera; family Geometridae; genus Electrophaes; species Electrophaes corylata. Next base: position 2,515,110 of record OX352702.1, read on the forward strand.
TATCTTTATAGCCTATTAGGAATATGTGTAAAAATTATTTTGAATAAATAACTATATAGATTTTTACTTACTTATCCTTATTTTTATTTATTTATAATAAGTTTTGTGTAAAACATGACACACCATCTTTTTTCACGTCCAGGCTGACTGGCAGACGATGGATGCTATCCTAGCACTTAATTGTCTAGTGTGTAAGTTTTAAATAAATAAAAATGCTCTCAACACAGACCCAACAGTAATAGTTTCGGCACTTCAGGTTTTCTGCCACTCTCCTATCAGTCATCTTTGTGCTCACCCCTCATGAATTAAAAACCAAACAAATAAAACGGGACAGATACTACTAACCAAGAAATTTACCCGATCGTTTCGTAGAACCGACAACTACCAACTAAGGAATAATCTTTGGTATTCTAAATTATAGAGATAGGTAGGTACACTTATCTGTCTATGTGTAAGTACGCAAACAACTGAGCAAAGTCCAAGAGATAGATTGTTAAACATTTTTTATCAACAACAAAGCGCACAGCATACATACAAAGTCCAATCAATATTACTATCTAAAGTAGGTAGGTAGGTACAAGGTACAAATGAACTTTACAATTATGTAGGTACCTACATACCTACAAAGAACTTAGTTAATTTCTTCGTTCTTTCAACCACTACACAGCTCACTTTTACACAAAAAGCATGATAAAACTGATGATATAGGTAGGTTACCTACTTATACAGATTATCTAACAACGTAAAAATTAGGTAGGTATACCATAAAAATAAACTGATAAAACGGCGTAACCTTAAATTTTATAACACTGCCAACATAACACGGTCATCGGTCTATGACCTTGAAGAGGCACCATGCTATGAGAGCGCGCTTTGCTATGAAAACGCGCCTTGCGTTGCTACGATTATTTCATTGATGTGTACAAAAAAAAAGTACTTTTGAGATATGATTGCCGTAACATGTTTTCTGTCTGTCTTGCCCTATTAAGTTAGATTGACAGCACACTGGAGCTTCATTAATTACATTATTAAATTTGTAAAGGATCATGCAAAAAAAACTATAGGAACCAAGCCGTAAGTTTCTTGCCTGTTCTTCTAGGTCGCGAGGAACTGGTGCTTAGATTTAGCTCTAAGACGTTTCAAGATGATCCCTGCGGATATTACTAAATACATTTTTATATGCTTTTTGACTTTGACTTGTTGTAAATTTTGCTAAATAGAAAGAAAACGGAGATTATGCCCTGCAGTGGGACAGAAGACCAGAAAAAATAAATATTAAGTACCTAGGTGGAAAGTAACGGAACAATCATATGACCTAGGTAGGTACCTACCTGATGTTGAGCGATTACTTCTTATGAATAGACAAATAAAATTTATATAAATATTTTATTTTATCTTACCAACTGTAGTTTTACATAGTTTAATTATTATCAACTTTCTTGCAAGAGTAAAAATTCTGCAACCATTTTTATGATTTTTTGAACATCCTCTTCCGAGAGCCTTTCTTCGCTTTCTTGGACTATCTAAAAGAAAAAATATACCTACGTTACTGTCTGATTGACAATCAATAAGCCTACTTGCATTTTAATGTTGTAGGGTAAGGACTAACAGCCCCCATAAAACCCCTAAACTCAACCTTTAAAAGTTTTTAAGTCTTTAGTTCGACTTAAAAATGTTGAGGTGTTGTTGAGGAGATTGAGGTGGGGAATACATAGAATTTTAATTTGAAAATTTTTTTAAATAGTTTTTTTTAGTTAGAACTAGTCTAGAAGTCATTCACATCAATAATACTCTGAAGAAGTCTGCTGTTGGACATAGGCAGAGAACATATCTTACTAAATATATATGGCTCCATAGAACAATTTGTTCTCAATACATCGATTATGTACCATCTTTGCAATGTACAATTACAAAAGAGCTTGGGGAGTGAGCCCATCTTCTAATTCTAATAAAAAAATAACTACTGTAAAATTTGGGTAGGTACCAAATGTAATATTTGGACGTACTTCTCACTACCTCATATGTAGGTGAACAAAGTATGATTAGTCAATCTTACCAGCTGTATTTCCAGTTCTGTTCTAGGTGGAGTATTAACCATCATCAGTTTTTCCGTCTTGGTCAGTTTAAACTGTTTCATGGCCTCTAGAAACTTTTTTATTCCTTCTGATGTTTGATATTTGCAGTCTGTTTCATGAAGGAAGTGGATTGTCTGAAATCATACAAAGTAAAAAGAACACAGAATGGAACTAGATGGAAAATGGTATGGGAAGTTGTGGGGGGCACAAGGTTTAACTGGCTAGGCAAACCATTGCTAAACAATACTGGAGGGAATGTGTCTGGTCATGAGTAGCAAACCATAACTACAACAGCTAACTGCTACGGAGGTCACACACGTTAGGAACGTGCCACGAGTCCATCAAACTGAAGTTTACAAGTGTTAAGCCGTAATACATGCCATTGTTATACCTGTAATTTCACCAACACCCACCACACCTTTCAAACAGAGCAGTAACCTTGTTTGGCGGTAGAAGGGTGCATGGTGGTAGTACTTCCTGGACAAGCCACAAAATTGCAATGATAATTTTTTTGTAGGACAACTACTAAAAAATTATAATTGTAATTTTAATGAGTACGACTTATTTTGCTGTGGCATCCAAGCAAAGGTAAGACATATAAACACCCAATATTTGGATGATATACTCATGATTATTTCGGATACACTGTATGCATACCCACCACCACTTGGACCCACACATACACCACTTGGACCCAGAACCAAGATTTGCAATCATTCCAACACTATTGTTACCAGTACTTCTCATCAATCTGGACAGTGGCTAGTCATACCATAATGTTCGTCAAACTTACTTCATAAGTGACAGTGGCTAAGGACCCTTCTCGCTTGTGTTTCTTGTGTGTATTATCTTTTAGCTCTTGCAGTAGAAGCATTACCTCATAGTTGCAGAGGCTAGCAGCATTTGCATTTATGCTAAAATATAAATTATTTATAAATTCCTTACTTAATTGTAACTTACCAGGAAGATAGAAATGGAAAGTCAATAAGGGTTTTGATCTCACTTCCACCAGGGCTTTATTCTATCCTTATTCTATCTAATTGTTGTACTTAGTTTATATGTAAAGTAACCGAATTGAGTTTTTATGAGCCATAGAATATATGAATAGACTTAGCAAAGAAAACTTACGTTTCCATGAATGTATTTCCGAATATTTATTGACAAAAATATTGTAATTTCACCATCCTATACCAGTTCGATATAGTAGTAGACGTACTCGGTAGTCTGCTTTCTTGCAGCACAGACCAGAGGTCCTTCTTATTTAAACTCCTCTCGCTCTGCAGTATCTACTTTAGGACGAAAAGGGATTAAGGTAGCGTATTGTAACATACATACAGTCCAGTTCGTCCTAACCTAAACCACAACAAACAAGATTTATCTAGGGTACAAAAATCTACGAAACCGAAACAAACAAAACAACCACAGAGTACTTTTTTATAGACGGAATGAAAACAACACAGTCCCCACCACACACCGCACCTCACCGCAAGCCACAGAATACTTTGTGTTGTGATACTTTGCTAGCAAAGCAATACTTTGTTGCCGCAAGCATTATGGAGAGGAGTCTGATTATTGTACGACCATGGAAGAAAAAAAACCCGAGAAATCACAGCCATAGAAAGTGCAGGTAGGGGTAGGAATAAATTCATGTGCATTAAATGCATGGCTACCAACTGGCGAAAATACTCACCAATATTTTGAAATCCACAACTTAGCCACCTAGATCTTTCGTATGTACCCAAATCTAATTACTCACCTAAATCATTGTATTTTAATATTCCAAAATGTTTTCTTCAAGATCACTACTTAATAAAATGCTGATGCAAAGAGCTGCTGCACAATTAAAATTTTTGAAACGCAATATCTATCAAGATAGTTTTACAAGTGGAGTATCACAGCTCCAAATACCACTGGATGCATACTACAATCACTACATAAATCTGCCTTTGCCAGATAACAAATTTTTTGCAACATACGTATGGATCGACGGCAGTGGTATCAACATGCGCTCGAAAGACCGTGTATTAGATAGTGTTCCTTGTAATCTTGCTGATATGCCAAAATGGTCTTTTGATGGAAGCTCAACAGGCCAAGCCAAAACAAACGACTCAGATACTATGCTGGTACCCTCTGCTATTTACAGAGACCCATTCCGCAAAAGTCCCCACGTAATTGTTTTGTGTGAAACTTTCTACGGTAGTGGCGCTCCAACTAAGACTAATTTCAGAGCACGCTGCGCTCAAGTATTAAGTGATATATCTGACCAAAATCCATGGTTTGGCATAGAACAGGAATATACCATGTTTTCCACGGATTTATGGCCTCTTGGATGGCCAAAGTCTAGAGGCTATCCAGTAACTAAGGCTGAATATTCATACTGTGGAGTGGGAGAGCATGTTGCCGGAAGAGAATTGGTTGAGAGCCATGCCAGGGCCTGCGTGTACGCAGGGATGGATTATGGCGGATCAAATGCTGAAGTTATGAAAGGGTCTTGGGAGTTTCAGGTAGGGACAACTCTTGGGGTCAAAGCTGCTGATGATTTGTGGATGGGAAGATATTTACTGAGTAGAATAGCAGAACATTTCGGGGTTGTCATCAGCTATCATCCAAAGCCGATGGGCTTAAACCAGCCTGGAATAGGGTGTCATCACAACTTTAGTGTAGATAAAATGCGCAGCGAGGGAGGAATCACAGAAATTGAAAGAGTTTGTAAAATTTTGTGTGAGCAGCATGAAAAATATATGAAGAGTTATGGGCTTGGAGAAGGGGAAGAAAATAAAAAGAGGCTGACAGGGAAATTTGAAACTGCAGCTTTTGATACATGTAGATGGGCAGTTGCAGACAGAGGAGCTTCGATTAGACTTCAAAGAAGTGTTGGTAAAGAAAAGAAAGGGTTTCTTGAGGATCGAAGGCCGGCAGGCGATTGTGATCCCTATAGAGTTTGTGCATTATTAGCTGAAACATGTCTTAGAAAGTAATAACTCAGAAATCATGGCAAACGAAGATAAAGACAACTATAATCTACCTACTTAAAGCATTTTCGAAAGCAGAAGATAGTGATCAAAGAGTATGGTTAACAGCAGGTACTACGTAAAACTGACAGTTTTGAATTTGCCATGCACGCCCAGATACATATAAATTAACCGTGAAAATAATTATTAAATCCAAAAAAAATACAAAAAACTACGTAAAATGTTTCGCTCTATGAGAATCTTGCGTCAATTTAAACATCATATCTGTAATTTGATAATACCCAAACGTTACTTGTTAAAACATTCAATTAATCACATTATGAATAAAAAAGTTTTGGATCGGTATTTAAGACTGCCTTTGCCTTGCAATAAAGTATTAGCAACATATATTTGGATAGATGGCTCAGGAATCAGTTTAAGATGTAAAGACAGAGTACTAAACTGTACACCATGCTGCGCAGAGGTAACTCCAGAGTGGATATTCGATGGAAGCTCCACAGGGCAAGCAACTCCGGAAAACTCCGATACTATTCTCAAGCCAGTAGCTGTTTATAGAGATCCATTTCGATGTGACCCACATGTGCTTGTGCTGTGTGAAGTATACGAAGGAGGTGGAAATAAGCCTGCTGCAACGAATAACAGAAAGTTTTGTTGTAATTTATGTCAAATTCACGCATGTGAGGAACCATGGTTCGGGCTTGAGCAAGAATGCACATTCCTCGATGTTGACGGTTGGGGGCTAGGCTGGCCCAAAGGAGGTGGATTCCCTGCGTTTAAATATCAATACACATATTGTGGGGTCGGAGCGAAACATGTTGTTGGAAGAGACATAAGCGAAGCTCACGAAAAAGCATGTTTATATGCTGGCATCGATTTTGCAGGTAGCAATGCGGAGGTAATGGTTGGTTGTTGGGAGTGGCAAATCGGTATTTCCCTTGGCATAAAAGCTGCTGACGACTTATGGACATCACGATTTATCATGGCTCGAGTGGCTGAAGATTACGGAGTGGACATAACGTATCACCCTAAACCAATGGGGTACATGCATCCTGGTATAGGCATGCATCACAATTTTAGTACAATCAGAATGCGATCTGAAGGTGGCTATAAATATATTGAAGAATGCGTCAAAAAACTAGAAGCAAACCATATGAAGCATATGAAAAAATATGGAAACGACGAAGTGACAAATAAATTAAGGCTGTCCGGAAAATTTGAAACAGCCCCATTTGATAAATTTTCTTCGGGCATCGCAAACCGCACAGCCTCCGTTCGCATACACAAAACTACTAAAGATAATGGCTGCGGATTTATGGAAGATAGAAGACCAGCAGGGGATTGCGATCCTTACTTAGTTTGTGGAATGTTGCTAGAAACCTGTTTAGGAAGTAAAGCTTCAGCGCCTCCATGTAAACCTGCGCCTTCGCCGCAAAAACAATCAAAAAAGAAGTGAAATTGTAAGTAGGTAACTCATCTGGTGTCTTTGTATTGTTTGTAATAAATTTTTGTAACCATTTAATTTTAATTTCAAGATTTAGTTCTAAATCTTTCGACGCTTGTAACTTTCAAGCTAATCTGATTTTACTGTAGAATATAGGGTAACGAGCCTAGATAACGGCAAGATAATTCAGTATCAAACTTAACTTCGGACGATCGTTAGTAAATAGTATTTGATTAAACGCTTACAGCGTTTGTATGGACATAGTACCGACTTGTTGAACCTTAAGTCAAATAATCGGTGGGAGGACACTTTGGCAGATCACCCATTCGGTGGATCACTTGCACGTCGCCACAGAGTACTTTTTTATAGACAAACACGTCGCGTCGGTCGAACGACATCGTAAAAAGTGTACCTACCTAGGTTCTGAAAATTAGTGGATGAGACTCGCCGAATACTGAGGTCATTAAAAAGAGGATTATACTCAGCAGTGAGTGCAAACGAGCTGAGATAGTAGATAGATAGTAAAACGATCCTTTCCATCCAACGACTTCCTTCGATTGATCAATTCACAAATAACACGTAATAGACGTGTTGAGTATTTCTTTATACAAACTGGGGTATTAGTTGGTCAGTGTAGTGTATGAGGGTACCGAGAATATTATTTTTTCTTTTTAATCTTTGCTACAGAGTATACCTGCCATAGATATATGTCAGCGGTTAGGTTAGTGTAGTGTCAGTCATTCAGTCAAAAATCTGTCCGCCATATTTATTCTCTATTCTTTCCGTCATATGGCGCAAGGTGCGTTCGCTTTTGTCCGCCATTCAATGAATCAATAAAATAAGACAAAATGTCGCCTTACTAAAGTGCGTGAAAATAATCCAAAAACATCCTGTATTTGTGTGATTAAATCATCAAAAGGATCACAATGGAGAATTCCTACGGTGTGGGGGTTGTAAACCGATACGCTCTTTTCTTGGACGACGAGTCCGATCCCCTGGATGCGATAAAAGCGTCCGAACAGGCAAAAGAGCTCAAAAAGAAGACCAAAGATGCCGAAAAGGAAAACAAAGGCAAGCCTGAAGTCAAGCCTAAGGGCCCCACCGCCCCTGCGAGGAAAGGAATAAAAGAGACCCAAAATGTGAAGTCTCAGTCTCAAGATATCAAGAGCGGTGAACAACCGAAGGCCAAAGGGCCCGCAAGACCGGTTGACCGTAACAACGCGGAACGTCCACCGCCTCGTCGTCCTCGCGAGGACCGGCCACAAAACGGAGCCGTTGACAACAAGGACGGAGCCCCTAGGCCGCCAAGGCGCGATTTCGCCGAACGAGGAGGCGAGCGCAGGCCTAACTTCGAGCGACGCAACTTTGACAACCCCGAGGGAGGCGAACGACGTGGGCCCAGGCCGCCGCGCGAGCCTCGCGGTGACCGCGACCCGCGCGACGTCCGTGACGGCCCCCGTGGGCCTCGGCCGCCATACGACAACCGAGGCAAGCGCGAGTTTGATCGGAGGTCCGGTTCTGATAAGACCGGCGTGAAGCCCGTCGACAAGCGCGAAGGAGGTGGACCCCACAACTGGGGCACGATCAAGGACGACATCGACGAGCTGAACAAGACGGGATCTGAGGGCGAACCCGTGGAGGAGAAGCCTGCAGTGGAAGGTGCGGTTGCCGGCGCGGGCGCGGGTGATGCCGCCGTCCCGGAGCCCACGGTGCCTGCTGAGGATGAGCCCCGTGAGCTCACGTTGGACGAGTACAAGGCGCTCCGCAATGCGCAGCGTACTCAGCCGCAGTACAATCTGCGCAAGGCGGGCGAGGGTGAAGACCTCACTCAGTGGAAGAAGCTGGTGCCGCTGGAGAAAAAGAAGGAAGCTACCGGCTCAGAAGGTGAGGACACGGATGAGGAGTACGACTTAGCGGACTACCCGCAGCGCGTGGGACGCCAGAAGCGTGTCCTCGGCATAGAGTTCACATTCAACGATATGTCACGTCGTGGCGCGCCGGGCGGTCGTGGTCGCGGTGGTCGTGGTGGTCGCGGAGGCCGGGCTGGCCGTGGAGCCCCGGGACCGCGCGACGAGCCCCCACCTGAGCCGGAGCGCCCAGCCCCTCGTCAGACCGCGCCCCCCAAGGTGGATGACAGCAAGGACTTCCCCTCTCTTGGATAGACGCAGTGAGCCTTACCTCTTCTCCCTTTTGAAAGTACGATAGAGTTACAGATAAATATTGTATGTACCGTTATTTTTGAAGTAAATATACAAAATATTTACACGAGCGTGTATTATATTACATTGGATATTTAGAATATTACGATTCGCGGACGCCACTTACTGGCTAAATAAAATTTAGAATGATTCGGTTGCTCGGAATCGTGCTCATGCAATTACGCGGGACGTAAAGGGGGAGGATATACTTAAGTTTTACTTTTGACTTCACTTAGCTACTATGCAGACGAATCTATGATAACGGTAGCTTGTAATCACAGCTTATGATTTAACTTGATGAGTTATTTGGAATAAGCATTTTAACATACAAACTGTGACATGCTATAATGAATTAACTCCGTCACAATTTAGTATAGAACTCGAAGAAATAACCCTTGTTGCATTTTATATCATGAGTTTGTGTTGAAAAATGCAGACTTTGGGAAATGTAAATAGTTATATGTTTAAAAGATAAGGTCTTTAAAATAACAAGGTTGATTTTTGTTGTTACACAAACTTGAAAAATAAACATTTTGTATGTGTGATATTTTTCGTAATCATTTGGTTTCTAATTGTGCAAGTTCTTGCATTTTCCTATCAATATTTCCTCCCCTGACCTACAATCCCCTCAGAAGTAAATGCATACTCAGGTTTCAGCGTGTGGCTAGTGAAATGGTTTACCACTTGATGTGGTTTACCACAGCCAGGATGTAGGGCAAATCAAACTATATATATCTGTAAGTAATTTTGTATATTGACCATTTTTATCACTTCCACACAAAACAATTCACTTAAAATTTACAGATAAAAACAATACAGTGAAATCTATTCAACATGATAAATTACAAAATAAACATGAACTTACACAGTGTAGGAGCAAGTACAAGCACAATAAATAACTTAGATATTTACAATATGTACCTGAAAATGATGTTTTCTTATTTCAAAAAAGAGTAACAAGTATATATAAAATACACTAATTTCTATTGATAAAATACTATTCAAAGGAACATAATAATTTACAAAAACTCATCACAAGTACATAGATAGGCATAATTTAATATTTTTATGGATTACAATAAATTCATTTGAAGTTTCTATCGATAGGCTGAAGCTGAACTGTGAAGTTGGTCTTATGCAACATTTTGTTCTTGCTTTATTACTACAGCTGACTACTGACTAGTGCTTGTAAGAGGAAATATTAAAGTACTACATAGTTAAAACTTCCCATTTAATTTTATTCAACAAAAATAATGAAAGAGTAATACAATAACAATCTAAGGGTTGTCAAAATGTTTATGTAACATTTCAAATACAAATAAATAAGTGACGTAAAAGCGTAATAAATCTAAATACAGGATATGAATCCCATTTCACAGCCACAATATACGTTCACTTACAATAAAAGCGTTAATAAAATACAAACCTTGGAGGACAAGTGGCTAATTTACTTTCACAATAAATATCTATGCACATCTGACTAACACTATCTTTGTTCGTCGCTAGCTCTATTCTACCAATTGACTATTATTTACATTGACAACAAGAGATTGTAGTTAATAAGTCACAGGTTTATGCTGCAAATAATGCGTTTTCAATGCGTTACGGTCGTCGAACCGAGCGATAATACTTTATCGGCGTCAATAGTCCAGGGTCACTGAAGCGAATGTCTAAAGCGACGCGTAACGGCCCATTACATCAACATTCGGTTTCATTGACCTTGATGCTTGGTCCTTAGTTTCCTTGATTACTCAATGCCAAAAGTGTTGGTTTCCTCGACGGCAAGTAATAGTTTCTCGTGGAGTAATTGAGGCGTCGGATAGGGAGGGAGATCGAGGCGGTTGAAGCAGGTGTGAGCACGAGGTAGGGACTCCACGCGACCCCAGCGCTCGATGCAGAATCGTCGCGGGCCCGTTGAGCCGCGAAGTGCTGAGAACCCTTCGTACGGAATGGAAGATGTGCCGGTCACGAACTGAACTAGCCGCAGCCTTTGCTCGTTGGTAAACCTGTAATTAAATTACAATTGTAAAATATTGTGAGGAAACCAGTGTTTACTTCAGACAACAATAAATGACGTTTCGTATTATCGTTCTGAGTTATACTGTGAAGCAACTCTTGTTCCGCAGTCAAGTTACTCAAAACTATAGTACAAAATATCGTTTTTCATGACCGTTTAACTGAGTTATACGATAACTATAGATTTTTTTAATTTAACTTGAATATGATTATTACACTAATTTTACCCAACCGAAGTGATAAGGTTGATCGGATTGTCACGAATCGTGCGTTTCTTTCTAAGTATGCAATAGTGTTAGGAACGTGATTGTTTTATAAATAAAAACATTATTTCTTAACACGTTTAAGTGATTGCGCCAGTAAAATGAGTCACTTATTGGGAAATGCAAGTGTAATGATTACGTAGTAAGTTAGTTCCTTCTGAGTTAGAGGCTTATTAAGATCAACCTGTAGCTCTAATAAAATCACAATATCCTACTAGTATTATAAATGAGAATGTTTAGATGGATGGATGTATGTTTGTTCCTCTTTCACGCTCTAACCAGTGGACCGATTTAGATGAAATTTGGTATAAATATAGATTGTAATCTGGAATAGAACATAGGCTCCTTTTTATCCCGAAAAAATAACGGGAACGGGAAAAAACTACCACGCGGACAAAGCTGCGAGTGGCCTCTAGTACCTTATAAAACAATATATAGATAGAGAAACCCTAAGGTCACAGGTTCAAATCCAGTTGTGTACCTATGGATGTTTTATAGGAAAATTTTATGTCCGCAATGCTGCTTAAGAGCACTGTCAAACGATGAGGAAACCTGCTTACTTAGCTCTGCACGTATTGCCTGACCATGTCTTTGCTGTTCCGATTAGGCTTTAAGGATGATAAGTTTACTCTACCCTGTTCCAGACACTAAAGCTTCCCGTTATTAGGACTATGTATGAGTGAAAGTTGCCTCTAGCTGAATAAATATATATACCAGAATATTTGTCCTAACTAACTGACTGACATTAGACAACGCACAGCCTAAATCACTGGTTGTAGAGGCTTGAAATTTTCAGATCACAGAGAATTCGCACCAAAATGAATATAGGTACCAATATTCGTCTTGGTGCGAATACTAAGAATGGAATTCCCGAAAATCAACCCAGGTACAGCGGGGATTGAAATTCGTAAAAAAATAACTTTTCGCGGACTAAACTGCACGCGTTTTGCTTGTCTACAATAGATGCAAGTCCTGTACGATGTCAACAAGCCTTCACCTGATAGTTTTTTTTTATATACAATTTGCTGATGGAACAAGCATATGGCTGATTCCTATCTATCTATCTGATAAGTAGCTATCATCGCCTTAACAAAGCATTGCCTTGTAGGTCACGTTTGTTAGGAATGTAATCTCAACACACTACTCTGCGTCCATCAACCTGAGGCATACAGGTGTAAGGCCTCGTGCCTGTTCAAACAGGAACACAGCAAGCTACTTGGCGGCAGAAATAGGCATGGTGGTAGTACTTCTCTGGACGAGCCCTTCACTGAGCTATTACTATCGTGAATTCGAATAGAACAAAATAAAACATAGTCGATTGTTAGAGGTTATTCATTACCATTGCTCAAAAGTTTAATACTAACCGGTCGATAGCCTGCCAGAACCAGATGATGACTGGATGTGCGTCATGATACCCTCCGCGGTACTCCGTGTTGGCTCGCCAGTCTGGTACGTCGAGCTCTGGCGCGCCCGCTATCACCAGCTCCAACTCACGAGCGTCGAATGCTCCTACTAAACGAGGGTCCACCACCTGGAAATAAGATACTCATTAATAGGTTGTATTGATACAAAACCGGCCAAGTGCGAGTCGGACTCGGGCACGAAGGGTACAAGCCGGTGGGTGCCGGTGAAGTTACGGGCACATAAGGCTCAACACCTGTATGCCTCAGGTTGATGGAACCAGGCCAGTGCATCGTAGGGCACGTTCATAACGTGCATGACATGCGATACAATACCAATCATGGTAGCCATGGCAAACCCCATATTGTTAGAGGCCTATGTCCAGCAGTGGACATGTTTAGGCTGATGACGTGTCGTGACATACTACATCGGGTGGGCCTTCTAAATGTTTCATCACCAAGTTTTTTAAACAAGTAGCTTTTGTTACGTAAATCATCATTATCATCGACAAGCAGAAGTCTACTGTTGACTTGCCTCGCTTGTTCCATAGTTATACCGACGACGACGACGTTATAAATGTTTGTACGATCTGCAAATATTTATTCCGGGTGTTCTGGGTATTTTCTATGTATAATAAAAAATATCTATGTATGTAATATAGTATTGTATTAAGTATATCAATCATCTAGTACCCATAACACAAGCTCAGCTTAGCTTGGGGCTAGATGACGCTGTGTGGATTGTCCAGCATTATTTATTATATAACTTGTATGCCCGGGGCATACAGGTGTTAAGCCTCATGTGACTGTAATTTCACCGGCACCCACACCCTTCAAGCTGGAGCCTTCAAAGCGAGCTGCTTGACGGTAGAAGTAGGCATGGTGGTAGTACTTCCCTGGACAAACTCTTCACTAATAGCTCTATTTTTAAAATGAATGAGACTAAACCATCCAGGTATACATTACTCACCTCATGGAACCCTCGTACAAGCCACTCGGTCTGCTCTGCGACTCCTCTCTCAACTCGCCACCGCACCACCTTCTCCAGATACTCCTTCTTGTTCTTCTCGGTGACTGGCACGTCGCGGCCGCCGGTCTTCAGCTCTCGTTCTAGAACCCGGCCGTCTGCGAGACGCTCTGATACTGCAAAGGTCAGCTCGAGGGACGACACGCAGCGGGCAGACTGGAAATAACAAAGGTTTATTAGATTAAGGTAGAACAAGTCGTTACTATTTCCATACAAACGCTGTAATGTAACTGAATATCTCTACTATTTAGAAAAGTACGTCCGAAGTTAAGTTTGATACTGAGCTATCTTGCCATTATCTAGGCTCGTTACCCTATATTCTACAGTAAAATCAGATTACCTTGAAAGTTACAAGCGTCGAAAGGTTTAGTACTAAATCCGGTGGTCTAGTGGAAGTGACCCCGTGTTCTGATTTCAAAGTCGTAAGTTCGAATTTGGTCATGCACCAATGGATTTTTCGTGAAAATTTCACGACTGACTTTATCTTTTTAACTTAGAGTAGTTAGGTAGTACAAGATACCTATAGGTACATAGAATGTGTGTTTTAAAAGTGATTTACGAAGCAAATTCCATTCAAATACCCACGACAAAACCATGATTCAGTTGACTAGGTCATGCTTATCATTATGACGTTCTATAAGAAATAGTAAATAGTAAACACGTGGTTCTATGAGTAAAAATACAACGTGTTTGTGTTTTGTTTAAAGCATGGATTATAGCTTCTGCAGTCGAAAACTAGACGGCGCTGTTCTTTATGAACCAGGAAGATAGATAGCGCTAGTGTGCTAAGTAGGTCGTTCTAAAATTATTCTGGTTTTAGTGTAACTGGATATCAAATTTTTCTATACTAATATTATAAAGAGATATAATATTAGAATAGAATATTGCTCTTGAGCAATATTATGCGCTGAGCTATTGCCTTTCTGTCTAGCTGCAACACACACAAGGATAACCTGATATTTATATAATAATAGTTAATTTTCTTTTTTTGTTCTATCTTTTTTTTTGGTCATTGTGTTCACATTTTATTTTATTTCTCTTTGTTATTTTTTTGTGTGCCTAGGATAAGTATCAACATATAAGAACCTTTGTGTGTTTTAGTAAGACAAATATAAGTTTTATCTATCTAAAGAAGTATTTGATCGTTTGTTTGTTTGCATTGAATAGGCTCCGAAACTACTGGACCGATTTGAAAAATTATTTTACCGTTCGGAAGCTACACTATCCCCGGGTGACATAGGTTATACTATATTTAAAAAAAAATAGGGATCTTTACTAACCGAACGGGCCGCTAGTTGTTTATATTATGGTAGGTTTAACGACCGATGTGGCGCGGCGGGCGAATGTCTGCCTGCGACTTAGGAAGTTACGGGTTCGATTCCCGCCTTGGGATAAATGTTTTTACGATCTACAAATATTTATTCCGGGTGTTCTGGGTATTTTCTTTGCATAATAAAAAATATCTATGTGTGTAATGTATTGTATTTGTTACTGCCCTGGCACTGGAATTTGTTAAATAATAAAATACCTGAAGCCACCGAAGCGAGGCTGCGAACTGCGCGTCCAATGCGTCAACATCCTCTAATGCTGGCGGTAGTCTCAGTAGCGCTCGGTAGAGGGCGCGAGTGAACCATGCCTCTAGAAGATAACCGTGCACCAGGGCTAAACCCAGCACGCGGCCTGAGAAACGAAACCTAAAAGGAAAAAAATATAATTAAATAAATATTCTACTAAATATAAATAACTAGCGGTCCGTCCCGGCTTTGCACGGGTTTTTAGTAAGGATTCCTAATTTTTTTTTGAAAACATAATATTCTCTATGTCACCCGGGGATAGTGCAGCTTCCCAACGGTGAAAGACATTTTCAAATCGGTCCAGTAGTTTCGGAGCCTATTCAATGCAAACAAGCAATCAAATCTTCCTCTTTATAATATCAGTATAGAAGTATAGACTAGCGCTTATTTTTTGCAAATCAACCCCCGCTGTACCCATTAAGGGGTTGAATCTCGGGAATTCTTTAGTACACCCCTACGCACATGGATACACGATAACCGCCCTTATCAAGCGTTAGAACTGACCTTACTAGTCAAAGTACAAGAACCGTGTACATGATGTACAGTACATCCAAAAATCTTATACTTGGGACTCTGACATCTGATTCTTAAACGAATACTTCACAGTCGTTGAAGCGAGACGCCTAAAAACAAGGTACCAAACGCTACACATCAATAGAATAGATGTAACTTGAGTTGCACTATTGCGTGACAGTGGGCACAAAAACTTATACAACAAAAGCTGCATTTGAGTGTTTGTTTGTAACAGGACACTGTGTGCTTAGGTTACCATTTTAAGCTTTTTAACAGTCATTGAGTAATTTTTCCAGCTACCTCTATACATTTCTATATTTTAGTAGTAGTAGAGCTTTTAGTGAAGGGCTCGCCCGGGGAAGTACTACCACCATGCCTATTTCTGTCACCAAGCAGTTCTGGTATGAAGGTGATAGATTTCTTGATCTTCATAAACAGTAGTAACGAAAAAGGGTGTGTATCTAAGAAGGGTTAATCAAATAGTAGTCAAAATAGTCCAAGGGCGATTACAAACCATTGTTTGATTAATTATGTGTTGAAAGGTCACAATCAATAATTCTGTGGCATAGTAACGATCAATCTATATATAATTACTTCCAACCCCAACATTATGTAGGTACCTACTAGCTATATATAATGACATACGAGTACCTACAGCCGATGAAAGAACGATAACATATATGGGTTTTACAAGGTTTTTGCTGTGTTAATTCAAATTCAGGCTTGCTTAAACCGACATAAAATCTTAGTGTGTGCTTAGGTTACAATTTCAAGTTTTTTTAACAGCCATTCTGTCTTTATATTTAAATTATAACTAAGAAAATTATAAAATTAGGTACATACATACTAACATGCACAAAGTGGAAGGTGAGTAGGTAGGTACCTAATAAATTATTACACAAGTAGGTATAAAGTTGGTAATTAATTTTAAGATTTAAAAGATTGTGCTTTGTAAGTAAATTTAAGAATATACAGGTATTTTTGAGGTTTAAATAACATGTCTCTAAGTTGACGAATTTAAATTTATACGAAATAAATAAAATC
This sequence comes from Electrophaes corylata, assembly GCA_947095575.1. NCBI lineage: Eukaryota > Metazoa > Arthropoda > Insecta > Lepidoptera > Geometridae > Electrophaes > Electrophaes corylata. Next base: position 2,531,633 of record OX352702.1, read on the forward strand.
ATTTCTTTCAACCCCCAATTGTTGTTTGTGTTGTTTTGAAAAACCTTGAAATACGTGTTTACATAAAGGCAATTCTTTCAGGGTGCTAAGCGAGCAAAACTGCGGACATAATCTAGTTAGTTTATAAAGGTAGCAAGGACAATATTATTGCAATTTAACCATACTATAATTTATTGCCAAGTAATCATCGTAATGAATGGTTCAGTAACACGTAGATACAAATAAATCGCATATGTTCCATAATTGTGTATAATCAATACCGATATAGGTATTAGTATTGATTACTATAATTAATACTAGTTTGTTTTAATCCCGGAACCAATGTGCGATTACGACAAAATAATGAAGCATAAATTACTTGTGGAAATAGTCTGTCAGCCAGAACCTGTTGGACCTGGAGAGACTGTTGGTTTTGTCCAGCATTCGTTTACAGATGTATTTTTTATGCTAATGCTAGTGAAATAAGCATATGGCCCACCTGATGTTAAGTGGTAACCAAACGTAACAAAGCATTGCCTCGTAGGTCACGCACGTTAGGTACGATGCACTACATTACGTCCACCAACCTGAGGTATACAGGTGTTAAACCTCATGTGCCTGTAATTTCACTGGCACCCACACCCTTCATACCGGAACGCAGCAATGCAAGCATCACGGCTGTTATACATATAAAAAATAGATAAACCTAGTAAGTTATATATAGATGGTAAGATACTCACCATTCATGATGGTTGTCCACAAACGCCGACATCGGAGATACGTGGACAGTGTAGGTATCATTGGCCGAGTATTCGAACAGGCCGTAGTAAGGGTTGAACAGTTCCCGGGAGAGTAAGAAGAAGAACTCTCTGCTGGGGCCTCCATAATCCAAGCCTTCTTCTCCGTCCCAGAGCACGCAGAGTTTGCCTTTCTGCAGCTCCTTCTTACCGCAAGACATTATGCGGCGGAAGGCGTCTTCTAAGAGGTGTTCACGGCGAATGTGGAGCCTGAAATGTTGGAATAACAACTTCTATGAATTCAATATCAGAAAAGCTTCAAACCTATCATTTTTACAGCCGTTATTGTTTCACTACAAAGCAAAGGCCTCCTCTCCCTCCTTCCACTCTTCGTGATTCAACGCTATTACATAGGTCACGATTTTAAATATGCATCAAGCTCATCGCACCATCTCTTGGGCCTTCCTTCCAAATCTATACTTATAGAAAAACAGATTTTGAAGTGACTGTGATTTCATTACGTTACAAGGAAGCTTAGTCATTGATATGAAGACTGTCATTGAGACGTGTTATATAATCGACTAGAATGAGACGACAGTTCCGTATCGCTGATGTTTCTGAACCACGACTTGATCTAGGCGCGCCGGCCAGCTTAGCTTAGCCAATATCTTTGTTGATTTACCAGTATTATAGTGCTTACATGTACTTGAGGGAATCACCAAGACTTGTATAATATTTTATATTCTTCTTAAAGTCATGTTCCGAGTGGGATTTGAACCCGTCGTGTGTACAGGGATGCACTAGTCATCTGGGCCATCTAAATATCTTTGTTTACTTTAGTTTCCTGCGAAAAGTCAGTCAGCAAACTAGTGATCCTTAAAGTTTCTGAGGGCTGAACGGTTTACGAACATTTACCTAAAGCAACCATAGATTCTACGATGATAAGAAGTTCACTGTACTCACTTCAGCTTCCCAGGCCCCTGTCCATATCCCTTGCTCTCCAGCTTTCTGTAAAAAGCTCGGAGCTTAGCTTCGAAGTCCCTTCTCTGAGGAGCTGGCTGCCTGGTACTTCTAGTAGCAGCGGGAGACGCGGCGGGCGACGAGACGTTGATGCCAGCTGTGGCACACCCCCCGGCGGGCACGTAACTCATTATCTCCTGCTCGAACAGGCTGTAAAGGCAGAACACACGTAGGTAAGCTATTGCGCGTTGTTTTTTAAGATGGAGATATAGCTACTATTTCTTTAGCAGCAGTACGTTGCAATGCTTTTAGATATGAGAGTAAGATAGGCAGATCGTAGTTATGGATGAGACTGGCGTATATTTGTAGTGGATTATCTTCAACATCAACAGCCTGTAGAACTCCACTGCTAGCCATAGGCCTCCTCCACACGTTTCCAGGAAGAACGATTTTAGGCCTTTTCCATCCAACGACTTCCTGCAATTCTAATCATGTCGTCAGTCCATTGGGTGATGGAGGCCAGTCATGAGGGCGTCCAACGCTTCGTCTTCCGGTTCATGGTCGCCATTCGGGAACATTTATTCCCCAGCGTTGTCGGTCCTACCTATAGCTTATAGGTAGATAGGATAAAACAAACTAATAGAACATCAGTCTGTGAAGCAAGAATAATGAAGACAATGATAGTGTCTTTTGACAGCACAAATACAATACATTACATCAATTAAAATGAACGTTGTTCATGGCTCTTAGGAGGTGGCCTCAAACAAAAGGATGTTGTATTTGCACTTTTGTATCTAATCATCAGCTATCTGACATTGACCGCTTCGAGTAAACGCAGGAAGAACGCAAGACTAGATAAAAAATTGCTGTATGAGCGAGCAAGGTGAAGAAATAGTTCTTAAACTTTTTAAACTATCATAGTTTCAATAAATATTTTGGATAGAAACGGAATAGTGACTGGCCTCTCAGCTCAGTTAGTAGTAGCTCTGCCTTCTGTGCTGTAGGCCGTGGGTTCGATCCCCACCGAGAGCAAACATTTGTGTGATGAACATAGATGTTTGTTCTCTGTCTGGGTGTTATATTGTATTCTATGTATGTATTTATGAAAAAAAAAAAGTATATAAGTATCCTTCAATCATTCGGTTCCCATAGTACAAGCGATGCTTAGTTTGGGGTTAGATGATGTTGTGTTAAAATGTCCACAAAAAAAAAAAATATATATATATATATTCAAAAATCATGGTAACCCGTTTCTATCCAAAATATAGTTTTTAAATGCAGGTATCATCGTCTTTTCGCAGACTAATGTAATTTTAAGACGCATATAAGATAGAAAAGTTCACTAAGTCGGTATATTATATTCAGAATCAATAACCCTATATAGTGAAATCTGTAAAACAGGAAGAGATTAATAACGTTACGCTAAATTTATATTGTCGCTGCATTTTATTACAGGAATAGAATCATCATCAATCTCACGACAAAAACAGAAACATATCTACGAATAAATTAACAGAACGAACATAGATTTAATTTAAGACTAAAATATACCAACGCAACCCAAGATAGCACTATTTATGTAAGAGCAATAAAGAAAATGTGCCACGTTATCGAACTCGTGAACCGACGCCGATAGATGAGCATTGCTTGCACGACCCGATAAACAACTGTTATTAGATAGTTTTGGAATCGAACAAAACCTGGTGCCTACCTAAATTAATTATAGACCTACCAAGTTAAAACAAAATTGTATTTGCATTGAAAACCACTCATTGTATGGTCTGACCTGGTCAATATGAAAATCTCTTAACTGACTCGGGACCCAGCTCGACCGCTGCAGAAAAAAATTGGCTAAGTGGGGGAATTGATTCGACAGGAGTATCGAGTGATATACGATGCAATACTTTGTTATAGATGAAGATAAGATGGGTTATACTATGCTTGTCATCAACAAGTGCTATAAAAATCTCTTTCCTGCCCGCTGTGTAGGACTATCTGCACTTGGGAAAATTTCAACGAGGCTATAGAACGGGCAATCGAGGTGACTACATATTGGTCTCAGAAAGTGTGAGAGTCGTTGATTCGGAAAAAAGAAGTGTATTAAACTGTTGGACAAGTTTTGCTCTGTCATCAGTTTTATAGGTGGTTTAGAAAATAATCCCAGAAAAGCTTTACACCATAATGTTGGCCCGCATAAGCTCCATCATGCGTGATGTTTCACTGGTTCGTAGGTACATACTTATCTTAATTTTTTTCCTAAATAAACGCCACATGGTATAGCAGTTCCATATAATTTGCGAGTCGAAACTTCGAAAGTGGTAAAAAACCGACAAATTATGCGGAGTCCAAAATATAAGTGGCCTTATAATTAGACATTACTACTTCAATTCGAAATGGCCGAAATGTGTGAAAGTTGGACACTTTTGTTGCTTAGTAGAGCATGCGATATGTTTCGGGGTTACAAAACTAAGGTAGCATTTTATATTCATAGCATTTTGGATATGAGTATAATGCACCTTCAAGACGTGGCATTCGGCTCGAGAGAATTAACGTAAGCATAAGCATATGTTCATCTCCTATAAAACAACCACAGCTCAGAAGTCCCCCAAGTGCAATGAACCATGATGGATTATAACCGAAAAGAGCAGCAAGGCCGGCCCACATTAGACAGAGACAAAGCGTGGAGGCTCTGACTAGGCTCTAGGCTGTAATACTCGTAATCGATTTAGGAGAGCGGGAGATTTAGGACCGCTACGCCCTCCGCTCGTGATCGAGATCCGGTAATTAGTGTAATAATTTCATTTGGACCCAAGCTCAGAGGCACAGTATTATAATATTTATTAAAAGAGACTGTATGGCATATTGACGAACATAAGGAGAAGTATATGTTCCTGCTAGACATCAAATAAAGCAGAAGGAACCCTTCAAGGACCAAACGATAGCCTTCAAAATACAAATCCTTTATCTGTGTTTGCTGAGCGCCTTGGCATTTCTATGTACATATAATGCATGCGTGAAAAAACATTATCTACGTATTGGAAATTTCACCTCCGAGATGGTATTACAAAGTGAAGACGTACAACCGCCGCGCGCACGCATCGCCCTGAGACACAACCAGATCGTAGATGTGTTTAGAATTAAAAGTTGATTATTTTTTACGTCTATATAATATGTTGGCGTTTTTATGGTCACGCATGGCAACGGGTGTAGACATAACAAAGTTTTCGGCGCAGTCCATAAAACAATACATCGAAATACAGAACGTCGATCACGTACGCGAGCCCTTCTACAGAGAAACCTTCAATACCTGATTATCTATTACGATTCGCATTAATAAGACGCGTGCCTAATATCGCAAGTGATTGTCGGCATTGTTAGTCAGATCGATTTGTCGTTATACAAACGAAGGCTGGAGTAATTGAGGAAACATTAAGGTTCTATGCGTTCGCGCGAGGCCTCAACACGAATCGATGGGAATGACCTGAAATTACCGACGAGATCACGGATGGAGAAGGGAACAAAACGCGAGGCGAATTCAAATTCAGAAACGTCAGTGGGCGTGGTGCCATCTCGAGTTATCTCCGTGATCATTAGACAAGCATCCGGCGCGTCCTGAGCGTATCATTCTGGCTCCAGCAGGGTCCAAAATTCGAGTTAATGAGCATCGGAGGCATTTCCCCGGAGGTCTGAGCGCACGCGTCCGTGGTCCGTGCCTGAGGCGGCGCGCGCGCCGGTCACGCACCTCCCGCCAACAGGTGTGCGAGGCGAGCCAAGTACCACACTGCCGCGCCGCCCCTTGCCTCACTACACCAGCCTTTGCTATAAGAATAGAGAATTGTATCGCAGAAGACAGATAACCCACAGAAGTTTAAGTACGATGAAACATACAATAACAGCTAAAGCACAAAAAATACTGGAAATATAATAATTTGGAAGAATAAGGAAACTTAAAAATAACTAGAACAGAAAGTTCATATATAACTTAACGGGTATATAAGTCTGCAGAGTCTATCGGCTCACAATTAATACCACGACTTTTCAGGGTAATTATTTAGATTTCACTTTAGAATTCGATTAAGAGTGACACAGGTCTGACTCTACCTTTGTTATACAAATAATTACGATAACACCTGAGATACAGACTGATGACGTCTCAATTCTGAGTTTGGGTGATGCGAGGATGACACGGCAGAACTCCGACGGTTATTCAATTAACAGTTATCGCTGAGACGGTTCTGATAAACTTGCATCATTGTTTTGTTGAGTTGAGGTAGCTGAGATAACGTCGAAGGGCCGTTAATGACCAGGTATGGTGTAATGGCGTACTTTCACCGTTACAAATGCGTCTCCGGGTTCTATCGCCGAAAGTTTGTCGTTCAAGAAGTTGCTTAGTTTATGGAATAGAAGCGTGTTATTTTTGGTAGACTTAGTACAACGCGGTTTATTCTACAGTGAAATAACTTTCCGAGATGCGTTGTGCGTCCTTATTCTAATATACTTTTAGGAGTATTATTTTCAAATAATAACCGAAATTGTAATAAGCCTCGAGGAGGATTTTCCTAACTCCCAAATTTACGATCAAAATATGATGGAGATCCAAAATCGTTGATGCATTAGACACCAAAAGAACTCTAATTAGGGTCCCTCAGTTCCCTGTAATGACTGGTGATCATCGCTCGCCCGAGGCTCGAGAAGGCAGCGCAGTCCGCAGTTAAAACTACTAAACCAACGAATGGAATAATAACGGCATCTGGATAAACCTTTACCCAAAATTTACTGAAATACGTATGATTTGAACATTCTGTAAACTTCTGTGGGATAGAATCTATAATATACGAGATGTTCCAAATAACTTTTACCCAAAACCACAGATTTATATTACCAAAACGTATAACTAACATCAGGGTTCGATTCCCGCCTTGGGATAAATGTTTGTACGATCTGCAAATATTTATTCCGGGTGTTCTGGGTATTTCCTATGCATAATAAAAAATATCTATGTATGTAATGTATTGTATTAAATATATCAGTCATCTAGTACCCATAACACAAGCTCTGCTTTGCTTGGGGCTAGATGATGCTGTGTGGATTGTCCAGAATTATTATTATTATTATTATTAACTAACATCAGTTGTGTTCTGTTTTTGGTAAAAGATATAATGTGTAATCAAAAAACAGTTATGATTCGTTTCTGAAATAAAAGATTTTAATAATATGACATAAAAACTGAAGTGTATTGACTGTCGTCATTTGATAAGGATTCGAGGACCCAAAAAGTATCCGATTGCTTCCCAGTAAAAACCTCTAATATTTACACGTAGATCCAATTGTTCTATAACAATAGGACTTGTTTCAAGTTACGAATGACCAAAATTAAATTAAGGATTCGACATTGAGGCGACCTCACGAATATAACAATTTAAGTTGTATCTAAACAGTATTGTGAGTACACTACGTGCCTAATATCTGCACCAAATGACTTCCGCAAATATAGACAAATATTAATATTTGTTTGTATCTATCGATGTAGTAGTTGAAAGTTCGTAATTGAATGAATTTAAAATCGCAAGCTGTGGTGGTCTCGGCCTCAGAATAGAATAGTAGTAAAGCACTTTGTGAAGGGCTCGCTCGGGGAAGTCCTACCATGCCTATTTCTGACGCCAAGCAGCTTGCTGTATTCAGGTTTAAAGGGTGCCGGTGAAATTACAGACACATGAGGCTTAACATTGATGGACGCTGAGCAGTCCAAAGACACGTTTCTAACGAGCGCGACTTACGAGGCAATACTTTGTAATAGGCGATGGTAACCACTTAACACCAGGTGAGCCATCTGCTTGTTCCATCGGCAAGTTATATAAAAAAAACTCTTATGCATGTCGTAAGTAGCGACTAAGAGAACGCACTAGATGCAGCAGCTTCCTCTGAGTATATAACCATCAATGCGACTCCCAATCGCGGGGACTACGGCATACCCCTCTAAATATGGGGGAGGCGCATGTCTAACTATGTAGTATTTAGGCCAATCATTTTGTGTGAAGCTATGCAGACAAACTTCAACCCGGCAGCACCCTTTTAGGGATTAATTTTAGAAATGCATTTATTAGTACACGCTATACAGCCAGACAAATGTACGCTAAAATGTCTGCGACCAGTGGTGCGAACGGTTACATAAATTTCACATTAAACAAAATACATATCTAGTAATTAAATTTTATCAATGGACTACTATATTTCTTAAAATATATAATTATGATTTGGGTGGTTTTTATGGTTTTAGAAAAACTAATCCGCATTTAAAACCTATGCATAACTATTGAAACATTACAAAAAATGGTTCATTGTGAAGTTTTGACCAAGAACCTATTTATATTAGATTGGTTAAGTTTTTTGTGATAAACCTAGGCAAGATTTGAGACACGAGATGCATTCTGGTAGTTATAATTTAGGTCTAGCTAGGTATTACGTGACTGGCCAAGCTGGGTATTTTAGTACTTCCTGTGGAGTCTAATTTGAGCTTATCATACTTATGTTAATTTTCCTAATGTAAGTACACCTTTACTATAATTTTCCGAACATTTGTATTTGTAACCAAGGCTGCCTCTTGCAATATTATTTGCCTACCATATCTAGTACATACCTACTCGAACTAGAAGGAAGAATAAAGTGCATATTTGAATTTTTGAATGTTTAAAGGCGCCGAGACATTTTAAAGGCCGCGGATATTAGTGGACGAACAGAAATATCTCGATTTAAGTATTTTTTTCGCGAAAGATAATAAAAAATCCACCTCTAAAATTATAATATTTTGATTAGATGTCAACTAAATATTTTTTTTATACGACTACTGATACCGATGGTCCAGGCAGATGACCAACCTGATGTTAAGTGATTTCATAAGTACATATTACCTCGTAGGTCACGTTCGTTAGGAACGTGCCCTACGATATACTGCTTTGCAGCCATCTTCAGAAAAACCGAAAAAACAAATAATGTACTTTAAGCTTTCGACTAACATAATTCTAAATTTTTATTTGTTAATCTTTTCGAAAATGAAAAATGCAGGGTAGCTTGATTTTCAGATGAGAAGTGTACATGGATGACTTCTATATCTAGCAGAGGTTGATGATAGTGATACAAATATCCTATACGTCGTAAAAAAACTATCTGAGATTAACAACATTATTTAGCAAACTGCAGAGCTTTTAAGACTGCATTTTTTCTTAAATTTTAACTCTAGAGCGGTAATATAGCTTGAAATAATGTGTATATTTTAAACTTGGTTAATCAATCACTAAGATCCTTTTTTTCTTGTCTAAGAACCACGTTTCTTGGAATTTTATAAATTGAAAAGCACCGCGAGATATCGCGATATAATGATGGGGTGCAGGTACGAAACTAAATAAGCGTTAAATTGAGATGTTTCACAAATGTATCAAAAATTAGACCGTCAGCCCGTTTTATGACAGACTACAAGTCTAATTAATGTTTCTTACAGCCTTTGAACTGATTTATTTTATACATTAAATTGTGAAAATCTACATGATTCATTACAAAGTAAACCCAATAACAAAATAGACACAAACGAAGTCAAACATGTAAGTCAAGGCCCAGACCATTTATCACAAAACAAAAACCGCAATAGCAGCATTAGTAAGTAAGTGTGAAAGGCTCCGAGTCCAATTAGGATGTAATGAAGGACTTCCGGCATCCGTCCGACAGACAAATTAATATGTATGTATGCAATTCATTTGCACAACACATGGTTTACTCTATTACCAGTACTATTGTTCTTGCTCTATATTGTCGACCTTGCGTGGGAGATAATGAATCTTCTTCAGTAGGAGGTCGCTCTGAAAGCTTTGAAAATATTGCCGCTTTTGTCTCTGCGTGGGTACTCTGTTTATCTATGCAAATTACTTCAGAGCTCAGGGCATTGTTCGCCAGTATCTTTTATTTGAATTGAATTTACTTTTGTTAAAAACTATTTAGATGCTTCACAAATATACAGAAAACAGTATTTAGTTTTCTTAAAACACTTGGCCGAAATCATCTTCTTTCTCATTCAATGTGTACTTATTTAACTTTCAAATAGATTTTCGTCCGTTGAGGCTATTCAAGTTAGTGGACAATAAAACTGACCAGACAGCAAACGAAAGCGCTAATGAAAAAGCTTGAACCCTTAACATCCTGGCAATTAATCACCAGGCAATACAATGTAGACCGTAAACATAGTGTAGTAGAGCCTGTAATGCTATGTGACAGTTGCCAGTCTGTGCCGGAAATGAGCACAATGCTATGGAGGTAAACGATGAGGGACTCAGGATATGGTGGCCCATGCATGACCCCCCCATTGCAATTACTTAATTATTCCTGGACACAACGCCATATGGTGATATAAAATTGTTAATCCGTGGTTCATAAAGACCATCGTAAATGTAAAAACCTAAGAACATAGAAAAGGTAGAGGAGGTGGTGCTCATAGTCAAGTCGATTATTGAAGAAACAAAGAAATCAAACACAAGATACCTCAAGTCGGAATTCTATGCTTTGAAAATGATAAGTTACAGATATGCAATGTTCAATACTCTGAAATTAAAAGCCACATATAGAAGATACAAAAACACATCGTCAAAAGTAAATATAAGTTGTACTCCAATGGTAGATCATGAAGAACAGAACAGAAAAAAACCAACCAAACAAACTTATGAACGAAATGAGTAATATTAATGACAGGAAACATAGGACGATGACCGATTTGTGGCACACTCCTACTAGACTAAGGCAGCTGCGCCTTTGTTTATGAACACTATGTAAATAAAAGAGAACCACATGGTGATTGCACACAAAATTGTACAATTCATAAAGTAAATAAATTAGTAAAAAGTATAATATCATAAAAGCAAATTATAAATTACCTATAATATAATTTGGTGGAAGTAGTTAAAACATGGCTTGACAGAAAGATAAAACGATGTAAATATAAATATATTTACAATAATTTATTGACTAATTAGATGCATTTGTATTCAAACAACGTAAAGTTAATTCATTGCAACACTATTTTTGATGATAAAAGCCGCATAAGAATACAAAAATTTAGGTCTCCATTGTTTTACAATACTTCTCTACTGTTGAAACGTCAAGGTACAGCTGACGTCATGTTTTAATTATCATAATTATTGTTAGATGGATATCTGCTGACACGCAAGTTGATACAAAAATATTGTAATGACAGATGGAGGATAACAGTTATTACGAGTATAATGGTTAAAATTTATGAAATATCATTTGAAATCAATAATGGACATCATATAAGCTAGTTAAAGTTCTGAATTAGAATTAATATAGAATTTTTCGACATTCGACATCCTTTTTCCCCAGCGGTTGCAATAGCAATTTTGTTGAATGGCGACCACGAACGCAATATGAGCGAAAGGACGAAGCGTAGGTCCAACCCATAGACTGCCGACATTGTTAGGATCGCGGAAAGCCGATAGATGAAAAGGGCTCAAAATCGTTCTTCTGGAAACGTATGGGGGAGGCCTATGTCCATCGGTGGACTTCTACAGGCTGTTGATGATAGTATAGTAATTATAATACAAGTTTCAGGATCTCAAAGATTTGAAACACAAGTTAAAATAGAGCGATAGCCCCAATTTTGTATTTCTATGTGATCAATGGTGGTTCTGTGTTGATTGTTAGTCAACTGTACAGTATCAGCAAATCATACATCTTTTCGCACATCACACACTGTCTCACTCATCACGAAATCTTCGATAACACAAGAACACGGACTGAAATTTGGTATAGACACTCTTTGAGGGGTGTAGCCAAGATAATATAAGCACCACGTTAAGACGCGGGACTTTCGTTCTACCAAATGACCGTTCTGAATCGCTACTGTATAAGAAATAATCCAGTTTAACGTAAAATTTATGTATATTTCATTTAGACTAAACTTTATACATCGTTTTAGCGAACGTAGAGCTAGAGACGAATCTCGAGAACATGAGTTTCGCCTAGGTCTAAGCTCGCTTCTCGCATTTATTATTTATTTATATTTTCATAAGCTCGTACAAGGAGTATTACTCGTATTTAAAAGGGTCAGTTTGAGTTTTTAAAATGAAGTCTTCTAGTTTTTATATTCAAAAAATTGGTAGACTTTTGCAACACAAGCAGTAATCTCCAACACGGTCTTCGCGGTCGTTATGATCTTTTTGTTTCGCGTATACATTTGTTAACATCTCCGCTTTTCTCAACTTACTTTACCTTAGCATATTGTCAAAACACAATACCATTTTTTGCATGCTCAAAAAACGAATTGTGCGGCATTGTATTAGTACCCTCGGGTGATTCGGTCCTTGGGCAGACTCGCTGGCCACACCAGTTAGACATGTCGCTCCCGTTGGTATAATGCCATTCCACGCTACTGCTTCCACTGTCTGAATGCTATTGTCAGTCTCTTGGATACAGACACGAGACAATATCAATTACGATGTATTATTTAGATTTGGAATAAGTGAAAAGAAAAGAAAACTAGTTTTATCTTTGGTTTTAATGTTCATGATTTAATAAGAGGATTATGATTCTACTCTAGAGCTTTTTGATTTGGATTTCAAGACAATGATTTTAAGACATTAAATAGGTAAGTATGCTAACTAGCACACTATCGTAGTTGAAAAAGTAACCTAAGCAAAAAAGTACTAAAATACATTCAAACTAATGTTGGTATAAATATTAAATAAAAGGTGTGAGCAAATTTAAAGAAACCATCGCTCAATGGCCTTTATAGATTAAAGACTAAAAACAATGAGCGTAGGTCATAAAGATTATCTACGCATGCTTATTCCACGGTGTTTGCCCAAACCGATGAAAACGCGTTCAAATATGGTCCATATTCTGCTTGATACGTAAAAGTAATGCAAGAGGGCTCCATTTAGCGTATCAGTATATAAGTGTATCGCATAAAGAGGTATCTCGCAACCATAGTTCCCATATCGAGTAGATTACGACCGAAACCATTACAGTTTACGAGGATTTGATTGGGCAGCCGCGACTAACGATATAGGATCACGGAACGCAACTATACACCTTACTTGCTATATAACTAAGATACGCGTAAAACAGCCAAGATTTACGAGAGTCGTAAACTTTAAATCGTGTCATTGTTAATTTAAAACCAATAGATGTAGATAACTCACACATTAACCAAGTTTGTTTTAGGCGTCGGTAACTGTGTAATGAATATCGATCGTTATCTTGGGTTTTTGATTGATTTTTATTATTTTTTTAGGTTTTACTGCTTTTAAAGGTCGTCTGTTTATAATTTTATTAAAAACTCCTTGCTAATGAGAAACACAAGCCCTTAGAAGTTTCCTAGTCTAACAACAAGGTATAATATTTAATAAACACTCCATAGTAGTGATAGCTTAGAGATAGGATAGAAAGACGACAAAGACAATGTAGTAAAGACCCAAAATTCCGTCATTATACCTGTTCAAAACATCAAAACACGGAAGGACGCGATCAAAGGTAAATAGATATGGACCCTTTGACAAAACAGCTTGGTTTAACAAAATGTTCATTATGAAAGGACCTTTGAGGGCCGCCGCCTTCTCGCAATCCTGCTATAGACTACTTTCTACAGTAAGATTATGGTACAACTAGATAACGTCCAGCGTTTATTACGTAAAGCTCTAACCATTTCGATTTTGAAACGTGGCATTGTAATCATAATTTCGGAAAAACTAAAATCATTTTGAAATATAAGCCACACGAATGTTCGTAAAAAAAGATTGTTATGCCAAAGGTCATGTTTGATAATGAAGCACGTAAATTCAATGCGGGTTTTGGGATGAGTACCCAATTCAGAGCAGCATTTCTAGAAAGGTCAAATGTCGTAGTGTTTTCCAAACTGTTCACAAACTCAACACTCGTTGAATACCTACTCTGTATTTCAAATGCCAGCTTGTATACGAGCTGCGTTTGGGATTTTCTACTTGTTTCAGGCACATTTAAGACACTTACTGTTCCAAGGTTCAGCTAGAATAGATTGTAAGATAAATCGGAGCATTTCCACATTCCCGGAACTGTGGCTGGTTAATTTTAGAGATATGGCTCGATAACTCTGACTGAACCGTTAGCCAATACGCTGACGTCATCATAATGCACCCTGGCGCTGAACTTCTCGTACGAATACCTTCTATGTTTTATATACATAGGAACAGTAGTTGGTTGTCTGATTAATCGGGGATAAGTGATGCGTAAGACAAAAAGTAATCTGCAGAGTTTTGTAATGATCATTTATCTACATAGGTTTAGCTGAGTGTTTGTCCGCTGGTAGACAGTTTTAAATGCATTGTGTAACAACGGTTACGTGCATCGAAGCGTTCCAGCCGGCCGAATGAGAATTCTTATTCTGTTTAACGTCTAATAAGTGGTGTTGTTTCCCTAAACTGTAGGGTCATTTTATTAACAACTTGTGAAAATGAGAAGCTATTTTCATACATCCCCCGCTATACCCGTTTAGGAGTTGAATTATGGAAAATCCTTTCTCAATACACCTTTTTACACCGAGACAATTATATATTTTTCTACATATTGTCGATGATATTAAGTGGTTACAATTACCTATAACAAAGCATGGCCTCGTAAGTCACGCACGTCAAGAACGTGCCCTACTATGAGGGCATATGCGACGCGTTAATCAACCTGAAACATACAGGTGTTAAGGTTTAAGTGCCTGTAATTTCACTAGCACCCACACCCTTCAAACCGGAACACAGCAACGCTGCTTGGCGGCAGAAAGGTATGGTAGGTAAGGTACTTCTCCGGACGGGCCCTTTACAGAGCAACTATGTTTTCTAAATATGTATATTAATTTAATAAAACTGCTTTCCTGTGTCATTATCCTCTATTGGAGTCTATTTATTTAAATAGACTCCAATAACAGGAAATATTACATTAATTGTTTTGAAACTCGTCCTTTTGTCACTATCCTTTCCAATGATTAATTATTTGTGGTTTTGTAGTGTTCCAGCAACTCTAGTTATCGTAATTATTGTATCGAGCCAACTTAATATTATTTATTTTGTATCATTAAGTAACGTATGATAATTTTATTCTTGAACTAGGTTTTCAACTTAAATATTGGTGAATACTTCTCACAGCTTCATATAACCAAGCTAAGCAAAACTTGTACCTAATTATGGCAACCAGCTGCCTGATAGAAATACTTCTGAACTTATTGTGTATATAGGTTGAAGTTAGCCGTGGTTGTCCCAGCTTTAAATGATTCCCTCCATTACCTCCCATGGATCTAATAAGAGATGGCTAAAAGAACCCAGGAGATAGGCAGCAGCATCTTCCAAGTACTAAACACTGACACCGCGGTCACCAATCCGCCTGCCAAGTGTGGTGACTACATTTCTATGAAAATCGCCCAAAATTTGGGGAATTTATGTACATCAGTGGATTAATTTAGACCGGTGCCGTAACTCTTTCCAGTTAGTACATAATGGTCATAACTTACACTTCAGACGAATTATTTTCCAAGGTGTATCTAATCTTATCACCATTTGCATTGGTCTCTTAGGTAATGAGTTAAGTTAAATCTTATCAGTCGCACCCACATTAAAATTGGGTTAAGCGAAAGTTAAACAAACAAATGAGTTTTTAACTGTGGGAACAAAACAGCAGAAAGTAAAATTTAAACTTTATATAGCAGAAGACAGAGACACATACTGTAATTTTTGCATAAGCCATCATTGAGTGCGTGAGAGATGCGGAAACAGAGACTAAGATGAAAGTGACACTAGTGAAGAAACACTAGCTATTGTATGTGCGTTCACTCGTGAATCTGTTCACATTTATAATACAGATGCAAAAGTGTCTGTCTATTACAATTTCACGGCCAAACGGCTCATCCGATCTCAATTAAATTCAACACAGAGATATTGCTGCAAAATATATGCAGTTCCGCATATATCCACATATCAATTTTGGAAAGTGTTTCTTGAAAAATTTTAAATATCATCAGATGCTGTAATTTCATACATGAAAAAGGAAGTGCGTTTAGAGCGCCTGAAAGCGCACGCGTCAATTTATGCAAATGTATGCGCTTGCGCAAGCAAAGCAGCGCTGTCGTCGAATAGAGAGCATTGGGCTTTTATTACTTAGCTTAGAAAAGTTTTTCCCCTGATTTTATGCCTGCCTGCTTAACAGAAACGAAATGATAATTTAATACAATAATTTTAGAGAAAAGGGATTCAATGTTGTTCGGGACTGCAAAATAAAAATGGGCGTAAATCATTATACATCGTATAGATCTTTACTATAATATTGGATACTCTGGATCGGATTTTCTATTTCCGAGGCTAATATTTTACTTTATTCTGGATGTTGGCGGTACTTACAGACTGAAGACGACGCCAAAAGTCTTTGATATAACCCCCATGGTCTTCTTCCAGCCCCGGATGAACTGGCGGCGGCGCACACCCCTAGGTGGCGCCGCTCGCTCCCCCAGTTCCACGTACGAGTTAATCTTGCCGCTTTGAAACTACCAATACCACAACATCCATCACTGGTATCACTTCACTGGTAAGGTTGACTGTCACGTCTAACAAACTTCATCTTGCGCATGCAGAACAAATCCAGTGTTTCAAATCTCATTACAATACAATTGTTTTTGTTTCCAATTTGAATGTCAAATCGGTTGCACCGTCACGGAAGGTTTACATGGCAGAGGGTGCGTGCGTTCGGGGGAACAGAGCGGATGGCACTGACGCGTGGAGCCTTCACCAACGCTAGCGCTCGACTGTCGTAGAACTCAGCTACGGCTCGCTACGGGGGTGTTGTCGGAACTTCCCAAGCTCGCGCTAACCTATGCTACTTGGAAAATATGTCTGTCGAAGTAAAATGAGCTTCGTCCGTCACTCTGACTTTTAAATAAATGTGTCGAAAACCGCTGTTCACAATGATTCAGTATACATTAATTGTAGGCTGGATGCATGTTTTTTAGGTTAGATCCAGAAAAGTTTCTTCAGTGTCAGGTCTTAGGACTAAAGATTTTTGGAGCCATCGTATAGTGTACTTGGAGGTTCTTTGCGGGAACAAATAACTTTTACGATGGTTTGAGCTGGGTTGAAATTACGCTTGCTATGGTGCCATTGATGGTGGGTGGTTGCCACAGTATGTTTAGTGAAGTAGGAGGCTTTCGAACGATTGAATTGACAACTATCTGCAACAAGCGTGACTCACAAAATGCAGTTTACGTTTGCGTCTGCTATACATTAGCTCGAGCGCATTTTCTTTCCACAATCAACGCGGAAAACGCTTGAGGCGAGGTGTCGGACATACAACACGCGACAATTACAATACAAATACTTCATGTAACTTGCAGAGCCTGAGGGATAAAATTGCGTGAACAGTCGTCAGGTTACAACAATCGGCAGAGGTGATTATCTGGTACATTACTTGTAATTTAATTTTGAACAGAATAATCGCCTACGCTTCGGGAAGCGGGATTCCAGTAAAATTATTTTGTTTTATGCATTGTTGATGTCAGAGTGAGCTCAGCCGTGAGTCATGTCTCAGTGCACAGGATGTGCGTGTTCAATAAAATACATATAGAAATAAATATTAGGTAACTCGACACGCGCGGGGCAAGAAATAAATGTAAAGTAAAACCTTTCATTTTAAAAAACCGAAAATTGAAATAACCAGCGTATCATAATAATAATTCCCGTAGAGCAGTCTATTTTTTGTTGCTATCAATTCGAATCAATAGATAAACCCATGGACCAACACCAATAATTTCTAATTGTGTGTTAAATTGTTTAAAAAACTTTACATAATTTACTGTGAACTAGAATAATAATGCTGGACAATCCACACAGCATCATCTAGCCCCAAGCTAAGCAGAGCTTGTGTTATGGGTACTAGATGACGGATATACCTAATACAATACATTTCATACATAGACATTTTTTATTATACATAGGAAATACCCAGAACACCCGGAATAAATATTTGCAGAGACGCGGGAATCGAACCCGCAATCTCCTTCGGCCGCGGATATTCGCCCGTCGCGCCACATCAGTCGTCAGAAACAAACATAACTAAATTATAAAACTATGCATTCCGTAGTTTACATATAATATGTTTTTGTAGTTATTTATATTTTGCATATCGTACGGCATTAAAGTTTTATGTTTACTCACTTAACAACTTTCAGTAGGTACTTAAAGGAGCAAGCAGTAATAGCAGTAGCATTAGGTATTTAACTAAATAATGTTATTAGATCATCAGTAGTAAATACAATGAATCATCTAAGTGTACAACCGCAATACAATCATTTATTTTCCATACCGTATTATTTAATTATGCCATTTAAGGAATATACCTTATATAAAAATATCTTAAGCATAATGTTGCCTTCGATGTATTGATAAATAAAATTGCTAAGCGCCATTTCGCTACTTGACCTATAAAAATATGGGACATCGATGAGATCACTGTTTAAGTTTAGATCGCTCTACGAGACCTTAGAAGAAAAGCATACCAAGATCTACAATTAGAGTGCAGGCATCAGAAACACCACATAAGCTTTCCCAAACTTTTGATGTATTGTTTTGATACAATATCAACAACACAACGGATAACTATGAAAGAAAAAGGGTAAGGAGATCTACTAGAATTGTAAGCCAAGGCTCAATAAAACTTTAAGCTCGCTCAGGAATTAGACACGATGAAGAGGTGTGTTACAATTTAAATTATATCATGCTTGAAGTGCGAGAACTCTCAACTAGCTTGGACTGTAAGCATGACAGAGTTCTTAAAGTGTGCAGTACGGTTTAATCAGAATCTATATTACCGTCCTACCGATCTGTAACAAAGTAATTAGTTTATGCAACCGTTTTCTTTGCTCTGATTAAAATGCCAGACATAAAGCTAGATTCTAACGTCCGGGTGCAAGCATAATGCGAAACTATAGACTAGATGTTGTTTATGGGGAGTTTTTTTTTAACAAAGTATTGCTTCGTGGGTCACACTCGTTAGGAACATGCCCTACAATGCACTAATCAGCGTACATCAACTTGAGGCATATAGGTGTTAAGCGTCATGTGACTGTAATTTTACCGGCACCCACTCCCTTCAAACCGGGATACAGCAAGCTGCTTGGCAGCAGAAATAGGCATAGAATAGTTCTCATGAATTTGAGGATTGAGTATCATCAACGGTCATTATTATAATTATAAACATGCTTTTTGGCTTTGGGCTTGATCCAAATAGAAGATGGAGAAGATATTTTTCGTATCGAACCGAACATACATACAAATGAAAAGAAACTTCCATATGAAATTCATAGAGTGAAGTAAGTCAGTAGGTAAGTATTTCACTTTCCAACAATTATCTTTTCCCTCTGTTCATTGTTGATACCACTGAATGTGAATACAACTATTAAGTTTGATTTAATCACACATTTAGAGTTGACCCCTTCGTTAAAAACTAGTTACTTTTAAGTCGCAGTTTTATTTACAGCTTGCACGTGTGAGCAGAGCAATATCGCGACCTATATCTCAGCCCGTTCTATTCACCCGTATATCACGACCTGGTTCCGGAGTATTTCTGTTGCATAATAATTATCTGATGAGCTTCCACTATTTTTAAAGCCGTAGTCTAGATTTGCAACATTGTGTTGTTTTTGTGAATAATATGTAAAATGTTTCAAAAGATTATGTAAATAAATAAATATTAGCAGAGAACAACGTCCTCTAGCCCAAACTAGGTAATGCTTCTACTATGTGAACCAGATAGCTGTTAGAACACTAATAGGTTTTTCTAATTTATACTTAGAAAACAATAAAGCACCCAGTCACAAAACAAACATCTATGTTCAATTGTTCATTACACACATTGTTCTTAGTTAGGATCGAACTTAAAAACCTACTACCACAACCGACAGTTCAGATGGCAAAGTTACTAGCAACTGTGCTAGTAAGTGCTTCTAACATTATAACCTACATTGACTTTGTATAATATCATATTATTAAAAAATTTATAAAGATAAAGTTATGCACGGTTTAAAGCAAACAATACAGCGAAGTACATTTCAGATTACCGCGACAAATGTCCAATTTGCATTAATTTACTACCGTTGTTCTTGCGAAACTCAAAAATACGATTTCTATATTAGGCGTTAAACAACACGGCTCGCCTTGGATGATGATACTAACATTCGACAGTTCAAATAAGTAGCTTCTCACTGAGTCACATGCTTACTTACAGGCCTACGTCATCCACTGACCATAATCGTATATACTGATGCATAATGAATGTAGACATATAAATGCATCTAATCTACTTGACCTATGTTTTGCTTTACCGTGGTTAGGCTTTTTTCCACACGATTGCCGTGTGTCACCGGAAAATTTTGATGGAAAATTGCGTCTGCGTTTCTTACTATAATAAATTATACAAACAATGGTTCAAAGATTTAAAAGCTTATTTCAACAGTTACTAATATTTCACCACTTGTTTCACTTAAACCTTCCACTTCCTTATTTTGAACCGAAGAGACCACTTCAAAGATTCTTGAATATTCGTTGTCAAATCTGATCTGATCGAACAAGCATTCAATGTCTGTTACTCTATCATCCTTGCACGCAGCGACTCATATGTCGTCACAGGGTTGCCACTACACACACCACCACCACCACCACCACCATAATATACAACTGAGTACGCGTACATGAGTGTTCCTGTAGACGTTTTGATATAGCTTTATAATGATTTTTTTCCCAATTTAATGATAAACTCGACAGAAATTTTAGGGATGGTAATGTTGGTTTTCTAGGGCTAGTGGTAACCCTAAGCGGCTGTCACGTCGGATACAATAAATGGGTCGTCGCGCGACAGGAATGGAACTGGAACGCTTCTGTGCGTGTGCGCTATGCAGTTCTGGTTATTTAACCTGTAGTTCTGGTTGTTCTTGTAAAGGTTTATTAAAACGATGTTGTTTTTATTTTTATCGGTTTGAGTGAATCGAATCTAATTAGGCGGACAGTGTGTAATGAGCTGTTGCTTCGGATAAGTGTTTTGTTTTAATTTTACATCAGCTAGAACAAAAAGGCTTACAAGCAGCTTAATATTAGTTTATGCCGTTTGAAATAGAAGAAAGTACGCTTTCTTCAGGCCAGGAAAGGGACCTGATATATTCGTAAATAAATGGATGACTAGACATCATTATATTGAGAAATTTGAAAGCAAAGAAATTCCTAAATTAATAGATCCATTCCTAAGATGGTCTAGTGTGACACACTGCGTATCTTTATTACTAGAGCTATTATCAGCCTTTGGCCAAATGATCTTATTTGTACCAGCCATAAAATAACGAGTTCTGTAAACAGCGATCTTACTGTGAGACAAAGCATTGTCCTAACTATGGGCAATAAACGTAACAGTTTTCAGCCATAAACGGGCGCCGCTGTTTGGACTCTTACTTTCACCGGACAAAGGGGCTGGGCGCTATTCATTTTCAATGTAACGTTATTCAGTTGTTATCTAATTGCTGTGTAATTAGTTGAAGAAAGGGCTTTTAGTCACGGACGATGGACATGGACACTTCTTTGTTGGAGCCACGCGTCCTTCCAACAATATACGTAGGTGCCTTGCCTTGTCAACAGTTGTGTTCATATTTTATCATAAGCAATAAAATTTATTGTCTTAAAGGCTTTTGATATTTTAACACATCGGTTGAAACGTTTGCGTGCGCAAGGTGCACTCAGGATTTTAAATGCATTTTAGATGTTCTAGACAAAAACATTTTTCTTTAACTTTGAGAGTAAATACATATTTATTTCACGTCATCGTGTGATTGTAAAAATCCACAGCGACACGTCTTTCGCAAGCGAATATTATACATTAGGTTAGAGTACTCCACTTCACCCACGCAAGTTAAACTACACAAGTACAGGTATACTGTACCCTAACAAGTAATTTAGATAAAAGTGCTGTCGAGAATAAAATAACAAACGTTACGAGAAAGTTCAAAGAAAAGGCGAATCAATGAGTATCCTCGGAACCGCCGGGTGTAACTCATCTACCTGAGTCGCCGACCACTACCGTTAGGAGGAAAAAAACAACTGTTGCCATCCCATGGAAAGGGTGCACCGATTAGGCTGACCTATGCACGGTATAGAAATGATGCGTTAAATTATAGCAGATGTTCGATATGCGTGACATATGAAAGCTTAAGTTTTTTTCGAGTAGATAATTAGAGAGGAAAGTCAAAGTCAAAGTCAAAAATCATTTATTCAGTAATATCCGCAGGGATCATCTTGAAACGTCTTAAATCTAGGTGAATCTAAGCGCCAGTTCCTCGCGACCAAGCCTAGAAGAATATAAGGCAAAAGAATAATATATGTATATACTGCTTTGATGAACAAAAACATAACCTTATAAATTATGTAATTTTACATCAACAGTTAATAATTTGAATGCTTTCAAAGCTTGCGAAAAAACGTTTTGTATTTTAAAATGAAAGAATGCCGTTTCAGATGATAAAAAACCTTACGAATCCGTCCATAGCTTGAACGAAAGGCACTTAAAAAGATAAGCTGATGATATAGTGTGCACGCAAAACACGTCTACCGTACACAGGAAATCTAAACAAACTTGGATAACTGCCAGCAGGTAGTAGGCAGGCATGTTCCGCAGTTAGAATTTACTGAGTTTCGAACAACTTGGGATAGCACAACATTATTGCGAATTCAGTCAATAAGTAAACGCTTGAACCACTTAGGTTGTGCGGAGTGCAAATATTTTGTGCTTGTCGTAATGATGAGTTTCAGGAATGGTGGTCTAGAAAATAACGGATCTGATAAAGATCCAGTGTGGTAAATAAAATTAACAGTCAGCGACACAATAAAAATATATTGGTTCGATAAGACTCACAAAGATAACCTTTACTTCTGCGCTATCCAAACCGTCCAAAAAAACATGCCCAAAAACGTGTCAGTTTACAGAATGGAGTCCCGCTATCCAACTATGTAAGGATCCTAGATAATTACGAAATCCGGAGTACGTTTTCTGCGATCCTGACAATTGAGGCATTGTCATGTCACTGAACACACCTGCGTGCTTCAATATTACGGTTAGAAAGAATTTTGACAATATTCTCAAACCGTGGGAATCATTACACGCTGAATGTTAGTTTTTTCTGAAAGGATTGGGTAAGCAACATATATTCTCGAGCAAAGCTTCGACTGCATGTTCCTCCTATACAATTACAAAATAAAGCTGCAAAAAAAACAACCTTTGAATTATCGATTTCTGTTTGAGCGTAAAAATCTGATTGCAAATGAGGGTGCATGGTTCTAAGTTTGGTTGTGATTCAACTAATTTACTAATAATTATCACCTATTTAACAAGCCATAAAAAATATATTTTGAGTATTTTTTTGGCGCCTTTATTACTAGCAAGCAATCGCAAGCAGAAATATCTTACGCTGAAGTATTTTTATACGACTGGAAGCCGCTTAGTAAATTATAAGTAAGCCATCAAAGCACCCATCACCCATCAAAGCATAAAAGGACAATCCTTTATCTTGATAACAAGCAATCATTAACCCAGTCATCACTCGCTGTTATCATTATAAACATAGCTATCGCGACGCATGACCATTGTTTGTCTTTGTAGTAATTAAACTGAATACTACGGCTATTGTTCACCAGCAAATTGCCGGGTAGTAAAACCATCGGTTAAGTTGTCACCTATGCATAAAAACTTTAGCAAAAAGAACGTTAGGCTAGCTAGTAAATAACCTGGAATATACGTTGGTAAACTTGATAATCAGCCTTAACCACAGTGCAAAGGACACAAAGTTGGCTTGTAGCGAAAAATACATTTAGTATTTGCAGGCTATCATTGTCTCAATTGCTTTCTGAAATACCATACCACTTGGATTGTTGAACAAACTCTTTGGCAAAAGAAAAATAATACTAAAGTGCTCCAAGAATTTCGGAAAGAACTCTCTTGATGATTTTTCGATTTTGAGCGTCAGTTTTTATTCTTTATTGCCTAGAGTAGATACCGTAGATTGCTGAGGGCTGGTTGGCGAGATTCAAATAGTCCGGCAGCGTATCTATGTCAAGGCTTTCCCTGTTATGTGCTCTTTTGTTTCGTGTTGACGGGTACCAAACTAGCTCGACTTGAGACGTGCAGAATTCTTTAGCTAGTGAGATAACGGGAAAATATGAAGTCGTTTGAATGTAGACGAAGTTTTAAGTCACGTTGTTTTCCACAAAATAGAACCGTGACCAAATATAAACCAAATTGAAAGAGGAGAGACGAAACGATGCTGGTGAATTGCCAAAATGTCCATCTTCGTACAAGGAGCAACTCTCAGTAGCTAACGTTGCCTATCAAAATATCATAGTTACCTACATTAGGGAATTAATGCCGACTATAAACATATATCATGATTATCAGCCATTGGTATTTAGAACGAGTCTCAGATACAGAGAAAAGGGCCTTCCCGGAAATGATATCAAATCATATTCCATAAAACAATATTCATTAACCATTGCCCAACCCGAGACAAAGACTAGAAATTCCAATCATGAATTTATGATTTTCATTATTTTAGCTATCTATAAATCAAAATTCTAGGCGCCTACCTTTTGCTTAATTTATAAACAGTTTAGTATTCTATTATGCTCTCTCGTAATAGTTTCCATTTAAAGCAAAAAAAAAACGGCATTATTTATAGGGGTTCAACAATATATCACAGTAAAATTGGCTTTTATTTTGTCACCTATAGGGTAGGGATGTGACTAATGGTGCTCCCGAAGATACATTTCCATACATCCATTTATGCATTTTGAGAAGATCCATATCACTTGATATGAGAAAGGCATACGACAGTCTAGCAACGAAAACATTGACTGCCATTCTGATGTTCAATGAGTTTACGATTCAGACAATAGGTTCGCAAATGCTATGTGAATCAGAGGTTGAAACAGAGCCATAATGCTCCCGAAACCTTTGACATTTGCGGAATCCGCGTCAGTGCCGTTTAAATATAGCCTACTTTGCCGCTAGGGATGTAAACTTCTGCTGCGAAAGTTCAGTAAGTAATTAGATTTCCACCCCCGACTTTAGCCTAGTTTGATATATAGCTCAAAAGGTTGTCTAATATTGTGAGTTGGCACATTACGATGACGATCTTGTGCTCGCAATCTATCTAGGTAATTAATCGTGGTTTACGTACTAAAAGAGTGGAAATTAATGAGATGAGATAAATGGACCAAAAGGCTGCCATTGATGTTTCTCTCAACGAATACGTCAGAAGAGCATTGGTGAGGAAAAAGTGGTAGAAGATACATAGGAACACTGCCAGATCGGATAAATAAATAAATAAATAAATAATGCCGGACGACCCACACAGCATCATCTAGTCCCAAGCTAAGCAGAGCTTGTGTTATGGGTACTAGATGACTGATATACCTACTTAATACAATATTATATTACATACATAGATATTTTTTTTTGATTATACATAGAAAATACCCAGAACACCCGGAATAAATATTTGCAGATCGTACAAACATTTATCCCAAGGCGGGAATCGAACCCGCAACCTCTGCGTCGCAGGCGGACATTCGCCCGCCGCGCCACATCGGTCGGATGACCAAGACTATGATTTTTTGGAATAAAAAACTAAACAGCAAACTCGTTACGAACAAGATCATACCACTCTGATATATTACTACGGTTAAGCTACGACTAATAATCAGTAGTCTCGATGGGGGAGTAAATCTCCCTTATTGGAGGTATTAACCATTATAGCGATATATTTATGACATTAAAGAAGCTTCTGTCGACCAAAACATAACATGTAATTTACTATCCCATCTATAGTTTTGAACCAGTTATATAACACATACCTACCTAGTGTTTATCTAAGACTAGATGTAACAGTTTTATACAACACACTGATCCCAGCCACGACCCGAAGGTTAAAAAAATATACGACAACAAAGCTCTTTGATAAAGATCGCAGGAGAATATATTTGACTTGATAATTTTCTCAAACGTATACTGTGTTATTCCGGGAAGTTTTTACCTACTCCTAACCGACATAGAAATGGGCAGAAAGTTAATCCTGACACCTGGTTGAGCCAAAGCTCGAAGGAATAAGGGTTTAGTAAACCTGATGGCAGCTTAGTTAAGTACTCTATCATCACCTCTCATAGATATTGAAAAATGTGACTAAAGTGAACGCAGGCTTCTTCTAGGCTTGGTCGCGAGGAACCGGCACTTGGATTTACCTAGATTTAAGACGTTTCATTACAAGATGATCCCTGCAGATTTTACTAAATAAATGCTTTTTGACTCTGAATTTAACTTTGCACCAGAAAATGGACAGCAGCATCTTCTAAAAGAGGTTCAGATTATAGTTTTCGGAAAAAATAGGAGCTGGTAATGCCCTTAGAATAGACCCTTCTGTTGTTGCAGGTGGAAAGACCACGAAAATATGATGATCCCTGCGGATATTACTGAATAAATGATTTTTGACTTTGACTTTGAATAGCTTACAACCAGCTACGGTTCAGCTGGTTGCTTGCTTCCTTATTCCAAAAACTTACCCTAACTGAAAATCAGTTCACCTCCAACCTACCTTAGATGTAACAGCTTACATATCGGTGCAATGTAAATCTTACCTGAAACAATATACAAAACATGAAACAGCCACCTCAAAGCAATGAAAATAACTAAGGATAAGTTTGTTTGTATGACCGAGTACGTAGAAGGAATGGACGGAAATAGATGCGCAATAACTTAGCCTCATGTGTGGAAGAGTGCGCGAAAATAGCGACCAACGCGGCGCACTCGCATCTCTTTGTGCTACCCTAATACAGTATTTTTAGAGTTCTGGTACCAAACAATGCGAATGCTCTCAAACGGTGATGGAAACATCGTGAGGAAACTACTAAGTATTCTAGCAGTGGCTTTGGAATACAAACTAGTGCAAAATGTGGGTTTTTTATAATATCTGGACTTCGTGGTCCTTGAATTTTCTGGTTGTGCTTAAGTTTCAGTCAACTTCACAACAGTTTTTTTATATTATGATCCAATATCTAATTCAATCCAATAAAACTTGACATTGTAATACTATTCCTAAAAATGCGGAATATTAATAATTGCGGAAATGTGATTATTACCTATACTTCTAATATATCTAGATATTTCCTAACTTGCTTTCCGATTTCCGATACGAAATCGATTTGTTCTACTAAATCAATTAAAAACACTGAGATAAATAGATTGGTAATTACTTTGCAAGGAAAAAACAAGATCATATAATTCAGAAACACTTCAGTTACACGCATGAGCAGAGCAAGGACGACGATAATTATCTACAAGACGCCAATTCCTTTGTTACAAATTTAACACATAAGGAATCCTAAGACGCAGCATTCAAAATATCCTTCAACTCGTTAATCTCGTAATCACACACAAATACAAGTACATACCAGAACTATCCTATATTTAATTCAGGAAACAAAAAAGATAGTAATTTTAAGGAATATAAATATTAAGGAAATCACATAGATTTTATATTATCCTAAAATATATTTCCTCTAGTGGGATTTGAACCCGTGATCCTGCCTTTAATACGGGGATGCGCTAGTCAACTGCACTATCGAGAATTCAAACGACCCTATGAAAAAAATAAATAACCAAAATTTTATAAATTTGAAAAAAGACAGTAGGTAGGTATCATCGGCAAATTGTATTTAAAATAAAAAAAAATCATTGGCTACCCCTTTAGACATCCTCAAATAATCTTGAGTAGGTACAATAATGAGTATCTTAGTAGTAGTGGTATCTTAGGTACTTGAAGCTAAAAAAAATTGAAGTTAAAATTCCCGAAATTTACCCATTTCTCTGGCAGTGCTATGGCTCGCCTTCTAAATTAATTTACCGGAACAATGATATTTCGTCTGCCGTTGGTTGTCAGCAAGGTGACCCTCTTGGTCCGGCCATTTTTAGCCTTGCTATCCATCCAATTATTCAACGTCTCCAATCCAAGCTTAATGTTTGGTATTTGGATGACGGAACTTTAGGTGGAGATGTGGATACAGTTTTTGGCGATCTAAAACTCATTACAGATGAATTTCGGCAAATAGGTTTAGAATTAAATTTTTCGAAGTGCGAACTTTTTCTTTCCGACACTTGTTTGAATAAATATTATATCATTGAAAAGTTTAACAGTTTGGCCCCTAATATTACAGTTGTAGATAAGTGTTCACTTCGACTCCTTGGTTCACCAATTCTTGATGAATCCTTTCCGACATTCATAGATGAGAAAATTCAAAATTTTAATAAAACTTCGGACCGATTACTTAAAATTAATAGCCATATGGCTTTTACAATTATTAGGTTTTGCCTTTTTGTACCTAAATTTACATACTCTTTACGATGTTGTCAATTGTGGAAACACAGTGAGCTGGTGGAAGGCTTAGACAACATAATAAAGAATACTTTATCATCGGTTTTGAATATTTATTTGGATGATAAGGCGTGGTCGCAGGCCTCCCTACCTGTCAAATTGGGAGGCTTAGGTATTCGCAAAATTTCTAGTGTAGCCCTACCAGCTTTCTTGTCTTCCGTCTATAGCACTAATCCATTGGTTCAAAAAATTCTAACCCCGTCTCTTTTGGTTACTCCTGGCGTAACTCTCAAAATTTCTCATCTAGACGAAGCTCGAAATGCTTGGCATATTGCTTGCCCCAATACGGCTCCCCCCACATGTCTTTCGTCTCAACGGCAATGGGACGGGCCTCTGTGTGAGTTGACACGGAATTGTCTGTTACAAACGTGTTCCAGCTCTGCAGATCGTGCCCGTCTCCTAGCTGTTTCTAAATGGGAGTCAGGACATTGGTTACAAGCTCTTCCTTCACATAACATTGGTACTCTAATGGATCCTGTCACGTTCCGTATTGCAACTTGTCTACGGTTGGGTGCGCGGTGCTGTGCGCCTCATCAATGCCAGTGCGGTACTGCAGTTGACCAGCTTGGTCATCACGGATTATCGTGTACTAGAGCCGCCGGTCGAATGTCTCGCCACGCCAGTCTTAATGACATCATCCGGCGGGCCTTTACCACCGTGAACGTGCCAGCCATTCTCGAGCCGAATGGTCTGATGCGTGACGATGGTAAACGACCTGACGGTATGACCCTTGTCCCTTGGGAGGTGGGGAGACCCTTGGTGTGGGACGCTACTTGCGTTGACACACTAGCGCCTTCCCATCTGTCAAGGACATCCGTTGGGGCTGGCGCGGCGGCAGATTTTGCCGAGGATCTCAAGAGGCGCAAATATGCAGGTCTCGACAGAGCCTACAGATTTGCTCCTCTTGGAGTCGAGACTCTAGGTCCGTGGGGTACCGAGGCCCTCCGGGTTTTTAAAATTCTTTCGGGGCGTCTGGTCGAAGCGACGCGTGACCCGAGAGCTGGTGAGTATCTGGCACAACGAATCAGCATTGCCATTCAGCGTGGCAATGCAGCCAGTGTTTTGGGAACGCTTCCGATTGGCACTGATCTGGATCAGTTGAGCTACCTTTAGATCGTTTGCAACGGTCTTTAGATAGCTCAACTGTTTCAAATGTATTTTGTACATACCAATTATAAATACTTGTATTAGTCATAATTTTCTTTGTAAATAAAGTATAACAATATTATCTTGAAGCTAGTACTAAGATACTGAATAATGAAGGGATAGCTACCGGGCCCAGGGATTATAGAAATAACGATAATTTTTTTATTAGTTGTTTATAAATATTTTATGTTAAATCGAGTGACCATTGTTTATTTAGCTAAGCAGGTAGGTACCTTTCAAAGGCCAGTCACATTATGTATATTTATATCACGAATATCGAGGCAAATATATTGACTCCAAAAAAGTGAACTTCCTCAAGAACATTCATTCACCAGCGGTTGTCGGTTCTACGAGCTATATGGCCTGTCCATTGCCACTTCAACTTGCTGAAGCTGAGAGATATGTCGGTGACCTTGGTTTTTCTACGGATTTCCTCATTTCTGATTCTATCTCGTAGTGGACGCGATGATAGTGATGAGATACTAATACGTATGTAATGTTGTTTGTGTTATTAGCAATCATGTCGTAATTTCTAACCTGATTAGGATGAATCTTGGAATTATTGTTCGTGACTTAAAACTGCATATTTGAGGATATCTTTTACAACACGCAGGTGCAGCCAAGGGCAAATGTTAGTTATTAAAATAATTAATTGTATTGCAAGTATTCAATCAATTGTATTGTGACAGCCGTCACAGCTCAGTTCGTAGTAGCCCTGCCTTCTGTGCTGTAGGTGGTGGGTTCGATCCCCACCGAGAACAAACATTTGTGTGATGAACATAGATGTTTGTTCTCTGTCTGGGTGTTATATTGTATACTAAGTATGTATTTAAAAAAAAAATTATATAAGTAGGTATTCTATCAGTCATCTGGTTCCCATAGTACAAGCTATGCTTAGTTTGGGGCTGGATGATATTGCGTAAAAATGTCGTCATAAATTTAGTTATTTATTACTTAATTATTGGCCATATTTGGACGACCGATGTGGCGCGACGGGCGAATGTCCGCTTGCGACGCAAGAGGTTGCGGGTTCGATTCCCGCCTTGGAATAAATGTTTGTACGATCTGCAAATATTTATTCCGGGTGTTCTGGGTGTTTTCTATGTATAATAAAAAATATCTATATAATTATGTAATGTATTGTATTAAGTATATCAGTCATCTAGTACCCATAACACAAGCTCTGCTTAGCTTGGGGCTAGATGATGCTGTGTGGATTGTCCAGCATTATTATTATTATTATTATTGTCTTCTATAGTCCTAAACGAATACTTGTAAAAATACAATTAATGAACTACAAGAGTTGACGGAATTAAGTGGGTTAACTGTCGAATTAATCTCAATCGTACGATTGTATGCAAATGCCCGCATGATTGCGCCCGCGCCGCGCCGCGGACTGCGTTGTCGTTCAGGTACCAGCCTACCCCCATACCTCGCAACTCAATGCTTACGAAAGCCCTAAATTAGATTTCATTTGAATCAAGTACCATTGTATCAATTTAAACTATGCGTGCAAGTACTTTATTTAACCGAACAATGTAGTTAGACAAAGGTTTAGTTAGTTGATCGAGCGAGCAAAGATTTCTAAGATAACATATATTTTAAACCGTCGTAAGTAGGTATATCGGATTTGCAAGGAATTCGGTAAGAATATGAGTTTAATCTGCCAGTTAAGACATCCGGGGGTTTAAAGAGAGGTAAAAATTTAAAATGTGACTTATATATGAAGTGGAGTATCAAATGAAAGGGCGTCATACGACGACCGATGTGGCGCGGCGGGTGAAAGTCCGCCTGCGACGCAAAAGGTTGCGGGTTCGATCCCCACCTTGCAATAAATGTTTGTACGATCTGCAAATATTTATTCCGGGCGTTCTGGGTATTTTCTATGTATGATAAAAAATATCTATATATGTAATGTATTGTAATAAGTATATCAGTCATCTAGTACCCATAACACAAGCTCTGCTTAGGTTGGGGCTATATGATGCTGTGTGGCTTTTCCAGCATTATTATTATTATTATACATTACCTTTAAAAAATGTATAAGTTTTGTCCTGACTGGCTGACTGACTTAAAGACAACATACAACCTAAACCGATGGTCGTAGAAATATGACCATTTCAGGGTGTATTTGCCTTGGTACGAAGGGGTGTACTAAGAAAGAAGTTCTTCAAATTCAAGCCGCACATGAGCGCTGCTAGGGTTGTATTAGAACGGGCGCTGTGTGAATGTTTTTAAACATCATCAATCACCAAAGTCTTTCACAGAAAACTACCTAAGCACTTTGCATGTTATAGGAAATATTAGGTGTAATTGTGCCCAACTCAATTATCGGCCACTCAACAACAAAGTTATTACGAGAGTAAACAATGCTTAGTGGGAACCCAGGATTTCTGAGAACACAAAATAAGGGCTCTGACATAATTAACGAAAAGTTATTAAATTAGAACTAAATAAACAATAATAGATTACAAGTAGGAAATAATTATTCTACTTATCAATCTAACAATAGGTACTTAACTAAATAATTTTAAATGGCAGATTTAAATTAATTAATTTTTAGTCTAATAGGTAAAATATGAAAGTGTAATGGTATTTATTTATATTTATCAACTAGCTGACCCGTGCCCACTTCGTTGGGCGGTAAACATTTTTACTTACAAATCTTAACTAAGTAGTACTTACTCGATGTTGCCAACAGATGGCGTTAATACGGCATAAAATAGCGGTCGTTTGCAGTATCGCCCGCGTGGCAGTTTTTCCCGTTCCCGTTATTTTTCGGGATAAAAAGTAGCCTAAGTTACTCCTTGTTACATCAGCTATCTGCCAGTGAAAGTCCCGTCGAAATCGGCCCAGCCGTTCCAGAGATTACCCGGAACAAATGGACAGACAGACAGACAGACAGACAAAAATTTAAAAAAATGCTATTTTGGAATATGTATCGCATATACATTCATATGCATGTAGTAAAAAGCGGTTATTTTAATATTACAAACAGACACTTCAATTTTATTTATTTGTATAGATATATATTTTTTTAGCCTACTTCGTCCATGCCGGGCAAAGGCCTCCCCCGAAGACTTCCAATTCTCTTTTTCCCGGGCCATCTCCCGCGTCCAGCCGGCCTATGGCTATGGCAGTGCCATGTTAGCACAGGAAGATATAAAGAGATATCTGTATTTTGCGCAAGATAACGAGAAGACAACATTTTGTCGCGCTGCACATCTTAGCCGGGCTGATCGTCTCGCCAACGCTTTCTCGGGCGACCCCGAGGCCCGTTCGTCAGGAACCCAAGGTATCCTGGTGTTGGCCCACCTGCCGGGAGGCATCCGGCTAACGTGCTATATTATTTAAAGAGTAAAATGCCTGAATTCCAAATTGCATAAAATAATATGCTACAATTTGACAAACAAAAATAATTTGCATTATCCGTGACGAATATTTGTGCGAAGTACACGCCCGCAATTAAATCAAGTACCAACCTACAGCAAACAATGGCTTTGTGACAATGTACACTAAATCAAACCCTGAAGGCATGCAATCGCATACGAAAAGTTTATTCAACTCGACATTTGGTAATTATTTCTACAAAACTTTTTTTAAATTATTTTTTGTTTTTTCTTATTACAAACAATTTATGCACATGATTAAAATAAATAAAATAAGACTTTCTTCCTTATTTGGTTGCCATAGTATCAGGTTTGCTTAGTTTGGGGCTACATGGGGCTGTGTTATGTCCACCAGTGCATTTATTAATTTACTACTTGGACGCCTTTCTTCAATGTTATCTCGTTCTATACACGAAATAGGCTCAAAGCTGTAAAGTAGATATCTTTTGAGATAAGTTTGGTTTAGCCAGCCTTATCAGGGGTCACACAAAACAACTAATCTTACTAATCCCAGTAACATAGTCTAATATACTACTGTCATACACCCTATCCTACTTCCTATTATCCTACTAATAATATACATGCAAATGTTTGTAATTGTGTATGAATGTTTGCTTCCACATATTTCCATACCTTCCAAACTGATTTAGATGAAATTTTGGTATGTTGAGTTTAGGTTCTGGAATAACAAATATGCTAATTTTCAAAACCCAACCCTTAAGGAGGTGAAAAACTTTACCACCAAAGTTTATATTTTATACCCTAGAAAAGGAGGTTAGTTGCAGTTTACTTACAAACACTTGTTCTAAGTAGAAGCAAGTGCTTTGGACCTCATTAGTAAATAAACCAAATAAAAAACGATAAATAGTAGAGCATTGAATTAAATAGTATGTAATTACCTCGGATATAAGCTGAACTAATGAAGTGATATAAACAAACACTCATCAATAACAATAAATAGAATAGTCTAATTTCGCGTTTGACTGAACGCTAATAGATACCGTGTTATTTTGATTTTTTGACGGTAACACTGTATTAAAACCGGTCAAGTGCGAGTCGGACTGCGCACGAAGGGTTCCGTACCATTATCGACATTAAAAACGGCAAAATAATCACGTTTGTTGTATGAGAGCCCCTTCAATATTTATTTTATTCTGTTTTTAGTAATTGTCGTTATAGCGGCACTCGTACAACAAACGTGATATTTTGCGGTTTTTCACATAGATAATAGTACGGAACCCTTCGTGCGTGAGTCTCACTCGCACTTGGCCGTTTTAAGCAAGACAAATAAAACAATAGTGACACAAAAGATAACAAATTTACAGGTTGATGGATAGTTCAACCTCAAACTAGTCGTGGTGGTGTAGGCTTAGAATAGGGTTACCCCTTACCCCCATTACCTACCATGAGCGTCGTAAGACTAAGGTAACGGGTGATAGTCAGCAACATTTCCTGAGTACTAAACACCGATACTGCAGTCACCAATCCGCCTGCCAAGCGTGGTAGAAGCCTGGGCAGGCACCTAGCTAAGACTATTCAAAATGATATCTGGATATTACTTAATAAATGCGTTTTGAGTTTGACTTTAACTATAGCATACCCCCTCAAATAAGGAGGCCTACGTTCAGCAGTGTCATTCGTTAGGCTGATGACATGACGTGACACGCTAATTTTTCAGCGAGACAAATTAAACACTAATGACACGAAAGAGAACAAAATTACTGGTTACTGTACCTACCTAAGATAAAAGTAATCTCGGAAAGTATAAAAAGAGTTACCATAATTGACACGCAAACGGACAAAGGCAGCTGCGGTCTGATTATAAATTGCTAGCGGCGCGTCCCGGCTTCGCACGGGTTTTAGTAAGGATCCCTAATTATTTTGAAAATATAATTAGCTTACGTCACCCGGGGATAGTGTAGCTTCCTAACGGTGAAAGAATTTTTCAAATGGGTCCAGTAGTTTCGGAGCGTATTCAATGCAAACAAACAAACAAACAATCAAAGGTTATAATATTATATTATTATTATAGTATAGATGTCACCCGGGAATAGTGTAGCTTCCCAACGGTGAAAGAATTTTTCAAATCGGTCCAGTAGTTTCGGAGCGTATTCAATGCAAACAAACAAACTCTTTATACTATTATTAAGTATAGTTTATAGTATAGATTTCATCATTTTTCTAATTTTCTTTTCTTTTCAAGCAATTATTTACTATTTATTCATAATTTCTATCGAACGACGGTACTAAGTATCAGTTGGGTACTAAGTAGTGAGTGAGCAGTGATGATTGCCTTGACACGAGATAATTTGCGGATTTATAATGTCTCATTATAGAATCTCTTTGTTTTATTGTAAAAAATCTTGTTGATAATGAATTTTTATTAAATACTTGAATAAAGGCGCTCGTTCATCACTACAATGTTTCTGTAATAAAGATTTCGATAATTCAGCCAGACGTTGACTTTTGGCTTATCTAAGAATAGTATTTTTTAAACTTTCGCGATCGGAAC
This sequence comes from Electrophaes corylata, assembly GCA_947095575.1. Lineage (NCBI taxonomy): Eukaryota > Metazoa > Arthropoda > Insecta > Lepidoptera > Geometridae > Electrophaes > Electrophaes corylata. The sequence goes on from OX352702.1 coordinate 2,566,874, forward strand.
ACATATTGAAGACTTATATTACACGGGTATTTATCGCGTATTACCTTTTTTATTTATTTTCCCGACGTTTCGACTATGTTATGTATGTACGATAAATACCCGTGTAATATAAGCCTTCAATATTATCTAAGAATTTTGTTAAACGGGAGAACTTTTCAATATGGACGAAGGTGACCGATGATGTCAGGAGTCAAAGAAATTGATTTAGTTATAGACACATCATTTTAAAACGTGTATCTTCTATTGACGACTGATGTGGCGCGGCGGGCGAATGTCTGCCTACGAAGCTGGAGGTTGCTGGTTCCATTCCCGCCTTGGGATAAATGTTTGTACGATCTGCGAATATTTATTCCGAGTGTTCTGAGTATTTCTATGCATAATAAAAACATTACGACCATACCAGGACTGCGACCGTCTGTAAATCGGATGTTGTGTTTGTTAAAGTTAGGTGAATCTAAGCGCCACTTCCACGCGACTAAGCCTGGAAGAATGCCTAGAAGATGGTTTTATAAGAGGAAAAATGGGACTTAAGAGGCTTGAAAGAATATCAAAGCTTGCTAAAGAGGATAACTACACATTTCTAATTTATTAACTTTATTGTATATTAGTCATTTATTAGGTTTATTAGGTAAAAGACCACAAAAATCCTATAGAATTTCAAAATTTAAGAGATGTCATGTAAAAAAAAATTCTCACACCAACATTATCTGATTAAACAGATCATGAGTTGAACCGTGCGTGGGATCAGCGTGTTACTATAATTTGATGAAAACCTCAATAATAACTGGCTTAAATTGAGAGCTTGGCCATTTATTTGTTCGTGATATAAAACGATTATGTATCGAGAATTTAAATATAGTTATTGACGAAATCAGAGATCAAGTGTATCAAAATGGTTTGATAGAAAATAATTATTCAGCCAGAATTAGAGCGGTAAAACAATAATATTACAACAGTAATACTAAAACAATCTTTACCAATTATAAGAAACTTTGTCCAGACAGTACTTGAAATTTTCAGAGTAGGTTTGTGTAGTATACTAAGAAAGAAGTTCCAGAAACTCAACCTTTATAAACGTACAGTTAGAGTTAAAGTTTGTATAAAAATAGCACCACGCGGACGAAGTCGCGGGCGTTACCACTAGTGTAAACAATATTTGTAAAAAAATAAGCAATGCTTAAACTATTGTATTTTACCAATGCGTGCATACACAAGGCTGTTGGAAAATATCGGTTTCAACGATAAGGAACGTACTTCAAAAATAAAATTACTTCTGACTTGTCCATGTTGCCAAGGCATGCCAAACCTCAAATTAAACCAGGGTTGGTAGTTATCTTACCACATAATTTGATAAAAGCATTCACGACCTTCACGTGTGATGCGTTAGGTTACCTGGCGGTTGGGCCTTGACATGCAAGAGAAAATTAAACAGTGCTGTCTCTGAAAAACTTGATCACTTTGAAGTGACTTTTTTACTGCTTGTGAAATCTTATAATTAAAGATCTCGATCCCGAGCCAACTTTGACCGGCCAGGTAATCTCGTCAACTTATAAAAAAAACCGGCCACATGCGAGTCGGACTAGCGCACGAAGGGTTCCGTAACACTATCTATGATAGAAACGGCAAAACCATCACGTTTGTTGTATGAGAGCCCCCTTAAATATTTATTTTATTCAATTTTTTTAGTATTTGTTGTTATAGCGGCAACAGAAATACATCATCTGTGAAAATTTCAACTCTCTAACTATCACGGTTCATGAGATACAGCCTGGTGATAGATAGACAGCCAGACAGCGGAGTCTTAGTAATGAGGTCCCGTTTTACCGCACGGAACCTAAAAATGAACTTAAATTTAAACTGATTAAATTAGCCCTAGTCACAGCTTATTATACCTTAGTAATTTACGAATAGAAAACTGTTTGACAGGTTTTAGAAGTAAGGTCATTAAATGCAAAAGTTTCCTCTATACGCGACAAGAATTTTTTACTACACATATGGGCTTTGAAAATTATAAGTAAACTGAGTCATTAAATGCGTCGTAAGATAGAACATGCTTAATCAATTTGAATGCATGGAAAACTAATGTATTAAGTAAGACAAAGTGGATAATACAAAGGCGATTCCTGGTAATTATCAATTACCAGGAATCGCTTTGTTAACATTCTGATATCCAAGTAGTTGTGGTGGAACTTTTACGCACAATCGCAGACTTAGTTCAAGCCCTATAAGCTTTGGTTCTTTAAATTTAAAGTCTAATCGTGATCTTCTACTACAGGTTTTTATACTTCACTTTACTGTAATCTATCCAAAATTTACTAATAACCATAAGCCTTAACTTCTATTCCAGTTGAAAATGAAATTAAAAGTCAAAAGGCATTAATTCCGTGGAATCAAAGAGGAAAATCAATTATCATTCTCGCGACCAAACATAGAAGAAAGAAAAAGAAAAGATCTGGCAAGAAACTTGCAATTTTGTTTATTGATCTTGATCCTACCGTTTTATGTGTAATCTTTCACACAAAATCTATATCTATGCCAATTATAATAATCTTTGTCCTGACTGACCGACTGACTGGGATATAGGCAACGCACAGCCTAAACACTCGTCGTAGAAACTGAAATGAACTGAAATATTCAGGGTACATTTATCTTGGTAGAGGTGTACTAAGACAGGAATTCTCCAATACACCTTAACTGGTACAGTAAGGAGTTGAAGTTTGCATGAAAATAAGTTCTCTCAGATGAAGTGCCGCGCGTTAATATAATATGAAGCATCAGTGTGGTGCCAAACCAACTTATCCCAAAATCGTAGCACCGTACACAGAGATTAGAAACATAATACAGGACAAATGCACAGCTTGGTTAAACAATGGGCGACCTTATCGCTGAGAGCGATCTCTTCCAGATAACCTTTGTGCGGAAAGAATATAGCTAAATGTAATTGACGGCGGCGTAGTTACTTACAAAAGTTACAAATGAGAAGAATCTTCATCGTGCGAAAAATAAATTGTTTACGCTCTGTCGCCGGTTCTCATTCAAAACGCCACGTGTGAGAGTTTTGTAAAATACTTTTTACTTTTATTTCTGCAGTAATTACAAAAGTCCATTGTAATTACAGCAAAAATACTTTAAATTAGGCAATGAGAGGCAGAACGAGCAAAAACTCGCTCGCTCTCACTTTTAATATAAATTCGGCTAGTTTTACACAAGCGAAAGTTTGTGGTTCAATCAGACTGAAACTAAATTCATTTCAGCTAGGAACGCGACTTCGTTCTGCCTATTTTTATACACTCTTCAATCCCCACTACAGCCCTTTAGGGGTGAAATTTCAATGACCAAAATATACCTCTATAAACGCATCAAGAGAAATGTACCCTAAAGATTCTATCACTATAAAAGGATCAACTAAGTATTTACATATGTGAACGTGTTTGCTAGATGTTATTAACCAAAGCAAATAATTATGGTAAGAAATGTTTTTTATTTAAGTTTTGTTTCAATTAAGCCCGTTTTTTAATTTTGTTATAATATTAAAATGAAAATATAGACAAAATATCTCAGTAACGACAATAAAAAGCAAAATTTATTGTCTGTATTAAGCCAAGCGAGACTAAATAAATCTTTAATAATCATTTTTATACTATTATTCCATTTAAATGGAACACTGGAGCTATTAATTTTTTTATTATTTTGTAAGAAAATCATGCTAAAAACAGTTAAGACTGAGCTGTACATTATCTTGCATTTTCGCTAGACTTGGTTGCGTTACGTGGAACGAAAACGCCTAAAGTAAAGATTTATTCAAAGTTACTCTTGTAAAAATCTTGTGTCTTGTCCTGACTGACTGACATAGACAACGCACAGCCAAAACCACTGGTCGAATAGACTTCAAATATTCAGGGTATATCTTACTAAGAAAGGAATTCCCGAAATTTAACCCCTAAACTAGCACAGTGGGGGTTGATGTTTGTATGAAAATTTCTTCACGCGGACGGCTTTACTTGTTTTTTTTAAAACGACATTTTTATGCGACTTGCTGATGGAACTAGCAGATGCCCACCTGATGTTAAGTGGTTACATATAACAAAGCATTGCCTCACAGGTCACGCTCGTTATCGTGCCCTACAATGCACTACTCTGTCAATCTGAGATATAAAGGTGTTAAGCCTCGTGTGCCTGTGATTACTTTAATGCCATTTTTTTGCCGAAACACAGTATTTTCTTGCATTTGCATTTTTTGGAATTTCCCACGATTGAACAGGGATAAAGTAAGCGTGTACTCTAGTTATTATTGCTCATCGGTATGTATCATGTTGAAATCTCTGATAACCCTGAATCTGTAGATCCTTTATCAAGTAGGCTCTGCCTGTGACTTCACTCACGTCACGATACGTGTATCTATAAGTATCCAACATTATTCATGACACCCAACCATCATAAAGTAGATTAGTGGTTTCTTATTAGCCACTTGAACATAAATGTGTGTTCTGTCTGGATGTCATATTGTATTCCTAATACATAGGGCCAGATTGCGTTGCGTGAAATATCAGTATTTTTTGTTATTTGATCTCTTACCAATCGGTAATGTCAAACAGAGACAGAATCAATTTAGAGCAATGTTTACTTAAACCAGCAATATCTATTTTATCTATAAGTACTTCTGTACAATATTATAAAGAGAAAAGATTTGATTGTTTGTTTGTTTACCTTCGAAACTACTGGATCGATTTGAAAAATTCTTTCACCGTTGGAAAGCTACACTATCCCCGAGTGACATAGGCTATATTATATTTTAAAAAAAAATACGGTTCCTTACTAAAACCCGTGCGAAGCCGGGACACGCCGCTAGTATTTATAAAAATACCAATGGGTGGACAGCAAAATTATTAGCTAAGAACATTAACACGAAGATAAATCATTGCATTTTGTGTCTTATATCAAACGCAAAAAAGCTAATGGATATATAACATACGCCTTTGTAAAAACAAACTGTATGTATTTGCATGGACGTGTGATACACCTTTTAACTATTTGAATTCTTATAGTATCTTCGATATTCTCAACAGACAGACACATATGACTCAAAATGTTATTCTTATGCAGATTTGGTTAAATAAACATTCTTGAAGAGCATAATGCCTGGACAAATATTTCTTCCTTATCTCGCTACTGGACAAACACATCAACTATTTAGTATAACCTTGCTAGTTTGGTATTGGTACCACACAAGGATAGAGAAGAATAGCGACTGTTGACAACATTGTCAATTCAATTATGAATACCATTACAACTGTGGTTGTTGCTTGTTTGAACAATTCGACAGAAGAGTCCAAGGTGTGCCTTTTGACAGCTGTTTTAAAAAGCTTTAGAAACAAAACAAGGTGACGTAGTAGAGCTCTTAGTGAATGGGTTCGCCCGAAGAAGTAATACATGATCTATGACGACCGATGAGGTGCGACGGGCGAATGTCCGCCTATGACGCAGGAGATTGCGGGTTCGATTCCCGCCTTGGGAGAAATGTTTGTACGATCTGCAAATATTTCTGTGTTCTGGGTATTCTGTACGCATAGTAAAAAATATCTATGTATGTAATGTATTGTATTATGTATATCAGTCATCTAGTAACCATAACACAAGCTCTGCTTAGCTGGAGGCTAGATTATGCCGTGTGGATTGTCCAGCATTATTATTATTTCTAGTATAAAACAGTTTGTTTTGCTGTGACTTGAATAGTATATAATGTGAATTACAGGTATATGAGCTCTAACACTTTAGAGGGATGGGGGAGGTGAGTACAATGCAACATTGGGCACGTCTTCGGTCGACCATACCTGGATTGACTTTTCTAAGAGATCTGGGGGTTACCTACCGTGCTTTGAGATTAAAATCGTGTTACTACTTAAGATGGTGTACTTGAGGCTGAGTTCGCCAGATAGAACTATTAACAATATGTTTTCTGATGGTTATTATAGTAAGCCGGATTTAAGGCATTTACTTCTTTTCATTTATTTAGTCTTCATAAGCTTTTCAGCTATTTAATTATGGGCAGGCTATATAGCTCGTTGAACCGATAAAAGCTGGGGAATAAAATTAAATGTTCTCGAATGACGACCACGAACCGAAAGACCGACGACATTGCTTAGATCACAGGAGGTCAGTGGATGGAAAAGACTCAAAATCGTTCTTCTTGTAAACGTATAGGAAAGGCCTATGCCTAGCAGTGGACTTCTACAGGTTGATGATGATGATATTTAATTAGTAGGTAGCTGTCAAAAGTATCTTCGCACTCAGCCTAGTTTTTTTGTACTAGTTTATTTGATTTATGTTTCATTTTCCTAGTCGACCTTTTTCAAGGGTTCTTATTGCGTGTTCAAGTGATCTCAATTGCATTAATGTTTCCGTTAAACAAGCGCGTTCAACATCAAAATGCTTCATAAAAATGTTCTCAACGCTTAGGGATTCTTAAACATAATCTATTCGAGATGTACCTTTACCTATACAAAATCGCCTAGAACTTTTTGGGGCCTCACTTACCACTGCTCTTCATTTTGGTTCATATGATATTCATATTTTGACGATCGATGTGGAGCGGCGGGCGAATGTCCGCCTGCGACGCAAGAGGTTGCGGTTTCGATTCCTGTCTTGGGATAAATGTTTGTACGATCTGCAAATATTTATTTCAGGTGTTCTGGGTATTTTCTATGCATAATAAAACATATCTATGTATGTAATGTATTGTATTTTCCTGTCTTGGGATAAATGTTTGTACGATCTGCAAATATTTATTCCAGGTGTTCTGGGTATTTTCTATGCATAATAAAACATATCTATGTATGTAATGTATTGTATTAAGTATATCAGTCATCTACCACCCATAATACAAGCTCTGCTTAGCTTGTGGCTGGATGATGCGTGAATTGGCCAGCAATAAAAAAAACAAAAAATACATTTTAAAAGTACGGTTATTTTAATATTACAAACAGACACTTCAATTTTATTTATTTGTATAGATGTATAGATTTTTTCCTTTAGTATTTACACCATTTAGATTATAGGATGACTGAAAACTACAAAACAGTTTGCATTTAGCCATAACGTATTTTACTTATTCAAAAGTTACGGTAGGATTTATTTATGTGCAGATCACGAAGGATATTAAATCAACACAATAACGGAGACGAACAGAATGGTAACATAACTGTTGGGGTTGCCATCTTGCATATAAAACGTCTGGGCCATGAGTATATATGTATGTTAAAGTACTTCAAGATAACATCTTTTTGACGACCGATGTGGCGGCGGCGGACGAATGTCCACCTGCGACGCAGGAGGTTGCGGGTTCGATTCCCGCCTTGGGATAAATGTTTGTACGATCTGCAAATATTTATTCCGGGCGTTCTGGGTATTTTCGATGTTTTATTAGTATATCCATCAGTATCATCCAGTAGATCCAAATCAGTGCTTGTTTATAAGATATAATTAAATTTACAAATATAATCCTTTGTCGAACTATCTTCCTGATTCCGGCCCTTGCCTTTACGCAATAAGCATAAAATTGCTAGGTTTGTACACTAGCGCATAAGAGTAACACTTTAGTAGTAGTAGAGCTCTTTATTAAAGGGCTTGTCCGGGGAAGTACTACCACCACACCTAATACAGCCGCCAAGCAGTGATGCTTGAATTGCTGTGTTCCGGTTGGAAGGGTGTGGCTGCCGGTGAAATTACAGGCACATGAGGTACCAGTATACCTCAGGTTGATGGTCACAGAGTAGTGCATCGTAGGACACGTACCTAACGTGCGTGACCTACAAGACGATTCCTTGTTATAAGTGAAGGTTACTACTTAACATCAGGTGGACCACATGCTTGTTTAACTCGCAGTACTCATGAAGTACTTGTTATTATTTGTTTGTATACTGACCGAGTAAAAACCTATAATTTGCACTGACATTGCGGTAATAACAGTTCATTATGTTACAAACGCACAAATAACGACCAAATGAATAGTAAAATGTGTTATTTGTGCTAACCAGCCGGAATAAGGCCAGTGGGCGTTTTAAATAAGGCTAGTTCTAACTATGCTGTATACATGCTGCTGTGGAATTGCAGGAATATGAGGAATATAGGAGAACTAGCCTATAGGAGGCCGCTTGCAGCTTCGCCTGCGTGGTTTTTTCCCGTTCCCGTTAAACTTTCATCCCCTATTTTATCCTCTTGGGGGTAGAATTAATCAAAATCCTTTCTTAGCGGATGCCTACGTCATAACATCTACCTGCATGCCAAATTTCAGCCCGATCCTTCCAGTGGTTTGGGCTGTGCGTTGATAGATCACAATGTAAGTCAGTCAACCTTTGAGTTATATATATTTAGATTTTATATTAAATATAAAAATAAAAAAAATAGTTTGGTTATAAAATCTAAATTTAAGTATAGGCTTAAGGCATATAGGTGTTGAGCCTCGTGTACCAGTAATTGCATCGACACCCACACTCTACAAACCGTAACACAGCAAGCTGCTTGACGGCAGAAATAGGCATGGTGGTAGTACTTCCCCGGACGAGCCCTTTACTAAGAGCTACACTACTACTAAAACTTTTAATTTTTTCAAGTTATTTTGATTTTATATCATCCCAAAAATAATTATCAAGTGGGATTTGAACCCACGACCTTCCCCTTGATACGGGAATGATGATGAAGGATCAAGGGTTATTGGGATGATATAAAATCTTTATGATTTCCTTAAGGTGCAGGTAAGCACTATAAAAACTATCAAACTATTTTGATTTTATAACCAAAGTACTTTTTTTTTATGAAATTTCGATAGGACCAATCTAATAGTTATTTGTTATACAAGAGTGCAAAGTTTCTTTTTAACCGCGTGTTCAATTTTGATTACCGAGCAATCGAAGGATTCTAAAATTAGAATCCTGAGCGTTAGCGAGGGAATCAAAAGAGCACGAGGTGAAAAATCTTTGCACTCGAGTGCAACACGTAACTTTTCATTCCACCTCAGCGAGGAAATAGCTCATTTGCGCATTATTAACAGTTTCAGTCAATTCTGTTGGCGTCAAACAAACTTCCTCGTCGCTAGAATCACTCATTTTAGTTTTTTCACTTGTTTTCAAGTTTCTTGTTTTTAATATAAGGTTTAACAATGACGTGAAAAAATGCCGCGTAAAGAACCGCGTACAAAGCAAATTGAAAAAAGAACACCAAGAAGGTTCCGAGTCTGAGTTTTTAACAAATTAAAAAAAAGTTGTATGATATATTCGGCACCATAGAGGTAGCAGTAAATAGGTTTAATGTTTTTTTTAATTCACAAACTTAGTGCACACGATGTTCTAAATTCAATTTACTTTATCCTCTAGAGAATAAAAACGGCTTTTCCACTCAGATATTGAAGATTAAAAATACTCTTTCCGAGATGGTGGGATGAAAAAGTATGTTCTTTCGAATAAACAAACCATTTTTTCATCAGTTCTAACCTACATATTAACAAGCGACGCGAAAAGTCAGTTCCGGGCGAACCACCACTATAAATAAAATCAACCTATAAAACTTTGAGTCATCAAACCACAGACTGATAATTTAGCAATCTACAAATCCGTGTCAGAGTAGAATGTTGTGTTATTTGTGCAACTTGCAACGTATAACATTAAACATATTTTTCTGAAATTTTGCTAATACATAACAAAACCGACCAAGTGCGAGTCGGACTCGCACACGAAGGGTTCCGTACCAGTATCTTTTTTTTTATGTGACTTGCTTATGATATAAGCAAATGGCCCACCTGATATTAATATTAAGTGGTTACCATTACCTATAACAGAGCATTGTCTCGGCCACGCTCGTTAACGTGCCCTACAATGCATTACTCTGCGTACATCAACCTGAGGTATACAGGTGCCTATAATAAAAGCCTCGTGTGCCTATAATAAACACGGCAAAAAAATCACGTTTGTTGTATGAGAGCCCCCTTATATATGAATTTTATACTGTTTTTTTAGTGTTTGTTGTTATAGCGGCAACAGATATACATCATCTGTGAAAATATAAACTCTCTTACTATCACGGTTCGTGAGATACAGCCCGGTGACAGACAGACAGACAGACAGCGGAGTCTTAGTAATAAGGTCCCGTTGTACTCTTTGGATACGGAACCCTAAAAAGTAAGGCAGTCTTTGGGGACTGCCGATCGAAGTCAAAACTAGGCCAAAAAGTACACATAATACATACACAGTATACATAATATGTATGCCAATCATGTCTTATTATGTTGTCACGTTAAACTATCGTCCGTAAACCGACTTTACAGACAACCAATTTTTTTTTTGAAGTGAAATCTTCTTTAGGTGTTTTGAGCACTTTTTGGGTGAACAGAAATCATGGAACTCGCGTCATCGTCACCGAACGCTTTCCATGAGCTCATAATATGATACAACATGACAACATAATAAGACATGATTGGCACAGGCCAATCGAGTGGAAGAGAGATAGATGCGGCGCAAGACGAACGCTCAAGCCGATCGTGCCTTTCGCTCGCTCGTATAGCGCTCTCGCTCCGATCGTAACGTTTCGTGCGTGCAGCCGGCGTTCATCGATTTATTGAAGTAATACTTCTAATGCGACTTCCAGGTCGTGTTAAACGTTTAACGCTACCATGAAGGGGGTATGAAAGCACTGTTCTTTCTCTCTTTCTCTCATAGCCAGTTACGTTTCGTATAATAAAGAGTTTTACTTCAGTCGTGTGGTCTAAAGCACACTCGTTTTTTAGACATTGTCACGTCAAAATAGTTATAGATAAAAAGCAGCTTATGAGGTAACTAACCTGAGCATGCAAGTGAGTTGTACGTCGTTCTGGTAACGCGCGAGGGCCGCGCCCCCCTCTACCCGCACGGCGTTCACCTTGTCCCGCAATGCTCCTACCGTGACTCCGGACCCATTCCCGCATCGCTCACGCAGTATCGACATTATGTTAGGCTGTCTCAGGAACGCTACCACCTGAGGAAATATATTCTTTATTAAATTAACTAGCGTCCCGGCTTCGCGCGGGTTTTAGTAAGGATCCCTAATATTTTAAAAAAATATAATATAGGCTATGTCACTCGGGGATAGTGGTTTCCCAACGAATGAATTTTTGCATAAAATTTTACATAGGAACAGTCTGGAAAAGGGGAATTGCCAATGCACAGGATGTTAAATTGTATTCTATGTATGTATTAACAAAAAAGTATCTAAGTATCACGAACTTAAATCAATCAATATTATCCATTTATTTGATATCGTTGTGAATCTTAGACCCCTAAGTTTAAGATATTACAAACAAAAATAAAATAGGAGCATTAGATTTTTTGGAAAGAGTGTATTTTGGGCCATGTACATTTATTTTTATTTTTTTTGTATGTTTGTTTTATTTAATTTAAAGCAGCTACCTTATCATTATATGCAACAGGTATCTCTGTGTGGCTGTTGGTGTTATTGTGCGCATACGCATCTGCAGCTGACAGCGGCGGCCGGGGCGGCGGAGTCGGGGCCTGCACACAAATAGGTTAGTTTATTAAGCTGGTTATAATTATAATCATACTAATTAACTAGATGAAAAAAGTTTTAAGACTGCTATAAGGCCTTCGCCATAGATTAGTGACCATTTGTATAAGATGTCTCAAACAGACTACGTCAATACATACACACATACTGTATGCCTTAGGTTGATGAACGCAGAGCAGTGCATTATAGGGCACGCACATTAGATACGTACCCTACTTCTCTGCGTCCACCAACCTGAGGCATACAGGTGTTAAGTCACATGTGCCGGTAATTTCACCGGCATCCTTCAAGCCGGAACACACTGCGCTTCTTGGCGGCAAAAATAGGCATGGTAGTAGTACTTCTCCGGACGAGCCCTTCACTAATAGCTCTACTACTACTAAATTACAATTTATATTAGTCAATAAGAAGAGAAATTATCTGCTGAACAAAAATCCGTATACCAACGGACGGTCGTAGAATATAGATACAGTGCATTAGCCATGTTAAAGTTAAAACCCAAGTAAAAAAACAATAAAAAGCTAAAACAAAAAACCACCTAGCAAACACAAAAGTGCTTTTCAACTGCAAAATAAGAGAATACACCTTCAAACTACACCTACTTGCGCAAACATGCGAAAACAAAACCTCAGTGCAAACAACAAAACATGCAGACGGACCGACATAAACAAAATCTACTTTGGAGTCGAGCGAACAGTACATTGGACCACAAGAGAGAAAAATTAGTATTTGTTGCGAGTGCTGAGTTTGAATCCCGAAAAAGCAAGGGAATTCTATAATTGAATCATGAGCGTAGCGAGTGATACGTTAGAATCCTGAGTGTAGTGCCTTCACGAGTCTTGTGCTTTTGAATCCTTATTCAAAAGCACAAGCAACAAATGAGTTTGCTGAGTGAAAGATACAACTTTACACCTTAGTAGCGAAAAGATACAAGATGTAAAGAAAATAATGGTAGCAAGATTTAACAAAAAAGTGCATTTATCCACAATAATTATAATGTTTTTTTCCCGCCGTAGACAGATAAATCAATTCCCCCTATTTTTTTCACCCTGCAAGGGTTAATGTAAAGTCCAGAAACCAGATTCGCATTGCTTGCGGCATTCTAAATTCAACTCACTTTTCCACACAGTGTGTGCAAAGTAGAAATTTCTTTAATATTTTACGCGGCAAAAGCGCCCTCTTTGAGTTAGCCAGGTGAAAAATAAAGAATCTCGAGTAACCATTTGGTATCAATTAATGAGGGGATACTTCCGTGCCTAATTCAAGTCATGAAGCTGTTTCTCTCTATTTGAATTGTAAGTCATTAGCTCGACTCCGTGAAAAAACTAGCTACAACAAGAGACCTGCTCGATAAGTATAGGCCTTCTCCTCGGTGGCAATATAGGCGAGAATGGTCCGGCAGTAGGCACCCGCGGTAACCGCGGGTCGATGAACGTAGTCCGACGCATCACGTGGTCCACGAAGAAACGCTATGACGAAAACATAGATATCTGGTAAAATCAAAATCTATAAACAGTAAATCCGAGTGTATTTATGCTATTGGACACATTCTTAGAATAATAATTTATGCTAGCAATTTAAGTCAACGTAAAATTACTCATTAGCTACATTGTGGATAGATTGTAATGATATTAGAGTACATTGTTTACAGATGATGTACACTAGCTGATTCATAAGAAGAAAAAAAAGGCCTTTTTTATAAAGGCCCTAAAAATGTCCTAAAAAATGTAATACCCCATGTATTACATTTTTTGTTGTCCGAGATTACAAAATATTTTGGTTTTTCCTTGATTTATACACTAAACACTAATTGTATTCTAAATTTGAAGCTTCTATGTCTACTAGAAGTGCCTTAGAGTTTTGGTGATCGGTCAGTCAGTCAGTGAGTGAGTGACAAAATTAAGAAATTTTGACTAGTTATAATTCTTAAACTACCGATTCAAATTGAATGAAATTTACCGCCCAACGAAGTGGGCACGGGTCAGCTAGTCTCAAATAAAATATCACCGTTATAGAACCATTATAAAAGATATAAAAGTGTAGTCACCTTGCCATTTCTATCCAGTTTGGTGTCCCAGCCGAGAGGAAGGTCACGTTCTGTATCACTGAAGATATTGACAAGTGATACAAGATCCCTGTTGTGCTGGTATCGATCGAAGGAAGAGGTATCCCTCCGGATCTTGGATATCATGTGCTTGAGGGTGGAATTGCAGTTGTAGAGTGAGGAAGCTTCCTGGAAGAAAAGAACATAAGGTTTTTTATATCACCGTCCGTCATTAACAGGTGTGTACAATATTGACCAATGATGAAATTCTGAATTTCACCCAAATTTACGTACGTACACGTAAATTTGAATACGACTGATGACGGCTGATACAACCATGCGGGCCTCACGCTACACAAATAAACTATAGTTTAGAAAATCACATGTAAAAATCACAAATTTTCTATCGCATGAAAAGGTAAAAAAATATTTTTAGTCACGATTTAGTATTTTGCATTTTTAAAGTCCAAAGCCCAAGAGGACAATAAAAATACCCAGAACACCCGGAATAAATATTTGCAGAAAAAGTACAAACATTTATCCCAAGGCGGGAATCGATACCGCAACCTCCTACGTCGCAGGCGGACATTCGGCCGCCGCGCCACATCAGTCGTCGTAATTACCTCGTTCATATGCAGTATCGAGTAGAAGTCCGGTCTCGCAAGGAAATCCGCAGCGGGATGTGGCGCCTGGGGTAGTTCCGGCCGGGATGTTGACGGGGCGGGTAGCGGGGGTCCAGGCGAAGGGGTAGGGGAGGGGGGAGCCAGCTGGGGAGGGGGGGACGCACATGTTGGACCCTCCGCGTCAGATAGCTGCGTTCGCGTCATCGTGCGACGAATTGATTGGTATCTGTAAATAAGTAAATCAATTAATGGGTTAACTGTAAGTAATTTTAATTTATTTAGTGGGTTAATGATATACACACATATTTATATATATACATATTTTATAGTTATTATTATTATTATTCGCATAAATATTACAAGTGAATTGATGGTTTACTTGCAATTGATACTTAGAAATTTGGTTAATAAAATACTATGTATTCATTATGGTACCTGAAAGATTATTTAGCTTAAACAGCTGGTTAGTTTGAAAGTAACACACATAGTACAGTTTAAAAGTGACAGTACTCTTGACACACACTCATCTGACATACTTTATTTACTTGGTTATTCTTTGTTTTTTTTTCTTTTTGAGGCCCTAGCACAAACAAATTTGACATTTGTGGCATAAGCGTATCATCTTGATATTTGAATAACATTGCGCGGTAACTCAACCGCGGAATGTTGCTTGGTTGTAAGTACAAAAATATTGCAAAAAATTTGTGTATGCAATGCCAGTGTTCTCAAACGGCGAAGGTAAACATCGTGAGGAGGTTTGCAATCTGTCATGTACGGAACACTAACTACTGCAAAATGTGGGTATATACCAAATTTAGTATCGGGATGTAACTTCACCCCCCTTAGATATCCTCGAAGAATCTCGAGTAGGTACTCGGTACTGAGAAATCGGAGGGAATATCTACCGTGCTTGGGGATTAAAGTCACCATGCAATTTCTTTCTTTCTATACTCTACTAGACAGCGCTACTAAATGTCTTTAAGGTTTCAAGATTTAGTACTAAATCTTTCGACGCTTGTAACTTTCAAGGTAATCTGATTTTACTGTAGAATTTGGTAACGAGCCTAGATAACGGCCAGATAATTCAGTATCAAACTTAACTTCGGACGCACGTTAATAAATAGTAGAGATATTTAGTTACAGCGTTTGTATGGAAATAGTAACGACTTGTTCCACCTTAAGTTAAATTTTATATTTACCTTCTATCTAGTTGCCTTCTCTGAACCTCAGGCGCTGGTGACCTGGGCGTGGTTCCATTGACCCCGGGTCGCTGCCAGGTTGTTGTTCTGTTCACGTGATCGATATAGAACACTCGCCCGTGGCTGTCCATACGCGCTTCCCATCCTGAAAGTAATGAAATACCAAATGTCATATTGTGACTAACAATAAAATTATAGAAATACTAGCGGCCGCTCGCAGCTTCGCCCGCGTGGCAGTTTTTTTCTCGTTCCCGTTATTTTTTCGGGATAAAAAGTAGCCTATGTTTTAATCCAAGTTATAATCTATGTTTATTCCAAATTTCATCCAAATCGGTCTACTGGTTAAAGCGCGAAAGAGTAACAAACATCCATCCATCCATACTTACAAACTTTCACGTTTATAATAATAGTAGGACTAGTAAAAACTACTTCTTCCACGTGAAGCTATATTTTCATACAAACTTAAACAGCTATACCCGTTTATAGGTTGAATTTGGGGAATTCCTTTCTTAGTTCGCCTCTACACATCAAGACGAATTTACCTTAAAAGATTTAAGTCTCTACGACCAGTGGTTTAGGGTGTGCGTTGTCTATATGTCAGTCAGTCAGTTATTCTGGACAACGATTCGTATAATTGGTATAGATGAAAGATTACATACCTGCAGGTAAAGGCTCCTCACATTCAATAATCCCACCAATCATATTCGCGGGAAAATCCCCTGTCAGCGCCATCTGGCGGGACGCTCGCTCCGGTATCGACGGCAGTCTTATCCCCGCCATGTGTCTCAGCGGAGTCGGCGACGCCAGCGCATTGTCATTATCATCATTATCCTCTATCCTAGGCCTTCGCAACACTACATCGTCCGGAGGCCCCGCGTGAACTATCGTAAAGTGATTGCTATTCGTAAACTCTAGATTCGGTGAGCGAATTTCCGATGTACGCAGCTCGTTCGTGAATTCCACCATTTCAAAGTCGTGCCTCTCGTTGTGGATCGGTGGTGGGTGGAGATCCGGGGGTGGTAAAGGACGGGGGCGACGTGCGTGGTGCGTTGGCGTGGGTGGACATTGAGGCGTGGCCACGCTAGCTGCTAAGGCAGCCACTCGCGTTAAAACTCTCGGATGTGGCCGCGCAGGAATCTCAATCTTGTTTTGAGTACTAGTTTTGAGTGGAGAGTGCTTTGGCGTTTCGCATCCGAGGTTTTTCAGCAAATGCCGCGGTAGACTCGAGTGCTTCGGGGTTGATGATTCCGCTGAGTACTTTCTGTTCATAAGCATAGTACCCACGCTCGGTCTACATTCCTCGACGGGCGACGTCGAAAATGAGGAGTTACAGGAACTTGGTGGATCCGTGTCTTCTCTCGGCTCGTCAATGTGTGAAGAATTAAGAAAAGCTGTCATCATTGTAGGAGTATTACTATTAGCTCGCGCTGAATTCTGCCTCGTCAAGGGTCTGTGACCTTTTACCGTGATATCTTTCTCTTCAATTTGATTTCTATTATCATCTTCGAACTCTGAATTGTTGGTGATATCATTTAGAAATGTGTTTTGCGCCTTTTCTTCTGACTTCGCGTGGTTTGGCGTTAAATTAACTCCATCAACAACGTCCATAGGAGGATTAGGTTTATCCCGCCTTGCAAATGTTGTTGTAATATAGTTATCGGGTCCAATTTCTTTTATAAACAGTATCTTACCTCTAGAGCTAGCTTCGTCAGGTACATCTTTCTTTTCATTTAACTTAGATAACTTAAGATTAGAGATTGTAGATTCACATAAGCTGCCGTCAGTTTCTGGAGTCGCTAAGGGCGCGACATTTTGCCCTCCTCTCCAAAAGCTAGCCGTTGAAGAAACTGCTTGGTTTCCAGAGTAGAACTCGCCAGGTTTAAAATCATTGATCTGTGATTGCAGTACTGCGGAGTTAGATATATTATTATCTGTGAAAAACTGCTCGTCTGTATCAATAAGCTCAAACGTAAACGCGTCTTCTGGCTTTGTCAGTTTTTTTGGTTTTCGGTGGCGCGGTACTAGTGGTGGAGACAAGGCGTGGGAACGTTCGAGAGGTTTGTGCGATTGTCTGGGCGGTAATGGCGGCACGGGAGACTTTTCCGCTTCGCTCGGTACATTCGCGCTTTCGACATCGTAAACGAACTTCATTATCTTACAAGGGTTCTTTGGCGACCATATCTTGTAATATTCCGTCCCAGGCGATGTAGGAGAGTCAAACCCACTATGTGCTTTAGGTTTCTTCTTCACACCGTTCAATGCTTGCCCACCGCCCGTGTCTACAGGCGGGGGGCACTTTTTCTTGACGCCCGAAGACGTCGGCTTGCAGTCTATAGCACTCTGAGATTCAATATTTACAGGAGATTTCTTACTAACTAGATTTCTATGATCACATATCGTTTGTTCGAGATTGTTCCCGTTACGTTCTAGGACACTAATTGAGCATTTGTCGACGTTTTCGCTGAGATGTTTTATAACGGAGCTGGTGGCTTCGGTAGATACCAGTTCCATGCGAGGGTTCTCCGAGTTCATCTCAAAACTCTCGTTATTGTATGAGAAGGGGGATACATGGTCCCCGCTCCGTTTTCGAGAGATGCCCTCTTTGAGGCGTAGTGGTAGTTTCTTCAAGTCCACTTTGAGACGTTGCGGCAAAGGAGCTGATTCTGCCTCGCATTCTTCGCCGTCGCCATAGTAGCGAAAGCAGAGGAGTTGTTCGCAGTCTGAAATGGTAGTTTTAATAACCGAAAGCAGAAAGGTAACTGGAAACTAACCTCCTCGCAAAAAACTAAACTTATCCTTATTATTTTAGTAGCGTAATTTAGTTAAGATAACTGAAGGCTAGACAATATTCGTTCGCTTTGAAGTGAACTTCGTATAGCCTAAAACCTATACATACTGTTCTTTATTCGTTGGCAAAGTCACCACGGCACGTGGCATATTTTGCCATCGAATACTCAACAGTGCGTATAGTAATTTAGGCGATAGCGACATGCAGATTTAGAATAAATTTAGATTTAGAAAAACTGATATAAATTTTAACTATCAGTTAAAATGTATATCATTTTTAATTTAATAAATTTATATTTTTTATTGATAGAACACCAGATGAAATTGATAAAATTATAATGAGACACGAGGCTTGATTGATAACCAAACGCAAACTGACTTGATTATTCTTATTACTGGCGAAAGTGTTGCTTAATTTGTGTTAACAAATTTAGCAGGACAGTGGACGTGGTCGTACAGGTTTAGTATTACTTAATCCCCGTGACTGTATCTACCGCTGTACATAATAAACGATGAGTATTACCAGTATAACTGATGTCAGTTACAAGTAATTACAATTACCTTCATAAGGCTGATTGGGCTCATCTAGAAGCCACATTATGTCGCCGGCCTCGCATCCGGTCGCCGGCACACGCGCGACTACGCCGGCTCTGCCGCAATCTGAAACAATAAACCAGCTTGTTTTATGATGATAGAAAACTCCGATACTGTATATAGTTACGTAGGTTATCGAAAAGTCACGTGGTATTTGTATTTCAAAAGATAAATCAACAAATCAAGCGTCACTTTTCTTTACAAGCATTATAGCATTTATTATTATCATCTAATTTCATTAAATCTCTCTCCTTGAAGGATTTGCTAGAAGAGAACACAGATTGATGGCCCAGTAAAGGAGATAACTATATCTTATATACATAACTAACGTTTACATAAACTTCTGCTTTTTCAGCACGGTAATATATCCAATGCACTTAACCCAGCATGTATACCTAGTTTAGACGGTCTGTTTTTGAAAAGACAATGTCATCTGACCATTTGCCTAGTGACCTACGGGTGAGCAGATGTCAAGGTTCTTAGGAGCCACTAATAACCTATTAAAATTTTCAATATAGGTCTATATTGAACTCCTTGCCAGAGTCGGCCAGAGATCAAACAAACTTATTTTACAAGCCACACACGCCATGTTATTACATCTGCTGTAAATTACTCATGACCTGATTAATGTCTAGTGAATTACTAAAACGCTGATAATATTATGTCTGCTGTAAATTGGGCAACCGTTTATCAACGGTGCGGATGATGCGGGCTACATTGCCTGTAACACAATCAATTCACTTAAAATGTTTCTATGATTCAGTTTTGTTGTAATTTATTTTAAAAGCATCGGCGTTTTAAACTCGCAGCAAATGAATAAATGATTTACCGAGCTTGCAATAAAGAGAGGAAGCTATCAAGGTTTCGTTGGAAAACAAAAGTATAAAACAAGAGTTTGCAAAATCTCATTTAAAATCACTGGGGGCGAGCGGGTACCAGCATGAAATACAAAACTTGCGCAGGTGCAAAACAGTCCGCACTAAAAAGTCTAAAAACAAACAACAACGAGTGAACTGCTCCATACTGCGGCGATGCCTGACTTTTTTATCTAACAAAAATCAGGCACAGTACAGCCTCGGTTCTGCGCAGCGCATCACAAATTATGCAGCCGCCGTAATTACCGGATGCGGGCGACTCCCTTACGTTTTATGCGAAATAATCGAAGCCACCGAATTGGCAGTTAATTGGGGAAACACGACCATAAATAACACGGTGGCAAATTGATTCCGCAAGCAAATTCACCAGAATCCCTACCGCATTACCATATTTTGATTGAACTGATATACGGGCGGACTTTAACATCTTCCTGTCGCTGATTAAGTGTTCGATGGGCTCGTAAATATCTTACAGTGGCAATATTTACCTATATCGCTGTAGATGATTTTATTTTGGAACGAGCTGATCTGACAGCTACGTCCAGGGAATTTCTCGGTGTCTGGTGTGAGAAGGAAAAGGCGCGTCGTCGTGGGGCAAATAAACAAGCGGAAACACGAAGGGCAGGATAAATCGCAGCATTATCTCGACGCTGTTTCCGCTCGGCAATAATTACCCGCTCTGCAGACGGGGAAACGAGATCGATCGATTCCATTACTTTTTTGTGTAGCTAGCTAGAGCTAAAAATTGGTTTCAAAACATTGACAAACTTTCTATCTCCAGATAACTTTTGGGATATTATAAAATCTTTGTAATTTCCAGGCGAATTTGGTCTTTAACCCGACTTCATACAAGTACAGCGGTAAATCCTCTAAGACATGGTAGCGTGTTAAGTGGTTAATGACGAAGCTCAGTGACATGACGACATGCGGTGACACAGAGGGCGTCTATTTCCGGCCGATGACGCAACATCCGCACGCTTCCGTCCGCAGGATATGGGAGGAGATACAAATGTCGCGCGACGCGCGGTAGAGATCAGCCGATGCACTTCCGCGGGATTTGCGATGACATTTAAACCGCACGGACTTGCGGAGAACCGCGATAGTCAAACACCATTGGTCATTTACAAAACAGTTAACACAAACATATATTTTTGTTTCTTACCAGTAACTAAAGCTTATCTTGAATACGCCGCAGACACTTATAAGTTCTCAAATTACGATCTAGAACCGGAAGACGCAACGTGGCGCGGTAGTCCCTCGTATCATGGATAGACGACTTTGAAGCAGTCAGTAGAAAGACGTCTTAGGGTTGATTATAATGAATCAACATGGATCAGAGAGTGTTCTACGAAAAGCTATATCAGTTTTTTTCTGATAAAAATCATGACGAGGAAGACAAAAATGTATATTAGGGATTTGCTTCCGCTTATTTAACAGGAATAACGACTAACTACACTTCATAGGAAAAGTATAGTTGGATGTGTAGACAGGAAACATATGTTATACACTCCATTTCTTTGGATTATGAATTTATGAAAGATATATCCATCATTTGACTGAATGTTGATAGCATCATTGCCCACATACTCGGGCCCACACACTTTAATTCTAGCTCAATCTATAACGCGCTAGCTAACCTTCAATATCAATGGAATGTAAACTTCACACTTCATAAAAGCTTCAGAATTTAGAGCACAATTCATTACGTATAGAACGGACTCAATTACGCAACCGTGTACGTATTTAGCAATTACATTGCAAAACATTATTAAATGGGTAATACGGCCAATACGTCCTCAAACCAATTAAGTTATGGTTTTCATTCAATGGCATCATAAGCATCACCTATATACCTTTTTTAAACTAGATGATCATGCGTAATAAACTAAATTCACACTCTCGAGTCTAGAAGAGTAAGCCGAGAAAGAAATGTTAGTTCCTAATTTTTTTCTGTATTTATGAACAAGATCGACGGTACTTTTGAGATGCAGAGCAACACATTAAAACAATAATTATCTAAAAGATCCCAGAGGATAATGTGTCACATCACCCCAGAACTTCCTAACGGTCGTTTGGCGGAAGCATGTAGTTAAACTAACTACGGTCATTTCTCGACCCCTCGGAACAAGCATCTGTCTTCTTACACCCACGCCCTACTGTTTCAAGTTTTTATACAAGCCATGATATTGTAAATTGGGGCCCCTGATTCACACGTGATGTCTTCTAGTTGTTACTGACACCTCGTATCCTTACGAGTAAACATTAGCGGCTGCCAATGATCATTGAAGATAAAGACGCATTACGTATCGCTTTCCGATTCTGCTTTTTTGTTTAAACAAAAACATGGCAGATGGATAAATTATGAAATAGCCGACTCAACAACAACGTTGTCATTTATGGCGAAGACCGGAAATATGGGTTAGTTTGAAGGGATCATCTCGTCGACAGACCCCCATTAGCGTGTGGTGACGATTTGACAGCTCCTTAAGTGCATTTAGGGTATCATTTCGACATTCAAATGTGACGAAGCTTTGTTTCAAACTTTCACACGATTGGCTTTCAACGTATTAACAACTCGAAGCATTCTGACGACAGACAAGACGAGGGATTCCAAGCGGACTTATTTTTAACTTAACATCCTAAACTTGACAATAAAAAGAAGCAGACTCAACGTTTGCCTTCATAAAATTGGCTGATGTTTTAAACGTATTTTAAAATTCCTTTCTATTCATTGTGGCCCATTAAGGACCGGTTAATTTTATGAGTAGAGACCACTTAAAATTCCCAAGGGCGGGTACAAATCGCAGCGGATATTGTATGTTAATACAATAGTGGCTTGACACTGTCCATTAGCGCCTGCAAGATAAAGCCACGGTGACATTTATCGCTTCTAATGTCAATACCATGATGGTGAATGCGTTCAACGACCGACTCGGGAAATTGGGCAACGTTCGTGACATTACCCGAAATATTTACTTCCGAAATGGAGTCACAGTGTTCAGCGCAGTTATGCAGATGCATTTTATTCGAAGGCTTTTCGATTCGAGAAGAGTTGTAGGTGTCGTAAGCGTAACAAGTTTATTTATCTCATTTATTTTATTAATAAATTAAAAAAAAAAAATTCTATACGAGACGAGATCATTCACGTTTCTTTTAATAATTTGCGTGATTTCTCGGAAAGGGCAGGAGGTACTTAGCCTTCGTTGTTTTTCCACAGTATGTAAATCCGGTGTCTTCTGTGACTCATTATCCTGATTGCTTTAACTACCTCAGGTACTCAGGTTTGCATTACAAAGACAAATTTGTGAATCATTATGTTAGAATATTAAAATTTGGAATCAACTTAACGCTCTCGACGAACAAACGAAATCTTCTTTAAATATATTTCAAAACCTCAAATATTATGACTTTACGCACTGTTTAATTTTCCTTACATGCTGACTAAGATTTTTCATTAAATAAACTCTCTACAAGCTACAGCCGTATAGGTATAGCTAGATCACATGTTCGGTCTAACAGCCTTGTCATTCCTATTACCTCAGCTCCAAATGGGGAGCATATCATCTGATAATAAGATATGGCTGTCACTTCATAACTGCCTCTGAATATGGGCGACACTGCATCTACGCGTTGACCATGCTTCTCCCTTAACCGTCGCCTCTAGTTACCCAATATGGTACGCGAGGGAGTCAGTCACCCACTACCATCTTAGAATGCATATGTAAGATGCTAAATCAGAGCTTAGAATGGAAGTATTGATGCCCACTAATTCAGCACTTAAATTTAAAGTTGTAAATTCGTAAACAAAATTCTGATCTCAAAAGAGTATGGAGCGCGTCCCTGCGTGGGCGCCACAGACCTAATCAAAATGCCGATTGGGTCCTATCAGTCGGTAATAATGGCAGACACGCTAATGGGACATTTAGCTGTCAATTAGGAACGGCGACCGACTCATTCCGAAGATAAGGAAGGGATTGATTCCATTGTCAACAAGGCATTGATGGATGATTGGCGTTGATAGTGATAGTATCAAAAAACCTGTTAGAAAGCTATCTAAGCATAGTGTGTTACCTAGAGTACAAACATTTTAAACAGCGTGATTACGACTCACATAAGGCACAGGCTGTTTAATCCTTTATTTAAGAAACTGGGACATCTCCTACGAACAAGATAATTTAAGTTTACGTTTAAAGCAAGTTATTGAAAACAACTAAGATTAGAATTAGCATAGTATCAATCGCCACGTGCGGTCCATTGATCGTTAAGATGGCGCAGGGGCGGAGTGGGGGATCCATTCATTCATATTGCGCACGCGCATCGATCGCGAGGTCGCACGGCCGCAGGCGCATGCCGGCCGCGTCGTCACCACAAAACGCATGTTTCACATTGCTCGTGTCATAATCATAAATTATTCTGACATCGAGTTATTTATATATCTGTGTCATTGAACCGTACGCATTGTTGCTTTTAAAGATCATCATAATCCTCAAATGATACCAATCGCGCATTTTGTCATCAGCTCTATTCACACTGTCATTCAAGATGTCAGCCCGACGCCTACAGCGTAATTAAGCAACGGAATGCTGTTCCCAAAGGTGACTCCAGGACTGTAGGCATCAAATACACAAAATTAACCTACCGGTTGGGTAATAGAGTAAACTTGTCGCTATAGAGTAAATTGGGCAAGTGCTAATATTTGCAGACACCTACATCCGCCAACCTGCGCGGTATAACCGCCTGTGCGGGCCAATCGATGTTTGACACGAGTCAATAAACTCCCACAATTGAATTTTGTCAGCTAATACAACCTAACGAGGCCTAGTATAGAAAATACGAGCATATAAAACCAAATGAGTGTTCCATTATGTCGTAACCAACACAAAATAAGGTGTAGCAGACACGATGTTGCATTATTGTTATGCATTACGAGTATAAGACCACCTTTGGTTTCGTCATCGCAACAAAAAGCGCGAATCACTTTCTTGGTTAGCAATCAATTGTTTTTATACCTATATTTCTTAAATTAAAACAGATATAATATACTTCTTTTCTATTTACTGCAAAGATAGAAGTCGAGAATCAAAATTCTAAGATGAGGAAATATAACTATGGTACCTAAGGCTCTATTGGATATATTGGAATATAGAAAGCTCCAAGCATCTCGATATCTTTCACTCGGAAATCAATGAAAAGCAGTCCGATGGCGAGGGCGGGAATTATAGGTGTGGTGTGGTACAGCAAAGTGTCACGTCACGTAGGCGCGAGCATTCTAATGCCTGTCGCACCCACTATGCAGACATTGTACAATTTGTATATTTTAAAGATTGTATATCTTGGGATTATGCGCAACATAATGTTAAAGTCCACAGCGGATAATCCCTGAGATCGTAGGTCGATGGGTTATTGACACATCGATCAATTCAATCTCGTACAAGCAAACTTTAGTAAGGCGAGAATATCAAACACGAGAATCTTCAGGCGATCTCTCACGTACGAGTTGTTTACACGAGGCCATATATCCTTTCGATAATCGCACTTCGAGAAGAGAAACTCTTATCTAAATGGCGCTTAAATCAATATAAGACGGTGGGTACAGAAGCTGCTAATGTTTCAAGGGATACTAAATTTGAATATTTAAAGGAAACACCTCGCAGTATTTTTTTGTGTATCTATGAGTACTACACACAACGCCGAGACCAGGGGAAAAAATCTATGCAGATCATGCGAAGATTTGTCGCTTTGTAGCAAAAGCTAATTACTAGTTTAGTTAGTAGCATACCAAATCTGAAGAAATTGTTATCCGAAGTAATAATATACTGCACCGTCGGCTGCACTAAAATGTAATATGTGATCCCTTTTTGAAAGTTCTGAAAAGAACAAAGCTTCGCACACCCGACCGTCCTTCTAGTGTTGTTGAAGCGCCTACCTATCGGTTCGGTATAGTACCGAAACGCACGCGGAATCGGGAATTAGACCGAGTAATGCAAAAGAATAAGTAATTTCAGACAAGTACCGGGACGAACGACCTCCAAGTCCACAAAACGAATACAAATGCTCTAATCGGGTAGTCGACCAATGTGACCCGGCCAATGCAGCACTAATGTATAAAACATGGGAAAACAACGAGAAACAACAATTTGTTATTCGCTGAGAGATTGCAATAAAATTGCATGTGCGATGCTTCGCATCATAAATCTAAAGAATGATGTAAGATACAAAAAAACTACTTTGTAAATAACAGCTTCAATTATCAGCATTATTTATGCTTGTCGTAAGCTTCTATAGAAAGGTTTGTATCAATATTCTAACAGTATCAATTTGGCTTTCAAAGCGCCTTCACAAGGCGTGTGGTGTTTCACCGACGCAAATGCTTACACGCACTTCCTGTGCATTCAATTGGCGAAAACAACTCCATGACATGGAGCCATAAATAATTACTACGAACTAAACACAAAGGTATAAAATATGATGGACATGAGATGTTAGTTAACACACACGGTCAAATTACTGCCATAATTATGATCCGTTTCGAAATGTCATAGGTCAATAACCAGGATTTCCGTGTTTATAATAAATAATATTCACGATGGATATCACTATGGTTTATTTCAAAGACATAAGATTTTGAACAGGTTTTTTTCAGCGTGAGAAAAGTCTCTTGAAACAATAGCAATTACCAAACAATAGATGCACAAAAAGCTAAATAAGAAGACGTCGAGGCATTTATACTGATTAGCAATAATTAAGGATACAAACATAAATGGGAACTAATATGTGTGCAAAGACAGCTGTGAGGATGCGTTTTTTGTACAGGAGGAAGTATCCAGGTGAGACGTTACATGACGACAAACGACAGGTTGTCCGGACGACGTGTCTTTCGACATTCCATCTGTAGTCTTTGTCCAGTCCAGACTAAGGACGCATCAGCTACATCAGACGACAAAGACGCAACAGCGACGCGTCATACAAATTAATGATGCAGTCACCGCCATTATGTTTATAGAAAAAAAAAACATTTATTTGTAACGGAGGGACAGTACACGTACACAAATAAGAAGTTATATAAGAGTATGTTATTAACGGAAATCTCTGCTGTCCTGGAATAAGGCATAAGCATTAGGTACAAACATAATTTCTAATGATGTATGACCAAACTCAAATCCTAGTCCTTTGGATCGGAACACTATCAATAAATATCAGTATTCTGTCATAATGTTTTTGACACAATAAGTGCGCAAAACCATCCCTCTGAAATATGTAACTAAATAAATGTAACTAAATTCATATGCCGTGCGTGGTTTGCATACACGGCTATTAGCGTTGTATTAAAGCACAGTTAGTTACTGCAGACACTTAATTGCAATATTTCAACATCTCATATAACGGCTCAGAATGCAATAGTAAGTAGAGCGTTGCGTTCCCACAATATGGTAGATAAGTAGAAGGTACCGCTGCACCTTGTCTTCGGATTTATCATTCTGCAACTCATTTCCTCTTTATTGTTCGGCTCGTGCGAAAACAGATGCACCAGCAATTTGCATCGAAAAGTCTCACTGTATTCATGATATGACAAAAGTTTTCTATGCCTCTTCTACTAACTAAGCAATTTATATACTTAGCAGATAGTAGGAATGTGCTTCGTATATTATATACCCGTCAGTCAGTCGGGTGAAAGACTTTTTCGTCGTGCGTGACACCCTGTGTCTTGTTCATAAAAAGAATGAAGATCAATATCTTCAATAGACTTCATATACTTATTTGCAATCAAAAACAAGTTGCATGAGAGTGGGTAGCATTTCAACACCGATACAGCCGATATCCTGGAATTCCCACGCGTGCTCCGCGGATGTGCATATCGCAGTAGTACTTGCCTAGAGACAAGCAGATTGCTGGCTCGGTTCCCACGATGGAGCAATAACCTTCCGACTGCAATCCTTGGCAAATTCAAAAGCACTAAAGTTTTAAAGCATCGCCTGGCTGGCGACCGAGAACTCAAGTGGCATGCAGTTAAAGTGACGAATGATATGGACATTTATAACCAACTTGATGAACAAGTTTCATATTCACCGAGTCTATTTCGGCAATTAATCCCCATTAAACAGTTACATAAGTACCTTTCGTGCACCACGATCGCAGTCTTGTTACAGACACCTTATCCTCACTATCTTTCCTTATCTGGAGTGCTTAAGCTCAGTAAGCAGATTCAAACGCATCAAAATATTAAGTTCTTTGAGGTGAGATAATCCACTACATTTAAAAGCCCCTTAAAAAGAAGACAAATATACTGTTAAGCTTTCTCTATTCATTTAGGATTATTATCAATTAACCCGATTCACACGTTAACTTTCAGAAACATTTCACTTCGGCAAAAACAATGGTGATAGTGAAAATGTTAAATTAATTTATTGGCTGGTTCGAACTAACAAGTCCGAAGGTCTTCTCTTTATGACGACGCAGTTTTATGAATGTTTCATTGCGAAGAATAGTATTGCAGTTGTGATATTGCACAATGCGAATATGGGCCGATGAACTGGAGATAGCAGCGTCAATGCCGGCGTTATGCAGGAGTACGCAATTGATCTCAGATAAGCTTCACGGATCCTTTGCCTGCCACAACGCAGCTTTGTGCGACTTGCATGCTTAGCTGGTATACCACCAACAGGGACTGTCTGCGTGCAAATAGGCATCAAGATGTGTTATTAACAGACAGGAAATTAACAAGATTTACAACAGTTAAACGTCCGATGATGATAGATATATTTTAGTTCTAAAAAGTTTTTCAGAGTTTCAGTAATTTCAGTGATTGTAATGAAAAAACGATAGGTTAGGTCGCGGTGGTCCCGGAAGAGAATAGGAATACCTCATTATCAAAAATTGCGGTCACTAATCCGTCAACCAAGAGTGGTGACTACGGCGACCCCGCCTAAATAAATACATATAGGAGAGACCCATCTCCAACAGGGGATTTATTCAAACTGACAGTAATTAATAAAATGCGGATCGTTTAAAAGAAATTTTAAGTGTCTAAACGTAAAACAATAGATCACCAGGCCATACAGAGAACAAAAAAGATATCGAAGAACACTCCCAAGGACGGTTTTACGGTCGTGCGTCCGAGTGCGGTACTTTGCATATCGCTTGACCGGATGTCGAGAACTGACATCGTTTGGTCAACGTGCACTGCATGTAGTACATGATTGGCGCTGGCTGAGAGAATATTTAACGCTGACCTTGCTAATAGACCACCCAAAGAAAATGCATCTTAACATAGACTTTTTTATGAAGACTTGTGACTACAAGACTTCTACGAGACTATAATTTTAAAGATGGAAAGAAAATAGCTTATGGCTGAAAGAGTACATGGTTTCTAATAATCAAATAAAAAAATTAAGTCCTTGATGGATGACGAAAGGCCCTCAGAAATATATTCAGCAGTAGGTACACTAAAATATAGAAAACCTGATCAGAATATATAATTAGTTGGATACTTGGTTAGGGTTCTCGGTATCTTGCTTACTCAAGCACCTACGGAAATATAAATTAAAGGATCGATGCCAATGATTACTGGAGAATAAAATGAAGAAAATTACTCGGTTTACGAGCGACTTTACGAGTCCGGCCTCGTGCAAGTCGTGCACCGAAGTTCATTACCACAGGTGAATAACGATAGGTAGGTTACCTACCTAAAAGTTAGTAAAAAAACACTCGCCAACTCAAAAAGTTGTAAAGAAACTGTTATTTCAAATAAACAGAAACAGGTAGCACTAAGAGTTGGGCTTAACTTTTATTGATTTATTTAATTAATTAATTAGAACAGAATATGAATACAAATAACAAGAATAAATATATGAATTAAGGGTAGAAGTAACAGAAAACTCAATTAGATCTATACCGCAAAAGCTTTTTAACCGCTTAGTTTACTAAAACAAGCTCATCTGACACTGCATATTTTTAATTGGTGAACTGGTACCAACGGGAATACTACATGGAAAATATTAATTCTCAAAATCATAGATCAGACATGTGTATATATTTTGGCGCGGCCGCAGCCGCGGCGGCGTCGTCACATCCGGCCCGTTGACCGCGTGTTGGCTGTGTTGCGCAAGCATCGACATGGGCATTGTATGCAAAACGAACCCGCACACCACTCGCCAAATACCAAGTATACTGTGATAACGGTAAACAAGCTATCCTGATTGAGAGATAGTGGCCGAATTCTGGGAGTTGGTACAATCTGACAAACAGACTGAATTTATAGACGGATATAAGACCTGGCGTTATTTAGAAGTTGCACGCAAATTGAATAGAAATCCAGTTGGTATGGTTAGTGATCATGCTCAGAAAATTCAAACAGAGTAAATTCTAATAAACCCAAGTTTAGGCACGGCATATTAGAAGGTAAAAACACAGCCCAAATTCTACAACTTAAGAATTATCTCAAATAATGAGTAATACCGATATTATTTACCAAACACCTACTTAAGGATTTATGGTTAACTAACACAACGCGCGCGACTTTGTCCACGTGAAGTTATTTTTGTACAAACATCAACTCCCACTATACCCGTTTATATAGGGGTTGAATTTCAGAATTTTTTTTCTAAGTACACCTCTACGTAATAATACGAATATACGCTGAAAATTTTACGTCTCATGACTACTGGCTTAGGCTGTGCGTTGTCTATGTGTCAGACCGTCAGTCAATCAGTCAGGACAAACATTCTTATAATTGGTATAAATGTATACAAGAGTTACTGATAAATGGACCGAAAAAAGTTAACTAATAAAAGTATCAAATATATATATAAATTCACGAAGCGTGTCAGCTGATAATACACAAGTAATTACACAATTGGCGACATAATCTAACGACATACCTACTTCCGGATTCCCGATACACGAATTACACAATTAAATAGGAAGCCATGATACAAGCGCATTTAAAAACACAAAAGGCTGAAATCACACACCCGGGCAACAAATAATGTTTATCCAAGCTCGAGCAGACAAATACACCAGCCCTTTGAAATGTGCGGACGCCGCTCGTGATATTAAAAGGGCCGGAAGGATTTTCGGAACTGCCCTATTCTCTTCTTCCTCCGGGATATGCGATGAAAAGTTGTTGATATTTTAGATAAACAGCTTTTAAGTCCCTTCAACACGTATAACCAAAAAAAAACACCATCTTAAAAGATCAAAAGGTTATACAGAAAGATAGATGAATACAGAAAACTGCAGAGAAATATCATTGCGTAATATACATTACATAGATTAATATTTAAGAAAGAAAAATCTCTAAAATATGTTATGAATACAAGGTGCGGAGGCACTCGTGTGAAATAAATCCTGACCGGCACCGGACATCCGTCTTTGTCGATATTCCCGTTCTACATCAAAGGGATTCACTAATTTTGAAAATTTAAACAGTTTTAAACTATATTCGCTCAGTAATATGGGCTATAGTAGTATAACGATATAAAATACGGCTGTAAAACTGGTCTAATACATCTTGTCACTTCAAGAGATGATTAAATTGCAGTGGACAACGCTACAAAAGCGGATAAGGCAATAAGACGTAGTAAGTGTTATAAATTGTAATGATTTGTGCGCACCTATCATCGCATATTGTGGGAATGATCACAACAACTTAATGAACCATTACGAAATAACGTATTCAGAACGAACTCAATTAGTACTATCGATTTACAATTTTATCTTAGGTTTAGCGGACCCTATCGGTCGCAAATGCCGGAGGTTCTAATCTCAGACATTTGAAGAAAACACAAGAAACTTTGGTATATAATTACAGTTGGACGATGGATCGTAATTTGCGACGTTTAAGGAATAAGTCCGCCATAGTGAGTCAAACAAACTATTTGATTTATGTGAAGATGTGGTTTGAATTTTATAAACATCAGTTACCTGGAACTCATAAACAGAAAATATTTACAACGAGCTGAGATGAAGAGTAACCGAAATAGATA
Organism: Electrophaes corylata; assembly: GCA_947095575.1. NCBI lineage: Eukaryota > Metazoa > Arthropoda > Insecta > Lepidoptera > Geometridae > Electrophaes > Electrophaes corylata. Next base: position 2,598,527 of record OX352702.1, read on the forward strand.
GTGATATAAAAAATGTCACTTCGCGTGAGTTGAGAGCGGTCAGTGGCGTCCTCCAACCGTAGGCGTCGCCCACGTTCCGTCAATTTCCGCTGCGGACTTGAAGACGAGGTGTGATCTTCTTTCGAGATAAACATTATCATAACCTCTTTCGTTATATTGCTCCCATAAAACTTTCCAAACAGATCAATAAAACTGAACAATGATGGCACACCGGCCGCTCTTACATGAGCGAGGTCGACCTTGGTTGAGGACTCGCAGAACGGACGTGGACGCTCGTAAAATAAAAACGGCTCTCACAGCCGCAGAGACAAACAGACACGAGCTATAATATATGGCGAGACGCTCACACGATTGACGGCCGATAGCTCCTTCGTCAGAACGTCGGCATCCGGCATTCAAGGTGACACAGTCCATCCTTGCAGATCCGGTCTCAGCTAAAGACAACATTTATCTCCAAAACATCTCTAAGAGAAGAGGCAACTTTTCGATGAAAGTTTAAAAAGTAACAGACACCCGCGCGCCTGCAACACACTTATTTCTGTAAATCTGCATGAACCATAAGGTGCGTACTAACGTCACGGCACTCAACTATCAAATTTTCTGTTGTATTCTATTCTATCACAAATCCTTACCTATTACATATATTATTACAAATTAGTTTTACCTTTGACACAAGAGCACAAATTGTCAAACCTTTTACGCCTAACTTTATTATCAGTAACAATTCAGCATTTAATACTTAATCAAAATTATGAACGCTTTAATAAAAATAAGTACATAAATCATACGAAATTTAATTTCCGTTTAAATATTTTGAAAGATTATGCAGCTTACAAGTCCGATGGTGGTATGGTTATTCAATGGTCGTTAAGTAATACCGGTAACACCGTGAGTAATGTCGTCGGCGTAGTGGATTTGTCGTTAAATTAAATTAGAGCGCACCACCAGATCATGCGCCCGCGCAGTTCGACGACCGATCGCCCACAACATTCACCATTCTTATTGATCCCATTGAATCGATCCTTGGTGATTGATAAATCGCGATGTGGGAGTTACATCGCTCCAAACACAAATAACTAGTTTCTTTGACTATTTGAAAAGATAGTGTTACAAGGTGATATTGCAAATAGAGTACGGTGATAGCGCTGCGGGCTTTGTAAGTCCACCGGTGCGTAGGGTGACATGCATAAGAGATGGGGGCGAGCGTGGGTTCCTTTGTCGCGGGCGGAGACAGACCAAACTATCTCTACCGAACTAAGGTTTGGATAGCTATCATATAAAGCCTTGAGTAAGTTTCTACAAATAAAATAAGTGCTTATGTAAAGCAAGTATCGCTAACATAACAGGTGTTGTCCAAAGAATATGATCTATAGGTGTTTACAACAGAACAAGTTGTGACACTAATATGTAGGATACTAGACTGGGAAGATTATGAAAGCTAGAGGAAAACAATTAATGATAAAGCGTTATCAATGAAAACAACATAAAACTATGCTGTCGACAAGTGATAGCCAAGGCCCGTCCTGATAAAGTTTTATAGATATTTCTATCATCGCTTCTGATTTCCAAACAGAATTTGTGGATTTAGGTTTCTGTGTACATCATTTATCATCTACCTCAACGAAAGACGAAGTATACAGCGATGCTTACATGACTGAAAGTGTGTTTATAGCATCCGCTTTCCTGCCGTGGAACGACGAAAATACCGTTACGCCGGCACAGCCAAACTTCATTGATTTACATACGCAAATCATGACGAATTGCTCACAATGCACGTCCGAAATATGCCGCTCCTCCGGTATCGGAACATCGACACACATTACGTTTTCCTCCAGTTCTCGTTTTCAAACACATTGTTGCAAAAACAGTCAGTTCAATAAAATCAATTTCTTTTTGAGCATTTCTTTACCGAAACTTTAAAGGAACGCTGGCAAATTGCACATAGACAATTTGTTTCACAGGGCCATGGAATGCATTGCAACATCGTAAATTAAGTATGAAGAGAACCAACTATAAAGTCAACCTACCTCATTCGCAATTTCCTATGCAAATGCCAGACTCGTTGCATCGCATAGCGAGGAAGTAAAGTAGGCGCGCCTAGCAAAAGCATATTTCTATTCAGATCAAAAGTCAGTCTCATCTCCCGTTTATAGCACCTATTCAGCCGGGAACTAGTAGGAAACAGCAAACAAGATGTTGTTCACCGGTGCGTTGGATACAATCATGGAAGGAATGCTATATAGAAACACACATTAATTTGTTGTGGGTTCCTAATGGATAAGGTATAGTCGTGACGGAAGCACGGCAAACAAAAAAAACTAGTTGCACCGAGAAGTTAAAAAAAATTACACTCGTTAGTGCATCCGGTAAACTACGGTTGCATTGATTCTTTTTACTGGAGTTCGATTTATAAAAATAAATTGATGAATCGGGCAACATAGCTCCTAGCGAGGGAGAATATCCTGTCGCGTCGCCGCGGGAGTGGGAGGTTGCGCGCAGGCATCCATGAATAGCCCTAACGAACCTGCTGACCTTGGCGGGACGGTCCTACGGCCGCCTTGGCGCGCCTAGCTATGGACATTAAATTGCTATTCATCCATATTCAGAAGCATCTCGGCTCTAACGCTTTGCCTTAGCAACCGTCATCTGTTGCGTGAACTTGCGTGCATGCATCAAATCATCCATGAAGCAAAATTTTCATTCATGATACTGAATTTGCAGAGCGATTTTAATTTATACTGAAAAAAAAAACTATACTGAAGGCCGTGATATTAAGTGCTTTTTGCTAGGGCAGAGGTTTCTCAGCTATATTTTGTACACAACAGGAAGTGTACTAAGTCTTGCGCACTCAATTCAATCATATACGCAGCAAACATCTCATTCACAATCCTTTGATTGCGTCTGAATGAGTGACGTGCTCTGCGTTTACAATTTGCCTCGTAACAGGAAGTGAAACGAGTCCAACCATATCAAGGACGATAATATTGAAACTTGATTTGTGGCTCTACTTATCTACAAGCTTTTCATTTGACATTCTTTGACTGTTCAAGAGGAAGTATTAATTTATGTTATTCATTTAAAATTATCCAAGTAAGTAATAGTTTCCGACCTTGGGTGAGCCAGAATCGACATGGTAACCCACTTATCGGTGCGTGCCTGCGCGTGCTGACAAGGGATTACGGATCCAATAATGACGTCGTCATTTACAAGCTATGCCATCTGTGATGGCTTTTTTGATATTCCTTTATTTTTCCAGCAAAACAACAGTTCTCTACTTACGCTGCCATCGCCAGTTAAACATTAATATTTTTAACTTCTACAACACGCAAGATTTTAACGAGCCTAGCTAAATAAAAAGGAAACGACGTTACAAGCAAATCAAAGGTCAGTTCCGTTTTATTAAATAAGCATCCGCAAATAAAGCAACCATTTTACAGGTACTTAAATGTACGTCATGCTATCCCTTGTAAACAAACACTTAGATTATTTAAAACCTTGGATAGTAAGGATGATCTAAAGACTAAATAAAGTGAATGCATTTAAAAGTTGTTTGCGCATGGAATAAGGTTCAACATGATATCGGTAAACTAAAAATAATTTAGAATAGAACACTATAATATTGTACCCAAGAATGCAGTCACTGGTGTAACAATACGTAAATGAGCTATTTTTTCAAGGCAACGATATCGACTTAAGAACATACTATTTGAACCACTTCAACTCTGATCGAAGTTATATATTGGTAGTTAAATAAGTGACGTGGGCTCGTGAATCTGTGACAGAACAGAACATTGGCCTGGATTAGTGCATGCATTGCACATGGCCATGCCATGTACGATCACTGCACAGCCTAGAGATTAAGCAACCCATTCACAGTGGCAATCTACGCCTTGCAAACAGAATCAATCGCTGAGACGTGAACAATACCTCATTATAGACGGTGTTGTTACCACCAGTGGCTGAACTAAGGAAGTCAACATCTATTAGCTCGGCACAATAGGTGAGCGACATCCGAAGCTCATTACTGCCATTCATTTCCGCTGGTGATTCGCAACTTGGGACTAAATCGCGGCTTATGAAATATCAGTAGGCTCATTTCGTACAGACATAAAGTCAGTCAGTGATACTTAAATGCAATAAGGTAAGCTGTTTCCTACTTTATACAATAAAAGTATATAAAAGCACAAATTGAATGTTAATTCAGTATCTAGTAAAACAGTCGACAAATAAACACCCTGCTCAGCTGTTAAACCAATTACGGAGAGATGCTTCATGCGATGTGTCATAATATGGCATGGGTATACTGTTTTTTTTTTTATTTCATCCACATAGTCGATGTGTTCATAGTATTAACGCTATAGGAGAGCGTAAACACAAGCGACCTTGACGAATGTTGTTTACGGATACTAAATGCGTTGGCAAATCAACTCGAATACCAAGTTAATTTCGTAAAACGATGACACCACGGTGAGCTGGAGATTTTTAATGTTATGCTAATTACGCCAGGTACCTCTAGCTAAGGAAATAAACTAAGTGACAATAAAGAAGCCGGCGGTAGTTCGTCGGCAAATGTTCAGAGGCAGCATTAAAACGCTTCGCTAAAATGAAAAGTAAGTGGATGTGCTGACCACTGCATGCGTGCATAACTACAAACTAAAGCTAATAGAACGTGAGGATGCATACATCCATCACCGTTAGTGATCCGTGCCAGCGATCCCCGGGGCATAAAGTAAGCAAACATGATTTGTTTCGTGCAAACATTGTTTTATCTCCGCGTTTTACAGGCGGAGTTCATCTGTAGTCGCCGACTTACCACCTAAGGCGCACGTAGTAGTCACAACAGACGAACGTGCTTTTTCTACTAGACAAACATTTGTAGAGTCAATATTAGTCGCATGCCCTACGTGTTCAAGGGACCGCTGCTCTCGGCTCACCTCAGACATAATGGTTCCATTATCATTATGACTACAGAAATAAAGGCAGGCAAGAGGGTGTATACGAAACACAACAAGTCATGAAAGAAAGGCAATGGGCAATTTAAAAATCGTTTTACAGTCACAGCGTGTAAGCAAAACGTGAAATTGATGTCAAACAATGGTCATAAGAGGAAAAACTCCACGACTGAACTGTTGATCGCTGTTTTAATGAATACATTTTTACGAGGGCAGCAGTACGTCGAACGATGAAAAGCGTATAATGACTTCCGTTGGCAGACGGTAAGGAACAGCAAAACTAAAACCGATTGTGTGCCGATTTTTACTTAAACTTTTCAAAGTTCTTTGAAATAGAAAAACTAGGCTTGATTAAACTATATTCAAGCTGAGAATATAATAGTAACAAGTTCGTAAGATCACAATAATAATAATAATAATAATGCTGGACAATCTATACAGCATCATCTAGATGATCCTGTGTGTGTGATGGCTTGGGGCTAGCCCCAAGCTAAGCAGAGCTTGTGTTATGGGTACTAACTACATGACTGAGTTACATTACATGCATATATTTCTTTTTATTATACATAGAAAGTACCCAGAACACCTGGAATAAATATTTGTAGATCGTACAAACATTTATCGAATCCGCAACCTCCTGCATCGCAGGCGGACATTCGCCCACCGCGCCACATCGGTCGTCAAGATTTCAGATTATGGTGGGGATACCGAGGCAAATATTATTTCGTTGAAAACTCTTTGACTGGCGGATGAGGGAAGTGCGGTCGGTATATCGCAAGTGCCTCACGACACTCGGGTTCGCGATTCTAATTCTGATATATCCTGCGGGTTTCCTGCGTTAGCGCCGACCGGAACCTGCCCACTCTCTCTAATAAATAAACCATGCGGGTTTTCACCGAAGCGTCTAATGAACTTGAAAACAAATATCAAATTAGAACTGCTCTAAGAATCTTCCATGCTACAATATTGCGTTGAATTTACGCAATCACCATGATATATAAATAAATACTGGCCTGACAGTTCAGTCAGTAGTAGCTCTGCCTTCTTTGCAAGCCTTTTCTTAGCTTTGCCTTTTTTCTTTGTAAGTTATGGGTTCGATCCCCACCGAGGACAAACATATGTGTGATGAACACCGATGTTTGTTCTCCGGGTGTATATTGTATTCTATGTATGTATTTACAGAAAAAAGTATATAAAGATTCTATCAGTCATCTGATTCCCATAGTACAAGCTATGCTTAGTTTGGGGATAGATGTTGTTGTGTATAAAATGTCCACAAACGTTAATAAATAAGGATATTTTTCCACCTGGTGTGAAGGAATGATCAACACGATATACAATCGATTCACATAGCAATTTAACCGGTATTTAATGAATTTTAATGAATGCAATTATCTATACCGCAAATAGCTCGACTGACACTATCAAGTAATTATTGAAAACACAAGCAGACATATAAACAATGCGAGTAATCTATACTATAATAAAACTGTAGAGGTCGAATAGTCTATACATAAAATATTGCTAATAGTAGATAAAAAAAGCAAAAAGAAAGAATCTACTTTAAAAAACAATTTTGTAGGTTTGTACGATTGTTTGTACACGAATGCATTTCGGGTATCGAGCAGGCTTTGATAGTATACCGTCAAGTATGTAGATGGAACCACGGTCGCTAAAGTATTGTATTAAAAACATTCCAAGACTTATTTTTATCGGGTCATATGAATTCTCGATAGCACAGTTGGCTAGCGCATCCTCGTATCAAGTGGAGGGTCGTGGGTTCAAATCCCACTCGCAGAAATAATTTAAAAACTACAGTAATCACGCGAATGATGTCGCGAGCGGGTTAACTAGTTATGGATAAAATTGTATTCTGCGAACAATGAGGAGCTAAAGGTAAATAATCCATTGACATTCTATTATTGTCTATGGAAGCTGATGAGTGAGCGGTGGCTGGCAAATGAGAAACAAAAACAAGCTGGTCTGCGTCGGACGGCACCGGTGTTTACACACGCCGCGAAATATAAACACGTATGAACTCATCCAAGATCTGAAGTACCATTATTCATGGCAAATTGCTTATTAATGATGCGCACATTATCATATAGCTCTTGGGAACAAACGCAATATTTTTTTCCGTATGGTTTATAATAAAAATGGAAAAACGTGAGACGGTTTCCTGGAGATTTGTTAACCAAAATATATGACGTAGGTAGGCTTACTGAAAAATAAGATGTAATAATAGTATGTTAATCTATCGTGTCCACGTCAGAAAACCATATGCTTCAAATTGCAGAAGATCAGTTAGCAACAAAAGTTGTTTTTTTTTTAATTTGAAATCTAGTATAGTAACTCCGGTGTCCGTAACCTCATTACCTATACAAAATTTTGACTAATATTTTGAAACGTTAAGTTTCAAGGTTCAGTTACCATTTATCTCTACACACTTGACGAAGAGAACTGTTTGAAAAAAACTAAGTGGAGATCAAATTTTGTTGTAGTCATATTTTAAGATCAGCAACATAACACACACAATGGATACTTTTTATCAACACTTTAAAATTATATAGACAGTTTATGATGCATAAAAAGCGTAATGAGATATTTCGGTAAAAAAACAAGTCTCCTCTTGCACGACTGTTCATCAACAGTACTAAATTTGAAAGTACCAATATCCAATAAGTATGTATGAGTTTGCGAACAACACAGAGACAAGCACTATCAGTGATCAGTTCACATCCTCTTTCGAGCCCGCTAACCGCGCAAGTTAACACCTATTGTTTCCGCCGATGAGTACTATCTTTCCATTCACCACACCTAACGTGCCCATTCTCAACTTCTAGGAAAACCAATTGTTCGATTCCCAGACCGGCGCATTTACCTTCTGGAATATCTGCACCATCAAAATGTTCCTCGAACTACACAAACTAATGGGAATGGCACACTACGCATTTTATAGCCTCGGTGACGATTAATAACATTATTGTTGTCCACTGAACATTTCCTGTTGCTTATACCATTGACGATAGTATTTATTTACCGTAATAAGCAACTTCAGTGCTTTAGAGCTACATGCTAGGTTAAGCATGAGCAGGAACGACGGACGGTCTCAATCACAGACCAGAAACGTCATGGGAACATGAAGCGAGCTCAGAATACATATCGCAATGAAGATGTGAACAGCCGAAGTTCCGTGGACACGATGGTTGCATTACGTGGGAATGGGAATGTCTGATTTCATTCAACCGCTTTTTGAGACACAACACAATATTGGCAATGGCACAAAAACCAGATAGTCTCGATGATATCTAGAGATACCTAGAGATGATTCACTTGAAAATAACTATTTCAAAACAAAAATATTCTTAGCATCAAAAATGTACTAACAATCGCATTGCTAATCAATCGGAATCCGGAGCAATGTAAAATTCAGTGTTTTAAAATTCAGTAATCATGTTTGAAGCTAAGATGTTATGAGTAGAAACCGTAAAGTATATTAGAAAACACAAAAGCAAATCTGAGTATTTTTATGGTATCAAAATACTGATATAGAAGGTAAGGTACTCGCAAGAACCGATGTCGCGAGACAGGATGTCGGCGAAGGGCGCGGGGCGAACTACACGATATCCCTTTTACGCGGACCAATTAACAGACCCCATCGGACCGGATGCTCAGACACATGCATTAGCACCTCTACCCTTCACTAATCTTCTTATAGCAGCTAAAAAATATATCCCCAAACAATAGATCCGCAAAAAAAGACTCAAAGACATGTTTTAAAGCATCGTGAACGTGACTCTATTGGTAGGATTACCAGCATCGTCCATCAATGTCCTCGTCTTCCGTAGTTAGTCAGCCTCCGTCTATGGTACAGGCCAGTAAATACTTGTCGGGCATACAATTATTCTATCAGTAGAGGATACTACAACGATTTTATTCAATGTGCGTTGCATATAAATACTCCGAGAAGATTTCTGAATGCCATGACCAAGTCAAGGAGTTTCTTCAATAACCGTGCTTATTCCATTCATCGAACAAGTTTCTGTTTTGGTTTAAAATCTTGCGTGCAGGGGCTTATGTTTTACACTTTTATTTTATTTTTTACAAGTGGTTTGGCTGTATTTCACTTTGGCATTACTTTCAACCAAAACTTTTTGCAATCTATTATTATTACTAATGTGAAATCAACGGATGAGAAATCCACGTGGAACCATTCAAATTTACATTGTTGTGGGCTTAAATAGTTGAACAACACGTTTCTGAAGTTGTTATGACTTTTCTCGAAAATATTTAGAGCAAAGACGCAGTAAACAAGAACTAGAATTCTTGTCTTGATAAAGTTGGTTTCTAAATCAGATTTAAGACTTCAAAAGCTAACCGAATAAACCTATTTTTGGTATGTAAAAAACCGGAAATGCAACCCGTGCCATTGCGGAACCACGGCATGGCAAACGTATGCTATTTCCGTTTTTGCCTGAACGGATTCCACCCTCAGACGAGGGTTGCTCCGGACGTGACAATTATTAATAACCGCTCTAAAGTCAACCGTACCATTGTTCTGATTCTAAAGACTTAGTTTTTTGTTTTCATGCATAGTTTAACAATGATAGGAATTTTGAATTAACTAATAAAACATTTGTATGTTTGAATACAGCGCATACAACACAACGTATGGAATTCATTTGTTGTAATAACCGGTTCATTATTACCATAACGAAACCGATTTCATCGATTGAAATACCTACTGACTTACGCCTAATTGGCGCAATCGCCTAGACACAATCGGGAAGATCTTCAAACACAAGACTTTCTTGTATATACATCGCTTAATATGTTAATTTATACCTGGAGATGCCCATAATAATGAAATCCTCTGCAGTAAAGATGACGTTGCACCAACGCAGAACACAGCCCATTACCGGGCGATCGTATAAACTTCGAACATAATTTATAGCTTCCTCCGTGTTTTTCACAGCAACAATGCTCCTCTCTCAGAGTGTGAAGTTTAATGTATTTACGATGTGTCGAGAAGAAATTTGCTTTAACGATATAGGGGATAGGTATAACAAATTACGATTAATAAAAGTGCAAACTGCAATTCATCGTCTTTCGTTTCATTAATATCCTCGGGTACTTTAAAAGATTGGTATATATGTAAAGGTAGAACAGATATAGGTCCTCCCTTATAATATTTTGTAGTCTCTTAGAAGTTCCATACTTCCAGTACAATGACTTCAGAGTGTTGTGTATCCTTTCATACAATATTGCAATATTCCTCATCCTTAATTCTGCAAGCTTCGAATTCCCGAGAAAAAGCTTTTCAAAACAACTAATTAAGAGTCCAATCATTAAGACCTTAGCAGTGGGAGACTAAGTGGTTTCTCAATGTGATTCAATCCGTGGGAAACTGGCTCGCAGTTTCTTTTGATAGTCGCAACAGCGGTATTTGAGTGATGGATTTAAGAAACTTTAAAAGATAAATCTTTCAACAGTTTCGTAACGTAGTAAAGGTTTCAACTTGTGCAGGTATAATTTTTCGTTGGAAAGTAATTCTAATATTATATAATATAATAATAAAGCAGAAACCATTTCAAACCTAGCAGCTACTTTATTTACTAAGCAGTACTTTATTCGTGCACTATGTTATATTATTGCACGAATAAAATATAAACAAAAAAATATAAATTGAAAAAAGTGATAAACTGAATTGGTAAATTGCAAAATGAGGAATATTAAACCGTACATTCAATTTCCGCTGGCAGCAATAATACCTACCTAACACGCATCGTAACATTTTGTGAGTAGATTAGCAAGGTAGATGAAATATTGGAATTTTTATTTGTAGTGGATAAACTTGATAAAGAATAAAAAAAAGTATCTATAGATAGCCATATAATCAGCGGGCGGTCACTAGTAATAATAAATAAAGTACTATGGAAATTGAAAGTATTCTAGATTAATGAAAAATACCAAACATAGGTACCGTAAAAATCTCAAGTCTCTACGACCAGTAGTTTAGGCTGTTTGTATGTCAGTCAGTAAGGACAAAGATTATTATAATTGGTATAGATAGATAGATAACCAGTTTTAGTGACTTTACCAATACCATTTGCTGTAATTCTATAAATAAACTATGTTCAGAAACTTTTTAAACTGAGGTTTTGACAAATCTATTCTGTTACAAGAGCGTACATAGTTCTCGAACCAAGAAAATGAGGAAGCTGTAACAGGACCGGAAAAATGCTAGCTTCGATATCTAGCGAGCATTATCCAACTCGGTGAGGTTTCCGCTATGAGCTTTAATAAAAATCGGTAAATACATAACTCTATAGATAATTTTATAAGATAACACAGCATTCCTGACTCTCAACTTCCTCAATTACATTGCAGCTAACGTAGACGATGATTGCAAAAAGAAAACGGCTTAAGTCTCACATCCTCTAAAACGAGTGATCTAATATTGCAACTTTATATTAATCCAGTAATTATGTTTTTGCATTAATAACATCAGAGAGCAAAAACACTGTTGGGACTAATACAGAAAGTAATAACAGTAATGGAATGGGATGAGGGTGTGTACCCAGTGAGGCGTGTCTATTTAATATCCGCTGGTGCTGGACTCACCATTGACGGATGGCTGCTTGATTAGCCCGGACCTACAGCTTACGAACTAACGCTAGCCGGCACATCAACTAAGATGAGACCAACCCCCTGATTGTGTATCTTCTTTTGCTAACTAACTCCTGCTTCAAGTGTCAAATATGACAGATTTGCTATATAAAATCTGACATATTTGACACATGCAACAGGAGTTTGTCAGCAACAACATTTACACATCATCCCTCTGATTTAAGCCGACTTTCCAAGGCAGCAATATTTTTTCAAATATTTGTTATTCGACTAGGTTTAGAGTGCCAGTCAACCTTTCGAATATAGAAAGAAATAAAATGTGAGTGCTATTCCGAGGCCGATCGATATCACCAAGCAAGCAAACAATAGGGTCTCATCAATTTAGAAGCAACGTGAGCGTTTGTGGGGTGTATGAAAAAAATTGGCGAGAATTGACTCCAGGTAGGTAGGTAGAAGTCGGTTAGCGCCTCTTAAAACCGGCTATTGTTGTAAGTTGTAACGGCGCCTAAAATCTGACCATTTTTTATAAGCAATTTATAAACAAAACCGAACGCATCTGTCCTGTTAAGAGTACGGCCTTGGGTATTAATAGGTGAGATCAAATATTTGCGATGAAGACTGAAGGTGATTTCAACACAGACTATCTCGGGAAATATTTAAAATAACTAACGTGTTTTTAATACAATATTCACATTATTGATGCTTATTAATGATTAAGAGTATTTTATTTCAGTTATGAATATAATTTGATGATTTTGTTACATTTGGATATTTAGTAAGGGTCTGCTGTGTACAACATTTAAACGCGAATATAGGTAAAATGCTAATTTTATAATAATTTCTATGAATATTAAAATGCCTATGGCGCAGGTACTACACTACACCTACCACTATATTAGAATAACGTGGGCACCCACCTACAGTACAACCCACTGTCGTATTTTTCCTTCAACTACCTATCATGTAGCCTACGTGTCATGTCATTTAGAAAAGAAGTCCACATTGATTAAATAAGTAGTGAATGAAATTAAAATTCGCTTCAGTTACTCACGGTATACGTCAAACGGTGTTTACCGCTGCTGGTGGCTTTCCCCAAAGGTAGGTTTTCTTCTAACAATCACAGAGATTTGCGTATACGCACAAATCTGATCCAATATTACACGGGAATTTTTCACTCAAATGTCAATAGTTAACAGGGTTTTAAACACAAACTTTTGCGACTTCAAATTTATTAAACGTCAAAATTTGAAATAGGAACATGCGCTGTGCTGGCGCGTTCGTCAACGGTGCGACTGAGCTGAGCGTGATCGAAGCGAGACCGCGGCACGCGCCGGTGGGGGTTCATTCACAAACCGACTGGCGGAATGGCGGGGAATAGCGAGGCGCGCGGGGCCGGCAGCCATTCATGCAGGCCCATTGGTGTGCTGACCTGCACGACCTTTTAGGACATTACGCCGAAATTACTATTTAGTTAAAAGTAAAAAACCTGCTGGGATCGTCAAACTTGATTTGCTGGCTCATTTTGATGACGATTGCATAGTGGATGTGGAAATGGAACAGCTTATAACGCAATCGGTAACGAGGAAAGCCTTACGCGACATTCAACAGAAATGAATAAACCCTTTTGCAATTCAAATTTAACCGGTCATACTGTGTACGCAACAATTGCGACAGCGACCTGGCACAATTGGAACCGATATTCTTGAGGCGAAAGTAGGAGAAATTCGAGAGCCGAATTGTAAGCACTTGTGCATTGCACATTGCTTCAAGAAAGGTATTGCTCGTGGAAATTAAAGTAGTAGCTAGAAGTAGTAGAGCTCTTAGTGAAGGGCTCGTCCGGGGCAGTACTACCACCATGGCTATTTCTGCCGCCAAGCAGCTTGCTGTGTTCCGGTTTGAAGGGTGTGGGTGCCGGTGTAATTACAGGCACATGAGGCTTAACACCTGTATGCCTCAGGTTGATGGACGCAGAGCAGTGTATTGTAGGTGACGTTCCTAACGAGCGTGACCTACGAGGCAATGCTTTGTTATAGGTGATGGTAACCACTTAACATCAGGTGGGCCATCTGCTTGTTTCATCAGCACGTTGTATAAAAAAAATTAAAAAAATGAGAACTATGATAGTTCTATAGATCTCGATAGAATTGTCGATTCGGGTCGTAGACGTCGGTAATCCCGCTAGGAGCAAAACTGCGGCTTGTCTCATCAGGTCCCGTTGCGCCACCGCTCGGTGGATTTACAGCAATAATAGCTTTGCAAGTAAATTGCCAGCATCGGTGTCGGTGAAAGGCTCTAAGCACTAGCCCGGGCAGTTTATGTAACAATGCGATTGCATAGCTCGTGCCCTGACTTTGTAGTATTACTATTATTACTTGTAGTCATATTTACTTGTCTTCATTTCATTAGTGTTCAAAACCAGTGGGATGATCTCACAAATTTCGGAATTGACTGACGAAAGTGCACACTGCATAGCAATAAACCCGTTTGATCAACTACCAGCCTAACGAAGTGAGCTATTAATCTCAATAAAGCTCTACAGATAGATGTAGTTACGCCTATTGCCAATTTGAGTGAATTGAAATAAAAGCCATTTCAATTCGATCCTAATGAAACGTAACACCAGTCCTTTTTAAACTGTGGTATCACGTTCCAAGATTGGCAAGTTTAAGCGTTCGCAAGGCGATAATTGCACTTTCGTGCTATTGGTTTGCGCAGTCCTTATAGGGCAGAATTGCTGTCTTGTCCCGGTAGTGCTGTGGGCGAATTTACATTCTAAAACGGGCTTTTATTGATTCTATCACCCGTTTGCCACCTTTCTATTGCCTGTGTGATTGGATCCGTAAACGGTAATAGTATCTTTACCATTAGGGGGTAACTGCGTGAATTTTCTGGTGTTTCGTCTAGAACTAAGATCTCACGATGTCTACGATAGCGCGAGATATCCTATATCCAACCTTAATCTAACCTTATTATCTTAACTATGAAGTCATTGGAAATTTACGAAAGGGGAGTTCATGTTTTATAACCACGCCACGGTATTTTTTACCTTTTTTGTCTTGTACCTCAATGAAAAAACCCCTAGAGCGATTTAACTCATATTCTTACCAGAAAATGTTGATAGTACACTTTGTCAACCTACCCAATTCCATGCAGATTGGATTGATTGTTCGACAGTTATGCCCACATAAATATACAACGCTGATTCGTTTAAAATGTTTGAGAAATCTTCGTTCGCTTCGCTCGCTCGATCAATTAATGCAGTGAGCATCGAACTGGTACCGACTCCGGTGACCGTTTTTACAGTTATACGAACTGAGCCGTGGTTAGTACCGAGCAGCGCGTACCAAGGTATAAAACCGCAGTGTGGAAAAACGGAGCGGAAATAATATGAGATATAAAAAGATAACTTCAAGCTAGGAACTCTGGAAGTCTAAGTTTAAACCTAACGGAGTCTTACTATAAAGATTGCACCACAATATCCGGCTTAAAAAATATCTCAATATAGCTGTCGATCCCGGCTATAGCATTTGATGACAGCTTCACCATTAGAGCTGGAACAGACATGAATTGAATATGAATGAAAATAAGCACTCACCTAAACGGCATAGCGCGATGAAGTCCTCTGGCGAAGCACCGCCTTCCGGCAGACTCCATTTCACTTTAAACTGCTCTCCTTCTGTTGTCCAACTTATTCTACCTTTTTGGTCTATTACGCTTCTTCTCTTTTCGTCTTTTATGTTCTTTTCTTTAGGTATGGCACCGTTTACGCTTTCTGTAACTTTTATACATATGGCACTATCATTTTTGGATGTCGACTGATTGGCACTGGTTTCGCTAGAGTCTTCTTTAATTTCTTGAGCTGTTTTGGCATCTTCTTTGTCGGCTGCTTCGATACTTGTAGCACAATCTACGTCATTTTCCTCTGTCATGTCTCTTTGGTCGAATTTTTAATTACACATCTTTATGAGCACTTGTTTTGGCATTTCGCACAACCCGCGTTCAGAACCACCTGTTGAAAAAACTATGTTATTGACATCTCTTGAGTCGCAAACCGTATCAAATTACACTCGACCTTACTATGAGACGTTTTTGGGATGCTGGAAGATTAGGCAAAATATCAATTTAGTAGTGACGAGTTTCGTATCAAAGGCTAAACTAACACTTTACGACAAGACTCGCAGCAGCCTGTCAAGTGGGGTTGTTTAGTTATCTAAGGGTAGAGAGAACTGACGACAACGCGGGGGCGAGATACAGAAGATATATTAGTGTCAACGGAAAAATGTTTCGTTTCCAAGAATCACTTATGCGCGTCTAACTATAAATGAATCTGTGACAGGTAGTGCCGACTTACTACAGAATACTGTGGTGGTCCCAGCCGTAATGGAGGGGTCCATTACTTCAATGAATGTTGTAAAAGGCGACTAAGGAAACGTACTAGGGGGATGGGCAACAGATCTGAGTACTGCATTTGGAATCCTAACTATTATGCAGGATATCGGCTCATTATAAAAATGTTGATTCTCATTACAAAAACTATCAGCGTTACCAGGTTACAAGCTGTGTTGTCAATACAGCTTGTACAGCTTTTCCGCCTTAGGTTTTGACTCAATACAGTATTGAGTCAAAACCTAAGGCGGAAAAGTTCATATTAAACTGATACATCGAAGTGACACAGGAGGGGTAGACTCGCAGAAGGGGCGGAAGGGAAAGAGGGGTGAGTGGCGTGGCGACGTCTCGACGCCAGCCCGGCCGGCGCCGACAGCAACCTACTGAGCTCTGTGTTTAGACTTTAGATAATAAGGATTCATTGCAATCTACTGTAATCAATATAGCACAGGAACTATAGTATGTTATTTATATAAACATTGTTATAAATAAAAGGAATACAAATATAATGCTATCAAATTAATATTGTAGGTATATCTACGCCTACTTTTAAAGTTGATTTATAAATTCTTAAAAATATCTACCTACTTAGTTACCGTAAAGATAAGGCTAAAAATTTATCTTCCTGGATATGTATGCCTGTATTAGCGTTTATTAGCATTATTAGCATTAGCATAAGCTATTTCAGACTGATGATGATGATTACATATAAATTATAAAACACATTTTAATAAGCTTATGCTAAGATTGGTTCAGGTCATTCGGAAAGTGAGATGGGAAAACATGGCTACTTGCAGAGACCTAGGGAGGTACCTACCTACATAATACAACCTACTCTAGAATAAAATTAGGTTTTTACCAAAAAGTTACCATATATGGTTAACTGAAAACAGTCCCAAAAAACCTGTACATTCCAACCTATTATTCATACATCGCAATCTAGCTCTTAAAACCATACGAAACCGCACATAGAAATGCAAGATTTGGCAGTAATATTTTTTAAAACCCAGGATGCTGCCTGAAATCTGTCCAGGGCAACTTAGCCTAAACCAAAGTATTAGTATAAGTACTAGTATTCTTTTGTCATATCTATGCAAAATTGCAGTGGGGTCCACACATCGAAATGCTTGCTAGTAGACCAAGTTTGGCATATTTTAGTTACTTCCATAATGTAATCTATGTTATATTTCTTTGGGGGACAGCTGCTGATATATAAACTATATTATTATTGGCAAAAACGGGCCATACAGGCCATCATGTATGTACAATTTATAGTACTTTTATTTGAATTCATTAGATTGTAAGCATTACTATAAGTTGAAGCGTAGCATGGGCTCTCTTTTGAACTTCTGTTGTATATGTATTAAGTTCTTGGTATGATTGCCTTAGCATGTATTCTGTCTTGCATTCAGTTAGATTGGCACCACACTGGAGCTTAATTATTTACATGATTATTATTTTGTAACAGGATCATACAAAAAAACAAGTTTTATGCCAGTTCTTCTAGGCTTGGTCACGAGGTTCTGGTGCTTAAATTCACCTAGATTTAAGACATTTCAAGATGATCCCTGCAGATATTACTAAATAGATGCTTTTAGACTTTAACTTTGACTTGAAAAATACCCTATGCATGTCCCGAAATGCTCCAGGTTGTGGGTTTAATCCCACATGAAAACAAACATGTTGTGTGATGTTTGTTCTGTGTCTAGGTGTATATTGTAATATAAGAATGTAGTTGCAAAAAAAGGTACTTCTTCAATTCTATCCATCTATCTAGCCAGATATTCTATCAATTATCGGGCTCCCTTAGCTTAGCGTAGCAAGCTATGCTTAGTTTGGGGATAGACAGCATTGTGTAAAATAACTACAAATATTTATAATTTTTATTATGCATAGATTTTACCCTTGTCCCTTGGGAGGTGGGGAGGCCCTTGGTGTGGGACGCTACTTGCGTTGACACACTAGCGCCTTCCCATCTGTCGAGAACACCCGTTGGGGCTGGCGCGGCGGCAGATTTTGCCGAGGATCTCAAGAGGCGCAAATATGCAGGTCTCGACAGAGCCTACAAATTTGCTCCTCTTGGAGTAGAGACTCTAGGTCCGTGGGGTACCGAGGCCCTCCGGGTTTTTAAAATTCTTTCGGGGCGTCTGGTCGAAGCGACGCATGACCCGAGAGCTGGTGAGTATCTGGCACAACGAATCAGCATTGCCATTCAGCGTGGCAATGCAGCCAGTGTTTTGGGAACGCTTCCGATTGGCACTGATCTGGATCAGTTGAGCTACCTTTAGATCGTTTGCAACGGTCTGTAGATAGCTCAACTGTTTCACATGTATTTTGTACATACCAATTATAAATACTTGTATTAGCTATAATTTTTTTTTATGCAGTATGATGGCATATAAAAGCAATATTTTTTTGAGCTATTTTCAGTAAGTAGGTAGTTTATTGTTAAACTTTTACAAAATCTTGAAGATTAATATTAAACTTATACTTATCAAAGTACATAAAAAATAACATAGATGTTACCAACCTTTTGTAGGCCTAATAATGGTGTCATTTGTAGAAATACAAACTACATATATGTATATGAAATGTCTATGATCTGATGTATACTACTGCAAGTAACTGTTTGTGGAAAGATATTTTGTCCCACACAAATGATAACTGATGTCCCGTTACACTGCGCTACATAAGTATACTGCAGTGGCAGGTTAAAACTGTCAGGTAAAATAATAAACTATTGGATAATGGAAAAGAAATGGTACCTATGGTCATTTCTGTAACCTACACAACCTAAGAAGCAGAATAATATAATCAAGCACTACATTACAAGTTTGAATTACAATTATTGTAAATGTAAACAATTTGTACCCACTATTTACTGAAATTCCATGGTCCTCTCTGGGAGCTATCACTGGCAAACCAATTAGATGATGGCACTGGATGGTGATATAGAAGACCAACAAATAGGTACACGTTGTAGGAAATAAGTTTTTCTTTTCACATAGCCTAGCACCTCAAGTCTGTAGTAACGATTAGCCGAATTTTTTTGGCTATTTTCCAAATGCGGATACCCGTCCATCCGCAGCCAGCAAGCGTATGACATTAGTTAATTCGTTCAGAACAGAGAAACCATTCCCTTCTGTTACAAAAATCTGATTTGAGTGATATTTAATGAATCTGCTCAAAACTGGTAGGTGACCTATTCTTTACTAACATTGAAAAAAGAGTCAGGTTGGAAAATGTAGTGTAGTTCATAAGCTTTGTTCAAAAGATTCGATCTAAACAATCAAAATAGGTACCAACCACAGCGTATCTACAACATTTAAAACTTTTAAAAATAGTATATGTCAACTGAAATTAAATGTTTCAAAGACTGCTTACAATTGAAGCATCACTACAAATCTGTACCCTAGTATAACGTTGGAAAGATAAAGACAGCAAACCAATGTCGAAATAAAAGGATAGTGTCTGAACTCGGTAGCACAACCACTAAAGTAGTGTCAAAACAAAAAATAACAAAACGAAAAAATATAAACAAAACTAAACGTTGTTTGGATTAGAATAAAAAACGCCAGGTTATCTCCAAAAAAATACAAAGAAAAGAATGGCTTCCGTAGCCCCATCTGACACAGAATCAAACGTGAGCGGATTCATCAGATACAGTGACAAAAACTTCAAACATTTGTACACATCCTTGATACAGGTAGGTCAGTAAAACGAGAACGTTTTGTGTTTGTAGGTATAAGTTTAATTTAACTAAAGCTATTTTATTTATCAACAGAATATGGAGATAATTAACCAAGATATTCTGCAAATTGAGAAGAATCTGACGGGTATTGTGGCCCAGTCGGGTCCTTTGGAGGGGCAGCTGTCTGCCCTTTTGCAAACATTGCCTAAGCCTACCGCTACCATGTCAATGGAGACCGAATAATCATGCACTTTGTGCTAAACACGCTTTATAAGTCTGAAAATGCCTTAATCTTACTAATTTTTTTACCCGATTTGAAATTTTTATAGCTTTTATTGGTACCTAGTTAAGATACTTAAGTGAAAGATGTTTTTTATGAACTGCAATACTTATACCTGGTTATTGGTTAATTTATTAAAGTTACTTGTTCAAGACTGCTTTAAAGATTTGTCTATACTAATATTATAAAGAGGAAAGATTTGATTGTTTGTTTGTTTGCATTGAATAGGCTCTGAAACTAGGTACTGCACTGATTTGAAAAATTATTTCACCGTTGGGAAGCTACACTATCTACACTAGTACACACTAGCTACACTATATATAATATATCACAATAGGTTTAATAGTGTTTTCCTTCCGGATAGTTTTAGCATCTGAAGAACTTTGCTTTTTATAATGAAACTGTGTTCATAAACTTACACCTTGTTCCATGTACCAATCTTTTTGCAGAGTTGGTATGTCATTCTAGGCTTCATGCCATTTTGAAACTTACATGTAAACTAACATCAAAACAAATCACTACAGAAATTTATTCTTCCTACAATTTTTGCTTTGTACACTGTAAATTAAAAATTTGATAAAAATTTAGAATTTATAGACTATCATGGCTACTATTAGTACAAGACCAAAGTCTCCACCTCGGGCCGAAGCTATAGCTAAGGCTCTTAAACCTGGTCCTGTGTTCAGTACAAGAGTGCTATTAGGCAAGTAATAATAATTCACTCATCCTATAAGATGTACTTAACAAACAGCCTAGATAGATAACAGGTTGTACTTATATAACCCTACTTAGGTTTGTACCCTAGAGGAAAGCAGGTACCTACCTACCTATCTATGCTATCAATGACTAGTCAGACTGAATAAATAAAGTACCTACGTAACAATGTTTATAAAAGATCATGAATTTTTATAACAGGCAACTGGGTTGAAGACCGAATAGAATGTCCCAAAGGCGGGACATTCTATTTCCCGCCCAAAGAAGAAATAAACTATGAGGAAATGACGCCAGAGTCGAGGCAACCAGATTTCAGACTAAATAAGTTGAACAGTTTGCAGGTTTGTACTGAAAAATTAGAGTTAATAAGAAAACACCCTGTATTAAGAGTCTTAAGATGCAGCAAGACGACGACGACGATGTCTCGGTCTTCGGCTGTTAGGTACACAAGTTAGTAACTACCTACCTACCTATGCTACAAGTACCTAAACAAGGCGTCTAGATTACCTATCTACCTATAGGTAGAATTATGTTAGGATCTTTGCTTGGCTTGACTGCACGCTTATGTACAGCATTTCAAGAACCAGCGGGGTACGGTGATCCGTGAGGTGTCACGGATCTGAACGGGATTGAACGGTGGTTCACACTCACTGTAGGGCCCAGTTCTTTCAGTACCCACTTATTCGGAGAACCTTTTATGTAGATAAGTAAGGTAACCTAACTACAATGTAGGTACAGTAGTGCTGATATAGACTAGGTACCTAGGTGGTATGGTACCTACGTAACATGGGTCATTATCTTTTGCAGGGCAGCGTGCAAGCAATAATCCGTCACGACAGCCACGATGCATGTGGAAACTTCGCCACGATCAACGACCTTGTTTACAACCACTTACCCAAGCCACTGTGCGGGCCAGATCGACGTACATATAAACGCAGCGCCCACCAGTTCTACCCTCAGCCAGACTTGATGAAGTGCTTTGTAGGTTTCTGTTAGTTCTTTCTCAAAGCCAGAACAGCTGCCATTGAATGGCTGACCGTTGCACTACCTTTGCTTATGTTCGAGGCATGTTCCTTATAACTGATTGATTTCAATTTAGTGCTTTACGACCAGCTGCTAGCTAGCATCTGTGCACGACCGTATTCGAACCCACGGTCCACGACCTTAGGACCAGAAAAGGTCGTTCAGGGGACCACCAGTGCTCTAGAATGAAATAAGTACCTACTTACCTATTACTTTACCAGGGAAACAAAACAGAATGGGGGCTGAAAAAGTACATGGAATACGAATGGGCGTGTACTGATGTGTCAGACTACATATCCTCATTGTACGATGATTCCTTTGTACCACCACAGCCTCATCAGTACCTACAAAGATGCGAGAGGAAAGCCAGAAACTCGTAAGTACACACCTACGGCTATAACCTCTATGTGTTTATTTTCTTAAATAATACGTCAGTATTAACTTTTACCACTTTATTGCAGGAGCTTCACAAAAAGTTTCCGATATAAGATGACAAAACCAAAAAAATAATGATAACATCAAGAATCATTTTCTTTTAACTCTGCAAAAATTTACTAGTCTTTTTAATATCACATTTGTTCAAAGATTAGGACAGTGACGTCCATATAAAAATTGTAACAATAATTCTTAATGCTTTCATACGCCATCACTTGGCACCGAACACGAGATCAGCAATATACTTACAGCTATGTTTAGTAGTCTTACTTTAAATCTAACAATCGCTTATAACTAACAGGTGCTTCATCACAACTTAACAAAAACTTATCATAATGACAGCTTATGATAATCAAAAAATAAATTACTAAAGAAGGGTAAAAGTAAGAAATACGAAAATAATGATCAAGAAAATACGCATAGGACAAGTCGCCGAGGATACTACCGGCTGAGCGAGGTAGCATTGACTTGAGGCAGCTTTATAAGTCCAGACCCGCCGGGCGATTGGAACATGCCCCCTTGGTTGTAAAGAGTCTGCGTCTGCTGACTGTACAAGCTCGGAGATACAGATTGTTGCGCAAACTGTGACTGTGGTAAATGAACGTAGTTGTTGAACTGCATCTGAGGGAATACAGGCGAGCTAATACGATTGTAGGTATTGGGAGCTATGTAACTGCTCAGATTGCTCATGTTCGGGAAACGGTCGAGAGTCATTGGCTCGATGCCGACCGACGGCTCACGCGAAGGCGCCTGCGAGCACGCATTACGTTGATTTAAACTTGACGCCTGAGATTCAAAACCAGAGCTCTGACTCGAAGAGCGACTAGCGTCTGCTGTTTTAACAATATTCTGCTGCTTCGCCATCGCTTCGCCGTCAGAGCCCCAGTAACCGCCCGCGACCCATGAAGCAGTGTGTCCCAATTTGCTCGGCGATAACAAAGGCCGAGTAGATGGCATGGGAGCTCTAAAACTTGGAGTAGCTGTAAATTTCCGAAGTAAAAATACAGGATTAACCTTTTTTTTTGCTTTTGTTGGACCTATGGACAAGCAACTTATACTTTGATCTAAATCTGAATCCGAGTCATCTTTGGTAAGCTTCTGTTGCAAATCGAAAGACGGTTTGGCGAATACCGTATCAGGAACTGTGCTTGGGCTTTGAGAGTGCATGGAGCCAACACAGAATGTAGAGTTGAGATTAGGTTGGTTCCATATGCTATTATTTTTTGGTAAAAAACATCTACCATTCAACAAACTTGCATTCAGTGGACTAACTGTTTCATTTGAAGACTCTGATAGATTATGAACTCCAAATTTACTCAATGATACATCATCATCAGTGTCTGAAGTGTCATCATTATCAAAAAATCCATTCATAGATGCATTAGTGAGGTTTTTCATTTTTCTTATAGGGTGCTGGAACTTTGGAGTGATCTTGCTAATAGTTTTCTTCATAACTCTGTACACAAGTAAAAGTGTAAGAGCACAGGATATCTAAAACAAATACAAAATATCATTAGTCAAGACTAAACTCTCAGGTTAAACAATTTTTGTCAATAAAACTGATTCTACCAACCTTGATAAAACTTGTAGCAACCGGGTTTAGGATTGCTATGTAGTCTCCTGTGCTCATTATAAATATGGACCATAGTATGTCAAGAATAATAGTGTTTTTCAAGCTATTAATGTTCCAGATATTGGCAACAATTTGTATGAGACACACAATACCTCCCAATGCTTTCTGAGTCATCAAGTTAACATTATCTAGGTTTTTTAACTCGTGTGTAAAATTAAATGTATTTGGCATCATGTCAATTGTATAAATATGTATGTCAGGAACATAAGATTTAGTAGATGGGAATGTCCAAACCATATACATTTTCATTATGGAATAGACTCTGTCTAAAAGACTTGTTATAATTTCTATAAAGTTCATTATTGTTTTAAATAAATTCTCATCAAGTCTCATCAAGTTAGTATAGAATTCATATGAGACAAGTGTAAATAGTATAATAGTTATGAGCATTGAGGTATTGTTTATCACGGTCTTTAGGACAGTGGCCTGCATATTGTGTGTGGTCTTCTTCTCAGGTGTTCTTGATTCTATGAGCTTGGTTCCAAGGAGGATGGTCTTCTCCTTGTGAAGTTTGAATTGTAATGTTTTCTTGCATGGACTGCATAGTTTGTAAGCTCTCTCTAGTTGTGCCCTGAAATATAAAAATGGGGTAGTAGAGTAAGATGCAATAAGAGGGTATTATCGCTGTCCTGATGAACATCGTTGTTTGCTCTCTGTCTGGGTGGTTAGGTAGAGCTCTTAGTGAAGGACTCGTCTAGGGAAGTAGCTTGCAGTGATCCAGATTGAAGGGTGTAGGTGCCGGTGAAATTACAGGCACATGAGGCTTAACACCTGCATGCCTCAGGTTGATGGATGCAGAGCAATGTATTGTAGGTTATATTCATAACAAACGTGACCTGTAAGGCAATGCTTAGTTATAGGTGATGGTAACTATTTAACATTAGGTGGGCCTTATGCTTGTTCCATCAGCAAATCAGTTACTGGTTCCCATTGTACAAGCTGTGCTTAGTATGGAGCTAGATTTATGAATATTTGATATTATAATTTTTAATCTATTTTCTACAGTGCCTATCTTGCTACAGTCTTGAGTCTATTATGTACTTTGTCACCTGTAATTAACATAATTGCATGCAGTAGGTATGTCATTACTTTAGTTATACTTATGAGCTAATTAGAAGATGACAATCAATAATTAAAACAAGAAAAATTACTTTAATTGTGTTAGTGATAGATAAGACATTTATTCAGTGTAGTGTATTTATTTGTTCAGTGTTTTATTTATTTAGTGTATGAAACAATAATTTCTAATATTGTAAAAAACACCATGCAGTTTTTAGTAAGAAGTTTAGTGATAATATATTTTAATTTTGTGAACTGACGATAGCTATTAACATTGAAAACCAAAGATGTGTAGTACAGATAAGCAATAATCATGACTATGAAATGCTCTGTCCATGAGGTCAGACTATTAAGGCTTTTCTTACCTATAAACTTCTATTTCTTCATTAAATTTCCTTTCATTCATAGGAACAAAGTTAGCCAATTGTGCCACTTTCAGTTGCTGATTGATGTTACACATTTTGCAAAGGCCATTTTTAGGTGAACTTTTCTGGAATACTTTTGGTGACATTGGCATTGTTTGGTCATTGGCAGTGGTCAATGTTTTGTTGTAGTCACCATCCTGTAAGTATATAGGTATATTTTTATATAGTATATAGTTTGACTGATCTGAGCTGTGGATCTGAGCCATTTCTAAGAATTTACAGGTAGACTGTGGTATTTTATTTCATAACATTATTATGTTCTGATACGATACCTATGATCTACGGGCTGAATCTATATTGATACCAATTATGTCTGTCCTGACTGATTGACTGACTGACATATAGACAACGCACAGCCAAAACCACTGATAGTACAGACTTGAAAATTTCAGGTCCAAGATTCAACCCCTAAATGTCTAGAGCGGGGGTTGAAGCTTGTATGAAAATAGCTTCACGCGAACGAAGTCGCGCGCGTTCGCTAGTTTATTAGTAACAAACTTACCTTCGTGAATCCGTTATACTGTTCACAGTGAGGGCAAGTCCAGCTATTATGTTCTGGATATTTGACCCATGAATTACTGTTACAGAACCAACAGTTAACGCGCCACGGCAGCGTCGATCTAAAATTTGTTGAAATAGTTACTAGCATTTACATAAAATAAAGATTAGAATTATATAGTTAGCTAATTCTTGCGGGCGGGAAAGCTAAGATAACCTCAAACCACAAATTACCTCAATCTAAAAAGTATCTTAGAAAGTAATATAATACACAAAGTCCATGTTGCTCCAATCAATATCACTTCCATTTTATCATTATAGTTCATTTTAGTCAGTTTTTAAAGTATTTTATAGAAATTAACCTATTTTTAATCCCTAACCTAAAATACACCCTCAATGTCACTCATTTTATTTTGTTTGAGATTGAGACAGACCAAGACCTTGCACATGCACACAGACAGAACACTGAACAATACCTATGTATTCTGTGAATTTCTGTGTCATGTCATGTATCAAGGAGGTACTAATTCTGTGGAAGTGGACTGTCACTGTCAAATTGTCAATGTGATTGTGGTGTGAGCACAGAATGTAATGTTTTTTTAAAATAAAGTGTCTGTCTTTTTGTAAACAAAAATAAGTGTAAAAGTAATTATTTTCTAACTGGAATGTAAGGTTTAGCTGTAGCATTGAGTTAAATCTAGCTTAGGCTAAATCATTACCACTATTATGTTGTCAGACACACTTTTTTACATGTGCAATTTTGATGATCATCCAAACACTTCAGGTGAGGTTACTTCCAAATATTGTTACATCAATAGTCCTAGATTCTTGCAAATAAAATATCTTTCGTAGAAAAGTTAGATATTTATCAGCTAGTTAGGCAAACTAGTTGTCTGACTAAACTAGCTGATAAATATCTAACGCATTTCATCTACCTAAAGTTTTTATTGCATTTTTTCTACCTATCTAATCAAATCATCAAACTCTCTAAACATTCTAGAAAATGAAGCTGTCAAGAAGTTATGGAACAACAAATGGCCAATTGAAGACACTGAATTACTTGCCAAGTTGCTTGCAACTGAACTTGAGACAGATCTTCTCATTGCTGAATTGAAAAATAATCAAAATGATAATGAAACTATGAAAAAAGTACTTCGCCTATCCATCAGCTCATTTCTAACGTTCTGTGAGCGAAATTGGAGTACACATCCTGAGAAGTTACAGTTGCAGGAATATTTGGGGCAAGAATGGCCTCAAAATGCTGATGTAAATGAAAAATTACAACAGGATTCTGAGCCTATATTTATAAATATTTTATATCCTGAGTTGTTGTACTTGTCTAGTCAATTGTTTGGTGCTTTGTATGCTGTTGATCAGAGTTTGGTAAGTGTATGACCATCAATAAAACAATTATACAATAACACTTATTTAAAATAAAAATTATTACTTCACAACTGTAAATGCAACTTTTTTAGTGATATTGTGTTACTTGGACATACCTCTGACAACCCCAATTAGACATCCATCTCGGAATCGAGTCTGTATTACTTAGTGCTAAGGGACCAAAGGTCAACCCTAAAGATCCTAAAGGTGCGGAAGTTATTTGAAGTTAATACTACTATAGTTTACAAAGTGATATTACTATAAATCATGAGATTTTCATAATGAGAGTATGAGTTTAACAGAAAAGAAAGAAAGAAAAAAATATCACTGTGACCACAATGACAAAACTAGTTCTAAATCATTCAAATCACACAGGTTTAATGTAATGTAATGGTAATGTAATTTAATAATAATGGAAAAACCTAAAATTTTAATATTTTTAGTAGCGAAATTTTTTGCACACCATTAGTTGGTAAAAATATGTGGAACTAAAATACTTGTGACATCCTTGTACTTATACTACCATATTTTTTTGCAAATAAATGAAATGAAATTTCCAGATACATCTATGGTGGTACTTCCGTAGTAAGGTGGTTCACCAGAGAGCTTTGGAAGACAACAGCGCCACCTTGTACTCTCAGCTAGAGCTTCTCATTGCAAAGCTCTCCAATGAGATGCTAGGCTTGAATGACAGTCCCCGTGTTCAGATACTTATGTGCTTGGAAATCGGGCAGGCATTCCTCCTCTATGATCGAATACAAGGGGCTGAAGAGTACTTGATTAAGGCAAGAGAACTTGCTGGGTTAAAATTGGAGTTGACAGGTAACTCTGCTTATGATACCTGTACATACAAGATAGAAATAAAAAACTTTTTGTTAGACTTTAGAACTTTTAAAAGAACACAATAATAATGTAGATTCTCACTAACTAAAAAGTCAAAGGTCTACATCAGGTGCCATTGCTCCATATCATATTTAAAAAAAAAAGATTAGTGTAGAAAAAAAGAAAGATGTAAAAGACGAGTTGTAGTAAGTATAGTTGTATTCAAAGTCCAAGTCAAAATGCTTTTTTCCGTAACATCCGGCATCACTTAGCATTGTCTTAGAGCTATGTGAATCTTGGCGCTAGTTCCTCGCGAAACTACGAGCCTCAGTTTTATAGTAATGTCTAACGATGGTTTCTCGAGTGAGTGTGGTCAAGACTATCTGAAAGAGATAGCTTTTAGTGATATGCCACTGTTCTCAGCATTTATAGTTGTTTTTATTTTTTTATGGACATTAGGACATAAAATTCTAGTGTGTCAATGGTCCGTGATAGAATCTGTGGTTTGGTTTTGTCCAGGTAGGGCACAAGACACAAGGGGCACAAGAGCAGGACAGAAGCCTCATTGCGCAATTTGAGACTCTTGTCATATACATTTGCTGTCAACACATGTCATATGTCACATGTGCTTATAATTATTTGTTCTTCCAGGTATCCTAGGCAAGAGGACAAAGTTCCAACAAAACATTCTACCTCAGCTGGCTCTATCCAGTGAGCTGGCCGGGAACATGGATCGACCTTCCGCTGAAGAAAGCCATGGTAATGCAGAACTACCGGTGAATATAGAGCTGGATGATGATGTTAGGCTCAACAAGATTCAGTATGAAGAGAAGATCAATCAGGCTGAGTTACCTAGCTTGGAGCAGACACTTTGTCTATTGACTGTGTAAGGAAATAATACTACTTATATCAAGAGGCAGGGCTGGCCATATAGCTCGTGGAACCGACAACAGCTGAGGACTAAATGTTCTCGAATAGCTACCACGAACCGGACGACGAAGCGTTGGACGCTCTTCTACCCGATGGTTGAATGGAAAGGGCTCAAAATAGTTCTTTCTGGAAACGTGTGAAGGAGGCCTATGTCCAGCAGTGGACTTCTACAGGCTGCTTATGATGATGATGACATTTATCAAAATAATATTAGTAACTTTTACTAAAATAATATTGGTAACTTTTACCAAAATAAATTATGCTCACATCCCCTCGTCAATTTTGTCCCCGCAACGAAACGGTACCCCATAAAGTGAAATTACACGCACATGAAGCTTAACATCTGTATGCCTCAAGTTGATGGATGTAGATAGTGCCGCATGCCAAAGGTAGTGACTACGGCAAATACCCTCAATTAAAAGCCTATATCCAGCCATGGAGTTAAAAAGGTGATATTTGTATAAAAATTGTTTTTGTCAGTTTGATTGAAATATTGATCAAAACAAAAGTTTTTTTATTAAGCTTTTGAAAGTTTATTTACTGGTCGTGATAATAAGTCTAATGTTACAGCTAATATCTCCAAAAAGCACAGCCCAAAAAATTATATTTGAATATAATGGTTTTTGTAAATTTGATTGAAATATTGATCAAAACAAAGTTTTTTACTAAGCTTTTGAAAGTTTATTTACTGATAATGATAATAAGTCTAATATTACAGGCAATATCTTCAAAAAGCACAGCCCAAAGACGATCTAGCGACAGAAGAGCTCCAACCCTATATAGAGTTGATACTAGCTCAGAAACGAGGCGCGTGGTCGTGTCGCGTAGCAGCGTTACTGATCCGCTGTAAGCTAGAGAGCACGCACAAACGCACTGTGGAACGCGCTATGCTGCAATGCGAGTCTATAGTCGGGGATAAGACCCTGCCTTCTAATACCACCAGGTGAGTTTTATCAGCTCTATGAATATATTTTTATTTAATTATTATTAATTAAAGATCATAATTATTTATTGAAATTGAAATTTTATTAACCATCTTCAAAAAAGGGGGAGGTTCTTAATTCGAATGTATTTCCAACAGCGGATGCAAGAACCAACAGCGCTATCGAGAGTTCAATCTAACTCGACGAAATTACCCTTGATATGTTTTTTAAACACGGTACTTTAGTGACTGTGACTCCATCTACCGCTTTGACGATATACATAAAGCTATATATAAAGCTTGCTCGATAATCGCAATTGCATTCACTAGTAGCCCGGTAACGCTGTCGGAAATCGCCAGGCGATTATACCAGCATTTTAGTCCGTTCGAAAAAAAAAGAATTGTATTCAGTTGAATCAACGAGAGATCAACCTTGCTTAATTCCATGGTTTCAAATCCCATAGGTATAATTTTTGGGATTATATTAAAATCTTTGTGATTTTAATATCAATTGTTGATTAGAAATTGTGTATTATATTATTTTGTTTGGTCCAGGCTCTCATACCTCTGGGCATCAGGCCTCGCGCCGGCTTGGACCTGGCGTCAGCAACTAGCAGACTTATACCTGAGCCTGGGACTTGTAAAAGCAGCTCTTGAAGAGTACCAGAAACTGCATCTGTGGGAGGATGTCATAGTCTGCTATACTCTACTACAGTTGAGACATAAGGTTTGTTAGTGGGATATCAAGCTGTAACTTTGTTGCCTATTCTTATAGGCTTTTGTATGCGTAGATGATAGGGGAAGGTGGGGTAGAAATCTGTTGTTTTGTGGTTGTACAGCTTTTGGTGAAGGGCTTGTGCGGGGAAGTACTACCATGCACTTCTGTCGCTAAGCAGCGTTAGTGTGATCCAGTTTTGAAGGGTGTGAGGGCCGGTGACATTACAGGCACTTGAAGCTAAACACCTATATGCCTCAGGTTGATGGATGCAGAGCAGTGCATTATTGGGCATGAACGAACGTGACCTGTGAGGTAACTACTATTGCAAAATGTGGGTATGTGCCAAATGTAATATTTGGACGTACTTCTGACCCTCTTTAGACATCCACAAAGACGCTTGAGTTGATGCTACTCAGTAGGCCCTTAGAGATCTGAGCGGGTATCTAACGTGCTTGGGCATTAAAGTCTGTTTGAGTTTTTGTATGTAAATTTTATTTTTACTATTTATATATTAATTTTTTATAATTTGTATTCTATTGTTTTAGGCGGCTGAGATCATTCAGCAACAAATCGACATTAACCCAACGGTTAAACTGTACTGTCTACTCGGTGATGCCACAGGTACCTATTATTCAAAGATTTGTAAACTGTTCAGTTCCAACATTACTAAGTTAGATCCTTTTCCATAATCAACTTAAATAAGTCTGTTCATTACCAGCTGTTAATATTTATGAGGGTGTGTTGGAGTCACTACACTTGCACCAATTGGATTCCTCACTGAAGAGTGTTGGTGATATGCACTTAGCTGATGCTACTGCCTATATCTGGTACTTTCCTTAGTTACATCTCTGACTTCCATGGTATGTGGTAAAAGGGTCCAGTACATATAACACCCAGACACAGAACAAACGATATGTTTTCACTGTTTGAAATCAGGCTTTCAAGTTTTTAAACCAGATCTGATTCTGATCTTTTTAACATGTAATCAAACTTAATTCAGCACTACTGGTGTAGTGGGAGCGATTCCGTCTGCTGATCTTACGGTTGTGAGTTCGAATCCGGTCGTGCATCATTATTTCTAATCACACAGATGGAAAACTGGTTTTTAAAGTGTGAACTAATTTTCAGATGAAATTAAATACTACGAAAAAGCTTGGGAGTTCTCTAACTGCAAAAGCAGTCGAGCTCAGCGGCACTGGGGCAACTTTCTCTACGACCATAAGAAATACGAGGAATGCATTCCACATTACGAGAAGTCAGTTGAAATCAACTCTATTCAGGAAGGAGTTTGGCTGAGACTTGGGTAAGTTTTAAAGTAATTAGTGGCGCCATCTAGTTTTGATTTTGGTATATAGTTTGGGGTGTAGTTAGCAGTATGTATTGTTATTTATTTATTTTAAAAAAGAATAGCATCACGACATTATTCCCTAAGGATGTCTAAGGGGGGTAGTCAGAGGTATGTCCAGATAGTACATTTGGTACATACACACATTTTGCAGTAGTTAGTATTCCATACGTTGTAAGCCCATCACCGCTGTAAATGAAATTTATACAAATAAATAAAATTGAAGTGTCTGTTTGTAATATTAAAATAACCGCTTTTTACTACATGCATATGAATGTATATGCGAAACATATACCAAAATAGCATTTTTTAAAATTTTTGTCTGTCTGTCTGTCCGTTTGTTCCGGGTAATCTCTGGAACGGCTGGACCGATTTCGACGGGACTTTCACTGGCAGATAGCCGATGTAACAAGGAGTAACTTAAGCTACTTTTTATCCCGAAAAAATAACGGGAACGGGAAAAAACTGCCACTCGGGCGAAACTGCTAACGGCTGCTATTTTATGCCGTATTAACGCCATCTGTTGGCGACATCGAGTACTACTTCAGTTAAGATTTGTAAGTAAAAATGTTTACCGCCCAACGAAGTGGGCACGTGTCAGCTAGTAATTATATAAAAATCAGTTCTGTAGTTTCGTTTTTAAATCAAAATAACAGAAAAAAATCCACCCAAAGGTCCGATGACCATTTTCATGACTCATGAGTAGAGGTTGGAAGTTGGTTTCAGAAGTTTATTTATTATAACTATGATTCCAGGTATGCAGCCCTAGTGACTGAGCAATGGGAGACATCAGCGAGAGCCTACCGCCGGTACACATATCTACAGCCGAACTCCTTCGAGGCGTGGAATAATCTCGCTAAAGTGTACCTTAATCAGCTTGATAAGAATCGAGCGTACCGCGCCCTTATGGAGGCTCTGAGATTCAACTATGATAGCTGGAAGGTAATGTATAAAAAAAAAATATTGATATACATTTAACACAATGTCATCTAACCTCAAACTAAGAAAGTAAAAATTTATTTATTTGCGACCCAAAATTTAATCTGCTGTATTAAATTTTGGGTCGCTTATGAACCGTGATAGTAGGAGAGTTGAAATTTTCATAAATGATGTATTTCTGTTGCGTCTATAACAACAAATACTAAAAAACAGAATAAAATAAATATTTAAGGGGGCTCTCGTACAACAAACGTTTAAATTTTTTGCGGTTTTTGTCATAGATAGGTACGGAACTCTTCGTGCGCGAGTCCAATTCGCACTTGGCCGGTCTTTTTTTTGTTTTTTTTTTATGTGTCTTACTGATGGAACAAGCAGATGACCCACCTGATGTTAAGTGGTTATCATTACAAACCATTGCCTTTGTGTCTTGGAACTTGTCAGGTTTTACGATATAATACCGATTTAGTTCATTGTTTCAGTGTACCTACCTACCTTTGCCGTAGTTCTAAAGTTTTCAAAATCATTGGTGAAAAAGTGCCAAAAGAGTTTTTTTTCTGACGAGTGGCGATAGATTATATATTTTAATATTTTCAGCTCTGGGAAAACGTGATAATGGTGAGCATGGATACTGGTCATTTCGAGGACGTGCTGCGTGGAATCCACCGGCTTCTCGACATTCTCCACAAATACGAAGATGTAGACATTCTCTCCCTGATCGTTAGAGCTGTCGTGCAGGACATACAGGATGCAGAGGGTCATGGTGCCGCTAGGTAATTATATTAATAATAATAATAATGCTGGACAATCCACACAGCATCATCTAGCTCCAAGCTAAGCAGAGCTTGTGTTATGGGTACTAGATGACTGATATACTTAATACAATACATACATAGATATTTTTTATTATACATAGAAAATACCCAGAACACCCGGAATAAATATTTGTAGATCGTACAAACATGTATCCCAAGGCGGGAATCGAACCCGCAACCTCCTGCGTCGCAGGCGGACATTTGCCCGCCGCGCCACATCGGTCGTCAATAAACTCCTCCTGCCGGTGCATATTGGCGGCACGGCATGGCTAGGTATTTTTTAGCAGACGAATAAAAATATAACCTAACGACATGACGATAAAGTTGAAAGTATATAAATGTTAACGGTCGTAGATACAAAAGAAATACCGCGGTATGCTTAGGCATGCCGTGTCGGCAGCCTTCAACTTTATTTTCGTACTATTATGTTATATTTTTATTCATCGTCTTATCTAATAAATACCTTGCCATGTTGTGCCGCCAATGTGTGTCGGCCCTTACTGTACAACTTGTGACGAGGCTTATCAGCTCAAATTTGGATTCTCTGTGTTATTGTTTATTTCTGTTTATTTACGTTATAATAGGTTAAGCTAAGTTGTGAATAAAAAAAAACAAGAAAAACTTCTTAAACCATCATGGTTTTAATCTATATTTTGGATAGATATTAAGTAGTATTTTCCCAAGACAATAAATAACAATAGGACGTTAATCCCTTAGTAACGAGATTATTTGAGGATGTCTAAGAGGAGTAGTCAGAGATACCTCAAGAAAATAAAAATATCACATCAAAACATATGCTTTAGATTTAATAGTCGTTTTATATCTGTCTTATTATTTGTATCAGGTTACAGCGAAGAGTGTTGGAGTTGTTCGGTCGAATCACATCCATCCATCAGAACAAGCCCGAGCTATGGCAGCTGTATTCTGACGTCAGTCCTACGTACCTTCTGCGGGCTCAGCGTCTCCTAAAGGCTTACCGCGGATATACTCAGGTAATTGGACTAAAATAATATAATATGTAGGTTTCTCATATTTCCTTTAGAATTTTTTATTTATTTTATTTAGGATTACCAAGAAATAATATATAAAACTTAGACTAAACTCAAAAAACAATGTCCCGCCTTTTGCTTATCCACTAAAGGCAACCACAGCTAACACAGTTATTAAATATTTAATCATTCATAAAATAGTAATTTTAGTCAAATTTAATAAATATGTAAATGGTCATAGAAAATGGTTTTCGGCTGCGGCACTAAACTAAATTTACGCTCTAATTCTACTTGATAAACGCGAAAAATATTAAATGTATATAATTTTTCATTTTTTTGACATAAATAGTTGTGTACATTTTTACACAACATATAGCATCAAACTCTTATTTTGCATAAAAAAGCAAAGTAGGGTAGAAGCTTTGCTTTTTTATAAAAAAAAACTTATACAATAAAACACCCAGACTGAGAACAAACATCTATGTTCAACACGCACACGCAATGTTTTGTCCACGAATCGAACCCACATCATACAGCGCCGAAGGCAGAACTACTACTAAGTAAACTGTGAGACTAGTCAAAAAATGCAAATTATTCGATTTTTTGAGTGAAACATACAACCTTAATGCTTATGATTATTTACAGAACGGAAATTGGCCCAACAATCCCAACACTAGCAAGCAAGTGATAAATCTCGTACAGTCTCTTCTCGACTACAGTTTAAAAGCGCGGCAGGACTGCGAAGACAAAGACACATTACAAGCCAATTCACAACTTTCATCCGCACGGCTCATGGGCCAAGCAGTTATCCGCGCGGCAGAGAAGCAAGACTGGCCGGAGAATAAAGAAGCGCTTGAACAACTGAAAGTTCTGTTTAATAGTGTCACTGAATATATGAAAACGATTATGTAATAAGGTGTTTTATTCTACCCCCAGATTCGTAGTTATGGTTGTATGGGATTGCATACTAGCGTCCTAATAGCTATAATGGTTGTCAGGTTTAAAAAAAACCGACCTGTTTTTCGGATTCAAATATCTGAAACAACTCATAGCGCCCGATAAAACATTAACGTTTTGGGTACAGGTTAGTTAATGTTACTTCCTCGGTGGCGATTAGCTGAGCTACCTACTTTACGTGCTCCATGTATGCTACTCAAACAGGACTCAAATTTTTGAAACAATGAATGACTACCGCCACCTTAGAAGAACAAGCTGCGATGCCGTTAACATCGCAGTCGTCAACATCAACATGTTTATCATGCTAATATTTGTCCTCTATTTATATCATACAAAGAGGTTTTAGTTTAGGGTATACGACTGTATGGAGTTTCTAAATTTGAACGCAACCGACTTCCGTTCACTACGACTGAATGCTGTTTTGACAGCTTTTTGCGCCATGTCTGTTTGATTCGTTTTGTTCGTAAATTTATTTGTCTATAAATATTCATATTTTCGAAAATGTGCTTGTCTGTAAATTCCTTTTACAACAGCCAAATTTTACAATATTTTAAAGTTTACCATCACCCCACTCCAAGGGCTCAAAATAAATAATGGTACCTACAGGAAGGGTAAGGATAACTGATAGACTATTACAGTAGTAGTACATAGTGATAGGAGTAACTAAATGTTTTCAGCGTATAAAGCAGTCTATAAAAAGTACTCTGTGGTATAAAGACTGTCAATTTTGTATTTTTGTCACTGTCACAAACAAAAACTTATTTATTGGGGTGTTTTCGTTTTCTTTCACGTTGTTTTGTCCGATAATATTATTTTTCGGTCATTAATATCGATGTGCCTCTAAAACCATGGCTACAGCTAACGATGAAGAGATTTTGGAAGGTTTCCTGTGTCCTATATGCAAGGCGGACCTGAAATCTGCATCGCAACTCACGAGCCACTTCGAGAGCTTACACCAGGAAGAGCAGGATGTTCTTAGATCCCTGAAGGATATTTTTGGAAAGGCGAAGAAGATAATTCTTAACAACAATGACACAGACTTACTAGATACCTTTGATAGAGCGCTGAAGCTCAATCACCGGGAGGAGTATTATGATGAGGAGCAAACAGTAGGTGTTTCCCGGAGTGCTACAGATTACTTCAAAGCGGTGAGGTCGAATCGTCTTGAAAGGTACGCTACAGAGACCAATAAGCTGTTGATAAGACTGGACAAATTAGTTTGTAATATGCCAACAGATCCAACACAGAGGAAGCAACATGAAAAAGATGTAAGCACATTCTCTAATAATATTTTTTTATATCTACAGCTAGACCTATATAGTTTTAATCATATTTGTATTTCAGATAGTTCCATGGTTAGACGGGACGTCAGTGAAACTATGTCCCAACTGTGCTAAAGGCTTTAACCTGACTCGACGGAAACACCACTGTAGACTATGTGGCTCCATTCTATGTCATGACTGCTCAGTATTCATGGACTTAACCATAGCTAGTAAGTCATCATTTATTTTGATATTTAGACAATAATTTGCATCAAAGCTTTGCCAATAAAAAATTCCTAGCTTGCTCTTTAAGAGTTTCTTCTAAATTGGTCAAGATTTAAACTATTTTTATCAACCAACTCCAGTTGTAAATTCAATAATAATGATAATAAATATTTGTCGACATATCTCACAAAAACTTCTGGCCGCTAACTAAATAAAGTTTTTACTGTGATAACCAAATAACTGATAGAATACTTAAATACTTTTTTTGTAAATACATATTATGTTTATCAAATTTTTATCCTAAGTGGCATCAATATGAATATATAATTTTTTACAGAATCAATAGTAGACCCATCAAAGCAATACCCTCCTCACCAAGAACCTGCAACAGAGAAAGATGGTCTCCGGCTCTGTGATCACTGCTATGACCTCATTGAGCTCCGGAAGCAGGTCCAAGACAGCAGGAATGCTAAGTCAGTGCTTATGACTGCTTATGAGCAGATACGGAGCTTAATGGACCAGGCTCGGCCAGCTGTTGCTATGTATGAAAAGGTATTTGTAATGAACTTACTTGGTATTCAAGACTGGCTGTCTAGGGTAGTTTTGTATCATCTTGCAAGCAACTTCCCTAGGTACATGTTTACAAATTGATTAATGTCAGTGCACTGTCATTATTTCACACCCTAGGTGCCCACATGCTATACCTATGTATACACCGTATATTTAATATATCAAACAATTACACATTTCTTACCAAACACTGCAAATTTGAACCAATTTTTAATTGTTGTAACTGCTATGGGGGGTACATCTACATATGAATAAAAATGTTTGCTAGTTTTCTA
This sequence comes from Electrophaes corylata, assembly GCA_947095575.1. Lineage (NCBI taxonomy): Eukaryota > Metazoa > Arthropoda > Insecta > Lepidoptera > Geometridae > Electrophaes > Electrophaes corylata. The sequence goes on from OX352702.1 coordinate 2,636,402, forward strand.
CTATAATAGCATACAAGTACTTACAAAAATAAAACAAACATAAAACATACCTGTTACATACTGTATTTAATCCATGTACATGTGTGTGGGTATCTACTTACTGTCAGTCAGTTAGTATGAACTTAATGTATGTTTTCACCTGATTGTCTTATAATGCGGTTTCACATTGTGTACTTTCTAATTATAGCCATTCAACAGTGAATGAGTTTTTGTTTTCTTTTAATAGTAAGCATTTTTTCATCCATAGGGGCTTTTTAAGTTTGTCAATCTGGATAAAACCAGTTACTTAGCCAAGATATGAGCATCATGTACCCGTTCAAAAATATTTCTATTGTGTTTTCTATCTATACTTATACATATTGTTGATGTGTATTTCAGATGTGTCAAAGCCTGTTTGATGGTGAGACAACATACACACTCCAAGATGTGAATGCAATGCGCGGTCGTATCGGCAAGCTAGCAGAAGGCATCGACCTGCTGAGCAAGCAAATATCCACCTTCCCTGCTGAGCCCGGCACAAGAACAGCCAGGCTTCATAACTCTATTAGACAAGCGGCTGCTCACTATATCAAGGTAAATATTGAGTAGTAAAAGTATAGTAAAGTAAAGATTTATTTTGTTAAAAGCTTAAAACTAGACAACGGTAGACAAACGAAAATAGAAAAAAAAAAAATTAACAGAAATGGTCACCGCTCAGCAATATGCTAGTGTAGAGGTACTGTAGAGGTAGAAGTGAAGGTATACCCTACCCTGACGCTGCTGGTTTTCTATGGTGACAGACGCCAGTAGTAGTAGAACTCTTAGTAAAGGGGTCGTCCAGGGAAGTACTGCCACTATGCCTATTTCTGCTACCAAGCAACGCAACGTGTTCCGGTAAAATATAAAATCGTATATCAAAAGCAATAAGAGAGCTCTCTGTACAATAATTAAAAACAAAACTGGTTTTGTGCTTTACGAGAAATCATTCGACGACCGATGTGGCGCGGCGGGCGAATGTCCGCCTGCGACGCAAAGGTTGCGGGTTCGATTCCCGCCTTGGGATAAATGTGTACGATCTGCAAATTTTTATTCCGGGTGTTCTGGGTGTTTTCTATGTATAGTATAACGAAAAATATCTATATATCACATCAAAGCCATCACAGCTCAGTTTGTAGTAGCCCTGCCTTCTGTGCTGTAGGTGGTGGGTTCGATCCCCACCGAGAGCAAACATTTGTGTGATGAACATAGATGTTTGTTCTATGTCTGGGTGTTGTATTGTATTCTATGTATGTATTTACAAAAAAAAAAGTATATAAGTATTCTTACAGTCATCTGGTTCCCATAGTACAAGCTATGCTTAGTTTGGGGCTAGATGATGTTGTGTAAAAATGTCCTGACATATTTATTTATTATTTTTATGTAATGTATTGTATTAAGTATATCAGTCATCTAGTACCCATAACACAAGCTCTGCTTAGCTTGGGGCTAGATGATGCTATGGGGACTGTCCAGCATTATTATTATTAATATTATTATTCTATTTTATTTCTGTTTTTACAACATACTTAGTAGTTTATTTAATATTTTTCAGGAAGAACTTCTATCTTTGGGTAAGCTACCCACTGAAACACAGATAGAAGAGGTGCGTCGACAACGGTACGAACGTGCAGAGAGACAGATACAGATGGAGAGAGAGCGCATGGAGAGAGAGAGGCAGCGAACAGAAAGCGCGGGACCCAGTGCTGGTAATTCTTTTTTTGTATATTTTTTGTCAAATTCAAAGTCATACTTGACTAGCCTTACAGATCAGTTAGTAGTTGCTCTGCCTTCTGTGTTGTAGGTTGTGGGTTCAATCCCCACCGAGGACGAACATATGTGTGATCAACATTGACGTTTGTACTCTGACTGGGTGATAAGTTATATTCTAAGTATATTCACAAAAAAATAAAACCGGCCATGTGCGAGTCGGACTCGCGCACGAAGGGTTCCGTACATTATCTATAGTAAAAACGGCAAAAAAAATCACGAAATTACAGGCACATGGAGCTTAACACCTGTATACCTCAGGTTGATGAACACTGAGCAGTGCATATTAGGGCACGTTCCTAAGGAGCGTGACTTACGAGGCAAAACTTTGTTATAAGCGTTGGTAACCACTTAACATAAAATATAAATAAACAACGATTGCTTGTTGTTAGAGCCAAACCAACTTTTAACTATAATCTGTTTCAGGTTTCGAGAACCGCGTGCATAATACCGATGATGATGATGACAGTCCGCTACTAGAACAGATGAATATAATTAGAGAGTACATCCGGAAGGCACGTCAGGAACTCAAGTTTGAAGAGGTCAGTGTCCGTTCATTTTACGCTTCAGACCACATGACGTTGTGATAGTGTTAGTTTCGTGAGGAAACTAGTTAGTATTCTAGCAACGGCGATGGGCTTGCAACCTATCACGTATGAAATGCTAACTACTGCAAAATGTGGGTATGTACCAAATGTACTATCTAGACGTACCTCTGACTACCCCTCTTAGACATCCTCGAAGAATCTCGGGTAGATCCTTGGTACTTAGAGATCACAGGGGATATCTACCGTGCCGTAGTCGTGATGCAATTTTTTTTCTAATATTGATCATAATATGAAAATGAATAATAGCTAGGTATGTAATTATTTTATTTTGGTTTAGTTCAGTTCTATGTTACCATGATGTATAAGAAAAATGAAAATTCGTTATTAGCAATATGATATAAATAAATAAATAAATAAATAATGCTGGACAATCCACACAGCATCATCTAGCCCCAAGCTAAGCAGAGCTTGTGTTATGGGTACTAGATGATTGATATTATATACATAGATATTTTTTATTATACATAGAAAATACCCAGAACACCTGGAATAAATATTTGCAGATCGTACAAACATTTATCCCAAGGCGGGAATCGAACCCGCAACTCCTGCGTCGCAGGCGGACATTCGCCCGCCGCGCCACAGCGGTCGTCGATGTACTGATAAAACATTTTATATTCTTTGACCTATTATGCATTTTGTTAAATAAATAAAATAAGTCTATTTTCCCTCTCAGGTGGCCATTCTGGAGACAAACCTGAAAGAACTGAAGAAGGAATATCATTTGCTTAAGCTCTCAAAGACCTAGTCACACCTTAAGTTAACCTAATTTAGTATTAAGTTGCATGAATGGCCTTGTAGTCTTGACACCTATTTATTTATCTTGCAAAGATTTTGTTAAGTTTACCATTTTGTACCTACCCTATTTATGTTAAGAATCAAAATTATAATTATTCATTTATTCGTTTTATTTTGTAAACTTGAGTATAATATTTCATTGCATAATTGATAGATTACTGACTATAATTAAACATAATAAATTAAAATAATTATCACAGTAACATTGAAAATATAAACATGATAATATTGAAGAACACACAAAAGGCCAAGGCTCTGACAAGTGGCTGAGAGAGAGCCTATATAGTGACATCCAATCTATCAGCACCACAAGCATGGATGTGTTGATAGATAAAATTTTACATAAATTTTGTATAAAACGGGGTTTTATCGAAATTTATCAATATTGGTATGGAACAAAGTCGATAAATTCGGTAAGTTTTACCGAGTACATCGACAAGCTGTCAACAAGGGAATAAAATATGTCGAGGATAGTTCTGTACTAACGGGTGTATTAGATAAAATCAGTTTATCGGCCGAAGTTCCATGATAGCACCACTGGTATACTAGGTAGCTTGTGATCGGGCTAAGCATACAAAGCTTTTAGAACGGTGCTTCATTCCACTACTCGCCGGGTGACTCGAGCCGGTGTAGGCTCTAGTCGCTTACAAGCCATAAGTCAGTGCGGCCTTAGCTGTAATGGCGGCGTAGCAAAATAGGTTTTCGTTTACGTGATGTTTTAGTAACTTTTTAACCCCTCTCAACCCTACCCAAAATGGCGTATATTGGTACAAAGTAAATTCTTACAAATTTAATGCGAGTCGGAAAAAAATACCCCGGCAGACATTAAGGTTGCAAGTTGTTTCGGGCTGGTATAACAACGAGTTTAACGAAAAATAAATACGAGTGCACGTGGTATCTCACTACCGCACCCTCCCCTACTATGGTATTTCGTGATTTTTTCCCCGACATTTTTTTCGTGATTATGGACGACAACTTATCTAAATTAACAAAAAAAAACCTTTAAGCATCAGAAACAGATTTCAACCACTGGTAATGACAGTCAGTGTCGATATACCTACAAATGTCTTAAGAATGGAAGAGGTGACATACTTCACTAGCCATGTTTCTCTCTAAACTTTTCTAGTTTGTCAAGTTGTTTTAGCAGCTGTGGTCTCGTACATAACGCCTTCTTGATCGCTTCATCTAACATCTTCCTTTGATAAAACGGCGGAATTGGCGTATCCTCCAAATGAAATGTATGTATTTTCCCCGCAGTGTCACCTACAAACACATTGTCACCCGAAGTTGAAAACTTAATATATGTTAGCACTATATTATTTGGGAAAGCGTACTCAGCGCATGGAATGTGCGTTTTCCTACGCAAGTCCCATATAGATAACACATTGCCGCTTATAGATATTAAAACTGTGGCGTTAATAGGACAAAAAGCTATGCCGTAGACCGCGGCTGGACAGCTCAAAGTCATTATAACATCGTCCATGCCCTCCAGCCATAATCTTATAGCGCTGTCAGCGCCGCAAGAGACCATTAAGTTATTCATGAATGGTGAGTATTCCATCCCGTATACAGGGCCTGCGTGTGCTCGATAGACGTCAATATGCTGGTTAAGATAGTGAGTAGAACATTTGTGAATGCAGCCCTCGTCTGTCCCCACCAAGTAAATGTGGTCGATGGTTGGATGCCATTTCATACACAGCACGGCAGGATACCTTGTGATCGGAACATCGACTTTCAGACACGTTTTCGCTATTTCTAACCCTTTTAACTTCCCTTCAACGGTGGAAACCCTCATCATTGGTGAGCATATGAAGTCATGGGTCTTTGTGCTAGTGAATCGGTTGATTCGTCCGTCTTGGCAAGTCGTCATAACGTACTCAGTCTCTCTGTCGATAGCCCGCCAATTGGTGACCCATATAGGATCGAAGCAAGGGTTGGTTTCCCGTTTGCTTTTGGCAATCGATTTTACAGTGTATGATGTGATATCTAAGATAAGCACATCTCCGTTTGCGAAGCCGCACGCTAACCAGTTTGCGTTCTTTTCGGAGAACGACACTGAAGTTAATGGGTCATCGAAGCGGTAGATTCGTTCAGGTTTACAAGGATTCTTCGTGCACCAGACGCAGACTAACCCAGTGTGATATTCCGCGTAGCTAAACTTTCCATGGGCAACTGCTAATATGTTCTCGTTTTTAGGATTGAAAGTAATGCTTGTGATAGGTCTGTTGGCTGTGTCTTCGCATTCAAGCGACCACAGCGGTTTCATGGTGTAAATGTAGACTAAATCTAGTGAAAGTGGGTCCATTTGTATCAGTCCACGAAATATTTTTTGGGCATCAGAGTATTCTAAAGAAGCTAAAACTCTTTCCGTCAGTAAAACAGCATCGTTAAATTGTGGAGTGGGAGCTATTTCCTCGAATGTTTTGCCACGTTCTTCGGTTTCCTCTGCTGATTTCTTTTTCTTCTTTCGCAATAAATTGGGAGCAGCGGATTGGTACAAAACCATCTCGTCTGGTTCCTCCTCTTTTTTGACTCGCGCAAGTCGAGCGTAGGTGTCGTGCATATCCCACATTGAAGCGAAGGCAATCGCATTCTTTTTTTGCGGCCTGACGGCAAGAGTGTGTCGAGTTTGAGTGACACACTCCTTAGTTTGAGTCTCTTCGGCTACCATTTTTCGATTTCTGCCTTTTCCTACAGTGATGTACTGATAGTATTCGTTTTCTTCTTCCACATCGTTGGCTTCTTGAGTTCCCTTGTCGTACGAGAAGCAAGGAAGTTCGAACATAAAACATGTTTCCGTTTCTTTAAGGACTACGAAAATTTCAGGTGGGTATGACATTATTGGCTTGCCTTTGGGTAAGTAAAACGCAGACGGAGCGATTTCTAAGTCGGCGTCGTCAGGGACATAACCCTCCTCGGTATTTAGTGTGTGATCGATATGGATTTCGTCTAGGTTGATTGTTGTAGCATAGACTTTCATGCCGGTATCTGTGGCTGATTTAGATGATTTTGAAACTCTGAGGGCCATTTCGCTTTTGAAGCGTGGCTTGCTTTCAAAGGCTGCGTGTGTGAACGTATCCTCCATCGTGATGTAGTCTGGATCTATGATGTTTTCGGGTGTGACATCAGCCCCGTCCACCATCACGCGGTAGGTGTGTCGTTTCTCCATAAATGAGAAGTTGGCCTTGCTCATCCTAGATTGGGAGTCTGCGGCAAAACTGATTCGTGAGACTTCATTTGCTGAGGAACTCACCTCCGTAGAGGTGTTGGAAAAATCAACTGTAGAGCTCTCCATTTTTTTAGTTTATAGTAATGTTAAAAAAATATGGTCTGGGATTGTTGGTCAATAGCACAGATTCTGGGAAATTACAAGTCTTCGAATGACACTCCACTGACGTTCCGGAATGCAAAAATGTCTAAAAGTAGTTATTTAAAAAGTATTCATTAAACAAGCCCTGACAGCAAAACCTATTTACAATGCCAGTAGATATTTTTAAGGCTAAACAAGTCGGTACGTTGTCCATACAAACGCTGTAAGTGTTTAATGTCTACTATTTATTAACGTGCGTCCGAAGTTAAGTTTGATACTGAATTATCTTGCCGTTACCTAGGTACGTTACCCTATATTCTACAGTAAAATCAGATTACCTTGAAAGTTACAAGCGTCGAAAGATTTAGTACTAATTCTTGTAACGCTTGTAACTTTCAAGGTAATCTGATTTTACTGTAGCATATAGGGTAACGTACGTACCTAGGTAACGGCAAGATAATTCAGTATCAAACTTAACTTCGGACGCACGTTAATAAATAGTAGACATTAAACACTTACAGCGTTTGTATGGACAACATACCAACTTGTTTAACCTAGGCCCATCCTGCCGTAATAAGCAACACGTTAGTAATTCAGAGAAAAAACATTTGATTTTGCACCCATTTGAAGCCAAGTTAACGATCAAGCTTTTTCTGTGTAATAGGCTTTAATTACGTGACTAGCACCACAGAATAGAAAAGCCTAGTACGACCAATTATATGTATGTACTGATGTGCCATCATTATGTATTTACGACAAAGTAATCAAGGGGTTCGTAGACCATATCGCACCATTCGTACCGGTTAGTTCCACTTAGTCGAGCGCACTTCCGCTGCTCAAGCATGTGTTGAGTTCATTGTTTCGTCGGTCAACGAGGGATAGGGAGGCTTGATAGAGCTTTCTGTAATTCATCTAGAGAGTATCATCATCAGTCTGAAGGTGGTTACATAAATTTTCCCATAAACTGGGATAGTAAAACTACTTCTGAAATTTCAGGGTTTCAGGGTTAAAGTACCCATTAGTGTATAATCTTTTTCAACGCTTGTTCCATATATACATATTATATCCAAGGTGGGTATAATTATATAATAAAGCTAAGCCAGATCTTTTGTTTGATCAAGAACAAAGATCGTTCATTTGATGAGTCAGTCCGAGATCAAATTGTGCATTAGCGTGGGCGCTTAATTTTTGCAGCTAAATCACTTGATTCCAATTTTGGTTTTGAACCATGTAAGTAAAAAGTTCAAACGCATGCAAAATATGCAAATTACCTAGGTTGGAATATCAGTGGGCGCTGGAATGGTAGATTTTGTAAAAAGTTGGTAAAGCTACTAGGTACACCACTTAATATCTTTTTAACTTTTGCCAACACTAAACTTTACTAGCTTATTTTTTAAGCGTTGGAATTGAAATAAAAAAAGTAGTAAGTACGACGTCAAAACAATTTTAACTTTTATCCTCAACATACCCAGGTGCTTATTATGTATTGTAATTTAGACAAAATCTACCTTACTCAGAAAACAATTCACTCGCAATTCAACATGGCGATGAGTGGTACTGAGAATCGCAACATAGGTAAGGTAATAGCGAGATCATAGACTACGCGCGTTCTGTTGATGACAAACAAGTTGTCCTCTGACATACCACGCGGCTAAGCTGCGTAGAACGCATTTCTTATATTTATTTTCGTACTAGGTACCTACGCAGCTTACGTGGTGCGTCAACTTGTTTTCGCCAACTGCAACTACAATGGTGTGGTATTCGAATTTGATGTTTTCGAAAATGCTATAAAACTATGAATTACTAGCGGCCGCTCGCAGCTTTGTCCGCGTGGCAGTTTTTTTCCCGTTCCCGTTGTTTTTTCGGGATAAAAAGCCTATATGTTAATCCAAGTTATAATCTATGTTTATTCCAAATTTCATCCAAATTGGTCTACTGGTTAGAGCGTGAACTTTCGCGCTTATACTTAATATGTATAGGATATTCAATATTACTTACATATTTGTGAAAATTGTACACAGCATCATCTGGCCCCGGACTACGCATTGCTTGTGCTGTGGAAACAAGATGATGACTGATAGAATACTTACGTACGATTTTTTTTGAGAATACAAACTTAAAATACAATACAACACTCAAGACAGAGAACAAATATCTAAGTACGTTCATCACATAATTTTTTGTCCTCGGTGGGGATCAAACCCACAACATACAGCACAGAAGGCAGAGCTTACTGAGATGTGGGGACTGAATTAGTGTGCATTTGCCCAAAGCACAAAAATAGTGCTCCTATGTTTCAGATATTAGGTGAGGCTTCATGTCCAAAGCGTTATGTACGTGTGTTACCAAGCGTTGTATAACACACATGCCCATAACGTGCACAAACTCGGTCAAACCGCGAACTTGACACCATATTGAGACCACTAGAGGTGTGGTGTAGGTATACAGAGTTTAACCACCCCATGACGGTACCGTCGCAGGAAGCGGAGCGTGACGCGCAGAGTCTCGCTTTACATTAGTAGTGTGCGCGTGCCACAGGACACCGGCTTCCGAGACTTGCGGAAAATCAAGATAACACAGCACTGAGATGAAGAAAATCTTCAAGAAGTTCAAAGACAGTGAGTACCAAACAGAACAGTAAAGTTTACTCTTCCATTCTACATTCAGTTTCATATGTTGATGAGTTTTTCAGTATTCTGAAAAGATTTATTTCTAATTATTTATAGTTAAAAGATAGTACTAGGTTTTATTCATATATAGGTATACAGTAGTAGTAGCTCATTATGAAAGGCTCGTCCGGGGAAGTACTACCACCATGCCTATTACTACCGTCAAGTAACTTGCTGTGTTCCGCTTTGCAGAGTGTGAGTGTCGGTGAAATTACAGGCACATGAGGCTTAACGCCTGTATACTTTAGGTTGGTGGTAATCAGTTACCATCAAGGGAGTCATCTGGTTATTACATTAGCAATTCGTATAAATAAAAAAACACTTTTGAAATTTTATTGTTGTTTTACTTTGGAGGTTGAGTGTTAGGCAGTTTCTGGGGTTTCAGGATTATCATCATAGATTAGATACAGTTTCTAAAAGCAAATACACAGTAGCGGTTTCGACTCTGCTAATTTATTTTTTATGAGACAGAAACAGATGGCTCACCTGACGCTGAACGGTTTTATAACAGTTTAATCGTCCCATAGAGCACGTCCGCTGAGGACGTACCTGATGCGGCGTTGTACTGCGTCAATCACTGTTGACGACAGATGTGGCGCGGCGGGCAAATGTCCGCCTGCGACGCAGGAGGTTGCGGGTTCGACTCCCGCCTTGGGATAAATGTTTGTACGATCTTCAAATATTTATTTCGGGTGTTCTGGGTATTATTTTCTTTATATAATAAAAAATATCTATGTATGTAATGTATTGTATTAAGTATATCAGTCATCTAGTACCCATAACACAAGCTCTGCTTAGCTTGGGGCTAGATGACGCTGTCCAGCATTATTATTATTATTAATACGATGGAGAGAAAAAAATGTGGAACGCTTCACGATTTTGCGTGTCATTCTGGCGCCGGGGCCATGCTAATCTTCTCTGTATCGTTCCGATTCTAGCATGTTGTCAAGTCATGTTGTGTAGGTTTTTTTCACCCGGGCCGTACCATTATCACAATCAGTCTTATTACGATTCAGCTTAAGACCTAAACTGAATTGTTCCGTTTATACAGATTCGATGATACAATAACGAACCGTAACCCAACGAAATAAAATTCAGTTTAGTAATCGCAATAAGACGTGATTGTAAGAGGGTGTTCTTCTGGATTTAGGTAAAAGTAAACATTTTTCTAATATAAAAATTCATTGGTGCAGTGCACGACCGGATTCGAACTCACAACCTTAGAGTCAGAAAGCGGAGTCGCTTCCTCCAGACTTCCAGTTCTCTAGATCTTAGATTTAGATAGGTATGTACAAAATACTTATGAAACAGTTGAACTATCTGCAGACCGTTGCAAGCGATCGAAATATAGTTCAGTTGATCCCAATCGGAAGCGTCTCCAAGATATGCATATTTAAAAAAAACAAAGAAAGAAAGAAAATATATTTATTCAAAGACAAAGATAGATACCTAGATCACATTTTATTGTACACAGGGATACCTACATAATCCATCCAGGCGTAAACGAATACAGTACAATAGGCGGTACAAACTTATAGTTATGGTGGCATGTAGCTTTTATTGCGAGACTAAATCATTTTATTTTAGTCTTTCATATAATAAGTAAGTAGTAGCCAGCCACATACATTCATCCATATTTAAGTAGATACTTAGTCAGTTAAAACAGATTGCGTTTTCTCAGAATCAGAAGCTTAACCACTGCAAAACGCACGCATAGCAAAACATCGGATTAAAAACTTATTACTACGCAATCTTCGGCACGTAAATAACCTCGTCACGGTTAGTTCCCATCGTTTCACCAAGAGCCAAAAGGAGCAAGACAGCATCAGATACTAGGGGCGGGTTATCCTTAGTGCAGAGATGGGGCTAGTGCAAACGGGGGCATAATATAATACATGCATAAATCGAAAGAAATTGAGTTAGGTATATATATTTTATCAATAATAATAATAAATCTTTATTCAAAAATTCAAGCTACATATTATTCAAAATTGTTATTCTACGCAGTGGTATGGTGGCTTGTGTGCAAGTGTTACTGTATTGCAGTATCTACACTAAGCATCTAATAAAACTTGCGTGACTGATAAATAAATATGATAAACTAAAACATAATAAATAAATATTAACACATTCACACCTGGCCTTCTAGTCCCAAACTAAGCAAAGCTTGGGAACCAGATATGTAGTTGATATAATACTTAAATACTTTGTTTTGTAAATACATACCTACTTAGAATACAATATAACACCCAGACACAGAACAAACATCTACGTTCATCACACAAATGTTTTTTCTCGGTGGGGATCGAACCCACCACCTACAGCATAGATGGCGGGTCTACTAGTTACTAACTGAGCTGTGTGTGACGACAGCTGTCTAAATGTTCATCTAATTATCTAATCTAATCTAAACTAAATGATCATTCTTTCTGTAAAATGAATGTACAGGAAAAGTCTATGTCCAGAAGTGGACTTCTTCAGGTTGAAGATGTTGTAACGATTTCAGGATTTCAAAAACATTCAGGGTGCATCGTTTTATTGCGTAGAGGTGTACTAAGAAAGGTATTCCCGAAATTCAACCCTTAAACGGGTTGGAGGTCAAACTTCTATAACTACACGTAGACAAAATCGCGCTCGCTTTTCTAGTCATAGACATAGGGGCTCATGAATTACATAAATATAGGTAGCTCATGAACCCCTAACACTAGTCCCTGATCATGACCCTGTGGGTTATCCTCGCCGCCCACATTTCAGCGGCGGCGTTTGTGCGCGGGCGCGTGCGCATACCTACGAGCATCGATACACCATGTATCGTAATTGCATCTCAACTTCGTAATAAAACGAAACGTGTGTGACCCACGGATTTCGGAAACGATAAAGTCCTGGTTTCTAAGAAATATATCATTTTGTAATGTAGGTTACATTAAGTTGTTATTTCTTGAATTTAAGAGGCGCTGTAACTTATTTTTGCCTTTCTAGAATGTAAACACGAAACTAGCTTTTATATCTATGGACTAAATTAGGTTAGTAGGTAGGTAGGTAGGTAGGTACTACAACAACGCAAGACGTAGCAGGTGGATGCGCGTTGAAATCTTTTGTATCGGTGGCGGCGAGCAGAGCGTAGAGACAGTAGCCTACGTTTTCATAGATAACTATCTATCTAGGTGTCTATACCAATAAGAATCTTAGTCCTAGCCATGTCCTAACTCCGTTGCTGACGTATAGATAACGCAGAGCCTGAATCTTTCAGGACATACTTGTCTTAGCTTGACGTAGAGGTTAGTAAGAAAGGAAGTCCCGTGCATTTCCTTTACTTTTAACATAATTCTTTTTCCTATCAGACCAGTACCCGATGTGCTGATTGATTTTAAAATAATTTAAAAATGTGGTTACTCGTTATTTTTTTTTAATTCTAGCAACTGACCAGCGTTAATTATCTGTCATAACATAGTAATTATTACGAAATCACTGCGTAATAAAGGCCCGGTCTTCACAAAATATTAAATAGATTAAAAAATAAGTGTTGTAACGATATCGTTGTACTTTAACCAGTATTTCTTCTGGACCAGTTTATTGAGGTTCGGGAAACCAGGTAGAATCGTGTCGAACACATTAAATCGGTCACAATCTGAAATTCCTCTACGGAGCCGTCACCGTGACGAGTGTCCGGTGCGGTACTGCGCAGACGCAGGAACGTAGGACATTTATAAACAGTAATGCATTCACTTACTCATACGGGGCTCGATCGATTGGAGAAATCATTTTAACTAACCATCATAAGGGCTGTAATTCCTTTGGTATTTGTAAACACAGAAGCTTTTCACTAGAGTTTACAGAATTATATTCATATTGCCTGCACTTTATAGCGGCTGCGTAAAACATTCTCGTCACTGTTACTTTCAAGTCAACAAAAAGAGATAGCAATAAACCTTGTACCCAGAAGTGAACCAATACTTTTTTTTTATCAATCTCAGCTAGGCTTATACTCAGCAGTGGGTGAATGTGGACTGATTATATATATACATAGATCTCGGTGAATATTATGAATAAAATCATCACCGTCAACCCGAACGGACCTTGGGGACTCCTTTATTACATTTATGTTTTTGTTGGTATTAATTTCTACTTTTACCCTTTGGCCCTGAGCCATAAGTTTATACAATAACTCAAAGTGATCCTTATGATACTACTCAATGAATTAAGTGTATGTTTTATGTAAGTGTCTGAAGGGTAGTTTTTCAGCATATTGAGATACTAGTTCCTGTGTACAGTGTCAGCGACTCAGGCGCAGCGGGCGCGGGTCGAGAGGTCGCGTTCGCAGACGCGCCCCGCCCCCCTAATTGCCGCGCCCCACGCAAATAAATAATTTTTATTCGAAGCGCGGAGATCACGCTCCTTCTTGACCTTAAATTACAACACGTGAAGCTCTTTTTGTGAAATTTTAATCGGTTTCCCGCATGCCAGCGTTCTGTATCTGGCGGCTGCAGTACGCATCACCACTGGTCGTAAGGGCGGCAACTATTATACACAGATTTTGGATTCTCGCTCAGGTAATGCAGAAAAATCCATAAATCCATAGAGGATAGGTTCCTATAGTGAAGTTATGCTATCTAATGGAACGAAATGTATGTAGCAAGAAGTACTACTTGCAACACCTATTTTAGTCCAGTTTCGAGCCAATTTCAAGTATTATTCCTACTTACACAGTAAGTACAAATATTAAAAAATATCAAAACAAAGCATTGAACACAAAAATGGCTATGCTAAAAGCATGCGATTAATATTTAATCATGAAAGTGCCTAATAGTAAAAATATGCAAATATATATGTATTGAATGAGGATAAATATTTATATTTTTTGCATATAAAATAAATGATGCCGAAGTAAGATAAACTCTACTATTATTTCCCAATATGAATAGGCCAAATACTTCTCATAACATAGCTAACGGTTATTATACCGACTCATACAAGTAAGATCACTATCGATAACTCTTTATTGCGGCTCTTCGGAATAGTTTGAACCGCCCACGTTTTTGATAGAAAATAAACGTAATAATTATAGTATTATCTCACGAAAATCATTATAAGCTAGCTGATTTAAGTAACAATATTTCGAAAAGAGGAGAAAAAAAGGTAACATAAATACAAAGATGTTACAAAGTCAAAAGGCGTTTGTTCATTAGATTCCTTTGAAATATTATCCAGATATTCTGATAATCGATCAGCAGGGCTAAGAATCGATGAACGAAGTTTCGTATTATCGTTTTGAGTAACACTACACTACGCGGCATGTCTGACAGCGACAACTTGACTGCGAAACAGTTCGAGAGTTGACCCGCAGTGTATTACAAAACGACAATACGAAACTTCGTATAGACTTGCAGGTAGCTTATAGATAGGTAATTCATTATTTTACAAATTTCCGCTTTTGATTCTATGAAGTGACACTGTTGCGAGTAATCCGTAATAAGATTTTTTTCTGTGAATAGGCAATACCGTCTTTACCATAAGGGCCCGTGCCCAGGGCCCCCATTCTCAGGGGGCCCCGTAGGACCGCCAATTTCTCACACACTTATTCTCAAAACATTTTTATCGGGCACGCTACATTTTTTTCATAAATCAGTAATCTTATTACAAAGCGTATACTACGCCATTATATCTATACATCATATTTATCGGCAAATATTTGAAATGAATTTATTAATTTAATGGGACAGAAAGTTTTGAAAACCATTGTCAAAGAACTTAAATCAGCAAAGTACTACTCTATCAGCGTAGATTCTACGCCAGATTTGTCCCACGTTGACACGTTTTTTTTCATACTGTATTTGATTACCTACAATAAATGGTCATGCTTAGTAAATAAATGTTATTATAACTAGCTTTTTTTACCTTCCAAAAGGGCCCCAAATTCATGTGTGCCCAAGGGCCCCAGCCTAGTTTAAGACGGCTCTGTGAATAGGTACTTAAAAACTGTTTCTTATCCCCCACTGATTGCTAAATTTCAGGCTAAGCCCTAACTAAAATGTGCGTTTTGAAGATTTCGAGATAAATCAGTGAAATGATCTCTTTCATAAATAGGTATTAAAGATTTAAAAATTGCATTCTTCTGATAACCAGCAATACAGACATATTATTTATCGCACCGGCGCGGCGGCACGGCGATTTGAGTGCTTGTTCGGAAACTCGGAAGGTAGACGAAATTAAGTGTAAGTGTAGGCAACGATAATTGTACCGTGAGAAACATGGTGCATCTTCGCCTCGCTGTGTGCAGATTGCGTTGTAGGTACTTTGTTTTTAAGTCTGTGTCCTAGATAACGGTAAAGGATAACATTCAGAGCGTTCCGTAGGGTAGTCAGATCCATGCATATTGATGCATAGAGCTGACTACCCTGAGTAGAGCTCTTAGTGAAGTCGTCCTGGGAAGTAGTATCACTATGCCTATTTCTGCCGCCAAGCAACGCAGCGTGTTCCGAGTGCCGGTGAAATTATAGGCACATGAGGATTTACGCTTCAGGTTGATGACCACAAAGCAGTGCACGTTCCTAACAATCGTGATTTGCAAGGTAATGTTTTGTGGTGATAGTAACCACTTAACACTAGGTGGGCCATCTGCTTGTCCCATCAGCGAGTCGTATTAAAATATATCTCCTCTGGATAACTCCCACAGGCTAAAAAAATTGCATAAAAGTGCTGGGCGTACCTAGTAACCTACTCAAGATCCTCTGAGGATGTCAAGTCTAAATAAATGAATAGGGCCCTGCCAAAGAATCCTATAAGATAATGAGCTTACTAGGTACTTAGACCTATTGGTACCACCAGACTTACTACTGTATTATATATCCGGCATATAATAACATAGCTCATTTGCTCTCACGTGGGACAAGACACATTCAGCTGCGCGTGCGCCGACAAACAAAAAGCCAACCTAATCGCATGTAATTTTACGTTTTGCCAAGATGCGGTGAAAGTAAACGTTTTAGAAAATATTCAAATCGTGACTCTGATTTGTGATGTTGTGATTCCAATTAATAAAATTAAGCAGCTGCTAACTTAAATTTCGATAAAATAATAATGCTGGACAATCCACACAGCATCATCTAGCCCCAAGCTAAGCAGAGTTTGTGTTATATGACTGATATACCTACTTAATACATGCACACAAACAATGCATAACAAAAATACATATCTAGAGGACATGTACAAAGGCGAGCTTAACCCTAACAAAAGTTTTCGTCCAGTAAACTTTTGAGGCTAGAGAGAGGTGACTATAGAGGTAGTACTATAAGTTTGTATGAAAATAACTTCACGTGGTCGAAGCCACGCGCGTTTCGCTAGTAGGTATTCATATATTTTTGTCGCTGTCCGTTCTTATGGGACCATATAGCTAGATAAGTGAGTACGAACTCTACTATTATATTGTAGTAGTATAGTAGAGCTCTTAGTGAAGGGGTCGTCCGGGAAAGTACTACCTACCACTATGCTTTTTCCCGCCGCCAAGCAGCTTGCTGTGATCCGGTTTGAAGGGTGTGGGTGACGGTGTAATTACAGGTACATGAGGTCTAACACCTATATGCCTCAGGTTGATGGACGCAGAGTAGTGCTTGGCGGCAGAAATAGGCATGGTGATAGTATTTCCCCAGGCAAGCCCTTCACAAAGAGCCCTACTACTACTTAATCAAAATTATACTAATAACCATACCAATCAACAGATAACTTCTATATGTCCCTCAATTTTGGCAGACAGGAGGACACAGGAATAAAACGTTCAATCTGTCCTCCTATAGCGTTATTGATAGCGTAGGTAAACCACAATCAATCTATTTATACTTCCTTCTTTAAATATGTTGGCCTAGAATCTGGTCTTGATCATTTTTATCGCCTAAAGTCTAGTCAACAGGTTTTAGAAAGATTGACTAGCAGATTCACTACCTACTATAGAAAGCGAAATTCAAGACCGCTATTGTTTCCGTTTCTTTCAAAGGTGAGGCAGCCGTTTTTTGACGGCCGATAGTAGATTCGGTAATCAATACAGTGTACAGGTACCTACATGATCATACATACGTACTTAATTATAACACAATTAAAAGTGTATTTCATTTATTTTTTGGCCTAATATTACTGATGGAGAAAAGGTCACGTTCATAAGGAACGTGCACTACAATGTACTACGCTATGCTTTGCGTCCATGAGGTTTACTGTGCCTGTAATTACCGACACCTTCAAATTTGAACACAGCAAGCTGCTTGGCGGTAGAAATAGGAATTCTCTTCATTACTAGGTATTAAATTTACCGATTTCTAGTTCGTAATATTTTTACTTGTGATACATTCACTTATGGTCAACAACGGACGGTCATAGTTCTGACAGAAACACGACGACTGGACTGACTGTAACAAATTGAAAATCACTAATACTAGCATTGGTCACAGCTACCGGGCGACTGTGACAGATGACAGATGGAATTTTAATAGAGTTTTATTTGTTGGTATGGCATGCTGAATATGCAAAACAACTTGTGGTAAAAACCTATTATAGAAATCCTTATAGATGGACCATCTGATGTTCAGTTGTTACCATCACCTATAACAAAGCGTTGCCTCGTACCTACGTCATGGTCATTAGGAATGTGCTCTACGATACACTGCCATGCGTCTATCAACCTGAGACATACCTACAGGTGTTATGTCACATGTATCCGTAATTTCACCAATTTCACCGGCACCCACACCCTTCAAACCGGAACACAGCTAGGTGTACAACGGGTATTAGGTAGTAGTACTTCCTCTGACGAGCCCTGCTCTACTACTACTGTGAAGTTAGATTTTCTGAGTAGGTACGGTTTTCTGGTAGCGAGGGATTCGAATCTGTGGTCGTGGATTTTTCTATTTCTTCGTAACTGCAAAGCAAAATATCGCAGAGTGTGAGAAAAGTAAGTATCTTAGCAGCAGCTGTGGGCTTGCAAGTGGGCTATTACGTATTGAATACCAAATACTGTCAATATGAGTACGGATTTGCGGAGAAAAAAAAATCAGCCCCTTTTTTTAAGGCACCTATAAGGTATATAAAAATTGGCTCCTGACTAAAAGTACAATCTAATGGCTATAAAACATTGAGTTGTTCATTTCTGTTACCCCGATTTGTTTTTGCAGAATAAATACCTCGTACCTAGTACGAGCGGCTGTGGCTACGGTTCTAAAGGATATTTTCCGTACGATTTTTTAGGATTTACCCAAACGTACCCAAAGGGTAAAACAGGACCCTATTACTAAAACTCCGCTCATGAACCGTGTTAGTTAGAGAGTTGACATTTTCACAGATACAGTATTTCTGTTGACCCTATAACAAAAAATACTAAATAACAGAATAAAATAAATATTTAAGAGGGCTCTTATACAATTAACGTGATTGTTTTGCCGTTTTTATCATAGATAATGGTATGGAACCCTTCGTGCGCGAGTCCGACTCGCACTTGTCCGGTTTTTTCTATATATAGAGGGTCCAAATAGACATCGTGAGG
The DNA here is from genome assembly GCA_947095575.1 of Electrophaes corylata. Taxonomy (NCBI): domain Eukaryota; kingdom Metazoa; phylum Arthropoda; class Insecta; order Lepidoptera; family Geometridae; genus Electrophaes; species Electrophaes corylata. Next base: position 2,655,095 of record OX352702.1, read on the forward strand.
CAGGCATGACAAAATCGATCCTCGAGGAATGCATAAAATCCTAGGAATGCGATGCGTGTATCAAGCTATTTTCGGTGACGACAATAGGTCGCGTGGGTATTGCCGTGACGCGTGTGCGCACGATTTCGGCAGTCGTGTTGTGATCCGTCAGGAGTCGGCAGGGCTGCGGCATTGCCAGCATTCTCGGTATGCCGTTGTATAGTCACTAGGGATGTAGAAGTCAGACATAGGGATGATCCAAAACCTGAAAATTATTTAACTCTCTCGTCGTGAAACTGTCATCTGCTGAATTTAAACGTAGCTTGACATTAGTTAAGTATGTCACTGTTTATCAGTGAAATTACAAGCACATGACTTCAGGTTGGTGGACGCAGGGTAGTGCGTCAACTTTGATGTAGGCAATTTCAAATTGAACAATTGTATTCCCTCGAGTGAAACTTCGTCAACCAGAACCAAATGCCGCGTAGTTGTTTTGCAACATAGCACGTACAACAGTTCCGAACATTATACAGCATAATGTGTAATAACAATTATTAGCATTACGAATGTAAGAGCGCAGTAATATCTGCTGCAGTAAACCGTGAAATTGAGAGGTAGTAAAACTCTATACAAACGTCCCGATCTTGTCTGTTATCCATTGAAGATTGGTTGGCTCACACAGATTTTTGGGGGGACTATTTGATCGGTTGTCAAAGTTATAGTTGGACTAGAGGCGAGAAAATGAACTATTTCTCAATCTCTAACTACTATTTTATAATTAAGCACGAACTGAGCCATACAATTTTTGAGGGACTTTCGAAAGATCAAATCGATTCGTCTTAAAGTTTCAATTGAATGCAGCATCGTTTTGAAATTCGAAATAAACGGCGATAAAAGGAACTTCATAAACAATAAGCTATTAAAGGACGATTAATTTAGATTACACGAGCAAAAAATCTGATTACAAGCAGATCGGGTTCTAAATCGGGTAGTCTGTACGCCACACAACATATTACTTTACAATTTAAGAGGATGTATTAAACCCAGATTAAACAACATAAATGTTATTACACCTGTCGCATTTGTTTTATCGAAACCGTAAAATATGTGGGTCATAAAAATTGTCACCGAAAGCCATGCCGAAAAGTTATGCGCGTGAGTTCCCACCCACGAGTTCTGGTGCTTATTCTGACATTTTATTATGCGCACGAGATAAGGGCCACTTTATCGGCTACAAAGTCTTCTAAATAACCATTTTTGAAGTCGGTTAAATGAATGCGGCTGTTATACCGCTTGTTTCTGCTGATAGGCTTTTGGATATTTAATAATTTTATATGCAACTATATATAAATTATGTTATTATTGTCAAAGATCAAAGCCATGGAATTATATCTACCAGGTTATAATAAATAGCCCTACTCTTGTTTAAGTCTTACTACTCTTGTTTAATCGTCATAATGACGTCCGATATAGCCAAGACGGGCAGGGCGTAAATTCAATTTGGCATCTAGGTGTAGAAACTAGCCTTCAACTACGGTTTTTCTCGCGATTTATGTACTTGATATTATGCTATTCTACATTTCCAGTTTGGAAAAAGTGGAATTGAGGTAAATGCTAAATAGGGTTATAAATATAGGTTGATCCTAGTTTCATCCAAATCAGACCAACAATGATCAGACATTACTTTGAAAATCATAAAAATCTTTAATGATTTTACATTTATAACATTAGTCTTTTCTTAAAATAGCGGTCGTCGCTTTCTGGTAACCACGGTTTGAGAAGATAACGAAATACAAATACAGGTGTCAAGAAACAATGCTGGCGTGTGAAGTGGTATTGTTTGACCCTTAGCACCTGGTAATTAGGGAATGGTAGTCGTGATTCTCAAATTTTACCCATTTAAACTGACCACACCACTTGGGTAATATCTGAAGAGGTAATACTTAACACTTTTGCGGAGATACACTTTTAATAAAACAAAAAAGAATACTTATCAGCTACCTGTTAGATATTTTTTGGGCTTTACCTACAGTTTCTAAATAGGTTAGTCATCTTATAACTTTACCTTTATTGCTCTTGTGAAATTATACTAACAGGTTGCCCCAGACAACACAGTCAAAACTCATTTTTTCTCAAATACCATAAGTGTGACAGGAATCGAACACGCAACCTCTTCCCACCCACTAGCAGAGCCATAATAAACGGCTCGTGACCCTCGTTTCACGTCTGCGAATCGTGCCCGCGGGGCTCGAGAGTGCGTCGACGTCGAACGCTGTTCATTTCGGGGAGCCCCGATACTCTATCAGTGGGTGAGAAGGCGGCGGCGGGACAACACCGTGCCGCTCCACGGAAGCACCAGAAGCATCTATTGTTCGATACCGCCCGATACCATTGTTCGCCGGGCATTGTGAAACTCCAGTAAAACCCTTGCAGCAAAGTTACGACCGATTGTAATTTAACATTGCTCTCGATTACAGAGATCGCTTTTAAGGATCCGCCGCCTCCTTACCAAGCTAATGATAACGAGGAACACCCAACTGAACAGGTAAATGCGAAATTGATTGACTATTAAATTAATTCACGGCAGATTGCCCTTGTTTAAAAAAGGATTTGTTTTTCAGATTGACAGCCCATCATGCGAGGTTTTGGACTTACTCGCGAACTGCAGAATAGATGACAGTCAGTCTCCGGAGTACGCGGAGATCAAAGAAATGGGTCTTTGGCACTCGACGCCGCTGGCGCACCGACACAAATCAAAGATATCTCTGACTTGGGTGCTGAAGGAAAACCTCGAAAACGCGAAAATACCAGAAATCCAAAGTGAAGACAGAATGAAAAGTGTGGTAGGAAGTGATTTAAATAAACAAAATCAAAGATACGTGCACGAGAGGTATAGAAAGTGCAAGCAAGTGAATAGAGTCGTAGGTCGCAATGAGTATTATCATAATCTTAGGTTTAGGAGTGCGTGTGAAGAGTTTGTGAAAGGGCGTGAAGATTCCTGTTCTGATAGTAGTGAGGAGTATTCGAGGAGAAGGCACAGGCACAGGCATAGGAGGAAGAAGAAACCAAGAGAGCGGTTTGGATATGACATCCAGGATTTAGACAGCTTTTTAACTGAGGTGAGTATTTTTGAAGTCTAGATGCCCATTAAAAGAAAAGCGTTCACTGGAACGCCAAATTTGACAAGGCTACCTACCTACACTGATTGCTTTTTATTTTTTATTTTATTTTATTTTTATTTTATTTTATTTGGGAAACAAACAGTACAATAATAAATAATAATAAATAATAATGCTGGACGATCCACACAGCATCATCTAGCCCCAAGCTAAGCAGAGCTTGTGTTATGGGTACTAGATGACTGATATACTTAATACAATACATTACGTATATAGATACTTTTTATTATACATAGAAAATACCCAGAACACCCGGAATAAATATTTGCAGATCGTACAAACATTTATCCCAAGGCGGGAATCGAACCCGCAACCTTCTGCGTCGCAGGCGGACATTCGCCCGCCGCGCCACATCGGTCGTCAATAGTAGTATATAATAGATTATTTAAGATAATACATAAACCAGCGAAGTTTCCACTGTAAAATCATACATTTAGTGCGTGAACAGACTGATAATGAAAAGAAATGCTACATACAATGACAAAAAAAAGATACTTATCAAGAAAATATAAACAAACATATTAACAACAAAATGAAAAAGTAAAAATGGTTTAGTCATTAGTTAAGCTGCTTAAAATATTTTTTCGGAACTCAGCTGCAGTCAAGTAGAAGATATCAATGTGAGTGAATCTCGAGTTGTAGATATCACAAACTCTATTCAGGAACATATTTTTATTATAGTTCTTTTTAGAAGAAGGCGTCCAAAAGGTTTTCTTTTTGTAAGAATTGCACGAAAAAACCTATTGAAAAATCTCATTAATCTTCAAGAATTGTACAATACTATCGCTTACCACTTTATATTACTGTTGCATCAGTTTTGTAAAGCCAAGTAATTAATTTAAAGAGCTTAGTCGAATTTGGACTTCCCGGTGGACCAATTGCGACCACATTCATGTATCTTTATCCCTTAAGGTTAAACAAGTCGGTACGTTGTCCAAACGCTGTAAGTGTTTAATGTCTACTATTTATTAACGTGCGTCCGAAGTTAAGTTTGATACTGAATTATCTTGCCATTATCTAGGTACGTTACCCTATATGCTACGGTAAAATCAGATTACCTTGAAAGTTACAAGCGTCGAAAGATTTAGTACTAAATTTTGTAACGCTTGTAACTTTCAAGGTAATCTGATTTTACTGTAGAATATAGGGTAACGTACCTAGATAATGGCGAGATGATTCAGTATCAAACTTAACTTCGGACGCACGTTAATAAATAGTAGACATTAAACACTTACAGCATTTGTATGGACAACGTACCGACTTGTTTAACCTTAAGTCGTTCAAGATATATCGTTGTTCCAAATAAACAGCATTGATGAATGACTTCAGTCATTCAGATAATCCTACCGACACGACGGAATAAAGCCTAGTGCCCATTGACAGTTCATTGGTACATAATAAGGTACGTATTTAGCAGAACTTTAAAATGTAGTCTTTTTTTTCGCTGTACATATTTATATCCTTTTGCTGACATAAATGACTGCTTTTAACTATGGGAGAAGCCACTGGCTCCTAAAACACTGTTTTTTACTAGTTCGGGAGCCTCTGGATTCAAAACTTTATCTTGTAAAACTTTATGTCAATAAAAACACTTATAATTACAGTATGAAGTAGCGGGTACTGCAAAGTAATAAGACGTCGTTACTCAATAATTTGGTTCACCATTCTTTCGTAAGTCTGCAACAGTAATACATTAATTGCAAAAAGTTACCTACTCACGATATTTCGAAATATAATAATTATAAATAATATATATTTTATTTATAATTTTATTTAAATTTATAATTAAGAATAATGTATAAGAATCTTTGTCCTGACTGACTGACGAATAGACAACGCATTAACCTTAAAATACTCGTCGTAGAAACTATAGAAATTCTCAATGTATTATATATAACCGATATATTTTGTCTTGGTACCTAGCGGTGTACCTACTAAGAAAGGAGTTTCTGTAATTCGGGTTGAATGAGTACAGCGGGTGCTGAAGTTTTTATGAAAATAATGCACGCGGACGAAGTCGCGCGCCTTTTGTTAGTAATTTTCATTTATAATAAATATGTTAGGTTAGTACAAATTTATTTATTATGTATTTTATATAGGTAACTTAGAAAAATCAAGAAACTAATACTAATAAACTAATAATTCTAGATAGAAAAGATGCTAATTTTGACTTAAAATCATTAAAATGTTGATGCACTACGAAACGACTTCATAAAGTTTTTTATTAGCAAAACATCGTGAGGAAACAAGTTAGAAGGTATACCAATAACAAGATAAACCAACTACTGCAAAATGTGGGTTTGTACCATATGTATTACCTGGACATATCTCTAGCTACCCCCCGTACATATTCTCTAAGAATCACGAGTGGGTACTTTGAACTAAGAAATTAGAAGGGATATCTACTTTGCCTGGGGATGTTCATGATGCTATTTGTTTATTTTCTTTTCTGCAACTGCGTAAATAAAATCGCTTAGTGGACAATTGGCCTTACACGAAGCGAGGATTATTATAAATCAAGATACACAAGTTAAATTGTTTCGGATAAACAGCCCCATTAAAAGTTGAAAGCCAGAATTCCGAAAATCGAAAATGACGTGTAATTTATACTCTGTCCAATTTTGCACCAATTTCTCAACTTAAATCGCTTTGAGTACGGCACAAAAAGTGGACTGTTCAATAATACCGGTAATGTCATGATAATAAATGAATGATGATCCAGATTTACAAGTGCATTTAAAATTCCTTAGGGACCCGTTAATACTCGAGTAATGATTAATGAGACAATGTAAATTAAAATCAGCGTGTAATTTTATAATTAAGTACCTACCAACCCGTCTCTTAACCCTGGGGTTCTAGGGGTTACTCTTTCACATAAAAAAAGTAAACAGGCTATAACTTTTACTAGGCGCGAGTTACACGAAATAAGCAGGTTTTAGAACTTAAATGCATGTTTAAACTTAAATGGGGTTTTGAAGGTATTCGAACCTGTGGTGTTGACTGACTTGAAAATGTTCTCCCAACTTTTAACATTATTAGTCAGGGGTAATTTATCCACTTTTGAGTTATTTGTCATACCTTCCTGATCTATCTATCTATCTCTTTAAAAAGTTACACTGCGGGGCCTCGGTTACCTATTCCCTTAGTCAAGTTGTCGCTGCCTGACATGACGCGCAGTGTAACTCTAAACATCAATACCTACAAAACAACGTTTATCATTTTCAAGAGTGTCTCTCTTGTCTACTCTATTGCTGATTTTAAATAGGTGATGGCACGTTTACACCTAAAAGTTTTATGGTTAAATGATGAAGAAAAACACGAACCTATTCCTTTAGTTTAATGAAAAACTATTCACTCACTAATAAATCTAGGCCAAGACAAGGGCGAGTAAGACTCTCCCTAAGGGTTCCGAACTTAGCTAGATTATAAAAACCGCCGATCTGTAAATTATTTCGTTTCAAATTTCAGGCACTTTCTTATAAACTTCAGCGTCTTATAAAAAGGTTAATAATAATAATAAATATAATAATATATAAGGGTCGGAATTCCTAGAAACCTTCTCAAACATGAGGCTTACACTTTTAAACCAATTTCGTCACAGAATAAACAAGAATACCTACTATTAGACTACATACATAAAACCAAACATTCGCGTTTAAATTAGCATAACCCACGCGAAACTAGAGGATAATAAATAGGTACATTATTCGTGGATTTTGTAATTCACGCGGATTAAATTGTAATTTTAGACAAGAAAGATTACGTGAAAGCGGAAAACGATCTCCGAGTGTCTCGACCGTGACGGTGCGCGGCACCCGACATGTTATTTATTTTGCATTTCGACAAGATTTCTAATGTCCAAGATTTCTTTTCTATTACTATTTAAATAACTTAAAGTACGAAAAACACATTCAACCACCACGTCAAGAACAGAAAATTATGCAAAGAATTTAGTGTCAAACCGCATTATTGGGGTTTTTGAGACCTACGGCCGGTATTTAGGCTGCCGGATAGGCCAGATACCGGATATCCGTTTCATCTGTAATCAAAATCCCCATAATATATATATTTTTTAAATTATAATATGTTTCAGGCTTCAATCGACCGCCCCGGCAACATCCCCGTGGTATTAGCCTACCCCAGCACGCTGTACCAGACGAATAAGGAATGCCAGCGAGAGCTTACGCTACCACTGGGAACGGTGGTGAACGCCGTATTCAAGAACGAGCACTGGCTTTATGTCCAGACTCCGCACGGAGCTGAGGGATATATCCTGTATGCAGCGTGTTTGCCATTACCTATACTTCCTAACCGGTAAGCATTATATCAGAGAACACATTATAACCGCGCCACGTGTCGTGACGCGTAAGACTATCGGTCCGGTCCCACATATTTTGTATAGAAGTGACTAGCGCAAAACGCGCAATTTCGCTCGCGTGCTGTTATTTTCGTAAAAACTTCAACCCTCGCTGTACTGGTTAAGGGGTTGAATTAAGGCGATTCCTTTCTTAGTACATCGTTACTTACCAAGACGAATATAATTATAATAATGCTGGAAATAGGGACCTATTTGACCCCACGCAACACAAACTTTACTGATAAGTACCTAGGTTAATTATAAGCAATGTGTTTTTATTAAGTTTAAAGTGTACCTCAGTGTACACGCCCTGCCGTTCATGTGTGTAATTTGTGTGGCTTGGGGATAAATAAAAATATCTTCTTTCTTTAGTAGCTTTGCTTTTGTCACAGAACTTCGCCCCAAAAGAAGACGCCTTGCTGGGAAAGCAGCACTGACATCTACCCTCGTCCTTGCGGCAACCTCACAGACACAGAGAAAGAACACCTACGAGGCCGAACGCGCTCAGAATGTCGCTACCAACGCGTCAAGAAGAAAAACACGTGCGCGGAAAGAGACTTTGACACCTTGTATTTAAAGACTAAATCCGTCTCAAACATCGATAAACTACACTATGAAAAAGACGCAGTTTCAAACGATAAGTCGCACTACGAAAAGGATAAAAACGTTAAACGACAAACGCTTTTAGTAGTGACAAGTGATTACGTAGGTAATGCGAACACGCTTAGTGTGCAAAAGGGTGATGTTGTAGTGTTAGTGCAAAGGGGAAACACATATGTTGATGGCGACTGGTTCTATGTGAGAAAACGAGATGGAAGTCAGGGGTTTATACCGGCGAAGATAGCTGGGAATGGGTATATTTGAGTGATTAAAATGTTATTTAATATCTCAGACTTTTATTTTTTATACTTTCGTATTACTGAACAATTTACAGCTCGCTTCGCTCTCGTATGATCTACAAAAGGAATTTGGTGTTCAAGCTACACCTTTACATTTGAATAATAATAATAATGCTGGAAACAACATCATCTAGCCCTAAGCTAAACAGAGCTTGTGTTATGGGTACTAGATGACTGATATACTTTATACAATACATTACGTACATTGAAAATACCCAGAACACCCGGAATAAATATTTGCAGATCGTACAAACATTTATCCCAAGGCGGGAATCGAACTCGCAACCTCCTGCGTCGCAGGCGGACACTCGCCCGCCGCGCCACATCGGTCGTCAGAAGGTGCATTCTGAGTTTTTTACGTTTTGCGGATACCGATTTCGGTTTGCGAGCTCGAATTTTTTGTATGGAGATACAATAAGCGCCCCTAGCGGCATATGGTGATACTAGCGTATCTCTATACGAAAAATTCGAGCTCGCAAACCGAAATCCGATATCCGGAAAAAGAAAAAAACTCAGAATACGCCTACAGATCGGTCGGTCGTCAACAGTTCAATACATTTTTCAGTTTTTTTTACATGCATTTTCCATAATTTGTAGTAATTTCACTACACAATACTTCAAAAAGCAGTTTGCTACGCTCGTTCCACTTTATAACGTACGTAGGTGTATACAGCGGTACAACGCTTACCTTATACAACCTTATCTATCGAAACAGCACCGTACGAGCACCGGTGGTCAAGTGGGAGCGACCTTCTGACCCTAAGATCGTAAGTTCGAATCCGGTCGTGCAATAATTTATATGAAAAATGTATGTGCGCAATGCCAGTGTTCTCAAACGATGAAGAAAAACATCGTGAGAAAACCCGTGGCTTAGCTCCGCACGTGTTGACCATATGTTTGCTCTGGAATAGGCTGACTGAGCTATAGGGATGGAACAGATACTGGGCAAGCCTTACCCTATCTTAATTGATTTCCCAGGTACTACAGCGTCCAGTAAATAGGGGCACGATTGTAAAAATCACCTCTGACACTGTATATAGCATCTACAGTACAAAGGCCAGTTCACTTTTACTTACGGCTATTTCTACCGTCAAGCAGCTTGCTGCGTTTCGGTTTGCAAGGCAATGCTTTGTTATAGGTAATGGTAACCACTTAAAATCAGATGGGCCATCTGCAAGTCACATAAAAACAAACTTTATCTATCGAAAATGAAGGACCTGATCCCTATAATTCAATGACGTGCACAGATCTATATTAGGGCTGGACCCAGCTATCACCAGGACCTTGGGATTGGTCCTCAGTACAGCAGAGTAGACTGTAGTGGCAGACACTGGTAGTTCCACTCTCACTTCGCCGGAGTAGCTAAGTTGGTAAAGGTGTTTTGATGTTCCGGCGGCGAAGACGCAATCTTCGTGGAAGAAGGACACGTGGATGCCGTGATCGGGAATATCGAATACGGTGACAGCATCGAGGGAACGGAGGTGGTAGAGTGCTAAGCGAGGACCACCGCCACATACCTGAAATAAATAAAAGCTCGCATCAACTCCTTTATAGGTGACTAAGTAAAAATAAAAGAAAGAAATAGCATCACAACTAGATATCTCTTCATATCGGTTCGTATAAAGTACTTAGTCCAGATTCTTCCAGGATATCTAAGGGGTAGTCAAAGGTATGTCCAGATATTACATTTGGTACAACCCCACAAGTAGTTTAAAGTAGTCCATACGTGACAGGTTTTAAACCCATCGCCGTTGTTAGAATACTAACTGGTTTCTTGATATACCTTTTGTTAGATGATACTTTGAAGTGGTAAAAACTATAGGTAACTACTTACAATCCAATCATCTCCAAGAGAAGCAGATCCAACCCACTTGCCGAGGTCTGGTCGTTTCAATTTACTGTTGCTGTGGGGCTCTAGTTTATTGTGAGACTTGCCGGTCCGGAGGTCCCAAAGCATAACCAGTCCATCTTCACCGGCTGAGACAAGCTGGTCATTTCTGAAATCATACATTTCTTTTGCTGAAAAGTCCCTGTTTTTTAAGTTTTTTGTTATTACTAAAAATCAGTACTTATAGAAACAGACAAATATTGGGGGGACTTTGTTTTACTTTACTTAGTGAAAGCACAAAAGGAAATGCAAAAGCCAGTATTTTATGTTGTCTGGATCAACAATTTTTCAAGCCTACACAAGTAAAGATACAGTATGTAAGTGAGTATGAAATAAAATGGTGTGCCAAATTAGCAAAGTTAGATTTAATAATAATACGGGACAATCCACATGTCACCTTCTAGCCTCCAAGCTAAGCAGAGCTTGTGTTATGGGTACTAGATGACTGTTATACTTAATACAATACATTACATATACAGATTATTTTTATACATAGAAAATACCCAGAACGCTGAAATAAATATTTGCAGATCATACAAACATTTATCTCAAGGCGGGAATCGAAGCCGCAATCTCCTGCGTCGCAGGCAGACACCCGCCCGCCGCGCCACATCGGTCGTCAATTAGTGATGTATTTATTTTGGAACAGTTTAGTGGTACATAATAGTACCTACCTGATATGATAGGTACTCACTTTCCATGAACACTGTGAATATAATTAGTGTGTCCTTCATAAGTAGATAAGAGCCTCCTTTCCTCCAAGTTGTATACATAGACATTATTATCTCCGCATCCTGCATACAGCGTCTCTTGATCATCGGACAACCATAGACTGTTCACATCACACTTCTCTGTATGATTTTGCGAAATCCTAATAATCCAAGAGGGCTTCTTGAGCTTTGAAGATGAGATGTCTTTCCAGTCAAATCCAGATATTTCATTCACAGATCCAATGATAAGGAATTTATCAGTGCTTGCTAGGCTGGCTACTTGGGAGCCTGATTCGAGGGTGTGGATGTGTTTGGGCTTGTTGCAGTCTGAGGACAGCAGTTCCACAACTGGATTTAAGACTCGGTCGAGGCTGCAAAATTGCAATGATTTCTTATATTTGTGAGAAAAACAATGTTAGGACGGTAAGTGAGATGATTTATTTGTAGCTGATGCAGGTATGTATTTAATAAACAAGATACTTACTCAAACACTGCGATCTGTCCGTAAATATTACCGGCAACCATATATTTCCCACACGGTGAGAACGTTTGGCATAGGACTGTGTTGTATAAGATTTTATTCAGCATTTTGTTTTTTTCAGCTTTAATGAAATGCAGCAAAAATAGAAATTATCTTTACTTATAAAAAATGTAGGTGCCTATGTAGATAAAGTGGATAACGGTAAATAATTTACTTCTTTACTATAGATATAAACACCAATATAACCTCAAACTCACAGAACAACAAAAAAAACAACAAGTTCTCTAATCAGTGTTGCTAACTGTTTTATTGGTATTGGATGTGGATGCCCACTAAAAACGTAGACAGAGAAAAAAACGATCGAAAACATCAAAAATGTACCTGTCATATTTCACACATGCAACCGGAATCTGACAACTTTTTACATACCTAATCACCCCCATAATTAAATCAGAGAATTAGATACCTACGCTGGGTAGGTACTGCGCTGTTTTATTTGTTGTTCCAGGCCTAATTACCTTCCCTTCCCTGTGCTTTTTACTTTGCTCCCTACTCCCTTCGTGGCTCATATCCCCCTCTCGTTCGTCATAAAGCCTGTGGTCTTACATCATTGACATCCGACAGTAATGTCATTACAGTAATGCCAGATGAGGAGGGATTCCCTTCTGATTCGGGGATAGTTTGTTCGTCATGGGGAATTTTAGGAAGACAAATCCTTTTGGATGGGATTTAAAGTATTAGTTCGTTCACACTCCAACCTAAATGGGTCAAAGATCGTCCACCGACAAAGAGTCTTATTCGTTTGTATTAAACTTTTTTCAAATAAAACTCAGCATTGGTAGGCAGTTTATTTATGTAGGTTTATAATGTTATTACACTCTTTATCTATGTGTACGTTTAGCTTAGATATGGTTTAGGTTTATCGTGTTGCAAATGGTAGGTAGTGACTATTTATTAATTTACTATTATTTGATCATCACTGGGTTGAAATTGTGTTACGGCAATGTAATGCTTCTCATTCTTTAAAAGGCAGGTAATTTTTCAGTGGATCAAAGCGCAAGCAAGTCGATGGTCTTGTATCCGTATAGGTAACAATATGTAATTATTTGCGCATGCAGCTTAAACTAAGAAAAAAGATGAGTATAAGGCTACTGTTACACATGCTCCTTACTAGCACGAAAGCATGCTTTATTGAGCAAATGCACATTAGTAGCATGTGTATTGAAAACATTGCTTATAATGAGCATGCTCATTTCGAGTTTGCTCAAAAATCGACGGTCGTGTGATTTTTTAGCATGCTACCTGCAGCGCGGGTCAAGGGGGGCGTGCTTTTAGCGCAGTTTGCTTATTGAGTATGCTAGTATCGAGCAGTCGTTCGCAACCCAAATCTTTCTCTTTCTTTTCTTTTTTTGCCGAGCTGATATAAGCTTCTGGATGCATTGCATCGCCAGCGAAAGGATGATCTTATTCAGCTCCATACGGATAGCTGTTTGTTTGTCCAGAACTGAGACAGAGAGCGAGAGAGCATGCTATAAAATGGCATGTGTAATTGGAGTGTTTGCTTTGAGCATGCTTATTCAGAAGCATACTTAAAATTAGCATGCTGATTGCTAGCAAATGTAAACTACTCATCAGCATGCTCATATTGATAGATAGATAGATAGTAAGCACTACATGCTAAGTAGTTTGTAATGCATATTAGCAACATAGTTATCATAGAGACACTCAATTATTGTTAGGTGATAAATTGTAGGTTTGTAAATTTTTTACTTAGAATGCATAAAATTATTGATTCCTACCTTGGTAGACATGTAGGTCCATATGACGAAAGCCTAATAGCTTTTATTAGGCTTATGATGATGATTTTTATTTAAATCTCTTAAGGATTTATAGGGATATGTAGTCAGAGGCACGTCCAAACGTTGTAATAGCCAATGACTGCAGATAAAAAATACACAGTTTTGCAATAAAATATTCCTAGTCGAAGAGACTAAAATACGGTATGGACGTATGCGTCCGTAATACGACATACTGCGACATACTGTCAATTCGCGGGCGGCCATATGTGTCCTCGCGCGAGTTGCATTTATTTTTTCAAGTTTGTGGTGTTGATAGCCAGAATACGTTGCAAGTGCGGGTAAGGATAGTTCAGAAATGAAATTACCTGTCGATTGATAGGCTATACTTTACGGGTACAGTAGAAAAATTATTTTTATTTCTGTGGTAAAGTAGTGAGTGACGTCAGTGTCGCTTTGTACTCTAAGCCTGCAATACATGTTTGCCGAGCTAACGCCAACGCGAGCGTAGGCAAATCGATGCAAGGCAAGTGCTACCGTCCAGACGTTCGGCAAGTCTACGCAAACTATTGCAAGCGGCCAATGAATGAGTTGGACGAGTGAAGCTGCCCACACGTTGGGTGCTGTCAGTTCGCGTTGTGCATTCAAACTAGCTACATGGTTATCCGGTATTTATTTGGTTCGAACAATATGGATGTAGAATTTGTTGCAGCTGCTGCTATTTATTTGATGAGCACGTTTATTAATTACGTCTTTGTATACCGGAAGAAAGTTATAAAAAAAGAAAAGACAAAAAAGATGGTGGTGAATTCATAGAAATAGAACAAACTTGAACACATCATCGTTGGTTTCGAACGATAATAATAATAATAATAATGCTGGACAATACACACAGCATCATCTAGCCCCAAACTAAGCAGAGCTTGTGTTATGGGTACTAGATGACTGATATACTTAATACAATACATTACATGCATAGATATTTTTTATTATACATAGAAAATACCCAGAACACCCGGAATAAATATTTGCAGATCATACAAACATTTATCCCAAGGCGGGAATCGAACCCGCAACCTCCTGCGTCGCAGGCGGACATTCGCCCGCTACGTCACATCGGTCGATATTATTTCATTATACACGTGCGACGATGACCGACACCAAACGCGTAATGGCGGGCTGACAAACATGTGGACACGATTGGCCGAGTGTAGACAAGCGCCTTTGATTTGTGCAAAAAAACCGACACGGCTCCGAAGTGAGGCGAGTGGCCGCAAGCGACCGCGAGCGACCGCGAGTGGTGACAAGTCATTGCAAATGACCTCTATACACGTTGGCGCTTGTATTCACTCGGCCAACTAGGCGAGCGACGCCGAGCGATGGCAAGGCAAGGCAAACATGCCGTCTACACGTTGGTATTGGCCTTCGCTCGGCAACGTTGGGCCAACATGTATTGGCGCTTTATGAAATGTAAACAAAGTTCGCGTTACGATTTATTTGTTTATTTTATGTGCAAAGAGTAGTAATAAAGTGTTGTAATTTGTTATTGGATATGTAAACAACGCCTAGTGATCGTTATCTTAAAGTGGAGTGATAAAATTTAAGTGTTATGAGCATTTGAAGTGGGCATGCCGTTGCCAAGGGCTTTTTTGTGTGATGTTTTGTGTTTGCTGTTTTTTACAATATTCGTCAGGACTGGAAGGTATGGTGTATTGAAATATATACTATGATACATTTTCATACTTATAACGTAAGAACTACAGTGTAACAGCTATCGTGTTATTTTATAAATTACATAATTTTGCAACCGAAAAAGTCATTGACCTTACCAGAACATTCGTGATCCAATAATTTATTATTTTTGTATGGGGAGTAAATAAAACTACATGATAACATTATCAAAGCATTATTGAGAAACATAATAGCATTTATTATTTCTTTATAAAGCGTGTGTAAATAACTAAAACATAAAATTTTCTGAACTCTCTCTGTTTTTTTACCATCGCCATTTTTCCACACATAACGTCATCAATTCCAGTTAGATTTGCCTGTTGAAATAAAAAGAGTCTTGTTGGAAATTTCATCTAAATTCTTGTAATACAAACAGTTTTCTAATTGGTGCCATAGTTTTTGCGTGGTAATCAATTTAGTGAACATATGTCCTCAGCCGCCATTTTTTTTTTTTTTTTTTTGTACAGTAAGCGGAAAACCAAAGGAGTTTCATATTTCATAGGCGGTAATTCTAGAGGTTAAATTCACGCGAAGTGTACGAGACGGGAAGGAAAGTTCACCTAGCTACCTGGCAACACTTCAAGTCGATCAAGTTACTGAAATTTCGAAAAAAAAAACAAACTTACCCCATCAAGATGGACGTGTTCGTAGAGAAATTATAAATTTCGGGAAAAATATGTGTGATGCGATAAATGGTGAGATATTTTCAAATAGCTTGACCTTCATCTTACTGGCTTCAAAGGCCTGGTTAAACATTTTGAACTATGTTTTATTATTTCAATATCTAAAACCAATAATGTGCAAGTGTGAGTCCATGGCTAAATAATTAACTTTTAGATAAATAAACCATCAAGTCAAAATGTACAATGGCATCGGGCTTACGACGCCTCGGGGCTCCGGCACAAACGGATACGTCACCAGAAATTGGGCTTCCGTTCGTAAAACGAAGGATTCTGTGAACTATCGCACGGAGGAAGAAATTGCCAAGTTGGACTGCGCTTCCAACAAGCAGCCGAACCGGGAGATTCTGGACCATGAGAGGAAAAGGAAAATTGAAGTCAAATGCGCTGAACTAGAAGACAGTTTGGAGGAGCAAGGGTGAGTTTCAATATTATTTTATATAAGCTAGAAAATAGGACATACAAGATCTAGGTTCTATAGGAACTAACCTAATTTGAATTATGTTTTTTCCAATAAAGTCTTGCCACAGTGTTACTATAAATTGTAAAAACAATTTGTAATTGTGAGGTATAGTTTTTAAGTTTCTAAAGGGCTAGTGATCCTGGAGTAAACTACATGAATAAGACACTCAAGAGTCACAGGCATTGTCCTGGTCCTGTAGGTTTCCCTAATGAGTTCCACAACATCCAAACCAGGAACAAATATTTGCAGATTGTGAAAACCTTGCCTTGGGATTCCGACATGGTTATTGTTGCATTTCTGAGGCAGTGTATGCATTGTGTATTGGTGTACTCAGTTGTTTCATTGCTTACATTGCTAAGGTACCTCGGTGACAAAATTTATTTTCATAAACATCAATAAGACATTTTTATTTAGTGTTGCAAACCTATTTCTATAGTTAGCTAGTAGAGCTTAGCTTATGAAATTTGAAACTCATGGAATGCTCTTTTATTCAAGTATACTTTAATTTGCACTTCCATTCATCTCTGATTGAATAAAATGCTCAACCCTGTATCCAACATAATCAAAGTTCTACTTATATCCGTTTGAGGCTAGCAAACCAATTTTTTTAGTAGATAAGGCATGTATTTAACTGTTATTCAAAGCTGAAAAGTTAAAAGTTGCAGCAAATATCTCATTTACTTCATCTCTTATGGTGTACAGGGTAATATTAATCATGGTGCTTAAACCTTACTCTTACCCGATCTTGCTTTTACTTACCTGTAAGCTATTTACTTCACCACTTGAATCAATAAAATTAGTATTGGAGGACTGAGGTTCCTAAACTAATGAGTGACACAGTTACAAGTGTTATATAATTACAGTGATAATCAGGCACAAAAGTAAATTTTAGTGCAGCTCATACTTTGGGAATCCTTGGTATTGACTATTGGCTACTTTTCATGTGTGTACCATGTCGTGTGAGTGGTGAATGCACACCACAGCTTACACTAGGCAATCTAACATCATCATTATCATCAGCAGACTTTAGTTGGTCACTGCTGGGCATTGACCTCTCCCATACATTTCTAGAAACATTGATTTTGAGCCATTTACATCCACCAACTTACTTCGATCCTAATTATGTCCTCAGTCCATCAAGTAGGAGGGGGTGTTCTGGTCATAGTTTACCTAACACCAAATTAGGTAAACTCTGACCAGATATTATCACATACTATACTAGGCCAGATATGTCACGTAAATATTTTCAGTAGGTTAAAATTGAACCCACAGTTAGTGCAAAGGCACAAAGCTACTATTAACGGAGTTGTGAGGTCATTCAATATATTTTATTGTTAGACTTAACATCTCTCAAAACAATCTTGCTGATAGATTATATTCAAATTGAACAATGGAAAAGTAAAGCAGACATGTTCTAGATACAAGTATATAAATCATGTTGTAGTCATTTACAAGCACCTATGGTAAATAGTCTGGCATATAGCCAAACATTTAATCAATTTGGCTTAGTCTTGGCGTTGTTTAATGAAAGGAAACAAAACAACCATTTTTTTTTCTTACTTGAGAGAGGATATGGCAGTTCGCACAACCCATTCCTTAAGACATCCAATGTAAAGAATATAATTTCTACCGACAGATCAAATCTAATTCAATGTCTACTGAATTGCCCTCCACGCAAGTTACAGTGCGAGCGTTTCATTTAAATGCGCTATTTCCATGTATGTCCCGATATTTCTGCCTGATCTGGGACTTGTTCATTTATTATGGAAATCACTTCGGCATTATTGTCGATGACTTTCCAGGAAAAATACTTTTAAATATTCAGTATGTTGTGCGAACCTTAGGTACCCCTTCCGTTTCTATTCTTTAATTTATTTTTCGTACTTTTTTCTTCTGCGGGGCACCTACCGCTTTTATTTACCCGTGAAGTTAAGTGATCTTACTGGCTTCAAGTATTGGGCACAAGTACTAGTAGCACAAGTTCTGGATACAAGTACTGGCTACAACTTCTGGCTACAACTTCTGGCTTTAAGTACTGGGCATGAGTACTGGCTAGAAGTACTGGCTACAAGTAATAGGTGCAAGTACTGGCTCCAAGTAATGGCTACAAGTACTAAGCACAAGTACTAGATACAGGTAATGGCTACAGTACTAGTTACAAGTAAGATTTCATCCGCGTGAAGTTATTTTCATATAAACTTCAACCTCCGCTGTATCCGTTTGGGGATTGAATTTCGGAAATTCCTTATTAGTACACCTATAAGCACCAAGACGAATATACCCTAAAATTTTCAAATCTTCCGGGTGTTCTGGGTATTTTCTATGTATAATAAAAACATATGTATGTAAAGTATTGTATTATGTATATCAGTCATCTAGTACCCATAACACAAGCTCTGCTTAGCTTGGGGCTAAATGATGCTACGTGGATTGTCCAGCATTATTATTATTTATATTATTATTGAACTACCAATGCATGCAGTAGACAGATGTAACCTTTTATAAATACACTACGCTGTAATCTCTTATATATAACTCTCTCTCATAACGTACAATCGCTTTATTCGCAACCTGCTAGTTACTGCACATGTGCACATGTCATTATCGATTCGCCTATAACATATCCCCGGGTTTTCTACCCCAACGACCGCCAATTATAATCTATTGTAACAATAGAAACAGCACCCTAGTTCTATTTCTTCAAAATGCCATAATTGAAGGAAATATAAAAATAAATCTGACGACCGATGTGGCGCGGCGGGCGAATGTCCGCTTGCGACGCAGGAGGTTGCGGGTTCAATTCCCGCCTTGGGATAAATGTTTGTACGATCTGCGAATATTTATTCCGGGTGTTCTGGGTATTTTCTATGTATAATAAAAAATATCTATGCATGTAATGTGTTGTATTACGGATATCAGTCATACCCATATATATGCGGATATAGTCTAGTACCCATAACACAAGCTCTGCTTAGCTTGGGGCTAGATGATGCTGTGTGGATTGTCCAGCATTATTATTATTATTTTATATCTGTATAAAAAAACAGTAGTTTATTATCTAAATAGTGATTTAGAGTGTCATGGCCTAGTTCAGGGGGCGATGAACGACATCCCGTGCGCGTGAGTCCCTTCAAATCAATAACCCAACACTGCGTAACCCACCCCTCGTAGAAAGTATTAAATATTCAACAGTCCTTTCCCCGGGTTAGTTTCGTGTCGCGCGTCGCACAGTACCTATGTCTTATCGGTATTTTTATTGTTTTCGCAATACTAATTCAAATTTATAGCGTCGATGCATTGGTAGGTATACTGTGCCAGCACGTTATAATACCGCTTTTGATTGTTGTTATAATAGTATAATAGTACATACAAATTATAGTGTAAAAACAATAAAATTGATAATAGATTCGTTATAGGTTTTAAAAAAGAATTAGTTGAAAATTGATAAAGACACAAAAATACTTTCGTTGTAAAATTATAACTTACATTTTACCTAGTTTATATACAACAAACATATTTTACAAGTGGTTTTCGTAGGTATTTTAGAGCAGCTGTCAAAATGGCCTTCATAATCGTCTGTACTGTACGAGCACTATAGCCTTAGCGCGGCCTGAAAAATGTACTACCTATTTCATTGTTTCCATTCAGTATTCGCTTTTCATTCTATTCAGTCACACATGTTTGCTTCGTGGTAATAATGAGTGTGTCTTTGGTTTGGTTGCGCAGGTTACCGAAGGAAGAGATAGCGGCGAGGGTTGCGGCTTTCAGGGCGAAGATATCGGAGACGGGAGAGAAGGATGTCACCAGGGACGAGTTTGGACGAGTCTCGTAAGTGGTTTATTTTTATGCAAAAAATTACAAAATAAGTCCCAATGATGTTTAACAGTTATTTCTGTCGATAGTTAGCTATTGTATAACCTCACTATTGATTAGCTCACTCTCACTAGAGATTGTTTGAAAAAGCGAGTACTTATGACATTTTATTTAATAATTACGTTCATAGCCGGTGTTTATATAGATGTGTTAATATTGCCAGATGTCTACACTTCAAACAATATTAAACTTGTCCTTTTTTTATTTTTATAGTAAACGTAAATTTCAGTTTTTAGGGTTCCATACCCAAAGGGTAAAATGGGACTCTATTATTAAGAATACTGTCTGTCCGTCTCTCCGTCTGTCCGTCTGTCACCAGGCTGTATATCATGAACTGTGATAGTTCGAGAGTTGAAATTTTCACAGATCATGTAACTATTTCTGTTGCCGATATAACAAAAATACTAAAAAACAGAATAAAATAAGTATTTAAGGGGGCTCTCATACAGCAACAGTGATTAATTTGTCGTTATTACTATAGATAAATGGTACGGAACTCTTCGTGCGCGAGTCCGACTCGCACTTGACGGGTTTTTTATTTATTTTCTGTAAACTAAAGATACTTACAAATTGTTTATCTAACATTCAATCTAACAATCTGCACCATTTTGAAAACCTGACTATCTAATACCCAATGAAAGTTACAGTGAGATTTTCTCTATAGAACGAGATGGAATTGTTACTATAAGATTTTCACCTCAACACCGCCCTCAAGATTTTAATGTTTTCCAGAAGTAAAATACAAATAACAATTAACCCATTTGTTACCAATTCTCTAGAATCTCCTACGCAATAGTTATAACGCATTCCAAATGTAAAACCTATTTTATTTTTCCTATAACACGTAAGGACTAATGCTAAATTAATTGAACATTGGGTTATATCGTCTGATTAGTTATTCGTTTGGTCTTAATTAATTTGCGCAGTTATTATGCGCGTGAAATTCATCGCGTATTGTATGTCACGGTGGTTAAAGCAAGCCTAGGATTTATTAATTTGTTCTTTATGGTAAATACAAATTAAACAAATGGTTAATTATACAGCGGCACAGGCGAGCTTAACCCCAAAAAAGAGTGTTCTTCCAGCAAACCTTACAAGATAGAGAGAACAGATTGTAGTGGTGGGTACGGGTAGGTGTACGTACGAACACAATAGATTTTGAGAAAATATATGTGATTTAAAACTAAAACTTAACAGTAGGAGAAGCCTTATGCTAAGACCGCAAATAGGTAATGTTTGATAAAATGCCACTGAAATTACACACTAGAACTTAAAATAAAAGCAGTAAAAAAAAATTAAAAAGTTATGTTGTTTTCGAAGATCACAGAAAATGAGTCCACCGACTGACTTGAAAAACTGCTTAAAATTACACTGGCAAAATGGTCTGTCAAATGACAGACAGGTGCTTCGATCAATGATACCCCTAGATGACGGGTCACATACAAAATCATAGCAAAAGCTGTCCGCGTGAATATATATTTAGACAGATATATTTGTTTACTAACGAAGTGACAAAAAATTGTAAACTGTTTTAAGTTCAACCTAATTACAACCATGACACTTAGTAGGTAAATAATGTCACTGATTGTCAAAATAAAATACTTTTCAAGTAAGCTTTTATTTACCGAGACGGATTTATTGCGCCGACCCTATATCTAGGGGTATCATTGATCAAAGGACAGATACCATAAAGCATCTGTTTCAAAATACTTCTCAAGGAAGATGAGGAAAACATTTGTGTACTTGTATTTGTGCGTTTGTAAGAATGATGATGGTAAAAAGCGAAGACATATTTTTTCAAGCGATATTGAACACGACAGTTTTACCACAAAATGTTGTTGATAGGTAAAAAAAACGCTTCATTTCAAAATTTGTCCTGTCACTGTTTGTCATTACCCATTGGTAAGAGATGGCTATAAGTTAAGAAACTTATCGTTAGGTAGATTTTTTGTGGCACCACGGTAGAAATCTATATTGATTTTCTAATAATAGTTTTCCGCGTAGGTATATCTTCCATCTCATGGACGCTGGGTTATTGGAGCAGAAAACATATTATAGTAAAATGAAAATTAGTCCACGGCTATAATCGGGTAGACGGTAGCAACATTACATTTCTAAAATGATTAACATAGATGCTTGTTCTCTGTCTGTGTGTCATATTTTATTGTATGTAACATACAAAAAAGTTTCGTATCAGTTATCTGGTGACAATAGTACAAGCTTTGCTTAGTTTGGGGCTAGAGGGTGTTGTTTAATACGAACATATATTCCACAGGTTTTTTTTCCACTCTCTTCTATCAGTCGTCATTTCAGCGTTCACTCCTTTCTTACTCATATCATCTTTCACGCAATCCAGCCATCTTTTCTTTGGTCTTCCTCTGCTTTTATAACCTTTCACATCCATATCTAACACTCTTCTCGTTATATGGCTTTCTTCCCTCCGCGTGACATGCCCGTACGCTAACCTATTACTCCTCAACTTATGCGTCACAGGCGCTACTTTCTAACCAGTCATACTTATAATTACTTATCATTATACAAGCCCATTGCCGTTTATGCACTAACTTTCCTCACAATGATGCTTTCGAAATATGTGCATGATTTTATTATGTTATTAGGCATGTTAAAAAGAAATGTTGTAATATTCAATTCAGAAAAAGCTAAAGCAAACATCTATGCTGGAATATCGTGTTTAGATTTAATCGCATTGTTATTTTGATTTACATTTCCAAATGGAATATCTACCATTGCGAACGTTATTTACGAGCTCTACAATCAATTCAATTACATGTTTCACTAAACCATTGATTGTATTGCGTGTGGACTACTGCCGTCATAGCCATAAAATACGCGGACCTAACTTTAACTACTGAACTGTAGAGCTTTGACCTATTACATTACACCACGCAATGGATTGTAACTAAAACTTCATCAACCATAGCGCGTTTCGAGTCAACTGCATCCAAGCTCCGATCAAAACCAGCAGTCTATGCATGCAGTTTATAGTTATCGTTTCAAAGTTGCCTGGTATGGAGGTACTGCATATCGATCGTTGTGCATGACGTAGAAACCACCCCTGGAAAGGGAGGCAGGATCAATTTAATGTCGTTCGCGGCACCCCTCTATAAAGTCTGGCCTTTGTATTGAAAAGAAAGAACGTGTCCAACAATATCGGGTTTTGTCAGTTTTGTAACCCCCTTTACATATTTATGATGTGCAAATGAGTACGTAAAATATTTTTCCTTCTTTTGACCAGTTATTTCATCAACTTTCTGCCTCATATCATCTTTTACTCAGTCATATATTTTCTTGGGTTCATCTACTTTTTCTATGGAGCGGTGATGGGCTTGCAACCTGTCATGTATGGATTATCAAAAACTGCAAAATATGGGTATGTGCCAAATGTAGTATTTGGACGTACCTCTGGCTACCCCTATCCTCGAAAAATCTTGAGTCGATATTACTTGGTAGAAAAGGGGATCATTCAGAGGTTTAAAAATCAAATTTAAAAAATCTGAGGGGATTTTTATCTACTTTCATCACCCTCCATATCTATCGCTTTTCTCGTTATATAGCTTTCTTCCCTTCGCATGATATGTCCATAGTACCACAGCATTATACACATACATCATTTATTATTTGCAAATTACTAATTTCCCTACTAAAGGCTGATCGCGTGGTCATAATTCCAAAGTGGCTGGCACGAAATTTCATATCCTGTTATTAATTGCTCGTAGCAAATATTCGTATTCCGATCCTCGTTCAAGATGCCAGCTTATGGAATAACTTTGCTAAGTAATGTAATAAGTTTACAGGGATTATGACATCGTAAAGTCGTTTTAAGGATAAGAAAACAAACAATGTTTTGGCGGTTAGTTGCAGAACATGCTGTAAGCTTGAGTTTAAATCATAGATTTGTAGAGTTTTTTTTTCGATCTCATGTTGTCCGGTTGAATTAGGGCTATGATGTTTATACATCCTTTATTATCTCCTCTTTGCTTTGATCTTAACTGCTGAGGTATTTTTTGTATGACCTATGTCTACACGGTTCTTACCACGAGATCTGTCCCATTTCTCCTTATCCTTTCAATATTATATTCAGTTATCTGGTTTCCATAGTGCAAGCTTTGCTTAGTTTGGAGCTATATTACGATGCGTAATATGTTTGTTAATATTTATTATTATTACATTCTTATCTCTTCTCTGGTAGTAAAAAAGAGGTCGTACGTCTTGCACAAGAAGGTTCTTGATTACCTAAAAATCTGAAAGAATACCTGCCACATTTGAATATTATCTTTGTTTATTTTGAATCCAGATGCATTGTATTGAATTAAATTTTCCTCGTAGTGTATATGTAACCGATAAAGCGCGAATCGTTTATCAACAACACTCCCAATTTCTGTTTTCCTCATAAACTGTCAAGTCTAATCACGCCAGCATAATAAACGGGAAAATGGCTTATTATTAGTTAAAATCGAGCACGGCTGGGCGTCACTGAGCCTACAGCCGCACCTATCAGGTATAGTAATTGCGAATAAAGATAGCCACAAGATAGTCACTTCACGAGCATTTGGCACGGAACCCTAAGCTGTATGCCAGGATCAACACTGAACGTTTACGTTACATAACGTTAATGTTGTTGCTATTTAACGTTTCTGCTAGGCTTCTAATGCACATCAAACAATGTTCTGTTGTCCTGACCTTGCAACTTTGTTGGGAGATTTTTTTTCACTGATTGTGTTAGCTTATGTAGTACCGACATAAATACATGTCTATGGCTAATTATTAAAGAAAAGGAAAGGAATATTACTGATAAACTAAGCAGTGAAGTCGGGGACCACCACCTGATCCTTATTGATTTTACAAGTTAAGTAACCTCACGGATGATAGTCGTAGATTGCAAATAAAGATAGCCACTTCAACTGCAACTTTATGATAAATGAGGTTTTGGCACGAATCCCTGAATGGCATGACTGGATCAGCAAACACGAAAGCTAGCGTGAAAGTATACATTTTGTATCGCATGTTAGATTTTCATGAGGTAATGGCAAAACGTGTGGCACATTTTTTGATTACAGTGAAGCTTTTGACCTTGTGCAACATGAAAAGCAGATTCAGGAAGCTTTATGTGGTTTTGTAAACAACTGAATAGATACAAGGGTCTTGTAAGCAAATCCGAAGTGGTCACGTTTTAAAAATTTAAGCATGTTTGGGTGAAATAATTCAAGTGTCCTTCAAGGAAGCATTCTAGGACCTAAAGAATTTCACATATAGTTTCTATGTTTAGAAAAAATAGTTCCTCTGACGCTATCTAGAAATCTCTGAAAGCATTTGCGCATTGCATCCATATTTACTGCGCAAATATTTATACGAGTGAATTTTTCTTCTGGCCTTGATTTACATACGTATTTTTATCTTGATAATGTAATAAATCTATACCCACTTAAAATGCGTGATCGTTCAAAATCAATTGTAGCACCTTTGGTTAGCTTCACTATAAAAGTAACTACCTATCAGTAGCTAAACAATGTATGTAAATCTACGTAGGTATTTATAACTAGAGAGTAGATTAGCTGTCAGTACGGTCAGCGATAAAAGTAGATTTCTGATTTGTGGAAGTCAATTATTACTAGAACTATCTTTTAAAATGTTAACCTAAGTACATTAAAGGATCCACCTTGACCCGTGACTATGTTCAAATTATTAATTCTCCCATAAACCAAGAAAAAAAAGCATTGAATAACTAACATTAGTATCTTATTTGTCGCTAAGTATATAAGAAGCCATAACAGAATATTTTTAGGTCAAGTATAAAATTCTACTTACAATAGCAAAAGCAGGGAATGCTTTTGAAATGTTTTATGCCCGCAAGTATTACATAATCCTTCTCCAAGAATGGGTTTTAGATCTACTAATTTTACAGGTTAATTATTAGTGTAGCTGATTGGAATGGAATAAAATGAACATAAAAGTTGTTTGCGAAAGTCTAAACTTAGTAGGTAACCCACTCCATGCATTATCTCGCCTCGTGAACTCATTATTCTTGCAAACGAAGTAGGGGTGACGGTCCCTTTGTGTTGGAAGCTTCGCGTCGGGGCGGAGATCCGTTGTTTGCGCAGAGATCTGCGCGCGCCGCTAATTTCCTGCCTCCCAGTAAAGATTCAGTAGCGCCGCCGGCCCGAAGCCGGCCACTCTAACATGTAGTCGCCTACACAAAACCAATCACAAAAGTCTTCCAGCGGTTCTACCGCATAGTTATAAGTAACCAAGTCTTCCATTAGCATAAGTTAGGTTAAGATGCATAGGAGTAGGGCGCCGCGTCGCGAATTAAACAATAGAGTAGTGTTTGAGAGGCTCTGGCGTGGCACATTCCAAGCCGTGCTTGCCGGAACGCATAGACCGCCGCTCGCCACGTCACACGATCCCATCCCCGACACACCCGCGCTATCGGCGCCCATGAACATGTCTCAAGCCCCCGCAAACATAGCTGATCTCGAACCAGCGCTGCGAACCATTATAGAAGGGCTCAGAAACTCATGCTGTTGCCGATGCAACTGCTCCACAGATCGATATAACGATAACTTGCAGGTCTGTCTCTCCAACGACGAGGAGAGGAAGTCCATGCGGTCTGTTATAAGGTGTGCATAGTTATATCAACACGTCGAGCATGGTGTGCACATCGATTGGTTCAGCCCTCGTTAGGCAGCGGGGTCGTTCGTCACCCGTCGCTGCGCACACAACTTTAATTCAAAGCTGATTGTTATTAATCCGAACTAATTGAAGATTATCACGTACCTACTTTACTTTCTAACAGAATATCATAAGTATAAGTGTATAAGATGTCCGGTATGAAGCAATTTGCTAAATCGTTTTAATGTTTCCCCATTTTAGCGCACTTAGGTGCTCTCCAGGTAAATATTTGTTAGTCTTTCAAGCTTAACAACTTAGGCTTCTAGTCATTTAGATTGCACCGAAGGTAATACAGTCATTATAACAACGATACATTAAACCACACAATGATGTGTGGTTCGGTCTTATTCACGCCAAACCTGCAGTGCTTATGTGCTAGCCTTAGTGTGGTGTGAGCATTGACATTTACTTTCTGGCAACGTATTCTGGCGTATTATATACAGTAGTACATCTGATAGATCCTCAAAGACAACGACCTCAATAGTTACATTAATAAACATTTTACAGCGTTCGCGAAACTCACGCGGTCGCAGAAGCCCAACAGGAGAAGAATGCTCGGCTTCGTAACGCTTTCGGCATTGCACCGGAGTTTGTCGAAGGTTCCAGCTTAGATCCTGAAAGAAGAGCGCGCGATCAGGCGGCTAAGTACCCGTTAGTGCGAACCCCGAGTCATGAGCGAGAGAGAGAGCATGGAGGAAAGAAGAAAAAGAAACGAAGGTAAGTACCAACAGAAAACTGCACATGTCTGCAATAACCACTGGACATAAGACTGCCCCATACACTTCCATGAAAAATTATTATTACCTCCTCCATCCGCTGTCTGCCAGCGATCTTTACACGGCCTTTATTTTGTTATTTTTATACTTATTATATTATTGAAATCTTTGTATTAGTCTTAGTGCGTAGGGGTTTACTAAGAAAGGAATTCTTAAAATTCAACCCCTAAATATATACAGCAGGGTGTGAGGTCGTACGCAGACTGTGAGGTCATGCTAATCTTTGTTGTATTTCTGTTCTAGCACATCACCAGATTCGAAGAAGCTGAAGAAGAAAAAGTCCAAGAAGAATAAAAAGGATAAGTAAGTTACACATTATAATTATGCTAAATTGCCAAAATTATGGGAACTTTTGTATTATTTTTCATACATTTCATGAAATTTGTTTGCACAGGCAAGTTATACTTCGTCTGTCGAAGAGGCAAGTACACATGTTTCATTTAGTTATAAAATGGAATATAATTTTATTTAATATCAAGTAGGTATATTTTTGTAATTGTAATAACTTGAATTTCAGAGAAGCAAAAATTTTGCTGTGGCATCTTGTTGATAGGTACGATTTTTTTTATAAACGTGTTTGAATCTTTTTAATGACCTTCACAACATTATTCATCTCTTTATATATTTTACTTAGAGCCTTATATACCTTACAGCCTTATAGGATGCATGGGTAGTTTATTTTAAGTTTGATAAATATTATCATACCGTGTCTGGAATTTAATTAGCGATCCTATCTGTTTTTCACTTAAAACATGTATGATAAATGCATATTTTTTATGAATTTTACTGTTACTTAAGGTTCTCGAATGGCGACCACAAACCGGAAGACGAAGCGTAGGACGTCCTCCTACCCGATGGACTGACGATATTGTTAGGATGCGGGAAGTTTATAGGGAAAGGGCTCAGAATCGTTCTTCCTGGAAATTTAAGGGGAAGCCTATGTGGACAGCAGTGGACTTTTGATGGTGATGATGATGAAACCAGGAAAAACTATATTGAGCCTTCTCCATCCACTGATTTCTAGTGATCCTAACAATGTCCATCAAGTGATGGGGGTCCTAAGTTTGGTCTTTTGGGTTGTGATTGTCGTTCAATTCTGAAAAATGCGGTGACCTTGGATGTTCTTCTACTGATTTTCTTATTTGGGTCTGGACTTACTTAGTATTATTGTCTAATAGTTAAATATACATAATTCTTCATCATTCGTCTGAAGAATTCCTCTGCTGGATACATAACATCAGGTGGAAGTTTCTTTTAGATTCTTTGCACACCCTGTTCTGCAAATAATGCAAATAACACAAATAACTAAACATATTAGTCTGCAACTTTGACGATATCGCTCTCAACCTGTGCGGCATTTGTATTTGATATGATTTTCGTCTTACTGAAGTTTAAGTCTTTTTCCTATACAAAATCTACTACATTAATAAAATTACTAGTCGGAATGGAACTAAGCCGACCTCACTATACAAGTTAAAATTTTGCAACGCTTGTAATTTTCATGCCTAGCGCTTGATTAGATTATAAAGTGACATTGTAATGCAAATAAGTACTGACTCGCGAGTGTGACTAACACGACTTAGGTTATTGGTTTAATTTTAATAATATATACACAGCATTATGTAGCTCCAAACTAAGCATAGCTTGTACTATGGGAACCATATGACTGAATGACTGTTAGAATAATTAGATACTTTTTTTGTAAATACATACTTAGAATACTATGTAACACCCAGACAAGGAAGAGATTCAGTTAGATTGGCACCACACTGGAGCTTCATTATTTACATTTTTATTATTTTGTAACAGGATCATACAAAAAAACGGTAGGAACCAAGCCGTAAGTTTCTTGCCGGTTCTTCTAGGCTTGGTCGCGAGGAACTGGCGCTTAGATTCACCTAGATTTAAGACGTTTCAAGATGATCCCTGCGGATTTTACTGAATAAATGCTTTTTGACTTTGACATCACACAAATATTTGTGCTCAGTGGGGATCGAACCCACAACCTACAGCACTGAAGGCAGAGTTACTACAAACTGAGCTGCGAGATCAAAAGAACCCTCTAATACAATCTACTTGCAGGAAAGACTCGGGCAAGAAAAAGAAACGCTCAAAATCCATGGACACCGGAAGCTCCAGCTCTTCAGATCAGGACAGCGACTCCGCCAGCTCGGAGGAGGAACGTCAGAAGAAAAAGAAAAAGGTATTCATTCTCACAATCATGTATCCAACAATTACTTAAGATAATGCAAAGAATATGTTTTATTACATTTGATCTTAAAACTACAATAGGATGCCACATGTGTATGAACATAGCTCTGATATCCTGAAGCCTCAAACATCCTTAAGAAATTTTGATTAGATACTTGACACCATACTCATAAACGTTATTTAAATTTAAATATTACTTACAATGAGTTCTGTCACTGTTGTTCATTGCCAATTGATAAGAGATGGCAATAGTTTAAACATTTGTTAACTTTTGACAGAGTTTTATAAGTAAGGCCAGTTAATAAAGATTTATAAGAAAATATAACAAGAGGAAATTAACTGACAAAGAATTTTCTGTTTTTCGAGGTATTCATGATGTGAAATAGCAACAGGATTTTCAGAGATATCTAATTTAAATCTACAATATTTTTTATAATATTACTACATAATCAAAACCTACTAATTTGAGAACTTACATTGGGTTCACACTTTGATCAAATCATTATTCGAAGGGTTCACAATTAATTTTAAATATGTATTTGAATTTTATGATTTATTATCTTCCAAAACATTGACCCCAATTCTTATAAACGTTACTTAAATTTAATAAGTGCATATAGCCATGTCCCTATTACTATTCATTAGTATTCCAATCAAACAATGGAATGCCAATTCTTCAAACAATGGTCTATTTTTTGACAGATTCGTATAAGTAAGAGTAATTACAATTATAAGAATGTTTGGCCTGACAGATAGACACTGAATAGCCTAAACAGCTGGACGTAAAATCTTGACATTTTCAGGGCATATTTGTTTCGGGGTAGGTCGCAGGGGAGTACAGATAAACCAGTCTAAAAATGCACATCAATCAGTCAAAGGGAATTGTTCTTTATTATGTAGACTATAAGGAGGATTTTAAAGTAATTTACGGTGCGTCAAAGTCAAGAAAACGCCGAGGGGCGTGTATTTTCAGACTAGTTCATTTACTAAGACTTTCATCCCCTTTGGGACGCAACGAAGTCGCACGCGATTCTACCAGTTGATGCATAAATTAAAAATATAATCTTTGCATTATGGTCCACTTGTGTTGGGTTTTTTGTGGACTCTGAGATCAGTTACACAGACACATTCTACCATATTTTATTTCCTGGGATACAGATATAGCGATTCATTTTAGAAGTATCAGCTAGCACTGTGCTTTCTTTTATTTAAGCTCACTTGAAATATCCTGTCTCTTAACAGGCTACGTACAGTTTTTGATCTAATTTGTGATAAGTCCCTTCATTTTATTTATACGTTTACACTCATACCTATTTAGGAGAATTGTCATTTATCATACTCTGTTTCAAGTAATTGTCAGCAGTGACTAGTACCTCTAGACAAGTGACCATCGAAAACGAAAGGCTACGCGACCACAGCAAAACTTGGAAGATGACAATGTCGCTGTCAATTGCTAATGTTATTTGAATTTAAAAAATATGAAAGTTAGAGATTAAATTATGTTTTATCAACCCTTTTCAAAAACCCAAACTCATTTGGTTAAAAATTGTAAGGAGTGCAATAAACTCAAACTATAAACAGTAGATAAGTAGGCATTGAACCTTTTTGGTTCTTTGGTGTTTTTTTGCGACAACGCAGGTTCAGAACCTGCGTTGTCGCAAAACTCAGAAAGAGCACTGCCTGGCAATTACTTAAAACTGAGTGTTGACTATTTTTCCATTTTAAGATACGGGGTGAAACTAATGTAGTGGTTTAACCGATACCTTCATAGACTCGCTTCTCGTTTAGCTGAAATAAGTATCTATAGTAAACGGGATAATTTTACTGTTACCTCTATCATTTTATTTTATTTTTTATGTAAATAAAGAAGTATAGCGAGTAAAAAATTATCTGTTTAACTGTGCATCATTTCATAGGATAGCCATCTTTATCTGAAGAAATAACGTATACTGTAAGTATATCACTGAACAATAACACTCAATAAACACTGATAGGTAACGGTGACATGGTATGCATCCGACTAACTGGATGATATGTGGGCATACTGGGGGCTTTTGTAAGCTGGGCCGTTAGATTAGCGTACATCCGAGCGTAGTTTATCTACCTAACTTGCAAATTAAAACATGAGGCTTCATAAATTATGGCTTAAATATGCCTCAAGTTGATGTACACAGAACATTTCATCGTAGGGCAGGTTTCTAACAGAAATGACCTGTGAAGTGATGCTTTGTGATAGGTGATGGTAACCACTTAAAATCACATGGGCCATCTGCTTGTTCCATATAAAATAAAACAAATTAAGAAATTAATCGAAAAATGCGACGTTTGCTTAGTTATGTCATCTCCGTGCGTTTTTTTTAAAGTTTCGTATACGCTAACGCTTGGATGGACGGGCGTCTAACGGAGCTGTTTGCATGGTGTTGTAATATAGTCCTTACAACAGATGGTGGTTTTATGTTGTTTGAAGCTGAAGCGATATTATCTGACGTGTTTTGGTAAAACGTGACAACCCTTTTTCTACTATAACGAGAATACCGTGATTGATATTTCACCGCAATAAAATTTTATTAAGTTGCTCACGTTTTTCAATGACACGTCGATGAATATCAAATCTGATTAACCTTTATGTTTAAATATAACTAATCCATAACATTCTCCTTCTTCTGATTTACCCAAAACTAATTAAGGATGCACCATTTAAATGGTACAATACACCACCGTTTGTTAACTAAGGTACGTTTCCCAAAGTGTTATACTAAATATTACATATTACTTGATTTTTGTGTAATGTATTTATGTAATGTAATGTGTTACTAATATAGTGTGGTTAAGATGAACACTTGTGCCAACCAATTTAATATTATATATTGTCAATTTGTGTTTATATACCCTTATATATATTTTGTTTATATAAGAGAATGTTATGGATCAATATAATAACATTCTTCAATTATATATTTGTTTTTCGCTTCCATTGATAGCTTCAAATTTAATTTATTATATTATTTTAAAGCCTGTTTTGTTTTTAAATTCCTCGTTAGATTGCATGCTGTAAACGTGATTTATTTCCTCTATTGAAATGAAATTCTTCATGACTTGAAACCTTCCTGGGAGAGATATTGAAGAGTTTTAAAGACGTAATAGTATTTTTTGTTGCCATACCACTATAGTTATATTGTATTGGCACTGGTGTTTTGTCGCGTTTTCTGTTGGAATTGTTATGTTTATGCTTTTGATTGAATTTTGACAGAAAAAGTCGAGCTCAAGACGTCGCGGCAGTAGCGAGCCTTCAAGCCGCGAAACGTAAGAATAAAACTAAATTTACATTTTTCTGATCCTGAGGTTGTGGGTTATAAAATACGATCGTGCACTAATACATTTTTCCGTTTCATAAATGTATGCGCGCAATGCCACTGATCTCAAAGGTGAAGGAAAACATCGTGAGGAAACCAGTTAGTATTCTAGTATTTATATAACATTCACGGTGTAAGTACTGCAAAGGTTAATTCGTATCTAAATTAAAATTTCAGTTCTCCTGCAAAAACTACAAAAGACAAAAACAGAGACCGCGCTATCGAGCGCAACAATGAAATTGATTACAGAAACACAGACAGTCGCGATGAACGCAATCACAAAGACAAGTACGACAAACGCGATAGAGAGTACGATAGAAGAGAGAAACATGAGTCAAGGAGACGCGAACGAAGCCCCAGCGTCGAGGAAGCTCACTCCTCACCAGAATACAGGCAGCGATCCTACATCACTAAAATAGAAAACAAAAGACGCGAACCGTCTTTAGAACCCGAGAGAACAGACAAACGTTCCAAGCGCGATCGCCGCTCGTTCTCCGAATCCGACACAGAACCACCGCCTAAGAGACAAGATAAACGAAACAAGAAATATGACAGAGAGGTCAGCGCTTCCCCTGAGAAACGAAGGCAGAGAAGCTCATCGCCCGAACCTAAAAGAAAAGACGATTACTACAGAAAAGAATCTAGAGGTAGAAAGGAAAGCCCTCGGGATGAGAGAAAGTATTCCAGAAGAAGTGATTCGCCTGATAGATACAAACGAACAGAAAGAGAGTCGGCTAGAGATTCTTATAGAAAAGAAAAGGACGACAGATATGAACGGTATGATAAGAACGAACGTTACGAAGACGCTCCAAGGCGCAAGGAAAACGATAGGCGCCCAAAGAACAGAAGCCCATCAAACGAACGCCACTCATCCATAGACTACATTGAACGTTCTACCGCTAAAGCATATGAAGAAAAAGAGACTCGAAATAAAGCAGAGAAAGCTAAAAAGAAATCCAGAGAACAAAGACGTTCACCGTCTGAATCGGACTCTGAATCTCCAGAGCGTAATAAGGCTCCACCTCGATATTACAAAGAAAGGAGCCTATCTTTGCCAAAGCAGCGTAGGCGAAGCCCTTCCTCAGATTTCAACCGCAAGGAGTCACCACCAAGGAACAATAAACCGGATAAATATAGAAGGTCGCTAGATAGACGTGAAGACAATCGACCAAGGAAAATGTCTTCGTCACCTGGTGACAGGCAAAAAAGAAAGAGATCCGCAGATAGCGGCGAACGTAGAGAACGCTCCCCAACACCTGATGAAAGACAAAGGCGTATAAAAATTGCAGAAGCTTTAGCTGAGAGATCTAAGAGATATGGCAATAAGCTAAGAAATAGATCTCCATCACAAGAAGATATTATTGTACAGAAAAGGAACAGATCATTTGACAGAAACGAGAAAACCAAAGTACGAAAATCTCCTTCACTCGATAGAGATACCCGAAAAAAGTCTGTAGAGAATAACAGAGAGATTAGAAAAAGGTATCCGACACCCGAAGAAGACCATCGTCAAAGAAAAAAGTCTTCAACACCTAGTGATGATAGGTCGCTACCGAAGAAATCAGTAAAAAACGATACAGATGATAAAAGATCTCCGACATCCGATCAACACAGACGACGCGAGTCTCAGGACAGATCTCCTTCACCTGACAACAGACAGAAGCGACTAAAAGCGGCAGAGACTACTCGTCAGGCTAAGAGGTCCCCAGTACCAGACGATAAAGAAATAAGATCAGTAGAAAACAATAAAGGGAGAAAGAGATCAATATCACCTGATGAGAGACAGAAAAGGGACGAGGAACCAAGAAAAAAATCTCCAAGCCCGGACGAAAGGCAGAAAAGGATGCAATCAGCCGAAACCAAACTTCAAGAGCGTAAAAGATCTCTGTCACCTGACAATAGACGACGCTCAAGGTTGGCAATCCGTGAACGTGGCGACAGCGAACCGAAACGAAGGTCTCCCACTCCAGAGGAAAGGCAAAAACGCAAGCGATCCGAAGAAGGCAAGCAAAGCCCAAAAAACTCACCAATCCCAGACAAAAAGCGACGTCGAACTGTAAGTGACAATAAATCCTCTCCGCGCAATACAAAAAAACAGAATAGCGTCGAAAAGTCGCCAAAAAAATCTCCCAAATGCTCTCCCTCTCAAAATAAACCAAAAAGAGCTTCTCAAGAGGGAAGATCCCGAAGCACATCCAGTTTATCATACTCTCCGGCGCGGCGCAGTCCCGAACGATACAAGGACATAATCGAAAAATTGCCGGCGAAAGACCAACGGAAATACATAAACTCCCCATCAGATCTACATCCGAAGGAAAAGGAATACAAACCTAAACTGTACTGCTGCTCCGACTCATCGGACATAGACTCCGATGTAGAAATCAACTTTAGACTTACTTCTGAGGACAGAGAGCGGCAATACGAAATGGATGACCGCGAGTTTAATGTTCTGAAAGTTAGGCTCGCTCGGATGGCGAGAGTCGCGAACGATTCTACCAGAAGGGAAGATAATAGAAGAGAAGAGCCTGACAGAAGCGAAGAGGGTCGACCTAGCGAACCGTTTATTGAACCCTCTACCTCACAATCCGTAGGGACTAAGGAACCGACCAAAGAAAACACAGAGGATTCTAAAAAGGAGAAATCAAAAAGCCCAGTTGAGGAAAAGCCTGATAAAAAAGCTCCTGTAGAGGTGGTCGTTTCTGGTCCGGATCCGAGAAGGGCGCGTAGACGACGCAGGAGTGAGTCACGTCACAGTTCGTCGCGGTCGTCCTCGAGACGGTCGCGGTCGCGGGGCAAGTCCTCGCGCTCGAGGTCAAGGTCATCGAGGTCCAGGTCAAGATCTTATTCATCGTCAGGGTAAGCTGCACAATTATTAATGTAGTATTTGATTCCACACTAGCTGACCCACTTCGTTCGCATTTTTCATACAAACACCAGTTCTTTTTTACACCCGTTTTAGCGAAAACAATAACACCCATGCTAAGTTTTAAGTCTAAGTTTGGACTAAAAGCTAGCTAATTCTACAAATCGCATCAGCACTCATTTGGTAGTTTTTAATAATGCTGGACAATCCACACAGCATCATCTAGCCCCAAGCTAAGCAGAGCTTCTGTTATGGGTACTAGATGACTGATATACTTAATACAATGCATTACATACATACATATTTTTTTTTATACATAGAAAATACCCAGAACACCCGGAATAAATATTTGCAGATCGTACAAATATTTATCCCAAGGCGAGAATCGAACCTGCAACCTTCTGCGTCGCAGGCGGACATTCACCCGCCACGTCACATTGGTCGTCACATATTTGTACTTTGTTAGAATCAGACCCACAATCTACAGCGCAGGCAGAGATACTGAACTGAACTGTACTTTCACATCAAAGGTTATAAATAAATAATAGTTTTTTTTAATCTTTTGTTTCCAGTCGTTCCCGATCGAGTCGTTCCAGCTCGTACAGCAGTCGATCCTCGTCTAGATCTTCGCGTAGCTCATCTCGCTCCACACGCTCTTCAAGGTGAATGTCCTATCTCGCTCTCTCTTGTGTGTCCATTGTAAAATCTAGCTCTGAAGGGTGCTTGTGTAAGTGCTAACAAATTCCTGTTGCAAGTATTGCAAATATGGTATACTAGAGGCCACTCGCAGCTTCGCACGCGTGGAACGTTTTTCCCGTTCCCGTTATTTTTTCGGGATAAAAAGTAGCCTATGTCCTATTCCAGATTACAATCTATATTTATTCCAAATTTGATCCAAATCGGTCCACTGGTTAGAGCGTGAAAGAGGAACAAACATCCATCCATCAACAATCACATTCGCATTTATAATATTAGTAGGATATTTTTACTAAAAAAATAAATATATTTATATATATTAATTTTTTTAGTAGTTGACACATGCAACAGGACCTTGTTAGGAACAGAAGATACGCAGAGAGCTGATTATATATCTTGCAATTTACGAACGAACGTCGAAAATACTTGTATCTATTATAAATTACGAGGCTTTGATCCTAAAAAATTCAAGAAATTATTGTAATGTTATAAAAGTTTTTTGCTTACTAATAGAAATGTACCTACGCTAAGATCTTCCAGGTCAGCCTATCATGAAAACCCTTATCAAAATCGCAGCAGCCGTTCACCCGATGACGACCGATGTGGCGCGGCGGGCGAATGTCCGCCTGCGACGCAGAGGTTGCGGGTTCGATTCCCGCCTTGGGATAAATGTTTGTACGATCTGCAAATATTTATTCCGGGTGTTCTGGGTATTTTCTATGTATAATAAAAAATATCTATGTATGTAATATAATATTGTATTAAGTATATCAGTCATCTAGTACCCATAACACAAGCTCTGCTTAGCTTGGGGCTAGATGATGCTGTGTGGATCGTCCGGCATTATTTATTTATTTATTTACCCTGAGCGCAATATTTTAGTGTGCATTGTAATGATTGATTTTTTAGAATTTCTCAAAAAAAAACGCAAGCGTATTTTATAAATAACTGTACACGCGTTCGTGAATTGCAAGAAAAATGCCTCTGCAGGTTGGCGACAGTGGTTTCGATCAAGGTTCTGCGAATGAAGTTTAATTTCCTGTGTGTTCATCTAAATTTTTAGAAGTCAATGTTCTAATATAATTCTGTTTCCTGTTTAAACTCAAAACTGTATAATTCTATAATGATAAATTGGCGATATATATCCGCCTTTAACGCCAGAAATTAATTTGTATTCGCTAGTCTGTAATTGTAATAAATCCCTTTCCCTAACTAATAGTAAACTAACGTTATACATTTTCTTTCCGCCAATCAATACTCAAATCTATGAAACGACCAATGCATGCAAAACTGAACGTACAACGAAACGTTATTCCCACGAAACGAAAATGTAATGCATGCTAAATCCTTGGACACAATGCATGCAAAAATACAACATAATGCATGAAAATTGAGGATGGAAACAGAACAATGACGGGCGTGTACGCCGATTACCGTAGATCGAGCGTGAGTCGCGTGCGCGTGCGCAGCCGATCGCCCTCTATACCGCGCCGTGCTGGCTCTCCTAGCTTCCTCGACCGGCGACGCATCACGAGGTATATGTTGCCGGGTTTATAATCGCTGCAGTGCTTATACGAACTTCTCTATACAAGATAGCTCTTACGATACTTAAATATGATAAAACCACCCATTGCCAGGCGTTTTCACATCTTCACTTTAGATCTTAGATAAAGTATGAGATTAAATATTGCCACAAACAGTCGGAAACTAAAGAAATTAAATTTCAGACAGTATTTTGAGACTTAGAAGATACAGACTTAGAGGCAGTAAATTAAACTGTTATAGAGACCTTGGATGGTTTAAGTTATGTTGTAAATTGTTTGTAATGTATAAATTATCAGGGTCAAAGCAATACTTCGTTCTGAAGGCAAAACAAACAAAAAATATTACTTCAATTGGGAATGAGTTCTGTAAAAACAGAAGCAGCCTAACGACTTTAATCCAGTCACGGTAGATATCCCCTAAGATCACAGAGGGCCTACCTAGTAGCAATTTGAGGATGTCTGAGGGGGGTAGTCAGAGGTAAGTCCAAATATCACTCAAATATTCAGCACTTACTTATTGACATTGTAAAGAAAAGCAAAAAATATTTAATAGCTCAATTGTAATTTTATTTATTGTGTCAGTGAGTTTAGCTCCAAACGTAATACCAAAATGGTGGTTAGTTGAGCGCCTTAAAAATTAGTCGCTTCTTGAACATACAGTTCAGAAAAGCCCAAAGAGTCTTGATTGTGTCAATGAGTTGAAGCGCCAAATGTTATGGCAAAATGGTGGATTGTTGAGCGCCTTAAAAATTACTACTTAATTATAGAACATATCGTTGAGAAAAGCCCAGAATCTTGATTGAATAAAATCACAAATCAATTTAAAAACCAGTTCCACGTATAGGCACTGCAGCCATTCTGAACTAATGTTAGTGGTTTCTTTTTTTTATGCCACTTAACATTGCAACGTGTGCTTAGGTGTTAACATGTTTTCGTGTGTTGCTTGTTAATTCTTTTTAAGTGTGCTATGTATATTATTTTGCCTTTATGCCACATTACAACGTTGATACATTTACACCAATTATAACAATTATTATTCTGACTGACTGATTGACATATAGACAACGCACAGCCTAAACCACTGAAGGCGGATTCAGAGTTTTTTACGGATACCGGATTTCGGTTTGCAAGCTCGAATTTTTTGTATGGAGATACGCTAGTGCCCCGATTTGCCGTTAGGGGCGCTTATCATATACTCGTTCATACAAAATATTCGCAAACCTAAATCCAGTATCCAGAAAACGCAAAAAACTCAGAATCAGCCTACTGGTCGCAAAGATTTTAAATTTTCAGGGTTTATTGGTATTGGTGCGTAGAGGAGTACTAAGGAATTTTTGAAATTCAACCCCTAAACTGGTACAGCGGGGGGTTGACGTTTGTTTAAAAATAACATCACGCGGACGAAGTCGTGAGCGTTAGCTAGTTATTATAAATACAATCACGCTCAGGCTAATATTTATTAAAATTTTCACAATATAATGAAAAACTCGAATAATATGTTTGAATCTTGAGTTGAAACTCTGTCTAATTATCAGGTAAATGTAAGATAAATATTTTTTCCGCAAACGTTGTAATGTGGCATTCATTTTATATATTCATGTTTTTCTTTATCTATATTTTTTTTTTGTTTTCTCTTATAGAAAAAAGTCTCGAAAGTCACGAAAATATAGCACGAGTGAAGATTCGGGCAGTAGTAGTAGCACCGATTGAAGTGACCGCTAGTGAATAGTTTTAAGTTAAACCGATAATTAAAACTGTAGGTATTTTATTTCTTGTAAGTCTAACTCTTGACATCTGTCGCATTATTTTGTCTTAGTTTCTTTCAATGGGCTGTGAAACTTTTATAAACATTGTCTTGTATTTGTGTGTGTGTGCTTTGTTTTAAGTGCTAACAGGGTGTGCTACTTAACTACCAATAACTTTTTAGTATTCATTGTATAGTTTAATGTATTTTTTTTTCTATCCGTAGCGCACCCAGTTTAGATTACGTAAACAAATTCAAATACCGAAGAAGATAGTTGAATCGAATTATGAAAACGGTGCCAAAATGTTTTGGACTTTCATCACAGATGCCCCTAGGATGAAGCTAGTAGATTATGCTATGTAGTGATTATTGCAAGTGTGGTTTAGTTTCAATATTCATTAAAGTATTGAAGATTTTTTGGTTGTTTTTATTTTTATTTTATGCTGCATGGTAGCCGCTAGTGTATTGTAGATTTTTAGGCAGGTACACATTGTGAATGTTTACACAAACAGTTTTAACGATTTTTTGTTTTATTTTGCTAGTGCGATCTTTGTATACGATGGAGGTAAGTTCACTTTAAAAATTATTCTTGCATTATTAGTCCAATAAAAATCTTAATAATTTATTTTTTAACTCATCACTAAATGCATGATAAATCTAACGTTCATATCATCACACTAACACAATTAACCGCTACTAACAGCGCGCGTAAGCGTCCGATCCCGTACCGAAGGCCTACGCCTTCCACGCAGACTTCAGGGAGCGACTACAGCAGCCGATCTTCACCTAGGAGTTGGTCCAGATCTCCCAAGATTGAGAGACCAGAGTAAAAGTGGTATTATTCCACTGTGAAATTATGAGTGAAGCTGGAAAATGTAAAAATGCATAAAAGTTCTAGTCAGATTTGGAATTATCTCAGGTAGATCTCAATAATCTAATCCGACGTATTTATTGTAACCAATGTTCATTTATCTAGTCTACAAAATCTAAGTCAAATATACATGGTGACGCGTAGATACCTACCTCTTTGCTATGAGGTTGTTCGTTTAGTAATTTATTTATTAGTAATTATGTATCTATTTATTAAAAATGTGTTTTTAAGATAAAGCCGATTTGAGGCACGATAATTGTAGTAGAAGTACCGAGTAATACTCAAAATGTAGACATAAAAATACTCGTTTTAGCAAATCTTGTGCGATCTCTTTTTTCGGGTACATACACATTTTATATGTGTAATTTACTCTAGTTTGTTAATAATTTTATTCTAAATAATTTATTTGTGTAGACATTAAAATACTCGTTTTAGTTAATAATCTAGTCTTGTGCTATGTCTTTTTTGGGTTTATACACATTTTAATAATTTTATTTCTAATAACTTATTTATTTATACTAAAGAAACTAGACTTTATTTTACATGGTGCAATATTTTTTTTTAATTAATTTATTTAATGCTTTTATTTATTTTTGATTTTATTTTGTACTTATTGAAGAGTAATTTATTTTTAGTGTTAAATTATGTCTATATTAAATTCATAGCTATAAGTTTAATTAATAATTTTAGTTTGGGCTAGTCAAACTTTCCTTCAAAATACTCGATCCAAAATTTGTGAACAAATAATAATACTCAATTATAACAGTACTTAACAATTTATTAAAAAAATAAACAATATAATAACTAGTCACAATGCACCATAGAAAGAATTGATTTTAAAGTTATTTGATTAGCGTGTAGATAAATAAATGCAATATTAAGCGAAACTTATCCCTAGTTTATCCAAGATGCTGTTCCCGGTATAAATATACAGTAAAAATAATACATAATGTGTTTTCTGACTTTTCCTTACAATTATCCCAAAAAATAATAAACCTCTACTTTCTGACACACGTAGGTAGATAATAAAAGTTGAGGGAATGTTTGCTTATGACATAGTTAATTGATTCAGGCGTTACTTTACGAGAGTCTATTGTAAAAGTATATAATAGATTTGTAAATATATATATATGCTATTCTGCCACTTTAAACCCTTTATGTTGCAAGCATTTAACCTGCAAGCGTAATCTCGTAAAAGCACAATAATTATTATAATTCACAAAATTTTGTAGATTGTTCTTTTACGAAATGACGCTTGCACGTTTTAATAAAGATATTAACTTCATTACAGGTGCTGTAAAAGTTGCACATAAGTTTTCTATATTTTGAATTTATAGGGATTTAAGTGGCGGAATAGTACTATACATATTATAATTATGTATATATACTCGTCTATTTTATACTTTTGTACAACCTTAAACCTTAGTAAATGGCGATTTGCATTTCGTATCGAATCCACCCAAACACGTCCTTGCGCATTATATCAGCTTTTATATTAATAAAAACATTTTTATCGATCAATATGATCTTTACAATTATGGCAAGCTATAATTAGGATGTCGTGACCTTATTTGACGACACGAAAAAGCAGATAAACATTTCATCACTTAAATTGGACCCAGTCTCGGTGTATCGTAAATAGACAGAAGTAAAACGTTACCCCTGAATATTTGTATTATACACTGAAGAAATACATTTTAAAATATATTTAAAGCTAAATGCCTGTATTTAACGTGTCCTACGAGTTTAGATTTTAATTTCCTTTTGTCTGGCTTTGCTGACGACGTTTGCTGGCTAGGAACATCGCCCATCCGAAACCGACCATATTCATGAAGAGGACTCGAAGCTGTAACACAGAAAATTCCTACTTAAGTATCTGCAACTACTTTTCATGGACGTATTAATACTGTCTACTAAACATGTTTTGAGAGTTCAAGAATTAGGACAAAGGCATTTTATATCATCTCCTAACTGTAGGTATCTAGCGCTGCCGTATTACACTAACATTCCGTATTTATCTTTCAATGCTGATAATAAGGAAAAAGGTAGATATACCTGTAGTGTAGGTACTTACAATCGGAGGTACAAACGCCAAGTTGATAATCTGGAACAAGGTGAGCCACTTCCAGTTCGCCTGCAGAATAGGCAGGTACAAAGCCGTTAACTGCTTTACAGCTGCAGCATGGTTCTTTCCTTCGAACCTCGCCAGCGTATACAATGAAAAAGCTTGCATAACAGGTGCGAATATCAGTCTTTCAAATAGGAGCTTTTTAGCGAGAGCAAACGCGACAAGCTCGTCGGGAAATACATTCTCTATGAAGTTATAAAAGTGATGGGGTATGGTGCCGCCGAAAATTAATCTGAAACATAAATAAATAAATAAATATTTGTGGACATTTTAACACAACATCATCTAGCACCAAACTAAGCATAGCTTGTACTATGGGAACCAGATGACTGATAGAATACTTAAATGCTTTTTTTTTGTAAATACATACTTAGAATACAATATAACACCCAGACACAGAACAAACATTTATATTCATCATACAAATGTTTGTTCTCGGTGGGAATCGAACTCACCACCTACAGCACAGAAAGCAACCCTGCTTTCTGTGCTGTAGGTGGTGGGTTCGATACTACGAACTGAGCTGTGACGACTGTCGGTGTGTGTGTGTATGAAAAAAATATTTTCAAAGATGTCGTGATAGATTGTGTGGCCTTCGAACTTTTGGGAATATCGATAAGCTAGTGTATCAAAGAGGGAAAGCCTAGGTACCTAACCTATTATTACTAACCATAGAAAAAAACAAGCTTAGGTAGGTACTACCACAGATAAGATAATACTATACTAGTACTTACCCATATAATCCAAAAGCTAAAATAGGGTCAGTCCTCAATGTGTCTCCAGCGACCAGCTGAGAAGCGATACTTCCTGCTGTCCCCACTACACAACTGAAAAACAAAACAATGTAACATAAGGAAATTACACATTCGAGGTAGATAACTTCTTATCATAATGAAATTGAAAGTCGTTTAGATTATTTCATAAATAAGATTCTATAAAAAACGAGCAGCATTAATCTAGTGGGTACAAAGGTCAGACTAGCTTTGTTTTATAGCAAATCCTGCGGGCACGACGTGGTCTTCATTTGGTTTCGTACACAATCTGAAAGTTAAATAACGGCCTAAGGACAGCTAGGTACGTTGGTAGATTCATTGCGTGATACTATCAAGCAATGAATCTCAAAAATGGCAGGAAAAGGAATGGTTTTTCCTGCCATTTTTTCAGTCACCTGCCATGAAAAACGAACACTGCGCTGCATTTACACTGTGGCACGGTCACTGAATTGAACTAGTGTAACTCAAAACGTTAGTAGGTACCTACCTATGAATGTATGGCCTATCCAGCAGTAGACTTCTACCGGCTGATGATGATGACAGGTTCTGTATCCTGAACCTGTAAGTACCTGTGTAGGTACTTACCTGGCACCTGCCTACCTACCTAAAATTGTGC
This sequence comes from Electrophaes corylata, assembly GCA_947095575.1. Taxonomy (NCBI): domain Eukaryota; kingdom Metazoa; phylum Arthropoda; class Insecta; order Lepidoptera; family Geometridae; genus Electrophaes; species Electrophaes corylata. The sequence goes on from OX352702.1 coordinate 2,699,396, forward strand.
TAAAATAAAGGTATTAACTTTTTCACCTTATATTAATTTACCCATCCTGCGTACCTACCTAGGTAGATGCTACATATAGACCGATCTTCAGTACAATTTTAGTAACCCAATAGGTATAAGTAGGTACCTACATAATTTTAGGGCTCAAACTCCAATATTTTGGACTTTGAATCTACTTAGACCTTTCATGCATAATAAATACAAGATTATTGTAGGCACCTGTGTAGGTAATAATAATATTATACCTACCTAGTACCAACGACAAATTATGCAGGGTCGAAAAGATAAAACCATTTAGGTAGGTACTTATTACATAAATATAACTTTCTATTTACCTTGTAATAGCTTTTGTTCTGATGGGATGTAGATACAAATTCTGCAAATACGATGCCACTAAATTCATAATCGGTTTAGATAGTGCCATAGTTGAGGTTAACGCTAACTCACTTGGTTTCTTAAAATTTCCGAAGTTATCTAATTACGATGGTTTCACTCGGATTGTAAAATAAAACTGATATCGGTTATCAACATAACAAGTAGGTAGTGAAAGTAGGCATATAGGTATTTATTTACTACAGGAAGAACGAACAGAATGAACTGAACAGAGTGCGCTGACACCCGGCTGACACTGACAGACCCCAACCCTGAGTGAGTGAAGTGATAATCAACAGTTCCCGTCATCACATGTAGTGAACGAACGAACGCGTAAACCACTAACTTCTACTACTGAGTATTCAAACCAGTTAACCTTACCAACGATAAGTAGGTACTTTACCTACGGTAGGTACTACGGGTACTGGCTAGTTATATAATAGGTACAACTTCGTAATTAATTTTCCAAGTTATAAATAAAAAACCTTATGGACTAATAATATGTATTTGATTAAAATCTTATAAAAATTATATAAAATTAGCTATTTTCACAAACCATTATCACTATTCTAAATTCATCATTAAATCCCTTATAGCTTTTTTATTCTAGGTAATATATTAGAAAATTCTAAGGTAGAAAGACATAATTTTTAGAAACAAGTAGGGTGGTTATAAAGGCGCTGCTTGTACTTGGCCGAGTATAGTTTGATTTCGTCGTCGACGGTGCTTGTATGCAGTTCGTTGTGCAGCTCATCGATCTTCAGAAACCATGGTGCATTGGATATATTTCTAAGGATGCCATTTTGCGCTCTTTGGATTATAGCTACGTTGGATTTGCAGGCCGATCCCCAGAGCTGTATGCCGTACGTCCACACTGGTTTCAACACCATTTGGTACACCAGGAGCTTGTTATCCAAACTCAGAACGGAGTTTCTACCTAGCAACCATTGCAGATTTCGGTATCGGAGGTTTAGTTCCTCCCTTTTCTTCTTAACCACCCCAATCACCTGGCATCACCGCTGACCACGATAAGCTACCCTAAAAGGCTAAAAAGGCATCACATCATGGAGCTAGACGCGTGATAAACCTACTAAGAGGGAAATGTTCGCTGGAGCAATTCCCTGACACAGCAAATAACCTGCAACAAATTTGCTTATAGTCAGAAGACTGATCGCAGATGAAAAGACAACACAAAAAAAAAAAAAAAAAAAGAAACAAGTAGGATAAGTCAGAGTGAAAAGATCCGAAGAGCTATCTACTTTGTTCAGACTCTTCGAATCCTTATTTGGATTGCAGTACCCTTGTATAAGTACATTTTACTGAAGAATTATGCATAGTTACTAATGAAAATATAATTCCAAGCAGAGGAGTAACCAGCCTACGTCATCAATTGTTAAGGATTCTAAGATAGATTATTCTAATATATAAATAAAACCTACTATAACTTAATTTTCAATAAAGCTGTATACAACTAACTTCACTATATAAAATATCAGCATCCACCATACAGTTTGTCCAACTGCTTTTGCAAATTATGCGAAGTCATAGCGGGGGTGTCTAGCACTTCTATAGGTCTCTGTTTAACAACTGGTGTGTTCAGATAACTGTTACTTTCCTTCATCTTCAGATACATACTTAAAGCCTTTTCTCCCATGTTTTTCTGTGGGGTCACTGCCCCTGAAATATTTGGCATTGACTTGTATAATGCATTTTTTCTTATATAAAGGTTCTTCTTGGGTATTTTATAAGATGGCGATTTTTGAATCGTTTTTAATACAGAACAAGGTTTACTAGTCTCAAGCATTAGTTTATCCATCTTTGGTGATTCTTTGGTAGCAATAACAGTATTATCTTTATCACTTTCTGAAATTCTTTGACATTTTTTCTCAAGAATAAGCTTGTTTATATACTGCAAAAACTTTAACTGTGACTCTTTGATGTTATTTAGAGTAGTGATGCCATTTTCAACCATCTTTAGATTACTCTCAGTTTGTTTCTGCACTTTTAATAGATCATCTATCTCTGTGCCGGGTGTTTCAGAGTAAGAAATAGTTGCTTTATTGAGCATATCACAAAGAGAGACTATAACACTCTCTTCTCTTTTGCTATTCTCTTGAGGTACATTATCAAAGCACATTATTGTACTATCATGGTTTGTATTTTCTATAACATTGCTAGAGTTATTGAAAAAGTCTTTGACATTTCGATAATCTGTAAATGGAGTGGACATAGGTGGTGAAACTTCAGCAATATTATCAAGTGTGTGTTCATCTATTAGCGCTTTAACTTTATTTTCAACATATTCAATATTTTGCTCGTTCTGTAAGAAGCTGGCGTCACAACTAGACTTTGAACATTCATTTGAGAGTGGTGTTTCAGGTATCCTTGAAGCCAATACTCTTTTACGTAGAGTTGATTTCGGAGTGGCAATAAGTTTTTTGTAGACATTCGGTGGGTTGGTAATATTTTCTTTGTTTGCTAATGTCATTCTACTTTTGATTGGCTTTTTTATCTCTACTGGTGTCTCAGGTATATTGCATATACCACTTATTCTCACTGTACTGCGGGCTGAAAATATTCAAGAATTAGTAAGTATTGACAGCAAAGTTACAAATTAGCTTCAAACTACTCTTAATAAAAATGCTATTTAGACTAGATATATTTTAAGATCTGGAATAACAACTTTATGCCAAAAGAAAAATGCGAAAGAAAACTACAGAGATGGGCAGACAACCTAAAAAACAGGCCTATTATTGTAAAGACCTAGGCTGTATTATTAAAAACTGTACTGCTTAGATTCATTTGATAGCAATAAAATAGCTTTGAAATGGTTGTTTTTATCTGGTTAGTGAGCAAGCAAACCCAGTGGCAAAATAGAGCCCTTATTATGGCTTAACACACACATAAATATGGTTACCAAAGATGTCTAGAATAAAATACAGTTTTGTTGTTAAACCCTCACCTTGAAGATGGAATGGTTTCTTGATATTTATATCTGATTTTGGGAACTTCGGTGTTTCTGAAGTCATCATTGTAATTCTTGAATTTGCAAAAGACTGTAACATACAATAAAACACTCAATTCTATGGTTACCACTCAACACTGTGGAGAGCACAGGTGGTCTTGTGGGAGCAACTAACTTTTTGACTTTATGGTTGCGGGTTTGAATCCAGTAGTAAACAATTTTTTTTCTGTGCTCTGCACTGTGCTCTCAAACAGTGAAGGGAAACATTGTGAGGAAACCTAGTGCTTAGTTAACTCGCACATATCAACCTTCTTTTTCGTCTTTTTTGCGGAAATGGCTGACTAAGCTGTGAGAATGGAATAGGTGCTGGGTAAGCCTACACCTGTCCCAAGCACTACAGTGTCTCGTAAAAAGAGGCATGATAGAAAAAGTTTTCTCTGACGCTGTATAAATCCTCTACAATAGATGCAAAGGCTTGTTTAATTAATTAACTTAACAGTTGGTCGGGTAATTTTATGTATTTCAATAAATAAATTACCAGGTTCAAAAAAATTAAAAAAAAAACTGACCTTGGGTGCCTTGGCTTTAGGCTGTTGAAAGTTTAGTACTTTTCTAACCGAGTTGTGTTTCATCTGTCCATTGGCAGTGTGGCTCACTGTCTTATTCTCCAGCTTACAGGATGAGTTCCACTTCTTCTTAGCTGAAGCTTTCAGCTGTGCATTATTAGGTTTTGGGGAATTCACTTGCAATGCTGAAAAAAATATAACTTTAATTAAAGGTTGTACTTTTGATTGGAGTTCAGTGTCAATACTAAGCTGCATGACAGCATTAAATACAGAAGTTGGAAATATAGGTATATGCCTAGAAAATATTTATAAGGTCAGATTGGTCCATACATACATCGCATAACAGTTTTCATTTCAGCAATAGTCAGAGGTTTCAGGGCAGAAGTGTGAGAATTTGCCATAGTCTGACGAGGCTTTTTGGTAGCAGTGAGTGCGATTGCTTGCATCGCATCCTTCGACAGTAAACCTGAAAAGAGATGAGGTGTTAGATCTCTTGAACTCTAGCATGGCGCTGAAGCAATAATATACTTTGTAAACTGGGTGGGTACGTAGTATTCCATACGAGTTGCAAGCATATTGCCGCTACTCGATACCACACGAGTTAGGGCGTGATTTTTTTAGTTACGACGGTTTTTACGTCAATAAAGAACCAAATATGTAATTGAACCAGCAGACTAGAACGTTATTAATGTACATAATACCCGGTAGGCTTATTTATTGAAACTTCTAATAATGCTCCAGTGAAAGAAGAAAATACATAAAGTATAAAAATAATGTTCAGCTCACCTCCAAGTCCAGGTAGCAGTTCAGCTATCGTCTTTGCTTTTCTCGTAGTTGTATCCATTTTGATAAATATTAGATCTCACCCACAGAATACTTTGTTACATCGGAATTGATCTCACCTCACAAACAACGATATTCTAATACATAGAAAAAGCACGAAAACATTTAAAATTTACGGTGCCGATTTGTATTTTTTGTTTGTCAACCAACTGTTTTTTCAAGTTTTGAAAGATCAGTTAAAGTTGCCAACTTCTAAAAGTATTACCCGTAAAGCCCATAGCCACAAACGGTTTTAGCCTTTAGCGTTTGAATTTAACTGAACTTAAAAAGTGTCCGTTAATCTGACAGGAACGTAGCTCCGATCCTGTTTTTGACTATCCCATCATTTAGTCAATGTCTCGATAGTTCATATTTTCATAATTCTGGAATTTGTCACCTCGTATTTTCGGATATTTTCATATAAATACGTTTCCTGCTAGCTTGACGTCAAGCTAGCAGGAAACGTTCTCAATCACAGCGATCACTGCACCTTTTGCACTGCTTCCTATGTCAGCATTTAGTCATGCATTTGTCAATCTTATATACCAAGTTTCATCAAATTTGGTTCAGTAGCAACGGAGATATTACGATGTGTTTATTTGAAAATTTAACGGACGCCATGTGCCATTTTGAGGTTATTTTCGGCCAAAGTAATTTCACTTGAATCGAGTCACCTGCAGCTTATTTCCAAGAAATAGTTATACCGACGGATTCTTTAGAATTTTATCTTTCAGATAGCAGTCCAACATCGTGGCTTTCTAGTGTTTTTATCCTAATAAACGATATATACAGTTTACATGCCTTTTCATACCAATATGTCCAGAGTGCAATGCAAAGTGATACTAGGATAGGGATACTAAACTTCATAGAAAAAAATCATACGACAGGAATGTATAAGTCATACACAGTGTTTCCAGCTTTTAAATCAAGATTAAAGTATTCATCATCATCATCTTAGATAAGTTCACAGCTTATTACCATGATTAAGATATGCCGATGCATTCTGCAGTATTTTTCAGCTTCAAATTTTTCAGCAGCAAATGATGGTACAAAAAACTGACATGGGTGTCTTTTTCGACTAATTTGGGGGTGCTGATTACGAATATCTGGTCAGATTTGAAATTCAAAATGGCGGGTGCAATTGATGGAATAAAAAACTGACATGGGGGTCTTTTTCGACTAATTTGGAGGTGCTGATAACGAATATCTGGTCAGATTTGAAATTCAAAATGGCGGGTACAAATCATGGTACAAAAAACTGACCTGGGGGTCTTTTTCAACTAATTTGGGGGTGCCGATTACGAATATCTGGTCAGATTTGAAATTCAAAATGGCGGGTACAAATCATGGTACAAAAAACTGACCTGGGGGTCTTTTTCAACTAATTTGGGGGTGCCGATTACGAATATCTGGTCAGATTTGAAATTCAAAATGGCGGGTGCAAATGATGGTACGAAAAATTGACATGGGTATCTTTTTCGACTAATTTAGGGGTGCTGATTACGAATATCTGGTCAGATTTGAAATTCAAAATGGCGGGTGCAAATGATGGTACAAAAAACTGACATGGGGATCTTTTTCGACTAATTTGGGGGTGCTGATTACGAATATCTGGTCAGATTTGAAATTCAAAATGGCGGGTGCAAATGATGGTACGAAAAATTGACATGGGTATCTTTTTCGACTAATTTGGGGGTGCTGATTACGAATATCTGGTCAGATTTGCAATTCAAAATGGCGGGTGCAAATGATCGTACAAAAAACTGACATGGGTGTCGTTTTCGACTGATTTGGGGTTGCTGATTACGAATATCTGGTCAGATTTGAAATTCAAAATGGCGGGTGCAAATGATGGTACAAAAAATTGACATGGGTATCTTTTTCGACTAATTTAGGGGTGCTGATTACGAATATCTGGTCAGATTTGAAATTCAAAATGGCGGGTGCAAATGATGGTACGAAAAATTGACACGGGTATCTTTTTCGACTAATTTGGGGGTGCTGATTATGAATATCTGGTCAGATTTGAAATTCAAAATGGCGGGTGCAAATGATGGTACAAAAAATTGACATGGGGATCTTTTTCGACTAATTTGGGGGTGCTGATTACGAATATCTGGTCAGATTTGAAATTCAAAATGGCGGGTGCAAATGATGGAACGAAAAATTGACATGGGTATCTTTTTCGACTAATTTGGAGGTGCTGATAACGAATATCTGGTCAGATTTGAAATTCAAAATGGCGGGTACAAATCATGGTACAAAAAACTGACCTGGGGGTCTTTTTCAACTAATTTGGGGGTGCCGATTACGAATATCTGGTCAGATTTGAAATTCAAAATGGCGGGTGCAAATGATGGTACGAAAAATTGACATGGGTATCTTTTTCGACTAATTTGGGGGTGCTGATTATGAATATCTGGTCAGATTTGAAATTCAAAATGGCGGGTGCAAATGATGGTACGAAAAATTGACATGGGTATCTTTTTCGACTAATTTGGGGGTGCTGATTATGAATATCTGGTCAGATTTGAAATTCAAAATGGCGGGTGCAAATGATGGTACAAAAAACTGACATGGGGATCTTTTTCGACTAATTTGGGGGTGCTGATTACGAATATCTGGTAAGATTTGAAATTCAAAATGGCGGGTGCAAATGATGGAACGAAAAATTGACATGGGTATCTTTTTCGACTAATTTGGAGGTGCTGATAACGAATATCTGGTCAGATTTGAAATTCAAAATGGCGGGTACAAATCATGGTACAAAAAACTGGTCTGGGGGTCTTTTTCAACTAATTTGGGGGTGCTGAATACGAATAGCTGGTCAGATTTGAAATTCAAAATGGTGGGTGCAAATGATTGTACGAAAAATTGACATGGGTATCTTTTTCGACTAATTTGGGGGTGCTTTTCAAATCTGACCGTAATCAGCACCCCCAAGTTAGTCGAAAAAGATCCCCATGTCAATTTTTTGTACCATCATTTGCACCCGCCATTTTGAATTTCAAATCTGACCAGATATTCATAATCAGCACCCCCAAATTAGTCGAAAAAGATACCCATGTCAATTTTTCGTACCATCATTTGCACCCGCCATTTTGAATTTCAAATCTGACCAGATATTCGTAATCAGCACCCCTAAATTAGTCGAAAAAGATACCCATGTCAATTTTTTGTACCATCATTTGCACCCGCCATTTTGAATTTCAAATCTGACCAGATATTCGTAATCAGCACCCCCAAATTAGTCGAAAAAGATACCCATGTCAGTTTTTTGTACGATAATTTGCACCCGCCATTTTGAATTTCAAATCTGACCAGTTATTCGTAATCAGCACCCCCAAATTAGGTGAAAAAGATACCCATGTCAATTTTTCGTACCATCATTTGCACCCGCCATTTTGAATTTCAAATCTGACCAGATATTCGTAATCAGCACCCCTAAATTAGTCGAAAAAGATACCCATGTCAATTTTTCGTACCATCATTTGCACCCGCCATTTTGAATTTCAAATCTGACCAGATATTCGTAATCGGCACCCCCAAATTAGTTGAAAAAGACCCCCAGGTCAGTTTTTTGTACGATCACTTGCACCCGCCATTTTGAATTTCAAATCTGACCAGCTATTCGTATTCAGCACCCCCAAATGAGCTCCCGTACCAAGTCGGAAAATGCATATATTATCTATGTAATGGTGTTCCTTTTACTCGTTTAGGTACGATACTTTTTAAATCATTGAAATCGTTCCATTGGTTGCGAAGATATTACACATTTTGTACCAGTCAACCGCGGGGCGGCCGAATAGCTCATGTGACGTCACGATATCTTTTCCGCCCGCGGGCGCGCTCTCCGCAATTCATTTATTAGAGTTCACTCGATCTGCGCGGGTCGTGTTGTGGTTTTTACGTGAATATGCCGAACTATAAGTACTGTATAGTACCGAAGTGTACTAATACTTCAGTTAGTACACCTAAAAAACTATTTTTCAATGTGCCAAAGGTCCCGAAAGTGCGCAAAAAATGGTGCATTATCATGAAGAGGGATGACAAAATTCCGCTTTCGTGCCAAACTTCAAGATTTTGTTGCGAGGATCATTTTGATGTAAGTAGGTAGGTACCTCCATAATATACCAACTATGAAAATAGTTGGTATATTATGGAGGTACCTACTTACATCAAAATGATCCTCAATCATTACTCGTGTGGTAAACAGGTGCGTAGGTAGCTTAGTAAAGCTTGTTTACGAATGTTAAAGAAAAATACAGGGTCGTACCTACTAGGTATATTTCAATGAGTAAGTAAATGATAAAAAATGTAAGTAGTGAAGTTTCTAATAACCCTTCCTCGGTAGTCGGGTTAAAACCAGGGTCGTACTCAGGTCTAACTACAGTAAAATGTGCCGTTCCCGGTAATATTCCCCAATGCGGGAATATCCCACAAGTTTCCCGGGATATCGGGGATCATTTTGGGATTATAGAGGAATATTTCCGTCTTGGGGAATATATATCTATCTCATCATCATCATCATCAGCCTGTAGAAGTCCACTGCTGGACATAGGCCTCCCCCACACGTTTCCGGGAAGAACGATTCTGAGCCCTTTCCATCCATCGACTTCCCGCGGTCCTAACAATGTCGTCAGTCCATCGGGTAGGAGGACGTCCTACGCTTCGTCTTCCGGTTCGTGGTCGCCATTCGAGAACCTTTATTCCCCAACGGTTGTCGGTTCTACGAGCTTTATGGCCTGCCCACTGCCACTTTAACTTGCTGATTCTGAGAGCTGTCGGTGACCTTGGTTCTTCTACGGATTTCCTCATTTCTGATTCTACCTCGCAGTGAAACTCCCAGCATCGCTCTCTCCATAGCTCGTTGTGCGACTTTAAGCTTGTGTATGAGACCAATAGTTAGCGACCACGTCTCAGTGCCATAAGTCATCACTGGTAACACACACTGATTATAGACTTTCGTCTTGAGGCTTTGCGGTAACTGTGACGAGAAGATGTGCCGTAATTTCCCGAACGCTGCCCATCCGAGTTGGATTCGTCGGCTGACCTCCAACATATACCGGTACGGGTGCGACATGAGCATTTGACATAAGTTTCGTCTTACTCATGTTCATTTTAAGACCCACCTGTTGGGAGACAATATTGAGGTCTCTAAGCATTGTTTCTAGGTCTTCCAGCGATTCCGCCATTATGACTATACCGTCGGCAAATCGAAGGTGACTTAAGTGTTCGCCATTGATATTGATGCCATACCTATTCCAGGACACTAGCTTGAAAATATCCTCCAGTGCAGACGTGAACAGTTTCGGAGAAATTACATCTCCCTGTCTCACTCCTTTTTGCAACTGGATAGGATTTGTACTCTGGTCCTGGAGTCGGATAGTCATGGTGGCATTACTATATAGGCCTTTCAACACTTCGATGTACCGATAGTCAATTTGACACCGCTGGAGTGACCGTAACACTGCCCAGGTTTCGACTGAATCGAAGGCTTTCTCATAGTCCACAAACGCTAAACAAAGTGGCTGGTTATACTCTTTGGTCTTCTGTATAACCTGCCGGAGCGTATGAATGTGGTCTATGGTACTGAAGCCTTTTCGGGACCCGGCTTGTTCGGGAGGCTGGAAGTCGTCTAGCCTACGAGCGAGACGATTAGTAACTACTCTCCTTCAAAAGGGTGTTATCACCTTTCTTAAAGAACAGTACCACCACACTCCTGCTCCATGCCTCTGACGTCGTACCCTCGAGGATGAGGATATCTATCTATACATGTAATAAAACTGTAGACAAAGTGAATGAAAAAGAAGTACTTACCTATGTAAATCTAAGCGCGAACGAAGTTGCGGGCAAAAGTGATATATAATAAAAAAGAAAAAATATATACCTGAATTTATTATATTTTTAGGTGGAAGCTGATAATAATAATAATAATGCTGAACAATCCACACAGCATCATTTAGCCCCAAGCTAAGCAGAGCTTGTGTTATGGGTACTAGATGACTGATATACTTAATACAATACATTACATGCATACATATTTTTGATACATAGAAAACACCCAGAACACCCGGAATAAATATTAGTAGATCGTACAAACATTTATCCCAAGGCGGGAATCGAACCCGCAACCTCCGCGTCGCAGGCGGACATTCGCCAGCCACGCCACATCGGTCGTCATATGGAGAACTACGTCAAGTATAGGCTTGTGGGAGGAATGCTTAGATTGAAGAAGGAAGTATTGCATTCCTGTATTGTATTCCTGACCTTGATTATTTATTGTATAATTTTTAAATAAATCTGGGTATAACCTACGACAAAATATAATTTAAATTCTTAGGGCTTATTTTAAACTTAACATACCTAACGCTTTCGTTTATTCATAGCTCTAAATTACGTGTCCAAAGAACTTAGGTAGGTACATTCCTGTCAAATTAAGTATTTAAGTCTAATTTTATTTATTTTATACCTACATAATATTTTTCTTTAAACCTTTAAGTTTCTACATACTTATCTACATACCAATGTTGAAAATAACAGCGTAGGTAGTTACAACAACAAACACAACTTCCCTGGCTGACTAACCTAAAACTTTTAGGTATTTTATAGGCTAGTCCAAGTATGTGTACCTACCTACATATTATCCTGTTATTCTGATTAGGTTGATAATGAGATTTGTTTACCTCTGAAGTTTCCAACCATGAATTTCAGCGCTTGTGTAATTTAAATGATTACTAAGATAATCAAATACCATGAAGGTATCAACTCTAGGTAGATTATCGGATTGCGCTTGCTCAAAACCGATATCTACCTTATTTCTAATACTCATTTGTTATATTAAAATAACAACCTTCTAATAAAAACCTAATCAAATCACTTGGTGACGTTACGCTCCGTGTCGGACGAGTATCGCGAACAGAAACGCGGGGCGCGCAGTGGTTTGGCGGCTAGCGCTGGGCCATTGTGACGTCATCGCTTCCGTTCGCGCGGTCAGTGAATCTCGTTCGGTATTTTGCCCATAACTTAGTCAGTTTTGGCCGTAGAAAAAAAAATTTTGCATTTTATGTTTTAGTTTCTCAAGGCCTATAAAACTGTATTCATAGAAAAAACTGTGACGGGTCCCCATTAGTTGAAAAAGACCCCCAGACCAGTTTTTTGTACCATGATTTGTAACCGCCATTTTGAATTTCAAATCTGACCAGATATTCGTTATCAGCACCTCCAAATTAGTCGAAAAAGACCCCCATGTCAGTTTTTTATTCCATCAATTGCACCCGCCATTTTGAATTTCAAATCTGACCAGATATTCGTAATCAGCACCCCCAAATTAGTCGAAAAAGACACCCATGTCAGTTTTTTGTACCATCATTTGCTGCTGGAAAATTTGAAGCTGAAAAATACTGCAGAATGCATCGGCATATCTTAATCATGGTAATAAGCTGTGAACTTATCTAAGATGATGATGATGAATACTTTAATCTTGATTTAAAAGCTGGAAACACTGTGTATGACTTATACATTCCTGTCGTATGATTTTTTTCTATGAAGTTTAGTATCCCTATCCTAGTATCACTTTGCATTGCACTCTGGACATATTGGTATGAAAAGGCATGTAAACTGTATATATCGTTTATTAGGATAAAAACACTAGAAAGCCACGATGTTGGACTGCTATCTGAAAGATAAAATTCTAAAGAATCCGTCGGTATAACTATTTCTTGGAAATAAGCTGCAGGTGACTCGATTCAAGTGAAATTACTTTGGCCGAAAATAACCTCAAAATGGCACATGGCGTCCGTTAAATTTTCAAATAAACACATCGTAATATCTCCGTTGCTACTGAACCAAATTTGATGAAACTTGGTATATAAGATTGACAAATGCATGACTAAATGCTGACATAGGAAGCAGTGCAAAAGGTGCAGTGATCGCTGTGATTGAGAACGTTTCCTGCTAGCTTGACGTCAAGCTAGCAGGAAACGTATTTATATGAAAATATCCGAAAATACGAGGTGACAAATTCCAGAATTATGAAAATATGAACTATCGAGACATTGACTAAATGATGGGATAGTCAAAAACAGGATCGGAGCTACGTTCCTGTCAGATTAACGGACACCTTAAAAACACCATAATTACTTGAAAATCCCTTATAAAATATGAATGTAGGTAAAATAAACACATTTTTGATTTCACTTCACAATACATTTTAGTCAAAAATAAGTACCCATAAGGAATATCAAATTCATAATTACATCCTAGGATGCCATTAGGTTGATTATTTGATTTACGGTGCAAGCAGAAAAATCCTCACTTAATATCTTCCTGAATTTGGGGCTAGACTAACCCCTTTGTTGAGGACACCCATACTAACAGAGTCCAGTTTTTGTACGACCATGGAAAATACAACAATCTATGAAGTCACATCCATGGAAATAGCAGACAGTAAGACGCAGCCAGGAAGCATATTATTATTATGACCATGAAATCCATTGAATGGCTGGGAATCTGCGAACGCGAAAGACTATGCTTCGTTTAGATGCAATTTCAGAGCATAATTTCCTAATAATTAATGATCTTATATTTAAGATTAGTGTAGGTAGGTTGCGTCGTTTTTATGTTATAACCTAACCTGTCCTATCCGAGTTGGATCTTCCCTAGAAAATAAGTGTAATAAGTTTTGACTTTGGCATCAAATTCAATGGTCGTGTTTACCAAGGGTCAACCTTATTTTGTACGGCGGAAAGCACAACTGTGGAAAACACGGCCGGAAATTCGTGGTACATCAATTCCTGGCTGCGTTTTCCGTGATTGTGGAATATACTCATCTCAACGCTAAATTCCTTCTTTTTTCTTTCGTTCTGTCATGTCATTCTTTTCTGTGGTCTGCGTGCGTGTTTTGTGATGTGATCACATCAGCTGAGGCCGGGATTTTTATTTATCTCATTTACGTACTTACGGTTTACCTACATAATAAAAGAATGGTTTCTGTAGTAGAAATTAAAGGTTTTGATGAGTTTGACAAATACGCTAGCAGTATCGATGATAATGGACCTCCTGTTTTATTTTACTTCAGCGGTGAAAAGTTACCCGATGGAAATAGTTGGTGCCCAGACTGCGTAGTCGGTATGTTATGTATCAAATCAAATATATTTATTGCGTTTAAGTTATATCCGTGCAGAAGATTTCAAAACAATGAGTTATGGCTATAACAAGAGCCTTGTAAAGCATGACAATTTGTCACTAGGTGGCTTATTATGACATGTTACAAGTACCTACTTACTGTTTACTTATGTATTGGAAAATGTAACCCATTTGGTGGGTAAAATAATCAAACCATTTATGGTTTGTGAATCCAGATTGTACAGTAAATGGTAGGTAAGTATATTTAGGACCCCCAGATCCTGCTACCTACTTAGCATACAAACACAAATAAAATTACACAAAAATATGGTGAAAATTGTCATGTCATCTAAATAATAACAAGAACTATCAAAATTACCGATTATCTACTTATTTAAATGTCAATCATTGTTTTATAGCATGTGTACATTGATCCATAGATAGGTACTATGTCATACTTATAACTCAATAGGATTTATTTTGTTGTATGACAGACAGCATCATTAGACTTGCTGGTTGTGCCCCAAGTTTGCATATCTTGCGAAAAACAATAAAACAAACTTTTTTGAGTTAACCTTTTTTGTTAAATATCTATGATTTTAGCATCTTGTCAGTAAATTGACAACTATTTACAAACAAATTTGTGGTAAAAGACAATGGTTAAAACAAAAATTTCCTATTTGAATACCTATGAAGAGTTCTCAGAATATATTGATAAGTTAACAGAAAAAAAGAAAAATGTTTATTTCATGTTCACTGGTAAAAAGAAAGAGAATGGTAGAAGTTGGTGTATATATTGCCAATTGGGTTGGTATGCCTTTGAAACAATTTTACAACATATACCTACATTTATTTGACGAGCGATGTGGCGCGGCGGGGGAATGTCCGCCTGCAACGCAAGAGGTTGCGGATTCGATTCTCGCCTTGGGATAAATGTTTGTATGATCTGCGAATATTTATTTCGGGTCTTCTGGATATTTTCTATGTATGATAAAAAAATATGTATGTATGTAATTTATTGTATTAAGTATATCAGTCATCTAGTACCCATAACACAAGCTCTGCTTAGCTTGGGACTAGATGATGCTGTGTGGATTGTCCAGCATTATTATTATTTATTTGACTGGCCTCACAGTTGGTAGTTTAGTAGCTCTGATTTCTGTGCTGTAGTTGGAGGGTTGAATCCCCACCGAGGACCAACATTTTTTATACAACTTGCTGGTGAAACAACAGATGGCCCACTGTCAGGACAAAGATTCTTATAATTCGTATAGATTGCTCAACTTATCACCTATTGTAACAAAAACCACCCTAGGAAAACATTTTAATAAGTTTTTTTTATTTTAGCCGAACCTGTTGTAAAAGCCTACTTGGGTGAGCTGCAGAAGAATGTTATCTTTGCCTATGTAGACGTGGGAGACAGAGATTTGTGAGTATTCTTATTAGTAGTTATTGGGCAGGAGTTATAACTAGGGTTTTTTTGTGAAGGGTTTGTGCGGAGAAGTCTACCACTATGCCTATTTCTACCGCCAAGCGGCGATGATGAGATTAGTAGCTATATAATTATTTTATTTATATTGTTTCAGCTGGAAAGACAAAGCTTGTCCGTTCAGGACAGACACCCGCACTCGACTGATGGTGATCCCTACTATAGTCAAATGGAAGGGAGTTCAGCGCCTCGAAGGTTCTCAGTGCAACAAACGGGATCTACTTCAGATGCTCTTCGAAGACGAAGACTAGTGACGTCATCTGGCACATACTGTGGCTACATTACCGCCGACAAAAGTGCTTGACAAATGAGAAATTGCGGCAATTTCTAGCTGCAATTATTTAGCTGTCTCATTGCAGAAATAGTGAGGTTTATTCTATTGCCACTATTCGCATTCATCTCATCATCCTATATCTTTTTCTAAATTAACATCTTCCTCATCGTCATCAACCGTAATAAGTCCACTCATAAAGGTTAGTTTAGAAAAATGGAATAACGGAATTGCCAACGGTGTAAGGGAGACAGCTATGCATTTGCAGCAACAAATTGCCACAAATCTATCCCCATTGCAAGTGCAGGTATTGTGCAGTGGAGAATAGCGACACCATAGAAAGAAAAGAACTGACACCGAAGCGAAAGACAATATTAACACCTGCTGCCCGTTCACGTAATTCTGTTAGCATCAAAATCCAGTCGCATGTGTCAAATATGACAGATTTGCTATAGAAAATCTGTCATATTTAATACATGCGACAAGGTTTTGATGCTAACAGAAGTTACGTGAACGGCTCCCTGGTCAACTGTACAGATTTGTGGGTGTCAAGTGGGAGTGTCGCCGAACAAGTGAATATCGAAGGGTAGCACGAAACACGTCCACGCGGAGTTACGTCCAGATGAGTCGAACTATACCTAGTAGATACTTTAACTAAGTTGGAAGTCTTCCGTAAATTACTTCGAAGTCTACGGAATTTTATTCAATAAAATCAACATTAATCTAAATTAGGTGAAATTAAGCAAGATAAGACTAGCTAATGCCCGTGCTGTGGTGTTATCTATCGTAATCCAGAACCCGATAATGTAGCTGCAGCATTAATATCGTATATAACTATAATATAATGTATATAAGAGTAATCGGTATTTGATTTTTTAAATAAACAGGTTTAATTAAGTAGTTTTCTCTTCTTATAAATACATAGTCGCTAATTACCTGGGTATAGGTACCTCGGACATGAATATAGTTAAGAGTTATTTTTTCTATTCACGTAGGTAGGTACGTGCTAAAATTAATAAAATTTATGATTTTGTATGTCTGGTGGTACTTCGCAAGGACTATCAATAATTCATCTGCTACATCTTGATGATCTAGGTAGGAGACTTCCGAACATTTATATCTACACCCTAATACCTAATTTATATCTACGCTAATGCTTAAGCGCCAATATGCTATAGTAGCATTTTGGCGCTTTAGCATTTTTTCCTTTCCACTGACGAATTATATTATATATATTAACTATATAGGAAGATATTATTTAATAGACGAAAAATCATTTTTCAAAAACTTAATATTTTATTGAAAAATAAAGTACAAAATCTAAAACAAAAAAAACTTGAGCAAATTAAAAAACTTTAAAATATTCCTACCCCAAAATATAATTTACAGTACTTAGTAGCAGTCATAATTAACATGCTGAGGAATATAAAATGAAAATGGTAACTAAAGTAACGTAAAAATAAACTAAATGTAGCTATTACCTACAGTATAGATGGCTAGAGCTGCAATTGTATTGCTGTCTCGCTTACGCCAATAATTCGTAAGCGGTATAGCTATACAGTTGCAGCAAAAAAATGCCACAAAACTGACCCATTTACGTTTTACAAGCACCATTAGATCTTAATGTAAACTTATATGAAATCGTAATAAATTGATGAATAATTATAAACAACACTACTTAGGTATAATTAAGGTTTTAAAATGCAAATTCCCGCCCCACTGCTTAATGTAGTCTGTACTTACTGTACAGGCATTTTTTTTATTGGTATAATCTCGAAAAATACTAATGTGTAGGATTTCTCGACTGAAATCTTGCATTAGTTTGGAATGTGTACGTACATTTGTGAGGACATTGAAATAATTATCAGAAACATTCACAGCCTGATAAGGATTGCTATCATTAAGTACAACGCTCTTTTATCACAGAGATGACATCGAATTTCGACAACACGATCAACGTGTCCGTACAATCGCCTGTACTAAAACATGCTTTTCAAAATAACTTTAGTAATAACGCATTGTTCCAGGCATGGTGGCGGGACGCATGGTGTCCTCTGAAAGTTTACCTACGGGACCTATAACTTACACTCAACGCAAGGTCACGTGGTCTATTGTTAATACATTATAATAGTTTATGATATATTATCATGTTAGCTAACATAGAAATGGAATTATTTCAAAACCAATGAATATTGGTCTCTGTAGACGGAGGTATATATGCAAAAGTACCTAGGTAGGTACGTGAAAATTATGAAGTGTAACCATATTAGAGCAGGCGACTGTACCTACTTACTAAAACTCATTACCTATTTATTTGTACTTTACCTGCAATCCTCTACAGTATAAGATAAGCCTAAGATGATTAAAAATGCTAGTTAACTGTGACCAAATTTAAAATAATATCTCGGCATCTAATAATTTAAGATTTTTATACCCGAGCAGACCAACCCCTGGAGTTTTGTTACTTATTAATTTTATTAACGATAAAGGATACCTTCCGTTCCGCCTCAGACAATTAATCAGGCTCGCTGAAGATAGTGAGGTCTCCGGTAGGCGTGGAAATCATCTTAAGAGGAAGTTGGGTCTATATTAGGCGTTATGGCCATGCTGGCTATTGCGGTAGTAGTGCTTAAAGTTGCCTCATCAGGCCTAAGTGGCCTCGTTGATGATGGTTTCTCGGGCAGGCACAGAAATCACTTTTAGAGGAAGATTAGTCTATGTAAGGCTTAAATCACAACGTTGGCCATAGCACCTGTGGTGGTTACATGCACCTCATCAACCTCATGCACCTCACCTAGAGACTCCTCATCAGGCTCGTCAATGATGGTGAGGTCTCGAGCAAATTGTAAATCACTTAGATGAATAGATGAAGATTGGTCAATGTTAAGCTTTAATGGCCATGCTGGCCATACCACTTGTGTCTACCACAGGCGCCTCATCAGGATCGTCGATGGTGGTGAAGTCTCGGGTAGGCACGGAAATCAGGATGTCATAAAACACCTTCTTGCTTCTGAGGAATGCGTTTTTGTTGTCGAAGATCACGGAGTCTGAGGAGAAAGGTTGAGATGGTTTAATAAATTGATTTAGGTACTAAGTAGGAACTGATAAATGAGTAAGCTAATCTATCTAGATTAATAATAATAATAATGTTGGACAACCCACACAGCATCATCTAGCCCATCAAGCTAAGCAGAGCTTGTGTTATGGGTACTAGATGACTGATATACCTACTTAATACAATACATTACATGCATACATATTTTTTATTATACATAGAAAACACCCGGAATAAATATTTGCAGATCGTACAAACATTTATCCCAAGGCGGGAATCGAACCCGCAACCTCCTGCGTCGCATGCGGACATTCGCCCGCCGTGCCACATCGGTCGTCAAAGCAACCATCGATCCAGTAATGATTTACTACTTTGGTTCAATGTTGCTCGATTCGCTGGATCGGCGATTGTATTTTAATTCAGTCCATCGTCCAGTGTTGTCATCATCAACAACCTGTAGAAGTCCACTGCTGGACATAGACCTCCCCCATACGTTTCCCGGAAGACCGCTCAAAAGGGCCCTTTCCAACTATCGTCTTCCCGTGATCCTAGCAATGTCGTCAGTCCATCGGGTAGGAGGACGTCCTACGCTTTGTATTCCGGTACGTGGTCGCCATTCGAGAACTTTTATACCTCAGCGGTTGTCGGTTCTACAAGATATATGGCCTGCCCATTGCCACTTCAACTTGCTGATTCTGAGAGCTATGTCGGTGAGGTAAGTACTTACAAGTAGCAGGGCCATTGACAGGTAAGATGCCGACATCGACGGCTCCTTCGTGGATCTTCCTGGGTCCGTGGACCACCTCTTCGTTGCCTTCTTCGTCGCGCCGTTTTATCATGAATTTGATGTCATGGTTGTCTACTCCAAAGTCCCACCTGAAATTCGCATGAATTTTTATCAATTACCTACTAACGCACGGGTTTTAGTTAGGATCCAATTTTTTTTGAAAGTATAACATAGCTTAGTGTAGCTTCCGCTGTAGAAAGAATTTTTCAAATCGGTTCACTAGTTTTGGAACCTATTCAATGCAAACAATCAAATCTTTCCTCTTTATAATATTACCTCGCATTTTTTTTAAATGACTTGCTGATGAAACCATCGGATGGCCCACGTTGATCTCAAGTGGATACCATCACCAACAAAGCAGGTAAGTTTATTAGGAACGTGCCTGTTTTGCGTCTATCAACCTGAGGCATACAGGTGTTAACCTCACTACTTGTAATTTCACCGGCGGCACCTTGCCTGTAACTTCACACCGTTCAAACCGGAACACAACAAGCTGCTTGGCGGCAGGGACAGACATGGCCCTAGTACTTCCCCGGATAGGCCCTTCACTAAGAGCTCTTCAATATACCACGAATTAAGTACTCACTATATTTCAAGTTTCATTCCAATTTTCACTTATAGGTACATACGTGGCCCGAGTCTAAAAAATCTTCACATAAACTTACTTCAATACACTATCTGCGTCAGCACAAAGAAGGTCCACCGTATGCTTCTCTCCCGTTTTGATTGTGACGCGTTTGTATTCTTTCTCCGAATCAGTCGCGTTCTTTATGTAGTAATGTTTAGGAACTTTTCCTCCGGGCTTAACCTGGAAATTAAATTAAAACAAAAAATAATTTATCTTGTATGGCTTATGAGGAGGAAGCTTAGGTATGTACAGGAGATATGTTCCTCTTGTGCCTCTTACTCTATCCTCGGGAGTCCGTCCACCCCCACCTCCTATGAGTACCTATATGTCAGAACCACGGTCAAGATTTACCAATAATTTTTATCTTGTTTTTAATGGGCAAACGTTTGGAATCTGGTTGTCTGCTCTAGAAAACGATAAACGAAGTTTCGTATTGTTATTTTGATTTCCGCTGCGCCGCATGTCAGGCAGCTAGGTACAACTTGATTTTGGCACGGTTATCGACTTACCCCGCAGTGTAACTCAAAACGATCACGACGACCGTACGGAGACGACACCCATTTATGGTTGAAATTTCATCCAAATGCTCTGCCCAAAGAGTGGAATTCGTTGCCGTCGTCTGGTTTTCCGACGTATAATTTCCGATCACGTATATTCTGGATGTTTTTAGGAGAAAAGTGCTGAATTCTTCAACTATTCTCTCGAATAGATACGTCAAAACTATAAGTAGGTATTCGAAAAAACAGACGGTAGCGAATTCTACTATTTGGCTGTCCGTAATATAAAAGTTGACCTGTAGATAAATCCAAAAAACTTACGATTAAACTACATCTAGGATCTCCATTCTCATCGACCATAGTCCCTCCATAGTGCACCGGCAGTTGATCCGCATCGATGATATTCAACACCTGTGACTGCCACTTCTTCGTATCAGTGCCGTAGATCTTGATCTTTGATATTGTGTATTCATGCATGAACTTCTTTACTACGGAAAATGCTAGCGAGAACACTTTTGGTGCTGAAACAAAAATAATGTTCGTTAGTACTGAATACTTTCAAGGTACCTGTATCTACTGGTACTTGTTGTTTAGGTAGGTATTAATCGAGAAGATAAATTGATTGATAAACACTATAGGTACGCCTATTTTACACCATAACATAAAAATAAAAATATAGGTAGGTACAATGATCTACCAGACCTAACATTAGAAGATTACCAACCTAAACTGAAAAAAGCTCTACTGCGACTATGATCGTCCTACGCTTCGTCTTCTTCTTTATGATAAGCATTTGATATAAGTAAATAAATATTGACACATTCACACAACGCCTTCTTGCCCCAAAAGCTTGTTATATGGGAACCAAAATAATATAAAAAGTATGAAATAGTTAATATTTCGCAATTTACAATGATCATCATCATAATCAACCTAAATAAAGTCCACTGCCGGATATATAATGCCGATTGGCAGGCGCATTGGTGACCCCAGTGTCGATGCTATGTACTCAGGAGACGCTGCTGTACATTTTTTAGTGTGTTCTCTTAGTTGCTTTTTACGGCAATCGTGGGAAGTAATGGAAAGGTCCTTCGGTAATAAGGTAATTCGCAAGCGGGAACATCCCAATTTAATATGGTCTAATTACCGTTGACGATATAGCAAATCTTCAGGATTTCAGGGTAGTTGGCTTCGTATAACTGCAGCAACGAAAACACCATCTCAGCAGCTGGTTTCCACGCGTACTGTCTGATGCTGAAACCTTCGAGGTCGAACACTACTGTTACCTGAAAATATACACGTAATTTTTCATATGAAAATAAGTACAAATTATTTTAGTTAGAGTTAAAAACTAATTTTCACGGCTCTACCGTTTGCAAGCACGAAGCACCTAAACTCTTTTGACTTGATAAATCTATTAAGCTACTGAACAGGTGTTACAACTGAATCCTCCCATGCTCCCAGAATATGGGTTAGTATATAGGCTGTTGGTATAGTTTACGTCACGTAACTTACGTTATAGCTTGGAAACAGGCACTAAAAAGGTTGTCTGCGCAGGGAATTTGCGCGGGCGACAATCGTCAAAAGACTGGCGAACCAATAGCTCAATAGCAAACGCCTAATCTCAACAGCAAATTAGACCCATAAAGCACCCTCTACTTATTGCGCAAATAATAAGCCCTTAAAGTTTTATTAATCATTGAGGATCGTCTAACCTTCATAGCGGCCGGTCCGTGCGTCTGCGCCTGCTTCCTGGCAATAGTCAGATAGTTCTCTAAATGCTTCAGCACCATACGTATGACGTCAGTTCTGCTGATCGAGTGAAGCAGCCCCCACACGTCCAGACCCACGAAAGGTACCACTATCACTGAAAAGACAGTGAAAGTTATTAGTCAGTTTACATTACTTATGTATTTTTTATTTTATTTATTTAAAAAAATCCGTAGCTCATAGAAATCACAAAATGTTTCATACATACATACCATATAGCCAATAACGAATTTACATTTTTCTTATGTATTATGTAACATAGACCCGACTATCACTAAACCAAACTAAAAAATTACGTATGTAGAGATGATGACAGGAAGATTGCATTGTAAACAAGAAAACTACATAGTAATGATATAAATAATTAGGGGTATTAGATATGACCACAGTATAACGTCAAGATATAAGCTATATATAGAAGCTATATACATCTAGCTAGCATCAAGCGGAGGCCAAGGTTTTACAAGCGTGTAATAGACAACGAAATTACTACGTCCGATTGTAAATTGTTACGGTGACCTTCATGGTTCGTGGTCAGATATGGCTAATGTGCGGGTTCGATTTGAGGCAAAATAATATTAATGCTGGACACTATAATAATATAACAATGCACATAACATCATTCTAGCCCCAAGCTAAGCAGAGCTCGTGTTATGGGTACTAGATAACAGATATTTTTTATTGCACATGGACAATACCCAGAATACCCAGAATAAATATTTGCAGATTTTATAAACATTTATCCCAAATTCCCAAGGCAGGAATCAAACCCGCAACCTCCTGCGTCGCAGGCGGATATTCGGCCGCCGCGCCACATCGGTCGTCAAAATAGTGTTATTGTATTGAATACTCTAATAACCAATATTGCAAAGCATTGCAAAATAATTGCAGCCGGCCCAGATCATCATGATGATAATATTTACCGGGAGATCCCTCCTTGTCGAAGCCAGGACTGCCGCTAGGAAAATGCTTCTCTAACACCTCGGGCCCCTGCCAAGAGTGCAGTGTTGTATCCACACCCCACTTCTCTCGCCATTTCATCGACTGGAAACATAGTCGAACATCAAAGCAAGGTATTTTCACATATTACCTACCTACTTACTAGCCATAATATATTAAGGTTAGTATTAATTTATACGGGAAGCGATAAGCGATGTATAAATGAATATTGGAGGTCATTTTCACACCACCGCCATCTAACTCCAAGCTAAGCAAATCTTGTGCTATGGAGACCTGATAACTGATATTTCACTTATGGTGGTTCGATTTCCATACAAATATATTTTACCAATAGGCTACCTATTCGAATAGTTTTGACTGTGATCGGGGCATCACAGTTTACTGAGGAAATGTAATATTGTTTTTTAATTTAATTCCATTTTATATCAGTTTTAAAAGTGTATGTATGTATGTAAGTATGCATGTAGTAGGTAATTGTAACTATAATTATGGTTGGCCGCCGTTTGTCATTTAAACTATTCTCTTGAAATCTAGTGGATGCTTCTTTGTATCAGTAGTGCTATGAAATTCGTTTTTTAGGAAATTAATTCCGGAACGCGCGGCGCGTTGATATTTTTTGTATGCGCGTAGGTACTTGTAGCAGTTCGTAGCAGGCTACGCAAGTTTGTAACTCTATTAATACAAATATCCAGGTACATTGAGACTAAACATTGCTTTAATTAGCCACTTTAAATAAGCATTGTAATATATTTTTATAACTAGAGTCAATTAGTACAGTAGAACTTTGCGTGTTGCCTAAAATCGTTGAGTGCGGCATAAAATCTTGGTTTGTTCAAGCCTATATAGTTTTGTGTATTATTCCTTGGTAAAAATGAAACTGGTTCATAGTCATAGCTTATCAAAAGCATCTCCAAGACGCTACCATTTCTGAAACAAATCAGCTTTCACGTCCGTTATAAATTAGAATTCCCAAAGAACCGCGGGCCCTGAGAAGCACTTTTTGCCAGTTTCATTCGAGCTACAATGTAGTTGGTAATACGTTAAGACTCAACGTGAAGGTGTCGGTTCTATATTTTTTGTAAAAATGTTACAAGCATTACATTCTGGGTAAGACCTGGATGACAAGAACAGGACCGACGAAAGTGGCTCATGCGTGATAGACTTATGGCATATCTAGCATTGAAATCAGGCAGTGGATAGTGAATTCATAATTTTCTTTTTGATTGTGTCATGCAAATCAATAGTTAATTTAATACCTACCATAACCGAATCTGGCATTTAGGTGTCTAGCAACCTTGCAAGTGCCAATTTTCTGTTACTTGCATAATTGCACATGCACCTTTCGTTTATTCAAGGGCACTATTATACACATGAATAGTAGGTCATGATGATAGTTATTTACGATTATCACGATACCGTGAACCTTCCGTGAACATAAGGTAAAGAAATACCACTCCCAAAAACTAGAACAGAACATTTGACGTACAAGCAGGTTTTACGCATCTGACAATAAAAAACTTTTTTATACAACCTATTTTTGACAGATCACCTAACACTGGCCATCTATAAATTTAACCCCGAAAACGATCGATATCAGCGGAATTTGTAGCAAAAGTTGAGAAACGCTAGAAAGATTAACTTTGCACTAACAAATTGGGTATAAAAAATGACAAGAACGTTGCTATGATGGTATTTTACGGGAGAAAATTAAATTTTATGTTCTATCATACCCTGACACTTTTGTCGCTAAATCTAATAGATCACTAAACCTTCGATCGATTAAAATCGATAGTCTTGCAGTAAATACCTACATATAATTCAATATAACATAGACATAAAACAAACATCTATCTATGTATAACCACAGGTATAACAAACAAATGTTTGTTCTCAGTTGGAATCGAACTCATAACCTACAACGCAGACAACCTACAACCTGCAACTCTACAGATATTACCAACTGAGGTGTGACGCTTGTTGATTTATCTGTAATATTTTAATTATATCTAATCTGTATTTAGCCACTATCAAAATTGATGTTTATAAAATTAAGCCGTCGTTTTGAAAAACATCAATTAAAATTAAATTAAGATTCTTATCTAGTAGCAGGCAAATATTTTGAATTAATAATCAAATAAGTACAAACATTACCTACACAATGCTTACCTGAAAAAACACAAAAACTAGATACCTATTAAAAAAGAATCAGCCAAAAAATATGATAAAAAATCTACATCCGCACCTCAGAAAAAAAACTCATAAGAAGCGCTAATGATACAACCTGTTATGTTCCTTATAGATTCACTAAGTTAAGCAATGTTCGACATAATCATCATTTGGATGGGAGACCACTAGAGGCACACCTAGAACAAACATTTGTGTGATAAAACATACAAATTTTCTTGTGTCAGGGTGTTGTATTTTACTCTAAGTCAAATTTAGTACAAGTTCTGCTTGGTTTGGGTCCTAGACACCATTGTATGAATGTTTGCCAATACATATTTAGTTAGGCTATGGCCATTTCATTGTAGATGAAGCTACGATCACTCAAGTAATCAGAGGGCTTAGCACGCATAAATTGGTATTTTTAGGCATAAACGTATTAAACCGACGATGTCGCGACATCTGAGTTATACTGCGCAGCAAACGGCAACACTCCGCAGCCGAGTTCATCGATCGATATCGATAACTCTTGGTGGTAATTTAAACGTTAACACGATACGCTAACGCCATAAGACAAACTTATTCGTGCTAGACCCCTATTCTCTTACTTAGTAGCAGTGGCGTAGCGTGCCGTGGCGGGCCCCCGTATAAAAATTTGTTTGGGGGCCCTTATGAAGGGTAAAGATTTCTCGCAAAAGAAAAAAATGTTGGCATAAAATTAAAAGAAATATTTTTTCATCATAATTATCTATGTAACTTTTTCCAAAATTTTTACAAACAATTCAAATTAAATATACACTCTCCTTGCCTTTTTGCTTTTTGTCATTTCTGAATAAAAAAAAATTTGGGAAGTTATTATTAATTTTTGCTTATGCACATCGGGGGCTCCGTGGCATGGGGGCCCCGTATAATTGATACGGCAGATACGGCGGTAGCTACGCCCCTGCTTAGTAGGAAGGTACGTAACTTTGAATTGATTAAGTTAAAGTCAAAAAGCATTGATTCAGTAATATCCTCAGGGATCATCTTGAAACGTCTTAAATCTATGTGAATCTAAGCGCCAGTTCCTCGCGACCAAGCCTAGAAGAACCGGCAAGAAACTTACGGCTTGGTTCCTACCGTTTTTTTGTATGATCCTGTTACAAAATAATAATAATGTAATTAGAAATTCCACCTCTGTTACACCGTGCTTGTCTTTTGCATTGACAAGATGTTTTAAATGACATTTCAAAACAGACAAAGCACGGTGTAACTATTGCGAGGTTGCACCCAGTTTATTAATAGTAGGTTTAGAGTTATTTGTAAAGTGGGATTAGGCTCGCCGCGGTTGGCTAGTGGGTCCCCGTGTCAAGGGAAGTGACTTCAATAAACCCTACTCAGTGCATAACTTATAGAGTATTATAAAATCTAGCACAACAACAATAATTACATATCATTGAGATCAGCTAGTCGTTATTTCGCAAAACCTAGAAGTTTATGTAACTATTATGAGTGCACATTTCTTTACGGATGCACTTTTGCATCATTTCGAACGCCTTCCGTCATTCTATGACAGATTAACGTCGGGTTAGATTAGAATGTGAATGCAGTGACGCAGTCCTGTCTATGAAAATATAAATAAATTAATAGAAATTGTATAAGTTTATGTAAACGGAGCTACAACATCGCCAGCTCAATTACCCCAATTGGTAATATTTTAATGGTATATTGGTTCGTGAGGATACCAGTTAGTATTCTAGCAGCGGCGATGTGCTTGCAACCTGTCACGTATGGAATATCCAATACTTTGTTATAGATGATGTTATAATAAAGTATTGCCTTGTAGGTCACGTTTGTAGTTACGTGCCCTAAGATGAACTACCCTGCGTCCAGCAACCTGAGGCATACTGGTGTCAAGCCTCATGTGCCAGTATCACTGCTTGGCGGCAGAAATAGGTATGGTAGTAGTACTTCACAAAGAGCTCTAATACTACTACTATACCTTCTCTATTAGTTTGGTATTTTTCACAAAGGTTACTTTACCATTGTGTTCTACTTATTGCATGCAGCGGAAAAAAAAACACTTGCATTTACTTACGTATAAAATCGTGAAAAAAAACAAAATAGTACTTACATCTCTAAGCATTTTCTCAGCTGCCTCTGGGTCCCATTGTCTTGCTGGAAACCAAACATAGTTAAACTTGAAATGGTTTGTTTTTAAATACCGCTGATAACTATTACCAAGGCGGGTAGCAAGTACGACTATAAACACTATTCGGTAAGTCTAAATATATATAACTCAAAGGTGACTGACAAACTGACATACGCACAGCCTAAACCACTGGACGGATCGGGCTGAAATTTGGCATGCAAGCAGATGTTATGACGTAGGCATCCGCAAAGATAGGATTTTGATTATTTCTACCGCCAAGGGGATAATATAGGGGATGAAACTTTGTATGAACTTTGTCAATTTTGAGACTTTGCATGCATAAAGCTACTATGATTTTATCCCGAAAAAATAAAGGGAACGGGAAAAAACTGCCACGCAGGCGAAGCTGCGAGCGGCCGCTAGTCATTGATAAATTGAAAAGTACCAATAGGTCTGGTCAAGCTATTTATTTTTATTTATGTTCGCCAGATTTGCATCTCACCCTGCGTACAAATTTGACTAACCATCCTTCAGACACTTAAGTTCTTCGCTTAGGTAAAGTGACAGCAACTTTACTATTAGTTTACAGTACTTTTGGGCAAGTATAACTTGAATCTCGCTTACCTCGTAGCCATCTCAGAAGAAAATGGTCATCGTGCTCCGATTTCATCACATCCTTCACACTTCGTCTGAACTGTAACAAAGAGAATAAAACGTCGTTAGTATATTCTTTGCTATAAATTCAACTTTGAAACAATATACAACTATTCACTATCACTAAAATCTTTGTCCTGTCCACAGACTTTGTTACGACCGATATAGCAAAGTATTCTTTGGTTACGACTGAGTGATTTTGACTTTGACTTTGAGTGACATATTATTATAGTCAACGCACAGCCTAAACCACTAGTTGTAGAGACTAAAATTTTCAGGATATATTCAACATATTATATTATACAGCGGGGATTGAAAACTTCACGCGGACGAAGTCGCGCGCGTTTCGCTAGTAGCTCATAAAAGAGTTTTTTTTTGTAGCACCTGGTAGCACCTGTCCGTCATTCGACAGACAACTTTGCCAATGTCAAATGGATTAAAATAAATAGTTCTTTTTAGTCGCTTTTAGTCAAGTAAAAAAAACAAAAAAAAAACATTTGCGTTCTAATCAGAATGCCAAAAGAGTTTTTAATTTAAAATTAACATGACGTCATTTATCAATTCGGTTGCCAAGCAACGCTATTGACAAGGCAGCTTGCTAATCACAACCAGAGATTTTGTAACACTTTTATTTATCTAGAAAACTAGTTTTGTCGGAATTTAATTAACCATGGCGGAAGGCGATAACTTATCCACGTTTAGTGCTGATGGAGGGCAGGACACCGTGGGGCTGCCGCGAATAGTCATGGTGACTGAGGGGTCGGATACCTCAGCCTCATCTGCATCATCCACATCTTCGTCCGAAGATAACTGGGCAGACCTAATCAAGTCCTCAGAAATCCCGCCTGAGTATTGGCACATACAGAAACTAGTGAAATACATGAAGGCCGGCAACCAAACAGCTACAATGGTTGCATTATCCTGCCTCAAGGACCACGACCTGACGATTGAGGTGAACCAGAGAGCTATACAAGAAATAGGAGGGTTGGAGCTACTCGTTAACTTGCTGGAAACCAGAGATTTATGCTGTATTCTCGGTGGCTTAGCAGTCCTTAGAGACATCACTCCAAATATGGAAATAAGAAAAAAAGTGACGGATCTTGGTGCAATACCGTTACTTGTCGGCCTTTTGTCTGATCCAGCGAGGGATGTCACAATACAAGCAGCCGAGACAATAGCAAATCTAGGCAAGATACGGAAAAGCAGAAAGTTTTGTCGAAAGTTTGGGGGAATTCCAAAATTGATAGACTTACTGGATATAAAAGAAAGGTGAATATCGCTTTGTTTACGGATAACGAACTAATATCTACTATATCCAATATATTCAATGAACTTCCATTTCTATGTATTCTAAGTATGTATTGAAAAAAAAGTATTATATCAGCTGTCTGATTCCCATAGTACAAGTTTTGCTTAATTTGGGACTAGAGGACGTTGTGTGAATGTTTTTCAGTATTTATTTATTTTATTTTATTACGCAGATTTTTAATTTCTTCTCGCGAAGAGTTGAATCAAGATGAATTGCAATTCTTGGATATTGCGAGAGCGGGTGCCAAAGCTCTATGGTCCATGTCAGCCTCGCAAAGAAACCGAGAGGCTATGAGAAAATACGGCATGATTCCTCTCATAGCTCGAATGCTTAAGACTATCCATTTGGATGTAGCTGTTCCAGCAGTTGGCTTGCTACAAATGTGCGCTTCAGAAACCTCATTCCAATTGGCTATTCAGACGGAAAAGATGGTCACCGATTTGATCACGCACCTGGCTAACGAAGATAAAGATTTAAAGGTACCTAACTAATGTGAACCGACAACCGCTGGGGAATAAAGGTTCTGGCGACCACGAACCGGAAGACGAAGCGTAGGACGTCCTCCTACCCGATGGACTGACAAAATTGTTAGGACCGCGGGAAGTCGATGGATGGAGAGGGATCAGAATCGTTCTTCCTGGAAACGTATGGGGGAGGCCGTATGTCCAGCAGTGGGCTTCTATAAGCTGTTGTTGATGATGATGATGATGAACTAATGTGAAATGTGAATGTACGAAGTGAAAGGCTAGACAACACTATTGACAGTGTAGGCAAATGATTGCTGTCGTAATGTTTTGCTCACTTAATATCTCATTAGATATAATACTTTCCAGACATACTGCAGTTTGGCCATATACAAATGCGCTAGCGATTCTATCACGCGAGACATGATTCGCGAAGCTGGAGGATTGGAACTTCTAGTCGAAGCTGCTCAGGATACTACCAACCGTCCAAACAAGCCTCTCCTGGCTGCTGTAACTGGTGCTCTATGGAAATGTGCCAACAGTGACGCCAGTGTCAAGCGATTGGACAGTCTTGGAGCGGTACCTATTCTGGTCAGGCTACTTGATGACGAGAATGATGGAGTGCTGACGAATGTAGCTGGAGCTTTAGCAGAGTGCGCTAAGTATCCACCGAATCGGGATAAAATCAGGAGTGCTGGAGGAATGCCTATGCTCAGTAAGTATGTGGAATCGGTTTGGCAAACGACCCTGAGTTTGATCACCTGAACGCTGATAAGCCAAAATTATTTGGCTTGGCTTTGCTTGATACGGTTATGCAGAGATGCAAATTCAATTATTAAAGAATATTACAAAAAATATTATGTTTCATACATTGTAATTTTCAGTTCATCATTTAAACAACACCTACAAGCCTCTTCTCGAGAACGTACCACTTGTGATAATGGAGTGCGCAAAAGAACAAAACTGCATGTATGAGATTGATGAACTGGACGGTGTGAGACTAGTTTGGTCTTTGCTCAAAAACGACTCCAAGAAGGTTCAGACCAACGCTGCTCTGGCACTAAGTCCTTGCGTGCAGAATGCAGCTGATTCAGGAGAAATGGTCAGGTCTTTTGTTGGTGCTCTGGAGCTGACTGTAGACCTGCTAGATTCTGATGACCATAATGTCCTGTCAGCGATTTGCGCTGCCATTGCTACCATAGCTCGTGATCATGAGAACCTGGCAGTTATATCTGATCATGGTGTCGTGGGGAAACTTTCTAAACTCGGTAAGTAGAAAACCAAATCAATTTTAATACTTGTCTAAACTCCTACAAACGCTACACAGTACCTAAGCAATATTAACCGCAAGCTTTGCAATTATGTACGGTAGGTACAGTACCGTCAACATTGCTGGGTCATGTTAAATCTGGTAAGGTGCAAGTGGAGTACCATAGAGCATTTATAAATGTATTTTTTGTCATTATATTACGCTGTATGTCTATGAGCATAACATTTCGACTGCGTAAGAAGATAATTGAAGAATTTTCTTTTTTATTGGGAGATCATGCGGAACTTTGATTGCCTAACTGCGTACACTCGTAACAAAGTGACGATAAACTTACCAGCTAGGTAACTTTACACTCTTTTGTCACATTAAATATAGATTGATTTTTATATACTCCAATTTGACCTTACAAAATTGTTAGTGCGTTGCGTGAACCTTTTTACCCTTCTAATTTTATTGAACTCACACTTTTGAAACGTGTCTCTGGTAAATACGAGAGACCTTGTGTAGATATGGCATCTACGGCGAATTAGTCATGCTTAGTTAACCACAAATTTGAAATATTAAGCAATAAAATGATAACTATGTATGTAAAATTTTATTTTAGTGAGTACAACAGATGACCACTTGAGAGCCAATCTCGGGGTAGCCATAGCTTACTGCTGCGACTGGGCCCAGAACCGACAGGAATTCGGCAAGCGTGGCGCTATTACTCCTCTGGTCAACTATATGACGTCACGGGACCCAAATGTGCATCGCGCAACAGCACTAGCGCTCTTCCACTTGTCATTCTACTCTGTCAACTGCGTTACTATGCACGCTGTAAGTAATGTTACCTAGTTCATTTTATCTGTGGCACAGTTAGCATCGAAAGTAAATGATGATCATAAATATTTCAAAAGGGTTTTGTGAATATAAACTGGCATTTTATGTCATAATTTGACTTTGTACAATGGTCCTAAGTGTACCTGTTGTTTTGTTTGCTTATGTGAACAATAAAGTATTTTGATTTATTCATTTCATTCAGTGATGAAAGATAGTTCGATGTTTTTTATAGTCAACAAGTTCACGTAACAATTATGCCTCGAAGGTCACGTATTTTAGGAACGTGCCTTGCGATGTACTGCCATCAACCTAAAGCATGCAGGCAGGTGTTAAGCCTCACGTGCCTGTAATTTCACCTACCCATACCCTTCAAATTGGAACAAGCAAGCTGCTTGGCGACAGAAATAGGCATGGTGAGTAGTACTTCCCAGACAAGTCCTTTACAAAACGCACTACTAATACTAAAGTACCAAGTTTTGAAATAGGCATTTACTTCTGATACTGACTGCACTGAGGACTACGCAGGCATTGCCAAAACTTTATGACCGGTTTTAACCTTTTGTTGCAACTGATCCCAGTATTTATTTTGAGAAAAAGATAGGACAGGCACATGCGACCACATCTGACTCCACCTTTGCAAGAGTTTGGTCAACCAGAGCATTTCTCGCAGGGCGTAGTTTAACTTCGAAATTTTATTGAGACAGGTTTTTATGAATTTTATGGAGGCAGAGTTTAGGGCGCACGACATGAATCTGATAATATCAAAATATTTTCAATTTCAAAAAAGTTTCGGTCATTCATGTCATGGTCTCATGGGAATTTCATAAAAAAGAGTTCAGTAGTTTGGTTTTTAAATAAAATTATTTGGAAAAATGTGACCCAAGTAAAAGTTAAAGTCGGTTTCATAAGCTTCTTAATCTTAATTATAATATTCTAACTATTATTGTGTTATTAATCATGAAAATAGTCTAATTTATCTTAGATAAATTACTAAATAAAAGTGCCGTTATGGTAATTTCAACAGATTTAGACATATAATAGGCAAAATTAAGGCGCTTGTGCTTGCGTAAATGCCTATCTACCATGTTAATGCCAAGATTGCGTTGAAAAACACAGACAAATTTGAAAATGAAATAAGATAACTTCAAGACCAACGTTTCAGTGGTAGTTATAATGATTACACTTGCATCTGACTCCTCAACATCTAATAATAATGCGTACCACGCATTTGTTCTACGCACAATTCCTAATCTCAGTACTCTCAAACGGTGAAAGAAAACAGCGTTAGGAAACCAGTTAGTATTCTACCAGCAATGATGGCTTTGCAACCTGTCACGTATGGAATACCAACTACTGCAAAATGTGGGTATGTGTAGGTAATATCTAGACGTACCTCTGACTACCCACCTCACACATTCTCAAAGAATTTTGAGCAGGTACTTGGTACTAAGAGGGGATATCTACCGTGCCTGGTGAAGTTATTTCTATTTTTGAAGTAATATTTCTAATGCGACTTCCAACAAGGTTGCGTTAAACGTTTAACACTACCATGGAGGGGGTATGAATGCACTGTTCTTTCTCTCTTTCTCTCATAGCCAGTTACGATTCGTATATTATTAAAGATGTTTTACCTACTTCAGTCGTGTGGTCTAAACTTAAAGCACACTCGTTTTTTTTCTTTATATTTTTGTAAACCAGCATATTGGTATGCACTAATACTTAATCACGTTTTAATGTTAGAAAGAAACCTGTTGTCTAGAAAAAAGTTTTACTGGTTTTTCCGTGACGCGCCTTTCGCTATAATTTTGTGGTTTTATCTCGAAGGCCTTATTCATAACTTTCATCGTATTGGCTTTGTAAATAATATTTTTTTCACAACCATAACAGAGCTATCAGCTATTTTAGGTTTATTTTACTGTTGAATTACTAAGGAATTTGAAGAGCCAAAGATAAAATAGTTTTTCCTGAAAATATAATGGACGTCATAATATAAAAAATATAGAGTTGGTAGGGCCGCCCACATTGTTTCCACATCAAAATCAGCTGCATTACACAAAATAGCGGCTCAAGTATGAATCTATCGATAAAAAGAGGTATTATCGAAATTTGTCCAGATTGGTAGCATGGTCGATCTATTCATCACACCAAATTTGCAAACTGTTTTTTTTTAATACAATTTGCTAATGGAACAAGCATATGGCCCACCTGATGTTAAGTGGCTACCATAGCCTATAACAAAGTATTACCTTGTAGGTCAGGTTAGTTAGGAACGTGCCCTAACTAACCTGCTCTGCGTCCACAGTGTGTGTCTGTGAATTTATGATATTTCGTTTTCAGGCTGGAGTAGTCCAATTCCTGCTTGAAACCATTGGTTCCAAGGACCCTATCCTACAGGAAGCGTCAGCAGGGTGTCTCTGCAACATCCGTAAGCTGGCTCTAGCAACGGAGAAGATCAAACTAAAGCAGTAGAAGTTTTATGAAATTAATTTATTTATGTATTTATTATGGAGTAAAGTAAATAAAGAGTAGTAGCAAATTTTTATTGTTTACTCGCCAGTTTTTTTTCCTTACCTAAGTAAAAAAACATCAAGTATGTTTTTTATATCTACATAATATACACATTATAAATTCAGAACCTACCTTTAGTGTCCTGCATAAATTATTAAAACGTTTAAAATTAGCTTTTAAATAAAACGAATTCCAAGATTTTCCTGTAACCAAATACTTTGGCATTACACATTACCTATTTACATTACGTACATTATATTATTCTAGATTACTTTTTTATAATATTGAAAGCCTTGTTGTGGGAACAGTAAACTTATCATTGTTTCTAGTTAGGTTATAGACTAGACTGTAGTACCATTGTTATTTGAACATGTCTGAAATATTTTGGATAGAAACGGGATATTTACCATGATTTTGTTTGATTGTTTCCCGTGATCATGGCGCATGCAACTGTGCCGAAATATCGGGAAACAATTAAACTCAAAAATATCATATTGATTAAAACAATGATAGTTTAAAAAGTTATATCTCTGGAATTATATAAAAAGAAAAATATACTTTATTAGTTTCACTCGAGGAAATAGTTTTTGGGATAAAATATACATATACTTATTAGAGGTCGTGGTTACTTTAAATTAATGTAGGTAAGTACCCTTGAGAATAAGATTTAATTAAATAAAAAATCTGCGACTCATAAGTAGATCCGCGATAACATTGGTTATAAAAAAGGAATGATGTGATATATCCTTATAAAACTCGTTATAATGTTTCATAATTAGCATGCCCCAATGAAAAATTATCAAACTTTACGATGAACGACTTTACTTCATCGATAAAAGTTAAATATTTTCGCACTTAGGTGCTATAAGATAAATTAAGTAGTGTCCCACGGCCGTGCAACGTGAAGGACAGACAATTAGGTGCTAGGTTTACCTAATCCAGAAATTTGTTTATGTATATTATATGCTATTAAATTAAAAATCAAACTACTGATACTAGAAGGACTGTTATCCGCATGTCTGTAACACTGGACTACTGAGACGAAAAAGTCTCATCAGTCCGATCATTGTACTATGATTGGACTACAGCCGTTGGTATTATTGGCCATCATCCATAGTTGAGGCGAATTGGTGACCGCAGAATGGTGTTTTGTACAGTCAGCTGCACTAGAATGTATACAATTTGTATCTTTCAAAACAGTATCTAAACCTTGTAGTAAACTCATAAACAGTAAAAACTCAAAAATCAGTTCATTTATTTTTTGAGTTTTTGCCCTGTAATTAATAACTGTAACGGTGTAAAACCATTCTGTAAGTTACAAATTGTATACATTCCAGTGCAGCTAACTGTACTCAAGAATGCTCAGGAATATATCTCATTTGATGCTGATTTCATCTCCTGGTTCGTTCACTTGTAGGTGATGAAGGGGCCTTTCTATGATAAAACCTTTCTAAAATTCGTTCTGAGTCTGTGTTTAAAGACAGGCGGATACGGCGATAAGTTTTATCCATAGTTACTTTGTTATGTTGTGGTGATGAACGTACAAAGTGCTTGGTAATTAGTATGAAATCATCAGTTGCTGACCTACCAGTGACCCGAGACTAGCGCGTGTTTTTACAAGGACTATTTTTTTGCGTTTTTTGTATTACAAACATGGCGGCAGACTGATTGCTCAATTGAAGGTACAGATACTTATACTACATATAAACATAATAATCCAGGAACAATGATTGTTAACGTTCCATCCATCAACTTCCCGCGATCATGGTCTTTGTTGAAATCCTACACTTTTTTATGTTGCAATGTTAGCAGTACAAATGTACTTAACTATGTACAATTATTTGCATTTAATTACGATAAATGATTCCACGTCCAATTATTTTATAAACTACTAGCGGTCCGTCCTGGCTTCGTTCGAGTAAGGATCCCTAATTTATATCATATCGATAAAATAGCTTCAGTACCTAAGTGGAGGCAATCAGTTTATTCAAATATGACGGTTAATAGGTGTTATACATTCAACGGGTGTACGTCCTTTTCACATCCATATAAAGAGTTCTCATCAGCCTTATCGGAGTCACAACACATCATCATTATGCAATCCACGAGCAGTAACGTAAAGAAAAAAAATAGGTTGACGCAAGATACGTGCACTTGTTTATGTATTAAATAAGTTATTAGATTAGAGTAGTACATTATGTAATGATTATATATTTATTTGATTAGAGTAATATGATGACAATTAATATTACACGAGGCAAGGACTTGTTTCATTTATTATTGACCGAGCGAGCGAAGCGTCTTTGCTTTTCTCCTGATAAAACTTGCTTCCCTCTGTCAGTTTTGGTTCTTAGCAGGTCGTATTTTGCAACCGATAGTAGACCGTAGGCCGATTTTGTGTTTTTTTTTTTAATTTTACGGATATCGGATTTCGGTTTCCGAGATCGATTTTTTTGTCTGGAGACACTCTAGTATCATCATCATCAACATCACCAGCCTGTAGAAGTCCACTGCTGGACATAGGCCTACATCCATCGACTTCCCGCGGTCGTCATGTCAGTCATGTCGTCAGTCCATCGAGTATTTCTTATTGTTGTATCTCCATACAATAAATTCGCGCTCGCAAACCGAAATCCGATATGTATCATATATTATGAAAAACAAAAAAATCTCAGAATCGACCTACTGGACGAAACTTGGTATACCTACAGGTTTTATTGCTTTATAGATTTTTTTGCCGTCGTTTTTATTGATTGTGAGTGAGAGAGGTAGGTAGGTACTTCATCCAAGAGCAGGCTAGTGAATATCTCCGCCTTGAGATCCGATTTCGATGGTCAATTTTATTTTGCACCGTACCTACTACTTTAAAATTAAAATTGCAGTAAATTACTCACTGTTAGATTTCTATCAGTGGAAGTTAGTGATACCCAAAAAGTTATGCACCGAGTGAGATAATGATAGTATACATACTTTTTGTGGATACAAAAACTTGAGAACAATTTATCACCCATCACAGAATAAACAGCACATAAATATTTGTTTTTGATGGGGATTGAACCAGAACCCACAGTGCAGGAGGTAGAGACTACCACTAACTAACACCAACTATAGCCAAGGTTGGTTTACTATGTTGCAAAGTAATAACTTAAGTACAAGTAAGTATTTATAGTAACGTCAATAAAATACAATTTAGAATTATCATTTGAGTATTGTTATCATCGAAATTATAATGAACCCTGACCGATATTCAACCACTTATCATCTCAAGCCTAAAATACACAAAAGAAAGTCAAGTTAGAGTATTCCGGAACAGCTGGGTTCCGTTCCACCAATTTTAAGATCAAAGAGGTTACGTAATGGTGTTTATCTTTTTGTCCAGAACACAAAGAACTATTTTATTACCTACCTTATATCTCTCGTGGAAAAGTTCAAGATGTATTGGATTGATGTGGATTTCATCTCAACGTCACGTGGTCT
Organism: Electrophaes corylata; assembly: GCA_947095575.1. Lineage (NCBI taxonomy): Eukaryota > Metazoa > Arthropoda > Insecta > Lepidoptera > Geometridae > Electrophaes > Electrophaes corylata. The sequence continues at coordinate 2,737,502 of OX352702.1, forward strand.
ATCCTTTGTCAACAAATGTAGAAATACAATGTAAAGTCAGCTGCACTAGAATGTATACAATCCGTAACTTACAAAATGGTCTTAAAGCGTTACAATTGTATTTACAGGACAAAAACTCAAAAAATAAGTGAACTATCAGTTAATTTCATGATTTTTGAGTTTTTACTGTTTCAGAGTTTACTATAAGGTTTTGATAGCATTGTGAAAGATACAAATTGTATACATTCTAGTGCAGCTGACTGTACATATAATCGCTTTGAAGCATTGTATGCCTGCCCGCTGCCTCTGTACACGTCACAAATGCAAACAGATTTAGGAAACTGCTCTGTAAGTCTGTAAACCAAATATGGACCTATGTTTGACCGATATTCCACGAATAGCACAAAGTGAAAATATTGATTTAACTCTTCGTGGAATAACGTTGGGTACTATTCAGTCAGATAGTATTGCCATTCTACGTGGCAATGCAGCCAGTGTTTTGGGAACGCTTACGATTGGCACTGATCTGGATCAGTTGAGCTACTTTTAGATCGTTTGCAACGGCCTGTAGATAGCTGGAAACTGTTTCATATGTACTTTGTACATACCAATTATAAATACCTATATTAGCTGTAATTTTATTTGTAAATAAATGTAATAAGTCAGATAGTTCGTGAAATACCCCGTTGAGCCAGGAATAAAGTATAATAGGTACCTACGTACCTTTATATTTGCTTTGAATTATAGGAAGTACATTGTTATAATGTATTATTGGATATTTCCTAGTTTCTATTGTTTATTTCTGGTATAAATTAAATGAAAAAAAACATATAGTGATGAAAAATTTAAAAATGAAAAACCGGAAGGTTTCAGGGTGTTTGCTGAAATATAATTACTGGCAAATGACATGAGGCTTAAATTAGTAAGTATATTAATCTATACGACTTATAAGTCTACACTCACCGATCTCCATCTCATCCGGTCCATTAGTATTACATACCATAAACCTATTGAACCCTAAAACCTTTTTATATTTGAACAGCCGTACACGCTTACTCAAACATTTATAGAGATTGCGTCCAAGTAGCGGATTCCTGACCTTGACTGCGATGTTGTTAAGCAACCGGTTGATGGTAAACACAATAAGCATGGTCACCATCCAATGTCAGGGAAAGACAAATGCAGCCGGCTAGGAGAAAATATTGTACATCGTTTATTTTCTCAAAAGAAATTTACATATCATCCTACTAATATTATAAACGCGAAAGTTTGTAAGTATGGATGGATGGATGGTTGGATGGATGGATGTTTGTTACTCTTTTACGCTCTAACCAGAAGACCGATTTGGATGAAATTTGGAATAAACATAGATTATGACTTGGATTAACATATAGGCTACTTTTTATCCCGAAAAAATAACGGGAACGGGAAAAAACTGCCACGCGGGCGAAGCTGCGAGCGGCCTCTAGTAAGATAATACTTAGATGAGAACAAACTGTAAATATGTAGAAATCATACTTCGAATAATAAAAAAGAAAAATAGACTAGGAACAAAATTAGGTAGGTAATTTAGTTATGCTTTATTTAGTACCCATTTGCACTAAAACTATAAAACTTATCAGCATAAACGTTCGCGAATTTTATTTTTATGCTGCTGAAGGTGCAAGCATATGGCTCACCTGATTTTAATTTTTTTTAACCATCACCAGTAAAAAGCATTGCCTTGTAGATCACGCACGTTAGGTTCATGCCCTACCCTGTGTTCATCAACCTGTGGCATACCGCCTGGTGAGACTAGAAATTTTCTGGGTTTATGTCTTGGTGCGTTTATGTGTACAAAGAAAGGATTTCCAGAAATAAAGCCCCTAAACGTGTACATCGGGGATGAAAATAACATCACGCGGAATAATAAGTAACACAAATTACAGGCACATATATGCCTCAAATTGATGGACGCTGAGCAATGCATCATAGGCCACGTTCCTAACAAGCGTCGTCTGCGAGGCAATGGTTTGTTATACCTATTAACATCAGGTAGACGTGGGTCGTCTGCTTGTTGCATCAACAATCACATAAAAAAAACAAATTTTTGCTCGTCTACTTTAATTATGCAATCATATCCCTCTAGGCATCTAGACAGAGAATGTACAGACTAGTTTGATAATTAACCTTTTTTTAAAAACACTTACGCAACCGCAGAAATCGTAGAAAGTGCAATGGCTGCATTTAAAATTTAAATCGACCTAGTCTGCACTTTGTTTTTTTATATACTCATGGAAGACGATGTATTGTAATCAATATCTATCTATACCAGTTATAAGTATCTTTGTCCTGAGTGATTGATATAAGTGTAAGTTTACGCTTACCTACGTTATTACGCTTTACGTTTAGTATTAGCTCAGTTAGCCTTCTGCGCTGTAGGTGGTGGGTTCGATCTCCACTGAGGACAAACATTTTTCTCTGGGTCTGGGTGTTAAATAGTGTTTTAAGTATGTATTTACAAAAAAAACGTTCATAAGTATTCTAACAGTCATCTGGTTCCCATAGCTATGCTTGGTTTGGGGCTAGAAGGTGAAGTGTTCGGACTAGTTTTGTATAGCGAAAATAATAGGCTCTTATTTATTTGTTTTTATAGTGAAAATCATAGCTACTCGGTACTTATCTTACATCTTAGCCCGGCTGGATGTCACTGTAGAACTATACCTAAATAAATAAATAAATAAATCTGGACAATCCACACAGCATCATCTAGCCCCAAGCTAAGCAGAGCTTGTGTTATGGGTACTAGATGACTGATATACTTAACACAATACATTACATATGACATACATACATTGATATTTTTTATTATTCATAGAAAATACCCAGAACATCCGGAATAAATATTTGCAGATCGTACAAACATTTATTCCAAGGCGGGAATCGAACCCGCAACCTCCTGCGCCGCAGGCGGACATTCGCCCGCCGCGCCACATCGGTCGTCAAACCTATCTATATCTAAACTAGGGAAACGCGCGCGACTTCGACCGCATGAAGTTACTTTTATACATACTTCAAACCCCGCTGTACCCGTTTAGGGATGGAATTTCAGGAATTCTTTTAGTACACAATATGCACTGAAAATTGCAAGTCTCTAAGACAGTGGTTTAGGCTGTGCGTTGTTTATATGTCAGTCAGGACAAAGATTCTTATAATTGGTATAGATTGTCTGATCTACCTTTATTAGAATATAGGTAAAGTTATAACTATCCTATGTAATAAGTTTTAGTAGTAGGTAAGTACCTTAAAAGAATCTGAAAATTTTACTTCCTTGTAAGGATAACTACATAATTAATTAGCTGGTTAAAAATCAGTGTTACGCGCAGTTGGGTATGTAAAAAATGCGGTCACGCAATCGTTAGTGAGTATAGTTCAGATTTTCGCAGATTGCTTTAAATATAAATTAAAAAGGTACTAGCCTAATTTAAATAATTTACAAAGAAAATTATAGCTAATAGGTACAAGTTTTACTATGAGTATGTACAACATTCATGTGAAATAGTTGAGCTATCAACAGACGGTTGCAAACGATCTAGAGATAGCTCAACTGATCCGATCTAATGAAGAACCTACGCCTGATTTCATTTGAATGCAGTTGTTTTCATACAAACTTAAAGCCTCCTACACTCTTATAAGCGTTTTATTTCAGAAATTCCTTTCATAGTACCTACACCCTTACACACCAAAACAAACACAGGTAACCTGAAAATTCCACTTCTCTACGATCAGCTGTCTATGTTTTGTCTTGTGTGCGATATCTATATCAGTCAGGACAAAGATTCTTTATAATTCTTAATTGTTAAATAGATATCAATTTTCTATACAAGTGTTTGTATATACCTACCTACTATAATTATTATCATGCGACCCCATAGGTACTTACCTAGCAGTTTTATTTTAGCAACGTATATTTAGGACGTATAGCACGTAGTACGGGCCAAGGTTAGGTAAGGCAATCCTTTTGTTGTCGTGGTCACCTTTGTATTAGCTACTGATTATACTACCACAGTTTATAAACATATACGAAAGTTACGTTTATCGCCATGCATACTGAAAAAGAATCGGGTTTCCCGCAAAGATTCTTGCATAACTACTTACACTCAGTTAGTATAGAAAACCAGTATTCATAATGTATAATTTTTGTGAACTTTCAGTTTAATTATATCATCTGCATTAGTAGGTACCTACCTAGGTAGGTACTTCAAATGTAGAGCCATGTATCTAAGGCCATGTTTAGATTCCTGTTTAAGTTTTTTAACGGGTTTATCTACGTGTTCGGTTTTTCAGGGGGTCATAAGCAGTTTAGCACCCTATATTGCAGAAATCTACAAATAGAAATACCTAAGTATAATATTATAATTATAATTACGATATACCTAGCCTATTACACCCTATTTTTCATTAGGTATTATGCATCAGAAATGAAGAAATTCGTAAAAGAACCAAGAGGTTACTGACATAGCTCTCAGAAACAGCTAGTATTATCAAAAAACTAAACCTATAAGGTTCTATATTTATATACATCCAGACACAAACACGCTATTTCTAACTTACATTACAAATTATGTAAGTACAACATTCTCACAAAATATTCGCTCAATCGTCTTCCAGCCATCCGCAAACACATAAATCTAAGGATGTGTGGTCATAACCATTAAAATTGCACTTTGCGCGGGAGATATTGATTGACATTGACAAACATAACAGGACATAGGCCTCCCCTAAGGCCTATATTCAGCCTATATTTTTCAGGATGATGATAGTATTTTAATATGTTGAAGTTATTATTCAGAAACTAGGTATTATAATTTATAACTAATCACCAATCTGTATAATGAGGTACATCCGATTATGCCTTTATTATGATAACAGCACTAAGTTAAGATAGCCAAGAGCTTATATTATAATTTTAATCAATAATATACTTTATAATATACCTACTGAAGTGCAAGGCCAAATAAAAATAAATCTTATGCAACATCTAAATTAAATAAATTGGATATTAGGGTACTTATCTACTGACGCAGAAAAATACAATTTAGAATTGAACACACGCCACACACTAAATAAATTACTTCGATTGGCCTCATAGCTTAGTTGGTGGTACCTCTGCCTTCTGCCCTGTAGGTGGTTGGTTCAATCACCGCTAAAAACGGTTTTTATGTTTGGGTGTTATATTGTATGTATGTATTTAAACAAAAAAAATCCATAGTAGGTACAAGCTTTGCTAAGTTTGAGGCTAGGTGATGTTGTGTAAAAATGTCCACAAATATTTATTTATTTGTTTACAGATAAAGATTTGTAGGTTCGCGATCGAAAAGTTCTGTGATCCGGTTTGTATAATAAAACTGTTGTGCCTGATAACCGGTATAACCGGACCTCGGTGGCTTCCGAAACACGGAAGAGTCGCGATAAACTGGCTAAATTCACAATTTTATCCTTGTGTTTTCATCATTGAATACAAATTTATATTATAACTGTACGTAACAGTTAACATCAAAATTATATACTGATAAATAAATAAAAAAATATAAACTGTACAACGATTCATTAGTATTATTTATTTATAAAGGTACCTAGTTATAAAGGTAAGGTATTTTTAAATGTAGGGCTGAGTGTTATGTTAATAAATAAAATAAATTGTATTGTAATTTTTAAAGGACTTTGACTATTTCAGCCCTGTAAAAGCTACCTTTTTGGTACAAATTGATTATTGATTACATTAGGTACTATAGAAAAAGACGATTTAAAAAAACACACTCGAAACACAGCGAAAGACAAATTATCGAAACAAACCCATGTCGAGTGAAAATGAGAATAGACCCCAGCTACACCTTATTTATAAGCGGAAAAAAAAACATCTCAATTCAATGGTCTCTAATGATATTTTTTGTGCAATTTGAAGCTTTGTAAGTGGTGCCTATTATTGTATCTCTAGCTTACCTACCAATACTCATTAGCACTATAATAAAACGAATATTTACACAACCACAGCAATATTTTCTTTAGATACTCTATTTAATGTGGTGATGTTACATTGAAATCTTTGGTAGGTAGGTGTGAGAGGGTCTTGCAGCAAGTGTATAACACTTCACGTTTTCGCAAGTGCTGAATGGTGGGCGAAAATAACAAAGCATAGGTTGATTTCGAACTGAGGCAATGATGTCTCATAGATACCTGTTCATAACCTTTGGTGGTAACCTTTTATCATCTTAGAAGAGTTTTTGTAGAGTACCTAGTAGATTGTATAAAAATCTTTCTCTCCTAGTCATTCATTGGTATCATCATCGTTATACTGGAACAAGCAATGTGTGTCGTCTATTTCACATGATAAACTTCGTGAAAAAATGAGCGTTTTGCATCAAAAAAATTTGGCCAATTCCTACAATTGGAGTCTTGTATGGATCGGCTGGTCATTTAAGCTGACTTTAAGTGACATATTTTAATGGGCAAGTAATCCTGTATGTATAAACTAGACACATGGGTCTATCTAGACAAAGACAGTTCCACGCACGCGGTATCTAGAACTAACTATTGTTCCGTGGAACTGACAAACTTACAAATTGGTGCCCTAATGAGGTGTTTTTTACGCCACTAATATTTATTTGTTCTTAGCTTCACAACAATTAATAATCAAAGCGCAATAGGTAGGAGGGCTCACTTAATGCCAAAGTATTTTCTACCAGCCAACCACCAGTATTTTCTACCAAAGTGGTGATACCTAGGTAGGAACCTTGTCTTTATAATTTATACCCCAAAATCGGTAGGCACTTATAAAAGGTTACCTTTGTTTTGCAATAAGTATACTATAGGTACCTTACCTACCTACTTAAGGAGGTGGTATCCGCCAACGAGAGGTTTTCTCCCTGTTATTTCTCTTTGATGAGTGAGTATAAATGTCCAAAAAAAAAATATATTGCTTATTAAAGACTAAATTTTAATTTGAACAATTGAAATCATTCTAACTTTATTATTACTATATGAAAAAAATATCCAAAGTGAAGCAATTTTTATTTTAAATTTGGTTATTTCTTCTAAACGGTATTGATTTTTAGTATTTTTTTTTCACACAAATATTTGTCAAAGTATTTATCACAAAGTGAACAATTGGCAGTTCGAACTAATAATTCATTAGGCTACAAATAATGATTTCTTGAATGCGATATGAAATGGAATGCACGCGGGTCCCTGTGCGGGCGACGGGCGGCAGTGCAACTCAGTATGGACAGACTCCTCAAGGTCGTTGGCGAGTACCACCGCCTTAAGTAGATAGGTCCTACATACAGCTGCAGAGTGCATTACGTTTCGTAATAATAAAGTGAATGTTGTGTAGCACCATTTTTTCGTGGTTGAAAAATTATGAGTCGATTATTTAAGCCAGGTAGGTTCAGCGAATGTCTTCAATACTAAAACTAAATAAATAAATAATGCTGGACAATCCACACAGCATCATCTAGCCCCAAGCTAAGCAGCTTGTGTTATGGGTACTAGATGACTGATATACTTAATACAATAGAATAGAATATAATAGAAATTTATTTTGTCTCTTAACAATAACATACAATAAAATTTAAAAAGTAGTGACAAAAAAGGCTACCACTCAGCATTTGCTACAAGAGCATATTACATTACATTCTATGCTATATTACATTCATAGATATTTTTTTATTATACATAGAAAATACCCAGAACACCCGGAATAAATATTTGCAGATCGTACAAACATTTATCCCAAGGCGGGAATCGAACCCGCAACCTTCTGCGTCGCAGGCGGACAATCGCCCGCCGCGCCACATCGGTCGTCATTCAAACTGTTCGTTATATGAAATACTAGCAGTTTTAGTAAGGATCCCTAATCTTTTTGAACGTATAATATAGCCTATGTCACCCGGGGATAGCGTAGTATCTTCCCAGCGGTAAAAGAATTTTTCAAATCGGTTCAGTAGTTTTGTAGCCTATTCAATGCAAACAATCAAATCTTTCCTCTTTAGAATATTAGTATAGATTTTTTTTTAAATAAATTAACTTAAAACTTTTTCAAGCTTTAGTTTAATTTCTAGGCGCGCTGGGCCATCCTATTTTCATCCTTATATGGTAGGTATGTATAGATAAAAATAAGATAGAAAACCTAGCATTAAAATTGGTAAATCCGGGTAAGCAAATCACTATAAAAATACAATCTACATAATCCTTTGCACTAAAAAAAATTGCTGCCAGCCAACCTTGACAGGTGTTCACACAAAGGTTGGCGTGCTAAAACTAAAGAGTAATTACAGATTGTTTTTATAACATACCTACTAACTATAACCTAATTATAATTACCTTCCTACGTAACATTTTATGTGTAAATAGTACTCACCCTTGCCCACTTCGCTGGGTGGCAAACATTTTTAATTTTCATATTTCGTGGCTTTCTATTGGTAAAAGAATTTTCAAAATCGGTTCAGTAGATCCAGAGATTACCCTTACAAGGTCACAAACTCTTTATAGGTAATATTAAAATATTAACAACGTCGTCGGTCCATCGCATGGGACAGCCTCCTGCTTTTCGCCGTTGTGATTAGTCCTAAGTATCGGTAAACAGGTAAGTATCTACCTACATCTGCATTCTGGTGCACTAATGGAAGTTTTATGGTAAAGCGTCGGCTGTCGCAACGTAAGAGTTCCATCAGCGGCCATGGCCATTGTGATGTTGCAATAACATATTCGTTACCTACCAGTAACTTATTGGTAACTTATGAGCGCTTTTATCCCTGTATTCTGAAACAATCAATGCTCAAACCTGAATCTAGAGTAGGTACCTACCCTAGATTTTGTAAAGAGATTGTCATCGAAAGGTAGGTAAGTCTCTATTCTCACGTGGTCCATAGACAAAATTTCATTTATACTTATTGGAATAAACAATAAGATAACATGATAGGTATACTTGAAAATGTTAAAAACACATGAGTTAATCGCACGCAAACGTATCTGTGTGGGTATTAGGTAGGTACTCGATCATCGGTAGGTACCTGAAAGTTTCATGCTATTTGATGATTAGCCAATTAGATTTGATTTATCCGAGATAGGTAATCTAACCTGATTGCAGGGAAGGTAGGTACTCAGGGCAAAATAACTTGCCAATGATTTTAAGCCGCCCATACCAAAAAAGAAGGTTCTCAATTCAACGCGTATGCGTTAATAAATAAGACCCTACGTAGGTAGGTATATCGAGTTATCTGTGTATCTATATTCACTACCCTTGCTACTAAAAAACTCGACGTAACTTCGAAATAGTTGTCGCTTTCTATTTAATTTGAAACGACAAAACACGGTGTAACTACATATTTCAACGTTACGTCGAGTTTATTAGTAAAAGGGTAATACTATAGTATAGTAGGTAGACACTTTTGATTGGGTTTCAAATTTTTATTGGTGTGCATTTTAAATTAATATAGGTAACAATAGTACAGATATATCTAGGTACATCAAAAGAAAACAGGTACCTATTTGCAATTATGTTTATTAAATAATTTTTAATACAATTTTAGCTTTGTTTATTTGGTAACTGTCAATTGTACCTACTAAATATATTGAGTAACAGTACCTACTAGGTATTTACGTGCCTCAGACATTGCTGACTTAAGAGTAAGGGCTGGCCTACTTACGAGCAGAAAGGTCCTAGGTAGGTACCTACCTACATTAAGGGCTACACTACTTGTACGAAGTGTAGGTGCCTACCTGTATAACCTACTTTTTACATAGGCAAGTACCTACCTACTTACATATTAATAATACGCTGAGTATCTACTGTGATACCACAACGTAAACAAAAGTAAATCTAGACTAAGGAAACCATTGTTGGAAATACAACAAAAATTTAGGTAGGAAGATAGGTTTATATAGGTGCCGATTTAATAAGGCTAACATACCTTCATCAAAGCGAATCTTTGATCATCGTCGATGCCCACGACATTGTTGGAAACCGGAGCCATTTCACAATCGGAACAGTTTTTGCCGATAACCGCGCACGTGCGACAGTAGCGAGGGATCGCTCACGAATGAACACACACAACACGCTACGCTACACTGACTGACTGCCGGCGCCGAGTCTGCCGTGCCGACTGGCTATGAAACTGGACTGGACTGATTGCTGGTTGGCTGCCTGCTGCCAGCTGCACTGAGCTTGACGACGACGAACCGGATGGACGAACGAGACCGTAGCCGGACGAAGATTGGTAGGTACCTATTATCAATAAACGCCTCCGTAGAGATTCGTAGGTAGGTACCTACGAGGTCCACCGAGGTAGGTACCTACTTGTCATAAGTATTGAGGTAAGGTTTTTTTTATGTGAGTTGTTACTGGAATAAACAGATGGCCCACCTGATGTTAAGTGGTTATCATTACATATGATGACAGAGCATTGCCTAGAGTAGTGTATCAAACACTACCTACTCTGCGTCCATCAACCTGAGGCATACAGGTGTTAAGGCCTCGTGTATCTGTAATTACACCGGCAGGCACTCACACCCTTCAAACCGGAACACAGCAAGCTTGGCGGCAGAAATAGGCATGGTGTCAATATACTACAGCCTCAACTCTACGTAGACGACGGCCACTGATGCCGCGACGCCGCTCTGCGCCACCACCGGCGAAGGTTCTTGAATGGCAACCACAAACCGCGAAACTAAGTGAAGCGTAGGACGCTCTTGCACCTCACCCGATGGACTGACGACATTGCTACAATCGCGGGAAGTGGGTACGGTGGATGAAAAAAATTCAAAGTCTTTCTGTTATTTATAAAATTATAAAATACTCTTATATTGTAGAACATCTATAATATAAAAATGAATCGCAAAATATTGGTTAGCGCATAACTCAACAACGCCTGGACCAATTTGGCCAATTCTTTTTTTAAAATGTTTGTTGAAGTTCAAAGATGGTTTTTACGGCGAGAAAAATTCGAATAATTGCCGGAAAACCCCTAAAAACAGCCTTTTTCTTTTTCCCATACAAACGTTTTCTAACTAAAATGAGCTTTATTGCTATTACATAAAGTTCATATTGAATTACAAGCACCCACTGTTGTTTAAACAATGTAGGTATGTTCCTAACGTCAAAGAGTCAACTTGCACTTTATTACCTCTGCACAAAGTTCAAATTCAATCATATCTATCAAAACAGTGTGCGTTGGAGCACAGATAAACAAAAAAAAAGAAAACGAAATCTAATAGTTCAATTTGGTCGGCTTCGCGATATTATTTCATTTGTTATACTTTAAAATGCATCAGTTTTCAAGTCATTACATCAGTCAAACAAAAACAGCGTTACCAAAAGTGTTTTATTATTTTAAGTTTTTATTATTTCATATCCCTATAATGGGGGAGGCCTTTGCCCAGCAGTTGGACACAGAGGGCTAATAATAATAATAATTATAATCCCTATTTTAAATACGGCTTGAAGGATTTGACTCCAAGTCATATCAAATTAAAAAAAACAACAATCTGTCAATGTCAGTGTTTTTTTTTTCTTGGATTTTCGGTTACCTACTCTAATGTTTGCAGTTTGCTTTTGTCAACTGATACACGAAACAAATTCGTACCTATATAGTATTTTGTGCAGTGTTTATTGTGACAAAATAATCTATACAAATAAATAAAATTGAAGTGTCTGTTTGTAATATTAAAATAACCGCTTTTTACTACATGCATATGAATGTATATGCGATACATATAGCATTTTTTTAAATGTTTGTCTGTCTGTTTGTTCCGGGTAATCTCTGGAACGGCTGGACCGATTTCGACGGGACTTTCACTGGCAGATAGCTGATGTAACAAGGAGTAACTTAGGCTACTTTTTATCCCGAAAAAATAACGTGAACGGGAAAAAACTGACACGCGGGCGAAACTGCGAACAGCCGCTATTTTATGCCGTATTAACGCCATCTGTTGGCGGATGGATGGAAGCGGCTAGCTTTATTCTTTAACAAGTTGTTACGAGAAGAGGCGATCCCGGATGAATGGTGCAACAGCTCGCTGGTGCCCATCTTCAAAAACAAGGGTGATGTACAGGATTGTAACAACTATAGAGGAATAAAGCTCATGTCACACAGTATGAAAATTTGGGAAAAGGTTGTAGCGCGACGGATGAGAGAAGAAAGTGAGGTATCACAGAACCAGTTTGGATTCATGCCTGGGCGCGGGACTATGGATGCCATCTTTGCGCTTCGTCAACTTTGTGAGAAACACAGACGAGTACACAAAAATTTGCATATGGTGTTCATAGATCTTGAGAAGGCGTATGATAGAGTACCCCGAGAGGTTCTGTGGTGGAGTATGAAAGTCAAGGGAGTGCCTGAGAAGTACATACTCATTCGAGCTATGTACGATCGAGCGAGTACTCACGTCCGGTCTGAGGCCGGAGTTACCGACAAGTTCAATGTGGGTGTAGGCTTGCATCAGGGGTCGGCTTTGAGCCCTTATTTGTTTTTCCTGGTGATGGATGCTCTGACATCAGACATACAGGAAGAAGCACCCTGGTGCATGCTGTTTGCCGATGACATTGTTCTGGTTGGAGAAGATGCGCTTGAGGTCCAGAGCAGACTGGGAAAATGGCGGGATAAATCGGAGCGTGTCGGACTGAAAATCAGTAGAACCAAAACAGAGCATCTGTTTTGTGACGGTGGTCCATCCAATTTTATCCCAATAGCCTTAGATGGTGTATCCCTACCAGTTTGTTCCGATTTCCGGTACCTCGGCTCATTGATACAGAACGACGGCGATATTGACCGAGACGTGAAGAATAGAATAAATGCGGGATGGATGAAATGGCGACAGGTCTCAGGAACAACGTGTGATCCGAAAATGCCCCTTAAACTTAAGGGGAAAGTTTACAAAACGATCCTTAGACCTGTCGTATTGTATGGATCTGAGTGTTGGACAACTAAAGGGACTAATGAAAGAAGGGTACATGCGGCAAAGATGCGAATGGAGATGGATGTGTGGAGTTACTAGAATGGACAAGATACGAAATGAGTATATCAGGGGTAGTTTGAAAGTTGCGCCAGTGACGGAAAAATTGAGGAGCAATAGGCTAGCGTGGTATAGGCATGTCATGAGGAGGGATGAAAGTCATTTAACCAGGAGAGCGATGAACATGAATGTTGATGGATATGTGGGTAGAGGTAGACCAAAGAAAAGATGGATGAATTGTGTGAAAGATGACATGGATAAGAAAGGAGTGAGTACAGATATGACGGCTGATAGAGGGGAGTGGAAGAAAAGAACATGTTGTGCCGACCCCACATAAAGTGGGATAAGGGCAGGAAGATGATGATAACGCCATCTGTTGGCGACATCGAGTTCTACTTCAGTTAAGATTTGTAAGTAAAAATGTTTACCGCCCAACGAAGTGGGCACGGGTCAGCTAGTATCTAATAAATTTATTAACTACCAAGATCAGACTGATACTTGATGTGATAATAAAATAACATTGGTTTCACATACAGGACCTTTGCAAGTAGTGGCAGAATTTACAAATTACAATACATTGTATAGGTTAACATAAACAAAGCATAGTTCTTAGAAATATATTTTTTATTTACATAATTTTGTTTCATAATTAAAGTTCTTAGAAGTAGCAATATGTATAACAATCAGTTCATATACGAGTAAGTGTTATCTGTATTGTATCTATACTTACTAATATTATAAAGAGGAAAGATCTGATTGTTTGTTTGTTTGCATTGAATTGGCTCCGAAACTACTAGACCGATTTGAAAAATACTTTCACAGTTGGGAAGCTACAGTATCCCCGAGTGACATAGGCTATATCATATTTTCAAAAAAATTAGGAATCTTTACTAAAACCCGTGTGAAACTGGGACAGACTGCTAGTGTTACATAAAGATAACTTAAATGCCTTGTCAATACTACATTGTTTCAGAATGATGGCAATAGTGAACACAGCTGCTTGGCAGATAATTTATGACATTATGCAGTGACACAGCAATTTTTGATGTTTCACAACTAACTTCACGATAGCTTATACACACAAACAACTGTTTTTTTACAACTTGCTGATAGAACAAGCAGTTGGTAACCACTTAACATTAGGTGGCCAACATCATATGACAAAGCATTGCCTCACAGGTCACAGTCGGTTGTTAGGAACATGCCCTACAATGTACTGTCCATCTACCTGAGGCATACAGGTGTTAAGTCTAATGTGCCTGTAATTTCAATACCAATATTTGTCATCATCATTCATCATCATGGACCTCCTTATCACTTCCCTCGGGATCTGTATCATCTGAATCACTAGCAACATCTCTGTAGTTTCCAAATACTGATACATCATCGGGTAGAATCCCAATTTTTATTTTTGAGAGAAGTTTCTCTGCCGCATGTTGAGCTTCAGTTTCTTTTAAAAGTTTGTTTTGCTCAGTCTGCAGTTGGAGAGATTCTGCTATTGATATTGTTATTGCTGGGCCATTGATAATAAGAGGTGGAGTAGCAGCAGTATTCTCCCAGTGTTTCTGCTTTCTTCGGTGCATTTCTTTTTCTGGATTATGGACATCAGTTTTAGTTGTTTTGTATGGTTTGAACTGTCCAGGAGCTTTAGGGTTTGGTGGCACTTCAGTTTTGTCAACAATATACTTTATGTGCGGGCTATCCCCTATTTTTATCAAGTCATCAGGTGTAACTGAGAGCTTTTCAGGTTGTAAAACTTTTATTCTCTTTTCTTGGGTAGTATTTTGGCTGAGAATTTGTAATACATCTTCCGGGTCACTGTCGTCATCAGAGTCTAGATATGTTTCTTTTCTCTTTTGTATTGTACCTTCCCATTCTACTTGTTGCACTGAATTTTGATCTACGTTCAAGTTCATTTTCTCGAAGAGGCGATGTGTTTCTTCCGCATCTTGTTTCAATTTCAATTGGTTCACAATCTTATCATGGAAAGTCTTTATTTTCGCACCTTTATCCGGTAATTTATGAATGAAGCCCTTGTTATTTA
Organism: Electrophaes corylata; assembly: GCA_947095575.1. NCBI lineage: Eukaryota > Metazoa > Arthropoda > Insecta > Lepidoptera > Geometridae > Electrophaes > Electrophaes corylata. The sequence continues at coordinate 2,752,515 of OX352702.1, forward strand.
GCAGTTTGAGCTGCCTGTTTTTAAGCTCTACAAGTTCAGGTATTGTTTTAGACGGTAAGTCAGTGCCTCCATCAACTTCTGCTCTCGGCGAAACTGGCAATAATAAACCCGGAATTTTCTTCATAACTTTAGAAACAGTCATTGTTTTAACATAATACTGTACGTACAGTACAAATTGTAGTGTTTCGATTCACTCACTCAAAGAATATAGTACTCGCACTCACTGCACAAGTCAAGGAATATAATAATACCTACTCTCTAACACAAGTGCACATTTTAGTTTTTTTTAGTCTCTCCGGCCGTCTTCCTTTCTTTGCTATCTTCACGAAATTTTCTTTTCTTTTCAAACTAAAGACGAAAAATCGAGGAATGGAGTATGGAGAGACTACTTTTTTTTACCCCTCTCGGAGGCTAAAGTTATTAAACAAAACCATATTACAGTCACGCTGACGTGTGAGGTATTCCACAGATAAATAAATAAATAATAAATAATGCCGGACGGTAGTCTGTGCGGACGATCCACACAGCATCATCTAGCCCCAAGCTAAGCAGAGCTTGTGTTATGGGTACTAGATGACTGATATACAATATTATATTACATACATAGATATTTTTTATTATACATAGAAAATACCCAGAACACCCGGAAACAATATTTTTTTTTTTTTTTTTTTTTCTCTTTTTTTTTAAGGAACTTTGCGTCTTCTAAAGACGATGTCAGTTCCATCATACCTTCGTGTTTTCTTAATCAGACACCAACTCGTAAATGAACCTGTAGAGCATGTTAGCCACGTCAGATGTTGGTGTGGCTAACACACCCTGAAACAAGCCCATATCAAGACGGCTACCTTTTAACTCTCTAAACACGTTCTCTCTCATAGCTTCTGTCCGGACACACTCCACCAAAAGATGGTAAACATCCTCCCTCACTCCACAAGCTTCACAATTAGGATCATCTCTTAGATTTAGTAAAAATTTAAAGCTATTCAATGGCATGTGTCCGGTACGAAGTCTATGTGCAATTGCAACGTATTTTCTTTTTAACCTAATGTTGGCAAACCATGGTATATGAGGCGGCTCACATTGGATTGTCTTGTACCAGATGCCCTTTTCCAAAGAGGTAACATCAAAGTATTCTTTCCACTTGGATCTTATGAGGCTTTTATACTTACAAAGGATTTCTGAGTACTCAGATTTCAAATGCACTTCAGTACCAACCGATATACCTTCTTTGGCCAAATTGTCAGCCACCTCATTACCAGCTATGCCAACATGTGATGGGATCCACTGCATTCTCAGGAAACCATATTTGCAGATCGTACAAACATCTACCCCAAGGCGGGAATCGAACCCGCAACCTCTGCGTCGCAGGCGGACATTCGCCCGCCGCGCCACATCGGTCGACAAACTTGTGACACTACACTTGTGTCACTTGTGACACAGATACAAAAATTATGTGGCTTAAATTGTGTGCATTAAGATATTGTGGACTCTGTGGTAAAGAAAAAAATCAATATTTCACTAATTTGCTGTGTTGCCTACACGGATTTTTTTTGTGCGTTTAGGGTTTTAGCGGACTTTTTACGGCCCATATCTTCTAGGCTTTATCAGCTTTTTTGTCATTAGTATCGAACTAATCAATTATTCGCAGTCATGATAATTTACACTATCGTTTGTATTATATACGTAGATACTAGTGAGAGATTCGTTTTCTGTAATCTTTGGATCAATTAAATTGTTTTCATTTTGTTGTTATAAGTTCTGATAAGTAATTTCAGTGGCATTTCAACGTCCTTTCGGCATAATCCAGCGGACTATTTACGCCTTGGGTCCGGAATTTTTCGAGGTCGACTCGACTGCCGGCAACACTGACTTTGCATTGCTTTGCTTGCTTTGTTTTTATTTCTGAAAACTGAAGTGAAGATAGCTTTTGAGAAGCTAGTTTTTGAAGTTTATTGAAATTATTAAAATGCTCTATTTACTGTTAATGTTTAGTAAAAATATTTGACTGAAGTGTGTGACTCATCGAAACTAAAACAAGTTCTCTAAATCAATATCAGGGGTTAATTACTGTGCGTGCTCAGACATCATCTGCAACATGGAAGACACTACGGTATTTACAATAATTCCTAGCAGTCTATAATTATTGTTATGCAAAGCACTAGTTTAAGCGAAACATCCTTTATTTATTGTAACTTTTCTTATGGACAGGTACCTCTTCATTTGGAGCCGATTCAGACAAGCGAAGTTTCTGAAAAAAGATTGTGGATCGGCAACCTAGATACCAGGGTTAATGAGTATGTATATGATTTAATTTGACGCTCTCCAAGAGCAAGAAATTGGGATTGATAGAGATAATAAGTTTGCATAATCTGTAAATGTTTATCAGTTTAGCTCAGTAGCCAGCACACAGTGTTGTGACACTATGGGTAGTGATACAAATTGCTACCTACTTTAAAACCACAGAACTATAGCACTTTTTTTTGTTTTCTTGTTATTGTAAATATGGTGGCAGTTTAAACTGATACATTTCAGTGCATTTTTGCTAGTCTAGCCTATTTCTAGAAGAGTTAGTTAATGCAGCACTAATCTCTGTTAGTACTTGTTAAATAATCCATACCATTTCTCCTTACCGGTATCAATTACTGAAAATGGTCCGTGTGTATGGAAACATTGAGAAGTTTGACATGCTATTTCACCGGAATGGGCCACATGCTGGACTACCAAGAGGCTATGCATTTGTCACATACAAGCTGAGGCAGGATGCTATCAAAGCAATGAACTCACTCAATGGACAGTTACTCGGGTTAAAGAAAATCTGTGTGAAATTTGCCAAGAACACGGTATGTTTTTACTGATCCATACTAATTCATTTATTAAACCTAAATTTTATATTTTTGTGTAATAAATGAGAAATTATGTCAATTCACCACAAGTTAGGTATGTACCAAATGTTCTATCAGAACACACCGCTAACTAAACCCCTTAGACATCCTCGAAGAATCTCAAGTAGGTACTTGGTACTAAAAATCGGCAGGTATATCTACCATGCTTGGGGATTAAAATTGTGACGCTATTTGTTTTTTATTTTTTTTTAATAAGTTTAGCATAAAAATAAAAATATTTTAGTCACACCAATGAAACTGAAAAAGTAATAAATGATTTAAAGTAATTTATACTATTTTCTTTGGCTAATTTAACAAATTACTAATTTTCAGGAAGATCAAGACAAGCCAAAACCAGAGCTCGGTATCCCGGCCCTGGCAGGTGCTAAACCTGAGATGAAACTCAGCACGAAGACTGCTATTCAATCTATAGAGGCCAAATTGAAGATGATGGAGAACATGAAAGCAGGCGATGACTTTGTTGTCAACAAATTAGCAGCTAATGAACCACCAATCATCACACAGTATCAAACTAACAAGCATCAATCCCCAAACAAGACGATAAGTACATTTAGACGGAGACATCCTTACCATAGAAAAAGGTAAGGTATGCACTCATGACTTCAAATGGACTTCGGGTTTTCTCTAGCCATACATTAACAAAGAATAGTAGCAAGGATGTTAAGAGCCTGGACAGAGACCATTACGATTGTTTGTCCAATTGGTTTACATCACTGTACAGTCAGCTGCACTAAAATATATACAATTCTTACATTCAAATGGGGACACATTCTAACAATATATATTTACAGGGCAAATACTCATTAGCTAATTACTTACATGATTTTTGAGGTATAACTCTGGTACTATTAAACTTATATACGTATACATTCTTGTGCTGACTGTACTTACCAACTTAGACCGATGTGGCGCGGCGGGCGAATGTCCGCCTGCGACGCAGGAGGTTGCGGGTTCGATTCCCGCCTTGGGATAAATGTTTGTACTATCTGCAAATATTAATTCCGGGTGTTCTGGGTATTTACTATGTATAATAAAAAAGATCTATGCATGTAATATAGTATTAGTACCCATAACACAAGCTCTGCTTAGCTTGGGGCTAGATGATGCTGTGTGGATTGTCCAGCATTATTTATTTATTTATTATTTATTTAGACCAGGTGTTGAGCAAATTATTACGTTAATATATTCTAGATTTGATCTAAAGTCCATTAGAGTAATGATAAATCTCATAAAATCATCAGTATTCAATTAGTTTATAAGATTAGTTTTATGATTTACCATCATCAGTGTGTTCACTAACAATGTTTTGGTATTTTTGCTTGATGTGGTCTGTATTCAATGAATTCGCAAATGTACTTAAATTATGAGCTTTTGTGGGCCAAGCAAGATATATGAGATACCCTGTCAGCATATTTTGTCTTGCAATTTAAATATTTTTGGATTCAATCATTACTTCATTAAATAGTCATTTTACTATCTTAATGTGTAGAATGCTTAGCTGTTGCTGTGTCTGTTACTTCTTTACAACTAGAACCGGAAGTATATCCTTATTTTACTAGTAGTTCTGTGAGAACAGTAGACCTCGCGAGCCCTTTTATCAATGCAAGAACCGACACTTCCCCTTTTTTACCCCTAATCAAAAATCGCAATCGACTAAATCAAGGCACTTGTGTGTCAAGTTTCGTCAGCATCGGCTGAAAAATGCGACCAGAAGCGCGTTTTCGCCAGAGTTTTTTTCGTTTTTCAGATACCGGATTTCGGTTTGCGAGCTCGAACTTTTTGTATGGAGATACGATAAGCGCCCCTAGCGCCATAAGGGGGCACTAGTATATCTCCATACAAAAAATTCGAGCTCGCAAACCGAAATCCGGTATCCGAAAAAACTTAGAATACGCCTACTGTAGGCGAGAACAGGCAGACAGGCAGACGGACAAAAACATGTTTTGGCCAATCTCGAAACTGAGACGCTTCGCTCGCTCGGTCAATAAGTAGCATTGAATAATTTCTTCAATTCACAACTTTGTATGGGTTTCATATGAGAGCAAGTGGCAACAACCACGCATTCCGATACTAAACTCTGTGTACCGCTGAATTTTTCTGTTCGAAAAATGTAAGTACGCAATACTTCCAAATGGTGAAGGAAAACACCGTGAAGAAAACGTGGGATTAGTCAGTTCACCATGTCTTTCCTGTGGATTAGGCAACCAAACTGTGAGGATAGTATAGGTGTTGAGCAAGCCTTATTCATCTAAGACCCTGTCTTAGGCAATACAGTGTCCCGTAAATAGGGGTATGAGTGAAAAAGTTGCCGCTGACGCAGTATAAATTATCTACAATTGATGTAAAGGCCTGTGGAGGCCTTATAGTTAGGTATAATCTTGCCTATTACTGTTGTCTCAGTCCAGACTATACATTAATTTTCAAAATATGTTCTATTCAATAAAAATAATATAAGGATATGCTTTCTGTGTACTGTAATCAATGTTTCCCTTTAGAAAGAATTTACGATTCTCAATTTTGTGACATAGAAATAATACTCAATCAGGTGTTGTACCTTATTATAGAAATAGCTATGTATGTGATATGTGTTGTGAATAAATGTTTGAACAAAACATGTTTTTTAATGAAACAGTCGATTAATAAATAACGCTTTATTAAAATTACTTAATAGAAAGAGAATTCTGCTCAAATAAAGTATATCTGGACTTTCTCCATTTCAGTTGCATAACATAGCTTTACATTATTTAGATCTTTGATCAATGATACCCTTAGATAACGAGTCACATACAAAACCATGGCTAAAAGCTGTCCGCGTGAATATATACTTACGGCCGCATACTCAAACGCAACTTTCAAAAAATCGCGACATGAGACGTGATTAAATTTAAGTTGCGTTTGAGTATTCGGGCGCTAGACAGCTACATTCGTTTGCTAACGAAGTGAGAAATTATAAACAGTTTAAATTCAACCTAATTACAACCATGTCACCTAGTATTAGGTTAAATGTCAATTGTAAAAACAAAATAAGAGCTCTTATTTACCGAGACGGATTTTTGCGCCGACGACCTTATATCTAGTGGTATCATTGATCGAAGATTTAATTATAGGTTTTATTGTAATAACAATACAATGCAACTTGACGAAATATCTATTTCGATAAAATATAACTTAATACAATTAAAAAATAACAAGTAGAAAACATATACATACCTACTAAGTATGCTCTTGAACGTTAGATATCACATTCATTACTGCAACAACTAATTTGCAGTATAAAGGCAGAATCACATTAGGCGCGCGCCACGTGTCATGATGCATCAGAAGCCTTTCGGTTCCGACCCCAAAACTTCACAAAATGAAGTTTTATAGATGTTAGTCATTACGGGTTGCGTCTAACGTAATTCTGCCATAAGGATTAATATACTTACAATGATAACAAAAACCTGTATTGTACCTGTACAATAAAACGCATGTCGCAAAAGAAATCACTGCAAATACTAACTATTATAACTTTTTTAGTAAACTTAAAACTACTCAAAGATCTTGAATACAGCATTTTAGTTATAGATTCAAATCGTCGTAGCTTATATGGTGCTTATAAATATGATTAACTAAGTTTATTAGTTTTTTTTGCAAGTTGAAAATTAAAATAAGCATTTAATTCGGCTCATATAGTTTCAATTTCTTATATTTTTGGGCAATGGAACAAAAAATAATCTCTTAACTAAAAAAAATTACATCCTTTCTTTTTCTTGAACAAAAGCACTTGTAGCCATAGTCGGTGTTTCATCTAAGGAAGCGTTCAGTCTACGTCTGTCTGTGATGACGTGCACAACGGGCATGAAACAGAACCATGGAAAACGCAGCCTAGAATTTGGGTACATTATTCCACGGTTGTACAAAATAATATACACCTTTGAAAACACGAGCATGAATTAATGCCAAACATGTACATCGTTTGCACTCACTTTCTAGGACGGATCTGACTTGAATAAGTTAGAACATAAAAAGATAAAACGAGGACAAAACTGCATAATTAGTGTTGGTAACACTAATCTTACACTGAGGCCAACTTGAATAACGATCACTTAACGTGTTGTGCGAACCTCTAAATGCGTTTAGGAAGCTAATTTGATTTATACCATCTTGTACAAGGAAAATGAAGTCGCTATTACGCTAGATATGTTAATCTTGGTAAACGTGATTAGCTAAATAAAAATGCATTTCGTTTCATGCATGTAGTGTAAGGGCTCGCTAAATACATTTAGTGATCGTTGTACAAGCGGGCCTTATTGTTTGTAGGTGATGCCCAGTTGGCTTCACGCGACACGTTTTTTCTCCCTGACTTATAGCATTAAGTTGGAATTATAACTTTTGTAAACGGGCTAGTGCTGTGGCTAATTATTGCTATACCTGTCTCGTTTACAAACTATTTGCGTAAACGAGACATCTATAACTATGTCAGCTTGTTAACAAACGCCATTAGGATTGCAATACAATATCCTCTCAAATTTAAAAGGCACATTTAAACTGGTTGGATTAGACACACTGTATTGCAGTGCTGAATATTCCAAGCCCACCGGTACAGAACCCAGTTCAATTCATATGTATACTTTCGCTGGTTCGAAACCCAGGTGAGACTCCATTGCACAAGCTAGCTATCCTCTGGCTCGGGCTGGTCGACGTTAAAAAATCATCGTCCTCTTCCAGTTTTCGTTTCATGCCGGCGTATTGTGTTGAATCAGCGTCTTTCCCCCAGTTTTTGTACTCTATGCATAGAGGCCAGATTATTTTGCCCGATCTATAACAAAGATTTTTTCTTTATAACTCATTTTAGCAAATTATTTTGATAATGCGAAATTGTATCTATTTGTCATATTAGTGTCAGTGCTCTCAAACCGTGAAAGAAAACTTTGTAAGGAAACCGGTTGGTATTCTAGCAGCGGCGATGGGCTTGCAACCTGTCTCATATGAAATACCTACTACTGCAAAATGTGGGTATGTATCATACTTAATTATTTGGTCTCCTCTTTTTGGTGTACCTCTGACTACCCCATTAGACATTCTCAAAGAATCTCGAGTAGGTAGGTTTTTATTTCTTTTCATACAAAAACACAAGCTGGTAGGTACGTGATATTACCTGGGTAAAGTGTATAGATCATAAGGGAACCACTCGTCATACTGCAGGGACTCAGCATGCTGTAGTGTATGTCGTTGGTTCCGTTCAACCACGGCCTGGCAGTATGCGACCTGGTGGGCTCGAGTCACGGAGGAGAAGGCCCGAGTAACAGCCGGTGGACACGCACGGAGAGGGTTCAATGAGCATGTGACCAGGCGAGGCAGATTTAGTGACTCAATGAATAGGAGACCTGAAAAAAAGATTTTGTTTTGTGATTAAAATCTATATTAGAATGACTGAACCGGCGTTGTGTGAATGTATAATAATATAATAATAATGCTGGACAATCCATACAGCATCAACTAGCCCCAAGCTAAGCAGAGCTTGTGTTATGAGTACTGGTACCTGATTTACTTAATACAATATATTACGTACATAGATATTTTTTATTATACATAGAAAATATCTAGAACACCCGGAATAAATATTTGCAGATCGTACGAACATTTAACCCGAGGCGGGAATCGAACCCGCAACCTCCTGCGTCGCAGGCGGACATTCGCCCGCCGCGCCACATGGGTCGTCAATATTTATTATACAATTTTATTATTGTTTGTGCGTCCTAAAGAAGTTAGCATAGAAGAGAAGGAGAACAACATGTAGTGACCCCTACAGAGTACATTGGTTCTGTAATACTCACTCTCTTTGCTGTTGAAGAGATGGTGGTGTTTAAAAGCTATAAGGTAGAAAACAGCGTGGCAGACAGCGTGGAAAGCCCCGTGCGCCTTCAAGTTATCAGTAGCCGATGTGTCTTGAGTAGCTGTGATGTAAGCGTGGCACCATTCTGTCATGCTTTTCAGGTAGTGGATTAAACGACTGTTTGGAATGCGAACACAGCGCGCTAAAAGGCCTGGAAGAAAACAATTTTAAGTGTAAAAAACATACAACCACAGTTTTTTTCAGACACAATTCTTTTGATTCTAAATTATTGTTGTAGAGATATGATACAGTACTAAAATTTGGTAAACCACAGTAACAAGTTCCTATTTGTTATATCACTTTGTGGTTCAGCGTAGATTAGATAATTATAATTGATGCAATTTGAATTTGAGTATACTTAACTTACGAACCCACAACTTCCTCGCAGGCGGACATTCGCCCGCCGCGCCACATCGGTCGTTGTTGTAATAAAAAATTCGAGATATTTTTTTTACAACATCTCAGGGTGAACTTCTATTCGTTTATAGTATCGTGTTACCTGAGAGATGACTAGCGGCCGTCCGTCTGGTGGCCAGAGCGCCAGGCCCCAAGCCTTGCAGTCCGGCTGCCACCGTCCACAAGTTATTGAGCACCCGGTCAGCACACTGCTGGTTTATTGATATCGTGTACAGCAGTAGGAATTGGACGTGTCTGTAAAACGTACAATATACATTTTAACACTCGTATGATAGTAATTGCTGCTTCTGTATTACAAATGTGTGATACAGAATTAAGCAAGAGTGAATAGGTGTCTTTTAGACCGTCCTGCTTCATCGTTAACCACCAAGTGAGATTGAAGCCAAAAGACAGTCTATCAATCATAAAAAAAATGTTTACTTGTTCAAATTACAAGCACATGAGGCTTAACACCTGTAAGCGTCAGATTGATAAACGCAAAGTAGTGCATCGTAAGGCACTAATCTATGTAAAGATTTTGAAAATTGCTTCTCTTTCAGAGCTCCGTGGCCACAGACATCAAAGAGACTTCTGGTCTGAAGGTCTTCCTTCAATGATTAGGAAAGCTTATCAGTTAGTATTAAAACTTAATCCTTTTAGTCGGGGGCTAGATAACACGTAAGACGTAGGTAACTCGATGCACCAGATAAATCTTCTATCATACGAAAATGATTTTTGCTCCATTTAAAGGTCTATATATTTACAATATAATAATATGTTCCGATTTGATTTTTGAGGATACCAGTAAGTTTCTCAACAACCTATAGACCTACCAAATTTCATACTGATAGGATCAACGCTGAGAAAGTTATGATCAAACTAACATAATTTCATACATACAAATGTTTAATTGTTTTGAATAAAAAATGCTAAAGCTTTTGAGTGTGCCACGGGCGCCATGCTAGTTTGTTTATACGCACCTAATTCCATAAGTAGGTAGCACCACTCGTTCAAAGACATTGCACAAGATAAGAAGGATTGGATCTCTTTCATCCTGTAGCCAGTTCAGTACTTCCAGCATACAGCAATCCAATGACTGAGCGACTTCATCTGGGTCTTCGGATTCTATTACAAATGGTGTATCTGCCTTGTTGTTTTTATCTCGTTCTACCACGTTTACATCCAGTACTATCATTCTGTAAGGTATGAAGATACAAATTTTTATTAGTTTTAATAATTTTATTTCAGTTTGACGACCGATTTGGCGCTGCGGGCGAAAGTCCGCCTGCGACGCACAGGTTGCGTGTTCGATTCCCGCCTTGGGATAAATGTTTGTATGATCTACAAATATTTATTCCGGGTGTTCTGGGTATTCTCTATGTATAATAAAAAATATCTATGCATGTAATCAGTTGTATTAAGTATATCAGTCATCTAGTATCCATAACACAAGCTGTGCTTAGCTTGGGGCTAGATGATGCTGTGTGGATTGTCCAGCATTATTTATTCATTTATTTAGTTAACTGTGATCCATAATTTGTTAGTACAAAGAGCTCTTATTAAATGTTAGTATTCCTTCCATACCATTCTCTTAGTAAACTAATAATAGAAATAGTACGCCCAACATATCAACTACTTATATCACACTGCGCGAAGAGCGTGTACCTATTACCGGTAGGTACTTAAGCGACCATATCTCCATCTAGACCTGATGATATTTTCTGCTCGAATGGAAGCTGGTGGGGTTTTGGTTCTCTGCCTTTGGCGATACCATAGAAAAGTCAAATTTTAGACAATAAGCGCAACAGCACCAGAACCAATCTTGGCAACAACTTGCAGACAGAGAGTTGCCAGTATGTAAGGAAAGACTACATAGAAGCATGAGAAAGGAACGAAGAAGACGAAGCGTAGGACGTCCTCCTACCCGATGGACTGACGACATTGTTAGAACCGCGGGAAGTTGATGGATGGAAAAGGCTCAGAATCGTTCTTCTTGGAAACGTATGGGGAGCCTATGTCCAGCAGTAGACTGCTACAGGCTGTTGATGATGATGATGAGAAAGGTCGAAATTATCAGGTGAGAGGTTATAATAATAATAATGCTGGACAAACCACACAGCATCATTTAGCCCCAAGCTAAGCAGAGCTTGTGTTATGGGTACTAGATGACTGACATACTTAATACAATACATTACATATACATATTTTTATTATACATAGAAAATACCCAGAACACCCGAAATAAATATTTGCAGATCGTACAAAAAGTCGACTAAATCGAACTTGGACTTGGAATAAATCGAACCCGCAACCTCCTGCGTCGCAGGCGGACATATGCCCGCCGCGCCAAATAAGTCGTCAAAATCAGTTGAAGAATCAGTTTAGGTATTTTGTAAAGCGGATTGACATGTTGACTGACCTGTTTATAATTGCCATCATGAGCTGTTCTCTCAGAGATGGTAAATACTTGCTCATCCAGATTAGGTTGTGAACATACGATCGGTTTGCATAGCAGCCAGCTTTGTAGTAGGGAAAGGATTCTATCGTAATCTGCATTAGGAGATCACTGGTCCTGAAATATAAGAATAATAAATAGTGTAAGATAAGCAAGAAAGGAGTGAACACAGAGAAAGCGTCTGATCAAAGAGAGTGAAAGAAGAAAACCTATTGTGCCGACCTCACTTAACGTGAGATAAGGGCAGGAAGATGATGAAATTGTGTAAGTAGTGCAGTAGAATTAAAATAAGTTTGTATAGCTAGTGACCAGATTTTGTGCGGGAGTTTTTGGACTGAACTGACAGCCCCCCAGAAGAATGGAAGTGCTTCAGTGCAAATAAACTATTCATATACTCTTAGAACTTGTGTGATGAAAATGTTTGTTCTGTCTTATGTTATCAGTTATCCAGTTTCCATAGTACAAGTTTTGCTTAGTTTGGGACTATCTGGCGCTTTGTGAAACTACCACTATTATTTATTAATTACAGAAGTATATAATATTATAAGTTACACATAGTTCGCACAAAAACTTTAGAAATAGTTTTAAATAGTCAAATAGAAATATTAAAATTTCAAGGTTCAGGGGTAATTAGAGTCATTTATAAGCCTTGTTTGAATTTATAAGAGACACATTGATTTGCCAAGTAAACATATATGATTCTAAACAGTTGTTAAGTTATTCCATGCATAAGAAATATTTGTGAACATTTCCTACAAAACTATTAACCCCTAAACTAAGCAAAGCTTGTGCTATGGTTGTGGTTAGCATATTTTTCTACCTGTCTAGGCTACCTATTTACTGTACACCTTATTGTACCTATATTCTGGCCTATTTGTGCTATTTCTGTGTCCTTAATACATGTTTTTTCTTTCTTTAACAGTTCTTCTGAACTCTCTCCCTGAAAACATTCCAGGGTGGTCAAACTACACCCAAATAAAACAAGAAATAAATTAATGTACTTACATAGGCATGATTGCAACAATTTTCGCAATTGTTGAATGTATATGTGACCAACTTTGAACTTGCTTAGGAGATGGTCCATTTTCCTCCCAATCATCACCTTTAGCTAAAAAACACAAAAACATGATAAAAAAATATTAATAATAACATTATGCAACATCAACAATTTTCACTAGCAAATCATTGCACCACAATGTGCATGTATGCAAAAACAATGAAAATTAAATTACCTTGAAAAAGTTTAACTAGACTCTTCATTACACTGGGGCAGTGATAGGTATGGGCTGTGACCAGGCCAATTAAAAAGGTGCTATACAGATTCACAAGTGTGTCATCTCGATGTACCCAATCAAGTGAAAGAACTACATTCACAAAAGGAACTAAATTTCTTCCTAAAAGCACTACACAAGATAAGCAGTCATCAACTACACATTTGAAGTTATTATCATTCAATGGATACTCCCTCAGGATCTTTATCAGCTCATTGTATTGCATAACATTGTTATGCTCAACTTGGGCTACTACTGCATTTTCTACTTGCTTCGGCTTGATTTTCAACTTCGCATGAGCTATAGCGACCTGCCGCTCCAGAGACTTCTCCAGCAACTGGGCAGCTAAACTTTTACGTACTACCATTGCCATTTTACTTCTTGAGATCTGTAGCTATCGCTTTTAGGTACTCTATTATTTCTGGCTGCCGAAGTAGCTGAGCTTTCTTGTGGTTGAGGACTTCTCTCAAAATACTGCTGTTGTCATCAAGAGCTGGCACCGTCTGTGGAGTCGGCTCGAAGCTGGTACTCGGCCTGCTGTAACTGAGGCTTTGTTCTGCGGCTTCTGAACTTCTCTTATCTTTTAAAAATAATTGCAATCTTTCCAAAACCACTTTGTTATCGCCTTCTTTCTTTTCGGGACTATAACCTTCTTTGGACATAGCTTATTAACCATGTTACATTGTTGTGTGGTGTGTTAATTTATATTTATAAGTTAGGCCTTTACTATATTTGAGGAGACACAATAATTAGAATTATAGCATTAAAATAAAGAAAAATATATAGGGGAACACGTGCGCACTTTCATTTACACATCCACAGATTTCTTTCACACCTTAATTATTTACGTACGGTACGTCTGTCCCTCCCACCCACAGAATACCTAAGAATACTTTGTTACATTCTGTGGCTGACAGAATTTCTGTCCGTAGGTACCTATCTGTTCGCGCAACAATATGACACTGACAGTGACAATTTTCAATATGAACAAATGAAACCACAAAAAATCTTGGGAAATTCGAAGGAAAATTTTTTCAATCAAAGAGAAAATAAATAGCTGTTAGGTACTTATAAAAACGAATAGTGGTTTATTCGTCTAAGAAATAGTACATTTCCATATATAAATTTTTGCATATATGCATGCATTTAATAATGCATAAGTTTATATTTAATGTTTTATAATTTATGTAAAGGATATAGGTAGGTACATCCTTAGATCAATGATCTAAGGGTACATCGTAATAATTGTATCTCAGGCTCACTAATTGTTGTAGGCACTTGTATTTTTGATAAGCTACCTAAGTAAAATGCGAATACCTAAACAATTACCTACTAACGCTTTTCGTGTATTTTTGTTTCACAACTTCTCTTTTATAGCTTGCTTGCTCGCGTGTTTCTCTATCAAACAGTTGTTGCTTGTTCATACAATTTACGTGATTAATCTCTGGTGATTGAAACTTTTATCCACACACATTGGAATATTTATATTACAATATCCACATCCCAAAATTCAAATCACTCATATTTAGTCCATGGAGTAAAGATTAGATCTAGTCCTTGCTTACGAAGCTCTTTTCGACTAGATGTGATAAAAATATTTTATAGTGCTCTATTATGGTTACGGCTGTACCGAGTGTGAATTTAATTTCGAAAACAAAAACCCACTCAAAAAAAGTCAAGTATTATTTACTTTCATTCATCTGTCAGCGAGTCGTTGAACTCCATTCAATAGAATTGTTTTGTCTGTGGGGTTTCATTTCTCAATGAGTTTGGGAGGGGTATAGAATGCGTGTGTGTTTCCGAAATTCCGGATTGATAATTTTTTTATTGTAATAGCATTTTATCAGTGTGTATGTCGTTGTATTGCGAAAGTGTTTTACAATGAACCGTATAAATATTGCATGACACATAATTAGTTTCCTTCTTTTCTATGGGCGTCGATAATCATGCAAAATGGCCAACGATTTGTGGTCATGTACCTGTTGTACGGAAGCACTGACGTGCTGGCTGCGATTGAAACTATCGCCGGAGGAGATAGAGCAGCGCTCCAGGAGCAAGGAGATCGATCGGATCCTGGAGAAGGACCGGCAGACGCTGCGGCGGCAAGTGAAGTTGCTGCTTCTCGGTGCGGGTGAAAGCGGAAAGTCAACATTCCTGAAACAGATGAGGATAATACACAAAGTGAAGTTTGAACCGGAGCTGGTGCGAGAGTACCAGCACGTGATCTATCAGAACATAGTGAAGGGGATACAAGTGCTAGTGGACGCGAGGGATAAGCTCGCGATTCCGTGGGAGAACCCTCGGAACCTGGACGTTGGGCAGCAGGCGTTGCATTTCAACAGCTCTGCGTCACTAGACAGTAGACTGTTCATGCACTATGCCCCTCACATTCACTCCCTCTGGCTGGATAGAGCCATAAAACGGGCATACGACAGGCGGCGAGAATTTCAATTGGTAAGTTAATATTTGACAAGTAAACAATGCAAGTGGATCTTTGTTTTGTAGTGTGTGTATGTGTCACAAGCAGGTGATGACTTTGTTTGCCTTTTAATTGCTTTTAGTCATCAAACTGTTAGGTTATTAAAATGATGTAAAATTTATCAATGAAATGTAAAAATTTTCCACATAATTTGTATTCATTGTCTTGAGTTCAAACATTATATTTGGACAAGTAGGTCAGAAACAACACAACAATATGCCATGCTGTGAATTTATAAGTAGATAGGTGCAAGAAAAACTAATGATTGAATTTAAAAGCAATTCATGTTCCTTTATATATTTGTTATTGGACATCGAATGAAAAAACATAAGAAATAAAAAAAAAAATGCTACAGGTCTTAAATGATCCCTCCGGTTATAGGATGCCACAGCATGCATTTATATACATTGACTGTATTATCTAAATATCTATAACAATAATAAGAATAATTGTCTTAACTGACTGACATAATTATAGGCAACATACAGCCTGAATGGTTGATCGTTTTTTTTTTGTATTCGATATCCGCAATCTATCCGCTATAGTGGACTATAGGTGGATAAGTTGAGTGAAATATGGCGTTTAGGGTCCAGACGCAGCAGTCTTTTACCCTTACTGTATCAGGTTGTCCAGGATATGGCTCCTTTTCAACAGAATGGTTGATCGTAGAGACAAATTTTTGAAGTAGGTTTGTGTTGGTGAGTAGAGGTATTCTCAAAATTCAACCCTTATATGAGTAAGTACAGCGTGGTTAAAGTTTGCTTGCAAATATATCAAGTACCACACATTATCACTAGCATTTTTACAAAGTTATAATCAATCTGAACTATTTCATTTCCTTTTTAATCTATGTCTTCTGACTACTCTACTACTACATGTTTGTACTATGAGAGCTAAGTTGTGAAACTTTTTCTTTTCTCTCTCTCTCTCTCTCTTCGTAATTAGCGTAGACTTACAAAAAAAATCCAAATGAGTGTCAATTTGCTCTTGTATTAGGTATGTGAATTTTATCTATGCTATTTAAAACAAGTCTTTAGAACGACCTGATGCTTAAATATGATGCTATAATAACAATGACACTGTCTGTGGTTGTGGTGTACATACTGTTATTAGTTCTGCGGTGTTGGTGTCTGTTTTGCTGGTTCAGTGAACACTTTGTTCCTTCGTATGTTATATTACTCACTTTGTTGATGTCTGCATTAAGCTTGTTTTTTTACATTGCATTGGTGGAAAACTTATATCTATCCTAAACTAGTTTATGATAAAATAATATAACTCTTAGATAAATATCATGAACCAATTTATGATGAAATATAATAAGTTATAAGTTTTGGCCCAGGGGTCGCTTACTCTGATAAAAAATCTCCTGATATGCTAATTCAGATCACAACCTATGTTTGTTTAAAGATTCATCCTACTTATTAATTTATCGATTGTAGTGCAGGTGAGCACTATAAAACTAATCAATTACTAAATGTTTTCTATATATATAAAAGAAAGTCGTGTACTAGTCGTTACTTCACTTATAACTCAAGAACGGCTGAACCGATTTAGCTGAAAATTGGCAGGGAGGTAGTTTAGAGCCAGGAGAAGGACATAGAATACTTTTTATCCCGAAAAAATAACGGGAACGGGAAAAAACTGCCACGCGGGCGAAGCTGCGGGCGGCCGCTAGTTTCTTATAAAAAAATGTAGCTACCTATAAAATACAAATGTAGCCTATTTCGCGTGCCTATTATCTTACTTTTGTATGGGTTTATTTTGGAAAGTGTTAGGGGCTCTAATATCAATAAAACTGATTATGTTGATTTGTGGGCACTGAGCAATGTATTTCAAATTTAATATAATATTGTAATTAATTATTAATTTATTTGAAGAGGATATGACTGGTTTTCACAGTTTTTGGGTATAATTTATCCTGCCATAATAAGGGAAACAACCAATAATATACCTACCTATTTGATTATATCATATAATCAATATACATTGTTCCATATTTGCAAATGCTGTGCGAGTTGGCTGGCACATTGAATTTAAATCTATTACTAATTGTCAAGAGTATAAACAATAATTTGTTACACACGCATACTTTGGCTGCACACAACAACAATGCCAGACTTTGGACTGACTGAGCAGGTGTTTTATGCAGTACAACTGGTTTTAAACTGTTAACAACGAGTAATGGCATTAAAAGCTTAGAAAGATAGATTACTAATTGTGTACGTATATTTTTATACAATGAGGCTTAAAAACGCGTTTGTGGATTCCATTTGGTAGTAATATTTTTGCTAAAATTTAAGTTATGAGTTTAAATTGACAAATTTAACGTTATGGGTAAATCACGAAAATAAATAGACAAACAATACATCACTATTTAGTATGTTTTACAATTAAACTAAACTCGAAAATCGACTACATAGTAGATATCATTTCTTAAAAAGAAAGTGTGATGTATGAAGTGTACCTTTAGTTCCGAAAACGGACTTCAGTGTCAAATCACGTCAAAATGCATTTATCATCAGAATCCTAAGGATAACTTTGAATCGTCTTAAGGCTAGTTGAATCTAGTTGTCAGTCTACCCATGCCAAGCGACCCAGCCTAAAAGAACAGACAAAATCTCCTACGGGTTTTACAAATAATAATAATAATAAGCATCAAGCTAAGCAGAGCTTGTGTTATGGGTACTAGATGACTGATAACATAATACAATACATTACATGCATACATATTTTTTATTATACATAGAAAACGCCCAGAACACCCGGAATAAATATATACATATATGCAGATCGTACAAACATTTATCCCAAGGCGGGATTCGAACCCGCAACCTCATGCGTCGCACGTGGACATTCGCCCGCCACGCCACATCGGGCGTCAAATGATCCTTTTTACAAAATAATATAAAATGAAGCTTCAGTGTGGTACCAAACCAACTTGAAGTAAGACAGAAATATGTAAAGGCGAATTGGAAGTTGGTTTGACCTGGTTCCGGCATTATATCCGGGACAGACAGCTGTTTGAAATGCCACTAACGGCCACCCATGGTGATTGCGCTGACTGTTGCCTAACTCAGTTAATATTTGTTAAAAAAACAGCAATTACTTTATATAATGCTAGCTGACTCACTTGCACCTTCTTCATCAGCGTTGTTCTTTGAATCCTTGATAAAAAAACCCATTGCAAAATTGCATTCATACCAAACGTGAATCTCTTTCAAATGGGTTTTCGGCTGCTCGCCTAATTCTAGTGCGTTTAGATGCCGAAGAGATCGAAGAGAGTGGTCTATAGGTGGAATTGCTTTATTACGTTACAAGCGGCCGCTCGCAGCTTCGCCCGCGTGGCAGTTTTTTCCCGTTCCCGTTATTTTTTCGGGATAAAAAGTAGCCTATTATGTTAATCCAAGTTATAATCTATGTTTATTCCAAATTTCATCCAAATCGGTCTACTGGTTAGAGCGTGAAAAAGTAACAAACATCTATCCATCCATTCTTACAAACTTTCGCGTTTATAATATGAGTAGGATATAAAGTACCTAGAGAAACATAATCTTCGTTTGAAAACAACTCAAAACTGGATCATAATCCAGTAAAACCTTATCTTTTATGCAAGGGTCATATGATACCTATTACATATAATAATTATGTATGTATTTCACTGATCACACAAATAAACGGTAGGAACCAAGCCGTAAGTTTCTTACTTGTTTTTCTAGGCTTGGTCGCGAGGATCTGGCGCCTAAATTTACCTAGTTAACGGCCGCATTCTCAAACGCATCTTAAATTTCACATGTATAAGTTAAAATGAAAAGGAATTTATTCCATAGAATCATAGTGAGCACTTAGAATAATAATAATAATTCTGGACAATCCACACAGCATCATCTAGCCCCAAGTTAAGCAGAGCTTGTGTTATTGGTACTAAATGACTGATATACTCAATACAACACATTACATAGTAGATATTTTTTTATTATACATAGAAAACAATGAAGAAGACTGGCACAGGACCGGGAAGAATGGAGTTTTAAAGAGGAGGCATATACCCAGCAGTAGGTGCACACGGGCTAAATAGATAGGTAGAAAACACCCAGACCACCCGGAATAAATATTTGCAGATCGTACAAACATTTATCCCAAGGCGGGAATCGAACCCGCAACCTCCTGCGTCGCAGGCGGACATCGAATAGTCGTCAATAGAATAGTCTTTAAACCTTTTTATTTTAAATAAAGCATGTGAAATTGATAACTGTATTGAGTATTTTTGATGAAATATACTACCAGAGAATTATTTCAAAGAAGTCTTGTGGGTTTAAATAAATTAATCGTAATTGCATACGTTATCTCATTCTGATTAGTCAGTCTGTTGCGTCATGGCGTGGATCGACAGATCAGTACAGTCAGCGACTCAAGTAAGACAAAAACCTACCATAAAAAGATGACTCATTTACATTCAACTATGTAGGTAGGTAGGTTCAGACATACAGTCATAAACGCGCGGATATATTTATTTATAAGTAACTATTTCTTAATTTCCCTCCGGATTAAGAAGTTACTGATTTTGAAAAGTAGATTTAATCCACGTAGCAACACATAGTACATTCCGCACCGTTATCATTATTATCATCAGCTGAGAGGAAACTGAAGAAGTCCACTGCAGGACGGACATAGGTCACGTTTCAAGGATGAACAATTTTGAGCCATTTACATTCACCGAGTACCTACTTGCGATCCTAGCAATGCATTTGATCCATCGTTTTTTTTATACAATTTGCTGATGGAACAAGCATATGGCCCACCTGATGTTAAGTGGTTACCATCGCCTCTAACAAAACATTGCCTTGTAGGCCATGTTAGTTAGGACCGTGCCCTACAATACACTGCTACCGTCCATCAACATAAGGCATACAGTTGTTAAGCCTCATGTGCCTGTAATTACACCGGCACCCACACCCTTCAAACCGGAACACAGCAAGCTGCTTGGCGGCAGAAATAGGCATGGTGGTAGTACTTCCCCGGACGAGCTCTTCACTAAGAGCTCTTCTACTAATATCGTGTGGGATGGTCCCTTTTCCCCGCGGTCACTCCGCACAGACTGTACCAACATTTCTGAGATGTCCATTACGCGGACTATCGTACGTAATGAACACTTTAAGATGATTTACCGGAGCATGCTGAAAAAACATAACCCTTCTTCGGCGAGTTAGCTAGGTCGGGTAAAACAGGTCTACGAATATCAGCATACTTGTACGATGACTCGGCTTTCCTTGTAGGTACATCGCACAAATTGTTGGCTCTGATTAGTCTTTTTATAGACAATCATGGTTTCTAATGTCTACCTGTTTACAAAGTGTTGTGATGTTAAGACTCATGGAGTATAAGTACTTAACGAATCAACTATCAGAGTTGAGATTTATGCTCTAAGTATTGTACAAGATATTTTTTAAATGTATTTCCTTAAGGATCTCCATGTAATAACACAATAACTGAAACTAAACTCAAACAAAAAAAATACAGCCTAAAAATAATAAAGCCTAAATTCACTGGCTCAGGCCAGTGAAGTTAGGCACTATCTATTCATGAAATCAATGCACGCAGCTATCTCACGTACGCTTGTACTATTACAAATGTTTGTGAGTCATCGTTTGTGAAACACAGGTGTTTATATGTCGCTAATTTTCACATCATTCAATCTCACAATTAATATATTTTGGGAATTGTAGAAAATACGTTGGCGGTTTTGATTTAGCATTGATTTGTAATTTGATATCTACCTTCATTGTGTCGATCTTTTAGGGTTCCGTACCCAAAAAGTAAAACGTCCCTATTACTAAGACTCCGCTGTCTGTCTGTCCGTCTGCCACCAGGCTGTATCTCATGAACCGTGATAGAGAGTTGAAATTTTCACAGATGATGTATTTCTGTTGCCGCTATAAGAAAAACTTTCGTAGGTACATATTGTTTTTGGAAAAAACGCGTCAGGTAAAACTGTACAAAAGCCGGCCTCCTTTTAGTTGAGTATGAGTGATGATTATATTCTTACACAGCATTGTCTAAATGAGCTCAGTGTTTTCTTTCTCATAAGCAAAGGGTGTGAAATGGATAGTAAAACCTTTGTGCCGCTTAAAGGGTATAATTACCATTGTAACATAGCTACAATAACCTAACAGTGGACGATATAACCACAGTAACCTCTGAGCTGGTATAACCACTGAGCAAATTGCCCTCATTTCGTTAATGAATCTCCTCGACTCCATTCATTAAATTCACGAGTACCTACTCAACGGTTGGGTGTAAAAAGAGTACTCTCGCAAAATATCTTACCGTTTATTTACTAAGGCCTTCATCTTACCGTTTATTTAAAAAACGGTAGGAACCTAGCCCTTTTTTGCCTGTTCTTCTTGGCTTGCTCACGAGGAACTGGCGTCTAATCACCTGTACGATGATTCTTAGAGATATTTATAATCCCATTGAGTAAATGACTTTGCTTTTGATAACCCGCAACTTTGTCTGACATGTGTTATTTTCTTACGAAGTTAAACCATAAAGAGAAATTGAATTTACGAAACTCATTTATGTGCACATTGAGATCGTATGATATAAGCTCCCCTTAAAATGTCATGGTCTGAGACTTGGACAAAGCTTTCAAGAGTTCAAAGACCTGTCCTTTTACACCCTGTATTACCTGCCTCGCCTATTTAACTACAGTTTCCTGTAATCCATTACCTTGGTTAACTTTGATATCCATACCAATTTATAAATGCAAAAATGTGTCTTTCTGTTTGTTACGATTTCACGGATAAACCACTGATCCGATTGAGATGAAATTTGAGGCAGAGATATCCGTACCACCGTAAAAACGGCAAAAAAAATACGTTTGTTGTATGAGAGCCCCCTTAAATTTTCATTTTATTCTGTTTTTTAGTATTCGTTGTTATAGCGGCAACACAAATACATCATCTGTGATCTGTGTCAAATTTCAACTTTTAACGAATCACGAGATACAGCCTGGTGACAGGACAAACAGACAGACAGACATATAGATTGACAGACAGACAGACAGCAGAGTTTTAGTAATAGAGTCCCGTTTTACCCTTTGAGCACGGAACCCTAAAAACGAAATCGTCCCTTTACAGTTTAGTGATTTTAATGGGATGTGTGAGGTTATGTGTGTGATTGTGTGTCTACAATCGTACCTCACAAACGGATGAACCAATTTCGATTTAGTTTTTTATATTCTTAGTTTTTTGTATTGGGTTTTTAGATGTGAGGTTTATTTGACCTAGTAGTTTGGGCTCATTTTACCAAACTCTTGTTAACAAAGCTAAAAACTTTACTCAGACATCAAAACTGATAAGAAGAATATGAATGAAGTTATTCTTTTTGTTTTAGTAATACTTTGTTTATTTTCTTTCATGGGATATTGAAAGTACATATATTTAACGGTGTAATGTTAGGTAAGATAATCCTTTGTGGAATGGTGACATGGTGGAACACAAAAGAAACATAATAGTCTGTTAAAAGGCTTCACTTAATGGTTGATTAAGTAATCCATTGTAAAATTTTCACAAGAGTTTCGTGAAATATGCCCATCTTTACAGTGACATGTATTTATCCGGTGCTACCCACAGATAGCAGACTATTATACTAGTCCATGAGTAATCGAGATGGGTCCACTAGTTATAGTATAACCACAGATAAAATAAAAACCGGCCAAGTGCGAGACTCGCGCACGAAGGGTTCCGTGTCATTATGTATAATAAAAACGGTTAAAAATTACGTTTGTTGTATGAGAGTCCCCTTAAATATTTATTTTATTCTGTTTTTTAGTATTTGTTGTTATAGCGGCAACAGAAATACATGATCTGTGAAAATTTCAACTCTCTAAGTATCGCGTTTCATGAGATACAGCCTGGTGACAGACGGACAGACAGACAGATAGCGTCGTCTTAGTAATAAGGTCCCGTTTTACCCTTTGGGCACGGAACCCTAAAAATATGGTATATATATACAAATAAGAAACAAAAGCGTAGTTCTTCCACAATCGCTGTATTGAGCTTGTTATCGTGAATAGCGGAGTGGAATGCAATGTGTATTGTGTCATTGAACATTACATTCGAGAGTGGTTTATGTTATTTCGTAACAATAATCTAGCTGCCTTATTTATAAATGCTTATCGCCATGCTAGTAATTTCTTGTAAGCTGGTGACAAACTCCGCCTTCGTCTAAATGGCGATAGCTGTTGTGCGAAGTGTTGACAAATATTTATTTATATAAACAAAACTAATGTTTAGTATTATTTCACCAATCTAATCCTCGTTAGTCCAATAAAACCTCGTCACCGCGTTACAAGCGTAATTTTACGTGAAGTAGGCACAGCCGTAATTCATGAAACGACAAGCTAGAGACTTGTCGTTTTGTGGATCTCAAAAAGGAGGTGGAAATGCATTTTTTTGGATCATTAATAATATAATAATAATAATAATAAATATTTGTGGACATTTGTACACAACATCATCTAGCCCCAAACTAAGCATTGGTAGAATACCGCCTGCTTATAGGCGACTTATCTACGGTGATCTAGTTTAGAGCTTGAGGAGTCCGATTATCTGGTGAAAAGTAAATAAATCAAAATATATATTAATCATGTTTACACATCGTATAACCTCAAACTAAATAATAATAAATAAATAAATATTTGTGGACACTTTTACACAACATCATCTAGCCCCAAACAAAGCATAGCTTGTACTATGGGAACCAGATGACTGATAGAATACTTATATACTTTTTTTTTTGTAAATACATACTTAGAATACAATATAACATCCAGACACAGAACAAACATCTATGTTCATCACACAAATGTTTGTTCTCGGTGGGAATCGAACCCACCACCTACAGCGCAGAAGGCAGGGCTACTACGAACTGAGCTGTGACGGCTGTCGCCTAAAAACTAAGCATAGCTTGTACTATGGGAACCAAATAATTGATAGAATACTTATAAAATCCAAGGCTTTTAGGTGATACTTGGCAGATCCGTCCCCTAGGTGGCCACAGTACTCCATGTACTTGAGTTTGATAACGATTTACAAGAAGTACCATGTTCCTTGTAGCTGTCTAAAGTAAGCTTCTGGATTAAACTTGAAATAATAACATGGAATAGACTACTTTTTACCCGACGGGATGTTAGTAATAAATAATGGTCATAAAATCTGTTAAAATAAGCAACGCTTCTTTGCAAGTGCTACTTAAGCAATGTTTCAATTTTAGTATCGTTTGTAAGTACGGGGTAAGGTAAGGTGAAAGATATAGAAGGTGTTTCTAACTTGAACTGTGATTTGCCTTTTGCATTGGTTGGGGCAAACGTGCGTGTATGCCTTGCCCTTGAGAATATTGAAATGTATCACAAGAAACCTAAATTGTGTTTTTGCACGACGACGCAGGTAGAGCAGGGTAGAGTCGGCATCGTTTGCATAATTTAGGAAATGATAGGGCCGCCCTGTTTAATAGCCAACTTTACGTCACCATGACGACTTATACTTGAATATTGCTGGACTCACGAACTTTTTTGAACTGTATAAAATGTAATGTTACAGACTAACCCCGAATATTCAAACGTATCTCAAATTTAAGCTCGTCTCAAGGTGCGATTTTTCGACAGTTTGCAATAAAAATCTGTATTGCGTGTAATCCAAGCTGCAGTCTCAAGTCTCTAACTAAAGATTCCTGCTTTTGTAAACGAGACACACTTGTGGTTACGTACTTGTGGTCAATTCCTTTATGTATGCGGAAAGTATTTTATACCTTAGCATTGTTCCACAATCGTGTCACTCCTTTGTATGCGTTTATATTTATCAAGCTGGAAGCGTGACTCGGAGAGCTTGTTAACAGGCGCACCGTTAGATGGGATCATTTATTTGTTTTTTAAATAATTCGCCAGTTTTGACGTTTTCACAAAGACATATTAAAAGTTTTATTTGAGAAAGATTACAGTCGCATACTTTGCACAAACAACGCTATCTGCGTGTGTGTAAATTGTTTTAAGATGTTTTAGAGTGTTCCTTACAGTTTGATTAAATATAACCGTTTACAGCAGAGTTGGTTGTAGGTTGTGGTTTTGATCCCCAGCAAGAACAAGTATTTGTGTTTATTTAGTCTCTCGATTAACAAAATTATCATAAAATTTTCATAATTATACTATTCTTGCCTAATTTATTTCTTAGACATCCTCAAAGAACCCTTATTAGGTACAATTAACAGCCGTCACAGCTCAGTTTGTAGTAGCTCTGATTTCTACTCTGTAGGATTACCTACAAATAAAAAGGGTTCGATCGAGAATAAACATTTGTGTAATGAACATAGATGTTTGTTCTGTGTCTGGGTATCACTTGCATTTGTTGTTGTATATAAGTATTCTATCAGCTATCTGGTTCCCATAGTACGAGCTTTGCTTAGTTTGATGCTAGAAGGTGTTGTGTGAATGTTTGTAAGAAAAGAAAAAAATGGTACTTAGAGAAATCAAGGGATCTTACAGATCTTAGAGATTACCGTGTTTGGGATTAAATTCGTGAGGCTATCATTTTATTATTCTGGTCAAATCACAATATTTTATTCAAATCTCGTGAAACTACTGAGTTAATAGTGTAATTCTTCGTTATCTTTAGAGATGTAGCTATCTAGGTAAGTATGTTATCTGTGGATCATCTGGTACCGCACAGGTAGCATACTTATCTTAGATTTACACTTAATCTAAAGCGCGTTAATTGTTAAAAATGAACACACACACTGCGCCTCTAGGTTTCGTAATAACGTTGGTAATCTAATGCTCCATGAACACTATTAATTTTTAAAATAAATATTTAAGGGGCTCTCATGCAACAAACGTGTTTTTTTTGTCGTTTTTACTATAGAAAATGGTACGCAACCCTTCGTGCCCGAGACCGCCTCTCAATTGGCTGGTTCTTTCTAATGATTTGCCTAAACATACCCATCTTATAATTCCCTTATCACGTTCCAGAGCGACTCAGTCAGCTACTTCTTCGACGAGCTCGAACGAATCGCGCGGCCTGACTACGTCCCCTCCCACCAAGACATCCTGCACTGTCGGAAGGCCACCAAGGGCATCTCGGAGTGTACCATCAGCATTAACAATGTACCTTTCGTGTTCGTCGACGTGGGGGGACAGCGGACGCAGCGGCAGAAGTGGACGCAGTGCTTCGATTCTGTCACGTCGATATTGTTTCTGGTTTCATCTTCGGAGTTTGATCAGGTGCTGTCTGAAGATAGGTGAGTTTTCTAGAGCCTAAGCACGAACTGGCTATCGTGACGCTAGCGTCACGCTGACGTTACCAAAATGTGTAAGATTTTGCACAGCGCCTCTATCGTGCGTAAAGAGAACTAAAATTGGAAGCACGAACACTTGGCATTACGTACGTAAAGTAAACGATAGCTAGGTCCGTAAAGTAACGTAGTTTGATAGGAAGTTAGTAAATCGGTTGTCGTGCGTGCTATCATGTATCGTCTCAGTCCGTAAACCTAACGTGAATACGTTAGGTTTACGGACCGTTACGATACGAAAGTGGGATTCGTTCGTGCTTACCCCCCTGTACGGTAACTTTTCGCGTTAATACGTAAGTAGTATAAGTTATTGAGCACTTGCTATTATAGTAAGTCAATACTTTCCCTACTAGTAACTTTTTACATTTGTACTAAACAGCTACAATATATGTGGTCATTTTTACACAACATCATCTAGCCTCAAACTAAGCATAGCTTGTACTATGAGAACCAGATAAAAGAATAGCGATAGCTTTTTTTAAATACATACTTAGAATACAATACAACATCCAAGAATACAGTATACGATAGACACAGCAAACATCTATGTTCATCACTAACTGAGCGATTAAGGCAGTAGTATAAATAATTGAATTGAGAACCTCCTTCTTTTTTAAAGTCTGTTTTAAACTCACTATCCTGTTGACTTAGGAACCGATACTCGTCTCTGACGGCTTTGTGCGAAAGTTTTGATGTACCTAGTAAATAACTCCATTTCACTTTTCAATTATGATGACAGACAGCAAACTTTCATCGTTGCAGTATTGACAACCTCTGATTGGAATAGACATAGTTTTATGAGTTTTATCTCTTAAAGAAATATATATGTGACGGTCGATGTGACGCGGCGGGCGAATGTCCGCCTGCGACGCAGGAGGTTGCGGGTTCGATTCCCGCCTTGGACTAAATGTTTGTACGATCCGCAAATATTTATTCCGGGTGTTCTGGGTGTTTTCGATGTATAATAAAAAAATATCTATATATGCAATGTGTTGTATTAAGTATATCAGTCATCTAGTACCCATAACACAAGCTCTGCTTAGCTTGTGGCTAGATTATGCTGTGTGGATTGCCCAGCATTATTGTATTATTATCAAATACTCTAGTATTTCAAGCCAAATTGAGACTACGATTGACAACTTAAACATTTCTGACTTATTTTGATCAGTGGGTATATTTTTTTGTTTTTATTGAAATGAAAACACCCAGAACACCCGGAATAAATATTTGCAGATCGTACAAACATTTATACCAAGGTGGGAATCGAACCCGCAACCTCCTGCGCCACATCGGTCGTCCAACATCTGCGGGATTCCATACTTCTCAAGGACTATTTATTGAATTGCTTTTGATTTATTGGCTCTAAACATTTTAAAGGCGATTAAATATTGCTAAATATAAAATTTGCTTGATCTGTTATGATTTTGAGCCTGTGGCTTGCGGTTTGGGTAAAAATGTTCAGTTATGTTTGTCTATTTATTTTAACATTCATGATTTATTACTTGTTTTGATATTTTATTTATAGGTCTACTTCTTGAAATTTATGTGCGCAATGCAAGTACTCTTAAACGGTGAAGGAAAACATCGTGAGGAAACCAGTTAGTATTCTAGCAGCGGTGATAGTCTGGCAACCGTATGGAACACTAACTATAGGAAAATGTGGGCATCAAATGTAATATTTGGACATCCTCAAAGAAACTAGTAGGTTGGTTTTTATGAGTTTGTTGGTGGAACAAGCAGATGGTCCACCTGATGTTATATGGTTATCATTAACTATAACAAAGCATTATGTCGCAGGTCACGCTCATCATAAACGTGCCCTTACGATACACTACTCAGCGTCCATCAACCTGAGGCATACAGGTGTTAAGCCTCGTTTGCCTGTAATTACACTTTTCAAACTGGAACATAGCAAGCTGCTTGTCGGCAGATATAGGCATGGTGGTAATACTTTCCCGGACGAGCCCTTCACTAAGAGCTCTTCTACTACATATCTGAGGGGATATCTACCGTGCCTGGTGACTAAAGTTGTACGAACTTTATAAAGAGCTTTACTACTAATTGAAATTGTTAATCTACTTCTGACGCTGATCGTCCTCAGAACTCCTACACAGTTGGTACAGTTTCTAAATTAGAATTTGACCTTTTACCGACCATTAATCATTCATTGTTGGAGAAACAAAGTAGACTTAATTTTCTCGAGTACTTTGGTCTTTAAAATAGACACTGAATACCTAAATTATCTTCAAAGTCATACTGGATACCGGTTGTAATAAGGCTACTTCCGAAAACTGAAACTGCGCATTCAGTACATGATTCTAATTACAAAACAAAAACGCAAAAAAATCTACACTTTTAGTCCGCTTTTCCGTGTTTTCGGCATCAATATCGACAGTACTTCGTAAAATTAACATAAATAGGTATTTAGTTTTTAATAACGTTATTATCCTATTTGAAAACACGTAAAAACTATACGACACCTAAAACAGCAATCTAAATGAAACGCGCTCATCTGACCAGTGCGTTGACCTCGCGCAACGCACTGCAGCAGCAATTGGGCAGCGGCGGGTCAATAACCGGCGGTGGCCGAACGCTATACGCAATACATCGCTGGTTGATACAATCCACACAGCATCATCTATCCCAAGCTAAACAGAGCTTGTGTTATGGGTACTAGATGACTGATATGCTTAATACAATATATTACATACATATATATTTTTATTATGCATAGAAAATACCCAGAACATCCATAATAAATATTTACAGATCGAACAACGATTATGATTAATAATAATAATAATAAAGCCTTTATTGAACAATCTTATAAAACTTATTTATATACTAAAACAAAATATTTAACATAGACTCTAGTTTTGCGAAGATTGTCTTGCTACTCAGCATAGGCCTCTAAAGCTTGCCATAAAGTTCGGTCTTGTGTCTTCCTTCTCCATGTGGCGCCTGCTATTCTTTTTATGTCGTCTTCCCATCTACGGTGCTGATTATGATTATGAATTTTCAAATATTATATTTCTCCTTTCCAGAAAAACAAACCGTCTAGAAGAGGCCCTGAATATCTTCGACACAATCGTGAACAACGTGAACTTCAAAGGTATATCAATAATTCTGTTCCTGAACAAGTCAGACTTGCTAGCAAGAAAGGTATCCAGCACGGAGACTGATATTCGCTGGTACTATCCAAACTTCACTGGGGATTCACACAATCTTCGCGAAGTTCAAATGTACCTGCTTAATATGTTCGCGAACGTTCGGAGAGAACCGAAAACAACGTTGTACCACCACTTCACGACCGCCATAGACACGAAGAAGATTGAGGTTGTGTTCAACTCTGTTAAAGACACTATACTGAATAGGAATCTAGAATCTCTGATGCTGCAGTGAGTTTAAATTGTGATAGTCCGTAGCATTACAGAAGTATGCGTATATTTCCATATGCTGGGTTCACATTGCATTTGCTTACGCCCGGTTTCTTATACGACAGCGTTGGTTAATTTTACTTACCGGTTCCAATATCTTACTTCTTCTTCTTCTTTTTTTTTTTAAATGGCTTCCGTTGATCTAACTTCCACAATTTTGCGAATTGACAGAATTTGTTACAGTAAAACGATGGAGGTCTGAGTTAAGCACCCGTTATTACTGAGAATCATTGCCGTTGGATAAGCTTTCATCTCATTGGCTTATGTCACTGTGACAGCTTACAGAAGGCAATGACGTGAGAGTTTATCTGACAGGCAACGAAATAGTACTACCAACGGACGTTCGTAGAATATTGGAACCGTGCATAAAACAATTTTATTTGTAAGTTTTTTACCGTTGACACGGTCAAAGTTTACTAGGACAAAGTAGATTTGACAACTGTCTTGCAGATTTGACTGTACGCTATTTTGTTTGTGGCAATACTGATGAAAAATGGCTTATGTTCAATTCAATGCGACTTGGATATCAAGTCCAAAAACAATAATACATGGCAATACAATTAATATGATCTGAGTAATTATTAACCTTGTTAATTAACTTTGTCTAAGTAGACTTTGATATGTAAGATCGTCCAACGCACGGCTATACTAACGAACGCTCAGTTAAAAGAACCCGGAGTTAGTCAATTGGACGACCATTTAATACTAGAGTT
The DNA here is from genome assembly GCA_947095575.1 of Electrophaes corylata. NCBI lineage: Eukaryota > Metazoa > Arthropoda > Insecta > Lepidoptera > Geometridae > Electrophaes > Electrophaes corylata. The sequence goes on from OX352702.1 coordinate 2,783,390, forward strand.
CCAATATCGAGTATTACGGGTTGTTGCCTGTCAGATAAACTCTCACCTTATTGGCCAGTGTCACTGTAACATTAGCCGATGTGATGAAGGTTTTATTCTAAAAGTAACGATTCTTAGTTTGTAAAATATTGGAATAAATTTTGGTTTAATTTTTTTAAGTAGACACATTGTTCGAAATCATCGCCAGTTTAGTCGGACCACAGTAGGTGATGATTGGAGAGAGAGGTGTATCGAAAATGGTACCTAATAGTTTTTGACAAGCCTAGCGTTACTATGTTACAAAGGGATTTATGTTAACCTTTGTTACTTTTTTTTATATTTTTTTCTATTTTTTTACTGCTTTGATTAAGTATTTACTTTTATGATTTGAAATGATCTTTTTATACTTTATGTATCTAATGATTATGATATTTTAACTGTTTTACTAGTTATAAACCACAAATTAAAATCAACATGTCAGTAAATACTGTCCAATTGACTAAAACCAGCAATGATGTAGTGTAGACCCAGCTTTAGTTAGTGGTGTTAAAAGACAGCCAGGCCTTATAAGTGGCCTATTTAGTGTACTGACGTATATATAACCAAATTGTAGATAGATTGGTGAATGCAGAACGCACATAACTTTATATCAATATACATATTTAAGCATTATGAGACATATTTTGGATAGAAACGGGATATTTACCACGATTTTTGAGTTTGATTGTTTCCCGATATTTTAGCACAGTTGCATGCGCCATGATCACGGTCATGACCATGATGTTCGACCCGTGGTAAAAAATCATGGTAAATATCCCGTTTCTATCCAAAATATTGATCAAAACCATGATAGTTTAAAAAGTTATTATGAGACATTATATAAAATTGTAACGGGGTATTTGACAATGTAGTTTTTAATCGTAGTAGAGCTCTTAGTGAAGGGCTGGTCCGGGGAAGGTCTACCACCACACCTATTTCTGCCGCTAAGCAGCTTGCTGTGTTCCGGTTTAAAGGGTGTGTGTGCTGGTGAAGTTACAGACACATAAGGCTTAACACCTGTTTACCAGATTGAAATCCATTTTTCTCAGTGTATGAAACCTTTTTTCTTATTTTGGTTCTGTTCAGTTTTAATTTTGTTATATTTGAAAACATTGTCAGATATCCCCAATACTCGGTTCTAATATCCTACGAGCGTCCGTTAGTAGTACTACGAGTCAGATAAAACTGTCATCTCATTGGGCGGTGTAAACTGTAACATTGACCAATGATAAGTAGACGTATCCGACAAGCAAAAAGCCAATTTTTAAACGCTATTTAAATTTAGCTCAAAACTAGCTCTATCTCTGTTTGTCATTACCGGGGTAAGAATGGCAAATATTGTCTTCCAACATACATTTCTTATACATATTTGTTCAATTAGGATGCCACATATTTTGAACTTTGAATTACAATATTTAAACAGAGCTAAAAATAACAAGAAAAAATAAAATGTCTCCTTTTGCAAAATTGATTCCAAAGTTAAGGTGGAACAAGTCGTTACTATTTCCATACAAGCGCTGTAACTGAATATCTCTACTTTATTAACTTGCGTTTCGGACGCAAGTTAATAAAGTAGAGATATTCAGTTACGTTAGTTAAGTTTGATCTTAAAATTTTGTTCTAAATGTTTCGACGATTGTAACTTTCAAGGTAATCTGATTTTACTGTAGAATATAGGGTAACGTACCTAGATAACGGCAAGATAATTCAGTATCAAATTTAACTTCGGACGCAAGTTAATAAATAGTAGAGATATTCAGTTACAGCGTTTGTAAGGAAATAGTAACGACTTGTTCCACCTTAAGCATTGTTTGTCTTTTGACAGATTTTTATAAAGAGGTCGTGCGTACCGGAGGCTTGTAAGCTATTGGAACCAACATAAACTGATGTAAGAATAAATTCTTTATACCAAGAACGGGCTTGTAGTGATATTAATTGATGGTAGTATCGAAACAAATGGTTAATGTTATTAGTTACTTATTTATTGAACGCAAAGTTGGTTGCGAACTGTTTTTGATACTGTGGTGCCAAGTTGAGACTAGAAAATGTTAAAATTGTTAAGTTGGGTTCAAAAGTGTTCACAATTAAAAATGTAAATGGTTTTTTATTAAGCAGAGGCTGTAGACGAGAGTTGAATACTATCTATTAACATTATTAGTTGATAAATCTTAACCTGGGTATTAATAAAGTCGGCGTAACCTAGAATATGCTGTCGAAGTAAAAGTTCTTGGATGCAAGCCTGTTGCGGCTGGGTTTATCTTCGCAAAGGTGACCTTGACTGTTTCGGACATTCAGTCTCCATAGACCTTTGTCGTGGAATGCCACAAATGGATAGGTCATATTATGATTAGAAACTTCAAAATCAATAATATATAATTTTCCTTACCGTACCCTAATTTAATTAAATCAAAGTAATCCCTAAAACTAGTACATTATATTAACATTGTGTTTTGTCTTTTGCGAGACAAAACACGGTGTATCTATTTCGAGGTTACGCCGAGTTTATAAATACCAGGATTATGTATAGAAATAACACAACAATAATATGAGGATGGTATATACATAGGCGCTGGGCAAGCGCACTCCATCTAAAAACCCAGCCCCAGGCACTAAAGCGCCCCGTAAATAGGGGTAAAGTGAAAAAGCCCCTGATACTGTATAAATCATCAATAATAGACCCAAAAGGCCTTTTTACTTACTTTCCATCACGTGGTCTATTGTCAACGAATATGTAATAGTATGTATAGTTATTATTGCGGTTATAGAAATATACGCGCTTTGAATGCACATTGTCATTACTTTACGGGGTCCAATTTCACTAGTAACAAACGCTTAAGCTTTGAAGAAACGTTTTCAGCTACATTTAAACACTACTGCTTAATAAAGCATCACATAAGGCACACGAGGCTTGATTCAAATTAAGCCTCAAGATGATGGAAGCATGGTGATGCATCGCAGAGCACATTCCTAACGTGATCTGCGGGTTATGCTTTACCATTCAACATCAGGTGGGTCATCTATCATCAGCCTACAACAATTGCATTATTATTATGGCATTGTACTGTGTCCATCACTCTAAAACGTTACTGTTGTCAGTCTGTGACTAATATTCATTTGTAAACTTACGAACCCAACTCTAAACAAAATGAATAGAAATAAAATGTTACAAAATTACGTTATCAATTAGTAGTAGTCACAATTTGCTCTTTTAAGGTAACCACGTCCGCGTGCCCCTTCTTATTGGGAAGGATTTTTATACATAATCCCCCGAGGGAGTAAAAATGTACATAAAAAAGGTAACTGTGATGAAATTTGTATAAATATTTGGCTGTAAACAGCAACGAAGCTTACTTTTTGATTCCGACGCACTGCTTACCTTGGAACGTGATAGGTTTTGTCACAAATGGAAAAAATATTCTGTAGTTATAAATACTCGCTTGGTAGTTTTGAAAATAGTAAAACACTGGCATATAGGTCAATGTTTCTTGTTTAAATAACGATTGGCTCAATAAAGAACTGCTCTACAAATCTACAACTTATTCTTGGTAAAGTTGGAAGTATACTTTGTTAAGTTACTTTGTGTAAATTGGTCATAAACTTTGGCCAAAAAGCTAAATGTGCGTTTCGTACAATTTAAAACAAATTTTTAGGGTGTCTTGTCACAACATTATTGGCTCAATAAAATACTGTTTTTGATAGAATAATACGGAAATCATTAAATATTCATCAGTTTATTTCATTCAGGTAAAGTTAGATAGAACGTGTTTTTTTATCACACTCTATTGGCTCAATGAAGTACTTTTATTGTTCTTTTAATCCTCGTTAGTATGCGATTTATACACAATTGTGGTATTTACCTCCATCTCTCATATTCTCTATGAAATCCGTACCTTGGCACAACTTGAAGTAAAGACGTATAGCAATCTCAAATTAGTCTAATTATAAGTACAATGTTTAATTTTTATTTTTACAAAGATTTATTTACGAATCGTCAAAACTTTTGACATTTTTTAAAGACATTTTTCAATAAAACTCAATACCTATATAAATTAAATGAATTTTCTAGATTTTTTACGATTTCTAAAGCAGATAAAAATGAGCTAAGTGGTTTTGCAGGTGTTAAAAAGGCAGGTCTTGAACATTCCATCTTGTGGGGACCTTTATTGCTGCAATAATAGCGGTTAATGTACCTTTACCAATTGACTTCATGTACTGCAAACTTCATCGTCGGAATTGTGAATAAAAGACATATGCAGCTAAGCGAAATGAAATGGCGTCATTAGTTTCTTTTTTGAACAGATAAGTAGGTGATATTTAATGGACAGTAAACAAGTTGGGCCTCGACTTGTTTTTCGGTTATCAACTTGTTTGCTGGCTTTCATACTGAATATATGTGGCAATTATCTGTGGCTTGTTACATAATAAGTACAAGTTAAACTGCTATATATGTAAACTTGTAATATATACACCGTTCCCTGATTAGTGATTCGAGGCATAATCGACATACATAATAATTATGAACTCATTTAATTTTAAGTTTAATAAGCTTTAGTTTATTTATTTTCATTTAAGCTAAGGATAGTTTTTTTACTACGTTTAAATAAAAAATCTATTTATTTATCTACTGTAATATATTTTTAGTCTTTTGAGGCTATATTGTACATACCTCGTAATTATATTTTAGGATGTAAATTGGTTTATTTAGTTTAGTTTTTTTTTATTACCTGTTATAAATCAAATGTTTGATTGGATCGTGCAGTCTATTTCTTTCTTTTCGTGATAAATTTGCATTTAACAGTGCCATTGATACACACATTTGCCGCTGTCCTAAGTAAATGTTAGTACATAACTCCACGCTATCTTTGCTCAAACCAAACTGTGTTGGACGTCCTAGAAATTTTGTATGCTTTTGTAAAAACTTGTAGCGATAATCCAGGCAACAAGCCTATCTAGCTCTTTGTATCAAAATATAAAAAACAAAAAATAAGAAACTTCTGATTACCGTTGGAATCAATTATGTTCTAAACTAAGTTGTTAAACTTTAAGACACTTCTAATTATGGTAAGTGAACATATAAAACATAAAAGCACAAATTGTTTTTAACTACCAATGTATTTGTAAAGACAACCTGACTAAAAGTGGCCAATGTGACCAAATTTTATTGCTAACTTATTAACACGACCACGTTTAAACATTTTCGTACAGCTAATGACCTTTTACACCAATTACCTTTTTACTACGCTCAACTATTTAAATACGTTTTTCAGAACGCTCGAGACTGAGTTGCGAATTATGCATAATTTTTCTTACACATTAATGAGCAACTGTATAAAAATTGTACGTGGGTCTATTCAAAATTGGGCATTTTCCTGGGTTATATAGTATTTATGAAGCCAGCCCTGCTTATCTCAATGTTTTTCTTACACAAATTGCTATGAATAAAATTACGTTTGCATATTTTCTTCAGAACTTACTAAAGCTGATGAATTTATTTTCATATTATTATTTATCATGACTTAAACAAAAAAAAAACAGTTGATGACTAAAAAATGACTTGATAATAAATTATAAATCATGCTTTGTTACTAAATACCTATATGTATTTTGTATATTATATGTATTTAATCTTCTGAAATCTGCTCTATTGCATATCTAGCTTTTGATACTAAATGCAACCTAAGAAAAAAAATAAGTATAGGAGTTGCAATATATAGGTGATAGCCGTACCAATAATAAAAACAAACTACGGTGCGTAAGTTTGTATACATTTTGATAGAATATTATAGGTAATCCAATGCTTTTTGTAAAACTCTACCTGCTTACTTATCTATAGTGCACACAGCACATAAAAAGCACAAAACAAACATAGATCAAATAAATAATTGAGCATAATATTTATCGATCGAACTCATTCTTCACTGTTGAAATATTATCTATGCTAAATGCAAATGGCAATAGAAATAGAAAATAGTGCCATTTTCAAATATGCACACCACAAAGTATCTTTATTTCTGAATTTAATTTTATTAAAACCATGTAACAAGTTGGTAAACAAGTTGATCCCAGACGAACCGCGTGATTAATCTAGTAGTTCTTCAAGGATCAACTTGTTTAGTATATTAATGTTCAATAAGTTTTAGAACTTGTTAGAACAATCCTTATACAACCACATTTAAAGAGCTATGTAAAAATAAGCGCTGAAACGTAACAAGTGAAAGCCATTTTAAATCTCTGTTCAGGTTTATATTTGTCTACGATATGTGATAGCAACAGCAACACGTACATATAAAAGCAAAATTGGCATTGTGCGACACGTTTGGAATATCCTTCGTCTCACTATAAACAGAGACAGTGAACAACTAACGATTAAATATAATGTGGCCTAAGCAAGAGCGTAACATACTTTCTGTAATACCTGCTCGATATTTTAAATTTTATTTGTGGTAGGTACATTGCTTTAGCTATCAGATTTATTGGTTAAAAAATTAATAATGTATTACAAAATTTCGTTACTGTTTTGTAGTTATTTGGACATAGCCCTTTGACTAATCCTATCTGAAAATGACTTTTCTAACTATCTATACCTACAAGTTTGTAGATTGTAAAAGATTCCTACGAATTTCGAACCTTGGGTCATGTCATGTGCTCCTAATTGTATACCTTGTACCTAGAGTATGGACAATATATTTTGGAACAAGTATATATTTTATAAACTACAATAATTATGATATTGTACAGTGTAATAAATTATCCTGCATGTATCTAGTTTTGTTTATTATTGTCCTGTTGAACCAGTTATTACCTACTTTATGGCTCATTATCAGCCTGAGAAGTCTTTTGACACTGGCCTTTTTATGAAGATAGAGGAAGCGGAGGTTTTGCCGTAGTCGCTAGAAGTGACGCATTGGTTTTTGCACTTTTTTATGCTACTTCTGGTTGAACAAGCACCAGATGATGTGTGGTAAACATCGCTTATAACAACGCATTTCCTTGTAGGTTCCGCACCTTGCGTATGTGCCCTACAATGCACTATCTTGTGCCCAACCTCAGGTATACTGGTGTCAATGTGCCAGTAATTTCACTAATTGCACTATTGGTGTCTTTATTTAGTTAGAGGAGATGCTACTATTCCTGGTACGTTCCTGCCGCCTCTTACCATATCCACGACGGCAGGTGATGGAGGTCCTGTACCGGGACAAGTACTTGCACCATAAGTGATAATTAGCGTCTTAACTTCCAGTTTTTCCTTGTGACTATGCGTTTATTAAAAACATAGATATCCAAGACTTCGTTTTTTTCTGTTGGGGTACAGAACCTTAACTAGAAGATTAGTTATTAAGCATGCCTAGTTTGGGGCTAGGCTAGATGTTGTGTTAAAATGTCCACAAATATTTAATTATTAGAGTAGAACTTATTACCACCGTCTATATTTCCTGACCACTACTACCTGAGTCTTTAAGCACAGGTCGCTTCTAGAGCGTCCTGAAATATCGTCAGCGTTCATCGTCACACGCCACCAGGTGAGATTGGTTACAGGACAATGAATGAATGAATGAAAATTCTTTATTGTACACCTTACAAGCTAGATAATAAAACAAAGGAACAATAGTAGTCAATAATAGATAATGTACAATGGGCGGTCTTATCGCTAAAAAGCGATCTCTTCCAGACAACCTTTGGATGGAGAGAATTTAAAAATAAACAAATAGGACAATGTACCTACCTACATGTACCAAAAAAGGATTTTAGGAACCCCGCCTTCCGATCCTAAGGACGCGGATCGATTACGGCCGTGTATCTATGGAATTTTTATTTGAACAATATACTTATATAAAAAAAAGGTCTGAGCAATCCCGCGGCTTAGTTTCGCACGTATTGCTATTGACCCATATATTTCCTGTGCACTAGGCCGACTGAGCTGAAAGGAAGGTGAAGACGCTGATCCTTCTCTACTTATATAAAATCTTGTCCCAGATTAGCGTCACGCAAATAGGGACGAGAGAAAAAAAATATTGTAAAGCATTCTTGCCGTGACATTTGACACCCACCTTTGCGCTGCAGGATGTGGGTTCGATTCCCACTTATGTTTGTTTAGTGGCTGGGTGTTTTATTGTAGTCTATGTATGTTTTTATAAAAAAAATGTGTAAGTATTCTATCAGTTATCTGGTTTCTTTAACAAGCTTTGCTTTGTTTGGGGATACAGGCGTGTCAAATGTATGACAATATTCACTTATTTATTGCTTTGCAGGTCAGTACGTTAAGAACGTACCCTACTATGTGATAATAGGTAGGTATAATAGTGCTCATGGGCTCGACCTCAGTTTGTATTCCGGCCCGTTTGATATTACATTCCAGGCTCTGCTATGGCTGGTACTAGCTAATTGGCTCGCTAACTAATTAGCGTCATAAGATAGGTATTTGCAGAAGCCAGATGCTGCATATTAATCAGAATGGTAAATTGCTGGATATAAGAGAAAAACTTCCAAATTATTACAATTTTCTTTTCCAGTTTTATAAAATCATGACTGGTGATATAATATTCTTTTCAGAGGTTTTCGGCGTTCTCTTGGGGTTATTTTTACTATTTTTATACGCTCTAAATAGATGGATTGTTAGCAAAGTACCTATAACTCGTACAAGTAGCTTTCTTTTTCGCGTCTATGTAAAGCCTTGGGCTTGGGTTACCTATACCACAGATTAGATAACCTATACCTACATAAACTTCAAAGTCAGAGTTAGTTATAAATATGCAAGAATCACTTGAACTATTTTCTAAACTTAGGTTTACTTAACCTAAATTAAGAAGATAGTTCAAGACGGACGGTTCAAGTGGTCTTTATAAAACCCACCCACTCATTTTAATAAAACATAAAATAAAAATACGAGATCGATACGAGAGCTTTGGTAGATAACTCTTGAGCTCAGTGTTGAAGGTTGTGGGTGCTGGTGTTTTAGAGGATGCAGTGTAATATCACAGGGGGCACACCTTAGTTGGACATTCTCTGTAAGATATCTATTACTGGGAACTAGCAAAATTTCTTACCTGTCCATCTGGGCTTGGTTCCACGGAACGCGCGGCGGTGCTTTGACTCACTATATGTGGTCCTTAGGATTCCAATGAATGAATGCCTTATGACTGACTTTATATCACAGACTGTCAAAATCAGGTGGATCATATGCTTGTTCCATAACTTTTTGCTATAAAATCAAATAAAATTGCATTCAGTGGAAGGCTGGGCTCACGGAAATAGCGGAAAATCGCCAAATAGAGGCAAGATTGCAGTAAATTGACTCCCATTCAGCCTTAGTTAGGGAGGAACTAGCACCTGTATCTTAGTCGTTACTCAAATAGAATCATACTCACTCAGTAAAGACTTTGCAATTACGATGACAATATTGTAACTTCTATGGGAAAAGCCACTAGGGTTTTGGTAGGCTCTTTTTGCGGAACGGGTGGTGATTGTCCTTCACGCCGGCCTTCCCACGCTCCACTATTGTTCAATGATGCGCTAGACTGACTGACAGACTCGCATCTCAGGATGAGATGCGCTGTTTATTATCAGAAGCTGTAGCCAAGACAATCCATTATCAATATTTTCTAGATTATCTCTAGAAAAAAATCCAAAATACCTATAAGGGATAAACATAAGTGATCATATCGCTATAATATGGTCTACTTTCAACGAACATACCTACCTATGATAGTATGTAATAGTCAGTAGTGCGCTATTGAATTTAAAGGTACCTAGTAGGGCTCTTTGTGAAGGGCTCGTCCGGGGAAGTACTACCACCATACATATTGCTGCCACCAGGCAGCATTTGGTGTTACGATTTGAGGATTATGGTGCTGGTTAAATTACAGACACAGAGATGATTGGTTGATGGTTGGTTGATGTTTGGTTGGGATGGTTGGTGATGGTTACCGCTTACGGAGATATCTGCTTGTTCTGTCAAACAGTCGTTTAAAAGTATTTCTGATATAAAACTATTTCGAAGTGAATTAACATTGCCCTCAGCTCTAGCAGTTGAGGAAGAACGAGGATGACTTAAAATAGAAGGGTGAGGTGGGGGAAACTAATTTACGTGGAGCAGATTGAGTGGGCTCCGTGGCCGGATATTTATTGAACAGGAGGTTTACGTAGATTTTGCCAATTTGTACGGGCTTGAATGAGATAATGAACGATATATAGACATACACTCGTTTTTTTATAATATAACATGGTTATACACTGCTCAAATTATAATTGAAAAATACTTTTGACTTACTTAAGACAATCAACACGTCATCATCTAGCCCCAAGCAAAGCAGACCTTGTGTTATGGGTACAAGATGACTGATATACTGAATACAATATACAATACATTACATGGGTAGATATTATTTACTATGCATAGAAATTACCCAGAAAACCCGGACTAAATATTTGCAGATCATACAAACATTTATCCTAAGGCGGGAATCAAACCCGCAACCTTCTGCGTCGCAAGAGGACATTCGCCCGCCATGCCACATCGGTCGTTAATAATGGATTCTATATGCAGAAAAAACTTAATTGCCTGCAATATTTTTGTTCATTGCCTGCAACGAATAAATCCATTACAAAGAGTGTTATTTGTGGTGTAAAAAGCAATCTAACACGGATACGTGAATGTCAAATTCGAGATTCGTTGTGCCATGGAATGATTTACAGGCGCAATCAAAACGCCAACCTGACGCCTGATGCCGTCGCCATTTAGAGAACCACCCAATTGTCTGCCATTAAAAGTAATTGGAATCGATTGTTTGATTTATTCGTGATTGTTTGATTTATTCGTGTTTTAGTAGTAGTAGAGCTTTTAGTGAAGGGCTCGTCCGGGGAAGTACTACCATCATGCCTATTTCTGCCGCCAAGCAGCTTGCTGTGTTCCGGTTTGAAGGGTGTGGGTGCCGATGAAATTACAGGCACATGAGGCTTAACACCTGTATGCCTCAGGTTGATGGACGCAGAGCAGTGTACCTACTGTAGGTTACGTTCCTAACGAACGTGACCTGCAAGGCAGTGCTTTGTTATAGGCGATGGTAACCACCAAACATCAGGTGGGCCATATGCTTGTTTCATCATCAAACTGTATAAAAAAAAAGACTAGCTGACATGCCCGCGACTTTGTCTACGTTGTTCTGTGAAATTTGCATACAAACTACATACCCGCCTTAGCGATTAACAGCTCAATGAAACAAGTTTTAGGTTAGATTATAAGCTAACTATTTTAGCAAATCGTATCGACATTAGTTCAGGAGTTTGCGTACAAACAAACAAACATACATTATGTTTACAGTTGATTTTGTCTTTTTTCTTTTATATAAGTAGGTACTATTAGCAAGGTTTCATAAAAAAAACTTATGTGCAGACTTTCGACCTCTACAGATTTTTTTAAGTATTTATTTTATTTATTTAAAATTTCTAGTCAGTTTTGTGTAATTATTCTATGTTTGGCAATTTGTTCCGCAGCGCGCATGTCCCTATTAATTTTATCGTCCTAATCATTTTAAGAGACCAAATAAAGAAGAGAATTATGAAGTCACTTTAAATAAATTGCAATCATTTACGTTAACCAAAACAATCTCAAGTTCCTAACTTTTCCAACCATAAACATACTGGCAACGGCGCGAAAATTACAAATGGCCCGCACAAAATAAATTGAGTTTTCGCCCAAACTTTCCTAGGAAGTTTCCAAAAAATTCAAAATATGGCCCAAGTTTGCGAGACTCTTCAATTAGAGAGGTTTATTCAGGTGCCATTAGGTCAAATTCTAAATCTAAGCGTTTTTTTTTGTGGCATCTCTCCGTCTTGCGGACAATTTTGCCAATGTCAAGTGGGTTGAATAAATTCTTTTTAGTCAAGTCGAGTCGGTAAAAAAAGTAAAGTCAGCTGTCATCGGTTTTGAAGGAAAATATGGCGTTTTCTTCTTTCAAAACCAAAGGGAAACATTTTCGTTCAAATCAGGATGCCTCATAACACACTTTCATTTCAATTGTTCACACTTGTGCTAAGACCTCAAGTAATGATGGTTAAAATACCACCAAAATTACCCATCAGAACTCAAAATAACACTAGAAAAACAATTAAAATGAAAATACAATGTTGCTTCCAAAGATGACAGAAGGATTTAAGTCTCTGGCTAATTACAACCATGTCACTTCGTAAATAATGTCACTAATTGTCAGAAGTGAGCTGTTATTTACCGAGATGGATTTTTTGCGCCAATCCTATATCTAGAAGTATCATTGATCAAAAGGTAGATGCTATAGCATTAAATACTCTTAGTACTTCAATGTGTGAAATTTGAAATCCTATTAATATTAAAAGTGCGAAAGTTTGTATGAATTGAAAAAAAGTAGACAGATGCTGGCTGAATTGACTTGAAAGACAACGGTTAACAAATACAAGGTTCACAACTACAAACAATTTGCTTAGGTGACAATGGCAGTAAATTCGAGTGAAATCAGTTTCTCTATTTGCAAATTGATTTCCGCGGTTCCCGCATTTGTGATTGAAACGCAAAAATATCAATGTATTATGTATCGCATTCTAAGTAGGAAAGGAAGCACTATCGAGTAGCGAAAACATAGAAGACAATAAAGAGCCTCTTTCATGATGATTCTAGAATAATAATTCTAGAATGCGAATACGCTAGCGTCGAAACGTTTCTTTGTGTCGTTTTCCATTCCAGTTTTGGGTCTAATCAAAGTCTAGTGGAATTACCCGGAAATTGGGGCCTAGAACGGGCTCTGAGACCCAAGTGCTCGTTACCTATCCAACATCACGATGAGGCGCATTGCGGCACGACCCACAAAGCGTATAAAATCAAAGGACACTTATTTTATGTTGTGGTTGAGTTTTGACTCACTCTGGAGTTGTACACAGAAATCACAGCCCTTTGTAAAATACAAAGTTAGGTATAAATATCTACTGTTGTTTGTTGGGGTAAGCCCCAATTAACTTTCAAGACGAATTTCGACTCACTCACACCGTCTTAGGCACATAGCCACCTCGATAGTCCTTTTTGTTGCCTCACTGACATTAATTCAGTAGTTTATGTGTGATGCGTGTACAAACAAACATTTTTTTTTAAGTCGATTCGTTCTTTTTGCATTAGGATTTTAGAAAAATATCTTTGATGTACAGATAATTCAACCTCTACAGTTTTATCATAAGCCACTAAGTTTACTCAGAAACATACGAATTTTTATTGAGTTTCTTTCGTCGTTAGCTCCATTTTATTTTTATTTTTTAGCATTGAGTATTTTAGTTATGTATTAGTATATTGAAATATTATTTAAGTATTAGTATTAGTTATATTATGACTATGTAGTTCAGTACGAATAGTGTTTTTATTTTCCACTATAATTTTATTATCACTTTGTGCACTGCCGTTCCTTACCGCTTCGCTCATTACTCTCCATCCCAAGGTTGTCTGGAAGAAATCTCTTTCAGCAATAAGGCCGCCTAAACAAACCAAAGTAAAAACTTTGTTAACTTATCTGTTTTTTAACAAATTGTCCTTGTCATACTTAATATTATAAAGAGGAAAACTTTGTTTGCATTGAATAGGCTCCGAAACTACTGGACCGATTTGAATAATTCTTTCACCGTTGGGAAGCTACACTATCCCCGGGTGACATAGGCTATATTACATTTTCAAAAAAATTAGGGATCCTTACTAAAACCCGTGCGAAGCCGGGACGGACCTCTAGTGTACAATAAAGTGTTATTTATCTATCAATATATCTACGACAGGAGACATAATAGTAACAACATGTAGTTACTCGTTATTACATTGTTTGCAGGTGTCAGGAAGGCAGATAATGAAAGGTTGACCGAAACACATGCCGACACTAATTAGTCGACGAGTGTACTCATTAATCATGGCATGTAATCATTTGTATCTGCCATTGGATCGGACATTATTGAATGGTGTGGTCGCGACTGGACTCTAATGCCAACTATCAATATAGTGGATATTAACAATGATTATAACTATTCTTGTATATATTTCCACTACCGTTGAGTACCGGTGGTCTAGTGGAAGTGAGCCCGCCTTCCGATCAGGGTCGTTGGTTCGAATCACATCGAAGATTCGATTGCACCAATGGATTTTTCTATAGAAAAATGTATGTGCACAATGCTTTTATGTGCCAGTGCTTTTAACTGGTAAAGGAAAACATCGTGAGGGAACCAGTTCCTCTCTCAACAAAACTGTGATTATTGTACTGTTCCAAAATAAAATATATTATATACTATATATATACGACTATACGAGTTATACGAATCTTTGTACTGACTGACTGACATATAGACAACGCACAACTACTGGCAGTAGACCTAAGTTTTTTATTTTGTAAGTTATATTTGCCTTGAAACGGTATTAAATTTAATTTATTACTTATAAGGTACGGTTGAATAAAGGAATTTCCAAAATTTTACCCCTAAACGATTACAGCAGGGGTTGAAGTTTTTATGAATATAACTTAACGTGGATGAAGTCACGCGCGTATTCGCCAGTATAAAATAAAACATTAACTTACATCAGTGACGGTGGTTAAAACTTTTTTAAATCATTTGTGAATATTTAATCTAACGAATAAAGAAAAGAAACGAAGGAACTTCATGAGAAATGTATTTATTAAAAACACCCTAAGTAGGTGCAGCTACAAAGATACGATAGTAGGTAAAAACATTGTATGAGAAATGACACAAGTAGGTTATTATAAAGTACGTTTGTTGGGCATTTCACACAGCGACTTATAACCCCAAACTAAGATATGTTGAATTACAAAACATTTTGTGCAAAGCTAAACTTAGAGGCATTTATACCGGTTTACTTTTTTATTAGAAATATGTTATTAATTTTAACAAACATTCATAATTAAAGACAAGCAATTGTTTAATATAGAGATTCGTAAAATATTTAATTTTAATTCGAAACTCCTTCCTTTAAGTAGTTGAAGAACAAATTAAATGAAAATCAAGCAACATCAGTTTGTTGGGGATAGCTGCAAAGGTTGAGAGATGAAGTTGATGCCTCTGGATAATGCTGCCACACCATGGCAGCTGATGGTTGATGATACGTCGACGCCCTTAGGCAGTTCCTCGCGGAGGATACTTCTGTAATAAATAAATATCAAGATTAGATTTTGACTCTTAAAACATAAGAACCATTTACCCTATCGTCTACCGTCACGAATTTTCATATTTTAGAGTCAAAATGAAGGTTCGTGTTGACATAAGCCCTCCTCCTTAGTTTTGAGTAGTTTACTGCAGTGATGACGTGATGAACAATAGTATTTTTTAAACTTTCGCGATCGGAACACATATTGAACACTTATATTACATGGGTAATTATCGCTTATTACCCGTTAGTGGTCTGTCACAGTCTGCCCGCGACCACGACTCTTACAACATAGCCGAAACGTCGGGAAAATAAATAAAAAAGGTAATACGCGATAAATACCCGTGTAATATAAGTGTTCAAAACCTGATGAACGTTTGACCGGTGGGCTTTGTTTTATAGCAATGGAGCAAAGACTCGTATTTAATTATTGATAGGTAGGCAAATGTATTTACCTTGGTACGCTTATTCGGCAAGAACCCAATCAGCTTCGTGCACAGACCATCATCGCCTTGTATGTAGCAATGATTCTGTAAAAAAAATAAACGGTAATTTTTATAACATTCTTAAAAAAATAATAAAGTATCCCAGACCGCGGCAGCGGTCGATAGAATTGGTAGGGATTCAAACAGTAAACGTGTTTATTATATTATAATACAATTTTATCGTATTTAAAATATTTTAAAAACACAACATACTGTCATCAGCTTAAGTAAGTATATTTCTGGATACAAGCCTTCCACAAATTTAGGGGGATTTGCCATAGTGGTGTCTACAATGTCAGTGCTCAGTAGATGCTGCTCTACCCATCTTCTGCGTTCCCTTACCTTCGAATAACGCATCTCAGATTTAAGTTGGCAATTTTTTGACAGTTTGCAATGAAAATCTACCAAGAATTCGTGCTCAAAAATAAGATGCGTTTGAGTATTCGGAGTTTAGTCTCCTAATTATAGAAACTCACGTTGATTAAATCAGTCAGCTTCTCGTATAAGCTGAGGTTGTCAACAGGCGCGTCACGGACATTGTCGGCCCACTTCACTCTGTAACAAGACGAATATTTTACATAAATACCTACCTACATAAATAAGCAACAATCTTGCAGCGGCAATGGGCTTGTAACCGCTCATATATAGAATACTAACTACTGCAAAATGTAGATATATATCAAATGTAATATTATTTTGTAAATTTACTTAGAATCAAACCCAAGCTGAAAACAAACATTTGTTCACGGTTTGTTTGTTTTTTTTCATCACACAAATATTTGTTTACGATGGAGATTGAACCTACAACCTGCAGCACAGAAGACGGAGCTACTACTAACCAAACTGTGGCGGCTGTCTAATATAATTTTGTAGGAAATGCAAATATATATAACTTATTATTGACGACCGATGTGGCGCGGTGGGCGAATGTTCGCCTGCGACGTAGGAGGTTGCGGGTTCGATTCCTGCCTTGGGATAAATGTTTGAATGATCTGCAAATATTTATTCCGGGTGTTCTGGGTATTTTTTATGTATAACAAAAAATATCTATGCATGTAATGTATTAAGTATATCAGTCATCTAGTACCCATATAACACAAGGTCTGCTTAGCTTGGGACTAGATGATGCTGTGTGGATTGTCCAGCATTATTATTATTATGATTTATTATTATTACCATACCTATATCAGCCGCCAAGCGGCTTACTGTTTTTCAGTTTGAAGGGCGTGGGTGCCGGTGAAATTACAACATTACTCCATATGCCGCTAGAGGCGCTTATCTTATCGTATCTCCATACAAAAAGAATCGCTTAACACCTATACGCCTTAAGTTGATGGACGCAGAGTAGTCCACTGCAGGGGAAGTTCCAAACGAACGTGACCTACGAGGCAGTGGTTGGTAAGAGATGGTAACCACTCAATATTAGGTGGGCCATCTGCTTTTTCCATCAGCAAATAGTATAAAAAAACATGAAAACTTAAACTAAATCTACTTGTATTGTCCATGATAGTTCTATTCAAAGTGTAAAGAAAAATTAAATAGCTTCACCGCTACCCCCAGGCACATTTACCTACCGGTAATGTCTAACATCTCCTTTGAACTGCACACACAGCTCAAGGTCTCCAGGGAAGACATTGACCTCTCGAACAATGAACACGCCGTCGGGAACGCCCCTAAGCATAGCCCTGGAGCATTGGCGGGATATCGCACCCTGAGAACGTCTGCAACAAAATAAAACCACAAACAAACGCATCGACTTATTTATTAATAAATAGGCCTTTGTACCTATTCTATCCTACTAATATTATAAACGCGAAAGTTTGTAAGTATGGACGGATGGATGGATGGATGTTTGTTACTCTTTCACGCTCTAACCAGCAGACCGATTTGGATAAAATTTGGAATAAACATAGATTATAACTTGGATTAACATAAGGCCACTTTTTATCCCTAAAAAATCACGGGAACGGGAAAAAAAAAACTGCCACGCGGGCGAAGCTGCGAGCGGCCGCTAGTATTGTATGCAGCGTCAAGAGTAACTTTGTCACTTATAACCCTATTTAGGATACGGTGTAGTGCTTGGGACAGTGTTTGAGGTGAAATAGGCTTGCCCAGTGCTAGTGCGGATATGGGCACACCACTTACGCAAGACACAACAAAAAAAGCCCTCAATTCTCGGCAGCCCCGCTATCCCTCGTCAAGGTAGACTGCGATTGGTTGATGATGATGATGCGGCTTGCCCAGCATCTATACCATCCTCACATCTTAGTTGGCTACGTCAATATGTCCGGTAACTAAGCTGCCGGTTTCCACATGATAGAGGTACCTATATACTACTGACTTATCTTAAAAAAACAGTTAGTGAATGGTCTTTCTATGCTTACTCCCAGTAGGCACAGATGCATAAGAGTGTCACCTATGGTGTCACCACTATTGTTTTTTTAAATAGAGCCACAGAGTAGGTAAGCCATGTTGGGGCGGCGGCTGGTGTAGAGCGGCGTGGCGGAATTAGAATGGGTTATGTGTCGCACCATAAGGTAAGACGAACTCTACCTACTACTGATTTGCTCTATCCACTATGTACCTTGGTTTACAATTTTAAAACACAACGGAAAGCATTGGCATTTATTAATGACAATTTAGTTTTTGGTTAAAATATGTGGATAGTTGGTGTTTTATGGTCCTTCGGAGCGTTTGAATCATGACATATAAAATATTGGATAAAGGTTAGCGGTCTTACTAGCACAGGCTGAATGCTAGATAGAAAACAAAGACAGCAAACTACGCTTTTGCATGAACCACTTATCTGCCACAGTAGATTAAAAAGTACATACCGCGTGGTCTTTGTACCTACATAGAATCACACAGAATAGTACTACTTTTTAATTTAGAATGTATTTAAAACAAAATTACTTACTCTGATTTAGCCATGTTGTCTGTAGGCGATGATTCTTACACGTCCCCGGGGTTTTCGTGCACAGACAAATCAATACTTCAAAACAACCCTAAATACTGCCGTTAAGCCCAAAGAGGCGCTACTATCGATAATATAAAACGATTGTAACCTGACAGTTTTTTCCAGTACACAGTTTCTCTGGAGAAATATAAATCCAACCACAAAATTCTTACTTTGTAGAAATTTATACTAGAAATATAAAATACTGCATTTAAACGATTAATGTGGTGAAAAATATGTTTAGCACGATTGTAATGCCGCCATATTTTATCCTTAGACACTGAAGTTCGCGAGGTGCGTGCGCAGGTTAAGTGTTACGTATTATTCAATAATTTACCTTCATTACAATCTATGCTCTATGGCCCTCAAAATAAAGTACAAAGGATGATTTATTGGTTGCAATATTGTTATAACAAAGGGCAAGGACTAGTTATTATACCTTTTGGGTATGTTTTGAGGCTTTTGAGTAGTTTGTATGGATGCTGCCTAGCTTCGATTACTTCCATTCCGATGCGGGGTTTTAAGGTTAATAATGACTTTTAGAGTAAAACTCCTTACGCCGGTGGTTCGCACTATAGATATTCATCCTGACTGGTTGCTGTAAAGTTTGTCTTTGGTGTCTTTGGTTATAATTATACATTTTTTTAATGTAATTGCTGATGGAACAAGCTTATGGCCCACCTGATGCTAAATTGTTGCCATCGCCTATAACAAAGCATTACATTGCAGGTCACGATCGTGCCCTACAATGCACTGCTCTGCGTTCATCAACCTAAGGCATACAGGCGTTAAACCTCATGTGCCTGTAATTTTGCCGGCACCCACACCCTTCAAACACAGCGAGCTGCTTGGTGGCAGAAATGGCATGGTGGTAGTACTTTCCCGGACGAGCCCTTCATTAAGAGCTCTACTACTGCTAATTGGAATTAAATTGGATTTTTATTCAAAATCATATGAACGTCTTAATTTTGCAGCCGGATCTCGAACAGAAGATGGGATTTAAGTGTATTGCAATTCTTTGCACAATATCTTGCCTACATTGCAAGGCACTTCATGCCTGCCCATTGCAGTAAATATTGCTGGATTTTGTAACCAGCAAGATTTATAGCACGTTGCAGCTTTTATAGCCCGTTTACCGTTTCACTGTAGCGGTTATAACGGAGGTATGAGGTGATATCGTGCTAGCAACTAGCAACCACGTTTCAGATTTGGGGCTCGGTCATAGGTTTGAATCTGTAGGCGTATTCTGAGTTTTTTACGTTTTCCGGATACTTTTTGCATGGAGATACCATAAGCGCTCCTAGCGGCATATGGGGGTACTAGCGTATTTCCATACAAAAAATTCGAGCTCGCAAAGCGAAATCCGGTATCCGCAAAACGTAAAAAACTCAGAATCCGCCCTCAGGTTGAACGTTGACGTGCAAATACCTATACATAAACAACTTTACTAGAACCACACTAGAACTCAGTCTATGGTCCGGCAGAATAAAATAGTATGTTTAGTAGTAGTAAAGCTTTTAGTACCTACAGGGCTCGTCCGGGGCAGTAACTACCAACATGCCTATTTTTACCGCCAAGCAGAAACCCAAAACTCGTACCGAAATATCATCAAACTCATGTTCCGATCGTGTCAATCTCCAAATGGTATTCTTTGAAACTAACATTTCAGACAGGCTTAATTTTGACAATAAAATTCTAGTTTCAATCTCGTCTCAACTCCAAAAATATGCTAGAATTGGGCATTTGAATGCCGTGTTCCGGTTTGCAGGGTGTAATTACAGGAACATGAGACCTACCCCTATATGCCTCAGATTGATACACCTGTTGTTCCATCAGGAAGTCATATTAAAAAACACAAACATAAACGGCCGCACCGCCGAAATTCTTACTACAATTCCTACCTACTAAAATGTCCTCAGGTTATTGTTAAAACACCAATACGAACAAACAATACAAAAAATGTGTTAAATCGAATTTAAATTGATTTCAATATTTATTTATTTATTTATTTATTTCTTGGAAAACCAACAGCTTATACTAACTTAATAACATTGGGATAGAACCGGAAAGCCAATTATAGGTTTTCACGTATAGAATTTGATTATAATACAATTGCTACTGTGAAAGTCCTATTGAAATCAACAAAATGATGAAAAAACAAGTTAAACATTATGAAAAATTGCTAGTGTTACCTACTAATAAATATACATATTTTATTCGCTATTGAAGAATTCACTGTTCATATTCACTCGCTTTGCTTGCCCAATCAATAGAGAACACAGAACAAGCCAGCGGAAAACCAAAACCCGAAACACAACGGTTTTATTCGTTTTGTTCCATTAAGTACATTACTTTCACCGAATCTTTAGCGCTTAGTATTTAGTTAGCGTAAAGAGCGAGCATTTGCATAAAAATACTTTAAAATCCGGCGAAAGATGTTGCCAACTCAGTAAGATTCTTAAGCTAAATTCAGCTCAAAATTGAGGTGGAAGTAGGTCAAAATTAGAATCAGTCGTAAATATTAGGAACAATTGACTATGTTGTTATTTATATCATATCTTTCGAAATAATAAACTCTTGTGTATTTGTAAATATTTATTATAATTGACGACCGATGTGGCGCGGCGGGCGAATGTCCGTCGCATTTACCACATGGCTTCCCCTATACTTAGCTACTGCTAAGTAGACTTCTACAGGTTGATAATGCTAATGAAAGGTGTTTTTTTTTATTTAAATTTTTTAATTTAAATAAGTTGCTTAAAATAACTTCAGGCGGTCGGAGTCTCGCACGATTCCACGTTCATTTTCATGTTCTATATATTTAGAACACTATTCAGATTTTATTTAAATATATTTTTTATTTATTCATACAACATTTATTCAAGTGCGCCTTATCTTGTTAACTGAATTAACTGGCTAAATATAGCCTGAGGGTGGTTCCGCTGGCAACATTACCAGGGACTTTCAGCAGCTCCAGTAATGAGGCATTTTCAGCCAGTTTATTTTGAATGCGGCGATTCGGAGAGTTTAAATGGAGGTGTGGATTTTCTGAAATAATACTAAGGTTTTAGTTTTATTTGTGTACGAAAATGAACTTTGGTTTTTTTGTAAGACTTTTCATGGTGATTTAATTTGAGTACGCTTGACACTTAATACTAACGAAAAAACTAAATGTTTATACAGTTTTACACCTACATAATCATTACACTTAAATATTTATATTATTCTGTTTTTTAGTATTTGTTGTTATAGCGGTGACAGAAATACATCATCTGTGAAAATTTCAACTCTCTAACCATAGAATAAGAAACTCCATATTCTTAGTCTTAACTATCACGGTTCATGAGATACAGCCTGGTGACAGACAGACAGACGGCGGAGTCTTAGTAATAGGGTCCCGTTTTACCCTTTGGGTACGGAACCCTAAAATACACTATTGATCAAGTTGAGGTATAAACTTAACTTATTTCACTTTATTAGACCTTATATTATAACCTTTGTATACTTTAAACTCCTGAACCTTAATGTAATAGTTGTAAGTATTAAGTATCAACAGAACATGATATCTCAATGACTTGCTCGTTCCTCGCGACTAGGTTCGAGCGTGACTGGGTTACTAAACATCTTTCAGCGTAGTTCTTAAACTTTCCTGACTATTGCTTAGTTTCTTTCAGTTTGTTAAGCTTGGGTTTATGTAACGCGCAATGGTTAACTACAGTTTCTTTTTCGTGTGAGCTTTAGTTTACAGTCTCACATATTGCGTATTTTCCTTCAGTTACAAGCACATGAGGCTAACTTAAGGAACGTGACCTGTAAAACAATGCTTTGTTGGTGATGAGGTGTTTTATTAGTAAGTAGTTTAAAAAATTATATAAACTTATAGGTATATCTTATAGATATAAATTGAACATTATAATTTACAATACGTAACTACCGTGAAACGTTATTAACGAGTTAGATATGCTTCTGTCTACCCCCCTTAGGTACTTACTGAAAGATCTTAATTAGGTTCTGGTACATATGTCTACAGTCAATGGAAATCACAGTCATTGGGATTTATTTTTAGTACCGTGAACCGTTTATTGTTGATAAACTTTACAATACCTGCATGGCTATACTTATCTACCTTCGTATTTTGATGCAGTAAAATCTCTAGCTTCCAAACCATCCAAAACAAAGTTACTGAAAAATAGCTGGTTCTTCAGCCCAGCTGATGCCAGAGCAAAGTCGCGGAAAGATTTCAGAAACTTCTTTAAACTAGTTGATGTATAGTTGCACTTCAAAAGGCATTATGTACCCGTCTGACTTTTGAGCTTGTCTCTTCTGTCTTTTAAACTTTCTTAGAGCTGATTACCGCTTGTTTTGGACTAAAATTACCATACTTTTACTTTTGATTTTGCCTTACTTTCCTAATCTAATTTGACTATACTGGGTGTAACAAGACCACTTCTGAATACTCCAGGAACGTGTAAAGTTACCTACAACAAGGTTTAATAGATTACCACTTGTCTGATAGTGAGTACCTAGTTTGCTACGATATTTTGCCGAAATTCTTATTTATCAACCAGCGATGTATTTCGTACAGCGGTAAATGCGCCGCCGGTCAGATGATCACGATTTTTTTTTAGATTGTTTTTGTAATTCGTCGTTTTTACGCGTTTTTGAATAAGATGATTGAATAGGTACTTATGTTTATTTTATGATATATTGCCTATAATGATGCTGAAAACACGAAGAAATCTGATAAAAAATTGAGTTTTTTTTTGTAATCATTAATATACTAACATGTGCTCAATATTTTTATAGTTAAACATAGTACTTGATGTCAGAAATATGTATTTCTCCGGACGAACTCTTTTACAAAGAGCTCTAAACTCCTTAACTTATATTCAATTAATGTGTGTGTGTTGCCATGTATTTGTGGTATTAATTCCTATCTCGTAATTTCCTTTCAAACTCACGCAACCAAGTTTTAGCACGTTAGAGAAGCATTAAACTAGGTTACTTTAGTTGTCAAGACTCGAGAACTTGCGAATTCAAACAAACTATACCCACACTATCAAGTTAGTTAGTTTTTGAGCGGTTATGGGTATTATTATCAGATATAATAGATCCGTTTTTCTATTTCTGTTTATCCTTTCCATCCAAAGGTTGTCTGGAAGAGATCGCTTTTAGCGATAAGACCGCCCGTTGTACTCAGTGCTTATAATTATTTCTATTGTGTGTTTACTTCTTTGTGTACAATAAAGAGTTAATCTATCTATCTATCTAATCTATACTGGTACAGGCAGAAACTCGAATAAATTTGACTTTTGTAGGCACGTGTACAAAAAACAGTAGGCAAAAGAGCGTTTTTTTAGATGTTTTTTTTACCAGTAGATTTATTTGGCACTAGCGGTCCGTCTTGGCTTCGCACGGGTTTTAGTAATGATCCCTAATTTTTTTTGAAATATAATATAGCCTTTGTCACCCGGGAATAGCGTAGCTTCCCAACGGTAAAAGAATTTTTCAAATCGGTCCAATAGTTTCGGAGCCTATTCAATGCAAACAAACAATAAAAACTTTCCTCTTTATAATATTGGTATGGATAAATATTTTACTTGGATTAAAAATGTTATCTTGCATGATCTAGTGTGCGTTTAGAAATAGAAAGTGCTGAGTTAAATTTGAATTCCTATGACGCGCCATTCTTATACACACAGCGCTAAAAGATTAAAGAATTTCAAATTATTCAATTACATAAAAAATATTTAGGATAAGGCATAAGTTATCTAGTAGGGTGGAAGGTGTGGATATGTGCCAAATGTAATACTGGAATGTACCTCTGACTAGCCCCCACAAACATCTACAATAAATCTTAAGTGGCTATTTTGTTCTAAGAGATCTATGGGATATTTATATATCTTAGGATTTTTTTTATTCAAATCACAGTACAATTTATTTCTAATTGGTCACACGTTGTGCTAAGACCACAAGTAATGCTGGTTAAAATGCCACCGAAATTACATAACACAACTTAAAATAACCCTAGAAAAACTATTTAAATCTTTTTTTGTCATCTGTGGCATCGAGATGTGAACGAAAATGTTTCATAGGTTTTGACTAAGAATATGTCTTCTTATTCTATGGGTTTTGAAGAGACGCCATCTTTTTCTTCAACATCAATGACAGCTGACTTTACTTTTATTACTGACTCGACTTGACTAAAAACTATTTTACTAACCACTTGACATTGGCAAAATTTACTTTAGTCCATATTCTTAGGGACAAAATTAACTGTCGAATGACGGACAAGTGCCACAGGGAAAAAAGAAGAAAGAGGTTTACTTTCCGGGCCCTGTGACTGTGTTTTCCATCAGTGAGGATATTGCAGTACGAACAGAGTTTAATATAGAGGCTATAGTACGCGATAGCGTGACGACGCCCATTGTCCATCCGTTGCATCGCCTCCCCGGCGATTTAATTAAACTACACATGACGGGGCCGTATTCAAGGAACTTTCAAGAGCTTTGCTTTACTAAGCGGACAGCCAAGAGTGGAATTCCTTGCCGTCTGTGTTTTTGCGTATGTAGAATGTTTTTCGGGGCTTGCTTGGTTTTAGCGTCATAAAATAGGGGTAAGAGTAAACATGTTGCTGTATAAATCATCTATATTAAATGCAAGAGCCTTTTGATTTTTACTATGTGTACATGTACCTATCTATTGAAGTTGAATCACTCCAGATACTGGGATAGCAAAACCAGACCAATAAATTTTTAAATAGTCGACTCCGATCCAAGCGTCGGCCATCTTGTCTGTCAAGCAGACTACCGTCAATCTTCGTCAGTATTGCCAGTACAATAAAATCAACTTCTACCAAAAATAATTTTCAAAATGTCTAAAGTACTCTAGAATCTTACAAAATGAATGAAAAAGCCGTAAGTTAAATAAATACTTTTTGGCTGTAATAAAGAACTTGATAATACGTATTAATGTATAAAAACTTCTTGTATTTAATAGTATTCAAATGTCGTCATTACTCTTAATGAAATATTGGTGGACAAATTCGAAGTAATCTCGAAATAGTTACACTCTGTTTTGTCTTATTTGGAACTTGTCAATGCAAAAGACAAAACACAACTAACCACAACCAAAAAACCAGAGACCACTCCACCGTGTCCACGAAGTGTTGATCGTCGTAACCACAGCAAGTCAAAATCTTCCTAAAAATGCTTCGTAGAGAAGCAAAACACGTGTCGATATCTAAGGGTTGAAGTAGCGGAATAGACTATACATTAATCGTCTATTTTATAATACTACAATGGACTTCCACAAAGTCACGCCTAAATCAATAAACTAAAAAACCAGAGTGTATACCAGCTGAGTTGTGAGGCCAGTTATGTATAATGTAAGTTTTTTAAAAAGAAGTTTAAGATATTTTTAAGAAGTCTACTTTTTATTCCCTGATTGCATCCACCTCCTTCACTCCTTAATGACAAAGCTAGGAATCCAGTACTGATGTTCCAGGGCTTCGGGCGTAATGAAATCCTAATGTACGGTTATTTCCGTCCTGTGTCTACGCTATTAAGGATCAAAATGGCTATTTTGTTTTATGAAGATAGCAATAGCTTGAAAAAGATATAATAATGAACTTACAATTAGGCTCTTTTCATTCTAACTGTACTACAATTCGGATTAGATAGGTAACATATTTGACGACCGATGTGGCGTCAAATAAAATATATATTTAAGGGGGCTCTTATACAACAAATTAATTTTTTGCTGTTTTTATCAAAGATCATGGTACGGAACCTTTTGTGCGCGAGTTTGACTCGCATTTGGCCGGATTTTTTTATTCTACCTGCCATAGTCTGTTTATTCCTATGCATATGTGTCGAATAAATGTATTTCCTTCCTTTCTTTCCAAGTAAGCGCGCCACATACGTACCTACTCTAGTTTTTATTCTGAAACGTGTCATTTCCCTCGCAATGTTTTCTTTCACCATTTCAAAGCAGTTATTTATTAAATCCAAAAATTATGCTAATCTAATTTTTTGCCTGCAGATATCCAACACTTGCAATATCTACTACAACATTAAATAAACGTGTGTGATAGTGAACTCTCAGTGCCTGAATTAAGGATTACATTAGCTTGCGTACCACATCTGCGGAATAACGTATGAATGTTGTACGCGATATCTTTCAGCACAAGCCCGCATAATCTTCTATAAGGGTCTTTATCGCCATGGCTTATACATAAACAGCTGGCTCACTACAGTTGAATTGTAATATGTAGGTCAGACGATCCAAATCTTCTTCTAGGCTTGGTTGCGAGGAACTGGCGCTTAGATTCACCTAGATTTAAGACGTTTCAAGATGATCCCTGCGGATTTTACAGAATAAATGCTTTTTGACTTTAACTTTGAAATAGGTAAGTCCAATTTTTTTGTATTAATCAAAGCACTCTGGCATATGGCCCACCTGATGGTAAGTGGTCACTGTCGCCCATAGACACTGACAAAGGTAGGCGTTGTCGGCAATTAAGCAATTAAGCAAGTCCTTCAGAGTATACTCTGAAGGACTTGCTTAATTTCTTTTTAAAATAGTTTATATCATAAACACCTGAGTTCATTCATTCCACAGCTTGAGCGTGCGCGGAAGAAATGTATCACAAATGTAGAACTTTCCTATGTTTGTATGTTTGTGTATTTTTGCGTTAAGTGTGCAAGCTTTACTGTGAAAACCAGCTGTTTTCTTTAAGCTACGCTAAGGGCCTTTTCGAGCCATAATCATTATACTACAAATTGTGGCATTCATAATCTTCTGTAGCATTACATACTACTATAGGACACAGGGTCTTATGGCAATTTGGCTTTAGATAACTTGATGGGTTTAGTAAATACTAAATAAATTATTGTAAACATTATTGATTATTATATATTTACAAAAAAATACTCAGTTTTAGCCTTTGCATTTATCAACGACTTTATAGTTAGGTAGTTGAATTAGTATTTTACTTAAAAATATACTTGAGGATTTTTTATACCGTCTTGAAAAAAATATGGCGTGGTAGGTAAATGGAATAGAAGCAAAGATAGTTTATTAATTGATTTACCAATGTTTATATTGGCTAGGCACTATAAAATATTTTTTTCATATTTTACAACAATAGTAGTAACATAAAAAAAAGTTTCGCTAGTAAACATATTTATATACTTTGTATAAGAATTTCAGGGTTAAAACAATACAATACAAGCAAGGTCAGAAAAGTATACAAAGTTTAGTTATCAGTAAGTAATGTTTCAATCAGCTGATTTCTTCAGAGCAGATCTGAAGGCAATCTACGTAATGGTCTCTCAAACAGCTCATATGTCAAGCACCAGATGCCGCCCGCCCTAATACCTTGGGCAGTTTATCATCTGGACGTAAAATAAATCTTGCACTGCACAAAAAAAGCTTGCATCAGACTGAAAAGGTTTTATTTCGGGCATGTAACGTAAACGCCTCGATAGCCTAGTGGGAATGACTCCGCCTTCTGATCTTAAGATTGTGGGTTCAAATCCGGACTGCACTAATGTATTTTTCAAACAATTATAATTACATAAAAAACATGTGTATTTCAGATTAAGAGGATGTTTGCTTCGCTAGCTCCATTCAGTGTATGCTCAAAGGTATTAATACTTCGGTTGGCCATCCATAGAAGGCTCTACGACGTCTCTACGACGCTACGTCAGTGCTACGAGGCTCGTAGCTCTTGTAATTTGACAAGATGACGTCACGAAGAGTGTGTTCTTTGTTTGGAAAGTGCTTGCTATACAGAGCTCCTAAAACTGCCTCAGTTAAGAAAAACTTATTAATATTAATTTTTAAATTATTAATATTTACATTATTTTCTAGATAATTTTCTACAGTATTGTGCTATATATATTTTAGTAGTAGTAGAGCTCTTTGTGAAGGACTCCTCCAGGGAAGTACTATCACTATGCCTATTTCTGCCGCGAAACAGCTTGCTGTGTTCCAGATTGAAAGATGTAGGTGCCAGTGAAATTACAGCCTAAGACTAGATATTATTCTACTCATACATACAAAATCTACTTAAAAAACGACCTCGCATTACACAAAAAACAGTGATAATTCAGAACCAACGTTCTAGTATACAATTCTATTAAACGCAGAAACAATACAACTTTACCTCTTGAGATGCGATTTCGTCTAAACGTGAATTGCGTTCAAGAAATCCCCGTTTTGTTGTTCAAAGCGTCTCAATTCTACTTAAACATAATTATTTTGCATAATTATTGCAGCGTAAGCATAATTATTGCGCTTATTACCTATCTCTTTCATCACCGACGCTAATGCAATATCGGCTAAAAACCCGCATCGTTACTCTTGCTTTAATAAAATATGCCTACATTTTTTATCTCAAATACTTGAACTATCGTGCACTTATTTGTGGCATTATTCTATTTCTAACACCAATACTGTTTAACAATGGATAGTAAGGGCGATAATCTTAACGTATACTACCAGAACGTCCGGGGCTTACGTACAAAAACTAGTTTATTTCATCGTAATGTATGCCTTAACTCGTACGATGTTATTGTGCTTACTGAAACCTGGTTGCGTGATAGTATATCGGACTCGGAACTATTTGATGACCGATACATTGTGTGGCGGCGTGACAGGGACTACGACCTAACACAGCAGGACCGCGGTGGTGGTGTGCTGATAGCGGTGCGGAGAGATTTAACTGTCACGGCGCAGCCTGGTTTTAGCTCCACGGCCGAGGATCTGTGGCTTACTCTTTCAGTACTACCGAAACATTGTGCGAGTCCAATCACCCTCCATCTATGTGTGCTATACCTATGCAAACAAAACAAAGGTAATTCATTTTCGACTCAACTAAATAACTTTTTGTCTAAGCTTAATGACGTAATCCTCACGCATCCCGAGGATAAATATCTTGTCATGGGGGATTTTAACATGAGTAGCATACAATGGTTATCTAGCAAGCGCGAGGATTATAAATTGTTTCCATCGAATATGTGTACGCATGACGAAATTACTTTAGTAGACGACCTTAACTTGCATAATTTAAACCAGTTTAATGGGCTGCTGAACAAAGAAAACAGGATTCTTGATCTTGTTTTATCTAATGATACGGTTACTGTAACGGATAGCGATGACGACCCGCTCGTACCTATTGATCCACTGCATAGGTCACTTCTAATTAAGGTGGAATTTGTAGAAATACCCCTGCTTAAACCTAAACCTTACATCAAATATTTATACAATAAAGGGAACTATGACTTAATAAACAATGAAATCTCAAATGTTCAGTGGAACGTCGAACTTCAAAATAAATCATTAGACGAGGCTATGGGTTATTTTTATGGTATACTTAAGTTACTGCAGCAAAAACATATCCCAACTAGGTTAGTTAGATCACACGTATACCCTAAATGGTACTCACCAGCCCTGATAAAACTCATAAAAGAAAAATATAAATTTCTACGTAAATACAGAGTCTACAACAACACAGCTGACCTCCAAAGCTTCAAATGTCTAAGGGAAAGAGCCCGTAATCTAGAACTTACTTGCTATCAGCACTATCTAGATTCTGTTGAAAATTCTATAGAAAAGAACCCGAAACACTTTTGGTCATTTATTAAGTCCCGTTCGAAATCCAATAGTATGCCAAGTAGTATTAAATATAACAACGTAGTAGCCTCTACTGGTGAGTCCATCTGCAATTCTTTCTCTTCATACTTCTACTCAACATTTCTCTCATCTAACCCTACCACTCACAACTCTGACACCATATCGATGGGAACGCAGGAACCAGATTCTCAAGCAAGTATTGGTTCAATTATGATAAATAAATCAGAAATTTCAAAATTTTTAGCGAACTTAGATCCATCCAAATCGGCAGGTCCTGATTATCTACATTCCATTTTCTTGATTAAATGCGCAGAAACTGTTGCAATTCCACTTTCAATTTTATTCGAAAAATCCATGCGCGAATCCTGTTTCCCCCCCCTCTGGAAGTCTGCCTTCATCACACCAATACATAAAAAGGGGTCAAAACTAGATGTAACTAATTACCGGCCGATCTCCAAGCTTTGCATCGTGTCTAAAATATTTGAGCGGGTTATATACAATCAAGTGTATGCAGCATTAAAAAATTCGTTTAGCCCTCTTCAACATGGGTTTTTGAAAGGACGTTCGACTGTATCAAATCTTATACTTTTTAATGAGTACATAACTGACGCAATGGATTCTGGTGGTCAGGTGGATGTGGTCTATACTGACTACAGCAAAGCTTTTGACAGAATAGACCACAGCACCTTGATCTCTAAACTCCGGAACATAGGAATCCATGGAGACTTACTTAGATGGTTTGCATCTTATATCGACAAAAGATCTCAAGCTGTAGTCATTAATAATTATATATCTAGTTGGGTTACTGTCCCAAGTGGGGTTCCCCAAGGATCCCTGCTTGGCCCACTTCTTTTTGCTATTTTTGTTAATGATATCGCAGATTGTTTTCATAGCTCTAATCTGTTATGCTTCGCAGATGACATGAAAATCTACAAAAAAATATCTAGTGTATCTGATGCTGAAGCGTTGCAGAACGACTTGACTAGACTTGATGACTATTGCCTTCTTAATAAGCTCGATCTAAATCCAGTAAAATGTTCTGTTACTACTTATACCCGCAAGACTAATATTATACTTTCCACTTACACACTTAAAAATCAAACTCTTCAGCATACTCAACAAACACGTGATTTGGGAGTTATCCACGACTCGAAGCTAATTTTTGACGAACACATTGCATACATTGTGAGTAAAGCGCATAAAGCCCTGGGGTTTGTTATGAGAAGTTCTGTTGGTTTTAAAAAAGGTAAAACACTAAAGATTCTCTATTGCACTTTTGTTCGTAGTATATTGGAGTACGCGTCACAACTGTGGAACCCTAGGTACGATATTTACATCAATCGAATTGAACGAATCCAAAAGAAATTCATGAAATTCTTATGCTTTAAACTACACATTCCATACAACTCCAATGACTATCTACATCTGTGTAAACGTTTCCATCTATTGCCACTAAGCACAAGACGAGATATTTCTGACATAACTTACTTACTCAAATTAGCAACTAACCAAATTGACTGTCCTGATCTACTCAATAAAATTAAATTAAACGTTCCCCCCATACGTAAGAGATATAACCCGCCCCTTTATATTCCATTTGTCAATACAAATTACCGGCAGAGTTCATTTATCTACAGAGCGGCTAATAAATTCAACAAAGATAACAAGACAATAGAAATGGACTTGTATTGTACGAGCGTGAGCTCTGCGCGGCGGCTGCTGAGTGGTCAATTCTTTAAGTAGGTAGGCAAATGCCATTTAATTTGTTATTATTTCAACTTTTTCTTTGTAGTATGTTTAGATTCAGCATGTAGGTGTAGGTAGATAGATAGATAGATAGATAGAAACATTTATTCAGACCACCACTAAACAGTAGGTAGGTAGTTAAATTGAATGTTTGTTTGCGTTTTCTTGTCTCCTAGTTTGTAACTAATCGTGAGGACCGCTAATTGGCTCTTCTGTTAACTAGATTATTTAGCATAATTTTTTTGTAAGCTGTTGGTCTTCCTTAAATAAATAAATAAATAAATAAATAAAATACTCCGAAACAAACTTTTGTTGAACTTTGAGCCGTATTTATAGCGTGAAAAGGGTGTGTTTAGCATGTAGGTCACGTCTGCATCCATATGTGGCCGGCAGTCTGCGGGTACAGCTTGAGGAATGAATGCGAGGCACGTGACCTGTCGAAAACTTCTGGTTTTGGGGAAACCTCGAAAAAACTTGATATTGTGCATAAGTTTGCACAACACTGTTGGCTACTAAAATTTGGGGTTCCTTAAAACCTGGTATTGTTCTTGAAAGCCCTAATAAAATCGAACCCTTTTAGCATGAGACTGTGAAACTTTATGATTTTATTTCTTAGGGCACACCGGTGCACCGGTGCACCACCGCGGTGGTCTAGTGGGAGTTACCCCGCCTTCTGGTTTTAAGGTTGTGGGTTCATAGCAAAATCTATTGGTACACGACCGGATTCGAATCTGGTCGTGTACCAATAGATTTTGCTACAAATTGAGAGCCTCCTCCTTTTTTGAAGCCGGTTAAAACATATAAAACAATGCTATGTATCAAGCACGATAGAATCGTCAGTCAAAACTTTACTTTAGTCCATATTCTTAGGTTAAAACGTCGTTTTTGACAGTTTTCAATCGTGCAAGAGATTACAGTAGCACTTATAACATAATCCACAGGCTTTGTAGCACATATAGGTACGGTGACAATACTTCCCCTAACGAACTTTTCCCAAGAAGCTCTAATCTCCAAGACAAAAACAAGTCAAGTGCGAGTCGGACTCGCGCACGAAGGGTTTCGTACCATTATCTATCATAAAAACAGCAAAATTGTCACGTTTGTTGTATGAGTCTCCAAAAAAAAATTTTTATTTCGTTTTTAGTATTTGTATTTGTTGTTATAGCGGCAACAGAAATACATCATCTGTGATTTCAACTCTCTAACTATCACGGTTCATGAGATACAGTCTGGTGACAGACAGACAAATAGACAGCGGAGACTTAGTAATAGGGTCCCGTTTTACCCTTTGGTTACGGAACCATAAAAAAAGGTATATTTTAACGTAAGCAACACACAAGCAGAACAAGGAATTTTATAGTCTATTACTCCAATTTATTACCAATCCATTCTTACTAAACTAACTTCACTGTCATAGAATCTTCGATCTTCAATTTATAGATGTAAGGTTTAGTATAGATTGTTAGGTGGTGATAAAAATCCTTGATTTCGCGGTCGAGTTGCTCGAAGTCCATGAATGGACTTGGCCATGTTGTCTGCGACCAATGGTCCAATATTCATAAATTTAGGGTTCTCTGTCAATATCATTAAATTTTATATGTACTCTGGCTTCAGAAGAATTTCATTGGTGCAATTTAATAGACGATTGGGTCCTGTTTATTGGAAACTGGGGTTTCTTACAAGGGTCTTGAACTGAAACCGAAGAAGTATTATTTTGACTCGCCTTACAGTACAAACATTTGTGTGATGAACGTGGATGTGTGTTCTCTGTCTGGGTGTTATATTGTGTTCTAAGTAGGCATGTTTCTACAAAAAAAACGTATATAAGTATTTTATCAGTTGTTTGATTCATATAATGTTGATTAAATCCTACTATTATAAACGCGAAAGTTTGTTAGAGTGGGTGGATGGATGGATGGATGTTTGTTACTCTTTCACGCTCTAACCAGTAGACCGATTTGGATGAAATTTGGAGTAAACATAGATTATAACTTGGATTAACATTTACTTTTTATTCCGAAAAAATAACGGAAACGGGAAAAAACTGCCACGCGGGCGAAGCTGCGAGCGGCCGCTAGTAAATAAACTAAATAATAAATAAAACAAATTAATATAACTGCGAAATTTTCAAAAATGTGTTTTTGTAGATTACTTCTCTTGTTTCATAATACTATGAACATATTATACTTACCATAAATATTATAGTTATTTAAGTACCTTCTATGTTCCAGCGTGCGCCTGAGGTAACACAGTAATTGCTGTCTGGCATTATTACCATAAGTATTAGCATTTATGCTCTGTGGTGTTAGAAAATAATTGGGCCTTGGTGATATTATGGAAGATTGGTCTTAGCCGTAGCTTGATCCTAAAGCATGTTGTCGACCAATAACTAAGCTACACCAAAAGTAGATACAGTTAAATATAATTATACGTTTGACTGCAATCTCACCTGATGTTAATTGATGATGCGGTCGACGGTGCAGCATGCATACTTAGAAGATACCTATTCACTCTTCTCTTGGAAACATCCAAATTATACTTGACTGGAAAAACAGATGAGAGATGAGAACAACGAGTTCCATTCCTTTGCTGTACGCATAATAAAAGTTGAGGCAAAATGTGATGGTAATATACGAATATTTCAGTTAAGTGAGGTAAGCTAAACTAACTACTCAGCTAGCTTTGTTTGACAGCGGGCTTAAAGAGCCTTTGACGAAAATATCTGAAAATATTTTTGTTATTTTAGTCTAGGATAATAAGCGTTCTCAACTTCTTTTGTTCTCAAATAATCAGCAAAATGAAAAAAGTTTGTAACCAAATAGATTAAATTAATTAATTGGCGGGGAAAGTTATTTCTTCTTTGTTTTAATCAGAAATGCTTACTTTGACTCGAGAATTTATATAAATCGCACATTCGTAGAGCTCTTTCTGACGGGCTCGTCCAAAGAATATCACCATGCCTATCTCGATTTGCTGTGTTCCGGTGTGAAGGCTGTCAAAATACAGGCATGAGTCTTAACACCTGTATACCTCAGGTTGGCGGATGCCGAGCAGTGTATCATCGGGCACGTACCTGACTAGTGTAACCTACAAGGCAATACTTTGTTATGGACGGTGGTAGTCACTTAACATCAGGTGGGGTGCTTGTTCCATCAGCAAGATGCATAAAAAAAAGTGTAGCAGTCGTTGGGGAAGTGAAAACCGGACCAAAAAGTACACATATACACACAGTACATGTGAATGGAAAGCGTTCGGTGACGATGACGCGAGTTCCATGACTTTTGTTCACCCAAAAAGTGCTTAACGCGCATAAAGTTTTCACTTCTAAAAATAAACGCTATAATAATTATTAGCCTGAACGATTCCGCTGCTGGTCTAAGAACTTAATATTTGTGGGGTTTTGCCGTAGTCACTACGCTTGGCAGGTGGTTTGCTGACCGCAGTATTTATGACTAGCGGCCGCTCGCAGCTTCGCCCGCGTCGCAGTTTTTTCCCGTTCCCGTTATTTTTTCAGGATAAAAAGTAGCCTGTATGTTAATCTAAGTTCTAATCTATGTTTATTCCAAATTTCATCCAAATCGGTTTACTGGTTAGAGCGTGAAAGAGTAACAAACATCCCTCCATCCATTCATCCATCCATACTTACAAACTTTCGCGTTTATAATATTAGTAGGATATGTATGAACATGCTTGTTCTGTATCTGGATGTCATATTGTATTTTCTAAACCAATATATTTATGTATTCTATCAGGGACCCAATTTTCACAACAAAATATCATCAAATTCATGTTTTTTTTTTGTGGCATCTGTCCGTCTTGCGGACAATTTTGCCAATGTCAAGTGGGTTAAATAAATTCTTTTGAATTTGATCGTGTCAATCTCTAAATGGCAATCTTGAAATTGACATTTCAGGCAGGCCCAATTTTGACAATCGAATTTTTGTCTCAACTCAAAAAATACGAGGAGTGTAGTTTAGAAATATAGTTGGCAACGGTATTGGCATGCATTTACCGGGTACCACGCGGACAAAACCATGGACAGAAGCTGATCAACCCTATGGTGTAGGTACTCAGTTCCACCGTCACGTCGGTACACGTACCTACCGAATTAGTTTTAAGGTACCGTAATAACCATTCACCTGTGACCATAACACCACATAATGGGCCACATCTCAGTCGAATTACTGACATGTCCGGACAAACTCAATTATGATCACGCCTGGTCTGATAATTCGGTTTGGGGTGCTGGGTTTGCACTGGAAACAGAAACGGCCTCACGATTTTAATCCTCAGGTATCGTAGACATCTATACCGGGAGTAATAAGTCTACTTCCAAAAACTGAAACTACACGCATTCAGATCATGATTATTATTACTTTCATAAGATTATTGTTTGCATGAAATTATAATGAGTTAGTGTAATTGGTGATGTCCCCGTTCTAATGAATAATTAAATAAATAACTAAATTACAGAAAAAAACTACACTTTTTATCCGTTTTTTCTTGTTTTCGATATCAAGGTCGACAATAAATCGCAATATAAACATAAGTACCAAATTATTTTATGTTAAAAACGCGTACAATCGTCGGTGCGATCGGTGTGTTGCTCTCGCGGCGGCCAACGACTGAGCGGCGGCGGAGCGCTGTACGAAATACATCGCTGGTTCATAAATAGGAATTATAATCGTAATTAATCGTATTACTCTAAATCTAAACTGTCGGCTAAGTGGTTTATATTCTATAAGACTTTGCTGTAGGTAATTTTACACGTACGGGTATTCTATTACACCCGGTATAGATTTGGTAGATACACTAAATTTACAGCTCTAGGTGTAGGGATCGTTCGGAGATATACCACCGCCATGTCTATTTTAGCCGGCAAGTTTCCGTTCTGAAGGGGAGGGTGCCGGTGAATTTACAGGCACATGAGGCACACTAAGGTTATGGACGCAGAATAGTGCATTATTGGGTATACGTTCTTAACAAACGTCAAAAACACCAAAATCCCAATTTTTTCGTATGTTCTTGGAGCTCAGACGAGATTGAAGCTAGAATTGATTGTTAAAATTGGGCTTGACTTAAATGTCAGATTCAATGAAAACCATTTCGAGATTTACATGATCGAAACTTGGTTTTGATGATATTTCGTTACGCGAGGGTCTCTGATTTGCCATCGGCTTGTTCCATCAGCAAGTCGAATAAAAAATGGTATCAGTGGTCACCCATCCATATGGTGACCACGCAGAGCGACCCTTAATTTACTCAACCAGAAATAACCGAGATATCTACGTCACGAACACTTTAGGGCTTCACTATTATTGTGTTACGTAGCCACAAGTTTACAGCGGTTACCTATTTCATATTCATAGAACCTCTCCATCCAAAATTTACGTCTATTCTTGGTATAATATGCTATTCTGATACCATTGTGTAATGTGTTAGCATTATCATTAATACGAATGGGCAGCATGGTCTTGTAAAACACGGTAGCCGGTGGATTGTTTTCTAATAATGGCTACCATAGTTGTTTTTCTCAAGACCACGCTATCGTCACGCTATCTATTTATAGTAATGAAATAGTCTTTTTATAACTTTACTAGCGGCTGCGCGCAGCTTCGCCCGCGTGGCAGTATTTTTCCCGTTCCCGTTATTTTTTCGGGATTTTTATCTTTTTAATCTATATGTTAATCCAATTTATAATCTATGTTTGTTCCAAATTTCATCCAAATCGGTTTACTGGTTAGAGCGTGAAAGAGTAGGTAACAAACATCCATCGATCAGTATTTACAAACTTTCGCGTTTATAATATAATAGTAGGGTTTTTGGGTGTATTTGGGGTGATAAAAAGTAGTGTCCACCCCAGGAGAAAAGAAACTCTCATTCTCAGTTACTTACGTATTTACAATCAAATCTAGTTTTGTTTATCGTAAGTGAAACTTTTATTCAAAACTGTCATGTCGCGTCGTTGCCACGAGCATTCCACCACATCTTATAAAAATAATAACATAGTCATGAGCTTGTTACATTACTGGCAACGGTCCGTCTAATCTAAAATGACAGACAGAAACAAAAGATAAATTACAGAAAGGAGAAAAGACACGAACGACGAGAAGTAAAAGCTTCAACTTAGTAACTAAGCGAAATAGGCGAAATAGGCGAAATGGCTCCTCTGTGCGTGAGTACTTGGGTCCATCATAAATATCAAATATCTAGCCTTTTAGACTATAAAACTCCGTAAGCTGGGTTTGCCGAAAGGATAACTCCTCCCATCCGGTACCGGACATTTGATATGAAAAATGTAATATCGACGGACAACTTTGAGCGAGTTTTCTTTTTCTCGTTCGGGTAAATTGATATTTATAGTGTTAGAGGATCTTTCTAAAGAGTCTTGACATCCGTAGCCATTTTATATTTTACTAGCTGTTGCCCGCGACTTCATCCGCGTGGTTCGTTTTTTCCGACTTAACACTTATCATATTAAATGACGCTGTTAGTCTGTTGATATTTTACTGATCGATAGAACGAAGCGATCGAAAATATTAAATGTACGATTCTCTCTTACCGGCGCGCGTCGGAGCGCATTTTAAAATTTGCTGGAGGAAATTGAAACATTCACAAAGCTGTTAAGTTCCCTATTTGCATGCAATTTACGTGGTTTTGGTTGCGCGATTAACTAGAGCGATTTTGCTTTGCATATTTGCATGTGGCAATGTAGTTATAAATGTTTGATAGAGTTCATGGTTATTTATTCCATTAAAAAAAATCAAATAACATTGTATGTGGATATATAAGCAACAAATTAAAATTAACAAATTACAAGTAACAAATTAAAAAGAATCAAAATAGTCTTCGATATAACTTAAAATAAAATTTTAACTGTATCATTAGTCAACGAGATAAAGGCTTATCCGACAAACAACGATTCTTAGTACTACTTCTTCTTCGTGTCGTTGTTACAACTTCTTTAATTTTAAAGCCACTTTGACCAGTATGTGGCAATATGCACGGCATTCATCATGTGATCACTAGCAGTGCAGGAGGTGGGGTTCGATGGACACGCAAACACATGTGGCAAAGACTGCACCTGGGCTGATACTGCGTGTCGTTTTCAGTGATCATCCCCCATCTGCTTAGGTTACTTTTGCATCGACCTATACTTGAGATCGCAGTCTGTTAAGGCTCTTCCAATCTGGCCAGGGCCACCGCTATTAGGTTAGGTAGTGGGGCATAGTTAGTACTACTAACAGATGCATGTACGATATTGGAACCGGGTTTGAGTTAAGAGACTCTTCTGACTGTATCCGTTCGTTCCTATAACACAAAGCTTGTTAGCACTGTAGGCTTTGAAGCCTGTCTGTTTGTACAAAGCTTTAGGTTCAGCCTACTCCTATTATTGTAACATGACGTTACGAAATTGGGCTGTTATTTCTCAAGTTTGAAAGCTCTCAAACAATACAATTCGAGTAGCCAATTTAATTCCTTCCTTTTTTACCTGATACCACCTTAACTATCTGTAATTTATTTGTTTATTACATTAGTGATAGTTAGTTAACAGTAAAACCAAAATACTTACTACCTCAATTGAAAACTTAATTTTTTTTTTTAAATTAAAAAAATCCATAATTATAATTGTTTGGAAGATTAGATAGATGTAAATTATAAATGATGATGATTTTTTTACTAAAGTTCGGATGTTTGTGGCTCAATCACGCTGTCACTGTACCGATTTTAATAAAACTTGAAATATTGAGGTTGCGGGTTCGGTTCCCGCCTTGGGATAAATGTTTGTACGAAAGCACATGGCACACCTGATGCTAAGCGGTCACCATCACCTATAACAGCATTGCCTCGCGGGTCCCGATCGTTATGACTACATCCATCAGCCTGAGGCATACAGGTGTTAAGCCTCATGTGCCTGTAATTTCAGCTCTAGCATTATTTCTAAACGTAGCGTAAAGTTTAATCCGATTTTATCCGTTCTTGCAATTCCAGATCGAACAAATCAACATTTTGCTATGATCAAAACAATTGCCTTCGAAAACAGGGTTGACCTTCATTCACACCCCTCCGACCTTCAAAGTTTATTGAGCCACAACATTTTCTTGGTCCCAGAGTCTAAAGGGTGAACCCCCACTTCACCTTTTCCAACTGCCATCTAATATCTACCTACACAACAAAAACGTAAGGCGGATTACATACGAGGGAAAAGTACAGTAGAAATAAACTGTATTGATAAAAGCAAATCCAACTCTAGTAATGAAAAATTAGCATTGTGACTTTAATCTCCAAGCACGGTTGACTACCCCTTAGATTCTTTAGTACCAAATACCTATTCGGAACTCTTTGGGGATGTCTAAGTAGGGTAGTTAGAGGTACGTCCAGATATTGGTGCATAGCGACATTTTGCAGTAGTTGCCATCGCCGCTGCTAGAATACTAACTGGTTTTCTTACGATGCTTTCCTTCACCGCCTGAGAGCATTGCGT
This sequence comes from Electrophaes corylata, assembly GCA_947095575.1. NCBI lineage: Eukaryota > Metazoa > Arthropoda > Insecta > Lepidoptera > Geometridae > Electrophaes > Electrophaes corylata. The sequence goes on from OX352702.1 coordinate 2,823,871, forward strand.
AAATAAATAATTGCAATAAAAAAATCCATTGGTGCACGACCGGGCTCGAACTCACGATCTTAGGATTAGAAGACGGGGTTACTACCTCTAGACCACCGGTGCTCTTTACCTACTCAATTAACACAATAAAAAAGGAAATGGCATCTGGGTGTGTACCTTAGAAAACTATAAATAATGTTTTGTGCTGTTGCTTTGTGTTACACTGCGGGCCAACTTAATAGCCGTTTCACAGTAAAACTATAGCAATCTGGCATGCTGCGCAGTGTAACTCAAACCGCAATACAAGTCTTAGTTTATCGTTTTACGAAGCATACACTCTTGTCATTTCGTTTGACTGGACTACCGCCCGAAAACAGTCTCTCCTGAATCTGCAGAGAAACTTAGGCGAGTGTGTACTTTGCCTAAGGATTACAGAATGTGAGTTAAGCCTTTTGTGCTGTAGGCAGTGGGCTCGATCCTCATCGAGCACAAACATTTGTATGATGGACATAGATGTTTGTTCTCTGTCTGTTGAATGAATGTTGTATATGAATTTTAAGTATTTATTTACATACAAAAAAAAGGTATTTTATCAGCTATTTGGTTGTATTAGATTTGCTTAGTATGACGCGTGTGAATGTATGTCAATATTAATTTATTTTATGCACAATGTCACCGATTGGTATAACGCCTACAACATAATGCTGGACAGAGCCTGTGTTATGGGTACTAGATGACTGATATACTTAATACAATGCATTACATACATAGATATTTTTTATTATGCATATAAAACACCCAGAACACCCGGAATAAATATTTGCTGATTGTACAAACATTTATCCCGAGGCGGGAAACGAACCCGCCACATCGGTCGTCGATAGGTTGCATAACAATGAGGCAAGACTATTCTGCAACTATAAAGCTCATTTGGCAATGCAAGCTGTTATATAGTGACATGCCAGTTTTACTGCTTGATAACTGGATGAAAAAATATACTAAGTGCTACATCCCTGGACAGACTCAGACCAGATGTAGTTTTTCCAAAAGCGTCGGCCGTCTTATTACGGTGATTCTGACTTAATACATCAACCATTATGTTCTAGCTTGGATAATATGTCGGGGTATCTTCGACTCACAATGTAACGCTTAAAACTTTATCCTATGTAGGAAGGGAAAAGTACATAAATTAAACGTTTAAATGGTCAGAAACATGAGCTTCGATGGCGCAGACGGGTGACGGGAGTCATCATCTTCCTGTCCTTATCCCACACTTAGTGGGGTCGGCATAATAGGTTTTTTTTTCCACTAGCCTATCAGTCGTCACCTCTGTGTATACTCCTTTCTTACTCATATCGTCGAGGGTCGTGGGTTCAAATCCTACTTAGCCCATATTTTTGGGATTATAGCTTTTTTTGTGACATACTTATGTGCAGGGAAGCACTATAAAAAGTTATTAATTATACATGACACTTCATTTTCTTAAAAATAAGAACAGTGTCATTTCCACCGTGATCTATATAATACCGTCATCGTGTCGAGTGTTCTACACATCAAGTGTAATGATGATGTATTTCACGCTTTACGGCCGCTTTATAGCGATCACCGTTTTTAGAGAACCGAGTTAATATTATCACGAATACTGCGGTAACACGTTCCAGTAGTTGTGGTATAATACCGTGTTGGTATTTACGCCTCGGAAAGGGAATATTGTGGTAAATTGGGAAATATGTTAGTGTGTTCGTAATTATAATCGTGGGCACACTATTTTTGCTACGTCGTAAACTATTGTCAGTTATTCTAAGCTGGGTCGCTTTTTGCTTAATTTGTATGTAAGTCTATTCATTTAGAGGACCGGTGGTCTGGTGGGAGCAACCCCGCCTTTTGATCTAAGGATCGTGGGTTCGAATCTGGTCCGGTCGTACACCAGTGGATTTTTCTACCGAAAAAAATTATGTGCGTAATGCCAGTGCTTTCTGACGAGGAAACCAGTCTATTGTTCTTCTTTTTTGTTGTTACTTTGTGGCATGTCTCTCATTCGACAGACAATTTTGCCAAGTGGATTATAATCAGTAGCTCTTTGTGAAGGGCTGGTCCGGGGAAGTAGTACCACCATGTCTATTTCTGCCGCCAAGCAGCTTCCTGTCTTCCAGTTTGAAGGGCAGTGGCGGTAAAATTACAGGCACATGAGGCTTAACACTTGTAAGCCCCAGTTCGATGGACGCTGAGAAGTGCATCGTAGGGCGCGATGGTAACCACTTAACATCTGCTTGTTCCATCAGCAAGTTACACTGAGAGAAATTTACGTAGCCGGATTACGTAATTTATGTAGCAAAACGATACAGAATGACGATTGTAGCCGGCACCATGTCGCGTACGTAGCTATACTTAAGTAGCCGGCACCATGAATTTTTTCATCGACCGGCATACGTAATTTACTCCTGTATCGTTTTGCTACTTAAAATAAGTAGCATGCAATCCTCAACTGTCCTACTAAATACCTTCATTGTATACGTACTTCACTGGCTCAGACTACTAACAGTATGGGCTCTCCTACTTATGTAATGGTGTAGAATGTACACTGTACCGGCTCAGACTACGTACAGCATGGTCTGTCCTACTTACGAACAGGTGTAGAATACGTACTATACTGACTCAAACTACTTACAGTATTGTCTCTCTTACTTATGTACAGGCGTAGAATACGTTGCTACTTAAATAAGTGGCATGCAGTTCTTCCCTGTGTACGTATTGCACTGTTTCAGACTACGTATAGCATGGTGCGTCTTACTTACGTACAGGTATGGAATATGTACTGTACCAACTCAGGCTACTTATAGCACGGACTCTCCTACTTATGTACAGTTGTAGAATACCTACTATACCGGCTCAGACTACGTCCAGCATGGCGTATCCTACTTATGTAATGGTGTCGAATATGTACTGTACCGGCTCAGACTACGTACAGCATGGTGTGTCCTACTTATGTAATGGTGTCGAATACGTACTGTACCAGCTCAGACTACGTCCAGCATGGCGTATCCTACTTATGTAATGGTGTCGAATATGTACTGTACCGGCTCAGACTACGTACAGCATGGCGTGTCCTACTTACGTAATGGTGTCGAATACGTACTGTACCGGCTCAGACTACGTACAGCATGGCGTGTCCTACTTACGTAATGGTGTCGAATACGTACTGTAGCGGCTCAGACTACGTACAGCATGGCGTGTCCTACTTACGTAATGGTGTCGAATACGTACTGTACTGGCTCAGACTACGTACAGAATGGCGTGTCCTACTTACGTAATGGTGTCGAATACGTACTGTACCGGCTCAGACTACGTACAGCATGGCGTGTCCTACTTACGTAATGGTGTCGAATACGTACTGTACCGGCTCAGACTACGTACAGCATGGCGTGTCCTACTTACGTAATGGAGTCGAATACGTACTGTACCGGCTCCGACTACGTACATCATGGTGTGTTCTACTTATGTAATGGTGTCGTATACGTAGTGTACTGGCTCAGACTACGTACAGCATGGTGTGTTCTACTTACGTACAGGTGTGGTACTAGTACTATACTGGCCCAGATTACTTACAGCATGGTGTGTTCTACTTATGTAATGGTGTCGAATACGTACTGTACCGGCTCAGAACTACTACAGGTTGCATGGATAAGAGCCAGTATAGTACGTAACGCCGAAACATAAGTGGGAAAACACAATGTTGTATGAATACGAGCTAGTATAGTACATGAACAACACCTAAGCATAAGTAAAAACACCATGTTGTATGAATACGAGCTAGTATACAACATAAAAAGCACATTCTAAGCATACAATCAATCAGTTAAATATATAATAATAATACAACACCTAAACAAAGTATAACACTCCATGGTATTAAGTCCGAGGCAGTATAGTATGCCAGTAAACAACATTTAGCACATAAGTACAAGTAAAACTCTTAATGTTTTCTTTACTTCTTTAATTTTTAAATTCTTAATTATAACTTTACTTTATTTAGGTATACAAAAACACCAAATTGACTTATAAAATACTTAAGTCACATGTCACTTGCACCATAACTTTGCAGAAAATCTAAAAAGTGCACGTCCTAAAAATGTGATGTAACTTTTAAAGAGACTTGTGGGGACAAACGTCGGAGACAATTGGAAATAACGCCTCAGTGACACGAACAGATACTTACTCTGGATCAGGCCAATTAAATGTAATAAAGTAGCAGAATAGTGTTTGTCTCTACTTTGTCGAGCTTTTTGTTTGGCGTAGTCTATTATTTCTTCTTTCTTCAGATAGAAGCATAGATAATAAACTGTTCTCTTTCCCAGGGTACATTTATATTTAAAATCTTCTTGAAGCTGTAACAAATTTATTACTTTGTTAACGAAAGTACCTCCTCGCCTAGTTGCTTAATAGCTAATAATAATAATAATAATGCTGGACAATCTACACAACATCATCTAGCCCCAAGCTAAGCAGTGCTTGTGTTATGGGTACTAGATGACCGATATATGCTTTAAACAATACAATACGTCGATATTTTTATTATACTTATATTATTAATACTTACATAACTCACATTAGATCTGATGGCAGTTACTAAGGCAGATGCAGATGAATCTGATGATTCAATATCAGGTTCAGGCACTATGTCTATATTGTTGTCATCTGATAGGATCGGGAAATACTCATCAGTGTCTTCAACAATCTGAAATATAAAAAAATGAGAGCGCAAATATAGGTCCTAGTCTTTATTCACTGTGCCCATGTTTCACCATAGTGCTCCGAGATGGGCTAAGCTTTGCTTGAATTGAAACATAAAAAATGGAACTTAATGTAAACCTATCTTCATTCTACCTTAGAACCCAGTCTTGTGCCCATTTTTTTTGCTGATAGTTCCAAATTCTAGTTTAATCATCATCGTCATCATGACTAGCCAACTATGTAGGTAGGTAGGTAGGTACTTTCATAAAAGTTAGTTAGGAGAAAAAAATATGTTTAGTAATAATTTGCCCTTAAGTATGACTAAGCTCAGTATTTCAATCAAGTAGGTTTCTAGGCAAAAAGTTTAAAAGTACTTACCTATTGCAAAAGTGAGTTCTTATGCCAACTGCCGGACTAAGTATATGTGATCTTCTATGTTGGGGATTAGTTCTCGGAGTTCTCCAGCACTCATAAGGGCTAACACATCCACATCAATGTTGTTTTCTAAAAGCAGATAAGTACATAATTAGGTTATTGATTTTCAATGTATTGGATGTGTGTGGTGAATCATAAATATAATCCAAACTAAGACTGCATTTATCTGCAAAGATACAGACTGGAATCCATGATGAATGTACCAACCCAATAAGAGTTACAAAGCATCAGAGCCGCCGACGGCCTACCTACGCGGTAAATGCGTGCCATCGGTACCATCTACAACCACATCAACAGTTAACTACTACCTACCTACCAATGTTAATGTTTAGCCCATGGAGATAATATATATGTACTTACGTTTAGCTTAAGATTACGCGTCGTACCTACCTAATCTTAGTGATAAGCGTAGGTAATGCAAAACGCAAGTCTATCCCACAACGTGAAATAATAGCTTGAGGCGTTCATTTGATGTAGGTATTTACCCTAAAACGTGAAATCTAGAAACCAAATAGCAAGGGTCAAACATTTCACTGCAAACTTACCGCGAAATACTTGCTCGTCGTTTTCCAATTTCAGATCTACACCCAAGATCATTCTTGTGTCTTGCGCAGTCACCGTCGGCATCAGCAGTGGGCGCAGCAGCGGCAGATACTGACACTTGGCTCGTTTCACAGAATACTTTGCTTGCTTCTTATTTTGTGTATTACATTATGTAGAAATTGTAGAATTTTATTTGAATGTGGACCCACAAAATACTACTAGCGGGCGGCTTGGCCCGGGTGGCGCGGCGGCGGCCCGGGTGGCGGCGCGGCGGTCGTAGAAAAGAATGTACAATTGTAAATTAAATTCTAACATTTCTAACTGCAAGCCAGTGTTGCCAGACGAAGATTTCAAAATCCAGAGAAATCCAAAAAAATATGCAGATTTATTTTACGCATCTATACAAATAAATAAAATTGAAGTGTCTGTAATATTAAAATAACCGCTTTTTACTACATGCATATGAATGTATATATGTATGATACATATACCAAAATAGCATTTTACAATTTTTGTCTGTCTGTCTGTCTTGTTTGTTCCGGTTAATCTCTGGAACGGCTGGACCGATGTCGACGGGACTTTCACTGGCAGATAGCTGCTGCAATAAGGAGTAACTCAGGCTACTTTTTTTTTTGAAAAATTCGAAAATGTCCAATACCTACATAGGTACGCGCATGCCACTAATGCGCCGTCACGTCGGGCACCTCCCACCGCTTCTATCCCGCGGGTTCATTTTTCAATAAAGATAATACGAAGAACTAAAAATAAATAATAAAGTAATGCAAGAACAAAAAAAAACTAAATAACTTTTTTGTTTATTTCTGCGCGGATGAAGTCGCGTGTACTTACCTACATAATTAGAAAATAAATGCATCTATAGCAAGCCAACCCAGCATTCTTTCAAAAAGGTTTAGAATAAAGCAAATTGACTGAAGGGAATATTAGTTTTCTTCCATTCTCAAATATCATTATTTTATCATAAATCTGGTGCTTATTTTTGGAAACATCGGGCACAACTTGCCGTCGCTTTGCTAAATTGGCAACACTTTAGCAAAGGGCACAAATTTGGCGCCTAAAGAGCTAAGTAATCGGGATACGTATTTTAACGTACCGGCATACTTGTACGTAGGTAACAAAACAAACTACTATAAACAAGTAGGTAACTTACCTACTTATGTAATGAAAATGAAGTTACCATCTGTCACCAGGCTGTATCTCATGAATAGGTAGGTAGTTAGAGAGTTGAATTTTTCACAGATGATGTAGATAAGTATTCCTGTTACCGCTATAACAACAAATACTTACTAAAAAAACCCGGCCAAGTAAGAGTCGGACTCGCGCACGAAGAGTTCCGTACCATTATCTGAAATAAAAACGGCTAAAAATCCCGATTGCTGTATTAGAGCCCCCTTATAGGTTTATTTATTTTATTCTGTTGATTCTGTGATTTTAGTATTTGTTGTTATACCGGCAACAGAAATACATCATCAAAATTTCAACTCTCTAACTATATCGGTTATGAGATACAGACTAGTGACAGACGGACAGGCAGACAGACAGAGTCAGCGGAGTCTTAGTAATAGGGTCCCGTTTAACCCTGTGGTTACGGAACCCTAAAAGTAGAGCAAAATAAATGTTTAAGGGGCTCTCATACAAAAACATGATTTTTATGTTCGTTTGGCTTGATATTGATAATAGTTACAGGTAGGTAGGTACCTACCTGTAACTATTATCCTACGTACCTAGACACTTGAAATATTTTAATAAGTATACATATAGATAATGGTACGGAACCTTTCTTGCGCCAGTACGACTCGCGCTTTGCCGGTTTTTTATGATTTTATTGATTTTTATGTTTTTTTATGATCATCATATGGTCTTTACTTCCGCCTCTTATTTTCCGTGCCATAGGTAGGTATGCCAGCTTTCAGATCATGAGTGCAACATTGGGTCATTGAGCTAAGTTAGCACAGTAAAACTACTTGAAACACCTAGGTAGGTAGGTAATTAACCATGACACTACGGCGTTGTCGTAATTTACTTAAAATACCTATTATTATCATCATATAATGTAGACTTGCATTGTTTCGACTTATCATACCAAGGTTCCTACCTTCCTACTTTCGACTTAAATTCTGATTACCTACTTCCTTACTAACTTGATAGTAGGTAGGTAACCAAGTTTCAACTCAATCGGACCATTTATTGAAGAGTTCCGTTGAACAGACCTTGACTCCATCATCAGACCAGCTCGCTGTCACCATTTTATGAGAGCTAAGTAGGCAGGTAGGTATTTACCTACTTAATTATGAGAAGTATGTAAAGGTAAGTAGGTACCTACCTATAGTATAGTCTAGTCTAGGTACCTACCTAATTGTAGTAAGTATTTATTTACTTACCTACTTTACCTATTTAACCACTTGCCTACCTAAATAGATATGTATAAAATATTGTGATTTAGATAAGTACTTATTCTAAGTAAGTACTTAAGTAGGTACCTATATTGTATCATCATAGGTTTCAAAATGTAGTAGGTACCTACCTACTTAGCTTTATGCATTTGCAAATTGGTGTAGGTGGATCTGTGCTAATTACAGCCACGCGGACGCTGCTTCTGTATGCTGTAAGCTATTTGCAATACGTAGCTATCAACCTTATTTTACATATCCGTCATCTTTATTGTACGTAGGTCCCTTAATGTTGTAAGTAGGTACCTATACAGATATTGTGTAACAGGCTACTTATAAAACATATCTATCTACCTTTTGTAAGTAGGCGGAATACGTATTATGGTAAACCACCGACTCCTTAATGAACATAGCTAGTCACATGCTGTAACTATGCCGCATGCTGAAATATTTCTGTCAGCTATCTACAATACGTAGCCATCAACCTTATTTTACGTATCTGTCATCTTTATTGTACGTCGGTCCCTTAATGTTGTAAGTATACAGATATTGTGTAACAAGCTACTTATAAAACATATCTATCTACCTTTTGTAAGTAGGCGGAATACGTATTATGGTAAACCACCGACTCCTTAATGAACGTAGCTAGTCACATGCTGTAACTATGCCGCATGCTGAAATATTTCTGTCAGCTATCTACAATACGTAGCCATCAACCTTATTTTACGTATCTGTCATCTTTATTGTACGTCGGTCCCTTAATGTTGTAAGTATACAGATATTGTGTAACAAGCTACTTATAAAACATATCTATCTACCTTTTGTAAGTAGGCGGAATACGTATTATGGTAAACCACCGACTCCTTATTGAACGTAGCTAGTCACATGTTGTAACTATGCCGCATGCTGAAATATTGCTGTCAGCTATCTACAATACGTAGCTATCAACCTTTTAGTAAGTAGGCAGGAAGATGTTATAAGTATACAGATAAAAATATAACCGGCTACATAAAATAAGTAGCTATCAATCGTAGGTAAGTAGGCGCAATACGTAACAGATAAAGATTAAGTAGCCAGATGCTGAATGTGTACCTCATATTGATATAACGTTATCGGTTACTTATTCTAAGTAGCTGGCCACCTTATGCACTAAGTACCTATGTAGAATCGATATCATTTTGTAAATACTGCAGCTACTTATAATACGTAACTATCAACTGCTCCTTGGTTATAAAGATGAAATAAGTATGTAACAACATTATAAGTATATTTCTGTAATGCCATTACGGAGCATGGCCCGGCTTACAACTGCATAAGTAAGATTCACCATTAATAGATAAGCGGATCACTTATTACGTATGCTACATGCGTAGTAAGTAGTAAATTGCATATACATTACAAAATCGGGTCATGTACGTAGCATTTTTTTCTTAGTGTATGTATAGAAAAAAAGTTATTAGTAAAGTCACTAAAAAACAAGTAAAGTCGGCTGTTGTCAAAGTTTTTTTTATACAACTTGCTGGTGGAACAAGTAGATGACCTGATGTTAAGTGGTTACCATCGCCTATAACAAAGTATTACCTCGTAGGTGATACTCGTTAGGAATGTGCCCTACGATGCACTGTCCAGCGTCCATCAACCTGAGGCATACTGATGCTAAGCCTCATGTGCCTGTAATTTCACCGGCACTCACACCCTTCAAACTGGAACACAGCAATTTATTTATTAATTGTAAAACCAACAGCGTATACTAACTAAATAACATTTTGATAGAACCGGAAAGCCAATTATAGGTTTACACGTATAGAAATTAATTATAATACAGTTGCTAACTGTGAAATTTTCTTCTCTATCTTATTAGATGTCTAAAATGCCCAATTTATTTGAGCTCGTCCCTCTAGAGGTAAGGTACCACTGGTCTAGAGCTACACGGATGATGGATAAAAGCTTTGTCTTTACAAATTGTGATCCCGGTGAGCCGAGCACATAATACGCGCCATCTGTTATTCATATAATGCGGTATTTATGAAAACGTGCTGAAATATTCGCAGTAAAAAATACAATATTGTTGTAAGGATTTTACTTATTGTTTACTAGTTATCCGGGCACGGGACTTGTGGGACGTGTGTGGAGTTAAGTATTTAACGGCTGTAATTTTTAGTTTATTTTTTTGACGGCTGACGGAACGTGTTAAACCACGTCCTGTTATTTCTGTTGATTACCCTGCGTCCACCAATCAGAGGCATACCTAGTCCCCGTTCTATCATCGGACCACCAGGCGTACGGCGACGAGACACCCGTTTATGGTTGATATTCCTTCCTTCCGCACCAAACGCTTTGCCTCAACCTTTATAATGCGCAAAGGAATGGAACTCGTTGACGTCGTCTATTTTTCCGGTCACGTATAATTTGGATGTTTTCAAGAGAAGAGTGAATAGGTATCTTCTAGGTAAGCGTGCTACATCGTCGACCGCATCATCACTTAACATCAGGTGAGATTGCGGTCAAACGTTTACCTATAAATAATAAAAAAAAATACTGTTGTTAATTACAGGCACACCCTTCAAACAGAAACACAGCAATGCGAGCATCACTGCTTGGTGACAGGAATAGGTATGGTGGTAGTACTTCCCCAGATAAGCCCTTTAACAAAGAGTTCTACTACTACTGCTACAGTTACCTGAAAAAGATCACTTTCAGCGATAGGGTCACCCATTGTTTAACCAAGTTGTGTATAATGTTTTTGTGCGATAAACAATAAATAGTTATATCTACGTTTACCTATCTTTCTGCTTTTATTGTTTGTTATTGCTTTAATTTGTACGTAGCTTTTTAATTTAACCATTTCTCCAAAAAAACAACAATGCTATCCAACCAAGCCCTCCCTGTTTCGTCTCTCGCATCCGCCATTACGCCTGCAGAAAATTTTAAGTTCTGGTTTACAAAAAAACGGCGACTGCGTTATTGACGGCCGTAGATTATGAGAGTATGGGTATCTTCGACTGGTCTCACAGCTCAGTCAGTAGTAGCTCTGCTTTCTATGCTGTAGGTTGTGGGTTCTATCCCCACCGAGGACAAACATTTGTGTGATGAACGTAGGTATTTGTTCTCTGTCTACCCAGACAGAGAACAAAAACATTGCAATCAGTGAAAACTAACATTATGACGTCACACGCGCTCGGGTTTTGTTCGGGAGCTGTCGGCGTGTTTTCAGTACTGGATTCTAAAACATTTTTTTAGGTTTAAATAACTTTTAAATTATTGCGAAAAAAAAATTAGTTTTGTTTTAAAACTTCTTTCGATTTATCGCAAAAAAAAATATTCAAAACCCCAATTGGCCGGTCGCCGTATCTAGAAGACGAGGATTTACGCTCTAGAGCATTTTACTCTTTAGATAAAAAATATGAAAGGAATATTCCGATTCTTGGTTTCATGTGTCCCGGCGAATGACATCTACATAACAAAAAGGAGCAAAAGTTTTATCGTGTCAGGTGTCCCGTTTGTTAGCTAGGCCAACAACTATCGGGTTATGGGAGTTTTAGTTAGACTTTACAGTATTTTTTTCTTTTTGATTGAATTGTAAAACTATATTTCATTTTATTAAGGGTGTCTAAAGGGGGTAATCAGAAGTACGTCTCGATAGTACATTTGGAGAGAAGAAAGAAGAAGAAGAAATATTCCTCGAGTTGAATATCAAGTGTTGAAACGATTTTCTATATTTTTAAGTTGATCAATAAAACTCCTGTAAAACTCGTAACTCTTGGGGTCCGCTTTGAAAGCTCCCTTTTTTTTTTTTTTTTTTTTTTTTCGAACGGACTAAAATGCTGGTATAATCGCCTAGCGATTTCCGACAGCGTTACCGGGCTACTAGAAAGCTCCCGTGTGTGGTGATTTATTTTCACAAGACTTCTGAGTTTTACTCGAAGAAACTTTATAAGTGGTAATTTAGCGGTTCATACCTGAGGTGATTCGAACAAATTTTGAAGTTTTAATCTTTTTAATGTTAGTTCCAAAGATTTTCTCGTTTAGGACCCTACAAAGTCGTTATAATCAAGTATAGGTACCGTATTTTATATAGCCGCTGTTAATACTTTACTATCTTACACATTTATTATCGTCTCCTTTTTTTATTGATGCTCGTATGGTTGGGTACCGTTTTTAAGAGTAGTGTTAAAATGTTGTCTGGAAGAGATCGCTTACTAGCAATAAGACCGCCAATTGTACATTATTCATAAATTTTTGTAAGTAGTAGTATCTTTTTGTTAGTTTGTAAGGCACTTTATTCTACAAGTATTCTACAAGTTACCAATTCTTTCATACACTCAAAAAATATAACCAACCTTCTTGGGCAGTAAGAAAAAAGTTATAAGTTTAGTAAAAAGGTTACGACACTTATTTTTGAAACTGATCGTGTGGTGGAAAACACGTACTTGATACCAGCTTGATACGAAATCAATGTTCCTACTCCAAAATGACGATGGCGCTATTCTTCCTAAACTTACCTAAAACGACATCGTTTACGCGAAACTGTTTAACCAAGTGCCATTTTATGAAGGTTGTTTGTTCAAATTTCTCTTCAAGTGTTACGTCCTTGGAGATAGGCCGTATTATAAAGCTGTGTACATACACAACATACTTTTGAGTAGAACAGATATTTTGGGTAGAAATGGGATAGTTACCATGATTTTTGAGTTTGATTGGTTCCCGATATTTAGGCACAGTTGCATGCACCATGATCACAGTCTGACCCCGTTTCTACCCAAAATATTGATCAAAATCATGATAGCTTAAAAGTACTTTTGACTAATTTATATTTAAACCACGATTAAGATAAAAAAAATAGAATCACAACGTTAATACCCAAGTACGGTAGATATCCCTTCAGATCTCTTAGTACTAAGAAAGGTATTCTTGAAATTCAACCCCTAAAACGTATACAGCGGGGGTTGAAGTTTGTATTATATCAAAATAGCTTAACGCGGACAGAGTCGCGCGCGTTTCGCTAGTTTAAAATAGAAGAAAATGCTAAAAATATAATAACATTGTAGACGTAGCTTTATACGTATGTATAGCCTAAATCGGAAAGTATGTCAAATCGATGGTTCATGACGACACGTCTAAAGGATTATGACTATATTTTACAGCATCCGATGGCAATTCCATACATTTTGAATAAGCCGTAACGAGGTAAGGCAATGAAATTTTAGAATAAATGGCACATAGATGCGAAACTACTTAACATTTTGCTGTTGGATAAACCAAAATGGTCTTTATTTCGTAGCGTAACAGAAATCACTTTAGATTGTCTTACAATAATTGTCTAGTTTTGTGTCTTGTGTTGCGTAGAGGTATACTAAGAAGGGATTTTCTGAAATTGAAACGCAGAACGGATAAAGTGGACATCGAACACTTATATAATGATAATAAAATAATAATGCTGGACGATCCACACAGCATCATCTAGCCCCAAGCAAGTAGAGCTTGTGTTATTGTTACTATGACTGATACATTACATACAATGTATTTTTTGTTACATAAAAAATACCCAGAACACCCGGAATAAATATTTGCAGATCGTACAAACATTTATCCCAAGGCGGAAATCGAACCCGCAACCTCCTGCGTCGCAGGCGGACATTCGCCCGCCACGCCACATCGGTCGTCAAAACACGGGTACACAAGTATGTATTAAAAGGTAACGAGGGTTTTTTAAAAGATAATATACGATAAATACCCGTGTAATATAAGTGTTCAATATGTGTTTCGATCGCGAAAGTTTAAAAAATACTGTTGGTTAAAGCGGAATTTGAAGTTTGTATGAAAATCACTTCATGCGGACGAAGTCGCGAGTGTTTCGCTAGTGTGCCTTTTAATGCCACTGGCACCCAAACATTTCAAACCGGAACACATAATGCGAACATACGGACAACCGTGAGCTGAATAGTTTGTGATGCTGTGAATTCGAGGCCATATTCGTACAAATCCGGACTCCGTTACTTCATCATCATCATCATCATCAGCCTATAGAAGTCCACTGCTGGACATAGGCCTCCCCCACACGTTTCCAGGAAGTACGATTCTGAGCCCTTTCCATCCATCGACTTCCCGCGGTCCTAACAATGTCGTCAGTCCATCGGGTAGGAGGGCGCCCTACGCTTCGTCTTCCGGTTCGTGGTCGCCATTCGAGAACCTTTACTTCCCAACGGTTGTCGGTTATACTCCGTTACTTAGTACAACATAATCCTAAACAATGCTATCTATGAAACACGATAGTAATGGCAATTTTGGCACTGTTTTTGACGAGTTCACAGGAGGCTGCTTGGTGGTAGGAATATGTACGGTGGTAGTACCAAATGAACACTCACAAATGGCCATACAATTTTTTTTATACAACTTTGCTGATGGAACAAGCTGATGCCCCACCTGATGTTAAGTGGTTACCATCGCCTATAAAAAGTATTGTCTCGTAGGTTACGTTCGTGATGCACTGCTCAGCGTCCATCATAAACGACGACCAATGTGGCGCGGCGGGCGAATGTCCACCTGCGACGCAAGAGGTTGCGAGTTCGATTCCCGCCGTGGGATAAATGTTTGTACGATCTGCAAATATTTATTCGGGGTGTTCTGGGTATTTTCTATGCATATGTAATAAAAAATATGTATGTAATGTATTGTATTATGTATATCAATCATCTAGTACCCATAACACAAGCTCTGCTTAGCTTGGGTCTAGATGATGCTGTGTGGATTGTCCAGCATTATTATTATTATTATCTAAAGCCTCGTGGCTTCCTTACAACTGGAACGGAGTGTCACATGTAGGTTCTAACTTTATCCTATGTTTTATATGGTAGAGCCCTTATATCGCACGAGCGAAGACGTGACGAGCATTCTAACGCGCATAAATTCAAATAGTAATTGCTTTTTTTCTATACGTGTGCTATAATATAACGATATACTGATAAGTATCATACATTTTAATAACGATACCAGGTTTCACAACTGCTACTCTGTCGTAAAAACACACTCTCTGATTACGTAGCTCGTTATAGGTCTTAGTGAATTATAATAATAATAATAATAATAATAATAATGCTGGACAATCCACACAGCATCATTTAGCCCCAAGCTAAGCCGAGCTTGTGTTATGGGTACTAGATGACTGATATACTTAATACAATACATTACATTATATAGATATTTTTTATTATACATAGAAAATACCCAGAACATCCGGAATAAATATTTGCAGATCATTCAAATATTTATCCCAAGGCGGGAATCGAACCCGCAACCCCTGCGGCGCAGGCGGACATTCGCCCACCGCTCCACATCTGAAAAGAAAGATGGTCCAAAATAAGGATATTTCAGTATCCAATTAGATCTTACCCGTAGATGAACAGGTAAGATTCAATATGTCTGAAAAACATTTCTACAGCAAGCAGCTTTTACTTAGATTCTGTTTCGTGATCTGGATTCAGATGGTCCTAATCTCCAACGTGCATTAGTATGCGAAACATTCGTGTAACTAGCTCAAACAGTTTTGACCTTTCTTCTGAGACCTAAGATTCAGGTCATGCTTTGATGTGAACTAAGTGGCTACTTGACATTGTACTTGAGAGATTAGAGATAAGAGGTAAGCATTTATCAAAAAGAATGAAATTTGCCGTGAGGAAAGAATGGAACTAAGCGAAGATAAGTTTAGTTTGAAGACGCAGTGGCGTGGCAGAAAATGATTGGTTTCTAGTTGGTATATACCACCTTTTTTTTAAGTGGAACGAGCAGATAGCCAACATGATGTTAAGTGGTCACTATAACCTATAACAGAGCCTTGCCTCGCAGATCACGCTCGTTATAAACGTGCCCTTACGATGCACTACTCTGCGTCTATCGACCTGAGGCGGTACTTGTAATTACTGTAAAATTGAACTGACGATATTGCTAGGATCATCGGAGGTTGGTTGGATAAAACTCAAAGTTGTTCTCCCTGGAATCGTTGAGGGGCTGCCCATGTTTAGTAGTGGACTTCTACTCCATTCCATGGGCTGTTAATGATGGTGATAACGAATAGGCTTAAGATCACTGAAAATGCGCACATAATTCTTTCTAAAATAACAATACAGAGGTACAAGACCGAATTTGAACCCACAAACATAGGATTGGAAAACTCAAATGTGTGGTTGCTACCACTAGACCACCAGTGCTCATCACTAAATCACCATTTGATAATAATGAATAATAATAATAATGCTGGACAATCCACTCAGCATCATTTAGCCCCAAGCTAAGCTAAGCTTGTGTTATGGGTACTAGATACTTAATACAATATATCACATAATATAGATATTTTTTATTATACATAGAAAATACCCAGATCACCCGAAATAAATATTTGCAAATCGTACAAACATTTATCCTAAGGCGGGAATCGAACCCGCCACCTTCTGCGTCGCAGGCGGACAATTGCCCGGCGCGCCACATCGGTCGTGATAAACCCGGGGTGTAAATATTCAGTCAGAAAAACCCGTCTGTCTTAAATCTGACATACTCCTAGGTAAGATCATAGTATATTTAGTTCCAAGGGTGAGGACATCCCCGGAACTTCGACTATGATGCGGTCACATTAGATAAAAGTTTTGATAAATGGACCGTCCCAGCCGAAGTTACCAACATATATCAACTTTGCGTTAAACTATCAACGCATGCTTCAGCAATCAGTAACTATATTATTTATTTATCTAATTTATTTGGAAAAACAAACTATATAATCTATACAAAAAAAACAACTTAAACCAATTATATGTTTTCACATGCACGATTTTCACCCCTAATAAAAATAAATGTGGTCATTTTTATGCAACATCGCCTAGCCCCGAACTCAAAGCTTGTACTATTACTTCTAATTTTAAATAATAATGTGTAGATAACCATAAATTTACGCAAGCCATTCTCTCTCTGTTTTGTAAATTAGATTGTTTGTACCTATATTGATTATGAATGTGCTTAATTTGAAATAAATGAATTTGATTTGATTTGTTTTGACTATAGGAACCAGATAGCTGGTTGAATACTTTCATGTGTTTTTTTTTGTAAAAACGTACTCCATATTATTCTTCCTAAGAAGATTTGTTTTAAGCAGAACACGCAGAAGGTAGGGCTAGTACCAATTGCACCCTGTGATTGTAAGGGCGGGTTTATACGGCGCGAAAGCTTTCGCGCGGCGGCCGCGCGGCGGCCGCGCGGTTGAAAGATATTTACCGAAAATCGTCTCTATGTCCTAAATAATAACGTTCAAATTCCTACGGCGCGAAAGCTTTCGCGCGGCGGCCGCGCGGCGGCCGCGCGGCCGCCGCGCGGTTGAGAGATCTATACCGAATATCGTCTCTATGTTCTAAATAATAACGTTCAAATTCCTGTCAAGCAGCCAACCGCGCGGTCACTACGCGGTTGACACAAGTAAAATGAAGACATTTTAACCCTTTTTTTCATGTTAGGGGTCCACGGGGTCCAATTTTGAAAATAATAAAAATGATCTTAGTTTGGCTATAAAATTCTCGGAACATGATTTTAACCATAACTTGAGTATCCTCTACACTCTTTGCTAGGGATCAACTTGAACTTTAGTATGCAGTGTTTGAATCGTTTTCAATGAATTACGATCAAGTTAAAATAAATATAATGGATTAAATTGTAATAGAATACTGCAAAATGTGGATATGTACCAAATGTACTATCTGGACATACTTCTGACTACCCTTTTAGACTTCCTCGAAGAATCTTGAGTAGGTACTTGGTACTAAGAGATTGGAGGGGATATCTACCGTGCTTGGGGAATAAAGTCATAAAACTATTTCTTTCTTAAATATAAAAAGAAAGGCTCAACTTTACAGTATAAGAAGGTAGACTATGACCTGATCATTGAGTTGCAACTAAGATGCAAGAGGATTACTGTGGAAGGCTATGTACAAAATAACGATCTCTATAGGGATTCGGGACATTAACATAGAGAGTTTGTCCATGATGCCACTAAACAATATACGGAATCTTCATCACCATAATGATGTCGAGGCTAATCAACTCTTTGATAATCAAGTTCTTACTAGAAGATAACTGACAAAAAACTTTAATGTTAAAAAGTACAATTAATAACAAACTATCGCAACGTAGGACAAAAAAAATATTTTTTTTTAACCTTGGGGTCCCTGGGACCAACAAATTATTAAAGGTTAAGTAAGTCAAAATCATCAAAATGATGCTGTCAGTGAATGATACTGTGGGTAATATTAAATAAGATCATATCTGCTTTTTTCAAACTTTATAGAACCCAACATTATCATCATCACCACTGCTGATCTGGCCCACGTAGGTCTCTACTATTACGCTTTCAGGAAGAACTAATTTAACTTTTGCGCCAACTTCCCGCAACCCCAATGTCGTTGGCTCACTGGATTTTGTGTATTATCTTTCAGTTCATGGTCGCCATTTGAGAATCATTTATTGCTCTGTGGTTCTACGAGATAAATACCCATTGCTACTTTAACTTGCTGATTCTGAAAGCTATGTTGGTGATTTGGTTCTTCTACGGATTTCATAATTCTTGATTCCATCGCGTAGGAAAATTTACATATATTATCATAACATAACTTTCTTTTCTAAGTGAGTGATATTTCAATAGTTCACATTTTATGGAGCTGAGCTTCTATTATAAGAGAGATAGATCAAATTATCCACGGTTTTCAGGTTGAGTGTATCTCAATCACAATACTGCCTGTGGTTTGGTAACCTATAGTGTGAAATGCTTGACAAAAGGGAGAAATATTCAGCCAAGCTATTCTTTCAAATCATATTATATTTATAAAATATTTTAAACCTCAAAAACTGAGATTCATTTACAAAAGAAGAAATAAAGTGGTGATCAGCTGTTTAATATATTTTGAACCTCAAAAAACTGAGATTGACTTACAAAAGAAGATATAAAGTGGTGATCAGCTGTTGTTACGCCATTCGAGCTAATTTAAGTACGTTCGATTTTAGGTCCTTATTTTTATGTTAGCTAAGTAAAAAATCTGCGAGGTTGACGACAAGAAACCATACATTAGTAAGCTCGCCAATGGTATTTTTTTTTTTTTTTTTGGTTAAAGATCGTTTATTTTCTCAAAAGAAATTTACATTTCACTTATATGAGAACTATTATTATAAGTAAGTAAAAAATCGTACTTCGAACAAAACAAAGTAAAAAAAAAAAGTATGTTGATTTCTTCACTATTATGTCTATGCTATTAGGCAGGTAATTTAATTACAAATCTACCCGCGTCAATAACTGTTGGCAGTAGCTAGGTATTTTCAGAGTGGTTGTATGAGTGTGGCTCCCCTCTAGCAGCCGTAAGAGGCAGAAATAAGACAGCACAAAAAATATCAAAAATGCAGTTTGGGTTGAAATACTAGAAAAAGAATTCAACACGGATCTAGTCCACAGACGGCAGCTTTATCAACGGTATATGTGGATAATCTTTACCAAATATAAGAATTTTTGTCCTGACCTAATAGACAACGCACAGCCTAAACCGTAATGTAAACTGGTCGTAGAAACTTAACATTTTCAGGGTATATTTGTCTTGGTACATAGAGGGGTATCAAAGGCAAGGCCCTTACACTCAAACCGTATAATTAAAACATAAAATAAATCATTAAATAAAATAAAAATAAAATTTCAGTGCCGGATATTTAAACCATCAAACTGGATGTTATTCTGCATTAAAATCTCGCATAAAAAAAATGTATTACGATCTTTTTTGAAATCACCCATGAAATCATTGTTCATTTGTTCGGGTAAAATTTTTCTATGCTTGCGGCCACCGTGATTTCAACTCAATTTACTAGACGAAAACGTTGAAATTCCCTGATACCGAGCCAACCGCGCGGCGGCCGCGCGGCCGCCGCGCGGTTGACAACATCAATATCGAATACCGTCTTTATATTCTAGAAAGCAACGTTCAAATTCCTGTCAAGCGGCCAACCGCGCGGCCGCCGCGCGGCCGCCGCGCGAAAGCTTTCGCGCCGTCTAAACGCGCCGTAAGGCCAGTCAGCCAAAAATACCAATACCGGTACAGGTATTTTATATTTATAAAAACATGTTTTTTGCGTGATACGGTGATACTGTGCTGAAACATGAGTGAATTTTAGTACGACCCTAAATCCCTTTATCTGAGTGGAGAAATGACTACAATTTCGGTACAAAAGACCGTCATATAATTTCATACGACCTGCGTGCCTACTGTCCAAGTTGGTAACTAACCTCCAGTATAAATAGACCTTTTGGTCTCTTTTTTACGGAAATAAGTTGAGTAGATTTAGAAGGCTCAGTGTAGAATGGATTATCGTAGCGCGAAAATATGGCTATCGAATGAAATGGTTATGAAGTGAACCGTAGACTGGTTTTGATAGATTTAAGATGGCGAGGGTAAGTTTCAATGATGTCTGTAGAACTTTATTGTAAAACACTAGAGTTCCGCCCCGGCTTTGCACGGGTTTTAGTAAGGATCCTTAATTTTTTTGAAAATATGATATAACCTTTGTCATCCGACGAAAGTGTAGCTTCCCAACGGTGAAAGAATTTTTTAAATCGGTCCAGTTGTTTCGGAGCCTATTCAATGCAAACAAACAAACAAACAATCAAATCTTTCTTTTTTATAATATTAGTATAGACTAACGAAACGCACATG
This sequence comes from Electrophaes corylata, assembly GCA_947095575.1. Classification (NCBI taxonomy): domain Eukaryota; kingdom Metazoa; phylum Arthropoda; class Insecta; order Lepidoptera; family Geometridae; genus Electrophaes; species Electrophaes corylata. The sequence goes on from OX352702.1 coordinate 2,844,689, forward strand.
ACTACCTCTGTGGTAAGTTATTTTTATACAAACTTCAACCCCCGCTGTACCCTTTTTGGGGATTGAATTTCGGTTATTCTTTTTTTCTTAATACACCGCTTCGCATCAAGACGAATTATACATTGAAATATTCAAGTCTTTACTGTGGCTGTGCATTGTCTATGTCAGTCAGTCAGTCAGGACAAAGGTTCTTATAATTGGTATACATTACGCACTGGCAACGGATTCTTTTATAGTTTAGAAGACGTTTCAAAGTGGTATTTGAAGTTTTATTAAAAAAGGGATTCAAAAATCCTAAACTACGGTTCTTCAAACTTTTAACATAATATTATAAGTGCCTCTTTTAATACCACATTATTTGAATAACAGTATTATAAAAGAACTTCAAACGATAAAAGCAAAGTTGGTAAATGATATCAAATTTTATTCGTAAACATTGTTTCAATTTAACTAGATGTTGACGGTTTTGACCGTGGATTTTATTTTTTCGTGAAATAAAATCCTTATTATAATAATATACAAAGGCTCTTTTATATACAGACACACTAAAACACGTTTCATGCGAGCCTATACGTATGTGTGGGTCTAATAAGCTAGGTAAGTATATAAGTTCTCCATGTACCACATTTCAAGCAAATAAATTTCATTTGACGACCGATGTGGCGCGGCGGGCAAATGTCCGCCTGTGACGCAAGAGGTTGCGGGTTCGATTCTTGCCTTGGGATAAATGTTTGTACGATCTGCAAATATTTATTCCAGGTGTTCTGGGTATTTTATATGTATAACAAAAAATATCTATGTAAGTATTATATTAAGTATATCAGTCATCTAGTACCCATAACACAAGCTCTGCTTAGCTTGGGGCTAGATAATGCTGTGTGGATCGTTCAGCATTATTATAATAATTATTATTTCATTTCATTTAGATACTAAAATACATAATTTAGACTGAATAATATTTTTTTGTCTATGGTATAGACTGATTCAAGCCAATATTGTAGTATGAATTAAAAATTGTTAATGCTGTAATTTAATAATTGTAATATTATTTGTAATAACAAAATAACAAGGGTTATTTTGTCCTTTAAAAAAGGGATGGTAATATTTGGACTGTCAAATGATAGTTTAGGTACCTACAGTGAAAAATGCCCTCATCACAAAGATATTTCAATTAAAAATTTTGATAATTGAGTTTTGCTTGAAAAACAAATCAGCCTGATTAAAAACTTTATGAGTTTCTTTATTTGTGCGCGGTCCTAAAAATATTTTCCGTCATGAATAAATTTATGTTAATTTATGTATCTAACAAGGTTTGGTTCGGGTGATTATTATTCCGGGGTTTATCCCACGCTGATTTGATAACAGCTCGTCCTTCGAGCGGTTGTGTGGGTCGGCGAGGGTAGGAAACTAGCGGAATTATACTGATGAACACTATCTTCAGTTTGAAGAAGAAGAAGTGTTTACTCCTGCACGTAAGCCTACGTAAACTATAGAATAAGAAGTAAGACGTAAACATAGATTCAGGAACCGTACGGTTCCTGAATCTATGTCAAGTAATACGTATTACTTGACATCTTGATTTATGGCTCTATGGCTTGTTGTCCCAATTTTGCCAGTGTCCGTTTCATGCTAGTTTCCTGAACATGAAAGAAGAAGAAGAAGAATATGATCATGAAATCGTGTTGTGAAAAAATTTAATGCATCATTTCTATTTGACAGATTCAAGTGTTCCGTCGTGATGGTTTACGTTATAATAAATCCTAGAATAGCCCAGGGGTAGGGTAAGGTTCTTTTCAGCAAGTATATTACTTGTTCTATTAGTAATTCCTTAAATTGTATTTTTATTATTTTATGTACACTTTTAAAAACATCCGCCTTTTAGTTATCAAACTTAATTTTATGCAATAATCAAATGTACATACTACTGTAACTTAAGCTACCTCAATACATATTTCATTTCCTCTATCTATCTATACCACTAATATATTTTTTTATAAAATTAATTATTAGTAGTAGAAGAGTTTTTTGTGAGCGGGTTCGTCCGGGGAAGTACTACCACTATGCATATTTCTGCCGCCAAGAAGCTTTGAAGGTTTCCGGTTTGAGGTGTGGGTGCCGGTGAAATTGAGGCACTTGAGGCTTAACACCTGTATGCCTCAGGTTGATGGACGCTAAGCAGTGATTCGTAGAACGCATTCGTAACGACCGTGACCGTACAATATTACCTATACATACCTACGGTGATGGTAACCACTCAACATCAGGTGGACCATCTGGTTGTTCCATCAACGGTTGTTGATGTTTTTTGGTTATTTTTTTGTATAAAAAAATACGTGGATGAATTTCGCAGTCGTTTTCACTAGTTAGTTACAAATTTATTTCTCTGGTCAATTCATTATTGCGGTATTTAGTCGCGGTTTTAGCAGCCACAGTGATCTCCTGTATAATATCACTGCCTAACTACACGAAATGGGTACGTACAACGTAGTAGCTAACAATTTTGACGTATACCCAAAAGCAAACTTTCTCTTGACTGGAGCTTTGTTTTACGATTTTAGTTTTAGTTAATTTTAGTGAAAGCTGTGGTTTGATATTCGGGAGGTTGCGTGGTTATATGATGCATGTGTCGGTTTCCCAACTTATATTACTGGGGCTAGAGTTTATTTGCATTGTAAAATAACTTATACGAGTTCTTGTTATTGGCGGTTTGTGGTTTGTGAAAAGCAATAAAAATATAGTTGATACGGGTGACTAAGTTAGGGTCCCATTAAGAACAAAGATTCAAGATTGATTTCGTTATTATTTTTAAGTACACCTCAACCAATCTTCCATAAATTAAACTCTTTCCATTCAAAGGTTATCTGGAAGAGATCGCTTACTAGCGATAAGACCGCCCATTGTACATATATTTATTTGTTTTGTAAGTTTTTCTTTTTGTTAGTTTTTAAGGTGTGCAATAAAGTATTTTCATTTATTCATTCATAGACTGTAAAATATAGTTGGAGCTGGTGGTCAGAAGCATACATCTTCTGTGCATCGAGCTCAACTCCTTGAAATCATTCCATGGTTTTCATCTCCTTTGCTGCAGTCTTGCCTTATCCCCTCGAGCTTGGACCGGCATGGCACCACTGGCACTGTCTTGTTTTATGCAGACATTTTCTTCGACCAGAGACAGAGGACCACAGTAGCAGTTTGGCAGACTCCCTTTGATGTGTTGGTGACAGGAATCGGGAACGATCAGGGAGTGTTCAACTCGTCTCACTGCGTGCTCACTATTTAAGTATGTGATTAAATTTTCGATATAGTAACGTAGGTTACCACAATAAAAACTAATAAATATAAAAGATTTTATTTCAATGATTTTAGTCATTGGAATAACAAAAATGCCGTCGTATATGAACCAGATATCAGGACTTTCAGATAATCTAAGACCAAATAAATAGTATCAAATAAGTTTTATTTCCAAAATAAACCTAAAAATGCAATGTAGATTTTGATTATTCTAATAAAACCGATTTTTTACATCATTTTAAAGTTTTTGTTTAATTTCTTAGCCGTTCTAAAGCTCTACGTCTTAGGAAATGTGTAGTATACTGGACGCCTCAAACGACTTTACTTCTTTACGTCCATTATCTAAAAAAGTAATAAAGTTAGTTTTTTTTTGTTTTCTCTCCTGTTTGCATCTGACATTTCAAAAACTAATATTAACTAAGAAAATACCAAAAACATGTGCTTGGGTAAATTAATGGCATTCTTCTCTTCACATGACATGTCCATACCACGCTAACCTATTGCTCCTCATCTTTTAGGCCACAGTCAGTTCACGAAAAAAAATTGTTTCGTACCGCACTGACCTGCATTCATTACCAGTATGTTGACCTTTGCAGGATTAAGCGAAAATTCCCCAGGATCATGTAGGTGTTTCATAAATATGTAGAATCCGGACCGGATTACCGCTGGCGGATTGGGAACAGTCCCGTTTTCGAGCATTTTTCATAAATGCAAATAAAGATTCATTGCATCGTATTTCACGCAATAAACATTACAATGAATTTAGAATTCGGCTAATTGGATATGGTTTTATGTAAATTACGCGACTGTTGAGAATTTTTAATAAAATCAGAATAAATATTTTCTCTATGTAAAGTTTTAACACAGATAAAAAAATACAAACTAAAATTTACAACTTTATGTGAAGATTTAAGAAATATAAAACGATGCTTAAATTTATTCCCCCAGCAGGAAAGCATGTTTGTCCTGGGTGGGGATCGAACCCAGAACCTACAGAACAGTAAGCAGAGCTACTATTAATTAAGCTGTGAGGCAGTCAATCTTTGCTCCTATGTAATCAACTTATCTACTGTGCACCAAGTAGAAACAGCGAGAGGGCAATAGCCTATACTGTACGCTGATCACACTCTAACATGATTTTATTAGCCTAGGAGTTCACCTTTGATGAGAACTTCCTTGGACGATCGCCAACTGACCCTTACTAATGGTTCTCCAACAAAACAAAACAACCGTGCTTTAGACCATACGACTGAAGTAAAACTTCTATTTGATGCTATGAGGGAAAGAGAGGAAGAAAATGTGTGTCTCTCTTTTGCCCTTACAGTAATATACGAAACGTAAATCTTTCTATCTTCACTAACTTATATCTCCCTCTTAACTTTCGTTCGCGTCGCTCGATCACACTTTTCGTAACACTCTCGTCACGCATTTACCAGCTTACTCCCCAAGGCAAGCATGCGTAAAGAAGTTTTACTTCCAAAAAATTCAAGCCGAACCCAGCTGCTTTCGGTTCTATAAGAACCGAAAGCAGCTGGGAAATAAAAGTTCTCGAATGGTGACCACGAACCAGAAGACGAAGAGTAAAGCGCACTCCCACACAATGGACCGACGACGTTACTAGGATCACAGGAAGTCGGTGGATAGAAAAACACAAAATAGTTTTTTTTGGAAACGTATAGGGTAGGTAAGTCTATGTCCAGCAGTGTACTTCTACAAGCCGATGATGATAAACTTAATGCGTCAAAACAGTGGTAGGGGCAATGATTGGTTCGAAACTGGATAATTGTGGTCGACAAAGTTGGCGCGAGGGCTTACCTTCAGCAAACTAGTTCAGAAAGTAAGAATCTAAAGAACTGTAAAGTTGAACTTTGGCCAACTTTACGGCACGATCGAATCTTAAAAGGTGCTTTAGACTGCAGTTTCTTTTAACTTAGTTTGTATAAGCTATTGGCTAACTCTCTAAAATACAAAATAAAATAACACTGCATAGTTTGCTACCGCATAACATTGTTCACTTTAAAATACTTTAAAAAAATATCAATAGATGGCGGTAAATAATATATGGGGGGGTTATATGCTGAATCAATTATTTTTGTGTAAATTGACCCAATCTAGTTTTTGAAATTTACTGATTCTACGTTATTTATTTATTTTAAGATTAAAATAGGTAATTTTTAACCCTGAAACAAAATATAGATAAAAATCACAGAAACATTATGGCTCTAATCCCGGTACGGTAGATAAATAAATAATGCTGGACAATCCACACAGCATCATCTAGCCCCAAACTAAGCAGAGCTTGTGTTATGGGTACTAGATGACTGATATACTTAATACAACTCATTACATACATAGATATTTTTTATTATACAAAGAAAATACCCAGAACACCCGGAATAAATATTCAATTTTTCAGATCATACAAATATTTATCCCAAGGCGGGAATCGAACCCGCAACCTCTGCGTCGCAGGTGGATAATTGTCCGCCGCACCACAGCGGTCGTCCTCTCAGATCTCTTAGGACTTACTAAGTAGCACCAATTCTAGATTCTTTCTTTATCTTTCTGTCTTAGATGGTTGGATGGATGGTAGTCAGAAGTATGTCCAAATATTACATTTTGCACATTCCCAAATTAAATAAATAAATAAATAAACGCGACAGGTTGCAGGCCTGTCGCTGCTGTTGGTTTTCTCACGATGTTATTATAAAAATAAATTAGGTACATATTTAGTGCATATAAGAACAATATGTTTGTTTATGCCTATGTATATTTGTTGTGTAGACGGTACATACTGAACAAACAAATAGAATTCCAGCGTCATCTGATACATTGTTTTCTTAACCCTAAAGTTGGGGCAAAGTTCAAATAGACTCAAAACAACCCCTAAACACAATTAACAAATACCAATACCCTAAAACGATTACTAGGGACTAGAGAAGTAATGGCTTGTTTTGATTTGGAAAAGTTTGAGGGTCAAGGTTCATGAATAAAATTGTGAAGTGATTGACGACCGATGTGGCGCGGCGGGCGAATGTCCGCCTGCGACGCAGAGGTTGCGGGTTCGATTCCCGCCTTGGGATAAATGTTTGTACGATCTGCAAATATTTATTCCGGGTGTTCTGGGTATTTTCTATGCATAATAAAAAATATCTATGTATGTAATATAATATTGTATTAAGTATATCAGTCATCTAGTACCCATAACACAAGCTCTGCTTAGCTTGGGGCTAGATGATGCTGTGTGGATCGTCCGGCATTATTTATTTATTTATTTATTTATTTTGTAAGTTGAAGTCCAATTACCAAGTAGGTATAAGAATCTTTGTCCTAGCTGACTGATTGACTGACATATAAACAACGGATAGTCTTAACCAATTACTAGTTGAGACTTATACTAAAAACTACTCAACAAATAACTACTCGAGATTCTTCAAGGATGTCTAAGGGGTAGTCAGAAGTACTTCCAGATATTACATTTGGAATACCCACATGTTGTAGTAGTTTATATTCCATGCGTGACAGGTTGCAATCCCATCGCCGCTAAGCTATGTTAAGTACCTTAGGAGATACGCTGCTTATATGTTGGAATATTTCAAAAAGGGCGTTTTAAAATTTTTAAAGGGTCGGCAACGCGCTTGTGATTCCTCTGGTGTTGCAGGCGTCCATAGGCTACTGTAACTGTTTTCCATCAGCTGGGCCGTAAGCTTGTTTGTCAACTTTGTTGTATAAAAAAAAAATAACATGTCGGGACCACCATGGCACGCTTAAAATGTTTTACTAAAATACTCATTTTCTTCAAAACTCGCCCTTGTACTAAAACTTGACCTTCATAAGTACGAGTGGACGAGATTTATCGCAGCAGGGCTGTAATGGGGGTACGAATTCAATTAGGTGACACACTGCCCCCGTGTTGGGGCGTAATGACCCCAAGCCCGAACATTCCGAACTAATCAAGTGCCTGCGACTTCGTCTGCATGGTGTTATATTAAACCTCTCACCGCCTACTTGAGGGGTTTCATTTTGGGGTCCTACCTTGTTACATACTGCCACCCTGCACCTCCGTACGTTAAGTGAGGTCAGTGGCTTCTTGTTGTTAGACTCTTTACTACTACAGCAGAGGCCCACGTCTCGTGTTTTTTGGAGCTAAGACGAGAAAGTAGGGTAGATTATCAAAAGTGATGAAGTGGTTGAAGTGATACCTTATTGGATTGACACTGGAGTTTAATTATTCTCATTGCTATTAATTTGTAAAAGGATCATACGAAAAACCGGCCAAGTGCATGTCAGACTCGCGCACGAAGGTTTCCGTACCATTATTTATAATAAAAAAGAGAAAAAAATCAACAACTGGCAATTGTTGTATGAGAGCTCACTTAAATATTAATTTTAAACAAAATTGAATTGAGATAGATAAAGAATTGAAGTTTACATTGACGGTTCATGAGATACAGCCTGGTGACAGACGGAGAAACAGACAGACAGACAGACCACGGAGTCTTAGTAATAGAGTCCCGCTTTACCCTTTGGGTACGGAACCCTAAAAACGATAGATAACAGAGTTATTTAAAATATTTGTGTGAAATAATTTACATAAAGCAAAAAAAACTTTTTTTCTGGTTTAGGCTATCGTGTATTGTTAGTCAGTCAGTTACATTATTCTATATATACTGATCCTGTTTGTCTCCCATCCCATGTCCCAGCTGGAATTAATCATGTTACGGTCCCCTGAACTTGAAAGGCAGAATTTCTAATAAAGAACAATGCTCTAAATTAATCAATGTATTTTAAGGCTCCGTAGGAAACCAAACTTGCTATGTTCAAACTGCACCAAACAAATTCGTTGAAACTGTATAATCTGGGGTGCTATCATGGAAATTTGGCAAAAATAAAGTGCTCATATCGACAAACTGATTTTATCTTAGAAATTTTCTCTACACCTGCTAAGAACTAGCCTCGACTTACAGTATTGAGTGATTTGCTTGTTTACAGCTTGTCGATAAACTCGGTAACACTTCTTGAATTTATCGACGTATGCCTAACTTAGTTCCATGCTACCAATCTTAATAAATTTCGGTAAAACAGAATCGAGAATTTATGTATTTTTTTTTTCCATATACTAAAATAAACATATTAGATTCATGACTTTAATTCCCATGCACGGTAGATATCCCCTCAGATTACTAAGTTGAGGTTCTATGTGTAAGGGTAGTCAGAAGTCCGTCCGAATATTCCATTTGGTTCCTACATACTCACACGTTTGCAGTAGTGGGTATTCTATACGTGACAGGTTGCAGACCCATCGTACCTATTTTACCCCTAGGGCACGGAACCCTAAAAAGTTCCAAAAGTACCTACTATCAATTTTTAATCCTTATGGTCTTCACGTGGTGAGTTTTTAAATCAAGCTGAAGATACAAATACTTTTTTGTAGTACACAGCTTTTAGCCATCACAACGAAAACATTTTACTCCAAGCGATTCGGCATAAATTTTCCTGTTCAATATCAGTTGAAAATCAAATCGCGATTCCATAAATCAGAGTTGTATGTGTGCGTGCGAGATACGCTAATGATCACTGGGGGCGAATCCGGCCCTGGAGGATTTATATTACTGATGAGGCGTCAAAACAATAAAATACTCGTTTTACTGAGTAACGGGTTTTATATAGGGTTGAAATGTCCTTCAAACTGCGTGGATTATAGCCAATTCACATTATTCTAGCGGCATCAGTTCAGTAAAATAATTTAAGCCAGCACTGGAATTGTCCTGTGAAAGATCCAGGGGCTTGTATCAGCACAAGTTGAAATAACTATTGACCTATCTTCTTCTAGGCTTGGTCGCGAGGAACTGGCGCTTAGATTCACCTAGATTTAAGACGTTTCAAGATGATCCCTGCGGATATTAGGTACTGAATAAATCATTTTTGACTTTGACTTTGACTTGGACCGGGTTGTATGACTTGCAACCAGTAGTCTAGTTGCGGAGAACAGTCCGCTCATCAAGAACCAAGAGATTCTGCACAGCGCCTGGGACTTGCCGTTTAAAACGAGTAGACAACAAAAAAATAATGATATCTCCTTACATCTTCCTATGTACTATCTGTCTCGTTCTGTCAAATGAAGACTTAAGGTTAAACAAGTCGGTACGTTGTCCATACAAACGCTGTAAGCGTTTAATGTCTACTATTTATTAACGTGCGTCCGAAGTTAAATTTGATACTGAATTATCTTGCCGTTATCTAGGCTCGTTACCCTATATGCTACGGTAAAATCAGATTACCTTGAAAGTTACAAGCGTCGAAAGATTTAGTACTAAATCTTGTAACGCTTGTAACTTATCTATAATTTCTAAAATGTCAATCAATGGAAAAAGTATCTCGTGTCAAGTGCGACATCTCGCGTTGCACATCTTAGCCCGGCTGGATAGCAGCGTATCCTGGATTCCAGTCCAAGTGACTATGGTAAACTCCTCCAAATATGTATTACAAAAAGAGGTATATTTATCAGTCATCGTTCCCATAATACAGGTTAGTAGCTTAGTTTGGGGCTAAATGGTGTTGTGTCAAATATCCACAAAACATTTGTTATAATTTACATTGTACAAGGTAATCATCAGCTATTTACAATATTTTGGCCGGATTTGTAAACAAGCTTTACATAATTTACACGGTTTTCTTCGGCTTAAAATTTCAAGGAAAATGACTGCTAATCCGATGAATAATGACTTTATCTTTAGCTAGCGAACAATTCATCTTAGGGCTGGTTTCCAGAAGTACTGTTGTCGATCATTTAGCGGCTTTGGCTATCTCTTTCCAACTCAATGTGAGTCTAATAAGACAATATCAATAGTATAGGTACTGCTTTGGTGTCGTATAATAATATAAGTTCAGCCAATCACGGAATATAAATGTACAATAATGTAAAATCAAGAACCTTAGTGCACCTCACCACTTCCTCTTCCTTTTTTGAAGTAATACTTCTAATGCGACTTCCAACAAGGATGCGTTAAACGTTTAACACTACCACGGAGAGGGTATGAAAGCACTGTTCTTTCTCTCTTTCTCTCATAGCCAGTTACGTTTCGTATGTTAAAGAAGTTTTACTTCAGTCGTGTGGTCACTCACACTCGTTATTTTTTAATCTGTGATCTCACTAAAGTGTGATTGACTCTCAATTGTGATAATCGGCACAGAGCGTGAAAAAACTGAATTTTCACCAAATAATTTATATCTTTTACGATTTTTAGTTAATATTAAAATGTATTAAAACACTGCGTACGTTTGCTAAATTAATTTATTTCATCGTATGGCATTAAAATTAAATCTAAAATTCTAATAAAATCAATAAACAAAAACAAACTTCTTATAAGATAGTATTAACAATATCTTATATAACTAAAAAAATATCTACCTAGAATTACTAAAATTAATCAATCAATATAAAACTTAAATTAAATTAAACACTAACAATACTACAAGTCTATCGGCCGAATACTCAACACGTCTCAAGGGACGAGTTTTTAACAGACTTTCATTGCGAACTGTCGAATAAATCGACTTGAGACGTGATTAAATGTAAGTTGCGTTTGAGTATTCGGCCGTTAGTTTGCTAAATGATGGCCACAGTTACTTACAAAACCAGAATACACGTACCTACTCGTTTTATCGCAAATCACACAAATTAACAAGCGGTTTTTGGACTAACTTTCCCACTTTGGGAAGTCGCGTCGTTACCGATTACACGTAGTCTGAATACAATGAGACTGGTAAGCTTTATGTAAACGTTCTCGCCGCGACTCAGAACTTTCTAGAGGCTTGCATAAAATTCATCACCGCAAACGTGATTTTTGTGCCGTTTTTATTATAGATAATGGTACGAACCCTTCGTGCGCGTCATACTCGTACTTGGCCGGTTTTTATAGTGCTGCAATATCATCGTAACTAATAGCAGGACGCAGCCTTAGTTTTTATATTGCTGCAATATCATCGTAACTAATAGCAGGACGCAGCCTTAGTTTTTATATTGCTGCAATATCATCGTAACTAATAGCAGGACGCAGCCTTAGTTTTTAATCTCTAGGCACGGTAGATACCCCCTCAGATCCCTTAAGGCAAAGTAGAACTAACTTAGGGCTCTTTGAAGATGTCTTAGGGGGATAGTTAGAGGTAGCGCCCATATATTACACTAGCGGAACGCGCGCGAATTCGTACGCGTGAAGCTATTTTCATACAAACTTCAACCCCCTAAAAGTGTATACGTTTCGGGGTTGAATTTCGGGAATTTCTTTATCTACATCTCTACGCACCAAGACGAATATACTATGAAAATTTGAAGTCTCTACGACCAGTGGTTTAGGCTGTGCGTGTCTATATCCCAGTCAGTCAGAACAAAGATTCTTATAATTGGTATAGATTTGGCAGATACTCATAATTTTGCAGCAGTTGGCTAATTTTCGTAACAAAATATCATCAAATTCAAGTTTCGATCGTGTCAATCTCCAATTGATATTCTTCGAAACTGACATTTCCACCAGGCCCGATTTAGACAGTCAAATTCGGGTTTCAATCTCGTCTCTGCTTCAAAAAACTACTATAGTTGATTCTTCAGGTTGCGAGTCCATCATCGCTGTTGTTAGAATACTAACTGGTTTTCTCACGATATTATCCTTCACCGTTTGAGAGCCACTGGTACACTATTATAGTGCTAGCATTATGATTGTGATAAAGATTATGTATCGAACCTTACAAAGGACCCACTTATTCCTCGCTTAGTACTTTTCTACTTGTAGAAACTTAGAAAACACCCGACTGAATTTTAAGCGGAGTAAAGTTTGGGAGCAGTTAGTAAATTATAAAATGAATGCTGAAATATGCAAATGAGGCGTCTCTGCCAGACGATTTCAGAATTTACCTTTACACAGAGTCTAGGTTGAGTTGCGTTGGTCTACCAACCGGAAAAAGAAGCAATCTTGATGACGGATTGAGGACATTGAACATAGGTCCAGTTCTCATAACAAATTACAAATATTATACGATCTAGTCTAGTTGGATGTATGTATTACTAGAGGCCACTCGCAGCTTCGCCCGCGTGGCAGTTTTTTCCAGTTCCCGTTATTTTTTCGGGATACGCGATACAAAAAAATACGCGGATTTGGCCGGCGGAAGTCAAAAACATTTATTGATAACTTTATTTCATTAGTTTAATTAAATATATTCTAAGCATATAATTTTCCGTGTATTTTGTTTCGCCTACAGTTTTCATGAATATATTTTACACCTTGTATTTCCATTCTGGCTTTGCGGAAACTTTGTTTAACTGTAAACATACTCATTGCTAAATTTAGTCCTGTCTCTGTTTTCCAGCATTGATCGGTAAGAGATGGCAATAGTATCGGCAGTTCTTTTGATAAAACAGTTATAATATAATTTAGGGCTCTGTTCAACCTAAGTTGTATTTGATAAAGGCTTAATAGCCTCTGTTCATTCCTTAATTGTGTTTGAAGTTTAAACCGTTTCTTTGACTAGTTGCTTCTACATTTAACCTATCTCAATAAATTTCTATAATATCTAAGTACCGTTTAGATTAGGATTTTTTTTTCTTGAGTCGCTTATGTAAAAGTTATAAAAGACCTCGTACAAACAATTTTTGTACGAGGTCCTGGAGATTTTCGGATATATATTTTCGATACAAGAAATCTCCTCATCTAAACGGCCCTTTAATAATCTTAGGTATCTCTGACACTGACATGACAATAATTGCTTCTCCAAAGCTCTTAGCCAGCTCAATGAACCTGCACTAATTCACCTAGGAAGCAATGAAATATCTGCATTCCTTTGGCATGGAGAACAATGCAGCCAGCCTCTCAATGCGCTCGCTACGTGATCCGGATTAAGCCGGTTGAAACCGGTAAATTGCGTTAAGCCCCTACTGTTCGAGGCCGATAGAGGGCGCTGTCCCGCTGCACTTTACTGCGCGAATGTACATTCACACTGAAAAAGGTAGCTTTGACATGCGATAAAAGTGCAAAAAATAGTTTTGGCGTACGAACAGAGGGGCTACCGTCACCTCGGTTGCTTGCTCAATAGTTGCTTGAATAGTACTCGTACCGTACCAAATGTCATGTATTAGAAGGGTCACGGTACGGAGGTATTCCAATTTCTATAATTGTTTAAATACGTTTGTAACGCGGGCTTTAGATATCATACCACGCCACAGAGAATGTGTGCATACATACTCCTATCGGCAATCGCGGATATACTTACCTAACTTCCCACCGCCAAATACTACTCGGCTGTCAATGTCAAAAGACAGATAGAGACATCCGAGGCCGAGAGAAAGAGACGGAAGACCGGCACGAAAGCGCGCCGACGCATTTTCTGATAAGATTTTTCATGTTTGTTGTAATTACTAGTTGTGTAGAAGTTTCCAATCCAAATATAGTTTGTGACAGTTGTAATCGTGTTTCGAACTTATTTATCAACACCCCCTGAGAAAACACCCATCCTATACGTTTAAATTACAAAATTATTGTATTATAAAATGTGGCCCGAAAAATGGATGGAAAAATGGAAATCTTGGTACAAATCCCGAAGCCGTTGCTGAAAGTTCGTTTTGCAAATTTATTCTCTTCTAGTACAAAAGAATCTAAAACAATAATATTTGTCGAGCACGAAAGTTAGGAGTATCGTGGGAGCAACCCGGCTTTCGGATCCTATGGCCGTGGATTTGAATCTGGTCGAGCACAAATGGATTTTTTATTCGAAAAAATATGTTCATGTGTCAGTGTTCCCAAACGGTCAAGGTATCACTGTGAGGAAACCAGCTAGTATACTAGCAGCGGCGATGGGCTTGCAAGCTGTCACGTATGGAATAGTAACATGGTGAAATTACGGCTTAACAACAGTATGCCTCAGGTTGGTGGACGCTGGGTTGTGTATGTAGGGCACGTACCTAAAGTGCGTGATCTACAAGGCATCGCTTTGTTAGAATAAGCATAAAAAAACTACTGCAAAATGTTGGCAGTTGCCGAATGTAATATTTAGACGTACCTTTGTCTACCTCCCATTGACCTCAAATAATCTTGAGTTACTGATAGATTTGAGTGGATATCTACCATGCCTGGCAATGAAAGTCGTGAAACTGTGTCTGTTTTTTTTTTTCATTTTATAAGCAATCTCACTGTCGCCTACAATATTAAAGCTAAAATGAATACTTTACCGTTTAAAATAAATTGGAAAATCGTTTTCAAAATGCGTTCTATATTAAAAGCTTTTAAACGAGATTTTGATTTATTTAATCAGTAAAAGTTAATAGGCTTGAGGTAATTTTATTTGCTCGTTAAATTAACACTGCATTAAATTACAATAGAATTTTTATGAGCCAATTTTAGTACAGTAAATTAATTACTTCGTTTTTATTTAATACTAGCTTTTGCCCGTGACTTCGTCCGCCAACTCACTTAAAATTTACCGTTATATTTTACAATATCTTTAAAATTACAGACACATGAGACTTAATACCTATAAGCCTCAGGTTGATGAACGCAGAGGAGTGCATTATAGGACACGTTTGTGACCTGCAATGTAATGCTTCGTTATAGGCGATGGTAACCCACCTAGCACTTAGCATAAGGTGGGCCATAAGCTTGTTCCATCACCAATAACATCAACAATAACATTAAAAAAAGTTGTGTTGTAAATGAAATAAAATAAAAAAACTTTAACTTAACCGCGCGGCTACCACGCGGATAGTTTTTTTAGTTCGAGCCTTTGGCGATTTGATAGCTATTTAAATTAAATTGTTATTGCCTAGAAGATAGAGACCATATTCTGTATTGATTTTCTCAATCGCGCGGCGGCCGCGCGGTCTCTGCGCGAAATCTTTCGCGTCGTCTAAACGCGCCTGTAGGGTCTATAATTACAAAGCATCCACGATAAATTCAACCTTCCTATTATATAAGCTTATTCAATAGAACCATCCAACCCAAGATATACCTACACCCAAGGGTCCGCGTTGTATCATTACCATAAATGACCGCTGCCCAGTTTCAATGACAACCACTAATTAGCACTATAACAAAGCTAATAATAAAGATCTTATCCCTTTGTGTAGACGACCGATGTTGCGTGGCGGGCGAATATCTGCCTGCGACGCAGGAGGTTGCGGGTTCGATTCCCGCCTTGGGATAAATATTTGTACGATCTGCAAATATTTATTTCGGGTGGCCTGAGTATTTTCTATGTATAATAAGAAAATGTATGTAATGTATTGTATTAAGTATATCAGCCTAGAACCCATTATACAAGCTCTAGATGATGCTGTGTAAATTGTCCAGCATTATTTATTTATTTGTGTGGTCCAGAACTATAGTCTTTGAGTAATACTTTGGTAATAGATATAATTTTTTTTAGTAAACACGCAGTGACAGATTAGGATAAAGTATGTTGTTTTTAAACGACTTTCTGATGGAAAAAGCTGTAGTCAAAAACGTGCCCTATGATGCACTACTTTGCGACCATCAACGTGGTAAAGTTTGTAGTGGTGGTATGATGAGCATCATGCTTGCTTAAGTCGTATAAAAACACACAATTTATATTCATACGATTTGCTGATGGAACAAGCAGATGGCCCACCTGATGTTAAATGGTTACCATCACTTCAAATAAAACATTGCTTCGCAGGTCATATTCGACAGGCACGTGCCATACGATGCAATGCTCTGCGTCCATCAACCTGAGACATACAGGTGTTAAGCCTCATGTGCCTAAAATTTCACCGGCACCATTCAAACCGGAACACAGTAAGCTGCTCTGTGGCAGATATAGTTATGGTGGTAGTACTTCCCCGGACGAGCCCTTCAGTAAGGGCTCTACCACTTCTATTGACTGTTTGCCCTCAGTGGAGATTACTCCACACAACCTACCGCGCAGAAGCCCGAACGAATAACCATGAGGCCAGTTATTTTCACCATTAAGGCTGTAAATGGTCGAGAATCATAATAACTGACCTGTTGTCACGTGCTTAGATATCTGCAAATTAATGTAAGTAAGACATTTAGTGCGGAAATCTAAGCGTCCAGTTCCTCACGACTAAGCCTATACAGGCAAGAAACTTACGGCTTGGTTCCTAGTTCCTACCGTTTTTTTGTGACTGCGGGTTATTTGCAGAGAATTTCGTCCACGTAAAGATATTTTCATATAAACTTCAACCCTCGCTGCATCCTTTTAAGGGTTGAATTGCAGGAATAACTTTCTTAGTACATCCTAAGTACCAAAACAAACCTACCCTTAAAATTTGGTCAGAACAGCCAGCCCCATAGGCTATGCATTGTCTATAATAATTTGTCTGCCAGTTAGCTACGACAAACATTTTATAATTGGTATAATATGTTGTTTGTATATTTCAATACATATAATAAGTACTTGTATAACTGAGATAAAATGCTAATGATGCCATTTATCTGGCCTTAACGATCGCGTATTATAACGGTCACAGCTTTAAGAATAAAAACTTTTATTATCTTTCTCCATGGTTCAATAATCGTCCTAAGTACCTCGTAGCAAAGCTACGCCGTAGCACCGTAGCACCGTAGCACGTAGCAAGCTGCACGTCTCTACGACAAAGAGATTAGAAACCTTTTACTACCAACCTCAAAAAAAAAAACTAAAGAGCGTAGCCTCGAGTTTCATCAGAAAACGTGACCATTTTAAAGAGAGCCTCACGTACTTTCCAGCCGGTGTCGTCACCACGTTCTCAACTTTGTTGCTTTTTAAAGTACTCCGCTTTCATTGTAAACTTGGAAATCGAATGAGCCCTTTAAATGTGATTAGAATAATCTAGCATAATCTCTTGTTGTTTTTTGCAACTGTGAAAGTTAGCTGCTAAAACTTGGCTTTCTGAAAAGCGGTGCCTGCAAATGTCAGCCGTCTCTTTATATCATAAAATTAATGGTAGATATCGCCTCAGATCTCTTAGTACTCGTGATTCTGCGAGGATATCTAATGGAGGCAGTCAGAGGCACGTCTAGATATCACACTTGGTACATACCCACATTTTGGAGGTTCCACACCTAATAGAGTCTATCCAGTTAAGCACTGTTCCTGAATAAAGAACTACCTACTCAGTGGCTATTTGTTTGAGTTCATAATATGGAACTAATAAGAATAAGTTCTATATATGTGTTCATGAAACATGGAACAAGTGTAGTCGTTTGAATCGAGTCTTAGGCATCACTTCAGCGTTGTTTCAGAATAAAGAACACTTTTAAGTGGCTCTTTGTTCGAGTGTACGAGGCTCTACACGCCCACTTCTGTTTCAAACTTTGTAGGTTTCAGTAGGTATTTTAGAAACACTGATTGTATTACAGCAATCGAACGAGTCTTCTGAGAGTCTGAATGTAATTGAAATGATAATCTTCTTGCGGTAATGAGCCATTATTGTTATTTATCTGTCTGAATTACTGTCTGTTGACTGTTTAAAACAAAACAAGGCTTGCATTGTTTTTTGTTCAGAAACTTAAAGCACTAAAATTATCGTTTTTATGGAGCTTTTAAATGTTGCTGGCAGTTTTAGAATAATAATAATAATAATGATAGACAATCCACACAGCATCATCTAGCCCCAAGCTAAGCAGAGGTACTAGATGACTGGATATACTAATTACAATATATATTTTTATTATACATATAAAATAGCCAGAACACCCGGAATAAATATTTGTAGACCGTACAAACTTATCCCAAGGCGGGAATCGAAACCGCAACCTCCTGCGTTGCAGATGGACATTCGCCTGCCGCGCCACATCGGTTGTCAAACATTTTAGTATTCAATAAAAGGCTATCCGCAAACGGGGCAACTTTAGCTGAAGTCATTATCAAGTTTTTAAAAGTTTCTTTGTAATAGTGAAACGTGCTACCTACCATTGCTTATAATAAAGCATTGCCTCGCAGTCACGTTAGTTAAGAACGTGCGTTATACTGCATTGCTCTGCGTCCATCAACCTGAGGCATACAGGAGTTAATCTTCATGGTCCTCGGCACCCACATCCGTCAAATCAGAACATAGCAAGCTGCTCGGCAGCAGAAATATGCATGGTGGTAGTACTTCCCTGGACGAGCTCTTTACTATGAGCTTTACTACTAATAAAATTAAACTGGACTGATTTAGATGGATACAGTAAATGTAGTTCGTAACCTAGATAACATATGCAACTTTTTACTTTACATTTTGAAATTTACACGAACCGAGTGAAAAAGACGGAATAAGCCCTAGAGGATAAGTGCCTTCAGCTTTAATCATAGCCGAGCGCCTAAATATAGATATTAGCAAAAATACGCAGAGTGGCTGTGGGCGTCTGCTAGTAAGTAATAAATAAAAAAAAGTTTTATGTTATATAATTTGAATAATTTCATAGTCTAGAACGCTTTTAAAACATGATACCTTCAATATTTTAATTAATTCGATTTGTTTTTTATCGTCCTTTTTAAATTAAAGTGTTTTGTGCCGAGATGGAGAAGCTAAATAAATTAGAGCTCAAACGCATTAGACGGCTCGAATAGCGACCAAAAAGGCTAAATAAGATTACTGCAAACTATTTGACGATTAGGTGGATAGCCGTTAGTTATTAAACTGTAGCAGAAGTGATGCATATGTAACATTGCTGAGCATTTTTCATTCCCGCGGTCCTAACAATGTCGTCAGTCCATCGGGTAGGAGGGCGTCCTACGCTTCGTCTTCCGGTTTGTGGTCGCCATTCGAGAACCTTTACTCCTCAGCGGTTGTCGGTTCTACAAGCTATATGGTCTGCCCATTGCGACTTCAACTTGCTGATTCTGAAAGCTATGTCGGTGACCTTGGTTCTTCTACGGATTTCTTCATTTCTGATTCCATCTCGCAGTGAAATTCCCAGCATAGCTCTCCATAGCCCGTTGGGCGACGTTAAGCTTGTGTAAGAGACCAATAGTTAGCGACCACGTCTCAGTTCCATAAGTCATCATTGGTAACACACACTGGTTATAGACTTCTTTCCGCTGGTAAGGCCTCTTAATGCATTCGAGCTCTTAATGTTATTTGAAAGACGCTTGGCAACTCTTTTTATTGGCTTCTGAAACAAAACTCGCAAAGTCCTGAAGTTATTGCGCAGTTTCAGTTACCTACTTACCCTAGTTTTCTTTGAAAGTGTTGAAACACTGGTATCGAAGTGGTTCTTAATTTGCGTTCATATTTTGTTCTTTTCATTCTATTTGTAATTTTAGCCTGTCAGTTGAGTAAAGAGGTTTCTTCAAAGCTTTTTACGCGATGAAAAACGGACGCTTACCTGACTTTGAGAGTTCACTTTGGCGATTAATATTACGTCTAATATAATTAATACAAAACATTACATACATAGATATTTTTTATTATACATAGAAAACACCCAGAACACCCGGAATTCACAATATTTGCAGATCGTACAAACATTTATCCCAAGGCGGGAATCGATCCCGTAACCTCCTACGTGGCAGGTGGACATTCGCCATTCGCCCGTCGTTGTCAACAGAAATTAGGGCTGTTAGTAGGTACCTGTTCGGACTTAGCTCAAGGTTCAGATATTAAAGCAAGCAAACTATAGAGCTCACGGTTATCCCTGTGTGAGAAATGAGGTCTCCCTTCTAAGTTAAGACATCACTAGGAATCTAAAGCACCATTTTCACTTAACCAATGCCGTAAAACTAATTTGGTAGTTGGCAAATATGCTTGCTCGTTTGGAAAGGCTATCCGTCCATTATGTTACATCGGAGTTTCAACACATGTGACTCTCATTAGTGTAAGCCATTCATCAACTATTACGATGTTATTTGAACGAACATTTCAGGCTAAAGCATATTAGCTTCGTTAGAAACAAAATATGATTAAGAATTTTCTGTCTTGCATTCAGTTAGATTGGCACCACACTGGAGCTTCATTATTTACATTATTATTATTTTGTAGTAGAATCATACAAAAAAACGGTAGGAACCTAGCTGTAAGTTTCTTGCCGGTTCTTCTAAGCTTGGTTGCGAGGAACTGACGCTTAGATTCACCTAGATTTAAGACGTTTCAAGATGATCCCTGCGGATTTTACTGAATAAATGCTTTTTGGCTTTGACTTTGAATGAATTATGTTACTTTTTTTTTCGAGTGAAAACTTCTTTAGGAGCTTTGAGCAGTTTTTGAGTGCACAAAAATCTTGGAGCTCGCGTCATCGTCACCGAACGCTTTCCATGAGCTATATACACACAGCTATATTATATACTGTGTGTATATGTGTACTTTTTAGCCTAGTTTTCACTTATATCGTCAGTCCCCAAAGACTGCCTTACTAATGTCTTATAAAAAAAACATACCTTACGATGCATGGCATAAATAAACCTGTAACCTTCACATGAAAAGAAAAAAGAAATAGCATCATGACTTTAATCCCCAAGCATGGTAGATATCCCCACCGATCTCTTATTAGCAAATACCTACTCAAGATTCTTTAAGGATGTCTAAGGGTAGTCAGAGGTGCGTCCAGATAGTACATTAGGTACATACCCACATTTTCGTAGTAGTTAGTATTCAAGACAAGCCCATCGCCGCTGCTAGAACTAACTGGTTTCCTCACGATGTTTTCCTTCACCGTTTGAGAGTATTGCGCATACAAATGTTTAAACGGAAAAATCTACTTGTGCACGACCGGATTTAAACCCATGACATTAGGAAATAAAAAAAATAAAAAAAAATCATGGAATTAAATAAATTAGGATCGGAAAGCGGGGTCATTTCCACTAGACCATTGGTGTTTCTTTTACTTCATATGCTTGTGGTTAATTATTTTAGCAATAGATGACAGAGCGAGTGTTTTTTTTTTGTGCTTTTTCGGCTACACACATACCGTGAGCTATGACGACCGATGTGGCGCAACGGGCGAGTGTCCGCCTGCGACGCAGAAGGTTGCGGGTTCGATTCCCGCCTTGGAATAAATGTTTGTACGATCTGCAAATATTTATTCCGGGTGTTCTGGGTGTTTTCTATGTATAATAAAAAAAATATATCTATGTATGTAATATAGTATTGTATTAAGTATATCAGTCATCTAGTACCCATAACACAAGCTCTGCTTAGTTTGAGGCTAAATGATGCTGTGTGGATTGTCCAACATTATTTATTATTATTTATTATGTAAATACACTGTTGAGCTGAAGCTGATCCCAATAGACAAGATAAACCAGACATTCCCAATGCCCCGTTTTATTATCAGTCTTTTATACTTATCCTATTGAAAAGATCCCGATAAAATCTCCTAGGAACTTAACAAAGGAGTCCAAACAATAATAAGCGGGATAATCGTTGCCTCAGGTCCCAAAATACCACAATGCCAACTTTAGGGTCCTTGATCATGATTGATGGTCCAAGTTTAAGATATTTAGGCTCGGCTCAACGCCCATGCCAAGAAAATTATGTGTCCTATTGTTTTCAAACGCGTACATTAAGTTCATGGAGCCTGTGTCATAAAACTGACAAGATTTTTGAAGTGAAAATTTCTTTAGCCCTATGAGGCACTCCTCAGCGTCCATCAGCTTGAGGCGTATAATGTGTTAAGCCTCATGTGCCTGTAATTTACCGGTTCCCTTTAAACCGGAACACAGCAAGCTATTTGGCGACAGAAATAGGTGCGGTCAAAGCCAAAGTCATAGTAAAAAAATATTTATTCAGTAATATCCGCAGGGATCATCTTGAAACGTCTTAAATCTAGGTGAATCTAAGCGCTAGTGCCTCGCGACCATCCTAGAAGAACCGGCAAGAAACTTACGGCTTGGTTCCTATCGTTTTTTTGTATGATCCTTTTACAAAGTAATAAAAATGTAAATAATGAAATTCCAGTGTGGTGCCAATCTAACTTGATAAGGTGATAGTAGGTACTTCCCTGGATAAGCCCTTCACAAAGAGCTGTACTATACTAAAAACTATAATTATACTTGTATGTTTTCTGAAACAGACCCTGGGCTATGTAGTGTTCTGGCTAATTAAAGAAGCTTTGAGCTAGATATATCATGCTCTTTAATGTATGGCCCACTTTATCATTAGCAGACCCTGCTGACCTAACAACATATAACTGAGTGCCAGCGCACACTGGAGCATGCCGTGTTTCTGGTCCTCCCTGGTTTCAACTGAAAATCAGCGTTGAGTAACACCCAAAGTTCTGAGCTAAATACTATTTTAGCATAGGTACCTACTGCTGACGCATTCTGATCCTAAGGTCGTGGGTTCAAATCTGGTAGTACACCAATGAATTTTGCGAACAATGCAAGAAAACGTCGTAGGGATACCAGTTTGTATTCTAGCAGCGGCGATGGGCTTGAAACATGTCTCGTATAGAATCTAACTACTGCAAAAATGTGGGTAATGTATCAAATGTACTATCTGGACGTACCTGTAACTACTCCCTTTTAGACATCGAAGAATCTGTAGTGGTGCTAATCAATCGGAGGGGATATCTACCGTGCTTGGGGATTAAAGCCGTGATGCTACATATTTTTCTTTTCTTACTTTATATTCTGTTCATGCTGTGAAAAAGAGTCATCATCAATATGCTTTTATCCCACTTTATGTGGTCACAACATGCTCTTTCCTCAGTTTCATTCTGAAAATTTAAAATAAATTGCTTTCTGCCCGCTCAGCGCTTTAGCAATATATTTTCATAAACTTTTGCTTCACGCATTCTTGGACAACAGTAATGACATACATATAGCCTCATTTTTGAAAGGTATGTAGTTTCAGTGCATTTCAGGTGCACTGTGGTATTAAATTAAATTATTGCGTGAGAATTTAAATTCGTTTTGCGAAAATTCAACAAAAAGTATTACTAAAAGTGACTACATTAGCTATTGAATTTTTTTATAGAACTTGCTGATGGTACAAGCATATAGCCCACCTGATGTTAAGTGGTTACCATAGCTTATAACCAAGTATTATTCTATGTCTGGGTATGTTATCTTATTCTAAGTATGTATTTACAAAAAAGTATATAAGTATTCTATCATTGGTTCCCATAGTACAAGCATGCTTAGTTTGGTGCTAGATGATGTTGTGTGAAAATGTCGACAATTATTTATTGTCAATATTATAGGTCCATTCATTTCATTGATTCATTTATTTGCAAAATACTATGGTAGTTTAAGTACAATGATGTCACAAGTATTTTAGATTTACATATTTTTACCAACTAATGTTGTGCTTTATAAAAAAATTTTGTAACTAAAAATATTTCAATTTTTTTTTAATAATAATTTAAAATATTACAAGTTTTTACATTATTATTACATACAATACAATAAGTCACATACCTACCTGAGGTACACAATTGTTAAGCCTCATATGCCTGTAATTTCATCGGCACCCACACCCTTCAAACCGGAACACAGCTTGGTAGCAGTCAAATTCAAAGTCAAAGTCAAAGAATATTTATTGCTTGAAATACATGTTAAAAGATATCGATTATTATATTATGTGTTTCAATGTATTCTGCTTAATTCTAGGCGTGAAGTAGCAGAAATAGGTATGGTGGTAGGACTTCCCCGGACGGGCCCTTCACTAAGAGCTCTACTACTATTAAAATAAGTATGAGAATAACTAAGCTTTCGCACCATCCACGCGGGTGTTGTCATCTCATGCAAAACCCATCTGATTACAGCTAAGTGCTACCTAACACACTTCATCGACATCCCAGACCATAAAAAGTTATCGTCTGTCTAGAAATCGAACACCCACTCAAAGATGGACCGTATAGATAAATATCATCTCAATTTCGTCTCCCATTTTGGCACATATCCAACTTAGGTATCGTGAGCTTACCTGGGTGTTCAATAATGCTTTGTTCTCTAGAAAACTTGTAAGTATATCACTACAACTTGTCCAAATAGTTTCTAGCGACTATCGCTTTTTATCGCTCTTTGCGATAAGACTACCTATTGTATTTCAATATGTAGTTTATGTTATCTATACCAATTACAAAAATCTTCGTCCTGACTGACTGACTGACAAAGACAAAGCAGAGCTTAAACCACTAGTCGCAGAGACTTTAAATTTTCAGGGTTTATTTATCTTGATGTGTAGAGGTGTACTAAGAAAGGAATTCCCGCAATTCAATCCCTAAACGGGTATGGTGGGGGTCGAAGTTTGTATTAGATTGGCACCACACTGGAGTTTCATTATTTACATTATTATTACTTTGTTAAAGGATCATACAAAAAAACGGTAGGAACCAAGCCGTAAGTTTCTTGCCGGTTCTTCTAGGCTTGGTCGCGAGGAACTGGCGCTTAGATTCACCTAGATTTAAGACGTTTCAAGATGATCCCTGCGGATATTACTGAATAAATGATTTTTGACTTTGACTTTGACTTTGACTTATGAAAATATCTTAAAGCGGGCTAGCTTACTATAAGAATATTTGACTTGACTGACTGACTACATATAAACAGCATACAATCTAAACCATTAGTTGTAATGACTTAAAATTTTCAGCGTATATTCGTCTATAATAAATCGTCGTAAAAACCGTCTGTAAAAATATCTATAATAAAGCATTGCCTTGTAGGTCACGCATAGGTACGTGCCCAAAGAACCCCGCGTTCACCAGCCTGAGGCGTACTAGTGTTAAACCTCATTTACCTGTAATTTCATAATACTGTACAATAATTTGGTCAAAACATGAGTTTGTCTTCTTGCATTGTTTTATTTCAACGTTTTGCACCCAACTGAAAGCTACTGGGTATTTAAATCTATCTAAAAAATGATTCGTTTCTTGATGAGTTTGAAAGGTTGAACCGCAAACAAACGTTTTGATGTCTACTGTGGTTTTGGTACGTGAAGAAAAATTCAATTTGTATCAACCCTTTGATCAATTATACCTCTGGATATTGGGTCGGTAAGATCTCATTTGAGAATAGAGTTCTGTTGTTTTGACAATTAGTGACATTATTCACTAGGTGACATGGTTGTAATTAGGTTGAACTTAAAACTGTAGATAACTTTTTCTCACTTCGTTAGTAAACAAATGTAGCTGTCTTAGTATATATCCACGCGGACCGCTTTTAGCTATGATTTGTATGTGACCCGTCATCTAGGGGTATTATTGATCAAAGGCTACATCAAACAAGATACTTTAAACAATTCTCAACGTTTTGTAGCTAATTTTTTACGATCAACCAATTATTTTTTACGATCGGCTACTAACTAGATTGAATTCAGAAGTATATAAAGCTAGATGTTTATAGGAATGCCGGTGGTCTAGTGATGTGGTCCTGCCTTCTGATACTAAGGTCGTGGGTTCGAATCCGATCGTGCTCTAATGACCAATGCCAGTGCTTTCAACCAGTGAAGGAAAACATCGCAAGGAAACCAATTAGTAATCTTACAGCGGCGATGGGCTGGCAACCTGTCACGTATAGGTTACCAACTTAAGTAAAATGTGGGTATGTACTAAATGTATTATCTACACCTCTGACTACTCCTTTAGACATTCTCAAAGAATAGGTATTTGGTACTTAGATATCTGTGGGGGTCATTACCGTGCTTGGGAATAAAAGGTGTTATGCTATTTAAATAAAAGAACCAAAAGAACAACTTTTTTTTTTTTTTTTTTTATACAACGTGCTGATGAAACAAGCAGATGGCCCACCTGATGTTAAGTGGTTACCATCACCTATAACAAAGCTCGTTAGGAACGTCACCTAAAATACACTGCTCTGCGTCCATCAACCTGAGGCATACAGGTGTTAAGCCTCATGTGCCTGTAATTACACCGGCACCCACACCCTTCAAACCGGAACACAGCAAGCTGCTTGGCGGCAGAAATAGGTATGGTGGTAGTACTGCCCCGGACGAGCCCTTCACTAAGAGCTCTACTACTACTATGTGTCCTTTTAGTTAGATTATCTACCGTTTCGATGTTTATATCTAAATACCTACTATTGTTAAGTGTAAGCTACGGCAGCGGTATCAAGAGGCGTAATAACTTTGTTCTAGCAATAAACTTATTCTATGTATCTCATTATAAAAGAAATGTAAAATTTTGTATGAGAATAAATGTCTTTAAACCTAAATATTTAGTTTATGTTTTATGAAGCTAGATTTTGCCAGCGACTTTGTAAGCGTATACAAATATATAGTCGCTAAATCAAGAACCTCAATACTGTTAAAATCAGTATGAAGTTAGATTAACTATGAGAATTTGGTAATTTGGAGAAATTACTAGAGATCCCTTTGATGTTATCCGCCTTCGGTAAATAACTATTACTAATACAGGCATATTTGAATATAATAATCATATCAATATGATATAATATCTGGCGTTTGATTTGGAATCCTCAATTCAAATTTATCTCAAACTAGCGAAACGCGCGCGACTTCGTTTGCGTGACACTATTTTCATACAAACCTCGACCCCCGCTGTACACGTTCAGGGGTTGAATTTCGGGAATTCATTTCTTAGTATCACTACGCACCAAGACGAATATACTCTGAAAATTTAAAGTCTCTACGACCAGTGGTTTAGGCTGTGCTTTGTCTATATCCCACTCAGTCAGTCAGTCAGTCAGGACAAGTGGGAGAAGGCAGCTGCAAAGAGAACAGAATGGTCGGATTGTAAAAAAAGGCGTTGAGGACTATGAGATCTCTCGTCGTCTTGATGAAAAACGCGAGCACCGCAAATCTCGACCGAAGCCCTCCTACACCTACACCTACAATACAGGCGGTCAGCTTTTTTGTACAACATGTGACCGTACTTTCAAGACCAAGTTCGGCCTAGCCAGCCACATACGAGCACATGCCAGGAAGTGCTAAGGGTCGCTGTCGTCGGATCCGACGAGGAGGGACATCATCATCAGTCAGTCAGGACAAAAGTTTTTATAATTGGTATAGATAGATATAGATTAATGCTGGTACCAGTACTCTATTTCAGATTAGTTATTCATTTTATTTATATTCATACTTATTATTACTAGTGATATTTTGAGTTCTGTTGTGTTCGGACAGACTTCTTTGGATCGTATAAATAAACTAAAATAAAAAAGCTTTTTATGCCTTACATGTTTCATAAAATAAAAATAAATAAATAATGCTGGACAATCCACACAGCATCATTTAGCCCCAAGCTAAGCAGAGCTTGTGTTATGGGTACTAGATGACTGATATACTTTATACAATACTATATTACATACATAGATATATTTTTTTATTATACATAGAAAACACCCAGAACACCCGGAATAAATATTTGCAGATTGTTTTCATATATCAATTAGGAATTTGAAATTGTTAACTTTCATTATTTTCTTATTTTTACTAAGAACCCTGATTCCTTCAAAGATGCCCATTTGCCTCTGTCTAGTGCGATTTGGCTTTGGGATTGTATGCGGGTTTAAAATCAGATACATAGTTTTCAGACTCGCTATCAATTCGATAGAGTCAAAACTGTTGGTAAGGGCACAACAAACATGACAGAAGGAGAATCACACGGTTCAACTGTAGATCAAATACGGACTCGCTCACTTTGTGTGTATTCTGCTGCTGCACTGAGTTGTTGAAAGTGTAGACACGGTTCTCGGACACTATTTTACGAAGCATTTCTGTTGCGACGACGACAAAATAAACGACTAGTACTTCTCCGGACGAGCCCCTCACTAAGAGCTGTACTATTCATTTCTTCAGGCTGATGATGGTTGTTTATTAGAATAAAATATTAAATAAATATTAAATATTTGTAGACATTTTTACACAACATCATCTAGCCCCAAACTAAGCATAGCTTGTACTATGGGAACCAGATGACTGATAGAATACTTATATACTTTTTTTTTGTAAATATATACTAAGAATACAATATAACACTCATATCCTACTTCCTACTGATGGATGGATGGATGTACTCTTTCACGCTTGACCGATTTGGATGAAATTTGGAATAAACATATATTATAACTTGGATTAACATATAGGCAACTTTTTATCCCGAAAAAATAACGGGAACGGGGAAAAACTTGCAAAGAGAAGTGCGTATTAGTATTTTATGTATTTATTTCCATTCCATTTGTATTATGTATGTAGTTTGGAATGTAGTTTGATTTGTCATTTTTGTACATTTGTTCCATTTGTGCAATAAAGTATTAAATAAATAAATATAAACGCACCTTTATAGTTAGTTGTTTAAAAGCGGCTTTACCGGGATAGTAAGGCTATATAGATCCATTGTACCGGTAACACCGGTTCATATAACATCTTTACTTAACGGTCCGTACAAGATACCGTTCATCATATCGAATAATAAAAACAACAAACATAGTATTATAATCCATTCCCCGAACACTGAAACAAATAAACAGAATAAATCACTTTCTCCGAGTTATTTACACTATCAGACACGACTCCGATACGACATCCTAATAATTTTATGGAGTAGCTGACCCGGCGTACTTCGGACCGCGCGCCGTTCATTATATAAAAAAACTGTTAAATTTTTCTTAAATTTACTTTTGTACAAACCTTTTCCTGACAAACAAACACAAAAATTAAAGAATAAAAAAATTATCCAATTTGTTGCTGACGTTATGAGCGTAGATACATTTCGGAGATTCATTTTTCTTTACAGTTTTTTTGGCATTGCTTTTGGAACAAGCGGATGGCCTACCTGATGTTAAATGATGATGATCACCATCACCTATAATGACCTCTATACACGTTGGCGCTTGTATTCACTCGGCCAGCTAGGCGAGCGACACCGAGCGATGGCAAGGCAAAGCAAACATGCCGTCTACACGTTGGTATTGGCCCTCGCTCGGCAACGTTGGGCCAACATGTATTGCAGGCTTAACAAAGCATTACCTTGCAGGTCATGATCAATAAAAACGTGCCTTACAATGCATTGCTCTGCGTCTATCGACCTGAGGTATGCAGTTGTTATTTCACCGACGCCCTTTAAACTTCAAAAGATGCTAAAGTTTAATTATTATGATTATAAACACTTTTAGACACAGCCTTTACTGGTTGTACACATTTGAAAATTTTGAGGTATCTTGTCTTGGTGCGTTTCAAACCTTAAATAAAATAACGTGTTATCGTGCGAATTGCTTTAGTCTAAAATATGGAAACATTCATTTGTTTTTTTCTTTTCTACTTCTTGTGTGCAGTCTAGACTTACCGACTATACATTTCTGTATCGCAAATAATAAGTCTATAAATTAATTAAAAAAAAGTTGCCGTCGTGTACAGTATCGCTGAATCTAAAATGACTCGTTTTATAGCATTTTCATGCATCATCAACACTCGCAAAAGTTGCTACGTAAATTTCTACGACAAAGTTACAACAAATATTTGGAATCAAGGTACATTTATGTACTTTTCAAAGAACATTAGAGTTCCCCATATTACTACCGCAAGCACGAAAACCAAAAATGCTCACGTAATTTTTAGTATATTTTTAATAGTAGTAAGGCTTTTTGTAAAGAGTTCTTACGGGAAAGTGCTACCACTATTTTTGTCGTCAAGCAGTGTTCCTGCATTCCGTAGGTGATTACTTCACATCAAATAGGCCTTATGCTTGTCAATAAAACTTACAAAAAAATTAACTAACCGCGAGTATGCCACTTTTAACCATTTGCGCTCTCCGTTATTTTACGTACGTCATCGGCAGCCACCACTTCTTAGGAATCCAAGTCTTAATGGACACATTAGGAAGACAGTGTTTAGATGCGGGGCGTATTTTTGTGGGAGGGAGTGCCTCGGTGGTGATGAATGGGGGGAAGAGAGTGTTTCAGATGACGTAGGATGCAAACGCGATACTTTTACGCTTCTTCTTACCAATTAAAATCATCTTTGTACTGGTTGACGTATAGGCAACGCACAGCCTAAAACGCTGGTCATAGATACTTTTTTAGAGTATATTCGTCTTGGTGTGTAGAGATAGATAGATAGAAAGATTCACACTTTATTTAGAGACTTTTTCAAAGTATATTCGTCTTGGTGTGTAGAGATAGATAGATAGAAAGATTCACACTTTATTTAGAGACTTTTTCAAAGTATATTCGTCTTGGTGTGTAGAGATAGATAGATAGAAAGATTAACACTTTATTGTAGACAAAGAGAAACACACAGCGGTAATAAAAAATACACAAGTACACTGAGCGGCCTTATCGCTAAGAGTGATCTCTTCCAGACAACCTTTGGATGGAGAGAAGTTGTTTTATAAGCACATGTTGAGCTTTAAATGTTTTTGTAAGAAGAATCATATTAAATAAGTTCTTGCCGGTTCTTCTAGGCTTAGTCGCGAGGAACTAAAAGGCAAGCTAAAAATTTTGACCCTTCAATGTGTATTTATGAAATTTGTATGTTTGTAAGGAAGTATCCACAATATTTTAATAAACAAAGGGACAAACCGCGGCGTTACAAAAGTAGGTACGAGCACAACTTAGTTCTACCTACATCCAAATTAAACATGCACAGCTTGGGGCCGAATGTAATGGCTGTAAAAATATATAATAAAATACCAGAAAACATTAAGACCCAAGAAAATAATAAATCTTTTGGAAAAATATTAAAGTAACTTACTGTTACGGAAAGCATACTATACACTTGACGAGTATTTCAATGATCAAATAATAAATAATAATTAATAATTACTAATGAATGAATGATACCTACCTATAATTTTTTTCTTTTATGACCTGTGTAATTTGCATGTTCTTTTTATACCTATATCGGTCGGTCCGCTCTACTCTGTTGCAACACCCTTACTGGGTATATTATGTGTATTGGCACCAAAACATGTGTATAGTCCTAAGATCTGACAATGTTAAACCTACTTACATAATAAGGCAATAAACATACTGAATACTGAATACTGAACTGGCGCTTAGATTCACCTGCGGATTTTACTGAATAAATGCTTTTTGACTTTGACTTGACTTTAATCACGCTACAAACTAGGTACAGCAAGTTTGTTTACAAATGTATCTCGTTCGTACGAGTACATTAGGGAAATGCTCAGTTTATCTCAAACATGTTATATTTGCTAGGAGAGATTGCGCCGCCATCATCATCATGGAGGAAGACGCTTGGAAGTTTTTTATCGTGTGTTCAAATTACTTGAAAAATGTTTATACATTCTGAAGTTTTTTTACCAAACTATGAGGCGTGGGTGTGGATTACAATCGTAAGCTTGTTTAATGTTTTTTGTACACCCTGTCTTTTTTCACAACGGCCTACATTTTTAATGATAATTTCTCGGGAAACTGTATTAAAATTGATGTTGTTGTCCAATGGTAAGGATTTAAGCCCAGCGTTTATTTTAATTTTGAACTGTAAGGTGTTTTAGTAGTAACTTAAGTGTTTTTTAGCTGTTTGTGAAGTGTTCGTCCGGGGAAGTACTACCACCATGCCTATTCTTCAGAAGTTTCACTGAATTTATCGACAAGCTGACAGAGAAACCACTCGATAAAATACTAGGCTAGTTTTGCACAAGCGGGTAGATAAAATTCTATAGATAAAAATCAGTTTGTCGATATGACAAGTTTGTTGACTGAATTTCCATGATTGCACCTCTTTTGCTATGGGATTTAGATAATATCACCGCACCAACTTTGGGCTGCAGCAACATTGTGTGCCTAACGCTTATAGCGATACAAAATTGGCAGTGACACGCTCGCAGGTGTGCCAATATCGATAAACGGAACAGACTTGTGTTTCTACGAGTAAAAGAAAATTGGATCACGTGACGAGGTCAAAGACTTACTTACTTCTAGAGCCATCTGCTCTAAAAAGCTTCTAAAAATTAAAAAATAACAGACAACGGGCGCGTATAAGCCTTACTTGACCCTACTTTGCCGACCGGTATACTAATTGGAAACCGGGAATTGGAACCGGTATACCAAAGGAGTGGAACTCATTGCCAGCTTCTGTTTTTCCTGACCACTATAATCTGGATCTTTTTAAGGCTTCATCGTCACTTACCATCAGGTGAGATTGAAGCCAAAGGATGGTCAATTAAAGTAAAAAAAATAAAATTGACCAGTAGTTTTCGATAACTATTGATACTCAAAACCTATTTTTTTTAATACTTCTTGCTGACGGTGAAGAAAAACATCATGCGGAAACCAGTTCGTTTTTGGGCCTTTTCCATCCAGATCCTTCCATGTACCTACAGCAACGAAGGTATCCACCGACCTGGCTGTTGATCTGCCCTTCTCTTGTGCCCTCTAGGCCACCACTCTGTCAAAGCCTTACTGCCATCACCAAATAATGCCGAGTGTCCTGCCCAGCTCCACTTGAGTTTCGTAATGCGTTATAATACGTAATTCGTAATACGATAATTGGTATTATAAAATAAATTAAATCCGCTGATTGTGTTCCTGTTTTGGAATATCCGATATTTGTGAATATGAATCACAAATTATGATTGCAGTAATTTATAGTGCACAAATATCATATCAGACCTTATTATTTCAGATTTGAATATATGTGTATATTATACGTTTTAGTTATTGGATGCTGTATGTGAATAGGATGTTGTACATGCCTATTTCTGCCGCCAAGCAGCTTGCTGTGTTCCAGTTTGAAAGGTGTGGGTGCCGGTGTAATTACAGACACATGAGGCTTAACACCTGTATGCCTCAGGTTGATGGACGCTGAGTAGTGCATCGTCGGTGACGTTCCTAACGAGCGTGACCTACGAGGCAATGCTTTGTTATAGGTGATGGTAACCACTTAACATCAGGTGGCCCATCTGCATGTTTCATCAACAAGTTGAATAAAAAAAAAAAAACTGTAGCATAGATACATAGGTATGGTGTCCCTAAACCTCTATGGTTTAGAATATTATTTTTGCTTGCATCTTCACTGCACTTCTTACTCTTAGTAGGTACTCAGTTCGTTTTTCAGTAAATGACAGGTACGCACGATGGGTTCCGTGCCATTATCTATAGTAAAAACGGCAAAAAAATCACGTTTGTTGTATGAGAGCCCCCTTATATATTTATTTTATTCTGTTTTTTAGTATTTATTGTTATAACAGAAACACACATCTGTGAAATTCTCTCTTCTAAATCTTCTTGTGAATTCTTGTCTCTAACTATCATGGTTCATTAGATTCAGTCTGGTGACAGACGGACAGACGGATAGACAGACAGCGAGTCTTAGTAATAGGGTACGGAACCCTAAAAACCTCCAAATTGGTGTGCAAGTGAACAAGAAGTTTTATTTTACAATTCATTAAAGTATGGTCTTTAAAAACCCGTTACCACGTTCCCAAATCCTATAAAATAGTTCTACGACATTAACCTTAGGTACGGTACATATTCCATCAGATCTCTTAGTACCAAGTACTTGAGATTTTTTAAGGGAGTTTAAAGAGGGTAGTATAAAAAAAACTGGTTTCCTCACGTTATTTTCCTTCGCCATTTGAGAGAACCAGCGCATATACATTTTTCGATAGAAAAAGCTATTGGTACACGACCGGATTCAAACCTTAATCAGAAGGCGAAGTCACTTCCACTAGACCACCTGTGGTCTTAAACGTTGCCAAATCAACAGTACGCAAAGCATTAATGCTACATTTCTTCATGTCTATCTTAATTTGAATAAAACTGTGCAAATACCTTCAAACGCTGTATTTTGGTACCTACCAACTTTTCAGGAAAAAAAAGTACCTATCCTCGTGACATAAATAAATCTCGAAATAACCTACATGTTTGAATCATTTGGTACGATTGGCCGTCCATTCTACTTATGTTACGACCGATGTCTGCCACCGAAACATGTCGGTCACGATACACAGAAAATCCATCAGATACGATACACTCCTCTGTTTGTACACATGTTCTAACTCGTAAACTTTTAACAGACATCAG
Organism: Electrophaes corylata; assembly: GCA_947095575.1. Taxonomy (NCBI): domain Eukaryota; kingdom Metazoa; phylum Arthropoda; class Insecta; order Lepidoptera; family Geometridae; genus Electrophaes; species Electrophaes corylata. The sequence continues at coordinate 2,878,877 of OX352702.1, forward strand.
TGTAATATACAAAGTGTGAATAATTAGATGTAATTTTTATTGAAATAACGGAGACGATAGTACAATACAATTTTTTTTATCTATCTCTATATCCTACTAATCCTACTAATATTATAAACACGAAAGTTTGTAAATATGGATGGATGGATGGATGGATATTTGTTACTCTTTCACGGTCTAACCAGTAGACCGATTTGGATGAAATTTGGAATAAATATACATTATAACTTGGATTAACATATAGGCTACTTTTTACCCCGAAAAAATAACGGGAACGGGAAAAAAACTGCTGTATTTTAGTATTTGTTGTTATAACAGCAGCAGAAATACATCATCTGTGAAATTTTCAACTCTCTTACTATCACGGTTCATGATATACAACCTGGTGACAGATGGATAGCCAGACAGCAGACAGACAGACAGACAGACAGCAGATTCTTAGTAATAGGGTCCCGTTTGTCATATTGGGTACGGAAATACCTACCTAAAATACAATATAACACTCAGACAGAGAACAAACATCTACGTTCATTACACAATTGTTTGTACTCCCTGGGGATCGAACCCACCACCTACAGCGCAGAACGCAGGACCACTACAAACTGAGCTGTAACAGCTGTCAAAAATAGCTTTAAAAGGTCCAAAAATCAGGCGTAACAAAATATTGACACGCCACGTGCTTATAAACCCTATTCTGGAAAAATTTCACTACGGGGTTTTATTTAAGAAGCAATTCAAAATTATGAAAGAAACACGACCATCAAATCATCAAACGTCAAATACCGTTTCTCTAAAACTGTAAGGTATCCTTATTTATATTTGCTTCTCTTTCAGTATTTGTTAAGACTAGACTCATCCATTTCCTTTAGACGTTTGTGGACCATTGTGATTTATCTCGATGATTGATTTTAATTGAACGTTTTGAAAGCTAAAGATTTATAGAGCAAGCTGTTTTTTGTTTTACTGTAAGTTTTTATTTTCTGAGGAAAGAAAACTCTTTGAATGTATTCTTGGATTAAATTACTGAAGATATTTGAAACTTGGCACAGACTAAGCAATGGTTAAAGAGTTAAAGATGAATGAAAATAAAATATTGAAATGTTTCTTAGCGCCATTTCGGTTCATGAATAGAAACTAAAATACTTTTATAAGTTTTTTAAATACATATTTATAGAACCATACGTAAGACGAAGTGTAAGATGCTCTCCTACCCTGGACTGAAGCTATTGCTAGGGGGTTTAGCGGGAGATCTAGGGATGGAAAAGGCTGAAAATCGTTGTTCCTGGGAAGATAAGGGGGAGGCCTACGTCCAGTAAGGTTCTACAGGCTAAAATGATGCTGATAATTATAACCTACAACATGTATGTCCATGAAGCGCCCTTTATAAGGATAGTTCTGATAGCGAGAACATGCATACGATTATCGAAAACGATAACCAGGCGAATTCAATCCTCAGGCATGGTAGATATTCATCGACTATAACTAAAAGAAGGTGCGTGATAATTTGTATCATGTATTCATTTCCTGGGTTAATACCTTGGTAATTTAATATCTACGTGAGCATGCCAAACAATCCATAAACAGTTCAATTACTCCAACGCAATAAAGATAATCCCCAATATACAAGCAGTATTACAACATTGAATGGCAATACTACTTTGCAAGCAAGTAAGCTGCTCACAGCAATTCAAACTTCCCAAATAATTTAGAAAACATAAGGGCCTCGCTACCTTTTAGTTAATTAAAAAAGAAAATGTCACAATAACTGCTGTTATAAGCAATACAACAACAATGAAGGCATTATTATTCAGTTCACAAAATACGGCTGTCTGTTACACCGTGGTGTAACGTTACGCGGTGTACCGTGAAATGAGGCTTGTACATTGCCGATGGCAACTAATAGGAAACCAATTGGATAGACGGTTAGTATTTGGGTTAATTTACTGTATCGAATGCGTTCTTATAGCTGACGTGTTTGACCATGTGAATATTTGATTCAAGATTGTACGATCCTTCCACGCGCACGCTGATAGAATCGACGATTGGCCGATCAAAGACATAATGAGAATAATCAGGTTTTCAAGCACTGAGCATGTTTTTTACGCTTATATTTTTTTAAAGTATTACTTCTAATGCGACTTCCAACAAGGTTGCGTTAAACGTTTACACTACCATGGAGGGGGTATGAAAGCACTGTTTTTTCTCTCTTTCTCTCATAACCAGTTACGTTTCGTATATTAAAAAAGTTTTACTTCAGTCGTGTGATCTAAAGCACTCGTTTTTTTTATTGCGTGATGTGCCAGGCCTTGGTACATCTAGATTACATCACAGTGATACCGCAGTCATCTTAATCAAGTGGAAGTTTTGCGGTATTAACGAACAATGAAACTGAAACGTGTCGCACTGTGAATAGCGCGGTTGTGACCGAGTTATTCTTATGCGAGTAACACACCGTTCCGTCTAACGTAGCGGCAGCTGCGCGACACGGCAGCGGCGGAAGCGGAGCGCGGTTTAAAAAAAAAGAGGCTTTTTTTAAGTACGACGTGTAAGTAGTTATTTTATTTGTTTACCTACATTACTTTTTTCAGTGTAAAGTTCTGTTTTAATATTCCACGATGTATCAATCAATAAGTTGTTTTCAAAATTTAAACAAAAGTATTGTAAGAGAACCAAGCGATAACTATCATGCTAAAGATTGATGAAACCTATTATTGCCTACCTATTTATGAAATAAATTAGACCTATCTTTTTTTTACTTTTGAATGTTTTTTTGCTATAAATAATGCAATGCGATGTAGGTGGGTCGAAATCTTTTGAGTTTTGACTTTATGACATCTATACGTGACGTTTGCGATGCAATTCCATGACTAGCGGTACCGTCTATTATACGCCTAACTGACGATAATTGGAACGGACTGGCCTATTGTCTGGTAAAGTCATTAAGCCCCCCAGAAAGCGTCCTGGGGCCCAATAGGGGCTGTCCAGGAGCCATCACGCATATTGGTATACTAAAGGTGGCTTAAACGACGTGGTAGGTATCTCTTTATTTTATGCTATTTCTTTTTGATTATTATGTGTTGATGTTTTTTCGATGTTCGTGTCTTCACCTGCATCGGCCTCGTCTGAAAACCAGCGCTGCATCAACCTCAGCAAGATTGATAATAATAATGCTGGACAATCCACACAGCATCATCTAGCCCCAAGCTAAGCAGAGCTTGTGTTATTGGTACTAGATGACTGATCTACTTAATACAATACATTACATATACAGATATTTTTTATTATACATAGAAAACACCCAGAACACCCGGAATAAATATTTGCAGATCGTACAAACATTTATCCCAAGGCGGGAATCGAACCCGCAACCTCTTGCGTCGCAAGCGGACATTCGCCCGCCGCGCCACATCGGTCGTCCGAATCAGTCACATTGATGCAGCATTTATGCTGAGACAGGGACCAATTTGGCCCATGCAATAGTTTTATTTTATTTTGTATTGTAGGTTACAGATGTGTGTTTCAATTCTATTTGACTTTTTTGTTTATTTGTTTTTGTAGGCCAAATAAACAAATTTTCTTTCTTTCTTTCTAGAAAGCTGAAAAAAGCTGCTGAAGCTGAGCTTAGAAAAGCTGGTTTCATCTGGTTGGAGATCTTCCACAGAATCTATTCCCCTTCACGGCGACTTAGTTCTAGTTAGTCATAAAATAGTTAAGTTGTTTCGTGAACACTTGCCTGCACAATCTGATGGTTACGATAAAGATGTTATCATTTAAATGTGTCAGAGGGGATGTTCGTTGAGACGCGGTCATTCGCGAAATCAGGGACTTTTATTACGTCACAGTAGGGCTGACAAGTCGGACGCGGGTTAATCCTCACATAATTAGGAGCCAGGGTACAGATTAAACGATTGACATTATGTCAAGGCTTACTAAGCCTACCACATTTTCCGTTTACCAAGTTACTATTCACATTTACCAAGGTTCCGTACCTAAGGTAAAACGGGACCCTATTACTAAGACTCCGCTGTCTGTCTGTCTGTCTGTCCGTCTGTCACCAGGCTGTATCTCATGACCGTGATAGTAGAGTTGAAATTTTCACATATGATGTATTTTGCTGTCGCTATAACAACAAATATTAAAAAACAGAATAAACTAAATATTTAAGGGGGCTCTCATACAACAAACGTCAAATTTTTTTGCCGTTTTTACTATAGATAATGGTACGGAACCCTTTGTGCGCAAGTCTAACTCGCACTTGGCCGGTTTTTGTCTGTATGATTAACAATTTGTACGCCTAGCGCAGATCACAGTGGTACCTACTCCAACAATACTGTAACCATGGATATTTACCATGATTTTTGAGTTTAAATCGGAAATCTCGGGAAACATTCAAACTCAAAAATCATGGTAAAGAACCCGTTCCTATCCAAAATATTGATCAAAACCATGATAGTTTAAAAAGTTATAATTTAGTATTTGTATTTATTTAGAATTGTTTTAAGCGAATGAACATTGTCAAGGCTCTGTAGCTTCGGGTTTTTGCTCGAACTACCCACAAGCTTATAAGAACTCTGTAGATTATACAATGCAACGTGTGCACCTGTTTTAGCAAGTACAGTGCAAATATAAAGCGAGATTTTCGTAAATATGTAATGCAAATACATGTGCGAGCCAAGTAAGCAGGGCTGGATTTAAACTATTTGTCTTTTCATACGATGTACCGATGGAACCAGCACAGCTACCGTCCCACTTGATGTTAAGTGATTACCATCACGCACAAAGCATTGATAAGTACGTCACGCACGTGTGTTAGGTGCCCTACGATGCACTACCCTGCGTCCACCAACCTGAGGCATACTGATTTAAAGTCTCATGTGCCTGTAATTTCACAAGCAGCCACACTCTTGAAACTGGTACACAGCAATGCGGACATCACTGCTTGGCAGAAAAAAATAGGTACGAAGGTAGTACTTTCCCGGGCGAGTCCTTTTACAAAGAGCTCTAATACTACCACTAAAAACTACATTTATTTACAAATAATAAGCTAATACAGGTATGTATAATTGGTATGTACAAAATACATTATGAAACAGTTGAGCTATCTACAGACCGTTACAAACGATCTAAAGGGCTACCTTAATTTAGATCGTTTGCAACGGTCTGTACGTCTTTGTCTGTCTGTACGGTCTTTGTACGTGTTGTAGTTTAGCTATAAACTGATCCAGAGTATACATATACATGTATGTAATATTTTAGAACAGTAGGATTCGTGTTGCATGCAAAAATAATTTACGTCTCACAAAAACTCGATAACTTCAGAACCGATTAGTCTAATTAAAAGTACACTTGTATTTAATGTGTCTCATTTTATGTGCCTAATAATAATAAAATAAATAATAATGTCTAGTTCCATCCCTGTATAGGTAGAAACGTAGAGAGCTTAGCATACGCTTACCCAACAGTATGCCAACTTAGTTTTAGAAAGCATTGTTTTGTAAATGGAACACAAAATCTGGGATAAACTTAAGCCGACTCATATCCGGTTTCTATATTCTATTCGAACAATATGATATACTAGCTGCCCGTCCCCTTCACACGGGTTTTAGTAAGAATCCCTAATTTTTTTGAAAATATAATATAGCTACCCGGGCATAGTGTAGCTTTCCAATGGTTGAAAGAATTTTTCAAATCGGTCCAGTAGTTTCGAAGCCATTCAATGCAAACAAACAATCAAATCTTGCCCCTTTATAATATTAATACAAATATTATACTAATATTGAATCTGTACAAAGCATCGTGAGGAAACTAGATAGTGTTCTTGTAGAAGCGATGGGCTTGCAACCTGTCACGTATGGAATACCAAATATTGCAAAATGTGGGTATGTCCCTAATGTAATATTTGGACGTACCTCTGACTACCCTTAGACATCCTCGAAAAATCTCGAGTAGAAATCTGAGAGGATATCTACCGTGCTTGGGGATTAAAGTCGTGATGCTATACCTTTTTCTGTACAAGAACCTATGTAATTAGATCTGATCATATAGGTCTGGTTGAATTTGCAATACAAACACAAAAACAAAGTGTGTCTACACTTTGTTTTTTTTGTGTTTGTCCTCATACAGATCTTTTTTGAGTATCTAGGTATAATAGGTTGAAAGAGAAATATACCCAAGTCGAGAGCATATTTCAATTTATTATTTGAGAGGACGTTTTTGAGCTCAAATTTCAATTTCCCCTGAGAATAAAAGGAATTCACTAGTAAAAACTAACTGCACTGTAGTAAAGCTAGTGTGGCAGTACAGACAAAATTGCTTGTAGTTTTTGCACCACGGAAAATGTCCACTGCAATAAGACATTCTCTAATGTATTTTTAGCCAAAAAGCGCCAGTCAGCTTTTGTCGTCTCCACAAAGAACACGTTTTGTAAGCGTGTTGTTGGTTTTATAACCACGACACTGTTCTTACATCCTTTGCTGTTTAATATTAAGTAAATTGCCCAAATTGTCTATACCAATTATAAGAATATTTGTTCAATAGGAGAGGAAGTGACGCGCGTCTTGCTAGTCTAATATCAATACACAATGGGTACACTACTACCTACTACTACTATTACTATAGCTGCTACTACTACTATGTGTATTATGTGGCATCCTTATTTTATCAGAAACGTTTCCCATAGGTTTTAAAGAAAAACGCCATATTTTTTTAAAAACCAGAGCCTAGCACGAATAAATTTGTTGTTTATGGCGTAAGCGTGGTATCGTCGATATTTGAATTTTGAATTACATTGAGTGGTATCGACAACTCAAATGCGGTGTGTTGCCTGGTTGCTGCGCAATGAAACTGGAAAGTTACATGCTTATTTCGTGGTTCCTGTAGCTTTGTTGATTTTTAATCTGAGAATATAAAAAAATAATAATATAAAATAAAAGCGACGCGTGACCCCGAGGGCTGGCGAGTATCTGGCGCAGCGAATCAGCATTGCCATTCAGTGTGGCAATGCAGCCAGTGTTTTGGGAACGCTTCCAATTGGCACTGATCTGGATCAGTTGAGCTACCTTTAGATCGTTTGCAACGGTCTGTAGATAGCTCAACTGTTTCATATGTATTTTGTACATACCAATTATAAATACCTGGTTTAGCTGTCATTTTCTTTGTAAATAAGTAAAACTATGTTAATGTAATTACAGGCACATGAGGCTTAACACCTGTATGCCTCAGGTTGTTGGACGCTGAGTAGTGCATCGTCGGTGACGTTCCTAACGGGCGTAACTTACGAGGCAATGCTTTGTTATAGGTGATGGTAACTACTTAACATCAGGTGGGCCATCCGCTTCTTCCATCAACAAATTATATATATATATATATATATTTTTTTTTCTTAATTAGTTTACCAACTAAATACAGGAGGTACCTACCCTAATAAAATTACAATCTAGCCAATTAGGCTAATGAGTAACTTTGCTTTGACTTATTTTTATATGTATACTATAGTGTCCATTGGCACTTTTCTTACAGTCTCTATTTAAGGGGAAGACACTTTGTTCTTGTGTTCATTAAAAGTAGAACTATGATTACACTACACAATATTAGTTTAAACACTACACTAGCTCAAAAGGTTTAGTTCTTTTGAGCCTTCTTACTATGTCCGTGTATATATAGCTATAAAAAAAATGAAATAAAAGAGGACTAGAATTTAATATAACACCTCTGTTGATCAACAAGACATTCCCATAATCACCTGATGTGCCATCCATCAAGAGGTCCAATCACCCCATCAACCTGATTCATCTTGCGACAGTGAGTGATTCGGTTTTTCTCGGGATTCGCTTGGAAGTCGCAGGTTTAATTTCGTTTCAGATTGAAACGAGTCTTTGAAATCAAAATGAGAAGTATTTTGAAACAGTTCTCAAGCTTGATAAAACTCTATCGTTGATTTTTGTATGAATAACAGGGTTTACAATCCTGGTCTTGCTAAGATTTCTAAACGAGTAAACATAATAGAAAACACAACCTGCTTCACAAAAGACAGCGCTATCAGTACATCCTACTAATATTATAAACGCGAAAGTTTGTAAGTATGGATGGATGTTTGTTACTCTTTCACGCTCTAACCAGTAAACCAATTTGGATGAAATTTGGAATAAACATAAATTATAACTTGGATTAACATATAGGCTACTTTATATTCCGAAAAATTAACGGGAACGGGAAAAAACTGCTACGCGGGCGAAGCTGCGAGCGGCCGCCAGTTGCTAATACTTTAGGTACACCTTGGATTATGACGCATGCACCTGTGTTTGGCATAAATGGTTCTATTGAGATACAAAGAAACTCTCACGGTGAATTTCACATTTGTTGTAAAATCTTTTGAATTTCTGTCGTATATTATGCTCTTTTTTTATGCTACTTCTAGTGGAATAAGCATATGGCAAACCTGATTGTTAAGTGGTAACCATCACCTATAATAAAGCATTGCCTTGTACGTCACGCACGTTAGGTACGTGCCCTAAGATGCCCTACTCTGTATCCACCAACCTGAGGCATACTGGATTTAAGTTTCATGTGCCTGTGATTTCACCGGCACCCACACCCTTCAAACCGGAACACAGCATTGCGAGCATCACGCAATATGCTAAAATAGGTAATAATTCTGGCAGAAATAGGTACGGAAGTACTTCCCTGGACGAACCCTTTCACAAAGAACCTACCTACTACTTGCTCGTGGCATTGTTAAGTTGAATCAACACCACGCTGGAGACATATATATCAAAAGCGGAGGATGTTATGATGTAAAATTGTTGATAAGATCTACGAGAAAGATGTATTTTGTTTTAATTTTATTCTAGTACTAGCGGCGCTAAAGTACCGTATTAAAAACATCTCGAGGCTTATTTCATCGGGTCGATTGAACTCTCGATAGCGCAGTTGGGTTATGCATACCCGCATCAAGGGAAGGATCGTCGACTCTAATCCCACTTGAGGGAATAACTTTTGAGATAATATAAAATCTTTGTGATTTCCTAAAGTGCAAGTAAGCACAATAAAAACTAACAAACCCTAAAAAGTGTTCGTAATACAAGATAAATTCTTTCACTAGCGTTTGCATGGTTCAAGCTTTTTGCCTAATCTATTACATTGATTAGTTTTACAAGAAAGTTCACGAAGCCTAACTAATTGGCTAAACTAATCAGGTACTTTGTATACAATGTGTTTTCGCAGGCTCTTGAGGTTAAATACAGACCTCTATGACGTCATTTCTCGAAGCAATTTTATTTAATTACTAGCGTAACGAATATAAATTTCAACCCGCTGTACCTGTTTAGGGGTTGAATTACAATACAATACAAAACTTTGTAAAGAAAATTATAGCTAATACAAGTATTTATAATTGGTATGTACAAAATACATGTGAAACAGTTGAGCTATCTACAGATCGTTGCAAACAATCTAAAGGTAGCTCAACTAAACTTTGTTAATATTATATATGCATATTATAATAAAATGACTTCATTATAAATGATGTAAAGAGACATTGCTAAAACGTAAATAAAGCATAATTTAACCTTGTTTCGAAAATTTCCACAGCTTTGAGTATTTCCCAAGAGCAAAACAAATAAACGCACCAGTGGAGATACGGAAATATCTTTGACGCCATTAATAATGGTGAAAATAGCCGTTATTACACATCATTTGGTGATAAAAGCTTTATAATGTTATGAAATAATCACACATTGGAGGACCAATTCTTTAGAGCTGAGACTTTTTTTTTGTGGCATGTGTCCGTCATTCTGACAATTTTGCCAATGTCAAGTGGGTTAAATAAAATACTTCTTAGTCAAGTCCAATCGGTAAAAAAAGTAAAGTCGGCTGTCATTTGGTTTTGAAGAAAAAGATGGCGTTTTTCTTCAAAACCAAAGGGAAACCATTTTCGTTCAAATCCGGATGCCTCATAACACACTTTCATTTAAACTGTTCACACTTGTGCTAAGACCTCAAGTAGTTATGGTTAAAATACCACCAAAATTACCCATCAGAGCTTAAAATAAAAATAGAAAAACAATTAAAATGAAAATACAATGTTGCTTCAAAAGATGACAGACGACCGAATCGAGACGAGATTGAAACAAAAATCTGGTTGTCAAAATAAAACGGTCTGAAATGTCAGTTTCAAAAATACCATAGAGATTGACACGATCATTGAATTTGACTTTGTTACGAGTTAACGAATTAGTCCTCTGACGTCTTGCCCTTTTTAAGTCTTTTGCTTTCAAAAGCAGGATTTGGATACCGCGCTCACATTTTTACTTTGCATCTTTGCAAGCAAGGTAAATTTCCCCGAGAAATATGAGGAAAATTATGCTGTTTTAATAAAATTTCACTTGCTACGGATATTTTGCGTATTTAAACATCCAGGAAAGTTTTTCGGAATTCCGTTCTACTTCATAGAATTTATGGGGTATTTGAATTGAGATTATTCGTCCTAAACGGTTCAAAGTTTTATCTGTTGAATTTATTTCGTTTATAAATCACGCAGATACGGGTGGGATGGCTTAATTTTTTTGTCAGCATTGAACCACGGGTTTTCGGATGTTTTTTACTGTTTGATAAAAATGTATTTGCTTTTTTAGCCGCTTGGTCCGTTTTTATACATAATTGAGAGTAGTGTCAAGTACAATAAACATCAAATTTATGCTAACGCATTCAAACTGGTTTTGTTAACAAGAATTTTGTTCATATTTATTAATTTGCTATGTTTTATATACCAACGAAAAATGTTGACAGAAAAAGCTTGAAACTGCAAAAATACTGAAATTAATATTTGTGGACTTTTATTCAATATCATTTAGCCCCACAAGCTTGACAAAGCTTGTACTATGACTGATTGTTTTTTTTTAAATAAAGACACCCATATAACACCCAGACAGAGAACGTACTGTGGTAGGGTCCCGTTTTACCCTTTGGGTACGGAACTCTAAAAAAAGAAGACGAGTTCAACTTCAAGCTCGATTCAACTGTGTAGTTAGATACCCTTAATACTTCACAGAAATGTGCCATATCTAGAATAACTCACTAAAAGTCTGGACATTGAAGTAAAAATGTTAAATCAGCGTGACCTACATTTGACAAAGCTACTCAGCGAGGCAAATCCGAGTGGTACATTATCTTGGTGGTTCCACCTCACTGAGCGGTCATTTGAGGATGTGGATGTGTGGTTAAAACTCTAAATTCCTTAGAAATTACTACCGTCATTTAGCGGAAGGCACTTTTTGATAATAACTATAATACCTCACATAACCCTTTTGCGATTTATTTGGTTTGTTTTCCACCGAGACAGACATTTGTGTGATGAACATAGATTTTTGTTCTTTGTCTCTTCTCTCTAGCTCACTTCTGAGTTCTTATTTACCAAGTTGAGTTTTTTTGCGCCAACCCTATATCTAGGGGTATTATTGATCGAAGACTAGAACACATTATCTTTGGTTTCCAACTCGCTAAGCAACAACTTGTTGGGTATAGGAAGTACTGGGACATTAAATGTCAAAAACCCTGACTTTATAAGTAACCGACCCATAGACAGTCAGCTGCACTAGAATGTATACAATTTGTAACTTTAAAATGGTTTAGCAACGGTGCTAAAAATAATAACACTACAATTATTAAAAAAATAAGTGAGGCCATCAACTAATTTCATGACTTTTTAGTTTTTGAGGTGTAAAAGTTCATGGTTTTGCTGTAATGCCGTTGTGATAGTTACAAATTGTATACATTCTAGTGCAGCTGACTGTACCTAGTGAAACTCTCAGCACAGTTCTCTCCAGTCTGTAGTGTGACTTTATGCTTGTGTATGAGGCTAATAGTTAGGATAATAGATAGTCTCAGTTTTTTGTTTTTCATACGACTTACTGATAGAACAAGCAGATGTCCCATCTGGTGCTAAGTGATTCCTGCCATTACAAGGTTTACTTCGCAGTTCACATTCGTAAAGAACGTGCCATATAATGTACTGCTTCGTGTCCATCAACCTGAGGCATACAGGAGTTCAGCCTCATATGCCTATAGTTTCACCGGCACCCACACCCTTCAAACCGGAACATAGGTGTCTTAGTTCTGCTATAGTTTTAGTTAGAGCGTTATCGTCTATACTTAATATTGAATATTATAAAGAAGAAAGATTTGATTGTTTGTTTATTTGCATTGAATAGGCTCCAAAACTACTAGACCGATTTGAAAAAATCTTTCACCGTTGGGAAGCTACACTATCCCCGGGTGACATAGGTTATATTATAATTTAAAAAAAAAATAGGAATCCTTACTAAAACTCGTGCGAAGTCGGGACGGGCCGCTAGTTAGAAATACATACGACAGTAACAAGGTAGCAAACGCAATAGCACAGGGTGGAAAGGCATCTTATCAATATGTCACATCTTAAACGCACCCGCACCTAAACCGTACCTAGCCCGCACCCGCATCGATACCGGGGCATTTAATCTTTGCTTCTGGCAGCTAAAGCCACATTTCAATTGAGGTTAAAAATGGCTGAAATAACGGAAAAATTTAAGCGAAATATCTGGGATAATTTGTTCCCGGGAATTTATATATAAAGGGTTAGCACAAGTTTGTAGCTTTTTAAAAATAAGAACTTTGAAAAATTTTATATAAATATTCGCGACATACATATTGAAAATCAAATAAGTTATTATATACGAAGGATTAGCACAAGTTCGTAGGTTGATGGAATGGAATTAGGTTAATGGAAAAGACTCCAAACCTTTATTCATGGAAAAGTATACACAGGATGCATATACCTGCTGGACTACAGTCTGTCGACGATGATGATGATTTAGTTTTATGATTGATGAAGGAATATGTAAATAAGAAAAAAACTATGCGTTGTATTGCGTAGGTAGTAAAACCATCGTAATCATCTTCATCATCATCTTCGATTTCTATCTATCTATCGACTTTTACTTAAAATTACTTTAAGCCCAGAAAAGCTGAGCCCATAAAAAAGTTTCAGTTTGCGGAATGGAGGCACTTAAAAGGTTACACGCTAAAGTAATTTTTAACTGGCTGTAATGGCCGTCACAGCTCACTTTGTAGGTGGTGGGTTCGATCCCCAACGAGAACAAACATTTGAGTGATGAACATATTCATTCTGCGCCTGGGTGTTATATTATATTCTATGTAATTATAAAAAAAACACATAAATATTCTTTCATTTATTTGGTACCCATAGTACAAGGTATGCTTAGTTTGGGGTTAAATGATGTTGCATAAAAATATCCATAAATATTTATTTATTTATAACTTTCATAGATTAAAATTAATTCTCATAGGTTGTTTAGAGTTTGAACGTTTCAAACTTGTGCTAACCTCTCGTGGCCTGAAAAACTTCATGAAACTTATTCAGACAAAGAGAAAGTTTAAATTTTGGATTCACTGAGGTAAAGTGAGAATTTATAAAGCAGAAACACATTAGGCGGCCTGCGGTCTTATTGTGTAATTATAGTGGGCCTGAGTATTGGCTTTCTTTGACAGATAAATACCATGGATGGGATTTTTCTGTCAAATTCGTATACGAATACGTACACAATACGAATTTGATAGAAAAAGCCCATTCACGGCGTTTATCTGGCAAAAAAGCCGATACTCAGTCCCACTACAGTTAGACAATAGGGCCCCTGATTAGCGGTTAATGTTATTGTGATAAAGACTCCCTACCCGATGGAGAGACGACGTTGTTAGAATCGACAATCGTTCTTCTTTGAAACATATTGAGGCTTAAGTCTAGCAGTAGACTTCTACGGTAGATGATAATGATGTGACGACCGATGTAGCGGGGCGGGCGAATGTCTGCCTGCGACGCAGAGGTTGCGGGTTCGATTCCCGCCTTGGGATAAATGTTTGTACGATCTGCAAATATTTATTCCGGGTGTTCTGGGTATTTTCTATGTATAATAAAAATATCTATGTATGTAAAATAATATTGTATTAAGTATATCAGTCATCTAGTACCCATAACACAAGCTCTGCTTAGCTTGGGGCTAGATGATGCTGTGTGGATCGTCCGGCATTATTTATTTATTTATTTATTTTTATTTATTGTAGTAAAGAAGCGTTTGCTCGATCGACAAATTTATGTATGACTATTTTATAACATAATCAGTTTCAAATATAATTTATAACTGTACATTTTTTAAAATTATGTTAATTAGTGTAAGTGGTCACCGAATGGTGACCGTTCTAGTTAATTAATTAAATAAAAACATACAGGTAACACTGCAATGCTGAAACCAAACTAGCATAATAAACCACGCTGTAAAAGCCCCACCCACTACGTAATTCAAATCGCGATAAGCTAAAATAGCAGTTTGTCATTATTATAGTAGAGATTGGTTCCACACTGGAGCTTCATACGTAAAAAAAAAGAGGTGAGAACTAAGCCATAAGTTTTTTGTCTATTCTTCGAGAAACTGACGCTTAGATCCAACGCAACACCAGATTTCTTTGTTAAAATAGTACAAAAAAATTCCCGGATCGCGACTAAAAGTTTACACCTCGCGACAGTTTTAAGAATCGCGAGTTAAGTAATAAGAGCGAGTCGCTGCAAACATAGCCGCCTAATGTGTAAGCGGCTGAAAAGACTACCAAATATGCGTCTAACTTCAAAATTCGTTTTCTTTGATCTTTTGTGATTAATTCATGAAGATTTCAAGTATTGTTCGAGAACAATTAAGTGAAGAGTTTAGTTATTACATTTTAGGCAATGCTTTGGAACGCAATAAAAACAGCAAAAAAATTACGTATGCTGTATTCTCATACAGCATACGTAATTTTTTTACTGCACCCTTTAATATTTATTGTATTCTGTTTTTAGTATTTGCTGTTATAGTAGCAAGAAAAATACAGCATCGTTGAAAATTTCAACTCTCTAACTATTGCGGTGCATGAGATACACAGACAGACAGACAAACAGCGGAGTTTCAGTAATAGGATCCCATTTTACCCTTTGGGTACAGAACCCTAAACTGAAAAGATATAACATCACAACTTTAATCTCCAGGCGCGGTAGATATCCCCTCCGATATTTTAGTACCAATTACACATCTCAACATTTTTCGAGGATCCCACATTTTGCAGTAGTTAGTATTCCATACGTGACAGGTTGCAAGCCCAACGCTACTGCTAGAACACTAACTGGTTTCCTTACGGTGGTCATAGAGAATTGATATTTTCAGGCTATATTTGTTTTGATGCAAAGAGGTGTACTAAGAAATGAAATTCCTGAAACTCAACCCAAGTAGCGCTTGTTTCCACTAGTCATTACATACGTCGCTTATCCGACAGAACAGATCTCATTAATTCCGGTATATGACCCATAGCTATTAGCTACGCCCATTAATTACTTACTTAATTACAAGCAAGTGTTTATACTAGTTTCATTACATTTAAATATAATTCAACCAAAACAACCTCTGCTGCTTTCTGGCGCCGTAGGTTTTGTGTTCGATTCCCACATTGAACAAATATTTATCTATATTAATATTATAAAGAGGAAAGATTTGATTGTATGTTTGTCTGATTGAATAGGCTCCAAAACTCCTGGACCGATTTAAAAAATTCTTTCACCATTGGGAAGCTACACTATTCCCGGGGACATAGGCTTTAATATATATATATATTCAAAAAAATTAGGGATCCTTACTAAAACCCGTGCGAAGCTGGGACGGGCCGCTAGTGTGATAAACGCCAGTGTGAACTATCGTCGTAGTCTTGGTGTGTAGAAGTGTACAAAGAAAGGAATTCCCGAAATTCAACCCCTACACGGGTATAGCGGGGTTTGAAGTTTGTATGAAGAAACTTTACGTGGGTGAAGTCGCGGGCGTATATTTATGAAAAAAATAAGGAATTGAATTATTATAATTTATTCCATAACTTTACAGCTAGGGCATTACTAGATGCTTGAGTATCATGTTTACGGAGCGCCATGCAAGCAAAGAGAAAAGCCGGCCTCAAAAAAATAAAATAAATTGCTGCACGATTTTTTTTTGTATTCAGCCCACGGTTGATATTTCCTTAACTCTTAATACTATGTACCAACCTAAGATTCTTTGAGTTTTCATTCGATATTTTTCAGTATTTGGCATTACAGTTGCAAATCCGTCACTACTGATAAAATACCGACTCTGAGTTTCCTCACGATGTTTTCCTTCACCGTATGAGACCAACTTCTGAGACACCTATAAAAACTTTGACACTGACTTGAGTTAGAACACTTTGTCATACTTAGTCACAAGAACGAAAATCCCCAAAACCAAGCAAATAAAACTTATTTACAAACCAAACAACGTCAAAAGTCAATTAGGAAACGCCGAATTCGATTCCGAACTTGCTGTTGTGTCGCTAACTGAATTTCAATCTGTCGGGAAAGTTTTTCAACAAGACAAAGAGACATTTTGTCCTCTTTTTCACAAATCACCTTTTGCCAAATTCACGTAATAGTCGACATGAATAACTTTCTGGGTTAAGAATCTTAATCATACCAATTCTAAGAATCTTTGTCCTGACTGACTGACTGATATATTATAGACAACGCAAAGCCACTGGTCGCAGAGAATTGAAACTTTTAGGGTATATTTGTTTTAGTGCGTAGAGGTAGAGAAAGGATTTCCCGAAATTCAACTCCTGAACGGGTACAACGGGGGTTGAAGTTTGCATGAAAATAACTTCTGGCGGACAAAGTCGCGCGCGTTCGCTAGTTAATCTGTAAAAATACATTCATTTACAAAGAAAATGACGACTTATACAAGTATAATATGTACAAAATACATATGAAACAGTTGAGCTATCTATCAACCGTTTCAAACAATCTAAAGATAGCTCAACTGATCCAAATCAGTGCAATCAAAAGCGTCTCCAAAACACTGGTTAAATTGCCATAGTTTAGACAATGAGACTTCACTACTGTTGAGCAACTGACAGTGTTCTGGCTTGAAGGGTGTGTACCCTGTCAGTGTCAGTGTGTGGACCAGTAAAATTACAAGCACATCTGTCATCTTTGGAAGCAACATTGTGTTTTCATTTTAATTGATTTTCTAGTGTTATTTTAAGTTCTGATGGGTAATTTTGGTGGTATTTTAACCATCATTACTTGAGGTCTTAGCACAAGTGTGAACAATTGAAATGAAAGTGTGTTATGAGGCATCCTGATTTGAACGAAAATGTTTCCCTTTGGTTTTGAAGAAAAACGCCATCTTTTTCTTCAAAACCGATGACGGCTGGCTTTACTTTTTTTACCGACTCGACTTGACTAAAAATAATTTATTCAACGCACTTGACATTGGCAAAATTGTTCGCAAGACGGACAGATGCCACAAAAAAATAACAATAATCATAATACAAGCACATGAGGCTTAAAACCTGAAACCCAATTCTCGTGTCTTTTTAAAGCTGAGACGAGATTGAAACTAGAATTTGATTGTCAAAATTAAGCCTATCTGAAATGTCGAATCAACGAATATCATTATTTTTGAGATTGACAGGATAGAAACTGGAATGTGATGATATTTCTTTACGACAATTGAGCTTCTATAAGCCTCAGGTTGATGATTCGGAGCAGTGTTTTAGTAGTAGTAGAGCTCTTTGTGAAGGGCTCGTCTGGGGCTGTACTACCACCATACCTATTTCTGCCACCAAGCGGCTTGCTGTGTTCCGGTTTGAAGGGTGTGGGTGCCGGTGAAATTACAGGCACACGAGGCTTAACACCTGCATGCCTCAGGTTGATGGACGCTGAGTAGTGCATCGTAGGTGACGTTCCTAATGAGCGTGACCAACGAGGCAATGCTTTGTTATAGGTGATGGTAGCCACTTAATATCAGGTGGGCCATCTGCTTGTTTCATCAGGAAGTTGTATAAAAAAAGAGTATCGCAGGTCATATTCTTAGAATTTTTTATTCGAAAATTGTATGTGCGCCATTACAGTACTCTCAAACTGTTAAGGAAAACACTGTGAAAAAACCCGTGGCTAAGCTATCTCCGCACGTATTGACCATGTTTTTCCTGGGGAATAGGCTGACTAAGCAATGAGGATGGTATAAGTGCAGAAGGTCTACTCTTAGAAACGATAAATGAAGTTTCGTATTGTTTTTTTTTTGTGGCATCTGTCCGTCTTGCGGACAATTTTGCCAATGTCAAGTGGGTTGAATAAATTATTTTTAGTCAAGTCGAGTCGGTAAAAAAAGTAAAGTCAGCCGTCATCGGTTTTGAAGAAAAAGATGGCGTTTTTCTTCAAAACCAAAGGGAAACATTTTCGTTCAAATCAGGATGCCTCATAACACACTTTCATTTCAATTGTTCACACTTGTGCTAAGACCTCAAGTAATGATGGTTAAAATACCACCAAAATTACCCATCAGAACTTAAAATAACACTAGAAAAACAATTAAAATGAAAATACAATTTGGCTTCCAAAGATGACAGAAAACGAATCCTTTCGTATTATTGTTTTGAGTTACACTACGCGGCATGACAGGCAGCGTCAACTTGACTTTTGACGGCTTTAAAATTTTTATAACGGAATAATCCATTGGTGCACGACCGGATTTGAATTCACGACCTTAAGATCAGAAGGCATGATCACTCCCACTAGACCACCGGAGGTATGTTTTTTATTACTAAGAACATTGCATGAACACAGCATGTATATATATATATATATATAAGAACATTACCTATAATTATGTTATAAGTATTTATTTAATACACTTGTGTTTTCTTCTAAATGCAGTCTTTTTATTCCGAATGCTATAAAAGTAATATTCGTTTGGCAAGCACCTACGTTTTGCGCAGCATATTAATTGAAGTTTTCATACGTTATTTCATACCGTTTTAGACTGTACAGCCAGCGCTTTTAGCCACCTGCGGTAAGCTTCACCGAAAATGTTAGGAGTAGTACACTAATCCGCTTCAAAAGGTTGTAAGTGACTTTTTCTGGATTAAAAGTATTTGCTTGCAGGATGCAATTGTTTTACTTCTATGCTTCGGTTATATTTGTAGTTAGCCAATTTGTTATTTTAAATGAGAAAAATTTGCTCTATCTTTACACAAACTTCAACCCCCCGCTACACTAGGGGTTGGATTTGTAGGAATTCTTTTTATTAATGAGCACTGTTGGACTAGTGACTCCACCTTTTGATCCTAAGGTTCGAATTTGGTCGACACCAATTTTTTTTTTATTTAAACAGGTAATCCACCCGGTATACTGAAAGAAAAAGTAGAATCAAGTCCATCAATGGATTTGTTTAGTGGATTAGAGTGAAACAGGCCGTATTTTTTTGAAGCTGAGAGGAGATTAAAACTAGAATTTGATCTTTTTCTGAAATGTCAGTTCTACCACCATTTGGAGATTGATACTTTATAAACTTGAATTATATGATATTCTGTTATGAGAAACAGGCCTCTGTTATTAAATGATGATGCGGTCGACGGTGTATTACGCTTACCTAGAAGTTAAGTGTGGTAAGAGCCTTATAACTTTAGAACCTAGGTTATATGGATAATAACAGCACAGTAGACCATTAGCTTGTTTTGTCGTAAAAAAGTTTCTTTTATGTGGTTTAGCTCTTACTAGATTGAATAAAATAAAATTGTCACTTAGGTCGTTTTTACTGCAATCCAGGGACATGTTACCATGTAAAGTTTTCGCAGTGAAATGTGGTAGATATTTTTTGAGAAAATTCTTGAGCACCTCATTAATTTCAAAGGATCCTCTTGAATGTGTTAGTAAGACCACGTTAAGGTTAAACAAGTCGGTACGTTGTCGGAAAGATTTAAATCTTTCGACACTTGTAACTTTCAAGGTAATCTGATTTTACTGTAGCATATAGGGTAACGAGCCTAGATAACGGCAAGATAATTCAGTATCAAACTTAATTTCGGACACACGTTAATAAATAGTAGACATTAAACGCTTACAGCGTTTGTATGGACAACGTACCGACTTGTTTAACCTTAAGAGATAATATCTGGCAGTATTTACATATAACAACTCAAAATTGTTCTACTTTGGAATTTGTATGGTCTGCAGTGGGCTTCTTATAGCCAATGTTGATAATGAGCTCCTACTACTAACGAGTAGAAGTTGTCTAACGAACAAATGTAGATAGTTCGAATGACAACTACGAACAGGTGTACGAAGCGCAGCTTCTTACTTGGTGGATCTATGTTATTGTGTAAGTTGCATAGAAAAAAATGCACGCGGCGGCTTCGATCAATGATACCCCTCATACGCATAGGTACAAAACCATTGCTAAAAGCTGTCCGCGTAAATATATACTTAGTTCTTTACATTTGTTTAGGTACTAACGAAGTGAGTTTTTTTTTAAACAGTTTTAAGTTCAACCTTATTACAACCATGTCATAAAATAAAAGTTCACTTCTCAAGTCAAAGTCAAAGTCAAAAATCATTTATTCAGTTATATCCGCAGGGATCATCTTGAAACGTCTTAAATCTAGGTGAATCTAAGCGCCAGTTCCTCGCGACCAAGCCTAGAAGAACCGGCAAGTAAGCTTGTTACCTCAGAACTTTCGACTGGGTGAACAAATTTTGATAATTCTTGTTTTATTTGAAAGCTGGTGCTTCCCATGTGGTCTCGTTCTGACATTGGCATCCATGAGAAATTAACGTTTTTTTAAATTTTATATTATGCATAAAAGTAAGAAAATACTTCTTAAGAAACTAAAGGAGTTATCTCAAAATTCTTGGCAAAGCTGTCATCTTTCCGAACTCTTGATATCGTTGAAATATGTCAGGAAGTATCTTAGAAATTTCCGCAAGTTTTCTACATCGTGTTAACAGTTCTTAAGAGTGTCTTGTTTCTTGAAAGCTAACGTAAGTTTCTTGAGCTTTTAGCACAAGTTTCTTATGATAGCGAGTCTCTAGTGGGTCTGCAACTTTACTGACGTTGTTTGATGATGTATTACTTGTTTAATACTGTTTGGTATAACTAATAGTCCACTCAAATAATAGCTAGAGGCGAAAAATACGGTGTTTTAGTTTAATATCAAGGTTAAACATTAAAAAGTATTTTAAAGATTATTTTTGAATTATAAAAGGAAAAAAAAAGAAATAGCATCACGACTATCCCCAAGCACGGTAGATATCCCCTCCGATCTCTTGATAACAGGTACATACTCGTAGTCCTTCGAGGATGTATAAGGGGGTAGTCAGAGGTACGTACAGATAGTACATTTGGTACATACTCACATTTTTAGATATAGAATATGTAGCTACATAAATAGTTTTTTTTTTAAATAAATACCTATATTAAAACCACAGCAAATATGTTCATCAGCAAGCAAAGCTACAAAAAGAGTTGTGAGGCTAGTCATAATAAAAAGCCCATTTCATAATAATTAACAATTTTCCATGAAACAGTACGCTTTGGCGGGTTTTAAGCCATATTTTGTGCGGAGTGAACTCAATTTCACGGTTGCAGTATGTACATATATGCAGTCTGGTGCTGTTGCCTGATTATAACCATAAACAAAACTAAAATAGATGAAAACGGCGTTAAGCCAACACCATTTTGGAGTCCTATTGTATTTTATCCATCGCGCCACGTTGTTGCTTTATTTTTCCAAGATTTTATATATTTTATATACGTTTTGATATGTCTGATTCCATAGTCAAGTGAATTGAAAAACATTTGAAATTTACCTTTTTGAGATGGTTTTAGAGCTTTGCACCACTCTGGTTTGAAATTAAAATCTGATGAAAATGAAAAGGTCTGATTGCGAAATTTATTTTGCTTCCCCTTTATAAATGGGAACACCTGAGTTGTGCCTATCAAATTGAAATCTTCTAATATAAAAAGGTCTGAAATTCAGACCTTTTTTCAAGTCAAGCTTATAAGATACCCATTGCACATATCAAAATTTTAAAAAGCTTTGCAGAAGAACGCAGAAGTTTGCGGGTTCGATTCCCGCCTTGGGATAAATATTTGTTCAATCTGCAAATATTTATTCCGGGTGTTCTGGATTTCTTATATGTATAATAAAAATATTTATGTGTGTAATATATTGTATTAAGTGTATCTGTCATCTAGTACCCATAACGCAAGCTCTGCTTAGCTTGGGGCTAGATGATGCTGTGTGGACTGTCCAGCATTATTATTATTATTATTATGTTAGTTTGCCACATCACCGTTATATAATTGTAGTATTTTGTTAAAGATCCAAAGATCCAGGAATATCCTTTCATTTCCTTCAAGGATTTGGAGGAGATAATAAAAATCCCCAATAACGGATTGGACGACTAGCTAGCTTATTGATGAGGCTAGTTATTTGGATAGGATTTCGATAAGACTTGTATCTATGAAGAAATAGAACACACATCCACTCAGAGGTAATCAAGATCTTTAAGGGTTTTTGTGGATAAGTATTGATGAATCAAGCTGGTACGGCCTTACTATGCAATTATGCACGTTGCTATCATACCCTATGCCGTATTTTCTACAATACTTGTCTTATACGTTGACTTAGATTGATATAGCTCGTGGAACCGATAACCGTTGGGGAATAAAGGTTCTCGAATGGCGACCACGAACCGGAAGACGAAGCGTAGGACGTCCTCCTACCCGATAACCTGACGACATTGTTAGGACCGCGGGAAGTCGATGGATGGAAAGGGCTCAGAATCGTTCTTCCTGGAAACGTGTGGGCTCCCACATGGGGCCTATGTCCAGCAGTGGACTTCTACAGGCTGATGATGATGATGATGATGATGACGTTGACTTTAACAGCCCTGCGTCCATCAACTTCAGGTATCAATGTGGTAAGCCTCATATGCCTATAATTCACCGATACCACACCCTTTAAACCGAAAAACAGTAACGCTACTTGATAATAAAAAATAACAATAATAATGTTGGACAATCCGCACAGCATCATCTAGCCCCAAGCGAAGCAGAGCTTGTGTTATGGCTACTAGATAACTGATATACTTTATACCAATATATTACATACATAGATATTTTTTATTATGTATAGAAAATACCCAGAACACCCGGAATAAGTATTTGCAGATCGTACAAACATTTATCCCAAGGCGGGAATCGAGCCCACAACCTCCTGCGTTGCAGACGGACATTTGCCCGCCGCGCCACATCGGACGCGCCACCACAGCAAGCGAGCATCACGTTAGGCGGCTGAAAAATTACAAAAGTACTTCCCTGGATAAACTCTTTCACAAACTAAAACTACTGCTAAAAATAGAAGTTAAAGAACATCTAAAAACAAATTAAATAATGAGAAAAGTTACAACTGTTTTTTAAGCTGGGTGAAAACATTTTTATGCTAAAGGGTATGACTAAGAGGGTAGTCAGAAGCACATGTCAAATTCAAAGTCAGTACCTACGTTAGATTCGATATTTCTACTTTTGGCAGGCCACTTCTAGAGTATAAAATTCTCTTTCGTATTTTTAAAACACTGTATTCTCGCACATAATAAATGGCATGAAATTTTGGTCGAAAACTACCCAGTTATTTTTGCTCGAGTACATTTTCCATTTTTACTCGCAGCCAACGAACCAATTTTGCTACATTACCACAAAAAGCGGAAATATGCTTCAAATCCTATTTCATGCGGTCTGTGGAAAATCTAGATCTAGATATTTCAACATTGTTTTTATGAGGATAACGTTGTGAACTGTGTTATCAACAAATTGTTAATGGTTTTAAGTATATTGTACAAATCGCGCCTTAGGCAATAAAAGTTTGAAAAATACTTGTTGTTTGTTGTTCTTAAATAAATAAAATTGCCAACTTCACAAACAGGTGTTTTTCATGGTATATTTTATTAAATGTATTCCAATAGCTAACTAGCAAAACGCGCGTGACTTCGTCCACCTGAAGGTATTTTCCCGCCATTTATAAGTCATTTTCATATGTAAACATAAACTCCTGAACCTGTTAAGGGGTTGAATTTCTAAAATTCTTTTTTTTGTAGGTAATCCTCTGCTCCTAACCTCTATTAAAAAAATAAGGATCCTAGCTAAAACCCGTTCGAAGCCGGGACGGGCCGCTAGTTTATCCTATTTTTATATCTACACTGCACGCCCCAGTCTGCCGAAAAGCCAAATATACGCCGCAAAACTCTTACTAAAAACTTACTTTTAAGGATAAGCAAGCCCTATCTCGACTGCTGAACTGTCTCTGTTCAAAAGATTACTTTTAAAAGCAAACTCTAGGTACCCATTCACACGAAACGTTGCTGTATCATCATTATGCAAACTGTTTAAATGAATCTCATGATTGTCGTCTGTTTTTCCTGATCACGACAATCTGGTACTTTTCGAAGAGTAAATGGGTTTTCTCTGCTCTATAGTGATCCATAGTAATTTGGTCACTTTCTCACTGGTGATGATAAAGTACCAAAGGACGGTCCATTAATTTATTTTAAATATTAGCTAACAAAACAGCTGCAAATAAAAATAAAATGACAACAAACTATATTTAGCAAAAAGCTGATTCATTATTTATTTATTCGACATCAAATTAGAAAAATCAATAGCATCAATAGATCGAAATTGATAGCATTTTTATGAAAGCCGAAGGGCTCGCTTGAGGAAGTAGTACCATTACGCCTATTTCTACCTGAATGCCGGTGAAATTACAGGAACATGAAGCTTAATCTGTAACCTGTAACACCACTTAGTGGACGTTGTGCTGTAGGTATATTATAAGGTACATTCGATGTGTATTTGCAATGTTATATTTCGTCAAAAGTAATAGTTACCACTGAACATCAGGAGGCCATATTTCCAAGTCAGCAAGTATACAAAAACACTTACCAAAATACACCGAGTCGTTTTCCGCCCAATGAAATGTCGAAAAATAACAAATATCAGAAGTAGTCTCAATAACCACAAAGCATACACTAACCCTTGATCATACCAAGAATAGGCATTTCGAGAAACCTTTCTGCAATTGAGCCTTTCAATAAAATACACGTGAATATTTCACAGCCCTTAAAGTAGGTTAACTTACAAAAAGAAAGCCAAAACCGTAAAACCGAGTCTAAAAGGGGTTACTGTATTTAACTGGGTTCTAAGTTACAGGCGACAGATTCACTCACACTAGTGAAACTATTTCTATACATAACTGCTGCACCTCTTTAGGCGTTGATTTTCAGAAATTCCTTTTTACACCCTATACACACCAAAACAAATGTACCTTGAGACTTTCACATTTCTAAGGCTGAGGTTTAAACTATGCACGGACGAGCCTGTCACAAGAAGACATATCTTTTTTTTATACATTTTGCTGGTCGTACACGTAAAGAAAAAAATCTTAAAACGAGAATTTGTTCAAGAATATTTATTGTTCAAGAATAATGTCGTTTCTTATATAGGGAAAACATTATAATCTTGCATTCAGAATTTTATTGTTTTGGTTTTAATTCTTAAATCAACACAACATATTACAATATCAAGTAAAGAGGATGTACTCGATCTACTACTAGGCAAGTGGAACGGGTATCTTAAACTTCAAGACATCTGATTTCCTTGACCAGAAATAATGAAAAAATAATATGGTACTTTTTTATATTCTAACCAAGAGTATAATCATTTTGTTGGAGAATGGATTTGTCTTGTTCATGTCATTTTATTCTAAGAGGTTGAATTGTTGCTGTTTCCAGTTAACCTATTAGCTATTGACTTGAACCACAGTCCGATCTAGTCACATCAAGTCAGAGGTCTGTGTTTTACGGCCTTCCGACAACAATAAAAGTCATCTTCTCCAGTGCTCTTCGCCCTGATTTGAAAAAGTACACTGCGATGTTTTGTCACATTCAATACCCAATTTTATGGCTTCAATCTTTCGTAAAGAGTTTTAAAACGGTTTCGTATAAATCAGATTGCTTGTTATCATTGTTTAAGGAGAGGTTGTTTTCGTACAGGAGACGTTAGAGGTTAAATACATATTTTACGAGAATAATAATTATAATAAAAATAATAAAATATGTCATATTTGACACTTGCAACAGGAGTATGTTAGCAAGAACACTTAGCCCACTTGCACAACAATCTGTTTTAATTTAATTAAGCTAATCACGTTTACCAAAATAAACATGTTTAGTGTAGACGTGATAGCGACTTAATTTTCTTTGTGCAAGATGTTAAACGTAATTACCTTCTTACATGTATCTAGGAGCTCAGACATGTACCACCGGTATTCTTTTTGATGTTATTTATTTTGCAAAAAATAGGAAATTTAAACAAAATGTCAGTGTCACCGGCACAAAAGCTGCAAAATAAAACAAATGTGACAATAACAACAACATATAGCCCACGGGGTACAATACTTCATGGTGCAGTATTGCATCAACCCGGATTTAGACCTGAGGGGTTATCACGAATAAATTGGACGACCGATGTGGCGCAGCGGGCGAATGTCCGCTTGCGACGCAAGAGGTTGCGGGTTTGATTCCCGCCTTGGTATCGTTCAGTTTTCCAGTAGAGTTTTACTAAAAAGATATTACCGATATTTAACCCCTAAACGGGTACAGCGGGGGTTGTAATTAATATGAAAATAACTCCACATGGGCAAAGTCATGTCCGCTTGCGACGCAAGAGGTTGCGGGTTCGATTCCCGCCTTGGGATAGTTCAGTTTTCCGGTAGAGGTTTACTAAAAAGATATTACCGATATTCAACCCCTAAACGGGTACAGCAGGGGTTGTAATTAGTATGAAAATAACTCCACATGGGCAAAGTCATGTCCGCTTGCGACGCAAGAGGTTGCGGGTTCGATTCCCGCCTTGGGATAGTTCAGTTTTCCGGTAGAGGTTTACTAAAAAGATATTATCGATATTCACCCCCTAAACGGGTACAGCGGGGGTTATAATTAGTATGAAAATAATTCCACATGGGCAAAGTCGCGCGAGTATTCGTAAGTTTAAAAATTACTGGTACAGAAAATAAAACAGTACCTATGTTATTAAATTAAAAGCTTACGCAAAGCATCCATTTTGGATGATAATTTTCTTTAGTAATCACATTATGGTTTTATTAAAGAGACTGCCCATTGTTATAATCGTTTTATCTCAATTTTCTTTATACATATTTTATCTTGGTCGAGACTGTTACAGTATTTTCGATACACGTATTTTTAGAAAATTTAAATAGCATGGTAGATATCCCTTCTAGATTTGCCGAAGATGTCTAAGGACCCCTTTACTCTCTGACGTACGTAGGACGTACCTCTGACTACCCAGTCAGAGGTACGTCCAGATAAAACATTTGGTACATATCCACATATTGCAGTAGTTAGTATGCAATACGTGACAGGTTGCAAGCCCAATTTTTGTACGATCTGCAAATATTTATTCCGGGTATTCTGGGTATTTTTTATGTATAATAAAAAATATCTATGTATGTAATTTATTGTATTAAATATCAGTCATCTAGTACCTACCCATAACACAAGCTCTGCTTAGCTTGGGACTAGATGATGCTGATGGGGTGTGGATTGTTCAGCATTATTATTATTGTGCGTTGCACATCTTAGCCTGGCTAGACACTTCTGGAAAAAGGCCGCACTAGACAGAAAACATTAGAAAGAGCTAAAAGAAGCCTTTGTCAACAGGCACTTTGAAATAAGAGATTAATTAAGGTAGAATATAAGCCTTAAAATAAACAGTGTTTGTTTTAAGTACTTTGGAAATATATTATCATTATTCTGTCTCCCAATTTTGTCTCCATAGGGACACATGGGAAAGAAAAAGTTCAATCTATCCCCCTTTAGCCACGCAGAGACAACCCAAATAAATACAAAAGGTTATAAACGGCTCTTTTAGCAAAGTATACATCTAGATTTCAGCGGATTTTTTCAAATTTTTTTTAAGATGTTGGTGGAAATTTTAGCCTAAATTACGCAATTGTGAAGATATGCAAAGCTGCGAACAATTCATCTTCTTCGTGGCCGAGGATCACTTGAGACTGATTAATTTGCTAAAACGTTAACAAGGCCGCTTTTACATTGGGAAACAAAAATATTATTGATGAAAATAGTAAGTTTTAGATTACATAATAACCGTAACTAAATAACTACTTTAGTAGTAGTAGAGCTCTTTGTGAAGGGCTTATCCGAGGAAGTACTACTACCATGCTTACTGCTGCCGCCAAGCAGCTTGCTGTGTTCCAGTTTGAAGGGTGTGGGTGCCGGTGAAATTACAGGCACATGAGGCTTAAGACCTGTATGCCTCAGGTTGATGGGCGCTGAGGAGCGCATCGAAGGGCACGTTCTGAACGAGTGTGACATACGAGGCAATATTTTGTTGTTGCCGATGGTAACCACTTAACATCAGGTCGGCCATATGCATATATATACATAATACAAAACATTATATACATCGTTTTTTTTTATTATACATAAAAAATACCTAGAACACCCGGAATAAATATTTGCAGATCGTAGGTACAAACATTTATCCCAAGGTGGGAATCGAACCCGCACCTCCTGCGTCGCAGACGGTAAATTGCCCGCCGCGCCACATCGGTCGTCATAAAAAAAATGCTTTCATAGGTTTCATAAGTTAAATCTCTTTGATTTTGATGTAATCGGTTAATTCAGTGAAGGACCGCATAATGCAAGGAGAAAACGGAAAAGTTGTACGATGGAGCTTACAAACATGAAATCGTAAAATTGGTACGGTCGAAACTCACCTTTATGAAAGGTCTTTTGAAGTAACTTTTTTATAAAGTTGAAAGAAAATCTTTTGTGTTGGAATACTTTAGATATAAAGGGACTAAAGATAACCGTTTTTCCAGTTTTTAAGGACATTAGTGCGCTAATGTAACAAAACTAGTAGAAACTCGCGTGACTTTGTCCGTGTGAAGCTATTTTCTATAAACTTTAACCCTCCTGCACTTTTGAATACTCCTTTTTTAGTGGTCTTCTCTACGCACCAAGACAAATAAATACCTACATCCTGAAAATTTCCAAAAGCTTGGGGCTAGATGATGCTGTGTTGATTGTCCAGCATTATTATTATTACTTACATGGAACATAGGTTGTCTGGAAGAGATCGCTGCGATAAGACCGCCTATTATACTTTTCTATAGCTACTATAAACTTTATTTTTAATGTTTTATCCTTGTATACAATAGAGAGTTTTTATCTACTTTTTTGAAAATATTTATCTATCCTCCGCTAAGAACCTTTGTGTACTTGACCAATATACTCAATAGCTTTCAAGCCGTATTTTACGTCGAAACAATCGCCAAATCAATAACCTTAAATGGACTATAGTAGACCATATTTTAGTTCAGGGGCGGGAAAGTCCATATTTCACTCCACAAAACGATAAACGAAGGTTCTGCTACTTTGAGTTACACTGCGTGGCAGCGACTACACACTCTGCAGACGAGTTGTCACTACCGAACATAACGCGCAGTGTAGTTGAAAGTGTCGATATCTTCGTCTATCGCTTGTGTAATAGTCCCTGATTCATGATACATTGTAGATGATATGTCTCGCGCGGTTCAATGGGAAGACGATTTCAACTGATTTTGATATATCGAGACTCACACGCTGGATTAGCGATGGTCGATACACTAATGTGGATCTTATAAATAAATAAATGAACTTAGTATAGAAAAACAGAAGTTAAGGAATCTGTAGAAGATTGGTGCTTCTGGGTGCCTTCGTTGAAGTGGTAATAAAGGCAGGCTATTATCTATACCAATTATAAGAATCTTTATCTTGACTGACTGACTGAGATATAGACAACGCACAGTCTAAACTACTGATCGTAGAGACTTGAAATTTTCAGAGTTTATACGTCTTGGTGCGAAGGTGTACTAAGAAAAGAATTTTCAAAACAATCCACACAGCATCATCTAGCCCCAAGCTAAGCAGAGCTTGTGTTATGGGTACTAGATGACTGATATACTTAATACATACATAGATATTTTTTATTATACATAGAAAATACCCAGAACACCCGGAATAAATATTTGCAGATCGTACAAGCATTTATCCCAAGGCGGGAATCAAACCCGCGACCTCCTGCGTCGCAGACGGACATTCGCCCGCCGCGCCACATCAGTCGTATTTCGGTAAATACTACCTGATGTGATGAAGAATGCGAACCAACAATTGAAACCCACATACCTTTGCTCGTAGAAACTTCAGTACTCAGCTCCGGGCAAGCACAATATCCTCCACACCTTGCTTTCTTATTTACTTTTAATTCACCAAATTCCTCGAAAAACGCATACGAACGGGCTGAAGCGCGCGAAACGTTTTTTGGCAGTTTGCAACTGTGCTCTAAAAGCTCTCAGTAGGAGGGCTGTTATATCTGTTTTTGTATATACTGTGGTAGGCTACAATGAATTGTAATATACTGGGTGTAATAAAACTACTTCCAAAAACTGAAAGTGATTAAAACTGATTACAAAAAAAAAACCTCACTATTTTTGTTCGTTTTTTCGTATTTGCAGCATCAATATCGACAATGCATCATGAAATAAACATAAGTACCTAATTATCTTTTTTAAAACGCGTAAAAACGACAGAACACCAAAAACAGCAATCTAAAGGAAATCGCGATTGTTGGCGCGCGGTCGATGACCTCTGTGCGGAATACACTGCTGGTTGATAATTAAGAATTTCTGCAAAATAATCGTATTACTCTAAATGTATTTGACTATCAACCAAGTGGTGTTTATTCTATAAGACTTTGTTGTAGGTAACTTTACACGTTCCTGGAGTATTCAGGAGTGGTCTTTTTACACCCAGTATAAAAGTCTCGCCCACACACTCTTATTCCATTTCCTTCGAAGCCTATTCTTTGCAGAATTAAAGACGTCGAAAGATGCTAAAATGTAACTGAAACAGAAAATACTGAAAATATATTATAGTATTGTATTCTGAGTGTTGTATTATATTAACATACACATTGGGAGAGCGATATTTTCAGAAATATTTTACTTTTTTTGTATATATTTACTACAAACGCTAAAATAAAACAGTATGAGAAAACCAGTCAGTATTCTAGCAGCGGCGATGGACTTGCAACCTGTCACAAGCAAAATGTGAGTATGTACGTAAGGTATTTGGACGTACCTTTCACTCCCCTTATATATCTTCGAAACTTTAATAGGTACAGTCAGCTGCACTAGAATATATACAATTCTTAATTTACAGAATGGTTTTACTGTGTTACAATTAATATTTACAGGGCAAAAACATGATTTATGAGTTTTTACTATTTAAGGGCTTACTATAAGGTTTTGATACCGTTTTGAAAGTCACGAATTGTATACATTCTAGCGTTGCTGACTGTACTTGGTACTAGGAGATCTGAAAGGATTTACTATACATATAAGAATTAAGATATTACTATAGTTAGTCTAAACACAGAGCAAGACATGTATAGTAACCCCTCAAAAGTTTTTCCTTGGTGGGAGTTAAACCCACTACCTACAGGTAGAAGGCAAAACTACTTCCAACTGTGACATAAAGCTAGTCACAAATATAAAACACACTTCGATATAACGAGCTTAAACAGCGAAATTGGAGTATATTTGTTATTTCTTATTTTTCTTCCAATTTCAGGAACAACAAAAACGATGTGATCCAATCCAATATTACCTTCCCAGGGCTTAGCATGGAAAAACGTGATATTTGTGACACAAACGTATCGACCTCTAAACCTCAATTCATTTTTTTTGTATCTAAGATGAGGTTGAAACTAGACTTATTAAATTATGTGATGTCAAAATCGGACTTATGTATGAAATGATTGAAACACACACAAATATTTAAAAAAAAGATCTAAGACGTAGAGAAGTATGTAGTTCGATTTGTTCGTACATTTATATATACTTAAATCTAGGGTCAGGCCAGATATTAACATTCAGAACTCAGTTTGACCTCATACGTGCTTTGGGTTCGGAAATCAATTGACTGCTTTTATCAGACCCTTATCAACTCGACATAGAATTTGATGTATTTTAGACTTACCCTGCAAATATGAGAGTATACAGGGTACTAACGGTTGTCATAGCTAAGTTTGTAGTAACTACGCCTTCTGCGCTGTAGTTGGTAGGTTCGATCCCCAACGTAACACCCAGACATAGAACAAACACCTATGGTCATCACACAAATGTTTGTTCTCGATGGGAATCGAACCCACCACCTATAGCGCAGAAGGCAGACCTACTATAAACTGAACTGTGATGGTTGTCAAACTAAAATCCTTATAAATGGTGATAAAGATTGTAAAATAAAACTATGTACATAATAAACGCATAAAGCGTAGATCACACGCGTGGTTCTCTAATGCATTACTTACTGTCCGCCTCTAGATCACGTAGGTCACTGTCATGTACACATAGCACCGCCCTACTAACTGGCCTGGATATTATCTGACGCGCGCCAGAATTGCAACAAGAGTACAGTTTGCATCACTTTTCGAACATTACTTTTTTAAGACTGGCCTCGCAACGTAGATCGAACCTTCAGTCTTCTGCGCTGTAGGCTGCAGGTTTGATCCCCACCGAGGACAACCATTTGTGTGATAAGCATAGATGTTTGTTCTCTGTCTGGGTGTTATATTGTATTCTAAGTATGTATTGACAAAAAAAAAAAATTTAAGAGGTCAATCAGTCATTTGGTTCCTATAGCCAGCTATGCTTAGTTTGGGGCTAAATTATGCTGTGTAAAAATATCCACAAATATTTGTTTAATTTATTTATTTATGTTACAGCAATCGGTTCTCGACTAGTTCTATATCGGACAATAATTGATGATTTTGATAAATTCGCTAGTGAAATGTATTCGTCCGCTTGGGGTTATTTTCATTCATATTTCAACCCCTGCGGTAACCGTTTGGTGGTTGAATTTCGGGAATTCTTAGCATACCTCTACGCACAAATACGAATATACCCAGAAAGTTGTACCTAAGTCTTTACGGCCAGTAGTTTAGGCTGTGTGTTCTCCATACATCAGTCAGTCAGCCAGGATAAAGATCTTTTAATTTATATAAATAGATTATAGAAACAATAAAAATAAAATTATCAGAATATAGACAAGACATTTACAGGGTATATTCGCCTTGGTACGTAGAGGTTCAACGTATAAAGGAATTCCCGAAATGTAACCCCTAAACGGGTACGGCGGGGCTTGAAGTTTGTACGAAAAAAAGTGAAAATGGAAATAAGTGAAGAGGAAAGTGTACCTCAGATTCCCTAGGAAGTATCGTTTGTAAGAACTTTCTCATATTATTATTACAATTTTTATCTCAAACGGGTACAGCGAGGGTTGAAGTTTGTATGTAAATACATTTACGTGCGGGGTTTCGCTAGAATAGGAATAGTTGAATGATTTTGAATCACCAACCATCCGCCGCTAAATCACGAAGGCCGCTGTCACGCGCGTGACAACCGGAGCTTAGTGAGTGTCATTGGGACACGGTGACACGGCGGCCGTGACTACAATCAACGAGGAGGTATTATGCGGCATTCAAACGGTCTGTTTTATAAAAACTTACCCTGGTACCAATAAAATCTGCCTAACATTGAAATAGTTACATCGTGTTTTCTCTTTTGCCACAGGAAGTTTCAAATCAGATCGAAAGAGACAAGACACGGTGTAACTATTTCAACGTAATGCCTAGTTTATTAGTAGTAAAGTTAGACCTAATGGGTCTATAATGACGGGTTTAGACAGCCGTCACAGCTCAGTTTGTAGTAGTCCTGCCTTCTGCGCTGTAGGTTAGTGGGTTCGATCTCCACCGAGAACAAACATTTGTGTAATTAACATAGATGTTTGTTCTGTGTCTGGGTGTTATATTGTAGGTATTCAAAGTATGTATTTACAAAAAAAAATTAAGTATTCTATCAGTCATCTGGTTTCCATAGTACAAGCTATACTTAGTTTGGAGCTAGATAATGTTGTGTAAAAATGTCCACAAATATTTATTTATTTATAAAATCATATATTATCACTGTCACTTTCATGTCAACAAATAGAGACTATTATAGATTAAAGACTTCAGAGACCTTTATGAAACAGACGGTAGATGGGTAAATTGATTATAGATTATCAATTTATAATTTAAATTGATATAGATTATAAGAATCTTTCTCCTGTCAGACTGACTGTCTGACATATAAATAACGCACAGCCTAAACGGCTGGTCGTAGACACAAAATTTTCAGGGTAGGTGGTTTGTCTTGGTGCGAAAAGGTGTATTAAAAAAACAATCCTGTACTTCAACCCCTCAAGGGGTACAACAGGGGGGGGGGCTTAAAAGCTCGAATAATCAAATATGATGAAATACGTAGAAAACCCAAGTTCACCGACAAAATAAAAAAAGTACTCCATTACACCCAAAAATAAAGAAATTCGAATAACATTGTTACATTTAAACATGTAACATTGCTCCAGAGTTCTGTTACATTTTAAACACAGCACGAAGCGTCTATTGCCTTGTAGAATGTATTTCTAAGATGTAATTGGTACTTCGCTAAGAAATGAAATCCCAACCCGTGTACAGCCACGTACACACAATGTGTTGTAGAAAATATTGCGGTTGGTTTTATGTACGCTTGCCCTAAAAGTTTGCAAACATGTGGCTATCAATTTATATGTGCCTTGAGGTTTGAAATATCCAAGTGTGGTGGAAACCATTGTGAATATCAAAACTAACCTTTGATTACAACTTTTTTACTAAGAAAATTACAGCTAATGCAAGTATTTATCATTGGTATGTACAATTAACATCATCTTTACGTAAAAATATACAAAGGTGAGTAGACCACTTCAGGTGGTTCGGGTGTCCGCCCGAACCACCTAACGTCTTGACTCCGGGTGGCAAGTCGTAAAAAGTGTGGTCACTGACCTTGCACCGATCCATCGCCGAGCTCGTAGTAAACGTACCTACCTTAAATTAAGCCCCAACATTTATTTTTAAGAAGATAATAGCAAGGGTGTGTTTATACGCGAAAGATTATGAAATCGAAAGTGAAATCTTTCGCGTCGTATAAATATGGCTTTATTGTATTTTGACTTAGTGATATTTAGAAAAAAGATTTTTTCAGATTTGATTACGTACTTTATATGTATTATTATTAATGTATTATTTATATGCCAGTGTCTAGACTAGCTTTTAACTTTGGAACATCGGCTCATCAGGTTTTAATTAGACGAAAGTCCGAAACGAAAAAGGTTGCCTGGAAGAGATCGCTTTCAGCGATAAGGCCACCCATTATTTTGCCAATTTGTGTATATTTCTTGTATTATGTTTCTGTGTGGCGAACAAAAAATCTATCTATCTAAACTCTAAAACAAGCGAACGAAGGTACACTCCGCCAGGCTGATTGATACCGTGTTCAGAAACCCGAAGCCTAAAATCTGAACCTTTGTGTTAGCAATTACGCGACGTCCATTGTACCGGAAACCAATTATTTCTAACACAATGCCACTCAAATTATCAATAGCTCTGTAAGCTGTGTTTTACGAGCTGTGGGTGTCAGTGGTAGTACTTTAGTTCATTAGTAATATTGATTTGTGAAATTATTGATTTAACTTGAAGTACCTCTAGAAAGGTAATAATTTTTTGGTAGTAGTAATAGAAAAAAAATAAAAATAAATAGTAGCACGACTTTAATCCCCAAGCAGGGTAGATATTCCCTCAGATGTCTTATTACCAAGTACCTACTCGAGATCCGTCGAGTATATCTAAGGTAGTCAGAGGTATGTCCAGATAATATATGTATTTGATACATGCCAAAATTTCGCAGTAGTTAGTATACAGATGACAGGTATCTCAGTTTCGACATTGGCCAAAAATGCTTCTGACCGTCTGTCTGTCTGTTTTCGCCTACAAGTCGCATTTTTCAACCGATTTTGACGGAAATTGGCACACGAGTTCATTAAATCATCAAAGTTTTTTTACTTGATCGCAATTTTTGACAAGGGAGAAAATAGGGGGTAAAAAGGGGAAAGTTTGCTGTAGCGTTATTTATCGACGGATTTCAATCAAATTTGAGAGACACATTAAGGACTCCAAGATGTTAAGTACGAAAAATTATACAAAAAAATAAGTAGGGGAAGTTTGGTGTGGTATTATATATGAATAGATTTCAATTTAAGGATAAGAGGAAGTGTTGGTTATTGCATGGTTATAAGGACACGCCCAAGTCTACTGTTTTTACAGAACCACTAGTTTATTTTATCTCTAAGATTTCAATGAATAAAAATTTTTTAGGCTTTGACTTGAGCCGTATATTAGTAGTAGGTACTAGACTGTATAATACAACGAATAATTTCGTTATTCGTTTTGCGACACAAAGTCTATGAAAACAAGGTAAAATGTATTCTATTTAAATGCAAATAGCATTGATTCAACTAGCTACGAGTATACGGTAACATGCTGCGTCTACGTACGAGTACCATCGAAATATCTCGGATTCTGATCCTCTCTAGAGAGCGATTTCCCTAATGCTGTTCAACGAACTTTCATAACATTTGAATACAGGCCTTTTTCCGATTTTCTGGGACGGGTTACTGGAGGGTTCAAAGAAAACCGTAGGGTAATCGTATATTGGATATGACAAATAGTATCTGTAGTCTTTCTTTGGGCAGGTCACGTATAATAATGAAAAACTTAGAAAACTATTGTTATGACATTCGAAGGAGTAATTTGTTTGGCTAGCAGCAGACAGAGCTAAGGCAGACAAACCAGCGATACACTCAATACCACTAGTCTATACTAATATTATAAAGAGGAAAGATTTGATTGTTTGTTTGTTGGCATTGAATAGACTCCGAAACTACTGGACCGATTTGATAAATTCTTTCACTATTGGGAAGCTACATTATCCCCGGGTGACAAAGGCAATATTATATTTTCAAATAAAATTGGGATCCATACTAAAATCAGTGTATAAAGATGGTAAAACTAACCAAAATAGTAACCCTTAATTTTTTCAGGAATCTTTATTCATCGACTTCCTGCAATCCCAACAATACCGTCGGTCTATTGGATTGGGCTCCCTTGAAAACAAACTCGATAAACTTTGAACAACTCATTCCTTGTTTTATCTATAATTCTTGGTATTTACTGTTACAAAAATACCTCGCTACACGAGTTTCTTTAGTATATTTCTGTGTAAATGTTTATATTTCTTTGTGAAGAATGTGGGTATTCACAAGCACTGGGTTTTCGAGTAAAGAACCTTTGGGCTACACTCGCACTTGTCGTAATTTGTTTATTATGTCGATCTCCAGAAAAGCGGGATAAATCTTTTAACGTGGCCTGAATGTTCTTTGATGCTTTTTTGTAATTCCGCTAAGCTTTGAGGCTTACATATTTACGTATTTTGGAGCTTTCAGAGCTTATTCACACTACAGTCAGCGGCAAAAATATAATTCGGTAGGTTTTTTTTTAAATCTTGCTGATGAAACAAGCAGTGGTTACCATCGCCTATAACAAAGTATTACCTCGCAAGTCACGTTTGTGAGGAACGTGCCCTACCATGCACTGCTCGGCATACAGGTGTAAAGCCTCATGTGCCTATAACAAACAAATTCTAAAAAACAGAATAAAATAAATGTTTAAGGGGGTTCTCATATATTACAAACGTGTTTTTTTGCCATTTGAATATAGATAATGGTACGGAATCCTTCGTACGCGAGTCCGACTCGTACTTAGCCGGATTTTATTTTAAATTATTTTTGTCCCGGTCACATTCATGTCACCAAAAAGAGATGATAAAAGACTTTTTGGCTATTTAAGTGGAGTCCGCAAGGGCCAATATGAATAAGACCGTAGTAGCATAACTATTATAATCACAGAATGTCTACAA
This sequence comes from Electrophaes corylata, assembly GCA_947095575.1. Lineage (NCBI taxonomy): Eukaryota > Metazoa > Arthropoda > Insecta > Lepidoptera > Geometridae > Electrophaes > Electrophaes corylata. The sequence goes on from OX352702.1 coordinate 2,916,758, forward strand.
AAGTTCTGAGAAAACCATTGTTCGGTGAGTATTTTACTCGCAAAGTTAAAACATTAGTGGTTGTTTTGCTATTAGGCCACAGCCAAGCTGACGCGACAAAATGCTATTCTCGAACGACGCGCTTATACCTTCTTACTAATATAATTCTTTGAAAGTTTTGTTGTTTTCTTTTTGTATTAAAACACGCCGTAACGATTTAGATGATATATTGAACAGATATATCCGACTAAAAGCCTGAAATAGGTTGTTAACAATTTTCCATAATAGATCCGTAATTTGTTTCAATAGGTTATATGTGAGAGTGAAGCCACAGCTCAAAACTATATCATTTATAATATGCAGACTTATTTTGTTGACTTTTCTCATATCAAAAAATGTTTTAGTATTTACATTTACCATATTGAAGTAAATCATGTAGCAAATAATTCCTAGCTATTGAACCGAATGGTCAAATATCACATACGTGTTTTTGAACACGTTATTATTCGTGCAACTAAAATCGTCAAAAAGAAACTTACCGTGTTATTCCTTGGGGGTCTCATTCTGTCAGTTAGGTTTTTAAATTATTTATCATCATTATCAGCCTATCAGTCCACTGCTGGTTCGTATATTAGTAGGTCACTGCCCTTTACGTTTCCAGGAATAACTATTTTGAGCCTCTCCACCTACCAACATCCCGCAATCCTAACAAGGCCATAAAAAAATATTTATTGTTATTCAAAAAAATGTCTCTAAAAGCAATTTTGACTTTCAAGCATTAATTCATCCGGTCGGTAATTAAATAAATATGTCTTGATATTTAATATCTGATGGATCATCAATCAATGTCATCCAACAATGTTAGCTAAAGTTTGGTTTTCCTTAAACCACAACCGCTAATAGACGGATGAGGATAATATATAACCTACTTCTTTAAGAGAAATTAACCTTATTTTACTCAGGCTCTGTTCAAATCAAATAATAAATAGCTTAGGAAAATACTACTTTTTCGAAAGATCAAAAAAATAAGTACTTTTTTTTGTACTACTTGCTAACAACAAGCTGATGGTCCACCTGATGTTAAGTGGTTACCATCGCCTATAACAAAGTATCGCCTCGTAGGTCGCGCTCGTTAGGAACGTGTCCTACGATGTACTAATCAGCGTCCACACACATATGCAGCATGTATAGGCATACAGGTGTTAAGCCTCATGTGTCTGTAATTTCAATACTGTTTGAAACGCGCCTTACAGCTCATAGTATCTCTGTTTTCTGCACTATAGGTTGTGGGTTCAGTCCCCACCAAGGATAAAAATTTGTGCGATGAACATAGATGTTCATTTTATGTGTGGATATTTTTTTGTATATAAATATTGACAAAAAAAAATATATAAGAAATCTATTTAGTTTATAGTTGTGTAAAATATACAAAGAAATATTTATTTATCTATTTTTAAAAACGAATTCTATGAGTCTTTGTCTTAACTGACTGATTGCCTAACTAAATGGTTGACATATAGATAACACACACCTTAAACCACTGGTCGTAGAGACTTGAAGGCCGCCGTGTGGTTAGTTTCTCGGCAGGAATTTGAACGTTGTTATACGATATAGAGACGATACTTAATATTGTTTTTCTCAACCGCGCGGCGATCGTACGAAATCTTTCGCACCGTACAAACGCGCCCTAACGTCATATAGCAGTCACCATTTCTTAGAAAACTTAAGACTCGAGAGATTGATGCGGTTCCTTTGTCTGTCTCGTTGTTACCGTTTTCAGGCGCTGATATTAAAAAAAAACACAATTGCTTATGTTTATCCCTTTAAGGGAGTTTCGACCTTATCGTTGAGATGATACAAAATAAAATGCAGCGCGGTGGAAGTTGAGGCCTTACTCCTGTCATCCCTGAAAGCTCTTGTATACCTATTTAGCCTTTACGCTATACTCGTAGAAGCCACTGAGTTTTTAATTTATCACATGGACCATAAATATCGCAACTAAAAATGTAAATAAAAAAATTACTAAATTTTCTCAATATCTATTTATTGTTTGTACATCCTACCGCTACAATAATCCCTCTCTGTACTCAAAGCATTTAAAAAAAAAGAAGCAAGAAAAAAAAATTATTTGTGTCTAAGGTTTGTTGGAAGAGAACTAATTTCAGGGAACAGAGAATACAGTACATTTGTACATAACCAGTATTTAAAATTTGTCTGTACAAAATGAATTCAACAAATATTATCATAGCACAAGCACTATGCTTAGTTTGGGGCTAGATGGTGTTGTGTAAAATGTCTTAAAAAATGCGAAACGTAGATGGCTCAATCACGATCTATTGACAGAGAGGATTGGATGAAAGGAGATTTGGAGGAAACTCAGAACTCAGAAGAATTTACAGAAACTGAATAAAAAGTGCCTACATCTTTATTTTAGACAAAAAATGTCTAACACAAGCGTATTAATGTAATTGGCAAGGTAATAGCTCAAAATTAAAAAATACTTAAGCTAATACATTTTTAATTTCCAGTAAATTTTAACATGAAACAAACATGGTATAGAGACTTTATTTAGATAAGCTTGAACTTATGCAAGCACCGATGGATTTTTCTCAATTCAAAAGATCATCTCGGATCATCGGTATTGAAGATCAGGAAATGTTTACGTTGCAATAGAAGATATTTATCGTCGGATAAGAATGCTAGCAAAAGTACTGAGTCTGCATAAGTTTTCTGCTTTATTTTGACTTGTTTTTATTGCATAGTTTCCAATTTTGTATGACCTATTTCGTTTCTCTCAGTTTTTGTTGAACAAAGTCAAAGTCAAAAATCATTTATTCAGTAATGTCCGCAGGATCATCTTGAAACGTCTTAAATCTAGGTAAATCTAAGCACCAGTTTCTCGCAACCAAGCCTAGAAGAACCGGCAAGAAACTTACGGCTTGGTTCGTTGAACGTCGGAAGTTTCAAATGTGTTTTATACTACATACTGTTGGAACAAGCCGATGGCCCACCTGATGTTAAGTGATTACCGTCGCCTATAACAAAGTATTGTCTAGTAGGTTACGCTTATTATGAATGTTCGATATCTGCTGTTGAATTGAGGGTAGTTGGTAATTCACCACCGAACTCAAATCGACGGTTCGCCGCTTGCATAGCGGCAGGAAGCCTTGCGCGTTGAGCTGGTGCCCCTTACGATACACGCGGCGTTCATCAACCTGAGGCATACAGGTGTTAAGCTTCATGTAACTGTAATTTAACCAACACCCACACACTTCAAACCAGAACACAGCAAGCTGCTTGGCCGCAGAAATAAGCATGGTAGGCTATTTCAATTGCAGTTTTCAAAGGATCTAACCAACCTAACGCTAGCCAAATTGTTTGTTACCAGTTTCCAATCTAAATTTACATTTGTAGAGGCTTATGAGACTAATATTTAAACGTAATTTAGAGCGTGGTTGGTGACATCTAACTGATAATAAAATCTAGCTTGCATTACTGGTTTAAACCACAGCCTTCATGTAGGGGATTAACTCACCAGAATTGAATTAACGCGGGAGAATTGAATCAAGTTTGAACTAACAACTAAACAAGGGAATTAGGAACATAAATTGAATAATATTCGGTGAAACTTATTGTTTATTTCCTTTGTTGCTTGTGTAGTAACAGTTATGTTTAATATTTCTCTGACCACTAAGAGTAAAAGAGGTCTTGACTAAAAGGAACAGGATAATAACGACGGATAGAAAGAAGAAAAAAAAGGAGAAATAGCTTTATGGCTTAGTCTCCAGGCACGGTAGATATCCCCTCAGATCTCTTAGTACCAGTACTTACCCCAGATTCTTTGAGGATGTCAGAGGTACGTCCAAATATTACCTGCGACGCAGGAGGTTGCGGGTTCGATTCCCACCTTGGGATAAATGTTTGTACGATCTGCAAATATTTATTCCGGGTGTTCTGGGTATTTTCTTTGTATAATAAAAAATATCTATGTATGTAATGTATGGTATTAAGTATATCAATCATCTAGTACCCATAACACAAGCTCTGCTTAGCTTGGGGCTAGATGATGCTATGTGGATTGTCCAGCATTATTATTATTATTTGTATTACATTTGGAATTTACTCAGTAGCTGGTATCATGCCGTGACAGGTTGCAAGCACATCACCGCTGCTAGAATACCAGCTACAGTTACTGCTAGAACCAGTTAGGTTTCCGATTACTTCTTTCTCATCCATTTGAAAGCACTGGCATTGAGAATAAATATTTTTGGATAGAAATATCCATTGGTGCATGGCCGACAGGATAAGCCCTGCATGAGGTTCACAGATATGAGCATATTTAGTATATTTAGTGAAGAAAAACACTATGACGAAATCATGATAAATTAATATTTAAAAGCCATACGTCCTAATTATTTTGATAGCTCCTTCGGTAACTCTACCTTTTGCTTAGGTCGGGGATTCAATCCCAACCAAAATATTTATGTCATGTTGACAGATGTTTGTTCAGAGTTTTTTTTTTAATTTTTGAGCATATTTTCACATATCAGCTAGCTTAATTTAGGGTAGATAAATTATATTCGCCATCCGCAAGCATAAATTATCTACCTGCTTAAATGAGCAAAGATCCAACAGGTGGTGTGTTCGTAAAGCAGGTTTTCCGTCAATTCTACGCTTTGTCCATGGCATCGACATAGAATTGAATTACAAAGAAAAATAAACGACGTGCAAAACAATACAATGTTTTTACATATTCCGGTTACAAATTATATCTAATTTATTCCAAATTTTATCCAAATCCTCTCGGAACGGCTAGACCGATTGGGATAGGACCCTTGAAATGGTCATAAACTGAATATCTTTTGGGACAAAGCCGTTTTGTCTTGATTAAGGTCTGCGTGCAGGCAGTTGTGTAAAGCTCTCAGTTTTTGAGAACTGTCTTTTTACTACCTGTTTAATTTAATTGGGTAGGATTTTCACGCACTGTCTGACCTTTTTGACAGCCGTCACAGCTCAGTTTGTAGTAGCCCTGCCTTCTGTGCTGTAAGGTGGTGGGTTCGATCCCCACCGAGAACAAACATTTGTGTGATGAATATAGATGTTTGTTCTGTGTCTGGGTGTTGTATTGTATTCTATGTATGTATTTCCAAAAAAAAAGTATATAAGTATTCTATCAGTCATCTGGTTCTCATAGTACAAGCTATGCTTAGTTTGGGGCTAGATGATGTTGTGTAAAAATGTCACGAATTATTTTTTATTTTTTTTATTTTTTTTGTATTTTAATCTACAGCCCGAAGAAGGAAGCTTAAGGATAGAGAAGTGATTCTCGTCTAAGCATAGTTTAATGCAGAATCACATTAGAGTCGCCCCGAGTGTCGTGATTGACTTTCGTCAATCTTCGCTTACTAAAGCTTGATGGTTGTATTCAGCATTAGCCATACTAATTTCGAAAATATTCTCTGTGTGGTTCAATTCACAATTGACCATCATCACCATCATCAGCCTGTAGAAGTCCACTGCTGGACATAGGCCTCTCCCATACGTTTCCAGGAAGAACGATTCCGAGCAATTTCCATCCATCGACTCGCGGTCTTATCAATGTCGGTAGCCTATTGGGTAGGAGGACAACAATAATAATAATTATTGGAAAATTGGCCAATTTATTAAAAAACAAGCAAAACGCGCGCGACTTTGTCCGCATGCAGTTATTTTCATATAAACTTCAACACTCGCTGCACCCAGGGTTGAATTTCAAGAATTCCTTTCATAGTACACCTCTACGTGTCAACGCAAATGTACCCTGAAATTTTCAAGTCTCTACGACTAGTGGTTGAGGCTGTACATTGTCTATATATCAGTCAGCCAGTCAGGACAAAGATTCTTATAAGACTAAGTGGTATAGATAATTTGGAGAGGTCGCTTTTACTTTACATATTTATTCGATGTGACGATCGATGTGTCACAGAGCGGGCGAATGTCCGCCTGTTACGCAGGAGATTCCAGGTTCGATTTCCGCCTTGGGATAAATGTTTGTACGATCTGCAAGTATTCCGGGTGTTCTGGGTTTCTATGTATAATAAAAATTATGTATAATACCCATAACACAAGCTCTGCTTAGCTTGGGGCTAGATGATGCTGTGTGGATTATCCAACATTATTATTATTATTATGCATGTGGGGTATCTATATTATTAGTTTACAGACACTTCAAATAGTACTAACCCTACGTTTTAGTACCACCGTTTTAGACAACATGGCTGTTTTTGTAAAAGATAGTGTTTATTCCGTCATAACTTGTCCATAAAGCCGAAGAGGTTTCTTGTGATCGTAACATTTATAAGTATTCTATAAAATTTTATGATACCTCGAAATAATTACCAAAGTTTGCGTTTTGAATAATAAAATTGTTTTGTAAGTGTAATTATTATAAGTACCTACTTACCTTACTTAAATTTTAATTATAACCTTTTAATTTTATGTGTCAGAATTTATGGTTCTTACAATATTTCATTTTACTTGAGTACCGGGGTTGCGCTTATTTTGTATGTATGTAAGTAATGACAGCCGTTACAGCTCAGTTCGTAGTAGCCCTGCCTTTTGCACTGTAGGTAGTGGGTTCAATCCCCACCGAGAACAAATAGTTGTGTAATGAATATAGATGTTTGTTCTATGTCTGGGTGTTATGTTATATTCTAAATAAGTATTAATACTTGTATATAAGTATTCTATTAGTTATCTCTTTTCTTCTATCATGGAACTTAAAAGATCAATAATAATAATCGTATAAACAAATCGTCATTATTGAATGACGATTTGTTTGAATTGTCTCTCGTTCGCTCAAATGCATGCATAAATTTAACGTTTACATTAAATTGTATATACATTGATTTTCACACACTGGCAGAAGACAAAATACTATATATTGTACCTAACTAACGCATCTTCCGCTCAAGTGGCTTGCAAACATTGAAAAATATTGCGTAACTTCTAAATGGGACAGGTTTTATATCCGCAGAGGCCGGCACGAATTTACGGACTGTCTTAGTAATATGCGGAAATCCTTTGATTTATTAGTTAAACCCATATACCGGGTGTAAAAAGATTACTCCTGTAACTGCGGGTGTCTTGACCAGCCTTTAAAGCCATCACACAGTATACGCATGTTTGTAGTCATGTTCAGATTAAAATTAATTTCATTGGATCAGGAATAAAATTTTACAAAAATAAAATAAAACGTTGACGATTGCAAAAATTATTTGTGCGAACATTCTACTGTGTTTTTTTATACATTCTGCTTAAGGCAGACCCGCCGGATGTTACGCGGTAACCATCACCTATAACAAAGCATTGCCTTGCATGTCACAAACGTTCGAAATCCGCCTACTGAAGCAAACAAGTGCTAAGACTCATGATGATTATAACTTCACCGTCACCTTCGAGTAACACACGTTGGTCTTCTAGGCTTGGTCGCGAGGAACTGGTGCTTAGATTCACCTAGATTTAAGACGTTTCTAGATGGTGATAAGAATAAATGCTTTTTGACTTTGACTTTTTCATAATGCGAGCATCACTGCTTGGCGAAAGAAATAAAATAGATCATAGATAAAAGTTTTTGGTCCTAAAGTTAACAAACATGTAAAATCAGTACTTATTAAACTATTTAAACTGGATTTGATCGATCTTAAGAAAATAATATTTCATGACAAACAAATAACGCCATATTGATTTTTTTTAAGAATATCGAGGTAAACAAGGCTACTCTGTCTTCTTTCATGTCTGAAAAATGAATATCTATCTTGACATGTGCTGTGCATGTTTTCAATCAGTCAATTAACATTTTATGAAATGGTTTTATACACCCTTTACTTCCTAGAGCTATAAATTATACTATGTATGCAAGGTTTTATATAATGTTCATTCAAAATGGTCACAAGTGCCTATATATGCACTTTTTCTTATTTAGCGGTGCTTCTGTAATAAGTACACAAATATCTGTGTATATAGTTAAAACGCTACCTGGTCGTATTGATTACTAGTCTAATCGCAAACCAGTAAGACGTCTACGTCAAAAACTCACACGTCTCAAATACAGCAAGCTGAAAAGGCAATGGGCAGACCAATAAAGCTCGTAGAACCGACAACCGCTGAGGAAGCAAGGTTCTTGAATGGCAATCACGAACCGGAAGACAATGAGGACGCCCTCTCACCCAAAAGACTGACGACATTGTTAGGATCGCGGTTGGTAGATGGATGTAAAGGCACAAAATCTTCCTGAAAGCTGTGGACTTCTACAGACTGTTGATGTTGATGATGAAGAAGAACTATGCCCGCGTAGTCGTTTCAAAGTTCGAGGTCTTGGCGTAACCTCGAAATAGTTACGCTGTGTTTTGTCTCTTTCGATCTAATTTGTAACTTTCTGAAAATGCAAAAAACAAAACACGGCGTAACTATTTCAACGATGCGTAGAGTTTGTTAGGGTTCATCTTGAACTTTGAAACACAGTTAATCTAGCGCGGAGGGTACGTTTTTGTAACTACCTATTAGAGCAAATTATAATTATTCAAAGCTATACATAGTAAATCATTTATTGCTTGTGTATCTACGTCAAAGTGTAATTATTATAATATATGAATTATTATATTTAATTAATATTCTATAGTATAGAATACTAGATCCTGTAATTTGAGCATACAAACACTACACACAAAATTACAATCTAACTTAGAAAATACAATTTAAAATTTACAGATAAGTAGGTATGTCAATAAAATATTTAAAATAAAATACACAAATTACAGTTATTATACTTTTGTATTAGTTATTTTAAGAGAAAGTTCTACGTTACGTTACCTCTTTGAATAGCTAAATTAATTCTCTGTCCAAGATAAGCGCCAGCCTTTGATCGTTGTAGTTAGTTTTTTTTAACTTCAAAACTTTTTACGTACTTACGGTGAAGTGGTGGTTTATAATGTGTCTAAAAGAAAACATTTTACCAGTACTGGTTTTTAACTGCGTCGTATATTTTCATAGTGCAATTTGCAACACCACCCGCCCTAAGATTTGTACTAGTGCCAACACCCCTCTGAAAAGTTTTAGGCGGCTTCAACATGGGTAACTTTTAATAAAAAAAATAATTTGTTAGGGCATAAAATAGATTGTTTGAAAAAACTTTTGTCGTGAGTGTGTATAACAGACTAAAAACTTGATTACTTTTCTATCCAATGTCATGGTCCAGGCGTGAGAATATGAGAAGCATGCAGAGACTTTTTTTTTTAGCTTGTTGTGTCCCACTGCTGGGCAAATCTTCCACTGATCACGGTCTTTGGCGGTCTCCCACCAATCTTTTCTGTGGGTGTCAAGATCGTCCCGCCAACGTCTTCTCGGCCGGCCCGGTCGTCGCTTCCCATCCCTAGGCATCCAAAGAGTGACTATTTTCGATATTTAAAATAGTCAAATAGACACTTGCAGAGACTAAGATTAAAAAAATCTAAATTTTTCATCAATCTCAATCTTTATTTTATCAACTTTTTGTCATGTTTGTCTGACAGACTGACATATAGACAAAGCACCGCTGTAACAACTGGTCGTAGAGCCTTGAAATTTACGACTAAAAAAGAAATTTAACTTCCAAACGTGCAGTGGGGGTTGAAGTTTAAATAAACATAACTTACACGCGGACGAAGTCACGTGCGTCTACTAGTTTATACTACTTACTACAATATTATAAAGAGGAAAGATTTGATTGTCGGTTTGTTTGTTTGCATTGAATCCGAAAATACTGGACTGATTTGAAAATTCTTTCACCGTTGGGAAGCTACACTATCCTCGGGTAACATAGGTTATACTATATTATTATATTTTCAAACAAATTGGGATCCTCACCAAAACCCGTGCGAAGCCGGAACCACTAGTAATTTATTATACAGTTTCAAACAGAAATTAAGGATTTTATATTATCGCAAAAGTTATGGCGAGAGAAGTTTTACCCACGACCATTTTTATACGGTAGGTACTTTAACGACTATTTTGGCTCCTACTTTTAGGGCCAATTTACAGTTGACGATATTTTACTATCAAAGATTTCTCGACAGTCTCTCGATAAGTTCATTATTTAGAAAAGAAAAAGAAATAGCATCACGACTTAATCCCCAAGCACGGTAGACATCCCCTCAGATCTCTTAGTACCAGGTACCTACCTAAGATTCTTCGAGGATGTCTAATGGGGGTAGTCAGAGGTACGTTCAAATACTACATGTACATACCCACATTTTGCCAAAGTTGGTATTCCATACGTGACACGTTGCAAGCCCATCGCCGCTACTAGAATACCAAGTAGCTTCAGACAAGACACAGAACACACATCTATGTTCGTCACACAAATGTTTGTTCTCGGTGGGAATCGAACCCACCACCTAACAGCACAGAAGACAGGGCTACTTCAAACTGAGCTGTGACAGCTATTAATATTCTTGACCAGTCTACCAAAACAGGTAACCTACCTAAGAGTGTTTGCCCCTAGTTCCTCCTCAAAGCTTACAGCGAAAACAAGGTATTTCAAAACGGGTAATTACAAAATTTCCAAACGGGTAATTACAAAATTTCCAAACGGGTAATTACAAAATTTCCAAACGGATAATTACAAAATTTCCTGAATCGGGACACCTCGCCTCGTCCACGGGGATTCATCATGGGACAAAGCTAGTACGTGTTTGTATTTGTCCTGACAACATCTCATTAAATAGATACTTAGCTTATTAGCTCAGGGACACCAGAGGTTGTTAAGTTCCAAACTAGAGTTTTGTTAATTAAAAATACAGAACTACCTATTTATTTTAAATAATATCTGCATTAATAAATTGCGCTGTAGGTGGTGGGTTCGATCCCCACTGAGAACAAACATTTGTGCAATGAACATAGATTGTTTGTTCTCTGTCTGGATGTTTATTGTATTTCTATCTAAGTATATATTTACAAACAAAACGCATACAAGTATTCCATCAGTCATCTGGTTCCAAAGTTCAAATTATGCTTAGTTTGGGCCTAGATAATGCTTACACAAATGTTTGTCTTCGGTGGGGATCGATCCCATAGCCTATAGAATAGAAGGCAGAGCTATTACGTACCGAGCTGTAAAGCCATCAATAAGTAGATAATAAAATAATCTGAATGGGTATCTATTAAAAATAAATTTAATTGACTAAATAATCAATATATTACTACATGTAAAAACGCAAATGCTTTTATTAGTTTGTATTCCAATTCGCAAAAAACATCAACAAATTTTTTTATAAGTACTTTAATAACGACCGCAATAAAATTCCTTTGAATACAACATTGTTAAAATTCAAATGAATTTTCCACGAAATTCTTATTCAAATAAATAATACAAACTGTGTAACACGGAGAGGCTTCATATATTAAACATCTGCCAGTAAAGCCATATTCAGGACTAAGCTACTGAGCACAAGTTACTGTAATCTTGTTACCGATGTACTATACACAAACTAGTATCACAATGTGCGTAACAGAAAACAGACGTACCTATATATACTGAATCCAGCACTTATACATGTACAGTCAGCTGCACTAGAATATATACAATTTGTAACTTTCACAACGGTATTACAGTAAAAAAATGAACTCTTACACCTCCAAAACGAAAAAGTCATGAGATTAGTTGAGACGTCACTTATTTTTTGAATAATTGTCTTGCAAATATTTTTAGCACCGCTGTGAAACCAATTTGAAAGTTACAAATTGTATACATTCTTGTGCAGCTGACTGTACATCTATGCTAATGAATATTGTATAATGAGGTTGTGAGGTTGTAATCTCCAGATCTACTGAACTGATTTTGAAAATTATTTTAGCAATAGAAAGCCACGTTATTTTTGAACGTCTTACGTTACCCAAAAAAAAAGTTAAAATATTTACCGCTCAACGAAATGGTTTAAAAGAACGGGCCTAACCCGAAAGTATTACTAGTTAATAGTACACTGCAAAGTTTTAGATACCATCCATAGTTTGTTAGTAAAACAGATTTTTTTAGGATAAACAGGAAGACCCTTCAGACATCAGAAATCTAAAGATAAGGAAGGTTTAAAGACTAGCAGTTGGCACTTTCACCATAACCATTTATCGCGACGTTGTAGCACTGAATTTACGTACTATGCCAGACGAGGACAATAATAACCGAGACGTGAGACCGCCAGAACAAATGGGCGGTATATCTCAACCGCGGTAACGAGCCGGAGAGGGAGTTGGGTTACTTCATGTCTAAGAAGCTGATTGAACGACGAAAATTTTTGAAATTACTGTCGAAATGCGCACCGGATAACTTACCAGCTGGGACTGATAACGATCTTTTTGAAAAAGGAAATGAACATATTGAAAAACCCAACCTTAGTACCTATTGTTTTTTTTTGTGGCATGTGTCCGTCATTCGGACAATTTTGCCAATGTCAAGGTTGAATAAAATACTTCTTAGTCAGGCCGAGTCGGTAAAAAAAGTAAAGTCGGCGGGAAGAAAGATGGCGTTTTTCTTCAAAACCAAAGGAACACATTTTCGTTCAAATCAGGATGCCACATAATACACTTTCATTTCACTGTACACACTTGTGAACATCTAGCCCCAAGCTAAGCAGAGCTTGTGTTATGGGTACTAGATGACTACATACCTACATAGATACTTTTTACTATGCATAGAAAATATCCAGAATACCACGGAATGAATATTTGCAGATCATACAAACATTTATCTCAAGGCGGGAATCGAACCCGCTACCTCCTGCGTCGCAGGTGGTTCGCCCACATTCGCCCGCCGCGCCACATCGGTCGTCATGAATGAGGATGGGCAGGTCATATAATAATAATAATAATAATGCTGGACGATCCACACAGCATCATCTAGCCCCAAGCTAAGCAGAGCTTGTGTTATGGGTACTAGATGACTGATATACTTAATACAATACTATATTACTTACATAGATATTTTTTATTATACATAGAAAATACCCAGAACACCCGGAATCATTATTTGCAGATCGTACAAACATTTATCCCAGGGCGGGAATCGAACCCGCAACCTCTGCGTCGCAGGCGGACATTCGCCCGCCGCGCCACATCGTCGTCGTCGGCTCGTCGGCCATATAGCTCGTAGAACCGATAACTACTGGAGAATAAAGGTTCTCAAATGGCGGATGAGCCCGTCACAAGAACCCTACTAGTATTTAAGATTAAAAAAAGTTAAAAGTCGTCCAAAACAGCAGGAAGTAAATTAAGCAATAATTAAAAATATATTTTTTAAACGTGACTTTATTTAAATTTTCTCAATCACCATTACTTGTAGCCTATAAATTGGCTATCAAAAACATTCCTCTAACGAACAGTATCATTCTCGGAAAGGGTAAAAGAGGAATATATTTTTCGTGACCCTATTTGCCAGAGGCTGTCTATGTTGGATCTTATCATAATATTTGGCGACACCCGGTACGATGGAAAACAGAAGTATATTTTTGTAATCGATAAACACAAACTTTTGGAGCCAATTTGAAGTATATTTTTCCATGTTTTTTTCTGATACAGTCCTTGAGGTTTGTATTTGTTATAACGTTTGTGTTAGCCCCTAGTGTTGAAAGGTGATAAAAAATTTTGGAATTTTCACTAAATAATTTACCGAGCGAGCGAAGTGTCTCAGTTTCGAGATTGACCAAAAAATGCTTTTATCTGTATGTCAGTCTGTTTGTCTATTCTCCCCTTTCCCCTTTTGTTCTGTATCTTTTGATTTCAATCTTACCTGATGGTAAGTCCTTGCCTTTAAGAGATCCAGTTTGTCATGTTAATATTTTTAGCACCGCTGTGAAACCATTTTGAAAGTTATGAATTGTATTTGTGTGTGTGTTGTTGTTGTGCTGTTGTTTTATTGTTGTTGTGTGTCACCCAGTTGATGACTACTACTACTGACTCTCTCTATCTTAAAATGATAATGCAGAAACTGCGCTGTAAGCATAAGAAGGCGGGGACTAGTTTTTATTTCACACTATAACCATATAAGAAAAATCGGAAAAGATTATTTCTTCTAAACTACCCGTCCCATATGGCGCATGGGTCAGCCTTTTCTGTTTTCTCTCTATTTTGTGAATCAGAGAACAAATATTAAGAAAATGTCTTCAACTTCGGCAGTTGTGTTTTACCGGCTGCCCAGAAAGAGGGTATTGTTTTTAAGATGGTAAATTAAATCAAAGTAAAAAATTACGAGTTAGTAATACGAGAAAGGCTCGTCCGCGGAAGCACTGCTACCATGTACCAGTGTACTTCCACGTCTGGGCATCCAGTCGCACATCAGCATACGGTGTGGTAAAGCAGCCAGTGTCTTGGGGACGCTGACAGGTAATGACTTGGATTAGTAAGGTAAGGCTATCTTTAGATCGTTTGCAATGGTATGCAGATAACTCAACTGTTACTTAAGTATCTTATAAACAAGAATGAAGTAAAAGCTAGTTTCACACGCTTGCATATGTATAGCTTGCTTGCATATTGCCATAGCGAACGTGGCTTGCGAGGTAACGCTTTATTAAAGGTGACGGTAACCACTTAACATCAGGTACGCTATCTGCTTGAAACATCAGCAAGCCAAAAGTGCGAGGCTTAGTTTATTCTGTTTTTTAGTATTTTTTGTTATAGAGGTAACAGTAATACATAATCTGTGAAAATTTTAACTCTATCACGGTTTATGAGATACAGCCTGGTGTCAGACGGACAGGCAGGCAGACAGGCAGACAGCGGAGTTTTAGAAATGGGGTCCCATTTTACCCTTTGGGTATGGAACCCTAATTATCGTCTCTCAACATATTAGTTTCGAAAAGCGAGCAAAACCACGAGCTTTTACAAATGTTCCGGCTAAATTTAAATCCATCGGCAGTTCGGGAGCTTACATCATGTCACAACAAATTTAAGCATCTCGTCAGAACGGTTTTAGGTTCAGAATGACTTGAATTAAGATTAGGATTACGTAGATTTGCTCGAATATGTATTAGGTAGTACCTACTTTGAATAAAACACGGGAAGGTACTTAAGGTCTGAAGATTGAGTTTGAAATGGTACCGATAGGATGTTGGGTACAGCCGCGCTTAATTATTATGGAAACGAGGTTTACAATAATTATGCAAAGGCCCAACAGGGTATACTTATACGGTATACATTCATGCGTATAGATTGTCTCTCAAATGGGGAAATGTGGTAGTTTGGGAAGTTATCTCACAAACTTGACTGAGTAATGATAATCAACATTTTTAGCAGTATTTTTAGATATAACAGGCACATGGGGCATCGTAGCGCACGTTCTTTACGAGCGTGACCTACGAGGCAATGCTATAGGTGATGGAAACCACTTAACATCAGGTGGGTCATATGTTTGTTCCATCAGCAAGTTGTATAAAAATAAAAGTATCTAAATTCTTAAAAATACACTTAAAGGGATAGTTTATTTCAATTAGTTTTGATTAAGCCCGAATACTTAAGTCTCAAGTCGCGATTTTTTGACAGTTTTCAATGAAAGTCTATAAAATATTCGCCACTTGAGACGTGATTAAATTTAAGTTGCGTTTAAGTATTCAGCCGTAATCTACTAGCTAAGCTGTGATGCCAGAAAATGCTTGTATTGTAAAAAAACAGATCAAAATTTTTCCCGTTACCGATTTGGCGGCCGCTCTGCTGCTGAATTTACAAACTTAGGCTGGTACTTAGTTGTTTTCTGTCAAGTAGATCACGTATTACGGGTTCCACCTGCCAGTAATGACCTGGGAATGGGCTCAGTTCGCTCGCGGTCCGAATAACTGATACGTTTAAAATTGTACTTTGAAACGCAATGCGGTTTTTCAAGTATTTTGCGCAGTGGGTAGCGTTGTTAGATTGTTTCCATAGGTACGGTTAATGACTAGAATGTATTCATTTATTCTTGCAGTAAGAAAATAGAATTATTATATTGTGAAAATAGAATTATTATATTATGAAATAGAATAATTATAATGTGTAGGTATGTATGTTAAAATAAATAGCATCACGACTTTAATCTCCAAGCACGGTAGATATCCCCTCCGATCTATATACCAAGTTCCTACTTTGAGATTCATCGAGGACGTCTAAGGGGGGTAGGCAGAGGTACATCAAATATTATATTTGGTAGATACATATAACCACACTTTACAATACAATAGGTTCAGCAGGAGGTTGCGGATTCGATTCCCGCCTTGGGGTAAATATTTGTAAGATCTGTAAATATTTAAAACAGAAATTGTAGATTATACCTAGTTTTTACTTTGTATTATAAAAAATATTTATGTATGTAATGTATTGTATTATGTATATCAGTCATCTAGTACCCATAATCTGCTTAGCTTGGGGCTAGATGATGCTGTGTGGATTGTCCATCATTAGTATTATTATTATTTACTCCTTGGAAATTACAATCGTCTCTGAAACTCTAGTTTTACTGAAGTTGAATCACTTATATGATTCGACAATAACACCCACAGAACATAGTTCTCCGATGCTAACGAGAATAGTTTGTGAAACTGTCAAGCGAATAATTTATGATGTGTTATAGCTGCGACGTGTAAAAAGATATTATTAATGGCCCAGTTTCATCATCCGTGCAATAGTTTCCTTTATGTATACTGTGTAATAAAACTACTTCTGAAAACTGAAACTGCGCAGGCCATGATTCTGATTACAAAAAAATTGAAACGCAAAAAAAATCTACACTTTTGTTTGTTTATAGTGAGTTTTCCGCATGAATATTAACAATACATAATAAAATTAACATAAGTCCCTAATTACCTTTTTTTAAAACGCGTAAAAACGATAAAACTTGACCGTGACCGGCGCGTTGGTCTCGCGATCGCCGCCCCACCGTGTGGTCGTTGACGATTGGTACGGAATACATAGCTGGTAACTTTCCACGTTTCTGGAATATTTGGTAGTGGTAATAATACACCCGGTATTATTACCACTATTGTTAGGGCTTAAACTTATTTCATCATCCGTGCAATAGTTTCCATGTACTTAGGAAACTTTTGTTAGAGTTAAGACTTATTTGCGTAAGGGGTAATAGTAAGTACTACCACCATACCTGAGGGCTGATTCTGAGTTTTTTTCGTTTTCCGGATACCGGATTTCGGTTTGCGAGCTCGAAATTTTTGTATGGAGATACGCTAGTGCCCCCATATGCCGCTAGAGGCGCTTATCATATCTCCATACAAAAAATTCGAGCTCGCAAACCGAAATCCGGTATCCGGAAAACGAAAAAAATCAGAATCAGCCCTCTGACGACCGATGTGGCACGGCGGGCGAATGTCCGCCTATGACGCAGGAGGTTGCGGGTTCGATTTCCGCCTTGGGATAAATGTTTGTACGATCTGCAAATATTTATTCCGGGGGTTCTGGGTATTTTTTATGTATAATAAAAAATATCTATGTATGTAATGTATTGTATTAAGTACATCAGTCATCTAGTAAGTATCAATAGCACAAGCTCAGCTTAGCTTGGGGCTAGATGATGCTGTGGATCGTTCAGTATTATTTTTACTATATATTTATTATCAATTTGTATTTTTTATGAGCTGTGGATTTTGTTAAATAAATAAAATAAAATAAACGAAAGTTTATTCAAAACAAACACAAGGGTTGCAATAAAGTTATACACGTAAATACTTCGTAACTCCGTGCTCAATGCTACCCTTTGTCTGCTGATATACCTTACATCACCTCTAACAAAAAGTATTGACAGCCACGAATAATCACGGGTTTCCGAACTTTTGATTTAAGGCGGTGGTACTCGCCAACGACCTTGAGGAGTCTGTCCATACTGAGTTGCACTGCCGCCCGTCGCCCGCACAGGGACCCACGCGCATTCCATTTCATATCGCATTCAAAAAATAATTATTTGTAGCCTAATGAATTATTAGTTCGAACTGCCAATTGTTCACTTTGTGATAAATACTTTGACAAATATTTGTGTGAAAAAAAAATACTAAAAATCAATACCGTTTAGAAGAAATAACCAAATTTAAAATAAAAATTGCTTCACTTTGGATATTTTTTTCATATAGTAATAATATAGTTAGAATTATTTCAATTGTTCAAATTAAAATTTAGTCTTTAATAAGCAATATATATTTTTTTTGGACATTTATACTCACTCATCAAAGAGAAATAACACGGAGAAAACCTCTCGTTGGCGGATACCACCTCCTTAAAGAGTTGGCAAATGCCGATACATTGTATTTACCGCATTTGCCATTTGACAAGTAATAACATTTGTTTAGAGTACCGTAAATGTCGCAAAGGTTTTAGGATTTATTCAGCATGACAATGCAGTCAGTGTTGAGCTAGATACTCTTACTACGAAGCCGAGAAATAATGTTGAATACCCAAATGTCCGCGGTAACCCTTATTAATGGAACCACCTAACGTTAAAAGAGCACTACGACGCATGCAGTTTTTGAATTTGAACCATAAAATAGTAACTACATAATAGTAACTAGTAGATTTAGGGGTAACTTCGCGGAAGTCCATTGTAAAAGTATAAAATAGATGATTAAATTATAATAATAATGCTGGACCATCCACAGAGCATCATCTAGCCCTAAGCTAAGCAGAGCTTGTGTTATGGGTACTAGATGACTGATATACTTAATACAATACATTACATACATAAATATATTTTATTATACATAGAAAATACCCAGAACACCCGGAATAAATATTTGCAGATTGTACAAACATTTATCAAGGCGGGAATCGAACTCGCAATCTCCTTCGTCGCAGGCGGACATTCGCCCGCCGCGCCACATCGGTCGTCTATCGGTATAAATATATTTCTACTATCCAGTAATATCCCGCCACTTCAATTCCTATAAGCTGAAAAAAATTTAAACGTTTAAGTGCAACTCCTGTAGCACCTGCAATAAAGTTAATATCTCGATTAAAACCTGCAAACGTAATTACTTAAAAGCACAATTATAATCAACAGATTTTATACATAATAGATATTGAAATACTTAATACAGAGCAAGAACAAACAGCGAAAAACGAGGCAGTATGATATTATGACTTTAGCTTGCTCCGAGACGAGCGAAAAAAAGCGTGCTCAAATTAACCGTGTTTTTGTTTTTGTCCATTTGCTCATCCAACCATAAATTATAGATTAATATTTACAAAGACGAGCACTTTAGTTAAAATAATGAGATACTTGAACAATAACGTTGGAGTATTGAAAAATGCAACTGAGACATAATATCTGTGTCTAACATTGTTCCAAAGTGGATCGTCTGAGCACGAACGTAAAGGCGAAATGTTTTTGGGCCAAATTGAAACTTTTGCGAAATTGAAGTTCAGTGAAACTTTGTCATAACGTTTGCCTAGGGTCGTTTTAGCATTTCATTACGAAGTCAGAAGTTTCTGAAATCTTTTGTTCAAAGTATTTCAATATGACATACAAATTGACAAAGTTAGTCATCATCATCAGCCTCATAGTCCTCAGACTGATAGATAGATAACACTTTATTGTACCTACACAAGGATAATTTGTTAAAAACAAACCAAGTTAACAAAGTACAATGGGCGGCCTTATCGCTGAAAGCGATTTCTTCCAGGCAACCTTGGAATGGAGTGTTCTGGGTATTTTATATGTATAATAAACAATATATATGTATGTAATGTTAAGTATATCAGTCATCTAGTACCCATAACACAATCTCTGCTTAGCTTGGGGCTAGATGATGCTGTGTGGATTGTCCAGCATTATTATTATTATTGATGGATGATAATATTCCATAAGCAGCATATAAGATAGCTGACAAAAGCAAAAACCATCCATCAAAAGGCCCTATTCTAAGAGTACCACTATACACAAAGGAGATTTATTTTCAAATACGTCTCCCACTTACCATGTATATCAAAGGAATCTCGATAAAGACGCTAAGAACCGCAAAGAAAATACAAACACGATTTCTATGAGCTGAGACTCGACCTTAAACTCGATTCCACAATTGAGTTATGCCAACGGTCCTGCCAAATTGTGTGTCACAATGACAAAATAATAAATGCAAAAATAGTCATCACAGTTTTTTTTTGTGGCATGTGTCCGTCATCGGACAATTTTGCCAATGTCAAATGTGTTGAATAAAATACTTCTTAGTCGAGTCGAGTCGGTAAAAAAAGTAAAGTCGGTTGTCATTGGTTTTGAAGAAAAAGATGGCGTTTTTCTTCAAAACCAAAGGGAAACATTTTCGTTCAAATCAGGATGCCTCATAACACACTTTCATTTCAACTGTTCACACTTGTGCTAATACCTCAAGTAATGATGGTTAAAATACCACCAAAATTACCCATCAGAACTTAAAATAACATTAGAAAAACAATTAAAATGAAAATACAATGTGGCTTCCAAAGATGACAGAAAACGAATCCTCGTCATCACAGTTCTGGCCCTTGTGAGCTTTTCTAGCATACCTGCAAACTGTCAAAACGACGCTTAACTTCTGTGCTCGTCAGCAATGATTGTTTAAGATTTTTAGAGTTCCGTACCCAAAGGGTAAAACAGGACCCTAGTAGCTAGCTTAACACTAGTATGCCTCAGGTTGGTGGACGCAGGGTAGTGCATCGTAGGGCAATGGTTTGTTATTAATGATGTTCACCACTTAGCTTCAGGTGGGCCATATGCTTATTCCACCAGGGGTAGCCTAAAAAAAGGTCCACCTATTTCATGGTAGAGCAACAAACCAGTGTGATGCAAAAAAAGAAGTCAATGTATTTTGAAACAAATTATATTTCAGCCGGGGTTGCTTGGAGAATTTTTTTTGAGAAATGGTAATTTTATTTTTATACGTTCCTGGTACTCGCAACTCAACTGGTTCATCCACTACGCCACTGACGTAATTTATATTATTTTATGTAAAATTATTTCAAGAATCTCCCTGACTGACTCAATGACTGATATATTAAATATACTACGTGCAGCCTAAACCGTTAATAATAATAATAATAAATATTTCAGGACATTTTTATAGAACATCATCTAGCCCCAAACTAAGCATAGCTTGTACTATGGGAACCAGATGACCGATAGAATACTTGTATACTTTTTTGTAAATACATATATAGAATACAATATAACACCCAGACACAGAACAAACATCTATGTCCAACACACAAATGTTTGTTCTCGATGGGGATCGAACCCACCACCTACAGCACAAAAGGCAGCGCTGTCAAACTGAGCTGTAATGGCTGTTGTAAATTGTTTTTTTGCGTAGGATTGTTACTTAGATTAAATAACCGTTTCCTGCATCTCTTTTGGGATTGAATTTCAAATTATTGGTAAAATTTGAAATTGGTAAGAAAATAGCAAAAGGTGAGTCAAACCGCGTGCGTTCTTCTAGTATTATGTAAAACTCAAGTTATCCAGCCAACTTCCTGTTCAGTGCGTGTTTCAGTCACGAGCAAAGTTTCACGGGACATCCGGAACGCGGTACAATTTCATTAATCATACTTCGATGTCTTCGCGCCTTTTTACATGTACTTATTCTTCCTTTATGAGGTGCTATAGTGTCTGAGAAATAAAACAAAATAATGTTCAAGTTAGTAGTGTAAAACTTGGTTTCATATGTATAACTAAGTTAGAACAAAAATGATTTTTTAGTAGTTTGTGTATGAGAAATTTGGCTTTTATCATCTTTTTTATTTATTTTATTATAGTGCCTTAGGGCATAGTTTTTGATTGAGTCGATAGCCTATGCCATCCTGCCATGGAAAGTACTACCACCATGCCAATTTCTGCCGCCAAGCAGCTTGCTGTGTTCCGGTTTGAAAGGAGTGAGTGCCGGTGAAATTACAGGCACACGAGGCTTAAAACCTGTATGCCTCAGGTTGATAGACGCAGAGTAGTGCATTTTAGGGCACGTTAACGAGCGCAACCAGCGAGGCAATGCTCTGTTATAGGTAATGGTAACTTACTTCAGGTGGGCTATTTGTTTGTTCCATCAGCAAGTCACAAAAAAAAGGAAATCTTTTCTAAACCCATACTGTTGGTGGTGTGGGCAAAGTATGGTGATGTGCAGTGGATTGAAAGTCAAACTGTTAATTACTATTTATTCACGGTAAGAAAAAACTAGGCAGCCAAGGCGCGTGTGACGTACGCGGGGCCCGTATTAGCGACGACTACCAGCATTAATTTTAAAAACTAACTTCCCCGCGCGCCCGCCGTACCCCTCACGTGCCCTGGCGCATTCTAGAATGCACTATGCGTATATTTAGGTAGTTGTAGTACCTACACTGGACAAACATTAGGTTTTTATATTAGGTAGGTATGAACATCGCGCCGCTTACACATACCAAGGCAAGTAAACCTTTAAAATTATTTCCTTTTCTTTCTAATATATTTGCTACATAAACACGGTTAAATGTGAACTACAGATTTTCTGTATTGTCATTGTACTATCATTGTCATTGTACTATCTCTGCGCCGTTAGTAAGAAACTGCATGCATGTTAAAAGGCTTTAAGGGTCGGGATGAGTTTTATCCAACTTGGTAGCTTGTCTTTGGTTCTGTTTAAAAGTTCAAATTATATTTCGTTTCAGAATGAGCACATTGGAACTTAACTTGATAAAGGATGAGGTGCAGCACAGCATTAATCGCTCGTTTAATGGTGATTCAAATCGTAATCGCTCATGGGAAATACAAGATTCTTTTTACCTTAAGCTCTGGTTTTTTTAGTCGATAGCATTAACCCTACTGAAAAATGAACTCGGCGTTACCTCGAAATAGTAGTTACACCGTGATTTTGATCTCATTTAATAAAAAGCTACTTTTTGATGGAACAAGCAGATAGCCCACCTGACGTTAAGTGGCTACCACCTAACGAAGCATTGCCTTGCAGGCCACGTTCATTACAAACGTACCCTGGGATGCACTGATCTGCGTCCATCAACCTGAGACACAAAGGCCTTATAATTAATCATTCCTGTATCTACGCCCTTTAAACTGGAATATCAAAAGCTGCTTGAAGGTATGCTGGTATCTCGTATCGTCGCGAGGAACTGGCGCTTAGATTCACCTAGATTTAAGACGTTTCAAGATGATCCCTGCGGATATTACTGAATAAATTCCTTTTGACTTTGACTCTCTATCTACTACTACTAATACTACTGAGTGAGCACACAAAGTTAAAATTTCTTTACAGCTGAAAAAAACAGTGTTTTACATGCTTACTTTCAAATAAACTATGGCACGTCGTTTGTTCTCTGTTCGGAGAAACTTTGCCTTTTCCAAACTGTTCCGAGTCACTGTTAAGAATTCCGTCTTGCTTCACTGGACTACACTAATGAAATATTAGCTTCTCGTGACTTTCAATTATTGAATGCAAATTCCTACAAGTTATGTTGTCGGAAGACGAAGCGTAGGACGCCCTCCTACCTGATGGACTGACGACATAAGATTGCGGGATGTCGGTGGATGTAAAGAGCTCAAAATCGTTCTTTCTGGAAACGCATGGGAGAGACCCATGCAGCTTGGACTCGAAGGCAACGGCTTGACGACTGATGTGGCGCGGCGGGCGAATGTCCGCCTGCGACGCAGAGGTTGCGGGTTCGATTCCCGCCTCGGGATAAATGTTTGTACGATCTGCAAATATTTATTCCGGGTGTTCTGGGTATTTTCTATGTATAATAAAAAATATCTATGTATGTAATATAATATTGTATTAAGTATATTAGTCATCTAGTACCCATAACACAAGCTCTGCTTAGCTTGGAGCTAGATGATGCTGTGTGGATCGTCTGGCATTATTATTATTATTATAACGGGAAGAAGGCTAAAAACTGTTCGGACGAGACAACTTCTATAGATATCAGGAGCCAGGTGGAGTATTATTCCACAGGCTCATGATGAAGAATACTCATGGTTTAAATGGTAGCGACACTTGCTTTCAATCAACATGAATCGCGAGGTGCTGGTGCTTAGATTAATCTAGATTTAAGGCGTTTCAAGATGATCCCTGCGGATGTTACTGAATAAAAGCTTTAAAAAAATCGCTGGTGGTTTGAATCCGATTGTGAAACAATATCCGTTTCATAAAAAGTAAACGTTTTTGAACGGTGGTGAAAAAACACGGAAAACCACTAAGTATTTTAGCTCAAGTAAAACTATTTTGGATAGAAACGGCCAAATAAAAAAAATAAAATAAAAAATCGGCGGAAATATTGGTATTTGTGCCGAAATATCGGGAAACAATCAAACTCAAAAATCATGGTAAATATCCCGTTTCTATCCAAAATATTGATCAAAACCATGATAGTTTAAAAAGTTATATCAAGTAAAACTGTTTTCAGGCAGACACAGCTAGACATAGTAGTAGTAGAGTTCTTAGTGAAAGGCTCGTCTGGGAAGTATTACCAGCATGCCTATTTCTGCCGCCAAGCAGCCGCCAAGTACTGTGTTCCGGTCTGAAGAGTGTGGGTGCCGGTGTAATTACAAGCACATGAGGCTTAGCACCTGTATGCCTCAGGTTGATGGACGCAGAGTAGTGCATCGAAGGGCACGTCAACAAGCGTGACCTGCGAGGTAATGTTTTGTTAGTCAAAGTCAAAGTCAAAAATCATTTATTCAGTAAAAAGACCTGTCCTATGTCTAATGTGCTTCTGTCTTTAGAAATGTAGCTTGCCGTCTGAACGCTCGTTTACTTTGAAACTTAGCTTTTTCATTCCTTTGTATTTGCAGTTGTAATAAATAAAGGCAAATGGGTCATCACTAGGTCGTGTGCTAGGTACGTAGGTACCTACGTAATGTCGTTAACCTATAAACGGGTAAGTAATTACATATTGGACAATAGTCATGTTTTCACGCTGCTACTAACTTGGCACGCAGTTTTTCTTGCATTGTAACTAATAAAAAAGAACAAGTAATTAAAAAACCCAACTGCCAATTGTTTTTTGTTTCAAGCATTTCGCGTAAATTTTGGAATGTTATCCGAGTTGGATTCGTCGGTCAATCTCTTAATCGAAGTTAAACATATCTAATTGGATTTTGTTGCAAATTGCTATGAATATCATTACTTTATCAATTTTCAATATATATATATTGAAAATTGAATTTAGACTACTAGAAAGTCAACGTCAGTTGTTTGAAAGCACCGGTGGTCTAATAAGAGTGACTCCCCCGCCTTATCATCCTAAAGTCGTGGGTTCAAATCTGGTTGCGCACCGAATCGAAAAATTTATGCAGTGCTCTGAAATGGTGAAAGAAAACATCGTTAGGAAACCAGTTCGTATTCTAGCAGCGGCGATGGTCTTGCAACCGGTCACGTGTCAGGTGCGAAAGTGCAAAATCAAAACATGTTTTTACCTTTGTAAGTAATGCTTAAGCGTAGTAACGACTACGCTTAAGCATCTATTCAGATTCCTTTGAAAAATTTTGATTAAAAAGTTAACTCTAGTAACGATTTTGCCTGAGTGACGTTTCTGAATAAGAAATTACTCAGCTGAATGAGTTCAAGCCCTGTTTTTGAATAAAGAACTCTACTCAAGACGACACTCAAGTACAATCGATGCTTGAGTCATCATCATCATCATCAACAGTCTGTAGTAGTCCACTGCTGGACAAAGGCCTCCCTCATACGTTTCCAAGAAGAACGATTCTGAGCTTCAGCTTGAATAAGATCTCTAAATACGGGCCTTAGTATGTATTTACAAAAACAAAAATATCTTGAAGAAACAAAAAAGTTCTATCAGCTGTCTGGTTTCCATAGTACAAGCATAGTGGTAAGTGGTAAGTGGTGGTAATATAGTGTAAAAAGTCCACAAATATTTAATTATTCTATTCACCTTTCCGTAGTCCATTCATCTCGGCTTTGAATGGGTTAAGCACTGCTACTGTATTAAAAAGTAACCTGTTTCAATTTAGGACAAAGACAAAGAACAAAACAAAACAGCTTCACGAATTTAATCCTCAGGCATGGTTGATACCTCCTCAGATATTTTAGCACCAAGTAGAAGCTTCATTCATTCATATTCGTTTAATTTTTTTTTCACAAAGGATAGGGAGGGACTAACAGAAACAGCTTAGGTTAGGTACTAAATCAAGATTATTTGAGAACTTATAAGTGGTAGTCAGAGATAAGATACTTCCAAATATAATATTTGGCACATACCTACAGTTTGCATTAGTTAGTATTCCATACGTGACAGATTGCAAGCGCATCGCCGCGGTCACTTTACTAACTGGTTTCCTCACGCTGTTTTCCTTCAAAGTTTGAGAGCTTTGGCATTGCGCACATGTTTTTTTCGTATAGCAAATCCATTGACGCACGACTGGATTCGAACCCACGACCTCAGGATCACCAGGTCCACTCCACTAGACCACCGAGGCTCAACCTAAGACGGTTCAGTTTTCGACTAAAAGGTTTGTGTAACAATGTCACGGCTTCTTAACAAATTCGTTAGCAATCTAAAAGAAAAATGTATAAAAAAACATTGTTCCTGCTATTATATCATTTTTATGACACATTTGTACCATCTGTACCCGATATTGGGTCAAGTCCTTCTTCTCAAGCCTTCATTCAGTTCTCGATCTTATTGCGTGTGCGTTAGAGTTTAGTATTGCTGTCCGTGTGTTTTTTCAAGTGATCAAACATAGTAAGAGTTTGCCGATCGTTCGAGTACATCATTTTAGGGTTAAAGCCTTTCTACCTCACTTTGTTTAAATATATATAACCGCTACGTGACTGACTGACTGTCGACGCCCACTGCGTAGCTACATATTTACTTATTTCATTGTATAACTTATAAACAAACAATAGGCGTATATTGACGACCGATGTGGCACGGCGGGCGCACGTCCGCTTGTGGCGCAGGAGGTTGCGGGTTCAATTACCGCCTTGGGATAAATGTTTGTACGATCTGCAAATATTTATTCCGGGTGTTCTGGTTATTTTCTATGTATAATAAAAAATATGTATGTATGTAATGTATTGTATTAAGTATATCAGTCATCTAGGCCCCATAACACAAGCTCTGCTTAGCTTGGGGCTAGATAGTTTATTGTTGAGCTTGTAGAAGAAACCACGATCGCTAAAGTACAGCCTTAAAAACATTCCAAGGCTTATTTCACTCGGGTCGTTTAAACTCTCGATAGTGCAGTTGGATAGCGCATCCGCGTATTAAAGGGAGGGTCGTGGGTTCAAATCCCACTGGAGGGAATAATTTTTGGGATTATTTAAAAAATATATAAATATATGACTGTGAACGAAGACCAGAGTTAAATAGTTTTACTCTGGGTAAACAACATCCCTTAAATTAATTTTTATGAGCTAACTAACTCAACGCGGTTCTTTCCTACCTCAGGAAGGGTGTAATTTATTATGTTAAGACCCTATTTCAACAGGCTAAGGGTTGTTCAAGTAGAAGCGTATTTATGTCACATCTTCCGGTCTCTTAGATTATGTTGCAAATTAATTACGTGACGTGTCTCTGACTACCAATCATAGATCCTTACTTAGTTGATTGCCTTTATGCGTTTTCTGTCACACTTTCGCTTTATTAATTTAAATTGGCACTAACCTGGAGCATTATTATTCACATTTTTATTATTATTTTGTAAAAGAATCATACAAAAATAAAACTGGCAAAATGCGAGTCGGACCCGCGCACGAAGTGTTCCGGACCATTAACTATAGTAAAAACGGCAAAAAAAAAACATTTTTGTATCAGTTTGTTGTATGAGAGCCCCCTTAAATATTTGTTTTATTCTGTTTTTTAGTATTTTTTGTAATAGCGGCAACAAAAATACATCATCTGTAAACATTTTAACTCTCTAACTATCACGGTTTATGAAATACAGCCTGGTGACAGACGGGCAGGCAGAAAGCGGAGTCTTAGTAATAGGGTCCCGTTTTACCCTTTGGGTACGGAACCCTTAAAAATAACAAAAGAAATAGCATCACGACTATAATCCCCAAGCACGGTAGATATCCTCTCCAATCTCTTAGTAACAAGTACCTACTTCAGGATGTCTAAGGAGTGTAGACAGAGGTACGTCCAGATAGTACATTTGGCACATACACACATTTTGCAGTATTACTTCATATTAGAAATTTGGAAATCTGTAAACCAATTAAATCAGATAGGTCTTATTGCTAAAGGCTAAAACTAAACACAGTTTGGATGAGTCTGTATTAGTTAGTTAGTCAAAATTAGTCAAAAAACCATACCTATTCGGTCTAGATACAAATTTGTCTTGTCAAAAGTGTGGGAGCGCCGCACCCGACCCAGTCGTGAGTTGGCCGCGTAGCCGGTAGCACGTAGCACTTGACGCGTAGCAGTGTCGTAGCGCCGCGTAGCACTTAGCTACGAAGTTCGCGTTCTAGTGTTTGGTACTGTTTACTGTGTTGTTCTAGTGGTGAACGGATTTTTTTAGGGGTAAGTTTTATAATAAAACTTATTTTACCTGTTTAATTTTATATATTAAAATAATTAAACAGATAAAATATTTATACACAAAAGGAATACAAAAATCTAATTTGAATAATTGTATGTCTTATCGCAATTTTTTTATTTTTTTCTAGATAAACTTGAAAACGAAAAAATTGCCTACATTTTTTAAAAGAGCAAAGTTTGTGTAATATTGATGTGCTTCTTAAAAATTATATTGCCATAATTAAATATTATAGTAAAATAACAAAAGTAGCATAGGATACATTTTATTTGAATTTTCAAATACTTTAATATTTAAATAGGCTACATTTATAAGGTTTTTGTTGCGACTTGCTGATGGAACAAGCAGATGGCCCACCTGATGTTAAGTGGTTACCGTCACCTATAGCAAAGCTTTGCCTCGCAGGTCAACCTGAGACCTTAAGTCTCATGTGCCTGTAATTTCACAGGATAACAAACAAAAACAGAAATACTTCTGCTTTACTAAAGAGTATTTCATAGCTTTAAATTCCAGAATGGGTGATTTTGTCCACACATTAAAATGTTGATCAAACCCTTAATTTTACAACACGCGCTGTAAAAACAAACAAATCCCTTAGAACTCAAACGCATTAGGCAACCAGGATCGTAATTGAGCCATGGTAAAGATAGCTATTACCAAAACGACTGCATTAAACTGCTGCATTATTTTTCTGGTGTAAAACTGATTTTAACGTTTTAGTCATCAATAGAATTTTCTATCTATGATCTCTTATAATCTGTTACTTATTGTTTATACTACACTACCGCCCTTTTTCGCTCTTGGCAAATGCTGTCCATCCCAAGGTTGTCTGGAAGAGATCGCTTTTAGCAATAAGACCACCCATTGTATTCCACTTAATGATTTCTGCTATATGTGTAATCGTTTTGTAGTGTTTATCGTAATGTGGTGTACAATAAAGTGTTTTCTATCAATCTAACTCTTGCCTAGTTAACAGCCGAATACTAAACGCAACTCAGATTTAATTTCCTCTCCGTCGGTAGTGAAGAATTTTTGACAGACTTTCATTGCTAACTGTCAAAAAATCGCGACTTGAGACGTGACTAAATTTAAGTTGCGTTTGAGTAATCAGGCGTAAATAGAACACAAACATATTTTTTCTCTTTTCTTCATAATTTACGTCACTGCTCACGCAAGTATTGATTTGGCCTTAATTTTATGGTAACAATATCCTGTCACACTGACATGATGTTTGATACCATTGGAACAGCGGGTCTACTCTTGCAAACGATAAACGAAGTTTCGTATGTCGTTTTGTATCACACTACGCGGCATGTTAGGTAGTGTCAGCTTGACTATAGATCGACTACTTAGTTGTCCCGCAATGTATTACTAAACGACAATATGAAACATATTACACATTATTACCGATGTGGCGCGGCGGGCGAATGTCCGCCTGCGACGCAGAGGTTGCGGGTTCGATTCCCACCTTGGGATAAATGTTTGTACGATCTGCAAATATTTATTCCGGGTGTTCTGGGTGTTTCTATGTGTAATAAAAAATATCTATATATGTAATGTATTGTATTAAGTATATCAGTCATCTAGTACCCATAACACAAGCTCTGCTTGGGGCTAGATGATGCTGTGTGAACTGTCCAGAATTATTATTATTATTATGCTTTCTGGTGAGCGATCGGCGAGACAACACGCCTAACGAAGCACAACGGATACGAGTGCTGGTGTCCAAGATGTGTTGATCGTCGTAACCACAGCAAGTCAAAATCTTCCTGAGGATGCTTCGTACAGAAGCGAAATACCTGTCGATATCTAAGGATTGAAGTAACAGAATAGTACTAATAGAAATAGAAATAGATTTTTTTATTGACTATAATGAAATGTTTTACTATAATTAAATGTTTTTAAATGGCTATAATGAATTGAGGCTCTATCATCTGGAAAAGCATTAGCTGTGGCCCAGAAGACAGTACTCTCCCAAATTACATTAAGTTATATTAAACATTTATGACTAAAAAAATTAAATAAAAATATTATGTTAGCGTGAGTGTTAAGTATGTCGGTGTGCGTGAGTGTGGGTGAAAGTGTGTTATATGTAAATATATACGTGTATATTAATCGTCTATATATTAAATCGTCTATTCTATAATTTTACAATAGACTTCCGCAAAGTCACGTCTGAATCAATTAACTATATGAAACATAAACATCTGTGTGCCCATCTCCTAATGCGTTTAAGTTCTTATTCAAAATTGAATCATTTCTCTCGTAAGCCCGGCCCTTAGGCAATCAGGCTGTATTTATACAGGGGTTCCAAATCCTTTATTCGATTATTGCTTAAAATTTTCGCTTCTATCGGCCCACCTTCAATATTTGCTAAGCATTTAGGCAGCTTCTAACACTATAGGTGGCTGGTTGGTTTAAGTAACCCTTAGCTCGTTTTCTGCTAAAGGATAGATGATCTGACATCTGACTAGCCTCACAGTTGAACTGGTTGTCATTATACCTTTTGTTATGAAGATTTTAAAAAAAGCTGCTGATGGAACAAGCAGATGGCCCACCTAATATTTAGTGGTTACCAACACATACATGCCTATTAGATAATGCAATCGTTATAGGCAGAGGTAACAACTCAACATCAGGTGTGTCATCTCGTTGATCCTATTATTTTCTCATAAAAAAAGTTAATAGGACCTCAAGATTTAAATTAATATACTGAACTGGTAAACGTAGATAAGTGGCATTCAGTTTACCCCTCGACAAGTTACTTACGACTGAACGGTTTCTAACGAAGAATCGACAGCGCGTGTAAATTACAAGCGTTTGAAAATTGTAACTATTTAAGCTATCTAATTTTCTGCTCATAGCACACTGAAGCTTTATGAAGCTTGCTTATAGAACAAAACGGAAATAAGCTTACTTGACGACCGATGTGGCGCGGCGGGTGAATGTCCTAGGTTGCGGGTTTATTCCCGCCTTGGGATAAATATTTGTACGATCTGCAAATATTTATTCCGAGTGTTCTGGGTATTTTCTACGTATAATAAAAAATATATATGTATGTGATGTATTGTATTAAGTATATCAGTCATCTAGTACCCATAACACAAGCTCTGCTTAGCTTGGGGCTAGATGATGCTGTGTGGATTGTCCAGCATTATTATTATTATTATTATTATTGACTGGCCTTAAAGTTCAGTTAGGTAGGTCTGCCTTCTATGCTTTAGGTTGTGGGTTTGATCCCCACCGAGGACAAACATTTGTGTGATTTGATCTCTGCCTGGGCGTTATAGTATGTAATTTCAAAAAAACTTAGATGAGTATTCTATGAGTTATGGTTCCCATAGTAAAAGCTATGCTTAGTTTGGAGCCAGATGACGTATAAAGTGTTCACAAATATTTATTTATTTGGGATGATACGCTTAGTAACTTGAAAAATAAAGTTCAATTTCGTTTAACAAAAGCGAGATTAATATAAAGGTAATTTTAGACCGAGAGATAGCTTTAAATGTAATTAATCAAATTGTCCATTAATTTTAACTTAAGATGATTTTAATATAAAACGACAATAGACTCATTCCGGTAGATTTTTTGTACGTTTTGAGCTTAGTAGGATCAAATGACACTGTGTGAAAAGAATACCATCTTTTTTTTTGTTTATTTTTATCTTTAAATTGTAAAAAAACATTTAATAAGTAATAAATTATTTTATTTATTTATAACGGAAGTAATTTAGTTTATACAAATATTTACGGAATTTTACGGAAGAGTGAGATCTCCTAACACAGGTATTTATATACTTAAAAGGAGATTTCGAACCATATTGTAAAACTATAGATTAAGTTACTCAATAAAACATTTGATTTGATTTGATTTTACATCTAATATTTAAACTATCTACCTTATATCTACATATTTTATCATTACTTTTTCTACCTATACTAAAGTGCGGGTCTTCACTATAGGTAGAAAACAGAATTTAAGTCACTGACCGCAGGAAGTGTGCCCAAAAGCTAAGGTAATTCTCTGTCCAAGATAAGCGCCAGCCCTTTGATCGTGAGTCACATCCACCAGTCTCTTGGATAACAATTGTTATGAAAAACATTTATTTAATTTTATAGTTAAAATATAATATTTTATTTAAACTATATAAATTGTGTCCCAAATACGGTTATTAGAGCTCTTAGTGAAGGACCATGCTTATTTATATCGGTTAGAAGGGTGTGGGTGCCGGTGAAATTACAGGCACATGAGGCTTAAAAACCTATGTAGACGACGCTATTCCTAACTATTTCACGCCTACTATCCGCGCCATAGTTATATACAACTTGCTGATGGAATAAAATGACCCACCTGATGTTGAGTGGTTACCATCGCCCATAACAAAGTATTGCACCGTAGATACCGATGGTTACTAACGTATTGAAGACTTATATTACACGGGTATTTATCGCGTATTACCTTTTTTATTTATTTTCCCGACGTTTCAATATAAGTCAAGTAATATGTAAGTATTCGATATAAGTCTTCAATATGGGTTACTAACGTGCCCTACAATGCACGAAACTTTATCGTTTCTAAGAGTAGACCTGCTTGTAAGTTACCCGCTGTGTGCAAAGTTCATCATTTTCTGATGATTTGTATTCGACAGTAACTTCTAGTTCCTCTTGATGATATTTCGTCTTTGAGTTGAAAGAAATAAGTATCTCATACTTCGTCAATCAAATCTTGTATGAATAGAAATTGGGAAATGAAATTCTTTGATCAAGAATCCTATTCAGTGAGTGAAGGGTTTTATTCAATACCGTTGGCATCTTCGAGACAAACAGAGTTACCTCACCTGAGACTCAAAAACCTTTCATTTTTGGATGCGGAAATAGGGAACGAAATAACTTCACGAGTGTAATCCACAGGCATGGTAGGTATCCACTCAGATCTCTTAGTACCAGTGATACTGACTCGAAGTACATCCTAGTATTTATTATATTTGGCACATACCTTTTGATTTTGAATAAGTTGCAAAATTAAAAAAAAAGATAAGACTATTTTATTTTTTCAAATTTTGGAGCCACTTGCGCACTACTACTACTACTTACTGAAGATTTAAACGAATGGGAGGTTGTCAAAATTACATCCATATCTTACACTGGTTCGTGTCGAAGTGATCAGAACGGCCTAGCACGAACAAATTGACGTCATCGTATTGTTTGCACTAAAACAAATTAATTAGTTTAGTAACATCTCTTGGTGATTCAACTGAATGCAAATTCAGTTATCAAGCATTTTTTGATAATAGTATATAGTCAAAACTGTCACTATAGTGTCGTATAAAAATATCCCTAAAATTATTTCATCGAGTGTGATTGGGCTCTCAGTGACGCAGTTCTTTAGTGCATTCTTGTATCAAGGATCTTGGGTTCAAATCCCACTCGTCAGCATACATTTTTAGAATAATATCAAACCTTTGTATCATAACCGCCTCTGAGCTACACTGCGCAAAATGAGACATTATAGTCAAGTCGGTGCGACGCAGTCTAATTCAAATATCAAAATATTACGCTTCAAATTTATTCGCTAGGACTGCAGTTCAACGGAAAGCGTCAATCCAGTCAATTCAGTCACTCGTCACCGAAATCAGCTCCAGAGATTGATTAACAATCCTTCAAGCCTAGCTTTACGTCAACTAAGCACGTAAAGCTTAGTGGGATCAGTGACCGCGTAATTTATGACTTGCCACATATGGTTATTGATTTCGGTAGCTTTGAGCGGGCGTTATCAAGTTTAACACTTTTGAACATTTTTATGATAGTGATGGTGTTTTTTTTACTAAATACTATTTGTATTAATAAACTATACCAAAAATACGTGTAAGTGACTCGGGCGTCGGCTTTAAACTGACCTAAAATACACACCAAATCTATACCAATTATAAGAACCCTTGATCTGACTAACTGACTGACATACAAACAACGCATAGCCTAAGCCATAGGTCGTAGAAAGTAGAATTTTTTAGAGTGTATTTATCTTGGTACGTAGAGGTGTATTAAGAAAGGAATTCCTGAAATCCCTAAACGGGTACAGTGGGTGTTGGAATTTATATGAAAAACTTCATGCGGACTTAGTCGCGCGCATTTCGCTAGTATTATTACTTAGAACCACAACAATATGAGATGACAATGTATGTCGTAATATACATAACTACAAGATACTGTACGTGACAGGAAATAGTATCCACGATCTCAAATGCTGACAAGCTGACAACAATGTCACGTTCGCTTTATGTATTGCCTGTGCCGAATATGAAAACGTGGGTATTGGAATTTAGTAAGTGTGTAGAACCTTATGAAGAATTTATTATTAACCAGTTGACCCGCGTGTGACTTCGTTTGCGTTGTTTTTTATAAACTTTTAGTTTTTTTCATACAAACTTTTTATTTTTTATGTAACCTGTTGCTCGAACGAACAGATGGCCCACCTGATGTTAAGTGGTAACATTACCTAATATATGGCCTCGCAGATCACGCTCTTTATAAACATGCTCTTACGATGCATTTGCTTTATAGGGTACGTTCTTAACAATCGGGACCGGCAATGCTTTGTTATAGGTTATGGTAACCACTCAACATCAGGTGGGCCATATCCTTGTGCCAGTAGCAATAAAATATAAAAATGGCGAATGGCGCCTTTACAACCGAACTACCCAACATTTACCAGACATAACTATTACTTTCTGTATTTTTTACGTTAGTCTTACCTATGTTTAGTTTTTTTTACGGCCGTAAAAAGACAGTTACTGCTTCTTAGAAACTAATGATTAACCCTTCTATAGCTTCAAGTATTTACCACTAACAATTATCCTAGTTTGGCCAAAACACTACTCATAAAACTTATTTCGTAGCTGTTTAACAGCCAAAGAATAAAAAGTAACAGACAACGTAGTACGAATTATAGATGAAACAGATATCTCTCAATTTTTTATAGCAAAAACATGTTGAATAATATTTAACTCTCATTTTGCATATTGTTATTTAAACTGCAGAAGAGAATTTGCATTACATTTTTTATTTTTGAATATGTTTATAGAAACCTTACATAAATCGAAATAAAATTACAAATATTTTATATAATCCCAAAAGTTACAGCCCCGAGTGGGAATTGAACCAACGACCCTCTCCTAAATAAGTGATAACTTTTGGGAGTTTTTATAAACTAAATCCCGGTGGCGCTGACAGAAATCGCTAAACGATTATAGAACTCCGTCAAAAAAAAACCATTGTGATTTTTTTAAGCACAAGTAAGCACTATAAAACAAATATATTAGTAAGCATTATTATTATTAATATCTGTTTTTTTTGTGTACACAGTTCATAATATTGTCTTATAAGAGTTATATTTAGTTATTATCTAACACCGTGCTTATTTCTGTCGCCAAGTTGCTTGATGTGTTCCAGTTTGAAGGGTGTGCGAGGGTGCCGAAATTACAAGCACATGAGGCATAACACGTCTCAGGTTGATGGACACAAAACACTACATGGCCACCTGTGACCTGCTACATGATGCTTTTTTATATGTGATGATAACCACTTATCATCAGGTAGGCCATCTGGTTGTTCCATCGATCAGTCGAATAAAAAAAACACTATCTACGATATCACAGAAAAAAACAGTATCCTAGATATCGAAACCGGATCACTGACTCGCCGTGGGATCCACCAGTGGTTATTACATTTGAATATTTATAACGTTACCCTTCCATCGTTATAATTCGAGCGATACGACGTCCGTAAAATATCGCTTTAAATTAAAACTGAGTCCATTTTTCATAATTAAATCGATAGCTGGATGAATGACTGTAATTAATGTGGTGCCAGTGGGGTCTGAACATGCCTAAAGGTTTAAACCGGACGCACCAATGGGTTTTATAAATGGGAGTTCCGTTTTTGCATGTTTTTATAAATTGTAAATTAAAAGTTTAAATTACAGACAAAACCAGCAAGAGAAACTCTTGAATAGAGACCGTGTAACTACTTACCTACATAATATCTAATTATGCAATTTAGTAATAGTAGGGCTCTTTGCAAAGAGATCGCCCGGGGAAATAATAATAATGCTGGACAATCCATACAGCATCATCTAGCCCCAAGCTATGCACAGCTTATTTTATGGGTACTAGATGATAGACTTACTACTAACTATCTGATATGTTACCCATACAGTACACATGTTATAGTTGATATACTTTATACAATACATTACATACATATTTTTTATTATACATAGAATATACCCAAAACACCCGGAATAAATATTTGCAGATCGTAGAAACATTTATCCCAAGGCGGGAATCGAACCCGCAACCTCCTACGTTGCAGGCGGACATTCGTTTGCGCCACATCGATCGGGAATACTAAACCATACTCATTTCTGCCGTTAAGCAGTGTTGCTGTTGAAGGGTGCCGGTGAAACTATAGACATATAAGCTTAACTTCTATGTCTCTTATTGATGGTCATTAAGTCGTAGGCCACGTTTCTAAGAAACATATCCTATCTGCTTGTTTAATTACCTATGCATAAGCAATTTTTATGATATGACATGATATGAGAAAACGCATTATTCTCTTAATATCTTCTATTATTATCTTGCTAAAAAATTACGTATTCAATAATGAGACAAAAACAAAAGAATAACAAGGACATCCAATTTTAGTGGTACTACTTACAAATCTAATAATGTACACTGAAGTGCAATAAATTCGGGCCATAACCTGGCATAGTGACATATTGGCATGGAATATTGACTTAGGCTGATTTTATTTGGATAGCCTATGGGTGGACGACATAGCTCAAAATATTAGCATGCCTAAATGGCAGTAGACTGGCTATGTTTGCCTTGGCACAGACAATCGTAAAAACAAACGAAAACTTGATTTAGGAGGTTCTCCAGCAAGGTGAGACAACGATCTGTGGTATGTGGTAGGTACCTCTGATTACCCCCTTTAGACGTCCTCGAAGAATCTCGAGTAGGTACCTACTTGGCACAAAGAGAACTATTGAAATGCTATTTATTTTTTTATTGTAAAAAAGCAGTTTTTAGTTTCAGAAACAGAAAAACCGATAAATATTTATTGCACTTAAATTCCGCTTTAGGCGAAACTAACCTGCTTTACGCGGTCAATAGAATTTGATGTTTTGCTTTTTTATACATTTTATGATTGCTTTATCAAACGAAATATCTGGACGTACCTCTGACTAACCCCTTTACTACTTTAAGTAGTAGTAGTAGAGCTCTTTGTGAAGGGCTTGTCCGGGGAAGTACTACCACCATGCCTATTTCTACCGACAAGCAGCTTGCTGTGTTCCGGTGAAAGTACACGCTCATGAGGCTTTACAAATGTATGCCTCAGGTTGATGGACACTGAGTAGTGCACCGTAGGGCACGTTTCTAACGAACGCGACCTACAAGGCAATACTCTGATATAGGCGATGGTAACTAATTAACATTAGGTGGGCCATCAGCTTGTTCCATCAGCAAGTTGTATAAAAAAGACATCTTAGAAGAATCTTTAAGGTACTTTTAATGTATATTGGTATAAAAATGAATGCGTAAGCCAAACGATGCAGGAAAACATTGTAAAACTAAATCTTTAGTATTCAAGCAACATCAGTAGCAAGTATCACTAAGCCATGTGAAAGCAATAAGTATTGGTCCAATAGCGCTTTTAGACCGGTTTATAAACAGCAAAAATAACCACAAAAATCCTAAAAACTCAGGCAAATATTGTTTCAACGTGTTAAACAACCACCCTCTTCGAAGGTCAAACCCAAAGTGAGAACAATAATCATATACTACTACGAAATCGATGATATTTCAGCAATTTAACGTGGTTATAGCATTCTGGGCACGTTGCCAAACCAACACCAGTATCTTAAATCTACTAAATTTTCCTTTTATTATTTAGAGTTCTTCAGAGCAAGAACAGAGTTGTAAGTTGTATATCGGTATAATTGGTAGCACGGATTGCTTAATGAATTTAAATTAGAAACGATTGTACACTGCCAAATTTAATAAAAAAGTTATCTTACTTTAATTAAAAGACAGGGCCAAAATGTGAAAAAATACCAGTTTTTATAAAAACTAGTGAGAAAAATTATTTTTTCTAAATGTTGGTGAAACATTAAAAAGCGAATATATAGAGAGTTGGCACGCCTTTCCCCTAAAGTTTTTAGGGAAGAAATTTTTTATAAGTATACCTACACCCTATATACCAATATACATATAACACTGAAATTTCAGTCTACGATCATTAGCTAAGGCTGTGGGTTATCCTATAAATACATCAGTCATCAGTGTGGATTGTCCAGTATTATTATTATTATTATTATCAGTCAGTCAGAAAAAAGATTCTTAAAGTGGTATAGATAGAGATATACTGAACTTGAAAATTTAGCTTTACCTATAAACTTAACATTTTCGCGCAAAAGCATAAATGAGAAAGTGAAACCGGCGAATATTAATACGAGTTGAGGGTTCATTCCCTTGGCTTAGAATACCGGTGTATACCTCAATGAGTTAGTATGAGGGTCTCTCAAGTGGGTAGATCAAGCTGTCAGCGAGTTTAATATAGGTCTTTTGTTTCAACCTACCTATGCGGTTTGTGTAGGCCGATATATAAAAATTCCATATTATACAGTCGGCTGGATTAATATGTATTATGTTTTTATGATAACTATGGAATAATGGATGGTCTAGAGGACTCCACCTTCTGATTCTAAAGTCGTTGGTTTGAATTGGTTGTGCACCAATTGATTTTTCTATCAAAAAACTTACGTTATGGCATTGGCTAGTGGTCTTAAGCGGTCTCAAACAAATAAATAAATAAATAAAATAAAATAATAATGCTGGACAATCCACACAGCATCGTCTAGCCCCAAGCTAAGCAGAGCTTGTGTTATGGGTACTAGATGACTGATATACTTAATACAATACATTACATGGTTAGATATTTTTATTATACATAGAAAATACCCAGAACACCCGGAATAAATATTTACAGATCGTACAAGCATTTGTGTCAAGGCGGGAATCGAACCCGCAACCTCCTGCGTCGCAGGCGGACATTCGCCCGCCGCGCCACATCGGTCGTCATAAGCGATAATGAGTCAAAAATCTTTCATGAAGTATACGAAGAATCTTTAAATCTTTTTTTCTCACTCCTGTCGACAAAAAACAACATTTAAGGTAGGTGAGGAATGAAATGAGTTGTTGAGCCGAAAGAGGTAAATAACTATGGGTATGAGGTAAATATCTTTCGCAACGTTTAACTGCCAAACGGTTTAGAAAGTCTTCTACCTTAGTGATATAGAGGCCACTGAATATTAGCGGTCCGTCCCTGACTTTGAGGATATCTAAGGAGGGTAGTCAGAGGCACGTAAAAACTTTACATTTGGGGCATACCTACATTTTGCAAGCCCATCGCCGTTGCTAGAATAATTACTGGTTTTCTCACAATGTTTTCCTAAACTGTTTGAGACAGCTAGCATTGCGCACATACATTTTTCGATAAAAGAATCCGTTGGTACACGACCGGATTCGAAACTTAGGATCAGAAGGCGGGGTCACTCCCACAGGACTTCCGGTGTTTAGTATTTTCATAAAGTTACTAAAACAGTTTTATAATAACATTATGAAAATACCCTTTACCTGACATAATATAAATTTTTAGGGTTCCGTAACCAAAGGGTAAAACGGGACCCTATTACTAGGACTCCACTGTCTGTCTATCAGTCTGTTTGTCTGTCCGCGATAGTTAAAGAGTTGAAATTTGCACAGATAATGTATTTTTGTTGCCACTATAACAACAGATACCTACATAATAAAATAAATATTTAAGGCGGCTCATACAAAAAACGTGATTTATGCTGTCTTTTTTATAGATAATGGCACGGAACTCTTCATGCGTGAGTCCGACTCGCACTTGGCTGGTTTTATTGTTTTATCTGTAGATTCGGTTTCTTAAATACGCTAATAATTCATGAAATACTCTGGAGATGTAAACAAATTGTTAGGTACTGGTCTATTCCATTATCAACAAAAAGCTTCCAAGCTGTTGTCGCGCCGTCCCGTTGTCAATACAACTAAGGGGCCCAGTGTTTGCACACAAAACCACTGTTTACGTAAACTGTAGACTTGTAATTTCAAGTTACAACTTGTTCCCAAAACAGTGGCTGTTGTTACAAGCTATCTCTATAATGGAAATTACTCTGTAGGTTTTGACGTCGCTTTGAAGTTTAGATGTGTGGCGCAGATGATCGTAAAAGAGAAAAAATACTCTTTGTTTGTAAACATCATCTAGTACAATCAACAACAAGTTGATTAAATATATAAAATAAAAGAAAACTTTATAAAACTAGGAATTAAGTTACTTAAAAACGGTAGAAAAACAAAAAAAAACGGTGTCATACAAAAAACGGTAAGAATCAAGCCGTAAGTTTCTTGGCGGTTCTTCTAGGCTTGGTTTTACCTAAATTTAAGACGTTTCAAGATGATCCCTGCGGATATTACTGAATAAATGCTTTTTGACTTTGCTTAAGTACTATATGCATAAGAAAAAATAATTATAAATAAATAAATAAATAAATAATGCCGGACGATCCACACAGCATCATCTAGCCCCAAGCTAAGCAGAGCTTGTGTTATGGGTACTAGATGACTGATATACTTAATACAATACATTACATATATAGATATTTTTTATTATACATAGAAAATACCCAGAACACCCGGAATAAATATTTGCAGATCGTACAAACATTTATCCCAAGGCGGGAATCGAACCCGCAACCTCTGCGTCGCAGGCGGACATTCGCCCGCCGCGCCACATCGGTCGTCAATTGTCCTACAATGGGCTGTCTTATCGCTAAACGTGATATCTTTCAGACAACCGATTAACACTGGCACCATAGAAAACCAGAACTAGGACGAGGTATACCAACTCAGCTCAATGTAGAGAATTATCTAAAGTTACGAACTCTAAAAAGGTTAAGAAGAATTTGGTACAAATAGTAGGTACTAATAAACTTAAACTTCGTCTTGAGTTGCTGGAACAGTTTTCATCCAACAATTACAAAGTAAATCCAGTTTGAACCAGTTACAAGCTGTTAACGCCCAAAGAGTAATTATCATTAATTGCGATCTCACAAAGGATCGGAATGTGTTGAAAAACGCTTTGAACGTTCGGTTCAAGAATTTGGAATTCATGGTTTGCTATTGATGTACTTACACAATTTGTTGCATTGACCCATATACATACTACTATATAAATATATACCAATTATAAGAACCCTTGTCCTGACTGACTAACTGACATATAGACAACGCACAGCCTAAACCACTGGTCCTAGAGACTTGAAATTTTCAAAGTATATTCATCTTGGTACGTAGATGTGTACTAAGAAAAGAATTTCCATAATTCAACCCTTACACAGGTGCAGCGGGGTTAGAGTTTTTATAAAAATAACTTCACGTGTTTTGCTAGTAAATAAATAAATAAATATTAGAAGACATTCCACCTAGACCCATACTAAGCATAGCTTGTATTATTGTAGTGTATGGATAGTTTTATCCCAATTGTGAAGTACCTACCTTTATTAAAACTACTATTTATAAAGATTTTATATTATTCCCAAAGTTATGCACCGAGCGAGTACTGAACCCATAACCTGTTCCTCTCTTAATACGGGGATCGAGTAACCATATGCGCTATCGGAGTCTCACTCTGACACCTTATCCATCAACTTTTATTGATCCTAGTGACACTTATACATAATGTACAGTCAGCTGCACCAGGATGTATACAATTAGTAACTTTCACAACGGTATTATAAATAAATAAATAGTGCTGGACAATCCACACAGCATCATCTAGCCCCAAGCTAAGCAGAGCTTGTGTTATGGGTTCTAGATGACTGATATACTTAATACAATACTATATTACATACGTGGGACACTCAGAAAGTTTTGCGAAACAGAAAAAAATTGTTCTATGGGCAAATATATTTTTATGAAATCTTTTCAAAGTACTCTCCACTAGCATCTATACAAAGTTTCATGCGTCTGAACCAATTTTCGAAACACTTTTTCCAGTCCGCCGCAGACACCTCGTTTACGGCCTGCTCGAACGCTGACAGCGCATCTTCCAGCGACAAAAACTGTATCTCTTTGAGCTGTTTTTTTCTTTTTGGGAATAAAAATAAGTCACACGGTGCTAGGTCCGAGCTGTGAGAAGGGTGACCCAGGAGTTTGATCGGCGTGCTGTCTAGGAAGCCCCTTGTTTTGAGCGTGGTGTGCGCGGGCGCGTTGTCATGGTGGAGCAGTTAGCCCACGGAGCCCTGTGTTTGGTCGCTTGTTGCTCACAACAGAGAAAATTTCTGGCAAGCATTTATTAATATACCATTCGGCGTTGATGCTTCTTTGGTTTTGTAAAGGAATTGACACCAAGTAGCCAGTCAAATTGAAAAAGCTCGCGATCAAAATTTTCCCCTCGCTTCTAGATCGCTTCACTTTAGTAGGCGTTGCTTCGTTTTGAAACACCCAAACTGGCGACTGGCGCTTCGTTCCTGGATCGTATTGATATATCCAGGACTCGTCACCTGTAATGATGTCATAAACACGCCGAGACGAACCTGCTTCAAATTTGATAAGCATATCACGGCACCATCCCACCCGGGCCTGTTTCTGAGCATCGGTGAGGTTGTGCGGCACCCAGCGTGAAACTATCCTCCTCACGCAAAGATGCACGCGCAAAATCTTGTGAAGGCTTCCCGATCCAATCTGCACAATGTGCTGAATCTCTTGGTATGTAACTCGCCTATTGTCTTGGATTAAATTTTTCACTGCTAGCACGTTTTCTTCCGTAACAGCCGTCAAAGGGCGACCACTTCTTTCTTCATCCCCCAAAGTTAGTCGACCGTGCCTAAATTCATTATAGCAACGATACACGGTTGCTTTAAAAGGGCCTTCATCCATGAAATCCATTTGAAGTCTTTCGTACGATTCTTCCGGTTTCAGGCGGCACTTGAAATCGTATAAAATCATAGCGCGATAATGTTCCCGGTGCAGATCCATTTTTCACTGAGACACGATTATTTAAATTAGCTTGCAAAAAATGTGAAGGGAAAATTTTAAATTCGAATGTGCCTATTTTTACTTATAAATAATCATATTTTTAAAATAGATTTTAACTGGCCAGTCTCTCATTTATAAAAACTTTTTTTCGCAAAATTTTCCGAGTGGCCTGGTACATATATATTTTTTATTATGCATAGAAAATACCCAGAACACCCGGAATAAATATTTGCAGATCGTACAAACATTTATCCCAAGGCGGGAATCGAACCCGCAACCTCCTGCGTCGCAGGCGGACATTCGCCCGCTGCGCCATATCGGTCGTCAAATTACAGCATAACAATGAGCTCGTACACCTCAAAAACTAAAAAAATCATAAAATTTGTTGATGACCTCACTTGTTTTTGGAATATTTGTCATGTAAATATTATTAGCACCGCTGTGAAACTATTTTAAAAGTTACGAATTGTATACATTCTAGTGCAGCTGACTGTACATTTATTATTATAAAAGTCAGTATGTAGTTCACCGTTTCAAAATTACTTGAAAATATTTTAGACGTCGTTCTTATTTGCTGAGTAAATTTTCATTAGCTCACGCCAACCGTGAGTCATGTGGTAAGCTTCCTTCATCACATAATTCTCAAAACAATATTTACTTTAAATAAAACGGACAAGTGCAAGCTTGACTTGCGTTCAAGGGTCCCGTACATACTCCGGTTATTGTTTGTATAAGTAATACATAATAGTTAGGCTTGTAATTAAAAACCTTTTCTTGTTTCAGTCATGCTTACAAACTTTACAAAAATTCTGAATTTGGATTACAATTTTATTTCCAACATTACAGTTTGTATTATTTCAAATTTACGAATTGTAAGATTACTGGAACAACCGTAAAAATTTTTCCTTCATTTAAGACATTTTCTTTTGGTAATGT
The DNA here is from genome assembly GCA_947095575.1 of Electrophaes corylata. NCBI lineage: Eukaryota > Metazoa > Arthropoda > Insecta > Lepidoptera > Geometridae > Electrophaes > Electrophaes corylata. The sequence continues at coordinate 2,961,280 of OX352702.1, forward strand.
CATAAGTTAAAAGTTTTACATTAAAAGTACCCTAAACTTACATTTCATTTTTGCTATCAAACAGATTTTAGACATAAATTTGTAATCCCAAACTACTGTGTGTACTGTGAAAATGTGTACAAAATATTTGTTTGGAACATACTGACTAATATAATTAAATTATACTTTCAAGCTAAAACTTTTAGCTGTTTCTGAGAAAAAAGAGTCATGTCTGACAGCCAGACATGAAGATTTCAATTTTAATTTATTTACTTACAAAATAACATTACAGAACGAATTCCAAGACGCTGTCCTAGTTACAAATTAATACAAATAGAACATGAAATTAGGTACTTTCTTACATACAACATAAAAATCAAAGTGAAAAAACAATATACACATAAATATATTACAACTCAAAAAAAAAAAAAACAAAATATGTTTATTTGGAACACAAACAGATGTATAAAAACAGATAAGAAAAACGATGATATCCGCAGGAGTAATAATACTGTGTCGCGAACTGTGTACTGTGTGTTACTGTGTCTGTGTGTGTGTGTGTTTTATGAACTGAAGACTAGAAATTAAATAACAACGTTATAAAAAACAATAATCTAAGATAAGAGATCAGTAGGAACATTACTAAACATATAAAATGTACTACACTAAAATCACCGGGGAGCAAAGGTTTCGTTTTCCTCTTTTAAGCTACGGAACCCTAATAGCAAATAAGGAAACTTTGCCTCCGCTGTGCGCTGTCGTAGCCAACTTCCTCGTGTTTTCTTTGAACCATTTAATTTTCTGAAGAGTGAAGAGCCTTTAGCTATCCTTATATTAGTAACTGATATAAAATTCATTGCAGCCACCGAGGGAAAATTTTCATTTGAAGTACAACCTGGCGATATAATGAGAACTTCCTTTTATGCATATAGAATAATAAATATTTATACAAAATGAGTGTTTTTTTAATTTATTAGGACACATAAACCTATATTTAGGCCAAAATAGTGGTGAGGCATACGCTGAGTCGAGACCCTTTTGCTGCTGTAGCACACAGGCACCTACTGCTTATGTCCTTTCTTTTTGTCTTTTTTTCTACTTTTTGATCTGTTTTGTTTGTGTATGTGTGTTTTTGTAGCAAATAAATGTATGCCTGTGTCTAAGTCTATTTGATGGTTGTAAAGGCTTCATCCTCAAGAAAAAACCCTAAGGAAACAATTTTGGAAAAAAACACTACCAGCGACTGATTTGCCCCTATTTAAATATATATATATTGCATAAAGAAAAGAATACATGATTATTTAAACTGTGTTTTTTTGAAAGCGTTTGAATGTATTTAATTTCAGCCTTGTGTGCTGTATATGGGAATGTATGGGAACAAATACAAATACAAATACAAAATGTTTTATTGCTTTTCCAAATGATACATTAAATTATAAAATACGATGAAATCTCCTTTTAAGTAAAATAAATACTTGTCATAGGAGATCTCGCACTTGCCAATGTCTAGTTTTAACAACTTATTTACGACGGCGTTAGCCCTAAAATATTTGATAACAATTTTTAACATATTTTACTCCTGTGGAAAATGTGTGAGTGTGTGTAGAGTGTTGTAAGGGGGGGTGTGTGCGAATGTTGTATGTGGGATGGGGGGGTGGGGGTGTGTAGGGGTGAGTGTGGGGGGTGTTAGCGTAGTGGGGTATATGTGTGGGAATAAAAGATGCGGGGGGGGGTGTATATGTGTGTGTGTGTAGGGGTGGGGGTGTGCATGTATGTATGTGCAAGATGTGAGTAGGCTTCCATGATTCCCCCAGTCTCTTAGGAGTCTGGTTATCACAGAGGGAAGCCTACAAGGGGGTGAGTGTGCGTGTGGGGGTGGGTTGGGGGGATGGAGATATTTTTTATTATACATAGAATATTCCAGACGTGACAGATTAGAAGCCCGTAGCCGAATGCTAGAATACTAACTGGTTTCTTCTCGATGTTTTCCTTCACCGTTTGAGATAACTGTTTACTACTACTGTTTGACTACTGCAAAATGTGGGTATGTACCAAATGTACTATCTGGACGAACCTCTGACTACCCCCTTCGACATCCTCGATGAATTTCGAGTAGGTACTTGGTAGATAGGAAGGAGATATCTACCGTGCTTGGGGATTAAAGTCCTGATGCTATTTATTTTTTATTTTACAGACTATAGTCAAAGTCAAAGTCAAAGTCAAAAATCATTTATTCAGTCATATCCGCAGGGATCATCTTGAAACGTCTTAAGTCTAGGTGAATCTACCCAGAACAACCGGAATAAATATTTGCAGATCGTACAAACATTTATCCCAAGGCGGGAATCGAACTCGCAACCTCCTGCATCGCAGACATTCGCCCGCCGCGCCACATCAGTCATCTTATCTCGTCGTCACATTCAATCTAACTGTCCAATTTTAACACCAGGCAACCGGGTAACCGGGTTCGATGGTTTGTTTGCCTAATTATCTGTACTGTGAGCTCAGTCCGAACAAGCTCGAACAGACCCGAACAATTAAATACGAGAGCATCTTCTTACATATTCGAAATCCGTTACTTAGTACAAAAACCGGCCAAGTGCGAGTCGGACTCGCGCACGAAAGGTTCCGTACCGTTACCTTTAAAACGTTAATCTAAAACAACGCATTGGCTTTATTTTCGCTTCAATTTTCCGCACATTAATAATATTTATCATTTTTCGATATTTTAATGATTATGTTAGCAAAACGTTACCATTATATTATGATTGATAAACAGTTTATCCTCTACGAACCAACCTATCTTCACCTATTTATTCTTCATACTAACGAAACCTATTAACCGCCAAAAGGTGTATGAAATAAACAAAACGAGCCAATTTTCCTTTATTACTAGCCGTAAAAATACCCGGACATTTTCGCCAAACAACCCCATATTAACAATTATTGATGCCAAGGTCATACAGTAATAAATACTTTTTTATTAAAACATAACCGTACCTGATAGGGTTGTGAACGACACTTATATTTTATGGCCACAGCTCGCCACCCCGGATCAGCCAATCGTGGGCAATCATAAATCAGGATAACCAATGAGGTGCGGGATTTATGAAACCATGCATTTTCTCGAAGTTTTATCCTACACGATAATAATTAGGTACCTTGCTTCGATAGAAACCGTATTTCCATAACAAGGCTGTTATTCTAAATCTTGTTTTCTATTTGTTCTGAATTGAAAAGAAAGTTTGCTCATGAATTTTCTGTAAAAGGTTTTGCTACGTCGTCTTTTTCTCTATACTTTTTCTATTGTTGTTTTACCATTTTCGTTCGGGTATGGGTCTTTTTTATTAGAAAAATATGAATTCACTCATCCCCTTGATTGGAACTTCGACCCAATAGAAGAATGTAACAACTCGGACTCCTTGCCAACACTCGTGATCCTATTATAGAATAGTTTTTCGCCTTCGAGAAAATACCAGTATACTTTTAGCTGATTGAGTAAAAGGGGGCAGTGTTCTTTCAATAAATGTATTTATTACTAGTAGTCCGTCCCGGCTTCGCACGGTTTTTAGTAAGGATCCCAAATATTTTTGAAAATATAATATAGCCTATGTCACTGGGATAGTATAGCTTCCCAACTGTGAAATAATTTTTCAAATCCGTCTAGTAAACTACTATACGGAGCCTATTCAATGCAAACAAACAAACAAACAATCAAATCTTTCCTCTTTATAATATTATTATAGAAGTATATAGATTACACTTCTATAGGTACAATCATCGTAGGTATAATTTATAACTTTTATTCTAAAAACTGAAAACCTCTGCAAGTTCAGGCAAAGTAATTTTTTTTTATGTGACTTGTTGATTGAACAAGCAGATGGCCCACCTGATGTTAAGTGGTTACCATTACCTATACTATACTATACTAACAAAGCATTGCCTTGCAGGCCACTCTCGTTGTGCATTTGCCCTACAATGCACTACTCTGCATCCATTAACTTGAGGCATACAGGTGTTAAGCCTCGTATGCATGTAATTACACCGGCACCCACACCCTTCTAACCGGAACACAGCAAGCTGCTTGGCGGCAGAAATAGGCATGGTGGTAGTACTTCCTCGGACGAGCCTTTCATTAAGAGCTGCTAATACTAATACTATAAAACTATATACTTGGCAATAAAGGATTAATTTCCTACAGTATGTTTTTTATACCGCATTATATTTTATAAATAGTGCTTAAACTCTTTTAGATTATTACAGCAACTGATCGTTTAAAATGGAATTCCCAAATGATATAGATCTTGAACGCCCAGATGCAACAAAATCCTCCTAAGACGGAGAATCCTAGATTACTGAACAGTTTCTACAAATAGTGTTTTCATGTACCCAACTCAGTAACTAGGTTAGCACTTAGTTTACCACAAATGTTTATGCAAACAGTTTGTTGATAAGCCACTGTCCTTCCCGCTCTATGGTATACGAGTATGTAACGTTTGTAGGCTTTGTATTTATAAAAGTACGCTTAGCTTATGAATGACGACCGATTGCTGGTTCGATTCCCGCCTTGGGATAAATGTTTGTACGATCTGCAAATATTTATTCCGGGTGTTCTGGGTATTTTCTATGCATAATAAAAAATATCTATGTATGTAATATAATATTCCAGTAACCCATAACACAAGCTCTGCTTAGCTTGGGGCTAGATGATGCTGTGTGGATTGTCCAGCATTATTATTATTATTAATGAATGGATGAATAAATGAATGAAAATTCTTTATTGTCCACCTTACAAGCTAGAGAATAAAACAAAAAAACAATGATAGTGAACAACAGATAATGTTGTTGTCTTATATTCAAGTAAATAAAATAGCGCATGACGCATTTTCCATTTGTCTCCTTTTCTTAAATCTTTTGGTATCTAGATTTTTTTACGATTAAGCCAGTTCTCTTAGAAACGATAAACGAAGTTTCGTACTATCGTTTTGTGATATACTTCGGGGCCACTCGGTAGCCGTTCCACAGTCAAGTTGTCAATGCCTGACATGCCGCGTAGTGTACCTCAAAATGACAAAGATAAAGATCATTTATTGGCTTAGACATGTGTGTAAAATAGATGACAAAATATTATGAGAGGCAACATGCAATAACGTGTCGGTGTGCAAATGGAGATGGCACTTAAAAACGTCACATGCAACATAAACAAAAGGTTAATTACAATATTACAATGAATGTCAAAATATAATAATTACAGAAATTAAACACAACACGATACTTCGTTTATCGTTTCTAAGAGTAGGCCTGCTGACAATGAGAGTTTGTTTTTGACTCTGGACCAATTCCGCTAAAACTCAGAATAAATAAAGTTCGTAGCCAAGATTAAAGTATAAGCATGCTAAAAATCAGACAAACTGAAAAAAAGAAACAGCTTTATAGGTACCTTTAATTTCAAGTCACGGTAGATATCCGTTTAGATCTCTAAGGTCCTACCGAATAGCACCGACTCAAGATTCTTCAAGGATTTCTAAAAAGTGTCAGAGGTACGTTGAAATATATCATTAGGAACATACCCACATTTTGCAATAGTAAGTATACCATACGTGGTTTCCACACGGTGTTTTCCATCACCGTCTAAGAACACTGGCATTAGCACTGACGTATGCTGGTAAGTACTGAGTAGGTACTTGGTACTAAGAATATCCCTTATATTTATCGCTAAAAAGCTCTATGAGAATTCTCATATCTTAAATATCCTGTTTTTTGTGTAATTATCATAACTCAATAGGTACTAGGCAACTCAAAGTAATTGCAAGTCCTTATATCTAACGAATTCTTAATTAAATTAGAGATAATGATGAAGGAAAAAGTTTTAATAATGGCGATTCTAAAAAAGATTTAAAAGTACTTAAGTAGGTAATGAGACCAATTTGCTTACCTGTGAAGTTGTTTATTTAATTGCTTTTAAAGTACTTATTTCAACGTCCTATTTAGGTCAAAATAAAAAAAATATACATAACAATAAATTGACGTCCGATGTGGCGTGGCGGGCGAATGTCCGCCTGCGACGCAGGGGTTGCGGGTTCGATTCCCGCCTTGGGATAAATGTTTGTACGATCTGCAAATATTTATTCCGGGTGTTTCGGGGTATTTTCTATGTATAATAAAAAATATCTATGTATAATGTATTGTATTAAATATATCAGTCATCTAGTACCCATAACACAAGCTCTGCTTAGCTTGGGGCTAGATGATGCTGTGTGGATTGTCCAGCATTATTATTATTATTATTATAACTAAAATACATCATCTGTGAAAATTTCAACCCTCTAACTATAGACGGACGCTCCTGGCCACGTGGTTCGACCGCATGGTTCGATCAATCGGATTACGTGAACTTTTTTTTCCAGTTAGTTCTACTTTGGAATCTTACCAGGCGAACTAATAAACCTTAGGACCGCGTAGTTCGACTCCAAAGTCGAACCACGATTACCAGTCCACCTGGGTAGATTCATCGAAACACAAGGTATACCAAGTTCTCATAGTCCGACTACTGACTTCTTATGCAAGCTCCTGGCCACGTGGTTCGACCGCATAGTTCGATTATAGGTTATCAAATCTCCTTAGAAAATATGAATTAAAACATGTTAAAATTTAAGAAATACATGGAACGGCAGTGGCTAAAGAATGATGAATTTATCAAAAAGTGGTCCGTATGCGGCGAACTCCTCCGTACAAATAATTGCCTGGAAGGATGGCATGGCAAAAAAACCAAATTTAATTAAAATTTTGACAGTGTTGAAAAGAGATTCCAATTTTAATGTATTCAAAATTAAAAGTGGACTATTGGAAATACGGCGTAGAGAATCCATCAAACGAGATTAATTAATACTGAAGACCAACCTAATGCTTACTAATAATGATATCGATAAAAGATTTTTCTTAGAACGATTAGCTTGGAAGGGGTCACTTTTTGTAGGTAAGTAGTTTTTTACATAGCGGTGTAAAGAACTATTTACCTACAAAAAGATGGCAGCCGTAAGGGTCAGGAATAATAATATTTTGTATTTGTTAAATAAAGCTAGAAATATGCTATCATTGTTTTGTTGTTCTTAGACCAAGTAATTGTACGTTTACAAGGTTCGGCTAGGATCAATTAATCGAACCAACTGGAAAAAAAAATCACATAGTCCGATTGATCGTACTATCAGGAGTCTCAAGAACACTTGGTTCGATTAATCGAACCAAGTGGAAAAAAAGTTCACATAGTCTGATTGGTCGAACCATGCGGTCAAACCACGTGGCTAGAAGCGAACCAACTGGAAAAAAAAATCACATAGTCCGATTGATCGTACTATCAGGAGTCTCAAGAACACTTGGTTCGATTAATCGAACCAAGTGGAAAAAAAAGTTCACGTAATCCGATTGATCGAACCATGCGGTCGAACCACGTGGCCAGAACCAGACGGACAGACAACGGAGTCTTAGTAATAGGGTCCCGTTTTACCCTTTGGGTACGGAACCCTAAAAAACAAGAGTAGAGAGAAGAGGAGAGAGTAGGTAGTAGAGTAGTAGATTATAAGAAACCTGAGTGATTATCTACCGTGCTGGAGGATTTCGACGTGATGCTACTTTTTTTCAACCATTTTTTTCTATTCTAGGTACTAAATATCAAGAAAATGAAATGTTTCTATCCAAAATATTGATCAAAACCATGATAGTTTAAAAAGTTATAAATAAAATGTTGTACATTATTTGTATCCCTTCTCTCACTTGGCTGTTTTTATTGGTCAAAAACAACCTTTCGAAGATAAAAATGCTGCACAACTAATGAGTTTAGGCTTATCTACGGTAGTACGTTTTACAACCAACAGTATTGACAGGTGACATTTATGTGACGGGTAAAAGGTAAGGGGTAGTTTAGAAAGGGACGATAGGTGTACACTGCATGTTTGTGTAAGATCAAACAGGGTCAAACCAGTAGTACAATCTTGTTGAAGAAATATCTAATATTCAAGCCTCTGTAGTTTGTGGTTAGATGGCATGTCAAATGTATGTCAGTTTTTGTGTTGTGTGTTCGATCTCCACCAAAGACAAATATTTGTGTGGTGAATATAAATGTCTGTTCACTATCAGGCTGTTATATTGTGTTCTAAGTATGTGTTAACAACAAAAAACCTTTATAAGTATTCTATCAGCTATCCGGTTCCTTTCAGCTTTGCTAGTTTGGGGCTATATAGCGTAATGTAAGATAAATGTATAACATTTACCAAAAAGATTAGGTTGTACAATAAAACCTGTAGTAAACTTAAACTAAGGTATACTAATCTATTTTACACATCAAGCGAAGACTAAACTAAGCGTTAGGCTTGTATCTTAGGTTTCTTAAATGTTCACAAATATTACACTATAGAATAATATACTAAGAACAGTCTTGCGTGAGTACAAAGTTAAACATGAAATGATTAACCCGTTTTTCGTGTAATTTACATAGCAAAAAAAACACAGCAAACCACACTTATAAAAGTAAGTTGATATTTTCATGGTATCTTCACATTAGGTGGGCCATCTGCTTGTTCTATCAGAAGTCACTCGAAAAAAATCTCAAACACAAAAAAACTACGATTTAGAGAATTGTACTTTTTTCATCTACCAATTGTAAATGTTGAAAAGTTTATTAAACAATCACAAAACTCTTTGAACGTGTACGCACCTTTGGTTGATTTATTTTGTGAGCCAGCTTTTATTTAGGAATGGGCCGGTAGAAACTCAAGCGTAAAACTGTATTGAAGGCTTTTCAACGAAATGTGCTGTATTTCTTGTTCGTGAAATAGGGTACCTTTCGGGTGGTTCGTGTGACCCTTTTTTATTGTTTCGTTAAAGCCATCTTTGCTGATGGAATGCTATAATGTAGTGCATTTTGAACGTAAGGAAAATTGAGGAGCTTAGTCTGGCAAATTTTGTTTATGTTGATATAGTTTTATACAGGGTAGAAAGATCAAGGCCTACAAAAGTACCTCTTTTGTGTACATAAAAATATATAGCTAGGGTTGAAATTTACAGAGATGATGTATTTCTGTTGCCGCTATAACAACAAATACTAAAAAACAGAATACAATTAATATTTTAGTAAACCGATTTGGATGAAATTTGGAATAAACATAGATTATAACTTGGATTAACATATAGGCTACTTTTTATCCCGAAAAAATAATAGGAACGGGAAAAAACTGCCACGCGGGTGAAGCTGCGAGCGGTCGCTAGTACTTCATTATCCGTTTGGAAGACTGCAAAAACTTGTTTTATCCTCTCACCTTTAGAGCGTAAAAATGTTGCGTGGTTAGCTGCTTGACAAGACTTTGAACTTTGATACCTGGAATATAGAGACGATACTTACTCGGTATTTATTTTCTCAACCGCGCGGCCGTCGCTAGCTGTTTCAACGGGCCCTTATGGTCTGCACGAAACAAGAAGTTTTTTACTATACAAATTAAAAATCATACTTCTGTACCAACCCACTAGATATTAAATTCAGTTTCTGTAATCGGGGTTGACAATTATACAGTGAAATAGCACCTCTACATGTTCGCGTTGTTTTTTATTTATAAATTTTTTATATATATTATACATTTGTTTTTTTATTACACAAATTGCTAGCGGAACAATCAAATGGCCCATCTGATGTTCTGTGGAACCATCACCTAACAATAAATTGCCTCGTAGGTCACATTTTTTAAAATATGCCCTAAAATGCACCCTGCGTCCAACAATTTAAGATGTTAAGCCTCATGTGCTTGTAATTTCACTGGTCACCTTTAAAACTGGAACATGAGGACATAAATAGGCATAGTGGTAGTACTTCCACAGGCGAAGCTTAAACAAGTCATACTTCACTTCAAAACTACGAGCTATGTCAAACTCTCTAAGCCTATAATGGTATGTGAGTGAACTAAGCAGATCATTGTCCAGCAGATCACAAAAAAATGAGAGTTCTATTCGCATGCAGTTGAGTTCTACAGTTCCTGGTACTTTTCAGGAATAGTTCTGGCGTTTAAACCTGAAAAAAGTTACTTGAAAAAATGATCTGCCAACTTCCGGTAGCAGATCATTTTGCAGCAAATAAAAAAAAAAAAGGGTACCATTCACATTAGCCTAAGCTCTACAGTTCCTGATACTTTTCAGGAATAGTTCTGGCAATTTCAGCTGAAAAAACTTATTTGAAAATACAATGTACCCAACTTCTCGTAGCATATCTTTTTGCAGTTATAACAATTTAAACAGTTCCAAAGGGCTACAACTATCACGTATCAAACAGATCTGTATCAGAACTACAATCTAGAACTCAATTCGAATCCAGAACTCATGTTCGAGTTCCAGCAGAGCATGCCTAAAAGTTTGAAAATTAAAAAATATTTGTTTAACAGTTCGAGGAGGCTAGAACTACCATTATTCGTATAGATCTGTTTTAAAACTACAGCCTAGAGTTCGATTCGAATCCAGAACTCACGTTCGAGTTCCAGCAGAGCATGCCTAAAAGTTTGAAAATTCAAAAAAAATATGTTTTACCGTTCGAGAAGGCTAGAACTATCATGATTCGTATCGATCTGTATCAGAACTACAATCTAAAACTCGATTCGAATCCAGAACTCTCGTTCAAGTTCCAGCAGAGCATGCCTAAAAGTTTAAAAAGTCAAAAAATATATGTTTAATAGTTCAAGGAGGCTAGAACTATCTTGTTTCGTATAGATCTGTATCAGAATTACCATCAAAAACCTTATTCAAATCCAGAACTAACATATATTTTTTGACTTTTTAAACTTTTAGGCATGCTCTGCTGGAACTCGAACGTGAGTTCTGGATTCAAATCGAGTTTCAGATTGTAGGTCTGATACAGATCGATACGAATCATGATAGTTCTAGCCTTCTCGAACGGTAAAACATATTTTTTTTGAATTTTCAAACTTTTAGGCATGCTCTGCTGGAACTCGAACGTGAGTTCTGGATTCGAATCGAGTTTTAGATTGTAGTTCTGATACAGATCGATACGAATCATGATAGTTCTAGCCTTCGCAAACGGTAAAACATATTTTTTTTGAATTTTCAAACTTTTAGGCATGCTCTGCTGGAACTCGAACGTGAGTTCTGGATTTGAATAAGGCTCATAATGGTAGTTCTGATACAGATCTATACGAAACAAGATAGTTCTAGCCTCCTTGAACTATTCAACATATATTTTTTGACTTTTCAAACTTTTAGGCATGCTCTGCTGGAACTCGAACGTGAGTTCTGGATTTGAATAAGGTTTTTGATGGTAGTTCTGATACAGATCTATACGAAACAAGATAGTTCTAGCCTCCTTGAACTATTAAACATATATTTTTTGACTTTTCAAACTTTTAGGCATGCTCTGCTGGAACTCGAACGTGAGTTCTGGATTCGGATTAAGTTCTAGATTGTAGATCTGATACAGATCTATACGAATCGTGATAGTTCTAGACTCATCAAACTGTTAAACATATTATTTTTTAATTTTCAAACTTTTAGGCATGCTCTGCTGGAACTCGAACGTGAGTTTTGGATTCGAATCGAGATCTAGATTGTAATTCTGATACAGATCTTTACGAATCATGATAGTTCTAGCCTTCTCGAACGGTAAAACATATTTTTTTTGAATTTTCAAACTTTTAGGCATGCTCTGCTGGAACTCGAACGTGAGTTCTGGTTTCGAATCGAGTTCTTGATTGTAGTTCTGATACAGATCTATACGAAACAAGATAGTTCTAGCCTCCTTGAACTATTAAACATATATTTTTGACTTTTTAAACTTTTAGGCATGCTCTGCTGGAACTCGAACGTGAGTTCTGGATTCGAATCGAGTTTTAGATTGTAGTTCTGATACAGATCGATACGAATCATGATAGTTCTAGCCTTCTCAAACGGTAAAACATATTTTTTTTGAATTTTCAAACTTTTAGGCATGCTCTGCTGGAACTCGAACGAGAGTTCTGGATTTGAATAAGGTTCTTGATGGTAGTTCTGATACAGATCTATACGAAACAAGATAGTTCTAGCCTCCTTGAACTATTCAACATATATTTTTTGACTTTTCAAACTTTTAGGCATGCTCTGCTGGAACTCGAACGAGAGTTCTGGATTTGAATAAGGTTTTTGATGGTAGTTCTGATACAGATCTATACGAAACAAGATAGTTCTAGCCTCCTTGAACTATTATACATATATATTTTGACTTTTCAAACTTTTAGGCATGCTCTGCTGGAACTCGAACGTGAGTTCTGGATTCGGATTAAGTTCTAGATTGTAGATCTGATACAGATCTATACGAATCGTGATAGTTTTAGCCTTCTCGAACGGTAAAACATATTTTTTTTGAATTTTCCAACTTTTAGGCATGCTCTGCTGGAACTCGAACGTGAGTTCTGGATTCGGATTAAGTTCTAGATTGTAGATCTGATACAGATCTATACGAATCGTGATAGTTTTAGCCTTCTCGAACGGTAAAACATATTTTTTTTGAATTTTCCAACTTTTAGGCATGCTCTGCTGGAACTCGAACGTGAGTTCTGGATTTGAATAAGGTTTTTGATGGTAGTTCTGATACAGATCTATACGAAACAAGATAGTTCTAGCCTCCTTGAACTATTAAACATATATTTTTTGACTTTTTAAACTTTTAGGCATGCTCTGCTGGAATTCGAACGTGAGTTTTGGATTCGAATCGAATTTTAGATTGTAGTTCTGATACAGATCGATACGAATCATGATAGTTCTAGCCTTCTCGAACGGTAAAACATATTTTTTTTGAATTTTCAAACTTTTAGGCATGCTCTGCTGGAACTCGAACGTGAGTTCTGGTTTCGAATCGAGTTCTTGATTGTAGTTCTGATACAGATCTATACGAAACAAGATAGTTCTAGCCTCCTTGAACTATTAAACATATATTTTTTGACTTTTTAAACTTTTAGGCATGCTCTGCTGGAACTCGAACGTGAGTTCTGGATTCGAATCGAGTTTTAGATTGTAGTTCTGATACAGATCGATACGAATCATGATAGTTCTAGCCTTCTCAAACGGTAAAACATATTTTTTTGAATTTTCAAACTTTTAGGCATGCTCTGCTGGAACTCGAACGAGAGTTCTGGATTTGAATAAGGCTCATAATGGTAGTTCTGATACAGATCTATACGAAACAAGATAGTTCTAGCCTCCTTGAACTATTCAACATATATTTTTTGACTTTTCAAACTTTTAGGCATGCTCTGCTGGAACTCGAACGTGAGTTCTGGATTTGAATAAGGTTTTTGATGGTAGTTCTGATACAGATCTATACGAAACAAGATAGTTCTAGCCTCCTTGAACTATTAAACATATATTTTTTGACTTTTCAAACTTTTAGGCATGCTCTGCTGGAACTCGAACGTGAGTTCTGGATTCGGATTAAGTTCTAGATTGTAGATCTGATACAGATCTATACGAATCGTGATAGTTCTAGACTCATCAAACTGTTAAACATATTATTTTTTAATTTTCAAACTTTTAGGCATGCTCTGCTGGAACTCGAACGTGAGTTTTGGATTCGAATCGAGATCTAGATTGTAGTTCTGATACAGATCTTTACGAATCATGATAGTTCTAGCCTTCTCGAACGGTAAAACATATTTTTTTTGAATTTTCAAACTTTTAGGCATGCTCTGCTGGAACTCGAACGAGAGTTCTGGATTTGAATAAGGTTCTTGATGGTAGTTCTGATACAGATCTATACGAAACAAGATAGTTCTAGCCTTCTTGAACTATTCAACATATATATTTTGACTTTTCAAACTTTTAGGCATGCTCTGCTGGAACTCGAACGAGAGTTCTGGATTTGAATAAGGTTCTTGATGGTAGTTCTGATACAGATCGATACGAATCATGATAGTTCTAGCCTCCTTGAACTATTAAACATATATTTTTTGACTTTTCAAACTTTTAGGCATGCTCTGCTGGAACTCGAACGTGAGTTCTGGATTCGGATTAAGTTCTAGATTGTAGATCTGATACAGATCTATACGAATCGTGATAGTTCTAGACTCCTCGAACTGTTAAACATATTATTTTTTAATTTTCAAACTTTTAGGCATGCTCTGCTGGAACTCGAACGTGAGTTTTGGATTCGAATCGAAATCTAGATTGTAGTTCTGATACAGATCTTTACGAATCATGATAGTTCTAGCCTCCACAAACTGTTAAACATATATTTTTTGACTTTTTAAACTTTTAGGCATGCTCTGCTGGAACTTGAACGAGAGTTCTGGATTTAAATCGAGTTTTAGATTGTAGTTCTGATACAGATCGATACGAATCATGATAGTTCTAGCCTTCTCGAACGGTAAAACATATTTTTTTTGAATTTTCAAACTTTTAGGCATGCTCTGCTGGAACTCGAACGTGAGTTCTGGTTTCGAATCGAGTTCTTGACTGTAGTTCTGATACAGATCTTTACAAATCATGATAGTTCTAGCCTCCTCAACCTGTTGAACATATATTTTTTGAAGTTTTAAACTTTTAGGCATGCTCTGCTGGAACTCGAACGAGAGTTCTGGATTTGAATAAGGTTTTTGATGGTAGTTCTGATACAGATCTATACGAAACAAGATAGTTCTAGCCTCCTTGAACTATTAAACATATATTTTTTGAATTTTTAAACTTTTGGGTACATTGTATTTTCAAGTAAGTTTTTTCAGCTGAAATTGCCAGAACTATTCCTGAAAAGTATCAGGAACTGTAGAGCTTAGGCTAATGTGAATGGTACCCTTTTTTTTTTTAATTTGCTGCAAAATGATCTGCTACCGGAAGTTGGCAGATCATTTTTTCAAGTAACTTTTTTCAGGTTTAAACGCCAGAACTATTCCTGAAAAGTACCAGGAACTGTAGAACTCAACTGCATGCGAATAGAACTCTCATTTTTTTGTGATCTGCTGGACAATGATCTGCTAAGTTCACTCACATTATAATGGTTTGGCAATTCACAAGGTCGTAGTGCTAAATTCTCTGCATTGTAGCTAAAACTGTTCACAAAGTGCTTCACGATTTTACCTACTAGTGAGTGACCTGGGGGTCTACGATAAAAGAATATTTGTTTGGAAATTTTGAGGTACTGCCTGGTTTGCGTAGCTACGTTAACTTGACTGCAGATGGCAGGATTGTATCCTAAAACTGAGTAAAAGCCGAATCTCGCCTTTACAGCATACGGTTAATCTTGTTTTATTTTATACAAATAAAAATGCGCGTGACTTTTTTACGCGAAACTAATTTCATACAAATTTTAACCCCGTTGTCGTTTTTGAGGTTGAATTTCGGGATATTTTTCTTAGTTCATCTGTATAGATTTATCTGTTAGATCTGCTAAAAACTCTAAGCGACCAATGGATTAGGCTGTGTGCATTGTCTATTACGTCAGTTAAGTCAGGACAAAGATTGGTAAAATTTAGCTCAGGACCGAGATAAGTGGACGAAAGAAAGGGCCTTTGCCCAGCAGTGGGACACAAAGGGCTAATACAAAAAATTATATTAATCAACACAAACATAATATAATGTATTATTATTTGATGTTCCTCTTATTTTTAACATGAATCTTTTGTTGAATATGTGCCGTAATTAAGACTCATGTGCCTGTTTACTCAAAAACACCTACGCTCTCAAACCAAAACGCAGCTTTGCTTGGCAGCAGAAATAGGCAGTACCTACTACTTCCTCCAGACGAGCCTTGCACAAATATACTACTAAATACCTTACATTACCTTTGGTTGTGTCGGCTGCCGTTGTAAATCAAAATATCAATACAAACCTTCGTTTATCGATTGCATGAGTAAACCTCCTGCCTCTATTGAACACAACACCATTTGACAACTTTCACGGTTAGTTTATCGCACGAGTTAAATTGAGTAAGCATTATTATAAATCACGTTAGTGTACGTACATACTCCGACCGATGTGGCGCGGCGGGCGAAACTCCGCCTGCGAAGCAGAAGGTTGCGGGTTCGATTCCCGCCTTGGGATAAATGTTTGTACGATCTGTTAATATTTATTCCGGGTGTTCTGGGTATTTTCTATGTATAATAAAAAATATCTATATATGTAATGTATTGTATTAAGTATATCAGTCATCTAGTACCCATAACACAAGCTCTGCTTAGCTTGGGACTAGATGATGCTGTGTGGATTGTCCAGCATTATTATTATTATACTGTAATCAGTGTGTTTTAACATCAAGCTATACTTATAGATAGATATACGAAACAAAAATACTTTCTTCTTCGTGTTTTTGCTCGCTTATTGATCTTTTAAAGCATCTCACGTAAGGAATACCATCATCATCAGCCTGTAGAAGTCCACTGCTGGACATAAGCCTCCCATACCAACCAATCTATACCATAGGACTACCATCTACTTCAAAATGTGGGTATGTACCAAATGTATCTGGAGATACCTCTGACTACCCCCTTAGACATCCTCGAATAATCTCGAGTAGGTACTAAGAGATTTGAGAGGATATCTACAGTGCTTGGGGATTAAAGTCATGGTGCTATTTTTCTTTAAAATTGGTGCCATTTTGTTAATAAAATTCTAGTATCAATCTTGTCTGAACTCTTAAAAAATAAGAGACTTAGGCCTCTGGTATTTTCGCTTCTTCAGTATTTTTTTTTATGTGTCTTGTTAATGGAACAAGCAGATGGCCTACCTGATGTTAAGTGGTTACCATTACCTATAACAGAGTATTGCCTCGCCGGTCACGCTCATTACAAACGTGCCCCTTACGATGCACTACTCTGCGCCCATCAACCTGAGGCATACTGTATCAGGTACTGTACTGTGTGTAATTACACCGACACCCTTCAAACTGGAACACAGCAAGCTGCATGGCGGCAGAAAAAGGCATGGTGGTAGTACTTTCCCAGACGAGCCATTCACCAAGAGATTACTACTACTACTGCTAGTATAAATAAATAAATATTTGTGGACATTTTTACACAACATCATCTAGCCCCAAACTAAGCATAGCTTGTACTATTAATGGGAACCAGATAACACAGAATATAATTACATAAGGTAATTTTCAGATAAGACTATTAAAGCTTATTTAATTTTATTGTGACATAAACACAAGTAACTACATAATAATCGTGACTGAGCGAGCACTGATAAATAAATCTTTGAGTTTATTCTGAACCTTGTTGCTAAGTAATACGGTTGAGATTTAAGTATACGTTATTGTGGTGTCTTATAAGCTGGGACCCTGTGGTCCTTACTTCCGGCGCTCGTCATGCGTGGCGTTTATTGGTATTTTCCTCTTTAGATATCCTGTACAAATAATCTACAATTCACCCTCCATTGATTCCTTTTTGTAACAACCACGAAACAAAGGCTCATAATAAAAATGGAAAAGAAAAGAAATAGCTTCATGACTTTAATATCCAGAAACGGTAGATATCTCCTCAGATCTTTTAGTACCAAGTACCTTAAGATTCTTAGAAGATTACTGAGGTAGTCAGGGGTAAGTCCAAATATTACAGACACCCACATTTTGCAGTAGTTGGAATTCCATACGCGACAGTTTGCTAGCCTATCGTCGGTGCTAGAGTACTATCTGTTTTCCTCACAATGTTTTCCTTCACCGGTTGAGGGCATTGCATACATCAATTCTCCGATAGAAAATGATCTATTGGTGCACGGCCAAATTCGAACTCACGGCCTTAGGATTAGAATACGGGCCACACCCACTAGACCACCAATTCTCATAATAATGTATATTTATTTAGTTATTTCACAATAATTGCAAAATATACTATATTTTATTCACTGAAAGATTTCCTGTATATATTAAGAAAAAAGCTTCAGCACGAACCTTTGATCCTAAAAAACAAATTTATAAAAAATATTATACTTTACATACAAATATTAAGAAAATACACATGAAACATGAAGTAGTAGGGCTCTTAGTGAAGAGTCCGTAGTTGTACCACCACAACTCCTTCTACTGACAAAAAACGTTGCTATGTTCCGGCTTGAAAGGGCCACCCTCCCTTTGCTGGTGACATAATTAAAAGGCACATGACGATTCTCGAAACGAAATATCATAGAATCCAAGTTTCGATTGTGTCAACCTTCAAATGGTATTCTTCGAAACTGACTTTTCAGTCCTATAGTCCTAACTTTCAAACCCTAGTTACAATCCTGGCTCAGCTTGAAAAAAACACGTGAATCAGGTTTTTGTATGCCTCTGGTTGATTGACACAGGGCAGGACATCGCATACGTTCTTAACGAATGTGACCTACAAGGTGATGCTTTGCTAGTTAACGGTTACCGCTTAACATCAGGTGAGCTAACTGCTTGCTCCATCAGCAAGTTAAATAAATAAAACGGTTTAGCTATAAAATAGTTAAGCTCAGTTGAGCTATCTATAGATTATCTACACTAATATTATAAAGAGGAAAGCTTTGTATTTTTGTATTTTTGTATTTTTGTATTTTTGTATTTTTGTATGTTTTGAATAAACTCAAAAAGTACTGGACCGATTTTAATCATTCTTTTTTCATTAGAAAGCTACATTATCACTGAGTAACATAGGCTATATTTTATTTTGGAAAAAAATTGCGTTCCGTAAAATATTTGGGTTTTTCAGACACAAGGTGTAAAAAATCAACCAGAAAAGTTACTTATTTTGCGTACGCTGCCTAAACTATAAAAGATAGAACCATAAAATGTTCTAAGTAATTGTAGATCTTATAATAATCTACAAAAAAGTCAGCGACACACTATACCTATCTATGTCGAGTGAGGCACAACAACCATTTTTTTATTTAAAAATCTTCAATTTTTTTTGGACTACATTTAAACGCATTTATTTTACTCATACTATTAATCCTTATCGAAATAAATTATTTTATCACTAAGTACAGTTCATGTAGATAATATTTGATCTTTAAATGATTAGAATTGGACGTTTGGTTTTGAAGTTATGGCGAAATTAAAATATTACGTTTTCTGCTGCACGGCCCGTTGCGAAGTGAGCGTCACCAAGTTGGGAGTGCGCGTGCAGGGGAGTAGTTTAGATCTATGAGTTAGGTACCCGCGCGGCTCTGACGCGAGGTCGGCTCCCTACGCAGGTGTTTTATAAAAAGGACATTAATTCATAATGTCATATAGTTTTATGACAAAATCTATACAAATAAATAAAATTGAAGTGTCTGTTTGTAATATTAAAATAACGCTTTTTACTACATGCATAGGAATGTATATACGATACATATACCAAAATAGCATTTTTTTTAATTTTTGTCTGTCTGTCTGTCTGTTTGTTCCGTGTAATCTCTGGAACGGCTGGACCGATTTCGACGGGACTTTCACTGGCAGATAGCTAATGTAACAAGGAGTAACTTAGGCTACTTTTTATCCCGAAAAAATAACGGGAACTGATATAAACTGCCACGCTGGCGAAACTGCGAACGGCCGCTATTTTATGCCGTATTAACGCCATTTGTTGGTGACATCGAGTACTACTTCAGTTAAGATTTGTAAGTAAACATGTTTACCGCCCAACGAAGTGGGCACCGGTCAGCTAGTATCATATATTTTTATTATGACACCTAGATATATATTTATCCATCACACTAATGTTCGTGGGAATCAACATACAGCCACAGAAATAAACCCATAAAAAGGAATTTATGCTTATTCAAAAGCTTGTTTATTTATTTTCGAAATAATCCGCATTAAAACTTTTGCTTTCACATTCGTCTGAATAACAAAACTTGGGTGAAACTCCCAACGAAAACAATTCGTCAGTGAAAACATTTCGTCAACGAAGTTATTGCTACCATCAGCAGTTTCTGAAAACTCGTGTAGGCGAACAATGTGTTAAAACAAACATAAATTGTTTCGTCACAGCCCTAATAAGATAGCTGGTTAGCTTAAATGTACTTAAATAAATAATGCCGGACGATCCACACAGCATCATCTAGCCCCAAGCTAAGCAGAGCTTGTGTTATGGTATGATGACTGATATACTTAATACAATATTATATTACATACATAGATATTTTTTATTATACATAGAAAATACCCAGAACACCCGGAATAAATATTTGCAGATCGTACAAACATTTATCACAAGGCGGGAATCGAACCCGCAACCTTTTTTTGTACTTGAACTGTATTCTCTACCAATAGCTTTAAAACTTATAGTAATGTGCCGACATAATAACGGCGGTGAGCGAATGTTCAATTCCCGCCTTGGGGTAAATGTTTGTATGATCTGAGTATTTATTCTGGGTATTCTGGGTATTTTCTATCCATAATAAAAAATATCTATGCATGTAATGTATTTATGAAGTATCAGTCATGTAGTACCCATAACACAAGCTCTGCTTAGCTTGAGGTTAGACGATGTCTATGAGGGGTAGTTAGAGGTACGTCCAGATTTGGTAACAGGTTGCAGAGCCATCACCGCTGCTAGAATACTAACTGGTTTCCTCACGATATTTTTTTTTCCGTTTAAGAGCACTGGGATTGTGCACATATTTTTCGAACAGAAAAAAAACAATTAATGAAATTTAATAAAAATGCATCTGTATTTCCAGTTACTTTGCGTTGCATTAGGTACCTACATACAAGTATATAATTGTTCTGATAGATAGATAGGAAATAATTAATTGCACATAAAATAACAGTAAATAGAGAAACCTAATGCTATGAAGCATTATCATCCAGATAACTTCTGTATATTGTAGAAAAAAGCTTTGATTAGTAAAAAATACTACCCGTAGAAGGTAGAAAACCAGCCGTTTTATCTTCAGCTGTGTATTGTACCTTATGATTCAGCTCGATCGTAATCAGCTTACAGGATCGAACAAAAACATCACATTTGCTAACTTTATCGTGGGCTGAAAAACTCTAGGTATTTCAGAGACCTAAATAAACAATAAAATAAATATTGACAAACCTTTGACACAACTCCATCTAGCTCCAAACTAAGCATAGCTTGTAACCAGATGACTGAAAGAATACTTCTATACTTACGTTTTTTTGTAATTACATACTTAGAATGCAATATAACACCCAGAGAGAGAACCAACATCTATGTTCATCACACAAATGTTTGCCCTCTGTGGGGATCGAACTCACAACCACAGAAAGCAGAGTTATTACTAACTGAGCTGTGAGTGATTTTAACTTTGACTTTGGCTACTTTGTGGATACTTAGAATCAATTTCCACAACTTTTTGCGTTTCAGAAATTTTTCGCGCCGATTGTGCAACAATGGGTTTTTTCCAAAAAATACGTGTTTCATGCCATTCCTCTTTAAATCCAAAGCACGGTAGATATCTCCTCTCTCTGAACCAACTATGGTATTTCTTACAGGTACAGTCAGCTGCACTAGAATATATACAATTATTAAATGCTATCACAACATTACTATAAACTTTAAGACAGAAGAAACTCAATTATCATGTAATCAGTTGATGAGTTCACTTATTTTAAGCATTTTTGCCCTGAAAATATTAACTGTTACGTTGTGACACGATTTAGAAAGTTACGAATTGTATACATTCCAGTGCAGCTGACTGTACATGCAATCTCATCGCCACTATCAGGTTTCTTACGATCTTATCTCATGATGTTGGTGTAAGAAACTAAGAAAAAAACCCTAAAACCCAACTTCTAAAAAGGTTGCATGCAATTTCGTGTTAAATTGGTAACATGTTGGCGTTTTAAAAATAAACCTTATAAAAACGCCACATTTTTAGACAAAACCAGGGCAACATAAAAACTTCAAAAACGGCAAACTTATCTGTATAGATAGAGAATGATAAAACTGAACAGTGGCCTAAAAATACAGTAAAAAATGTTCCAGCATCTGTTATTCCGGCTTCGGTTGACGCATGAATAGTGTCGTGCTATCTGATATATTGCAGAATATTTACTAAAAATACAAACATTTTTATTGAGCAACGAACCATTCATAGTTTGCATACCTATGCACCAAGCGTATTACCTCAACTGTTATACCGCGGACAGCAAGGTACTAGTAACCGGATTCTGTTTTTCTGAATAATTATAATTTGTATGTTTCTAAGACAAGAGTAAAGAAGACTAAGTAACACCTATAACAGCATTAGCTCGCAGGTTACGCACGTCATAAATAAAAAAAAAAAAAAAACTTAGACAATCCACACTCCATCATCTAGCCCCAAGCTAAGCAGAGCTTGTCTTATGGGTACTAGATGACTGATATACTTAATACAATACATTACATACATAGATACTGTTGTGGGTAGTCATACTTTGTATGTGGGTACTCGTCAATAAACCAGTTGTTGTCTAGCACTCGAGGTGTTTCATTCAATCACGACATGGTGACAGCGGTATTATAATTATTTAGTGTGTAAAGTGATTAAAACTAACCACAATTGCTAGTAAAGTACTTAGCCAGTGTCAAGTGATATGTGTGAATGTTTGTGAAGCGATATAAGCGTATTTTATCACTAAACAATGGAGCACGCACGCCCGCCGCCAGAATTAAATATGGACGGCGCCGGGGGGCCGGTTGGTCGGGCCGATGCTTGGAAAAAATGGAAGCAACAATTCCTCCTGTTTGTGAAGGCCTCAGGAGTACATACGGAGCCCTCGAGTGTGCAAGCTAGTCTATTAGTGAATCTTATTGGCCCGGATGGATTTGATGTGTATCAAACTTTAACGTTCGAGAAAGAAGAGGAACGTGACGATGTAAATGTGTTATTGAAAAAGTTTGATAGTCTCTTCGGTACAAAGTCTAACGTGACTCTCGCACGGTACAAATTCTTCACACGTAACCAAGAGGATGGTGAATCTATTCAACAGTATGTCACGGCACTACGCCTTCTAAGTAAAAAGTGCGAGTTCTCAGCGTTGGAGGAGGATCTAATTTAAGACCGGATCGTGTGTGGGATCCGTCAGGCCGCGGTCAGGGACCGGTTACTGCGATGCGAGGATCTTAACCTAGACAAAGCGATTAAGATCTGTCAGGCGGTGGAGGCGTCACGGGAAAGTGAGCTACAGATGGCTAGCACGAGTAGCGAAGGGACTTCGCATGTCGACAGTGTCGCTGTCAGGGCGCGCGGTCGAGGAGCGCGTGGCTGGATACAGCGCGCGTCCCCCGGGTCGGGGGCAGGGCGAGGCCGCGGTCGCAGCGGTGGCGGCGGCGGCGGTGGCGGCGCTGGGCGAGCGCAGGCGCCCCGGGCGCAGGGACTGTGCGCGGCATGCGGCTCCGTGCGCTGCGCTGGCGGGGACGAATGTCCAGCGCGACGCAGCAGCTGTTTCGCTTGCGGTAATAGAGGACATTTCGCGCGAAATTGTAAGTCAAATCACTCTTATAATAACAGTGGTCGTAGTCGAGTAGATCGAGTGTACGAAGTTGAATGTGATGAAGTAGATTATTACAGTGAGTCGGAAGATGATGCGTTTTATATATCGACTATCGGGGTCGAAAACAAGAAATACGGGTCAGAGGACTGGTTTCAGGAACTGTCATGTGTGAACGGTACGGAGAACTTCAAGCTCGATACGGGAGCAGATTATAATATTATGTCTTATCGTAGATTCTGTGAACTAGGTTTTAACGATGCGTCCATTATAAGAAAAAAGATACCATTATTATCTTATACGCACGATGTCATACCTTTAAAAGGAGTTTGTATTATACCCTGGTCGTACAAAAATATAATATATAAGCTAAAGTTTGCAATAGCCGACATGGAATGTAGTAGTGTGTTGGGACAGAAATCATGCGAGTTTTTGGGGTTAGTTAAACGCATAAGGTCAATCGAAATGTCAAACTATGATGATTTATTTAAGGGGTTGGGTTGTTTACCCGGGAAGTATCATATTGTTATCGATCGATCGGTCCCACCGGTAATTTGCGCGTCTCGAAAAATTCCTCATGGGCTACGTGACCGATTACAAGAAGAACTAGGTAAAATGGAACAGTTAGGTGTAATTAGAAAGGTCACTCATCCTACACAGTGGGTTCATCCGCTAGTGCTGGTTGCTAAGAAGAATAATGGTATTCGTATATGCTTAGACCCGCGAGAACTGAACCGAGCCGTACAGCGTGCACATTTTCAGCTTCCAACAGTATCCGAACTGGCGTCTCGTCTGCACGGAGCTCGTTTCTTTTCTGTTTTGGACGCCAACTCCGGGTTTTGGACGGTAGAGATAGATGATGAGAGTGCTGACCTTTGTACTTTCAGTACACCTTTTGGTAGGTACCAGTTCTTGCGACTTCCATTTGGGATTAACTGTGCTTCAGAAGTGTTTCACGGGAAGTTACGTCAACTCCTGGAAGGCTTGGAAGGAGTAGAAAATTACATTGATGACGTAGTAGTATGGGGTGAAACTAGGCAGGTTCACGATATAAGATTAAAGGCACTATTAGACCGAGCAAGAAAAATAAATTTAAAGTTCAACAAAGAAAAGTGTAAAATAGGTGTGCAGGAGGTCACCTACTTAGGGCACGTTTTTGACGCAAAAGGTATGAGGCCCGATTATGAAAAAATTAAGGCAATAAAAGAATTACAATCGCCAAGAGACAGAAAAGAGTTAGAGCGGTTCTTAGGCGCGGTTAATTATTTAAATAAATTTATCCCACATTACTCCGAGATAGCAATTCCGTTAACCAATCTATTGCGGAAAGGTAGTGAATGGCGCTGGGAGTCAAGTGAGAGCGTCGCGTTTGATCGGTTGAAAGAGGCGGTGACGGGCGCCGGCGTCCTGGCGCTGTATGATCCAGCGCGCCCCGTAGTGCTATCAGTGGATGCGTCACGTGACGCACTGGGGGCCGTGCTGCTGCAGGCCGGCCGCCCTGTCGAGTACGCCTCGCGCACGCTCACCGATGCGCAAAAAAGATACGCACAAATAGAAAAAGAGATGTTGGCCATCGTGTTTGCATGTGAGCGTTTCCACCAGTATGTCTATGGGCAGAAGGGGGTCGTCGTGGAGTCAGACCACAAACCCTTAGAGAGCATTTTTAAAAAGCCATTGATGTCTGTCCCAGCGCGCTTACAACGCATGCTATTGAGAATTCAAGGGTACGATATAGTTATTACATACGTGCCTGGGAAATATATGTATATAGCCGACATGCTGTCTCGTGCCGCACTTCCCGATTTATATAGCGAGGAGGTGCATCATAATGTAGTGTATCAAGTACAGATGATGGTGGGAAATGTACCAATGTCGAACGATAGGCTGACTCTAATCAAAAAGGAAACAAAACGTGATACTGATTTGCAAATGTTATTAAATTATATAAATTCAGGATGGCCACAGCATAAATATAATGTAGCTAATGAAGTAAAGTTTTATTGGTCCATCAAAGAGGAGTTAATAGTAGTGGATGATGTCATTTTTAGGAATAATTTGGTGTTAGTTCCTAAAAATGCAAGAGACGATATGCTAAGGATTATTCACGAGGGACATTTAGGTATTGATCGGTGCAAACGGCGCGCGAGGCAAGTCATGTTTTGGCCTAGTATGTCACGTGACATAGAATTATATGTAAAAAGATGTCATGCTTGTCAGGAGCACTCAAACGCACCCGGTAAGGAACCCATGCTGCCAATTGAAATTCCCGAGCTACCATGGTATAAAATAGGGTCAGATATCTTTGAATTTAAAAAACAATATTATTTAATTTTGGTTGATTATTATTCTAACTTTGTGGAAGTTTGTAAATTAAGTAGCTTAACGTCAAACGCGGTAATACAAAACATGAAACATGTATTTTCGCGGCATGGCATTCCCAGCGTTCTGATAAGCGATAACGGAACGCAGTATTCTAGTCGAGAGTTTAAATGTTTTGCCAACGTGTGGGGGTTTGACCATGTGACCTCATCACCGAACTATGCACAGTCAAATGGTAAAAGTGAACGGGCAGTACAGACTGTGAAAAGAATATTGAAGAAATGTATTCAAACTAACGGAGATTTCGACTAAGCGCTTCTGAATTATAGAAACACACCCAGGGACGGTTTGAGTTCTCCGGCACAGCTCTTGATGAGTCGAAGGTTACGTTGTCAATTACCCGTGCATTCAAACGTTTTAAAACCACAGCCAATCGACCCATCAGAACATCTGGCAATGTTAAACAAACAAAGCAATGTTAAAATGTATTATGACCAGCGTTGTAAAACTTTATCTACATTAAAAGAAGGAGATTCCGTTGTATGTTTAGACGGAAAGACTAGGAATAGAGGAAAAGTGGTAAGCCACGCTAATACTCCTCGGTCATACATTGTCCAGACTAGTGCAGGTGGTAGATATAGACGCAACCGTCGTCATCTAATTAAATGTGAACCTGATAAAGAATCACCAAACACTAGTTTGAGCAATGATGAGTTTTGTGATGCTCACGAGGATGTAGGTATTAAAAACAGTGAGCCAAACGAAACTGACTCTCAGGGTAATGACTCAGACTCAGGTCCGAAAGTGCCTACATTCCCGCCGCTCACTCGCAAAGCTAAAAAAATAGCTGCGCAACGCATTGCTCAGAACCACAGGTAGGTCCCCATAGGATAATATATGTACCTACTTACTGTTGTGTGGATGGGTATTGGGTTGTTCACCTATTCGTAAAATGTGTGTAAAAAATTTTTATATAATTTTTCATAAGTAGGTATCCCTATTTATGATTGTGTAGATAGGTACAGGTTTTGTATTTTTATTTTTGCTGTTAGAAGTATATTTTTATTTTAGTTTTACAAAGGTACCCAGTTAGCATAGAAAAACAAATGTTAAACTTACTCGATCGTAAGTTTGATTATTTTGTAAGAGGATGGGTTGGATATACATGAGTGTAAGTAGGCACAGAGTAAATCATATTCTTGTCAACCTATTAATGATAGGTACTTACGTGCCTATCCTTCTATCGTCAAATGTGAACCTACCTATAAGGACTTTGTTTTCTGTATTCTTTATATTACCTTATCAGTAAGTTTATTACAGCTAGATGATGTCTATTGTTGTTGGGGGAGATGTTGTGGGTAGTCATACTTTGTATGTGGGTACTCGTCAATAAACCAGTTGTTGTCTAGCACTCGAGGTGTTTCATTCAATCACGACAGATACTTTTTATTATACATAGAAAATACCCAGAACACATGAAATAAATATTTGCAGATCGTACTAACATTTATCCCAAGACGGGAATCGAACCCGCAAATTCCTACGTCAGCGGGCATTCGCCCGCCACGCCGATTCGGTCGTCATGACGTGCTCTACGATGCACTACTTCGCGTCCATAAACCACAGGCAAAAAAGGTGTTAAGCTTCGTGTGCCTGTAAATACACTGACACCCACACCCTTATATATATATTTTTGCGGCTTTGGTATCACTGCGGCCATATGGCCTATTGTGATCGCACCCACACCCTTCAAACCGGAACATAGCAAGCTGCTTGATGGCTGACATAGATATGGTAATAGTACTTCTTAAAACAACAGAAAAGTGCCGCCTTTTTAATATATACCCAATAGTTCTAGAGAAGCTTTCAAGCCCAACTAAAACTAAGTACCCCAAACAAGTAAGGTTAAGAAGGAAAAACCAAAAGTTTCCTACAACTCCGTTTAATCTTTGAAGATAAAACTATCCTTAGGTTTTTGTGTTGGACACTTTAACTGAGGTTCTGACCCCATGTACCCACATTCAAACACTTTTCAAGGACGCCTGGTAAACTACAATCATTTTTAAAGAAAAAAGGTTATGATTTTTGTAGCTTCTGTTTTATTCACGAATATATTCCCAGTGAACTACTTAACTATTGCATTTTTCGGAATTATTTTTATGCTTGTTACTTTAGAACTCCGACACCAACTGACTGACAGGTTCCGTACCCAAGTGTAAAACGTCTGTCTGTCCGTTTGTCATCGGCTGTATCTCATTAACCGTGATAGTTAGAGAGCTGATATTTTCACAGATGATGTATTGCCGCTATAACAACAAATACTAACAAACAAACAAAATGAAATAAATATTTAAGGGTGCTCTCATACAACGTGATTTTTTGCCGTTTTCACATGGTACGAAACCCGTCGTGCGCGAGTCCGACTCGCACTTGTCTGGTTTTTTTTTTATTTCTCTGAGAACACTGGTATTGCACGCATTTTGATTTTATGATTCGTCCACGACTGAATTTGAACACATAATCTTATAATCAGAAGGCAGGGTCGTTCCCACTAAACCATCAGCACTAATTAGGGTTGACCCTTAATCTTAACTTCGCAAACACACAAGTAATCAAGGACCAACTACTTAGACGTTTTTAATAGAGTAAATTAACCCAAACGCTTCTGAAAGTTTTGTGACAGGGCAATAAAAAACGAGGCCGCGAGTTTATTTAACAACAAAACTTGTATTGGATTTTCCCCAACATAATCCAATGGTTATTGTAATCAATGGCATGTATCACATGGTGTTTTAACACGGCCTCACAGCCCTCATAGCTCGTTGGTGTGTAGTTCTACTTTCTGCGCTGTTTGAGGGTTCTATTACATTTACAAAGAAAACGTATATACGTATTCTATCAGTCATCTGGTTCCCATAGTACAAGCATGCTTTGGTGCTAGATATTGTTGTGTGAAAATATCCACAATTATTTATTGTCTTATAGGTCACGCTCGTTAGGAACGTGCCCTATGATGCATTATTCAGCGTCTACCAACCTGAGGCACACAAAAATTTTTATATTATCCCAAAAATTATTTTCCTCGAGTGCAGGTAAGCACTATAAAAACAAATAAACTACTGAGGCACACAATCGTTAAGCCTCATATGCCTGTAATTTCATCGGCACCCACAACCTATACAAACCGGAACACAGCTGTCTCACTTTTTAAGTATATAGTCTATATTCTTTTTTTTATCACAAATATACATAAGTCTCGACAGAGCCTACGCATTTGCTCCTCTTGGAGTCAAGACTTTAGGTCCGTAGGGTCGGTACCCTAGGTCGAGGCCCTTCGGGTTTTTTAAAAGTCTTTCGGGGCGTCAAAGCGACACGCGACCCGAAGGCTGGTGAGTTTCTGGCTCAGTGAATTAGCATTGCCATTCAGCGTGGCAATGCAGCCAGTGTTTTGGAAACGCTTCCGATTGCATCCACATCTGCTTCATTATTATTATTGCGGGTTTACTACAGACGGTTGGTTAGTGTGCGGTGAATATCGTCTAGGTGCTATAGCCAAATAACTTTGCAAGCCCTTCAATTTATCCGCTTAAGACTTAGCGGAACCTACTTAAAAATTTAACGCCTTGGTTTCCGAAGTGCGAGAACCACTTTTTGACAGTTGTAGGTAAATGACTAAGTACCTTGTTTGGAGGCCCCCAAAAATAATGCCCTAAAAATACTGTTAATACGCTTTAGTTTCATTATATTATAACATACCAAATACTAAAAAACACGTAATACTATGTGTCTCATTATAAGAAATACGTTACGTTACGTGACTGACCTCACAATTCAGTTAGTAGTACAACGTAAAGAACAACGTTTGTACCCAACCTAAACCATGTGAAAGCAATAAATGTATTGAGTATTAAGTTAAGTGTTATTACGGTTGCCGTTACTTACAAGACTCCAGCCTTAACGCGGCTCATGTGGTAGATAAGACCTCATTATGCACAGGAAATAGGTGAGTTTCCATGGTATCACACGATATATTCGTAGCTGTTGCTAGACCAACTAACCGTGGTAGTCCCGGCTTAGAATCGAACCCATGCATTACCTCACTAGCCGACTAAGGAAATGCATCAGAAGAATCTATTGAGCACTAAACACTGACTCTGCGGTCACCAATCCAAACAATACTAGCATGGTAACTATGGCAACCTACAACCCAATATGGGGGAGCCCCATGTCCGGACTTATTTTGACTGACGACGACGATAAACAACAAAGCAATAGTAACAACGGTAGCATGATAGCAGACGAAGAGAGATCGGTAGCAGGGGGGTTAAACATTATTTAAACTTATATGTAACTTACAATGTCAAATGTACTTGAAATATCCCCGGCGCCCGTACTCTTCGAACCGGAACACACCAACGCCGCTTGTCGGTAGAAATAGGCATGATAGTACTTTCCAGGAAGAACCCTTCACTAAGAGCTCTACTACAAAACCACAGTATCATACAAAAAGCGGTAGGAACCAAGCCGTGAGTTACTTACCTGTTCTTCTAGGCTGGTGCCTAGATTCACCTAGCTTTTAGATGATTCAAGATGATCCCTGATTATTACAGACAGAATGTTTTTTGACTGACTTATATCGGAATAATGTCGGTCTCGTACCGTATCGACAGTGGAAACACGACAAACTGGATAAAGGAGGGTATAACGTATCTTTTGAGCTGAGTAACGCTAAGCAAAAAGCTACAGGAGTTTTATGGAGTAGAATTATGTTTTGTATAAGTTATTTATGAAAATTGTCTCTCGTCCTCTTAGGTGCTCTTAAGAAACAACGTAAATTGTACAATTTATACGTATATGTTGTACGTACGTGGTTTAGATCATTTTTAGGGTTCCGTACCCAAAGGGTATAACGGGACACTATTACTAAGACTCTGCTATCTGTTTTTCTGTCCGTCTGTATCCCATGAACCTTGATAGTTAAGAGAATTGTAATTTTCACAGATGATGTATTTCTGTTACCGTTTTACCCAGACACGCCTTAGACAGACTCGTTTTACACTTTGAGTACGGAACCCTAAAAAAGCGTACAAGTATTATATCAGTTATCTGATTAGCTTTGTTTATTTTGGGGCTAGAGGGCGCTGTGTAAACGTTTGTCAATATTTATTTATTTACTGGTACCTATACTACTGTGTACATACCAAACGACCCTAACACAGTATTACTTGGTTCAAAACAATTTACCTGAATGTTAATAACGCACTAGTTTCCGACATAATAGAGAAGCGTGATATAATGAATATTGACATTCACGTTCGCAATAATTGAATTCATATTATTTGACCTAATTCACACCGAACTGAGCACTAAACACGAATTATTGTATTTGCTATAAAGTAAACTTGCACTTGTTAAACGTTTACGTTTACTTACAATATAACTAAAAAAAAACCGGCCAAGTGCGAGTCAGACTCGCGCTCGGGTTCCGTGCCAATATACATAAATATCATATTAGATAGACGACCGATGTGGCGCGGCGCGCGTATCTGCCTGCGACGCAGGAGGTTCAGGGTTCGATTCTCGCCTTGGGATAAATGTTTGTACGATCTACAAGTATTTATTCTGGGTATTTTTTTAAGAAAAAAATATGTATGTATGTTATGTATTGTAGAAAGTATATCAATCATCTAGTACTCATAGCACAAGCTCTGCTTAGCTTGAGGCTAGATGATGCTGTGTGGATTGTCCAGCATTATTATTATATTATTATTATAATTTATTGAAGAGTTATTGGCGTTCGGTCTGAATCCTGCCATTATTCTCATTTTAAAGCAAGGGAGAATTCCCTTTCCGAGTCCTGGCATAGCGATTGCTATTCCAGTATCCCACAAAAACTTACCAGGAATCCAATGCGAGTGAATATCGGCGTTTCGATATTAATATTCTGACCTGCATAAAATTCCTGAATTCCGGATGCGGTAATGTTTTTTCAATAATTTGTTAGCTCAAACTTACGCTGGAATTTTTAATTATTCTTGATTCAGAAAACGAGCAATTGCACGCATTTTTTTTTTGAATTTATAACTAAGCATAAGCAAGCATAATACATAACTATAAATAAGCAGTACACAAGTTTATATTAAAAATTAAATAGAACCCGAAAGAACAGGTCTACCATGAAAAAAGTTAGACGAAGTTTTGTGTTGACGTTTTGTGTTACATTACTACGGGAAAACTCTGTAGTGACTTAACAATCCAGTTGCCACTGCCTAATATGCTGCGCAGTGTAACACAAAACGAATTACGTACGCTCCTGCCTGCCGAGACTTTTTAAGTCCTATTTCATCATCATCAACAGCCTGTAGAAGTCCACAGCTGGACATAGGCCTCCCCCATACGTTTCCAGGAAGAACGATTTTGAGCCCTTTCCACCCATCAACTTTCCGCGATCCTAACAATGTCGTCAGTCCATCGGGTAAGAGGACATCCTACGCTTCGTCTTCCAGTTCGTAGTCGCCATTCGAGCATTATTCCACAGCGTTTATCAGTTCTACGAGCTATACCTATGGCCTATTTAAATACTCACAATTTTACGTAGTAGACTGCGAGACACTATTAAATGGCGTAGAGGCTCTACGATCTTCGTAGATCTCTACGCCGTAGAACATTGCAAACATAATTAATTTTGACTACGCCTACACGTTATGTTTGTGTGCACGGAATATTAATAACTCCTTCGTGTTATGCCATTAAGGTACTTGTGTGGCATGTTACATGCCATTATTCCAGGATTTGCATTTAAACTAGGCGTAGGCAATATGCCAGCAAAGTTTTGTAAGATGCTGCTCGCTTTCGTAACTTTATGCCTAACTAAATTATATCGGGTCTTAGGAAAGTACTTGCGTGCCAAGAAATTAAAAAACATGAGGCAGATTTCCTACATTTCCGTCTCCAACGAATACAAGTGTAGACTGCAGGGGGGCCTTACATAAAGCCGTAAGACGAAGGTATGACTAAAGAACGCACCAGAAGGCAGAAGTATCTACTGAGTATGTGGAAACTCGGTTTAAATTTAGGTAGCGGTGAATTTTACCGAATTTAACACCCGACAAGCATACAGAAACAGGCAAACTGGTACTTTTTTTTATACAATTTTTTGATGGAACAAGCATATGGCCCACTTGATATTAAGTGGTTACCATAGCAAACAAAGCATTGCCTTGTAGGTCACGTTAGTTAGGAACGTGCCTTACAATACACTGCTCTGCGTCTATCAACCTGAGGCATATAGGTGTTAAACCTCATGTGCATGTAATTACACCGGCACCCACACCCTTCAAACCGGAACACAGCAAGCTGCTTGGCGGCCAAGCTCTTTACTAACTTCTACTAAACAAGTTAAATACTGTATATTCTTTTGTTTTAGATGCAAAGGTGATGTAGCCGAAATGTGTGCGCCGGCCGCTGTGGCGCTAATTTTGGCCGCTCTCTCTGCGCTGCCTTGTCGAGGTAGGTGCCTGGAAGAGATCGCTACTAAGCGATAAGGCCGCCCATTGTGCCTTCCATTTTATAACTGTTCTTTTATTTTGTTTTATATTACTAGTGTCTGGTGTGTGTACAATAAAGTATTTTTCATTCATTTTTCATTTTTCGTCCTATTTTATTGCTCGGTTAAAATATCTTACAAGCGGCCATTCGTAAGCCTTCATCTCATTGGCTTATTTTACAGTGACAGATTACACTGGCCAATGAGATGAAGATTTATCCGACAAGCAACAATACAATGCCCGCTCGCATAACGATCTGATTTAATTTTATTTAGCTTGTCACGTTTCACTCAGATTGTAGATACTTTGGCGAAACAGAGATGATGTCAAAGATCATGGTTTTTGAGTTCAGATGTCTAACAAAGACCTTCATTATGTATTATTTAGCCCTATGTATGAACAACCAAACCAAAGCAGAAGCAAAAAAACTAAAAGTGACTCAAAGGAAAATGGAGCGTAGTATACTCAACCTGAGACTAATCGAAAAGGTGCCAAATATTGACATAAGGATGAGAAGTAAAACCAGAGACGCTTTAAAACACGCAAAGAAGTTAAAATGGACCTGGGCTGGACATATAATGAGAAATAAAGACGAGAGATGGACCAAAGTGTGCACGGAATGGTGTCCGCGATACTCGGGTAGAGCGCGAGGCCGCCCCAAGGCGCGCTGGCGCTCCGAGCTAGAGCACTTCAACGGACTGGGTGTATTGTGGACCAGGCTTAGCAGCGATAAACAAACATGGTCTACTATGGGGGAGGCCTTTGCCCAACAATGGGATGACCTATAACCATTTTAAAAACCAATATATATAATAACAATAAAACGATAGTAATAATTATGTTTAAAAACAACGTGTAACAGAAATGAATTAAAAATTTAATGTTATTTAAAACTATTAGAAACTAGAAAAACCTAATGTTTACTTAGTTATAGGGGGCTTAAATAAATAAATAAATAAATGAACAAGTTGGTCAGTTGCACACATTATATGAGCGATTTTGGCTGTTTTTTGCCTATTTTATTCGACATTCTCCATCTTTTTTCAACTTAATCTCTAAAGAACGAGAATAGGCCCCGAGACGAAATTGAAAATCGATTTCGATTGTAAAAATTGAGCCTGTCTGAAGTGTCAGTTTCAAAAAATACCATTTGGAGATTGACATGATTGAAAATATTTCTTTACTAGAATTGACTATTGTAAGGTATTGAGGCCTATAAGGCATTTACTACGGATATTAAAGGCGATACTACGTTCTGCCCGCCTAACTTGGGAGCCACGATATAATATCAGTATAAGAAAATGTCAATATCAAATCGCCCACCGTTTATTCTTGCTTTTTAAGTAATTTATTTTTAATCTGAGGTTTGTTTGCCTACTAGCCCTTAAGCTCTATCATGACGCTAAAACAAGGTTGTGTAGTATAAAGATCGCTGTTATTCGGCGGCCGGGCCCGTTTATACGGCGTGAAAGATTTCAGGCGAACGCCGCGTGGCCACAATGCAGCGTCCTTTAAAGCTATAGCTGAACACTGTATGATATCGTCTCAAATATTTGAAATAGCGTCATCTGTTATTTATTCAGTGAAATATTATTAATCGCTGTTGAATTTTGGTTTCCAGAAAAAAATAAAAAATCTTACAATCAAAATATCTATCTCATATATAGCTTGATATGTATGACGCTATGTTACATTTCCATTATTCATTTAAACACGCACCTCGCACAGACGTGATTAGACAATCAGGCTCCTCGACCACACCTAGAAGTTCACCATTTATTTTACCAGTAGAATTTCAAGAGAATATCTGCTAATTATCCATTC
Organism: Electrophaes corylata; assembly: GCA_947095575.1. Taxonomy (NCBI): domain Eukaryota; kingdom Metazoa; phylum Arthropoda; class Insecta; order Lepidoptera; family Geometridae; genus Electrophaes; species Electrophaes corylata. The sequence goes on from OX352702.1 coordinate 2,996,344, forward strand.
AACCATGAAGCCTTCAAACGTTTAGATGAAGAGCCTATTATGACCTCAAAATTCTAAAACAACACGAAGTAAATTATTCCCGAAATTGTTTACTCCAACTTCACGGCCCAACGATCTATTCTAAAGGCTCCGCTAAACGGGCGGCGCATTCAAAATATTTACCTTATGCTACCAAATTCAATTCATAATTTTGAGAGACTTCATTTTACTTTAAGAGCTGAATTAAATTTGGTTACGCCTGCGAGAAGCAATTGCAAAAATTTTGGGAAATAACAAAGTACGAAGGAGTGAACGAAACGAATGTACCAACTGCAAGCCAAATTCTTGTATTTTTATGGAGCTGAGACGAGATTGAAACTAGAATTTGATTATCAAAGGTTTGTCTGATGTCAGTTGCAAAGAATTTGGAGATTGACAAGATCGAAACTTGAATATGACGATGTTTTGTAACAAAAATTGGGCCCGGGGCCAAATCGTAAGATTTTTAAACAATTGTGATCGCCAAGAACGTTATGTTAGGCCATTGCATGGGACTATAACAACCGCCCCCCTCCCCCTTCCCAAACATACGGGAAGAAGTTTTCCAGCAGTGGACATATTTAGGCTGATGATGAATGGTAGCCAGCCTAAAAATAAAAAAAATTATGTTTGGTTATTTCGCTGTTTAAAGCTAAACTCTTAATTAGTTTCATTCAAATAAGCAGGTTACAAAACCTGGATTATTTCAACGGCTGCTTTTTACTCTCAAAAACTTAGGTCAGGAGTCGAGTAAAAAAACCAAACTTTTGAAGTAATGCGCCTAAATAAAGATGATAGCAAAAGTACCCGGATAAAAAGGTTTAGATAATTTGTAACGCACAAAATCTGTTCAAAGTTTTTAACAAACCGGCTATACAAAGTTTTATAAATTGGTACAACAGTTACGTTATAATTGAGTTAAAACCTCAAACAACATAATCTTTAGCGAGCCCCTGAATGCACTTAGGAAGCTAATTACGTTTAACATCTTGCATAAGGAAAATTAAGTCACTATTATGTTTACGCTAAACATGTTTATCTAGGTAAACATGAATAGCTTAATAAAATTAAAGCAGATTATTGTTTTGACAAAACTTTAATCGTTATACATAAAAACGTTATTTAAATTTAAATATTAAAACCTACTATGGGAACTGGATAGCTAATAGAATACGTATGTACTTCTTTTTGGAAATACATACTTAGAATACATATAGCACCCAGATTCAGAACAAACATCTATGTTCATCACACAAATGTTTGTTCTCGGTGAGAATCGAATCCACCACCTACAGCGCAGAGGACAGAGCTATTATACTACGAACTAAGCTATGACGGCTGTCTTATAAAAAGAGGGGAAATATAGAACATAAGGATCTAAAGGGATACTATACTTTCGATTTATATATCTTACAACAATTTATCTTTACAGGCATTGATGCTGAAACCACAAAGCTATCGAACGCAACCCACAACTTAAACACCCCCCCGATAATAACCAAACTTTACCAAATGTTACATACCCCTGAATCCGCGCAGAACTTAAATCACTCCATACATAACTTCTATCATGTCTTTGAACAAACAAACTCAAATGAAACTTCAGAAGGCGCCAAAAAGTCAACGGAATATATGGATGTAGAAAGAAACAGAAATGAGAGGAAGAGACGGGTTGTGGCGCGAGATGTGACGACGCCGAGTCAGGTGATGATGGAGAGGAGACGAAAGCCTGGAGAGACGGGATCCAGCGCACCGTTGCTCAATTACATATTTGATACTTATTCTAATACACATACGCATCATAGGAATGATAAGTAAGTGTTTAGTACGCTCTTTGTTCTCGTCCGGGGAAGTACTACCACCATGGAACTGGCGCTTAGATTCACCTAGATTTAAAACGTTTCAAGATTATCCCTGCGAATATTACTGAATAAATGCTTTTTGGCATTGACTTTGACATGACTATTTCTGCCATCAAGCAGTATTGCAGTGTTTGAAGGATGTGAGTGCCGGTGAACAGACACAGGAGGTATTACGTACATATGTCGATTTGAGTTAACCTGCAGGGAATTGGTAACCATTGGCAGCAACAATTTCATTGGTTACTAACCAATGAAGTTGTTGCTGCCTGTTATGTCGCGCAATGTATATCAAAACTACAATACGAAACTTGGCATATTATTTTTAAGAACAGACATTCATGGTAGCGCATTGTAGAGGACTTTTATAAAATGTTCTTGATAAAATGAAATATATTTTTCTATAGTAGGTATCAAGTGGGTTTTGAGATCAAAAGAAGGGTTGTGAGTTCAAATCCCACTCGACACATAGCTATTGGGATAATAAAAAACTTTCGTTGTTGTAGGGTTGGCACCGGCAGCGGGATCTATGCTGCTGGAGCTCTGGAAATAGAAGCATTAGTAGGATCAACAGCGCATTTGGACTGCAAAGTAGACGCCCTTCACGATAAACTGGTAAGACCATCGACTTACAAACAAATGGACTTTACACAAACGTGAATACATGTACCTATATGGTTTAACTTTTTAAACCATCATGGTCTCGATTAATAGTTTGGATAGAAACGAGATATTTACCCCGTGATCATGGCGCATGCAACTGTGCCGAAATATCGGGAAACAATCAAACTCCAATCCCCTTTCTACCCAAAATATGTTATATGGTTTAAGCTAATTAAAATAATATGATAGGTTTCTACTGAAAGGTCTTGTCCGAAAAGTAGTACTATCATGCCTATTTATATCCCTTAGCAGCGCCGTAGTGTCCCGGTTTGAAAGCGTGCCATTACAGGCGTTTTAAGAAGAAAGAAAGAAAGAAAGAAAAGCTTTTTATTAACCCAACACAAACATTAACAACTATTTACCTACTTAAATACCTACTTACATCTGTAAACTTAAAACTACATAATAAGAAGCACCTAGGTACCCAGGTAGGTACCACTTACGTAGGTACTTACCTTCCTCCACAAGAATAAAATAGAAAAAATAAAAATAAAAAACAAAAGGTAGGCATTGGTATTCAGAACCTTGAAATAAGTGGCGGTAAAAAAACAGAAGTTTGGTGGGGTCAATTAGGTCCCTGGCTCAGTATTAGTCGCACGGTGTGGGGCACAGTGCGACACTGGTGCGACACAGACTCAATGCCTGTATACATCAGTCTCATGGCCGCATGGCAGTGCATTGTAGAGCCGTTCCTAATGCGCGTGTCCTGTAAGGGAATGCTATTTATACGTGATGGATATCCCTTAAAATCAGGTGGCCATTTGTTAATTCCATCAACAAGTTGTATAACAATTATAAAAGAAAAAAATACTAGCATCACGACTTTATTCCTCAAGCATGTTAGATATCCCCTCCGATCTCTTAACACCAAGTACCTACTCGACATTCTTCGAGGATGTCTAAGGGTTACCCGTAGGTAACGTAAGAGTACCCTTACGTTACGTACATCAGATGTATGTCCAGATAGTAAATTTGGTACATACCCATATTTTGCAGTACCTAGTAAGTATTCCATAAAAATGTATACATACATAAATAAAAAAAAGGTATAACCATTATAGAACGACGTTGTTTGCTATGCACTTCCTTACATCCATAAATCTGAGGCATATATCTCTAACCTTCATGTGCCTGTAATGTTACCGGTACCCACACCCTTCGAACCGGAACACAGCAACGTTACTTGGTGGCAGAAATAGGCCTGGACCGCATTGACTCTCGCGAGCCTACTCTATGGTTAACTTAAATAAATAATAAATATTTGTGGACATTTTTACGCATCGTCATATATACCTCAATACCTTCTCAAACCAAGCATGGGCTATGGGAACCAGATGACTAATAGAAAACTTATATATGTTTTTTTTGCAAGTAAATACTTAAAATATAACACAACACCCATAGACAAACAACATTATGTTCATGACACAAATGTTTGTTTTCGGTAGGGATCGAACCCACCACCTACAGCGTAGAAAGCTACTAACCACTGAGCTATGACTTGAACCAAAGGGCTGTGTGAAAGGATCTGTTTGTACAAACAGATGAACCTTTTCTTACTTGAGTTGCAGCTTCAGTTGCTAAAGAGTAGGTACATGTTAGAAATAATCATAGGCTATCTATGACTCACCTTTTCCACTGCGGCTACAAACCCGTCTGCCAAGCGTGATGACTACAACAGCCCCACCCCCCCTTTCCCCCTCCATTATTGAGGAGGCCAATTGGCCAAGGTCAAGGTGACCTTACTAGATAAAGATAAGATAAGATAAAAAATGTTTATTGCTTAGTCTTCTTACAATATAACAATACAATTTTAACATTATTAAACCTGATTATGATGATTCTTCTATCCTTTCAGGTTTCATGGGTCCGTCGGAAAAGTGACGAAGATCCAATGGAGCTTCTGTACACAGGCACACAACAGTACACTGCAGATGATAGGTAAATAACATGTAGATAATACGGTTTCTTTTCATAGTTTCTTTTGCTTCACCAAATCCCGTGTCTATGAATTAGGAGAACGCATTACCTATTATTCTTAACAGGCGAGGGGAGGGCGATGAGGTTCGGGAAACAGATTTTATTGTCCGAATTTCAGAGTTCCAAGCCATGGAATGTCTATAGTTTACCTAAGTTACCTGGTGACATTTGTTTATTTTGAACCCTTCGTGCGCGAGTCCTACTCGCACTTGGCCGGTTAACCCCCAAACGGGTACAGCGGGGGTTGTAGTTTGTGCGAAAATAACTTCACGCGGACGAAGTCGCGCGCGTCTTGCTGTTATTTTTAAAACGAACACAACTGAAAAACATAAATCTCCTGGGAATTAAGCTAAAATCAACGGAAGTGATTATGGTACCTAAAAGGGTAATCCCTAGACACGTTAAACATCCGCCTTGTTTTCTTAGAATGAATTACATGTTGGATCATGGCACGTATGATTTTTTTTAAAGCTCATATTTTTATATTATCCCATAAATTATTTTCCCCGAGTAGGATTTGAACCCACGACCTTCCCCTTGATACGGGGATGCGATACCAACTTCGCCACCGAGGATTCAAAAGGCCTCGACGAAAATAAGATTTGGAATGTTTCTAATACGGTGCTATCGCTACCATGGCTCCATCTACATGCTTGACGTAATACTATCAAGCACTATAAAAACAAATAAACTGCTCATATTTTGTTCTATGTTACGTGATATGCAAGCTTTGCTGTCCTCAGAATATTAACTAAACCATTTAGAATTCACCTCACAAACGAACTGTAAAAACAAAATGCTAAAAAAATAATTACTACACTCTCTGATAGTACTTTTTTTTATGAGTCAGAGCCCCGTCATTACTTTTATACAAATAATGCGTAAGCCAAAAGTGAATAGAATATACTGAGCGCTAAGTGGACAGAAAATCTATACGAAAATTCATTTCAGGCGCGCTTTTATCGTCAAATATCGAACTACAATAATAGTTATTTGTTATACAAGAGTGCAAAGTTGCTTTTTAACCGCGTGTTCAATTTTGATGACCGAGCAATCGAAGGATTCTAAAATTAGAATCCTGAGCTTTAGCGAGGGAATCAAGAGTGCACTCGAGTGCAACACGTAACTTTTCATTCCACCTCAGCGAGGAAATGACTAAATGCAAATGCCGCGTAAAGAACCGCGTACAAAGCAAATTGAAAAAAGAACACCAAGAAGGTTCCGAGTCTGAGTTTTTAACAAATTAAAAAAAAGTTGTATGATATATTCGGCACCATAGAGGTAGCAGTAAATAGGTTTAATGTTTTTTTTAATTCACAAACTTAGTGCACACGATGTTCTAAATTCAATTTACTTTATCCTCTAGAGAATAAAAACGGCTTTTCCACTCAGATATTGAAGATTAAAAATACTCTTCCGAGATGGTGGGATGAAAAATATATGACAATTGAAAAATAATACTGGCCACTTGGTTTTTTTGTATTATTTTGTATTTAGTCAGTTTAATATTGTATTAATAAAAAATAAATAACCTCATTTGAAAAATAATACTGGCCACAGGCTTTCTCTAAAATTCTCTCTCGGCTTTTAAATCAATTTAAAAAAGGAACTCGCGCTTTCGGATTGAATTCAATATACAGTTTCGTTTATTTGAATTCTGAAATTGTTATACTGAGTAACTAGATAATTAGTAAAAACGATTTTATCCGCATGAAGTTATTTTTATACAAACTTCAACCCCCACTCAATCTGGAAGATTATCTTGTTTCATCAGCTAGTCGTATATAAAAAATCAGCCAAGTACGAGTTGGACTCGCGCACGAGGGGTTCCATACCATTATCTATAATAAAAACAGCAAAAAAATCACGTTTGTTGTATGAGAGCCCCGTTAAATATTTATTTTATTCTGATTTTTAGTATTTTTTACTATTATAGCGGTAACAGAAATACATCATCTGTGAAAATTTAAACTCTAACTATCACGGTTCATGAGATACAGCCTGGTGACAGACAGACAGCAAAGTCTTAGTAATAGGGTCCCGTTTTACCCTTTGGATATGAAACCCCAAAAAAGGCAATTTAATTCTGGTGTTGGTTTAAAGGTATTCATCGAGGTTCATACCACCTGACATCTGGCGGCTGGAGGTGAGGGAGGTGCGTGCTTCGGATGCTTCTCACTACGACTGTCAAATGCCGACACACCCCCCACGTGCTGCGCGAGTCACCTTAAGAGTGCCAGGTACAACGTCTATCAAGGATTACCCGAACAATACAATACAACACAATACAAATGAGTTTATTGTCATAAAACAATACATAATATGATGTGGGTACAAAAATATCACTAAATTGCAAGTTTGACAATAGGAGTAGTCTCAGCACTAACATACCATGCTACAAGCGCAATGTAACATGCAAGCGTGATGTAGCGTGCTACATCGTCGTCCGCATTATCACTTAACATCAGGTGAGGTTGCGGTCAAACGTCTACCTATAAATAGTAAAAAAAAACGAATTCTGCGTAAGAGTTTTCGTTTTTACGCAGGGCTGGTTTTCAGTCTACCCCGACGTTTGATCAACGGTGACGGTCGAACTTTAAAGTAGTAATTAAAAAAAAACCTAGATTAGCTCTTACTTTTTCTAATTTCTGTCATAATGTCGTGGTATTAAAATTGAGTTTCACTTGCGCCTAGCCTAGGCGCTTATGACGACTACCCAGTTGTATTATTTTGTTGTAGTTAGGTATATTAGTCTGTTTTATTTTTTTACACATAGTATCTTCTGTATATTTAGTGATGTTGCTGGTGTTTTCTTCCTTCATTTATCTCGCCTCTTTATCGCTGACTTTTTGTGTGCTTATTATGTGTTAGGTGACTAAGGGCTTAGGCTGTGCGTTTTCTATATGTCGGTAAGCCAGGACAAAGTAATTAAATAAATAAATATCTGTGGACACAACATAATTTAGTCCCAAACTAAGCATAGCTTGTACTATGAGAACCAGATGACTGATAGAATACTTAAGTATGTTTTTTTTTAAATACATATTTAGAATACAATATAACACCCAGACAGAGAACAAATATCTATGTTCTGCACACAAATCACGCATCGGTGGGGATCGAACCTTAGACGGATCGAACCCACCATCAACAGCGCAGGAGGCGGCTATTACGCACTGAGCTGTGACGCTGTGTGTTCTTATAATTGGTATAAATAAATCAAAACTATTTGACTTCTAGTCTACTATCACATAATGTGGTCTAGTTTAGTAACAGACTATCAAGGAACTGTGGCTAAAACACATGTTAGAGAGGACATTTATATTAAAGCAATTCTAAGTTCTCGGAGCAAGCGAAACGCCCCATTAACAAACTCATTAGCTCGCAAATACCGGAGCTACCCACACTCGCATAGAAGTTTACCCAAGCTAGTCTTAGCCTAGGTCTTTGAGACATGATTGTGTTCTCTTTAACCACATTTTGATAACCATAGACCACTTGCCTGAAAGTTTCACAAACGGGCTTTGGAAAAGGCTATGCTGGAAGTTACACACTAACATTAAATATTGAAATATTTGTGGACAATTTTACACAACACGACCTAAAATACGTGCGTGTAATATCACTGGCGCCCACACCTTTCAAACCGGAACACAGCAATGCGAGCCTCACTGCTTGGCGGCAGAATGTGTAGTGATGACGTAGTCTTAAAATTCTATGTGCCATGATTTCCTATATCGTCGAGTCTCAAACACCATAAACAAACTCCTCAGCCTGGTCCCAACATCCATGATCAAATAACTGAGCAGTCTTTTTATCTATTCTTGCAGAAGTATCCGTCCTCATAGTAGACGGAGCTGGAGCGAAGGTAGCGGAACAGGTCTGCGAGTTAGGCAGCACGGTGGCTCTACGTTGTGAGGTGCGCGGATTGAAGATGGAAGGAGGACCGTCCTTGCTGTGGTACAGAAAAGACGACCTGCTGAACGATGACACCACCCGAGGAGGCATCAGGTAATTATTTGTCATATGATTTTATATGACATACGTTTTTTTTGACGACCGATGTGGCGCGGCGGGCGAATGTCCGCCTGCGACGCAGAAGGTTGCGGGTTCAATTCCCGCCTTGGGATAAATGTTTGTACGATCTGCAAATATTTATTCCGGGTGTTCTGGGTATTTTCTATGTATAATAAAAAATATCTATGTATGTAATATAGTATTGTATTAAGTATATCAGTCATTTAGTACCCATAACACAAGCTCTGCTTAGCTTGGGGCTAGATGATGCTGTGTGGATTGTCCAGCATTATTTATTTATTTATTTATTTTCAAATGATATGGTAGATATCTCCTCAAATGATAACGACCGGACGAGCCTTTCGCTAAGATCTTTACTAAGATCAAATTAAATTGATACAAATACTTGTTATTCTTTTAAAGGCGTTGTGGTAAAACCTTCTCAGGCAAGCCTTTACTAAGAGCCTTAGTACCACTGCCCCTAAATTTGTAGAACCAATTTCAATTGATAGAAATACCTGTTTAATCATCATCTACCTATCGCAGTCCACTGTTGGGCGCTGTACTAGAAAGGTAGGCCTCCTATGGCGCGCTACTGAGCCCGATCTTTCAGCAATTTTTTTTTGCAGGAAGACTTTGGCGACCGATGTGGCGCGGCGGGCGAGTGTCCGCCTGCCACGCAGGAGGTTACGGGTTCGATTCCCGCCTTGGGATAAATGTTTGTACGATCTGCAAATATTTATTCCAGGTTTTCTGGGTGTATTATGTATAATAAAAAAATATATAATACAATATATGTAATGTATTGTAGCTCTGCTTAGCTTGGGGCTAGATGATGCTGTGTGGATTGTCCAGCATAATTTATTTAAATGTCTGTTAATTCTTCATTGTTTTGATAACAGCGTCCGGACAGAGTTCGGTGCTAATGGGGCGAACTCTGTGCTGCGGGTAGCAAGAGTAAGAAGTGATGATGCTGGCCGATATACGTGCACCGTGGCACGAGCTCCGCCACCTGGTCCACCGCCAGCACACGTCATCCTGCACGTCATCAAAGGTGAGGAACTTAGCATAAACAATGGTTAAACTATTGCCATCTCTTATCAATGGGTAATGATAAACAGTGACAGAACCAATTTAAAGTATTTGAAGGTTTTTAAGTAATAAAGGGCAAGGGTCAAAGAAAGTAGGAAAACACGTAGAGAGGCCTTTGCCCTGCAGTGAGATAGGGTAGGTAGAAATAAAATAAATAATAAGTATTATTTTTTTTTTGATTGGCTATAAATTTTTCTTTACTTTTATTTGTATCGACGATCATATTTTTGGTTTTACTATGTATTTTATGGTTTTATATCTTTTTCACACTCTTTCTGCATATATTACTTTTCTATTCGTGAAAACCTTCAATAATAACTTTGTTTCTTATTTCTGATGTCTGTACCGTTGATTTTCCTTTACGTAATTAAATAAACGATTAAACTATTTCAATCAAAGTTTGTTCCTTGTCTCGAACAGTACTAAAAACCTCTTCCTTGTCTGCAGGTGAAAGTTTAGCTGAACTACATCAAGGCCATGGAACCATCATCTTGGCGCATCCACTAGCGGCAACATTGTCACTATGCGTCCTTTTACACAATGTAATATTACGTATTTAATAAATTTGTTAATATTTAATATTTGTTTTATTGTTATAATAACATCCTGTTACACATCGATACAAGAACATCGGCTTGGTTACCTTTTAATTCACTCAAATATGGACCTGTATTTTTAAAGGGCGAGAACCTTGCCGTAGCATAGTTTCTAACTAGCACGGAAGATAAAATTTGTCAAACTGTCAACCCACAAAATTTAATGATCATTATATTCATTATTATTATTTATTAATTTGTAATAAATTTATTGCTGACCTAAACTTACATACGGATAGATACAATGTAACAATAATAACTGTTTTAACTACTAGCTGCCGCTCGCAGCTTCGCCCGCGTGTCAGTTTTTTTCTCGTTCCCGTTATTTTTTCCAGATAAAAAGTAGCAGGTAGCAAAAAGTAGTAGTATATGTTAATCCAAGTTATAATCTATATTTATTCCAAATTTCATGCAAATCAGTCTACTGGTTGGAGCATGAAAGAGTATCAAACATCCATCCATCCATACTTACAAACTTTCACGTTTATAATATTAGTAGGATATTCATAAAAAACCTTTTAAATCCTGGTGTAATTTTTCCTTCCGCTACGCCTACCCATCTTTCTCCTGTAGGAGAAGCCTGTACCGGGGTACACCCCTTCCGGTAAGTTATACCTTTGAGTTTATACTCACGTTACCTATACCTTCATAGATTCGTAGGTACGCTATCGTAGGTATGAAGTCTCACAAGTGAGGGTTCCCTTACAATTTGTAATTACTACCGAAACGACTTATGTGGTGTGGTAGCCAGTCTGCTGAGGCGCAAGTGCGGGTTCAACAAATCTTGGACACCAACACTCGTATCCGTTGTGCTTCGTAAGGCGTGTTGTCTCGTCGAGCGCTCATCAGAAATGTGAAATGTGTTCGTAATCACAGTGAGTCAAAATCTTTCTGAGGATGCTTCGTAGAGAAGCGAAATACGTGTCGATATTTAAGGATTGAAGTAGCGGAATAGTACTATTATTAAATCGTCTATTTTATAATTTGACATCCATACTTACAAACTTTTGCATTTATAATATTAGTAGGATTTTAATGAGCAAAATTTTGGGTAATTAATACGGACCGGTGAATAAATTAATTTTCGTAATTGGATAATTTAGGGCGGCAGGTACATTTAGGTGTTTGGTAGCTACCAGCCATTAGCTGAACCAATACCATGACATCTTAAAAGGGTGTCTGCTCTGTAAAACGGTGAGCGAAGTGACTTTTTAGGGTTTCGAACCCACAGGGTAAAACGAGACCCTATTACTAAGACTCCGCTGTTTGTCTGTCCGTCGGTCACCAGGCTGTAGGTATCTCATAAACTGTGATAGTTAGAGAGTTGAAATTTTCACAGATGATGTATTTCTGTTGCCGCTATAACAACAAATACTAAAAAACAGAATAAAATAAATATTTAAAGGGGCTCTCATACAGTGGAGTTAACTAAGCCAAGGCTTTTCTCCAGAAATGGCCAGATTCGACCCTATGCCCTTGGATTAGAAGGCAGAGTCAATCCCACTAGACTTCAGGTACAGAGCGATAATACCACGAAATCATAGCTAAAGACATGCTTATAAATACATTTACACTAATATTTATTTACATTTTTAGGTGGCTGATCGAATGCAGGCTGATTTCAGACCACCTATATGTACCTAATGCAGGAATTAATTTTGGTACAATCCGCGCTTAGCCTATAATGGTTGTTGATAAAAACAGGTATATTTTCTTAGAATAAATAAAATGGGGTTAAGATATGATAGCAAGAAGTAGGTTGGTACTTCAAGGATCTTGAGAAGTGCTATTAAACGTTTAAGGACCTATGAAGGTTTACACATCTAATGCTTTTAAGATTGACATCCTATCTCTTGAGTGCGGCTACCGGCTTCAACCGGTATACTCTTGAAAACGAGAAACGATATTTCGTATCGGTATTTTGTAATACACTGCGGGACAACTTGGTAGCCGATCCATAGTCACTACCTGACATGCCGCGTAGTGAGATTCAAAACAGTAATACGAAATTTCGTTTATCGTAGACCTGCAGGCATAACACTCAGATTAAAATTTATATAATTATTGAAATGTTTATTTAATTAGTTTAGTAATGTAGTTATAAGTAGACATTTAATTTTTGCATGCTGGGCTTCCTAGCGAAATGTGTGGGTCTAATAAGCTAGATATATAAGTTCTCCATGTACCACATCTCAAGCAAATAAATTTAATTTCATTTCATGGCTACAAGCATGATGATTGTGACTTGACTGGCGTCATAGCTGAGCAGGTCTGCTCTTAGACAAAGGTTACACGCTCAGTCTGGCGTCAGTCTGGTCCATCAGTTTGGTCCGGCTAAGACTGATGCCAGAATGATGGATGAAAAACACGGTTACACGCTCAGTCTAGACTGACAGCAGATTGATAAAAATTACTATTAAATTATTATTATTGATATTTTGAAAAAAAAAAGAGCCTGTGCTATTATTATTATCGATTTACTGCTAAAGAAACGCGTAAAAAGGAAGCGTTGGATGAAAACCTGGCTACAAAAAAGAGAACATTACACGCATCTAAATTAATTAAATGAAATACGACAGCAGGATGAAGAAGAAGACTGCTGACGCGAGAATGATTCGAGCGGTTACACGATCAATCTGGTATCAGTCTGCTGTCATTCATAACAGAATGATAAAAATTATTTAATTTTTGTCATTCTGGACTATCAATCCGTCAGTCAACCGGTTAGACGATAATTTTCCCGTCATTCTGAGCAGACTGATGGACCAGACTGACGCCAGACTGAGCGTGTAACCTTTGTCTAAGAAACGATAAACGAAGTTTCGTATTGTTGTTTTGTAATATACTGAGAAGCAACTCGGTAGCCGTCAAAGGACAAGTTGTCGCTGCCTGACATGCCGCGTAGTGTAACTTAAAATAATAATAATAATGATGGACAATCTAGTCCCATGTTAAGTAGAGCTTGTGTTATGAGTACTAGATGACTGATAACTTAATACAATACATTACATACATACATACATACATACATATTTTACCGATGTGGCGCGGCAGACGGTTGTCCGCCTGCGACGCAAGAGGTTGCGGGTTCGATTCCTGTCTTGGGATAAATGTTTGTACGATCTGCAAATATTTATTCCGGGTGTTCTGGGTATTTTCTATGTATAATAAAAAATATCTATGCATGTAATATAATATTGTATTAAGTATATCAGTCATCTAGTACCCATAACACAAGCTCTGCTTAGCTTGGGGCTAAATGATGCTGTGTGGATTGTCCAGCATTATTATTATTATTATTATTATTATCATCGTTTTTAAGAGTAGACCTGCAGATGCCCAACTCTCGTTACAAAATATCATCAATGACACGACACGACACGATCACAATCAATCTCAAAATGGTATTTTTCAAAATGTACATTTCCGACACGTCTAATTTCGACAATGCTGGTCTTAGCATGTGCCTTTAATTTCACAGGCATCGACACCGTTTAAACCGGAACTCAGCAAGGCTTGGCGGCAGGAATAGGCAAGGTAGTTAGTAGGACTGTGTCTAAAGAACATAAACAGTAGGTATAAACCTTTTGGTTTTGTTTTTTTAATGATTATCTGTCTATTCAAACAACTCCTATCAGAACAAAGGCTTTTGTTATAACTATGGGTACATCGTTACTGTACAACTGTATTGTAGCAATGTGACTGTATTTTCCCCGTTTCATATTGAAACGGGACTCCCAGGAGAGCCCATTCACCACAATTTTAACTCCAGAGGGCTTAGTACAGTTATGGTTTTATTATTCTGGGAATATGTTTGATGGTAAAAGTTATAGCTGTGAAAGTTTTATAGAAATTATTTCTTGCAATTATTTTTTATTTTAAGAGCACTGGAGTGAAAGTGAACTCACGCCTTCTGATCCTAAGGTCGTGAGTTTGAATCCGGTTGAAAAAAATATGTGCGCAATTGCAGGGTTCTCAAACGGTGAAGGAAAACATCGTTAGGAACCAGCCAGTATTATAGCAGCGACGATGGACTTGCAACCTGCCACGAATGAAATACCATCTTCTGCAAAATGTGGGTGGTGTGGTAAGTACCAAATGAAATATCTGGACGTTCTTCTGACTACCCTCTTAGACGTTCTCGAAGAGTTTCGAGAACAAGTACTTGGTATTAAAAGATCTGAGGGATATCTACCGTGCTTGGGGATTAAAGTCGTGATGCTATTTCTTTTTTTTTTGTATATAAAACGCCGTCACCACGAAAAATGAAATACAAAAACACACTTGCTATCCGTCTTCCTGAGGCCACAATTTTCACCATCTGTGTGAAAATACCTATTAAAATATTATTCACCATCATCCCTCACTCAAGACCACCATTCCATTTAACCAAGCCGAGAATTGTTTAAGCACTTAACAATATTTCATGTCTAGTACTTTCTGCCTGCTTTATGTACATTAAGCGGACGAAAAGGGACTTGAGAGGTAACCCGTGAACTCAATAGTTTTTGCCTATCTGTATTGTGAGCTCAATCCAAACAGGCCCGCACTGACCCGAACAATAGATACAAGGGCCGTACATATCCGGAATCCGTTACTTAGTAGGTACAAATAAGTGAAAAAATGGTATTTGTCAAAAACGATAGCAAATGTTCTGGCGTCGTTTTTGACAGTTTGCAACCGCGGTTTTATTGGTAATACTGACAATAGATGTTTTACTAACAAAATTATCCTATGTTGATCCGACACTTAATGAATTTATTATTATAAGAGCTCACGATAGGCTGATTTTTTATGAAAAACAGTAAAGGAATTTGCGTATTTACATTTCTGCGGGGTATTAGTAACTGTTCCACAGTCTTGGAGCTCATTTTCGCTACCTGGCATGCCGCGAAGATTAGTAGTTAAAATATTACACAAAAATGCTGATTGGCGGCAGAAATAGGCATGGTGGTAGTATTTCCTCGGACGAGCCTTTTACAAACAACCGTACTTCTACTAAAACTGGATGAGTGGCCGCTAGTGATACTTATAAAGCGCTTCTACGTTTTGTATGACACGTTAACCTAATAGGTCACTTAAACTTTCAGGCAAGAATCACACAAAACACAACCCAAGTGGAACACGCGTTGATTATCTCGGATATTTTGTATGGGACAAGTGAGATAGAGAGAACCGCACCTGTCTCTTGTAATCACTTTTATTCAAAATGTATGGTACCGATAGACTTCTGGGACATCACGACATAACCCACACTCACTTACAACCACTTATAACTCATATAATTTTACAACCAGTTTTATAGTTATGTATACACATATATCATTCTGACGACCGATGTGGCGCGGCGGGCGTGTATCCGCCTGCGGCGCAGAGGTTGCGGGTTCGATTCCTGCCTTGGGATAAATGTTTGTACGATCTGCAAATATTTATTCCAGGTGTTTTGGGTGTTTTCTATGTATAATAAAAAATATCTATGAATGTAATGTATTGTATTAAGTATATCAGTC
Organism: Electrophaes corylata; assembly: GCA_947095575.1. Taxonomy (NCBI): domain Eukaryota; kingdom Metazoa; phylum Arthropoda; class Insecta; order Lepidoptera; family Geometridae; genus Electrophaes; species Electrophaes corylata. Next base: position 3,012,079 of record OX352702.1, read on the forward strand.
GTCTAGTACCCATAACACAAGCTCTGCTTAGCTTGGGGCTTAAATGTATTTTAATTTAATGTAAGTATAACTAACCTACGCTATAAAGGTAAACCTACGTAACAAAATACCTACCTAGTTCTTAGTTTCTCTCTAAGTGAATTTGTAATTCTTATGAGAAATAAATATCTTAAACCATAGATGATGCTGTGTGGATTGTCAACCATTATTATTATATTATTATTATTATTCTAAAATCCTCTGCCCTGCTACCTCCTGTTCACGCTCGCATGTGCGATGTTCGTTTAATATGAACCCTGACATTAAGAGGACATATTTCATCCGCTAGATGTGACAAATCCTTTAACAAGTGCGTTTATAAATGTCGCGCGGCAATTTTATGAGTGCGTGTTTCCTGGACGAAAATAAAAACCTTGGGGAATGAGGGGGAAACCCAAGACATTTCAATTACAATTAACTATAGGCTTAAAATATGGAACTGGAGTATGAAACTGAGTCGTAGTCACTAACTATTGGTCTCATTATACAAACTCAAAGTCGCACAACTGGCTATGGATATAGCTAAACTGAGAGTTTCACTACGAGATAGAATCAAAAATGAGAAAATTCCATACAAAAAGAGAAAGTCCATCCAGGGTAGAAAGGCATTCTACGCTTAGTCTTCCGGTTCGTGGTTGCCTGAGGGGTATCCGAGTGCTCGATAGTTTACTATAGCTTACATCCACACCTTGAGCTACTAAATATAATTAACAGGCCCGAACAGACCCGAGCAGTCCCAAACATTAATAATAAAATAATAAAACTTGAGAGGTGTCAAGGGACACCCGGATGGAACGAAGTTCAATCCGAAATAGAAATGAAAATATCTGGCTTGCTTTCTATAAGAGAGAGAGAGACAGACAGAGAAACATGCGACGCCGCACAGCTTACAATTACTATAGCAAAAAGTGTCGTGACAACTTTTCGTAAGAATTTTTTCCGTCTAGCCCCCTTTCACAACGCGCGATAAGGAACTTCGTTCCAAAAATCTAAAACAATGTGATCGTCAAAAACGTTAGCAATGAAAATCTTGGCGTCGTTTTTGACAGTTTGCAAACGTGCTATAAGATGTCACGGCTGGTTATTGCCACTCTTGCAAGTCAACAACTACATTATTTAGTTTTTTCCTTGCATAACTTAGATAGGATTCCAGCTTAAATTAAAATTAAACTTTGAGACTTAAATGAAACTATCTCAACTGGCCAAAGTTCTTAAACTGTTCAAACTTAGAGTATACTGAGAGCTGCACTTCCGCGCCAAAGCGATAGCGTACCTACTACATAGCGCTTTGTCTATCTAAATAAAAGAAACCCGACAAGTTTGTATGGGAAGTGCTCTATGAACCAGTGGGTTTTAGTTTTTAATAAAGATACCTTAGCAATACCGGGGCATCAAAACCTGACCTGACAGCTTTCTATGGTTTTTTTAGGGTTCCGTACCCAAAAGGTAAAACGGGACCCTATTACTAAGACTCCGCTGTCTGTCTGTCCGTCTGTCACCAGGCTTGATCTCATTAACCGTGATAGTGAGTTGAATTTTTCACAGATGATATATTTCTGTGGCCGCTATAACAACAAATACTAAAAAATGGGGGCTCTCGTACAACAAACGTAATTTTTTGCTGTTTTTGGTATACATAATGGTACGGAACCCTTCGTGCGCGAGTCCGACTCGCACTGAGCCGGTTTTTATTATTAATGCATTATATTTCACATATGTGTAAGGAAACGCATCAAGAAGTAGGCAGCAACATATCTTGTGTACCTACCAAAGACCGACACTGCAGTCTTTGATCCATACTAAGCGTGATTATACCGAACCCCACCAAATATGGAGGAGGTATTCAGCAGACTAATGACTATAAAAACGATGTTGACGTCATACACCAACGAAAACCCTGACACTACGTAGCATTGGAGTCATTGGAACTCATTATCTAGAAGCACCCGCACTTGTGTGACAATACATACTTGAAATGTTACTGTGTTTTACATTTATCTAGTGGTATGTGCTTTGCGTACTAATACAAACATAGAGGAACCCTTGGTTTTGCTTGTATTCATGTTAATCACGAAAAAATGAGAACTGTTTTTCTAGTCACGTATAATTAGGAGTTTAAAAGAAGAGCGAATAGATATCTTCTAGATAAACGTGCTACACTATCGCCCGCATCATCACTTAACATCAGGTGAGACTGCGGATTGCTTCAGGTTGATGAATGCAGATTGGTGCATTGAAGGGCACGTCTCTTACGTATGTGACCTACGAGATAATGCTTTGTTATAGGTGATGGTAACCACTTAAGATTAGGTAGACCATATGCTTTAAATTTCTATGTGAAATGAAAATTTTTATTTTACACCCACAGCACCCACACTCTTCAAACCGGAACAAAGCAAGCTGCTTGGCGACAGAAATAAGCATGGTGGTAATGCTTCCCCGAACGAGCTCTTTACAAGAAGCTCTACTACTACTACTAATATAGGTACATAATATAATAAATAAATAAAATGATCACAAACAAACAAACAAATGTCAACAAGACAGTCTCGCAAACATATATCTGTATCTTGTTCTCTTGTAACTCTATTATAAATAGTAAAACATGAGTGCATCACACTTAATGCACTAATAACCGCAGTACGATGTTTTTCGTTAATTATTTTTTGCTTTTCATTTTTATTTCTCAAGTGTCATGCGCTACTGTGGCCAATAAATACAAATCTTATAAAAACTATAAGATATATGAAGTTGAAGGGCCTAAAGAAGACTTGGTTCAGTTGCTAAAGAGTTTGATAGAGACGTATGTAAGTATCTCAACTTTTCCCAAGTTACTCAGTAGTACACTTACTGTCAAATAGCATCAGAAGTCAAAAAACTTTGACTTCTACGCTATTGGTTATGGCTTCGATTCCTCACAGAGAACAAGTATTTGTGTAATGGCCCCACATGTCTGTTCTTCACCTTGCCTGAAGGTCGTCTTAGGTCGTCTAGATTCAGGGAACGCACCAGACGTTGGACCGTACCTTCTGATTCTAACAATGACCACAGTGAAAATTTACTCCTTGAAAATATCCACACCTTAAATCATCTAGCTCTAAACTAAGCATAGCTTGTACTATGGAAACTAGATGACTGATAGAACACTTGTATACTTTTTTTTGTTAATACGTGTTACAGAATACAATATAACACCTACACAGAGAACAATTCATCTTCAAGGTTTGGTCGCGAGGAACTGGCGCTTAGATCCACCTAGATTTAAGACGTTTCAAGATGATCCCTGCGGATTTTATTGAATAAATGCTTTTTGACTTTGACTTTGATCACACAAATGTATGTCCTCGGTGGGGATCGAACTCACAGCCTATAAGCACAAAAGGCAGAGCTAAGCAGAGGTCAGTCAGAGTGTTATCAAGTATTTCACTCGTACACGAATCTAACAGCTCAGTTGGTTGTAACTGACTTCTATGCTGTTGTGTGTAGGTTCTATTCCTCACAGAGAACAAATATTTGTTTGATGAATATAGGTATTTGTTCACAGTCAGCGTGTTACATTGTAGGAGCTGGAGGCCAGTCAATCACACTCTTATTACACCGACAAGAGCCTAGTGACTTTCCAATTCCTTTGTTTTTCAGGATATTCCCCTTCATGAGCTAAAAGGAGATTCTGCCCAAATATTGATAGCACCAGAAATATTATCTGATTTCAATATTTTGGTTCATGAAGCAAATTTGAAGAAAAATGTTGTTGTAGACGACTTTTCTAAGTAAGTTGGAGGAATCAAATGTTTTTAGATATTTAGGACCAGTATTCAGTAATGCTAGGTTCCAGATCTTACAAGCATACTAACCGTATTAGAAGAAGAAGGTTGTTTGTCGGTCCCGTTTTACCCCTTTGGGTACGGAACCCTAAAAATAGGCATGCATAGGTGCATTGTTTTGCTACCTAAAGACGCACAAACCTATTTCACCAACATAACCACCTAAAAATTAACACCTAAAGAGACATAACTAGGTATGATATAGGACATAATGTCTTGTATTTTTTTCCTGAACGAACTTAAATAAAATAATATTTAAGTATGTAGATAGAAACTTACAGGTAATAAAAGAGTGAATGAAGCAAAAGGTATGTCAGGATTGTAGTAAGTAGAAGTCCGTGGTCTCTGCCTACCCCCAATGGGAAACAGGCGTATTTTTATGTATGTATGCATGTATAAAAAAGTAATATTGTTTTAAAATTTTCTAAGATTGATTGACTCAGAAGTGATTTCGCTTCGCGGCAGTAGACCATTCTCATGGACATCCTACTTTGACATTGACGATGTAAGTACCTAGTTTAATATTTAAATAAATAATTAAATATTTAACAAATTTGCTTAATTTACTATAAAAATTGGCTTCACTGCTAGATTTTCATTTGGTACAGCGCGATACGTATATTTAAACAAAGTTAAAATATATTTATTTCGTGATATATAGACATGAGCTCGAATGATGTACGGGCCCGAACAGGCCCGAATAGGCCCGAACAGACCCGAAACATTAATACGAAGGTATTTTCGTGCAAACCCCGAACCCGTTACTTTATAGAGTAGTTTTAACTTTGAGTTAAACTCATTTCAGATTTATACATATCTCCACAACACTAGCACAACGCATCCGGACTGCACTGAGCTGATCGAGGGAGGGCAGAGCTACGAGAACCGATCAATCTTGGGCCTTAGAATAAACACACCAAAGAACTATCCTGACAAACCTGTTATATTTATTGAATCAGGTAATTATTTATGTACTCATAATAGTTAGTCGCTTTAAATGGTGGTACTTTCCCGGATGAACCTTTCACCACCATCTTTAGACGACCGATGTAGCGCGGTGTTTCTCTATGTATGTAATGTATTGTATTAAGTATATCAATCATCTAGTACCCATAACACAAGCTCTGCTTAGCTTGGGGCTAGATGGTGCTGTGTGGATTGTCCAGCATTATTATTATTAATTTTATCTATTAGGGATTCACGCCAGGGAATGGATCACTCCAGCCACGATAACGTACTTCATCAACGAACTGCTGACGAGTGAAGATCCGGAGGTGGCAGCCATGCGGGACCAGTTCGACTGGCGCATCTTCCCTGTTGTCAACCCTGATGGATACCACTATAGTTTTACCTGGGTAAGACCTGGCCTAAGCACCTATCCAACTGGCCAACTATTGTTGGATATGCCAACTGGCTATCGTCACGCTACCGTTACCAAAATGTATGAGATTTTGCACAGCGCCTCTATCGTGCGTAAAGAGAACTAAAATTGGAAGCACGAACACTTTTGGCATTACGTACGTAAAGTAAACGATAGCTAGGTCCGTAGAGTGACGTAATTCGATAGGAAGTTAGTAAATTGGTTATCGTTCGTACTACCATGCATCGTCTCGGTCCGTAAACCTAACGTCAATACGTTAGGTTTACGGACCGTTACGACACGAAAGTGGAATTCGTTCGTGCTTACCCCCCAGGTCTTAGCTAAGCGTTTTTCATAATGAGGAAAAATAACAGGACTTGATTCGATCTTTAAGTAACATTTGCTAATAGCATTACACGACAGCTAATGGAACAAACAGATAGTCCATCTGATGTTTGGTGGTAACCATCTAACAACAAAGCTTTGCTTATTGTACATAGAAACGTACCCTACGATATACTGCCATGCACGTTCATAAACCTGAGGCAAACAGGTATTATGCCAACAAACAGGTTACAAACGGCAACCAGGTACCTATGTGGCTGAAATTTCACTGGCACTCTTCGAATCAGAACACAGTAATGCTGCTTGGCGGCAGAAATAGGCATTGTGGTAGTATCTGACGAGCTTTTCTATACATTTATTTTATTGTTTTGCATGATTTTTTAATTTTTGTCTGTCTTAAATTTTTACTCACAATATGTACTCAAACTGTTGTTTCACTCTTGTTTAAAAAATAATGTTAGTGTAGCGTACAAGTGGTGTAATTTATTTTTTTAATTTTTGTACTTTATATTCGAACCTTTAAAAAGCAAAAGTCTTTATTCGTAAGTAGAATAATCATAAATATAGACTGAAATTATGACTGTTCCATAAAAAAGAATAACATTTTATTTTTGAAAATGGAACTAAAATCGACGATGACGATCTCTTTGGTAGAATGCATGTAGATATGCATTGCGTTGCGCCTACATAAAATATAAAAAAGTCGTTGCCGCGAAATCTTTGGTATTTTTCTTTATTTACAAATTTAATTGGTGGGTGACTGTAATATATTTTTCTTGCAATCGTAGTGAAAAGTACATTGTATCACACAGCGCTAAAAACCAATGATTATAACGTTGTTTCTATTTACTTCCTCGCTTATGTATAACAATATACTATTATTTTTTAGGACCGAATGTGGAGGAAAACCCGATCAGAGTCTTCAAACGGATGTCGTGGAACAGACGCTAATCGCAACTGGGACCATAATTGGATGAGTGAGTTAAAAATTATTGAAAAAACATTCATTTTTTTATTCGAGTTTAATAAGAAATCTATGCAGTCCAAACCACATTCTATTATATGACTCCATTATGTACATATATCACCGGCCTCAGAGCTTAGTTAGTAGTAGCTCTGTCTTCTGTGCTGTGACAACCACATCGGGTTTGATCCCCACCAAAGACAAAAAATTGTGTTAAGAACTATAGATGTTTGTTCTCTGTCTGGGTGTGATATTGTATTCTAAATATGTATTTACAAAAAAACATAAGTAACATACCTGTTCTATAAGTTATCAATAGTTTTTTTATTTTACATATTTAAAGTCCGGGTAAAGCTATTTTCATACAAACTTCATGGTAACCATTTACCATCAGGTGAGCCTTCTGCTTAAAAAAAAGCGGATAAAGTCGCGTGCGTTCCGCGTACATGATAAACTTATTATTTACAGCTCACAGCTCGTCAAGCGACCCATGTGACTATCAGTTATACGCTGGTTCCAAACCTTTCTCCGAGGTGGAAACGCGGACTCTGTCAGAGTATATCTCCAAGATTGAGAACCTTCAAGGGTACATCGCGTTCCACTCGTACGCACAGACTCTGCTACTTCCCTACTCTGATTCGGTGGACCACGTGGATAATTATGATGACTTGGTAAGTCCATCATCATCAACAATAGTGGTAGCTCTTTGTGAAAGGACTCGTCCGGAGAAGTACTACCACCGTATCTATTTCTGTCGCCAAGCAGTGATGCTCATATTACTGTGTTCCGGTTTGAAGGGTTGGCACCAGTATGCCTCAGGTAGGTGGACTTAGGATAGTGCATCATAATAAAAGCCATAATAGTCATAATAGTCATTTATTGATAATAGTCATTTATTGATAATAGTCATTATACTAGGGCACATAACTAGCATGCGTGACCCACAAGGCAATGATTTCTTGTGATGGTTACCTCTTTACATCAGGTGGGCCGTATGCTTGTTCAACAAGCAGTGGCATAAAAAATACTGCCTATAGGAGTGTGCTGATGGACATAGGCTATATACTTTTCTAGAAAAATAATTAGAGCCTTTTCCTCTGGGCTTTAGCCCAGAGGAAGGCTCTATATAGAGCCCAAAAAAATAAAAAGGCTCAAAATAGGCTCTGTTTATAGGTCCTAAAATCTTAAAAAATCGAGGCCGGTAGAAGAAGATTGTTGCCTTTACAAACGTAATACTTAAATGATTTATAGTTTGAGCATATTTGTCACATCAAAATGCTATTATTTGAATATAAATAGATTTATTTTTTATCCATATTTGGTTTACCGCTTACCTGAAATGTAATGTAAGTGAATTGTATTATTACGACAGATATGTTAAGTTTTCTTTCTGATTGTTTTATATTAAAAACAATGACATCTTAATATTAAGTAAATAACCAGAAACATAGCATATTGTCTAGTTACATAATAACAAGCAATAAGTAAATTTAGAATTTTTCGTATTACCTACGAAGCTAAAATATAAACCATACAATACCAGCTATAGATGTCATTGACCTTGGTGTAGTGGCTCCTAGCGTTGTACGATCAAAAGCGAATTTTCATGAAAACTTTAAAATAAACCGGTAAAATTCCGCCTGCATAATTGTTGTAATTTTTTTATTTGTAGAACCTGTTGGTTGAATATAATTGGTTAATACTTATATTATTATATTATTAATATGGGTGAATCGTTTTCATAAAGCGCTGTTGTTTTTTCCTGTAGGTACAAATAGGTAAAACGTCATTGGAGTACGGACGTGCAGTGAATGGACAACAGTATGATGGACCCGGCACGGCTGCTGAAATATTGTGTAAGTGACAGATTCAGATTCAAATTAGGCTCAGGCTCGGTCTCAGACTCAGGCTCAGTCTCATTCTCAGACTTAGTCTCAGTCTCAGGCTCAGGCTCAGGCTCAGGCTCAGTCTCAAGCTCAGGCTCAGGCTCAGGCTCAGGCTTAAGTTCAGTCCCGACCCAGACCCAGACCTCAGATTACCTCTGACCTCTTAGACTCAGACTTAGATTCAGACTCAGATTCAAATCTCCAGATCCAGAACGGTTCCAACTCTGACTCTGTAAAAAGTAACGCCTGTAAAATATGTCTATTCCTTAACAGATAAAGCATCAGGTGGAAGCATGGATTGGGTCCGTAGCGCACTTGGCACGCCTTTAGTGTACACTTACGAGCTTCGCGGAGTGTACTTCCACTGGCCAGCACGCAGGATTCACGAACAAGGGGATGAGGTCACGCAGATGATGTTAGGACTCGTTAAGGAGGCCAATAATTTGGGATACTTATAATTATGATCAATTTTAATACATTGTTTGTAATTAAAATGTGTTTTTATTATTCTGTGTTGCTGTTACGGGTAAGTTTACATGAAGTATAAAGATGGTAGGTTATTTTAATTTACAGTTCGGTTTGTTCGACTGATAAATAAAGACTAGGGCCGGCATGCACAACGATCACTAAACGTGTTTAGCGAAAAATTACGTTTAACATCTTGCACAAGGAAAATTAAGTCACTATACGTTCACGCTAAACATGTTTTATCACTAAGAAAGGAATTCTTAAAATTCAGCAGTGGGATTGAAGTTTGTATTACTAGAATAACATGTATTGTTATAAGTAAAAGAAAAAAAGGTATTTATAAATTTATTCATTCACTTATTTTTTTTATATTTCTAGATATTTTTAGACGAAACCATCTAGCCCCAAAGTAAGCATTGCTGGTACTATGGGAACCAGTTGTTTCAATCAATCACACACTACAATGTATAACCTTGGCAAAAATACGAACATGGCTGATTCATTTGCATTCAAACCTTTTGTGATCTGTAGATTATGAACTGTTAAAATCAAAGTTTATTGATGATCAAAAAAGTTTCAAAAGGTGCGAACTAAAACAGTAATTTTAATGTTATTTGTCAATAAGAAGTAATGAAGACGCACGGTAATAAATAGTAGACATTAAACGCTTATAGCGTTTGTATGGACAACGTACCGACTTGTTTAACCTTAAGGTTTAACCTTAAGGTTAAACGAGTCGGTTACAAGAAGCGTTACAAGAATTAGTACTAAATCTTTCGACGCTTGTAACTTTCAAGGTAATCTGATTTTACTGTAGAATATAGAGTAACGTACCTAGATAACTGCAAGATAATTCAGTTTCAAACTTAACTTCGGACGTACGTTAATAAATAGTAGATATTAAACGCTTACAGCGTTTGTATGGACAACGTACCGACTTGTTTAACCTTAAGCATTGCATCACAGGACACGCTCATTAGAAACAGACCCTAACAATACTTTGCCCTGCGTATATCAACCGGGGCGTATAGGTGTTGAACTGCATGTATCTTTTTTTCCTTTCTTTTATGCTACTGCTGCTGGTGGAACAAGCATATAACCCACCTGATGTTAAGTAGTCATCACCTATAACAAAGCACTGCCTAGTCACGCACGTTAGGTACAGTCAGCTGCACTAGAATATAATAATATACAATTCTTAACTTTGAAAACGGTGTGACAGCGTCATAATAAATATTTTTATGGCAAATACTCAAAATTTAAGCCACCTGAATAAATCTTAATTTTAAAACTTAATTTTGGCTGTGTTTAAGTTTATTATAATGCTGTGATGACATTTCGAAAGTTACAAATTGTATAAATTGTATAGTCTAGTGCAGCTGACTGTACGTGCCCTACGATACAATCTTCTTACAATGGATAAAAAACAGTATTTCTGAGCTCAAAGTCAAACTCAAGGAACACTGTGCAGCAACCAGGCAATAATTTTTTTTAATAATAATGCTGGACAATCCACACAGCATCATCTAGCCCCAAGCTAAGCAGAGCTTGTGTTACGGGTACTAGATGACTGATATACTTAATACAATACATTACATATATAGATATTTTTTATTATACATAGAAAACACCCAGAACGCCTGGAATAAATATTTGCATATCGTACAAACATTTACCCCAAGGCGGGAATCGAACCCGCAACCTCCTGCGTCGCAAGCGGACATTCGCCCGCCGCGCCACATCGGTCAGTTAATACTTCGTAATTATAACATCGATGCGGTGCGATGTAATTCAAATTTCAATACGATACTTATGAGTCACTTTCAAACTTATTCGTACTAGGGCCTCTATTTTACAAGCTTCTATTCTCTATTGAATTTTTAGGTACTAGTTACTTGGCAACGTCGTTAATCAGTACCGCATCATCCTTAGAGGTCTGAGGAGCTGGAGAGATATCCACTTCGGTGAACACACAGTCGTCTTCAACCTCCATTTCACACTGAAAATAATTATATTATAAATTTAAACTCAAAAGCAATATAATATATTTAATATAATACTGAAGAAGGCTCGATCACAATAGGCCATATGGCCGCAGTGATACCAAAGCCGCAAAAATATAAGGCTCGGGAAAGAGAGAACTGGAAGTCTTTGGGGAGGCCTTTGCCCAGCAGTGATGAAATAGGCTAGGGAAAAATATAATAAATATTAATGGAAATTTTTACTCAACATCATCAAGCCTCAAACTAAAGCACAGCTTGTAACATAGGAACTAGATAACTGATAGAATATTTATGTACGTTTTTTTAAGACATACTTATACACTATAACACTCAAACACTATCGCCTATAGTACCTAATTTTATATCTAAAACTTATTAATTTTTAAACTCTACTCACGGGAGGTTCTTCAGCCGATGAAGGTTTACGACCCTTGCTACTTTCAGAAGCCATTCTCTGAAAAAAATATAATTTGTTAAAAACACAATTTTGCAAATAAAAATACCGGTCATCCAGGTACTATATATAATATTATAAAGAGGTAAAGTTTGTGAGATTGTGAGGTTGTAGGGGTAATCTTTGGATCTACAGAACCAATTAATTACTTTGTAAAAGGATCATACAAAAAAACGGTAGGAACCAAGCCGTAAGTTTCTTGCCGGTTCTTCTAGGCTTGGTCGCGAGGAACTGGCGCTTAGATTCACCTAGATTTAAGACGTTTCAAGATGATCCCTACGGATATTACTGAATAAATGAGTTTTGACTTTGATTTAAAAAAATCTTTTTCCGACAGAAAGCCACGTTATCTGTGAGTGTCATAGTCAGAATGTTTACCACCTAACGAAGTGGGCACGGGTATGCTAGTTCTAAACAAACGTATATTCTATACTAGCGGCCGCTCGCATCTTCGCCTGCGTCGCAGTTTTTTCCCGTTCCTGTTATTTTTTCGGGATAAAAAGTAGCCTATATGTTAATCCAGGTTAGACTCTATATTTATTTCAAATTTCATCCAAATCGGTCCACTGGTTAGAGCGTGAAAGAGTAACAAATATCCATCCATCCATGCATCCATACTTACAAACTTTCGCGTTTATAATATTAGTAGAACTAATTTAAAGTTACTTACGACGCTCCGTTTTCGGACGCTTTCTCGTAGCTCACTTAACTTTTGCTTCTGGGTACGCTTGAAGAACCCACACTGAAATCAAGGTAAATGCGATAACAGTGGAACAATATGTGGAATCAAATCCATTGATAAATGTATAAATATTTTTGGACATTTTCACACAACATCATCTAGCCCCAAAACAAGCATAACTTGTGCCTGAAAACAGATGAATGATCGAATATTCATGTACTCTTTTTGTAAATACATACTGAGAATACAATATAACACCCAGACAGAGAACTAACGTTTGTCCTCGGTGGGGATCGAACCCACAGCCTACAGCACAGAAGGCAGAGCTACTTACTGATCTGTAAGGCCAGTCAAAATAAATTTCAGACTTAGGCCACAACGATCACTAAACGTATAAACGATATTTAAATTTAAATATTACTTAATGTTAGCCCTGTCACTATTTATCTTTACCTATTTGTAAGAGATGGCAATAGCCTTCGACCAATGATACCCCTAGATATAGAGTCGGTGCAATAAATCCATCTCGGTGAATAAAAGCTCACTACACAAGTGAGCTCTTATTTTGTTTTGACAATTAGTAACATTATTAACTAGGTGACATGGTTGTAATTAGGTTGAACTTAAAACTGTAAATACTTTTTTTTTCCTTTCGTTAGTGACTAAATGTAGCTATCGAAGTATTTATTCACGCGGACACCTTTTAGCTATGATTTTGTATGTGACCCGTCATCTTTTTTTTTTTTTTTTTTTTTTTTTTTTTTGTGGCATTTGTCCGTCTTGCAGACAATTTTGCCAATGTCAAGTGGGTGGGTTGAATAAATTCATTTTAGTCAAGTCGAGTCGGTAAAAAAAGTAAAGTCAGCCGTCATCGGTTTTGAAGAAAAAGATGGCGTTTTTCTTCAAAACCAAAGGGAAACATTTTCGTTCAAATCAGGATGCCTCATAACACACTTTCATTTCAATTGTTCACACTTGTGCTAAGACCTCAAGTAATGATGGTTAAAATACCACCAAAATTACCCATCAGAACTTAAAATAACACTAGAAAAACAATTAAAATGAAAATACAATGTTGCTTCCAAAGATGACAGAAAACGAATCACCCGTCATCTTGGTGTATCATTGATCGCAGGTTTAATCATTGCTTATCTTTGTCAGATTTTCATAAGTTGTGCAAGTAGGTCTTTAAATAGGTTTTATTTAATGTAACTTACCTTGTACAAAACTAATACAAATGCTACAAGCAGTATTAATGCTACTATTACAACAATAATTATAACCAGTGTTTGATCGTTCCCAACTGTTAGTATTTTTCTGTAGTAAAGCTTGGTTGAGGACCTGAAAACAATGTTAATATAAATTAACTAACATAACTTATTATAAGTTTCTGTTTATTTTGCTCTCGTATCCATTGTTCGGGTATGTTTTGACCTATTCGAACTGAGCTCACGGTACAGACCACTAGGCAAACAAACAATCGAGCTCACGATTACCCCTCAGTACCACCAAAATCTTTTAAATACCAAATAAGACGTTTTATATTTAAATGTTCGTGGGACAACCAGGCTGCCCAGATTTAAATGAAACTTTGAATTGATAAAGTCCTTGACCTAAAATAGTATAAAGGCTACATTTCTCCGGGTACTACACGAATAAAGCCGTATTCAAAGCTAGCAAAATGATAACTAGGTACTTACTTTGCTTTGAGTGATTGGCTGGTAGGCAAAAGATCAATAGACATCTCTGAATTGATTTCAATATTTTCTTTAGTAATTTTCGATACTGTAAAGGAAAATTTAATATAAATGTTTGAATTAACTAAGAAGTACGACGAATAAAACCTACTTTACTACACACGTAGAAACCAATTGAATTCTCTGTCTGTCATTTTTTTTTTTTTTTTTTCGAACGGACTAAAATGCTAATGATAATAAAATATGAGGAATGATACCAAAATTAAAGATAGCAAAGTCCTTACTGATTTTATCCTTTAAAATTTCAATATTCGCTATAATTTTCGCGACACATTCTGGATGCAACTTGCATCTGAATTTAAATATTTCATTGTCATTAGAGGTTTGTTGTTGACAAACTTCTGTTGTTACGATCTGGAATGATAAAAGGTTGTATTTTACAATGAGGGACATTCCTAATAAAGTACTTTAAAGAGCAAATATTTGTAGAGATCGCTTTTAGCGATAAGGCCGCCCATTGTATTACTGCATTTTTTACTTTATATACTTTATAAAATGTGTGTATTTTACTTGTGGTAATCAATAAAGAGTTAACTATCTATCTATCTATATTTTGTAAGTCAGAAAATAAATGTGAGAGAGCTAATATGCAAACTCCAAAAAACTGAAAGCTTGAAGTCTTACTTCCATCTTTTCTTTACAATATAATAATAATAATATGAAAATGTTGGACAATCCACAGCATCATCTAGTCCCAAGCTAAGCAGAGCTTGTGTTATGGGTACTAGATGACTGATATACCTAATACATTACATTACATACATATATATTTTTATTATACATAGAAAATACCTACAACACTTGGAATAAATATTTGCAGATCCTGCGTCGCAGGCGGACATTCGCCTGCCGCGCCACATTGGTCGCAGATTATTATTGATTGGTACAAGTTATGCTTAGTTTGGGGTTAGATGATGTTGTGTAAAAATGTTCACAAATATTTATTTATTAATATTAATAAACCATGTCAGGTTCGGTTTATTTAAACAATGTATCTGTTTACCTTAATGTTTTTGAAATATGGTTCATTTTTTAATTCCAAAACAGCAATTAAGTCCCACGTAACATAACCCTTATTGGAAATCTGCAAATACAAACAGAATAAATGAATCAAGATATAGTTTTAACTTTTGAAATTACAATATTTATGTTTTTATATGGTTTGCTAATGGAGCAAGTAGATGTTAAGTGGTAACCATCACCTTTACCTATATCACGTTCGTTACGAACGTGCGATGCACTGCTCTGCGTCCATCAACCTAAGGCACACATATGCTAAGCCTCATGTGCCTGTAATTTCACCAGCACACCCCAACAAAGCAAACTGCTTGGCGACAGAAACAGATATAGCGGTAGTACTTCCCCAGACGAGCCCTTCACTAGTTAATGTAGATACTTAAGAATATTTTTAGATGGTCTAGGTGGAAATTACAACTATCGGCACCCAGGTTACACTGCGCGGCGTGTCAAACAGCGACAACTCGACTGTAAAACGATTTTCGTCTTACCCCGCAGTGTAATTCAAAACGACCATACGAAACTCCTTTAATCTTTTTTCCGAGAAAACGCCGAGACGACAGCTGACTAAAATAATTCGTTCTTTGTGATAGGGTTCGTATGGGGAAGTACTACCCCCGTACTTATTCCTGCTGCCAAGCAATGATGCTCGCATTGCTGTGTTCCGGTTTGAAAAGCTTAGGTGCCGGTGTAATTATAGGCATGAGGCTTAACACCAGTATGCCTCAGGTTGGTGGACGCAGGGTAGTGCATAGTAGGGCACTTACCTAACGTGCGTGACCTACAAGGTAAGCTTTGTTAGGTTTAGGTGGTGGTTACCATTGAACATCAGGTTTATTCCACCAGAAGAAGCATAAAAGAAGTACGTACTTACAGAAAATTCATGATTATAACTATCAGTAATAATATCACTGTTTTTCATTTCCGCATCAGTAATGGTAAAGTTGTGGTTCGATCTGAAAAAATGTTTTAAGCTTTTTTAATCTTTATTTTATCTATGTCTATGTCTACACAACAATCGGATTCAATTTTATTTAGCTGACTAACTAATATCGATTACAAAGATAAACATGCTTAGCGTAAACGTAATAGCGACTTAATTTTCTTTATGCAAGATGTTAATCGTAATTAATGCCTTTAATGCTTGGTAAATACATATAGTGATCGTTGTGAAAGCGGGTTTTAAGCCTGACTACTGCTGAAAAATATAAGATTTTTTTATAAATTACCCTTTTAATACCACTGAAGCTGGATCAAACTGGTATGGTATACTTAATTCTTTACTGTCGTACTTTCGGTCATTAAAACCTTTATCGAACGCCTCAACTGTAATAATCACGCTGGGAACATTCACTATTTCGGTAGTGTTCAGTGTTACTGGTATCAGTATGGAACTCTGGAATAAAAAAAATTGTGGACATTTTTACACAACATCATCTAGCCCCAAACTAAGCATAGCTTGTACTATAGAAACTAGATGACTGATTGGATACATATATACGTTTTTTTATATAAATACATACTTAGAATACAATATAATACCCAGACAGAGAACAGACATTTGTTGTTCGTTCATCACACAAATGTTTGTCCTTGGTGGGAATCGAACCCACAACCTAACAGAAGGCAGAGCCACTACTAACTGAGCCAGTCGAATGAAAAGAAAAGAAGTAAATGTTTAGTATTGTCATCCTAAATCTAATGTCACTGTCAAGTCATGGCCAATGCCAATATTGTTGTCTTTGTCTCGCTCTCTGTCTCGCTCTCTCTCTTCCATCTTGCCGGTAAACAGGCAACTACGGCTCTTAATAACAAATTCATAAATATTATATTAAAAAGGTGTACAGTGTATAAATTAATAAACTCGCAATACAAACAACTCGAATTGGGGTTTTTTCGCAATTTCGGCTGCACCATTTTACGGTTAGAATTTCAGGAAGTCCTTTCATGGGACTTTTCTATGCACCAAGGCAAATATACCCTAAAAATTTCAAGTCTCTACTACGTCCAGCGGTTTAGGCTGTGCGCTGTCTATGTGCCAGTCAGTCAGTCAGGACAAACATTCTTATTATAACCTATATTTATAATAGTCAATCTATTCTTAAGGTTAAACAAGTCGGTACGTTGTCCATACAAACGCTGTAAGCGTTTAATGTATGCTAGATAAGATTAAGTACTAAACCTTTCGACGCAGGGTAACGAGCCTAGATAACGGCAAGATAATTCAGTATCAAACTTAACTTCGGTCGCACGTTAATAAATAGTAGACATTAAACGCTTACAGCGTTTGTATGGACAACGTACCGACTTGTTTAACCTTAAGTATAGATTGACTTGTGTAAGAATAGTTTTACTAGAAGTGTGCAAATACATACATCTTGTTCCATATTCGGGACAGAGCACAAATACACATTGTCTTCATTTTCCTTGTAGCATTGCTTGGTGAGCGCAGATATTTGAGAGCCTTGGACTGTTATTCGCAATCCTGGTTCATGTGTTTTATGGCCTGTGTTATTCAACTATAAACACACAGTTACACATTATTTTTTACAATAATCTACTTTCAAATGGACAATCCACACAGCATTTAGCCCTACATAGAAAATACCCAGAATAAATATTTGCAATACAAACATTTATCCCGGGAATCGAGCCCACAACCTCCTGCGCAACTGGCAGCTGTTTGTATGTAATGATATTACACAGTGGTGTTAAAAGAGCCCCTAGTCTGAGATTTAGAAATTGTAGTAAGTGCCAACTTGGTTTAAGAAAAAAGTAAGTAAAATAGCTTGTTCATTTCCATGACTCCTCTGTCAATAACTGCGCAGTATTACCGCGGTGTTACCGCACCGAATGCACAAGACGAGTTGTGCCTGTGCCTGTTCCGTGCCGAGATACCGACCACCAGTGAAGCCAGAGAAGGTGGTGGAGAACTTGAAGCAGGGGGGTAAGCACGAACGAATTCCACTTTCGTATCGTAACATCGTACATTGATACATGGTAGCACGAACGACAACCGATTTACTAAATTCCTATCGAATTACGTTACTTTACGGACCTAGCTATCGTTTACTTTACGTACGTAATGCCAAAAGTGTTCGTGCTTCCAATTTTAGTTCTCTTTACGCACGATAGAGGCGCTGTGCAAAATCTCATACATTTTGGTAACGTAAGCGTGACGCTAGCGTCACGATAACCAGTTCGTGCTTAGGCCCCTGAACACTGGCCTTACCATGCGAGTCAAAAAGTTGGAATCTCACCAGAAGAGAATTACAATTCCTGTAAGATTGGCTAGCAATATACATGGACAGTGGGTTCTGGCCGAAAGGTGTCGTGTTCAGGAAACTCATCGAAGGCATGGCACAAGACATCAAGCAGTCGTCACGGCTATCGCTGGAAATGAAGGCTAACATATCGACGAAATTACCATAATTTTATTTATTTTTGAATTTATAATATGAGCCCCCATACCCTATTTAATGTGTTGCCTGAAATAAATGAATAAAAATAAAAACAGAACCAACCTCTATATTAAAGGTTTCGTCCGGTGATAATATCCCTGCGTCTATGAATCTGTTGCCAAGCCAGTTGATGTCGACCGTCAGTTCGGGTTGACAATACAACTCGCCGCAGTATCGGTCCACGGTCAGATTTTTTTCCCTCTGACTTTGAGAACTCAGCACCACCCATGGTTGATAATCTGTAGAAAGGTTTTTTATAATAAAAGGTAATATTACAAGCAGATTCCTCAACCCGCCAACTATCCAGCAAGTAAACAGGGAACTGAGGCCCGATTTTTATAACGGAATATCGGAATATTTTTATTATAGTAGGTGCGTAGGTAGGTTTCCTACTTGAAGGTACCTACTTAGGTAGGTACCTAGGTATTTTTGATTTGTTTGTGCCTCCTATCTTCCTGTTTTACTTCCTTTATGTTTCTCTTTCCTTCCTCTATGTTTTTTGTACCTACTGTTTTACTCTGTTTTGTGTGTGTTGAATAATTGTCATTTCATTTCATTTATTTTTTTCATTTCATCAAATTCAAGTTTCAATCGCGTCTATCTCCAAATAGTATTCTTTGAAACTGATATTTCAGACAGGCTCAATTTTGACAAACAAATTGTAAAGATTTTATATCATAAAAATATATATAAAATCCTAGTTTCCATCTAGTTTCAGCGCCAAAACAACACGAGAATTAGGCCTCTGCCTATAAAAATAAGTAAAAAAGAACACAACCGCCGAGTTCATTATTATTTATTTATGTTTGGGTCAATAAAATTATATCTCAATAAAAAATCTAAATAAAATTATATTATTTGACGACCGATGTGGCGCGGCGGGCGTATGTCCGCCTGCGACGCAGGAGGTTGCGGGTTCGATTCCCGCCTTGGGATAAATGTTTGTACGATCTGCAAATATTTATTCCGGGTGTTCTGGGTGTTTTCTATGTGTAATAAAAAATATCTATATATGTAATGTATTGTTAAGTATATCAGTCATCTAGTACCCATAACACAAGCTCTGCTTAGCTTGGGGCTAGATGATGCTGTGTGGAATGTCCAGCATTATTATTATTATTACCTTTCTTTAACATCATGCTTACACTTGCTGCCAAGCAGCTTTTCTATGTTCCGGTTTGAAGGGTGTAGTGTCAGTGAAATCACAGGTTCATAAGATTTAACCAGTAAAACCTCAGGTTAGTAGAGACGGGTCAGTGTAACCGTCACGTTTGTAACGGACGTGACTAGTAGCGTAATGCTTGGTTTTAGGTGATGGTTAAATATTTTTTTATATTTAACACCCGGTGAGTCCACATCCATGAAAACATATCCTACTAATATTATAAACGCGAAAGTTTGTAAGTATGGATGGATGGATGGGGATGTTTGTTACTCTTTCACGCTCTAACCAGTAAACCGATTTGAATGAAATTTGGAATAAATGTAGATTGTAACCGCGATAACATATAGGCTACTTTTTATCTCGAACTAAAAATAACGGGAACGGGAAAAAACTGCCACACGGGCGAAGCTGCGAGCGGCCGCTAGTTTAAAAATAATTACGAATTTTCACAAACTTCAACACTCGCTGTAACCTGCTATGGGTGAAATTTTGGAAAAATACTTTTATAGGCCCGCTTGCACGACAAACTGATTTAGTTTTATTTAGCTAATCACGCTTACCAAGATAAACATGTTTAGCGCACTATATTTAAGATAATTATATAGATAAGAAAATACCTGCAGCTTCCCGACCAGGGTTTTCGTCAACACTTACTTTCGTAGTAAATGTGTACCGACCTGTGATCGGTTTTTTAGATACCTAAAAAATTTAAAAAATCCACTTAACATCATCAAAAATATATAATTATATAAGCGGTTATATATCATATCATATAATATTATAAAGAGGAAAACTTTGTTTGTTTGTATTGAATAGGTTCCGAAACTACTGGACCGATTTGAATAATTCTTTCACCGTTGGGAAGCTACACTATCCCCGGGTAACATAGAATATATTACATTTTCAAAAAAATTAAGGGTCCTTACTAAAACCCGTGCGAAGCCGGGACGGACCGCTAGTCTATTATATAAAAGAGTTATATTATATAGCCCTTTAAATATTTTTCTAAAAAAATCAATAATACCATTGACATCACGATCACGACTTATATACCCAAGCATGGTAGACATTCCCTTCGATCTCTTAGTACCAAGTACCTAGGTAGGTACTCGAGATTTTTCGAGGATGTCTAAAGGGTGAAGTCAGAGGTACGTCACACGGTACATACCCGCATTTGGCAGTAGTTAGTATTCCATACGTGACAGGTTGCAAGCCCATCGCCGTCGCTAGAGCACTACCTGGTTTCCTCACGATGTTTTCCTTCACCGTTTGATATAAAACACAAAACCATGATAGTTTTAAAAGGTTTAAAAATCAGATGAAATATTAATTACTTACAAATTCTACTAGAATATTTTCGCAGTGTTCATCTTTTTGTTTTTTTGTCATTTTATGTTCGAATTTATTTTTGGATATAGATGTGTCTCCGGTTACAAAACTGCTTACCCAAAGACCTAAAAACAAGAAACTTGGCATTTAAATACTAATTTTCTAATTACTACTAATCCACAAGAAAGACATGATTAATAAGTGAAGGGTGACTAAACCTCGGGTTTCCACGCGATGTTTTTCTTCACCGTTTGAGAGCAATGGCATTGCGCTCATAAATTTCCCGAACAGAAAAATCCATTGATGTACGACTGGACTCGAGCCCACGACCTTAGAGATCTGACAGCAGGGTCCCACTCCCACTAGACCACAGGTCTACTATGCTGTGAGAATGAATGGGTCCTGGGCAAAGTAGGCAAGCCTACTTCATCTAAAAACCCTATCCCAGGCGCTACAGCGTCCCGTAAATAGGGGTATGGTTAAAAAAGTTGCCCCTGATGCGGTATAAAAAAAATAGGAGTAATTAGAACAGGCAGAATTTAAATCATATTAGTATTAATATCTTATTAGTGTAGACAGCCGTCACAGCCCAGTTCGTAGTAGCCCTGCCTTCTGTGCTGTGGGTGGTGGGTTCGATCCCTACCGAGAACAAAAATTTGTGTGTAACATGGGTGCTTATTCTGTGTCTGGGTGTTATATTGTATTCTAAAGGTACGCGTCCATAGCTTCCAAAAACCTTAGACAGATGAAATCATGAATCTTACTTCCAGTAATCGCACTACATTTAGGGTTTAAAGTTACACTGAGACACACTCTCATCGTAAAATCTGTTGCTTCTTCTTTAACAATCTGAAAACAAAAAACCATAGATTAAATAAGTAATAAAATCTATATTTAGTTTTAGTGCTAAAATTAATGTCCTATACAAAAGTATTTAGAATATTTCCGAACTAAGTGTCCAAAGTATTTCTATAGTAAGCTAGTTTAGTTAAGGAACGTATATATACGTATAGATTAGACGTGGCGCGGCGGGCGAATGTGCGCTTGCAACGCAGGAGGTTGCGGGTTCGATTTCCACCTTGAGACAAATGTTTGTACGATCTGCAAATATTTATTCCGGGTGTTTTGGGTGTTTTCTATGCATAATAAAAAAATATCTATATATGTAATTATTGTATTAAGTATATCAGTCATCTAGTACCCATAACACAAGCTCTGCTTAGCTTGGGGCTAGATGATGCTGTGTGGACTGTCCAGCATTATTATTATTATAGTTTAAAATTCAAAACTAGATGTCGCTGCTAAAATTATATCGATGCTAGATCGCGCTATCGTTGCGTTTTTGTAATTTACGTATATAAAACCTGTATCTCAAACCGAATATGAATAGCTAATAATAGTTATTTATTTAAGTAGACCTTTGGGCCTCTATTCTCGGAAGGCTATGCCTGGGGCAGGATTTTAGATGAAACAGTCAGAATTGCCCAGCATATATTCCATAGTCACCACTTAGTCGATCAAATCCACGGGAAAAACATGGTCAATACGTGCGGAGCTGACACAGTTGTGGATTTCCTCACGATGTTTTCCTTCACCATCTCTTTAGTAGTTCAAGGATATCTTATGGGAGTAGTCAGAGATACATGTCTAGATTATTATATTTGGTACATGACAGGTCGCAAGCTCATCGCTGCTGCTAGAATACTATTGGGTTTCCTCATTAGGCTTAGGCAGTGTATTTTTTAATAATAATGCTGGACAATCCACATATCATCATCTAGCCCCAAGCTAAGCAGAGCTTGTGTTATGGATACTAGATGACTGATATACTTAATACAATATTATATTACATACATAGATATTATTTATTATACATAGAAAATACCCAGAACACCCGGAATAAATATTTACAGATCGTACAAACATTTATCCCAAGGCGGGAATCGAACCCGCAACCTTCTGCGTCGCAGGCGGACAATCGCCCGCCGCGCCACATCGGTCATCATTGTCATGGTAGTTATTTTTTTATACAATTTGCTGATGGAACAAGCATATGGCCCACCTGATGTTAAGTGGTTACCATAGCCTATAAAAAAGCATTGCCTTGTAGGTCACGTTAGTTAGGAACGTGCCCCACAATACACTGCTCTGCGTCCATCAACCTGAGGCATACAGTTGTTAAGCCTCATGTGCCTGTAATTACACCGGCACCCACACCCTTCAAACCGGAAAACAGCAAGCTGCTTGGCGGCAGAAATAGGCATGGTGGTAGTACTTCCCCGGATGAGCCCTTAACTAAGAGCTCTACTATTACTAAAAAATATCGTAACAGTTCGCAATAGTTCGTCAGGATTCAGGACAAAGTTTCCTAAAATTGGTATAAATTATAAATAGCAGCTGACCCGCGGCTTCACGTTGTACTGTGATAACCGTTCTCACCTTTGTGTTAAGTAGTTCAAGCGTGATGGTGGTATTCACAGCTGGGAGACATCGGATCAGTTCCACAGAGCTGGTCCCAGGAGAGCCAACTGCCAATTCTGTAAATCAGAAATCAGAATTTTATTTGCTTGAACACAGGTACAAATACAATATTCTTGGTGTTGGGGTTTACATTAGACCCATTATGTCCTACTATAAAATAGTGTGCAAATATCAAACAATCATTAATTGAGTCTAACATCAATCAAAATTACTTCAATTCTACGTCAATTTATACTAAGTCAAATTATATGAAATTATTAAATACCTACTTA
Organism: Electrophaes corylata; assembly: GCA_947095575.1. Lineage (NCBI taxonomy): Eukaryota > Metazoa > Arthropoda > Insecta > Lepidoptera > Geometridae > Electrophaes > Electrophaes corylata. The sequence continues at coordinate 3,035,586 of OX352702.1, forward strand.
CTTAATACATGAAATTATGAAATACCATAATCCAAACATCAGCTTAGCTTTCTACTCACAGATTAATTAATATATAAGAGCCTACCTAACTATTTAGCTAATTAAATTAATGCCAATTACAGTACAATGTAAGATATAAGGTAGGCTATCAGGTAGGTAGGCAACACTTTTTAAACCACTTACCTAAATATATAATAAAAATAACTTTCAAAGAAGTTTTTAAAAGTGAACTCAAAAGGTTGCTTTTACAAAAGGCCTACTATTATAGTATTCAAGATTATTTATAGGACTAATTTGATTTGATTTTTATATGTAATTTTTTTTTAAATCATTGAATTCTTTGACAATTATTATTTAACTTCTTTGACATTTGTTTTAATTTATATTCTTTAAAATGTTTAAAATATTGCATGCTGTAAAGCTGACTATGGTAGATCTATATTATTAATTTGACTTCTGTGTTATGTACCCATTTTCGCAATAAATAAATTAAATTGAAATTGAAAACTGAAATAGGAAAGTAAATATAATTAAATTTGAACGCCCGGTCAAAGCGTAGGATATTTTTTTAAATTCGACCCCTTGGAATGTATGGTAGGGCTCTTTGTGAAAGGCTCATCCGGGAAAGAACTGCCACCATGCCTATTTCTACTGCCAAGACGCGTTGTTATGTTCAGATTTGAAATGTTTGGATTTCGCCTGTATGCCTCGTCTCCCAACCGTGAGCTCTTATAAAACGATCTTAAACTGTCAAGAATGACGACAAAATCGTGCTTGATTTGTTTTTGTTCTTTTTCATTGTACCATTTCGTTATATGAACTTTCAGCAACGGATTCCGGTTTTGTACGAAACTCTCTCGTCCACATTGTTCGGGTTTGTTCGAGCCCGTTAGGGGCCTGTTCGAACTGAGTTATTTATTGGCTCTATAATGACATGATAACCTATGGAGGTCACGGTTACCACTCAGATTAATAGACGCATGTATTTGTTAATCTTTTCTAAAGCCGCGTTCACACCATCTGAGTCTGCTCGGATCGAGTGGACTTGTACGAGTAAGCTTAACACGGGTGTACTAGGATAGTTGTTGATACTAACTTAGTTCGCTCGGATCATTTCCGTCATTCTTCTAATTATTTTTATCAGTCAACGTCGAAAAATGACAGATTTGCGAAATAGATTTTTTTTAACATTAATAGATCTTTTGGCTTCAATCTCACGATGGTAAGTGACGATGGAGCCGACGATGAAGCAGGTCGGTCTAGAAGACACCTATACACTCATTCTTCACAATTGATGCTATTTTGTTTTCCTACTCGTATATGAGCTAGCTCGAAAAAGTAGAACACGATGTGTGTACACGGATCAGACGCCGTCGCCACAAAGTACTTTTTAGCCGTCGCCCGAGTGCGCTCGGATTATGAGTTGCCACAATCCGAGTTGCGTCCGAGTAAGAGTCCGACGACCGATGTGGCGCGGCGGGCGAATGTCCGCCTGCGACGCAGAGGTTGCGGGTTCGATTCCCGCCTTGGGATAAATGTTTGTACGATCTGCAAATATTTATTCCGGGTGTTCTGGGTATTTTCTATGTATAATAAAAAATATCTATGTATGTAATATAGTATTGTATTAAGTTTATCAGTCATCTAGTACCCATAACACAAGCTCTGCTTAGCTTGGGGCTAGATCATGCTGTGTGGGTCGTCCGGCATTATTATTATTATTATTAAATATCCGAGTCCGATCGGTCCGAGCAGGCTCTGATCGTGTCAACGCGGCTTTAAGAGACCTTCTGAACTCACCATCACACCCATTATTATCAATGTCTTTGATGATTTGGAGACTGAAGCCATAATGTAACGAAGGGCTTCGTCCTATGAATTTCTGTTTGAAATCTAATTCAGACAGCTGGATTCTCTTGAAGCTATTACCCGCTACCAGTTTCAGGTTGAGCTCGTGTCCAGAAATCATATAAACAGCTCCTGAATCTTCGTACGGAGCGCTTACGAATATTTCTGGAAAATTATGCATTTGTCAGGACCCTTCCATCAACTCTAGGACTCTTTGACTTAGGAGGTAATCAAGGAGTCCTATTCTAAGCCAAAACCCTACAAAATATCGTGGTTACGCTAACATATTCAGGATTTATATTTGGGCCAGTACCAGTGCTTTCAAACGGTGAAGGAAAACATCGTGAGGAAACCCGTGGCTTAGTTATCTCCGCAAGTATAGTAAGTTGTGAGGATGGAATAGGTTCTGGGCAAGCCTACTCTGCCTAAAAATTATATCCCAGGCACTAGTGTCCCGTAAATACAAGCATGATTGAAAAAGTTACCTCTGACACTGCATAAATCATCCACAATAGGTCCAAAGGCTAGCTTATTATATTAGTGTTATACCTTCCTCAATTTTTAGGGTTTCATACCCAAAGGGTAAAACGGGACCCTATTACTAAGACTTCGCTGTCTGTCTGTCTGTCCGTCGGTCACCAGGCTGTATCTTATGAACCGTGATAGTTAGAGAGTTGACATTTTCACAGATGATGTATTTCTAATGCCGCTAATAACAACAAATACTAAAACAGAATTAAGTTTATATTGAAAGGGGCTCTCATGCAACAAACGTGGTTTTTTGCCGTTTTTGTTATAGATAATGGTACGGAACAATTCGTGCGCGAGTCCGACTCGCACTTGGTCGGTTTTTTCTTTCTGTAATGTACCTACCAATATCAACGTCAATTTACTACCTAAGTAGGTAAGTACTTACCTTTACTTCTATTTACTTTGTTCTAACATTCTGTCACCAATTAGTATTAAGGTTTGGGTTAAAAACATGTTTTTATTTCTTTCTAATCTTACCCGGTATATTGTCACCGTCAATATCACTCTTGGCAATAGCTGATCCAAATCTGCCTCTTTCTTTGTCTGCGTATATAGACCGCATTGGCATTTGGTTTTCTTCACTACGGAAGTCCTGTAATATAAAAAAATGCATTTCCTAGAATATTAATTACTAGCGGTCTGTCCCGGCTTCGCAAGGGCTTTATTAAGGATCCTTAATTTTTTTGAAAATATAATGTAGCCTATTCATCATGTCCTGGAGATAGTGTAGCTTCCCAACGGTGAAAGAATTTTTCAAATCGGTCCAGTAGATTCGGAGCCTAAATAAAATATTTCCTCTTTATGATATTAGTATAAAAGACATGTTATATTTGTAGTAGTTAGAATTCCATACGTGACAGGCTGCAAGCCCATCGCCGATGCTAGAATACTAACTAATTTCTTCACGGTGTTTTTATTCACCGTTTGAGAACACTGGCATTGCACACATACATTTTTCGAACGGAAAATCTTTTGGTGCTCGACCGGATTCGAACCAACGACCTTAGGATCAGAAGGCGGGGTCACTCCCACTAGACCACCTGCCTTCGGTGCTGTAGGTGGTGGGTTCGATCCCCACCAAGAACAAACATTTGTGAGATGAACGTAAGTGTTTGTTCTGTGTCTGGGCGTTATATTGTATTCTAAGTATGTATTTACAAAGAAAAAGTATATAAGTATTCTATCAGTCATCTGAGTCCCATAGTAAGTACAAGCTATGCTTAGTTTGGAGCTAGATGGTGCGTAAAAATCTCCAGAAATATTTATCCTACTAATATTATAAACGCGAAAGCTTGTAAGTATGGATGGATGGATGTTTGTTACTCTTTCACGCTCTAACCAGTAGATCGATTTGGATGAAATTTGGAATAGACATAGATTATAACTTGGATTAAAATATAGGCTACTTTTGTCGTTAAAAATAACGGGAACGGGAAAAAACTGCCACACGGGCGAAGCTGCGAGCGGCCGCTAGTTATTACTAATTTAGTGAAATGTTTATTTACTATATTTCCTCCAAGATAGATATGAAGTGCGCCGAACTCTACGCTTTCGTCCTTCGATTGTCCAGGGGCGCCGACTAGTAGTTCCGAGAAACCATCCTGGTTAATATCAGCCGCTGCCAGAGCGTAACCGAACATAAATCCAACATCCTCATTCTTGATAAAGTACGCCGTAAATGCGTTTTTTCCCGGCACCTGCATGATATCTAACTTGCGGCTTGTACCAGTTTTCTCCAAAAATATAACCTGAAATAATTATTTTGCGTCAACTCACAGATTAAAGGCCTAAGAAATTACAGCTAGAACATATATAATAGCGCACGAAGCATTACCGTACCAATATTTATAGCAAAAACGGCAAAAAAATCACGTTTGTTGTATGAGAGCCACCTTAAATATTTATTTTATACTGTTTTTTAGTGTTTGTTGTTAAAGTGGCAACAGAAATACATCATCTGTGAAAATTTCAACTCTTATCTATCACGGTTCATGAGATACAGCCTGGTGACAGACTGCCCCGTTTTACCTTTTGGTTACGGAACCCTAATAAAACAATTGAGCTACCTACAGACAGGATATATGTTCTGTGCTACAGACCGTTGCAAGCGTTCTTGATAAATTCTGCCCATCCTAAAGTTGGCAGAGATCGCTTTTAGAATACAGGTAGGTATGTATCATATATACAGTAATAAGACTATGCCAAAATTTTATTACTAGTTTTACACTTGTTTTATAATACACGACAAAAAAGATTTCAATAACTTACACCTCCTTTTAAATGTTTTTCCGAATGGCTGACGCTTACTGCATAAATTGGTGTGGATGTATGAAAAAAATTGCCAACTGCCATGCCGTACCCTAAAAAATATAAAAGAACGATTATTTTTTTGCATAATCACTAGGACGATTTTTTTGTTTGAAATCACGATGAGCGACTCTAACAAACATGTTGAGAACTCTCTTGTTGCAAGTCATTCATTCGAGCAAGTCTTCTTCTTTTTTTTTTATTCGATTGAGTGGCGCGAATCCAAACTAGTATCGTTACATTTGACACTTTGACACTGACATATTCAACGATGAAGTTATTGAATGAAAATAATAAAATCCCATAGAGTTTTGATAGGTTTTATATTTTTGAAATCATGTCGGTAACATTCTAAAAGTAAAGGCGTGCGAACATGTGAACATGTTTGAACGACATGTAACAAAGTAGGTATTCTGTGGTAACGACTCGCTATTTCCGATGTAACAAAGTATTCTTTGACTCCGTAGTCATTTGACTATTGAGTTATTATACATTTGCACATGACTTGTATTTGGGATATTGTAGATTTGGGATTTCAGTGAGACATCGAACAATATTATGGTTTTGGGAGCTCGCAGGATCATAGTTTTCCTATTTTTTTATGTAAGTACCACTGAACTGTTCCAAAATAAGTATGTACATTATTATTACTATAAAAAAAGTAGATATCCCCTTCGATCTCTTAGTGTTCGATACTCGAGATACTTCGAGGATTCGTAAGTTACTGAGAACAGGGGGTAGTCACAGGTACGTCCAGATAGTACATTTCGTACATGCCCACATTTCACAGTAGTTAGTATTCCATACGTAACAGGTTGCAAGCCCATCGCCACTGTTAGAATACTGACTGGTTTCCTTACAGTGTATTCCTTCACCGTTTGAAAGCACTGGTATTGCGCGAATATAATTTTTTCGAACGGAAAAATCCTTTGGTGCACAACCGCATTAAATCCACGACCTTAGGATCAGAAGGCGGGGTTACCACCACTAGAACCCCTACTCTTAAATAATAAATAAAATTAGATTAATTGATTGGATTTTCTTACCAAGGTTATAATACTGTCTTAAGTATGGTTTGTCATCATAATAATCTTCGACTAAAGAATTGGATAGAGCCAGTGGATTATTGATATCCACATAGAGGATATCACCGACATAGGCAGTCTTTGCTATGAGTAGATATCCATTCTCTGTGTCGGCTAAAGTACTACAACCCAGACCGCCTCCTGCTAGATCGTCTGTAAGAGAAACGTGCCTATTAAATTTGAAAAAAAATACTTTTATACAACTTGCTGATGAAACAAGTATATGTTCCACCTGATGTTGGTCAAATTCAAAGTCAAAAAGCATTTATTCAGAAATATCCGCAGGGATCATTTTGAAACGTCTTAAGTCTAGGTGAATCTAAGCGCCATGCGCCAGTTTCTCGCGACCAAGCCTAGAAGAACCGGCAAGAAACTTACGGCTTAGTTCCTATCGTTTTTTTTCTATGATCACTAATATGTGCTGCGCGATAAAATTTTGTCTACTCGTTATCTCGTGCAAAATAGAGATATCTCTATATCTTCCTGTGCTAACATGCCAGTGCCAAAAATCTATCTCGGTCTATCAAATGAAGACATAGGCCTCCCCCACATGTTTCCAGGAAGAACGATTCTAAGCCCTTTCCATCCATCGACTTCCCGCGGTCCTAACAATGTCGTCAGTCCATCGGGTAGGAGGGCGTCCTACGCTTCGTCTTCCGGTTCGTGGTCGCCATTCGAGAACCTTTATTCCCCAACGGTTGTCGGTTCTACGAGCAACTTGCTTAGGACTACTGTAATTCGCGAAAAATCTGAATATTATGAATATTCTTTTTGGAACTGAGACCGCGTTCTGTCGAAGATAAAGTGTCAAGATAAAAAAATATTCCCGTTAAAAATATTCAACGAGCGTCCGTTAGTAGTTCTATCGGTCGTTGCCGGTCAAGTAAACTCTCACTTCAGTGTAAACTGACAACGTAACATTAGCGGATGAAAATGAACGCTTTGCCGACAAGCAAATATTCTTAGTAGTACTGCTAAATTTTTCTGTGGGTGTGGTTTATCTCGCGTTGCACTTAGTCCATCTCACAGAACATAATATATCCTTGTCCAGCTGGGTCCTGCATTTACTTACTTAAGACTATCGATTTTCCTTTCGAGCTGCTTGTCAAGTAGAGTTTTTTATCAAATCTCACAGCATTATCCGACCATTGAGAATATTTCGTCGTGGTGGTATTATGCAAAAAACACGAACCATAAATATTATCATAAGGATAGGTTTTTCTGTTTCTTGGTGATAATAAATAACTGACCTCCCTAGACCAAAATGGAGCACATGTCTGAAAAGAAACAACATAAATTAATGATTAACTGAAGTGTCTACTCCAATTTAGTCACATATTTAGCTACTCATTACAATCCTTGTTATAAACATAGCCATTCACTTTCGAGCCCGTTAGTACCGATCTAAAAATAGTCCGGTCAAATGAGACCAAAAAATAAGAGTAAAGTTACATTAATTCCCACCAAGCTGAAAATCAGTATGATTGTTTAAAATATGATTAAAAATAAAATTTGAAAGTTCCCCATCCTTCCCCTGTATGGAATTTTTTTTTATTCAAGGTCAAATGTCAAAAATATGAGTTTATCGCAATTTTCACCAAAATGGTAAGTTTTATCACAAAAATACTAAGACAAAAATTGTTGATCATTAAATTATCTACAAAAAATGTTTCAATATTTTTTGTTCTACGAGCCACGGTTTTTGAGATATAACGATTCAAAAAGTTGTAAAAGTTGGTATGTCATAATATTATGCATTAGTACGCCACGTATATACAACTCTGACTTGTAAACAGTGGTACTGCCTAACTTCCTATTCTCTTCCGAGACCTGGGTTGTATACCGCAAGCACATTTGCACCCTCGATAGATTTCATCTCAAATAAAAACAAGTTATAACTATTTATAAGACTTTCAGGTAAAATGAAACCCAGTCCCTTCATTTATACGCCATTGTAACCTTGAGACTTTTTTTGACTTAAATTGCTTTTATCTTTTCAATCTGCAAATATCCATTATTTTGCAATAATTTAAAATTTAACAGGATCACAACTGACCCGTGGAAAAGGCCTACCGGGGAAACCACGTTAAAAAAATCGCTAAGTAACTACCTCATAGGTGGCGTGGAAACGAGTGCATATTATGACGATTACAACTTTTACAACTTTTTGAATCGTTATATCTCCAAAACGGTGGCTCGTAGAAAAAAAGGATTGAAACATTTTTTGTAGATAATTTAATGATCTACAATTTTTATCTGGGTATTTTTATAATAAAACTTACCATTTTGGTAAAAATCGCGAAAAACTCATTTTTTTGACCTTTGACCTTGAATAAAAAAAAATTCATACAGGGGAAAGATGGGGAGCTTTCAAATTTTATTTCTAATCATATTTTAAACAATCATACTGATTTTCAGCTTGGTGGGAATTAATGTAACTTCGAATGTCTAAATTGACCGGACTAAAAGACATATACCTACTTAGAATCTTTAGATCGTTTGCAACGCTTTGTACATAGCTCAACTGGTTTTTTTATACAACTTCTTGATGGAACAAGCAGATGGCCCACCTGATGCTAAATGGTTACCATCGCCTATAGCAAAGTATTGCATTGTAGGTCACACTCGTTAAGAACGTGCTCTACAATGCACTCTTCGGCGTCCATCAACGTGAGGCATATAGGTGTACAGCCCCATGTGCCTGTAATTTTGCCGGCACCCACTCTATTCAAACTGGAACACAGTAAGCTGCTTGGCGGCAGAAATATTCATGGCGGTAGTAGGTACTGTGCCGGACGAGCCCTTCACAAAGAGCTCTACTGCTACAACTAAGTAAGTTTCATGGGTATTTTGTACATACCAATTATAAATACTTGTATTAGCTGTAATTTTCTTTTTAAATAAATGTTTATTTTATTTTATATTCGAATTAAGCGACACAGTTTGATGTAATGTAATTCAATGTAAAAAGAAATACTAAATAAATATAAATATTTGTGCACATTTTTACACAACATCATCTAGCCCCAAGCTAAGCACAGCTTTTGTTCTTGGTGGATGATTGAAATACTTAATACAATACATTCCATACTTAAATATTTTTTTATTATTTATATAAAATACCCAGAACACCTGGAATAAATATTTACAGATCATACAAACATTTATCTCTGCAAAATCCGACATTTATCAAACATGAGCGGGAATCGAACCCGCAACAACCTGCGTCGCAGGCGGACATTCACCCGCCGCACCACATCGGTCGTCGAATAGCGAAACTATTGCAAGCTTGTACCAAATGACTGATAGAATCCTTTTTTTTGTAAATACTTACATGCTTAGAATAATACAATTTAGCACCCAGACACAGAACAAACATCTATGTTCATCACACAAATGTTTGTTCTCGATAGGAATCGAACTCACCACTTACATACAGCACAGAAAGTAGGGCTACGAACTGAACTGTGACGGCTGCATCAATTCTGAATCAATATTTTGAAGTAATACTTTTTATGCAACTTCCAACAAGGTTGCGTTAAACGTTTAACACTACCATGGAGGGGGTATGAAAGCACTGGTCTTTCTTTAGCCAGTTACGTTTCGTATATTAAAGAAGTTTTAATTCAGTCGTGTGGTCTAAAGCACACTCGTTTTTTTTTAAACCTGTGCTGTCCCACTGCGGGTCAAAGGTCTGCCCCCATTTCTTTCCACCGCTTTCTATCTTTCCGCTTTTTGGGGGGGGGGGTGGGGGTTTAGGCCAAAACTCAACACGCTGGTCTAGTGCGGGTTGGTGGGTGGGGCGCCAGAGCTTCATTTGTTGTTTGGCAGGGGGATTTCGAGAGATGTTATTTGGATTCCCTTACTTCCCGAATCAATATTATAATACGAGTGCAAATACTAACCAGAAAGAAACTTGATGTAGCTGCTAACGTAAAACCAAAGAGTCGGGTGTCTGGTCCTGAAATTAAATAAATATTAACAGATAAAAATTTACCACCACCACATTTGGGTCGCATTATCAGCATTACACGTGTAATTACAGGCACATGAGGCTTAAGGTTAAACAAGTCGGTACGTTGTCCATATAAACGCTGTAAGCGTTTAATGTCTACTATTAATTAACGTGCGTCCGAAGTTAAGTTTAATACTGAATTATCTTATCGTTATCTAGACTTGTTACCCTATATTCTACAGTAAAATCAGATTACCTTGAAAGTTACAAGCGTCGAAAGATTTAGTACTAAGTCTTTCGACGCTTGTGGACAAGGTACCGACTTGTTTAACCTTAACACCTGTATGCCTCAGGTTGATGCATGCAGAGCAGTGTAGGCACGTTCACACGTTCCTACAAGGCAATGCTTTGTTATAGGCGATGGTAACCACTTAACATCAGGTGGGCCATTGCTTGTTCCATCAGCCAATTATATAAAAAAAATAGTAGTAGTAGAGGTCTTAGTGAAGGGCTCGTCTGGGGAAACACTACCACCATGCCTATTTCTGCAGCCAAGTTTGCTGTGTTCCGGTTTGAAGGGTGTGGGTGCCGGTGGTGTAATTACAGGTATACGAGGCTTAACACCTGTATACCTCAGGTTGATGGACGCAAAGCAATGGCATATAGTATAGGGCACGTTCCTAATGAACGAGACTTGCGAGGCAATGTTTTATTATAGATGATGCTAATCACTTAACATCGTGGGCCATCTGTTTGTTTTATCAGCAATCGCATAAAAAAAACAGCAATTTGCAAATATAGTGCCATGGGAAATAGTTCAAAAAAATAATGATAAATACATCACGACTTTAATCCCCAAGCACGGTAGATATCCGTGGACTACGAGAATGTCTAAAGGGGGTAGTTAGAGGTACGTCCAGATAGTACATTCGGTACGTACTTACCCACATTTTGCAGTAGTTAGTATACCATACGTGACAGGTTGCAAGCCCATCGCCTAAACTAGAATACTAACTGGTTTCCTCATGATGTTTTCCTTCACTGTTTGAGAGCACTGGAATTGCGCACATAAATTTTTCAAACAGAAAAGCCCATTGGTGCACGACTGAATTGAAACCCACGACCAAAGGATTATTCTATAAACATTTATCATGTATCGTATTATATGCTTGCCCTTTTATGCTATGAAAAACAAATACCTACAAAATAATATTCAAACCGTCTTAGTTTCGAGATTGGGCAAAAATGCTTTTTATAATAATAATAATAATAATGCTGGACAATCCACACAGCATCATCTAGCCCCAAGCTAAGCAGAGCTTGTGTTATGGGTACTAGATGACACATTACATGCATAGATATTTTTTATTATACATAGAAAATACCCAGAACACCTGGAGTAAATATTTGCAGATCGTACAAACATTTATCCCAAGGCAGGAATCGAACCCGCAACCTCCTGCGTCGCAGACGGACATTCGCCCGCCGCGCCACATCGGTCGTCAACTTTGTCTGTCTGTTCTCGCCTACAAGCCGCATTTTTCAACAGATTTGGACGAAAATTAGCACACAAGTTCCTTGATTTATTTAATTTTTAGTCGATTGCGTTATTTTATTGAGGGGCAAATAGGGACTGAAAAAGGGGAACCTTGATGTAGCGTTAATTATTGACGGATTTCAATCATATTTGAAAGGCCTAAAAACAAAAATGGGAAGTGGAGTGGGGAAAAAGAGGAAGTTTACTGTAGCGTTCTATATGAACGGATTTCAATTTTGGGACAGGGGAAAGAGTTGGTTATTGCATGGTTATACAGGCTCACGAGGTCTACTGTACCCACAGAACCACTAGTTTAATAAGTACTTACGGCCTTTTGTTTTTTTCGCAACTGATTTTATCTCGTTATAAGATGCTATGTCAACGATGGAGCAGTCTATATCCTTAGAAACATCTACTAACGGACAAGAATATACTTGACCAAAAGCATCTTGTCGTGGTGCGCCAACAACTGAAATTGAAAAATAATTTAAGTTTCAAAACTTGTGACACTGACTGTAGGGATGCAAACAGTTCTATTGACTGGAAAGGTGCAAAAAGTTCTAGGTACTATGAGTATTATCCAATGGACTGGAGGGGTGCAAACACTTCATAAGACCTCTAGGTACTACCGTTTTATAGACTGGAATGGTGCAAAGAGTTCTAAGTACTATATACTGCATTGTCTTATGGACTGGAGTGGTGCAAACAGTTCGAAGTATTACTATTCTATGAAACGGAGTGGTGCAGAGAGTTTAAGGTACGACTGTTCTATAGTCCATAGAACAGTGGACTGGAGGGGTGCAAAATGTTCTAGCTACGAGCATTGTCTTATTGACTGGAGTGGTGCAAACAGTTCTAGGTACTACTATTCTATGAAACGAAGTGGTGCAAAGAGTTCTAAGTACTACTGTTCTATAAGCTGAAGAGATGCAAAGAGCTCTAGGTACTACTATTCTTTCGGTCAGACTGGTGCAAAAAGTTCTAGATAAGTACTACTGTTCTATGTGTCGGTGCAAAGAGTTCTAGGTACTATTGTTCTATAAACTGGAGGGGTAAAAAGAGTTCTTGGTTCTACTATTCTATGGACTACAGGGGTGCAAAGAGTATCGTCAGATCTGTTATAGAACAGTGTCTGTAACTCCGAAGGGAATGGAGGGTGTGGTGATACCTAATTGTGCTGAACCACTGATGTCCTGGTATGCCATTGAGAAGCCAAACTCAGTTTTCGTTGCATGATCAGACGGTCTCAGTAAAGTGATTGCAGAATCATAGAATAATTTGTCAGATGCAGAACAAAACGCCCCGCACACCATCAGCAGAACTAAAGTCTTCATATCTAAAAAGAGAAAATAATTTAAACTATTAACAATCTTTACCTAAAAAGAAAATTAGAAATAAAGAAAAAAGGAATAGATTTATTTGACGCACACAAGTACATACACGAAATTTAAATAAAGGAAACAAAAAAAGACTACTTGCCAAGGTACCCACACAACTTACTTTACTAGATTAAAACTAAAACAATAAGTTGATAGAAAGGTATGGAAGAAGGTTATTAGGTACAGAGTTGTTCCTATATGTTGAGTAAGACAAACATGGTCAATAGCATCTCGCTGAAACGGGGCCTGTTTCAGCGAGATGCTATTGACCATCCATAAATGTATTATACGCAGTTGTGGTAGAGCTCGTCCGGGAATGTCGTAACACCATGCCTAACTCTGCCGCTAGGCAGCTTGCTGTGTTCCAGCTTGAAGAGGTGGGGGTTTGTGAAATTACAGGTATATGCGGCTTACCACCTACCTTAACCCGTTAGATTGATGAACGCAGACGTCTATTACTGGCTGCTTCTGATACTGCACGCCGTAATAGTAGTAGTCCGATTTGAAGAAGGTTGGTGCCGGTGAAATAACAAAACAACTCGGAACCCACCGAATAGAAATATGTATTTACACTATTCATAAAAAAACATTTATTCTAAAATCTCGTATTTCTAGCCAAATTAGCTGTGGAGATAGTATAGGTGGATAAGCCTACTCCATTTCTAACAAACACAAAATAAACAATACACTTCAAAACTCACCAAAAAGTTCCTTTCAGAAATTTATCACTATTCATAAAAAGATTTCTCTTAAAATATAGTACCTCTAGCCAACTAAGCTATGGGGATAGTATAGCTGGGTAAGCTTATTCCATTTCAAACATACACAAAAATAACATAGCACACTTCAAAACTCACCAAAAGGTTCCTTTCAGAAATTGATCACTATTCATGAAGAAGATTTCTTCTAATATCTTGTAACTCTAGCCAACTAAGGTGTGAGGATAGTAAAGCTAAACTACCCTACTTCACTTCCACTCAAACTCTATCCCAGGCAATTATTATTCCCGGTACCTTATTCCCGAACAGAGGTACGATTGAAAAGTTACAACTGACGCCGTGACTACAAAAGATGATGCATACTTTTTTTTTAAATATCGATATTTCAAAATGTACATTTACTTAACTTTTACAGTAATATCGTAACTACTGTGAGGTTTATATTATAATGTTCTTGTTTCATCGATGACTAACAGGTAAATGGTTTTATTATACAATAACAACATTATGAATAACATTATAAATGTATAATAACAGTTTTAGGGAAATTCCAACAGGTAAACTCTAATTAAATGTGGTTTTCATACGCAGACTGACAAATCGCATACAGACACATCCATATTGGACGTGATTTAGCTGAGAGGTAATTCAGTTGTTATGGGTAAAAGGTAACGGCTCATCATCAGGTGCAATCCGCTAGTTCCGCTATTTATTCTTACAAAACAACTAGTGGATACATGTGTGACCTTTTCCGGGTGTAGCTATTTTAAAACAAATTCCTTACCTTAGTTTTGTACCTATTGGAAGTTCTTAATACACCTCTATGCACCAAGTAAATATACCCTGAAAATTTAAAGCCTTTATGACCAACGGCTTAGGCTGTGCGTGGTGTATATGTCAGTCAGTCATTCAGGACAAAGATTATTATATTTGTTATATATATATACGTTATATATATATATATTATATATATATATATATATAGATATACAGGGTGTTCGGTTTCGGGACAGGGTTTTGAGAAGGACAGTGATGAACAAGTCCGAAACCACGCGAGCTATAGGAGTCATGTACTCAATTTATAAGAAAACAACAACTGCATATTTAGTTTTTTTTAAACCTTTTCACCTTTAATCTGGAGATTACAGGCGCGAAGTTATTAAATTATTTTTAAACATAGAATATAGGAAGATGGTAAAATTTTTTTTACTACTGCTGGTGGTATGGAAGTATATGGCCCATCTGATGTTAAGTGGTAATCATCACCTAGGTACAGTCAGCTGCACTAGATTGTATACGATTCGTAACTTACAGAACGGTTTTACTGCGTTATAATTAATATTTACAGGGCAAAAACTCAAAATTTTTGAATTTCTGTTTTTAAGGTTAAACAAGTCGGTACGTTGTCCATACAAACGCTGTAAGTGTTTAATGTCTACTATTTACTAACGTGCGTCCGAAGTTAAGTTTGATACTGAATTATCTTGCCATTATCTAGGTACGTTACCCTATACCCTACAGTAAAATCAGATTACCTTGAAAGTTACAAGCGTCGAAAGATTTAGTACTAAATTTTGTAACGGTTGTAACTTTCAAGGTAATCTGATTTTACTTAGCATATAGGGTAACGTACCTAGATAATGGCAAGATAATTCAGTATCAAACTTAACTTCGGACGCACGTTAATAAATAGTAGATATTAAACACTTACAGCGTTTGTATGGACAACGTACCGACTTGTTTAACCTTAAGGTTTTGATATCGTTTTGAAAGTTACGAATTGTATATATTCTAGTGCAGCTGACTGTACGTGCCTTACAATACTCTTGCATCCACCGACCTGCGAGTTCATCAAAGGACCCTTCCTTTTACACCCTGTATCAATCTATTTTGATGTATGCTTCATAGGTTATTTTTATATTGTGTTACTTGTTGGTGAATCTAAAAAGGGTTATACAAATATTTTATCCTGCCCTGACGCTTGTGTATTCTTCCTTAAGGATAAAGTGTGATATTAATACAATAATTAAAATCATTCCAGAATATTTTTTGTATGTGGGCATCATGAAGTGTGAGTGTGATTTAAATAATATTATTACAAAATTTATATTTTTTATTGGTACATAAAATAACTGGGTATGTAAACTTAGAGTTTAGCAACAAAGGTTTTGTTCCTTCCTTTTCGAATATCTCATAACCGCTTGACCCCGTATTAAAAACGTCAAAATAGGTTCAATTTATTCAAATACAAGTATTTATAATTGGTATGTACAAAATACATGTGAAACAGTTGAGCTATCTACAGACCGTTGCAAACGATCTAAAGGTAGCTCAACTGATCCAGATCAGTGCCAATCGGAAGCGTTCCCAAAACACTGGCTTTATTTATTTATTTATTTATTCAATATTAAGAGATGACTACTTACTTATCAGCAGCTTTTAGAGACCATTATAATAAGACCTAAAATAATAAAAATATGATAAATAATTTTGTACAAATTCATGGCCACCATAAAAATATAGGTACGCAAGTAAGTATTTTACTTGTGTATATTTTTACCGAAAGTACCCGAAGACAATGACCCCGAGTGGCAAGTTGTAAAACGTGTGGTCACTGACGCCGCAACGCTCATTTGAGCGCTTGGAGTGAGAGCATCATCAGTGTATGAATCAAAACTTTGTCCGTGATAAAAAAAACTCGGTGTACAGTTAAAAAGTAAAGCTAGGTGGCATTGTTAGTTTCTCACGACCCAGCCCTGAAAAATAGCCAAGTAATTTGAAAAATAGCCAAGTAATATAAGAATAGCCAAGTAATTTAAGACTTAGTTCTCATTGTTTGGCTTAGGTCTTTGGTCTACGTTCTCTAACATGGGCAAGTAATAAACAAATAGCTCGTGTTTCTCTCGCCAAACTCGTGCTTCTTTTTGCTTGTCAATGGTATATAGGTACTTGCTTGTAATTGTACATGGTACAGTAACACATTGTCACTTTCACTCCATCGTCTGTAGCATTATAAGGCAGGTGGTAGAGCACAGGGGACAACTCTCCTTCCACCCATGGTCCTGCCAACCTTGCGGTTATACGGACCGAAACAGCGAGCTCCGCACCACTAACAAGAGCGATGCTTTGCTCTACAAACTGTCCTAAGCACATGTCCCGCCACTCTCCCCCTTCTGGGGCATGACAGTACAGAACGTTCTTCATCGCCGGACTGCCCGACTCCGATCCGCCTGTAATCCCTCCCCACCCCAAGCTGACAATAATAAATATATACTTTTGAATAAATTCGAATATACGTGCCAATACTTAAATATGCTGTTATAATAGACTGATCAATACATGAATATACTAACGGAATTCTTCTAGCCGCCTCTTGTGGTGCCAGCCTCGGGCGAACTTTCTCAGTCGCCCGAAGTTGGCCACGCTGCTCACTAGATCTCCATAATGGATTGGACCCTCCTCCCCATTCGGCCGTGCGATCGCGCCTAGAAGGTCGTCGCGGAGGTCCGCATAGAGCGGACACTCCCACAAGACGTGGTCCCGCGTTTCCTCCAGCCCTCCGCATCCGCACGCACCCGACTGGCTCAGACCTAACTTATGCAACCTACTTCTAAAACACCCGTGTCCCGTTAAGATCTGGGACGTGACATGGTCCGGCTCCACCCAGCGCGCCTCCATGCGCGCACCCACGTCTGGGAAGAACCGGAACAGGTCACGACCCTTCTCCTCGCTGCTCCATCTATTCTGCCATGAGGCCATAACTTCAGCGTCAATCGTACCCCGCACTAGGCGGTGTACGTCCTTCGGCTGGCCCTCAACCTCAGCTAACCTACGCCCCGCCCTAACCAACGCCAGATCCGCTGGCAGAGCCCAGGGGACAGTCGAATAGGTGGGACATTGTTTAGATGGAGAACCCGCAATCTCATTGACTCTCCCCCATACGTTTGCAGGAAGAACGATTTTAAGCCCTTTCCATCCATCGACTTCCCGCGATCCTAACAATGTCTTCAGTCTACCGGGTAAGAGCGCGTCCTACACTTCGTATTCCGGTTCGTGGTCGCCACTCGAGAACCTTATTTCCCCAGCGGTTGTCAGTTCTACGAGCTGATTCTCATAGTTACGTTCACCTTGTTCGAGACGGGTCGCGGTAGTATCTTGTATACCCACTTTGCACATATCTTAGCCCAGTAACCCTGCCTTTTGCGCTGGAGGTGGTGGGTTCGATCCCCATACTGAGAACAAGCATTTATATGATGAACATAGATGTTTGTCCTGTGTCTGGGTGCTATATGTATTCTAAGTATGTAAGTACAAAATAAAGAAGTACTTATATAGGTAAGTATTTTATTAGCTATCTAGTTACCATAGTACAAGCGTTGCTTAGTTTGGGGTTAGATAGCGTTGAGTAAATTTTTGTCAATAATTATTTATTTATTATATAATAATAAATAATAATAATTAGAATTCTTTTCTTAGTACACCTCTACGCACCCAAAACAAATATAAAGACAAATATACCCTGACAATTCCAAGTCCAGTGGTTTAGGCTGTGCGTTGCCTATATGTCCGTCAGTCTGTCAATCAGTCAGGACAAAGATTCTTATAATCAGTATATATTTTCGCCAACAAATCGTATAATTTTTTTGAATATTTTATTCGTTTTTATAGTGAAGATTTTATATCATCCCAAAAATTATTTCCTCGAGTTGGATGAACCCACGGTCGCTACAGTACCGTAATGAAAAACATTCCAAATCTTATTTTCGTCGAGACATTTGAATCCTCGATAGCGAAGTTGGCTATCGCATCCCCGTATCAAGGGAAAGGTCGTGGGTTCGAATCCCACTCGAGGAAATAATTTTTGGGATGATATAAAATCTTTGTCACATAAAATATGTTTATTTGCAGGGACGTGGTTCATTGCGTGCCTAGCTTGTGTGAGTCCTGGGTTCAGTAACAAGCACTATCATGAACTTTCGAGAAGGATTTTCAGTACAGACCCGAGTAACTCCGGCGCTTTTTTTGGATTCAGTATATCCACTGTGCATAGCGGTTTAAAGTAAGTAGTCAACTGATATAGTAGACTGAGGTAATGGGCCTCCGATAGTAATTTTTTTTAGAATTGGACATTATATAGATTTTTTTTTCAAATACATACAAAATTCAATATAAAACCCAGACAGAGAACAAATATACTCATCACACAAATGTTAGTCCTCAGTGGGAATCGAACCTACAACCTATAGAAGGCAGATCTACTACTAAGGCTAGTCACTACTATACTCACCGCGTTACCAACTGAGTCGAGCGGCTATAAATCATTTCTCTATGTCTATCTCGCTCGCACTTGTGGATCTTATAGAGCCGCATAGTGATGTGCGTAAGATGGTTATAGGCGCATATCGATAAGAATAAAATCTGGGCCGTATGCTTGTTCCACCAGATATTTCTTTTACATGTCATTTTTTGTGGACCTGTATATACCCACCAGAATGGTGGGTACATTCAGCAAGACCATTCTGGTCGAGAGTAGGCAGGACAGGACCCATTGAAAGGAATTGGAGGAGGTCTATGCCAAAAGGCACACCGAACTTAGAGACCTATTTGTTACCCTATGTTTAAGAATTCTATTTCTAAGCCTTTTTTTACTGTTGCAAAGCAACAGCATGTCCTCTTGACACATAGGCCTGCAGTACTTTCCACTGTTGGCTGTCTCGTGCAACTCTAGTCCATAACGGGCCTGCAACTTGTTTGAAGTCGTCTGACCATCGTTTTCGCTGTCTGCCTTGGTTCCTTTTGGAGAAGACGCGAGGGGTCCAGTTGGTTAAACAGCTAGTCATGTTTAGGAATAAAAGGCTATTATTATTATTATTATATACCCACAACACTTGCTCGAGCCTCGATACCCGTACTAACATCCCCGGGCTAACATTGATGACGACCGGTGTGGCGCGGCGGGCGATTGTCCGCCTGCGATGCAGGAGGTTGCGGGTTCGATTCCCGCCTTGGGATAAATGTTTGTACAATCTGCAAATACTTATTCCGAGTGTTCTGGGTATTATATGTATAATAAAAAGTATCTATATATGTAATGTATTGTATTAAGTATATCAGTCATCTAGTAACCATAACACAAGCTCTGCTTAGCTTGGGGCTAGATGATGCTGTGTGGAGTGTCCAGCATTATTATTATTATAATAATTATTATTTCGCTATAACTTTGTGCAGATCTAAGCTAGTAATCGGAGCCCCACGTGCAGACTCCACTGGAAAAATATACACCTGTGAGCTCAACGATAATGACAACAAATGTATAAGTAACCACAGAACAAATATCGCAAGATGTGAGTTATAACTTATTATCTTACTTTTATTTTTAGATAGTAGGGGAGAGCGGGGTTGAACGTGCCGATTTTAAGAAATCACTCAAAATAACTATGAAAATGAAATCGAATATTTGCCTCATCCTATTTTCAAGCCTCATGCAAAATATATCGTAATTTTTGAATTTGAATTGATAATTGGCTATTTCGCAATAGTTTATTTTTGACACTCAAATTATTGAAACGAGACCTTGAGGCACATTTGACCCCGCCGTGGGGCGTGTTGTGCCCAGGCTGAGGTTCTTGTAAAGGGCTCTTTGTAAAGGGCTCAGTTTGAAGTACTACCACTATACCTATTTCTGCCGCCCAGCAGCTTGCCCCACCGTGAGCTCTTAGAGAACGATTGCAAACTGTCAAAAACAACGCCAAAATTACCGTTTCTATCGTGCTTGACGTGTGTGTGTGTGTGAGAGAGAGAGAGAGAGAGGGGGTGTACATATGTGTGTGAAATTACAGGCAAAGAAGGTTTCACACCTGTATGCCTGTAGGTAGAACCCAGGTGATCCCAGGAAGGTGGACGGTGGGTAAGAAAAGCACCTGTGAAAATGAAAATGAAAATTTATTTATTACTTTATGAAAAGATACATTTACATTACAGTACGAAAACTTTACATGGTGCTACAAAATTTACATATAGATAACTTATTTTACAGACAGCGAACAATAAACAGTTATTTTTCTATCAGCTCCTCACTAGGCATAGCCTGTATCGAGGAAACTTTGATACGATAGGGTTCAGGTATATTGCTAGGTCTATGAAGTTCAATAGATAAAAAAGAAAAAATATATAAATACATATTATTTTAACTAGAGTAAGTAATTATTAATAGTAATAGGTACGTAAATATAATTATACTGAAATAATGTAAAGAAATTCTAAAAAGAAAAGATTTTAAATTCTAAGATTTTCCTGTTTGATCGTAATTTAATGTAAATAACCATGCTATAATGTTTTTATATGGCAATACTTAGCAGCTAAAGTTAGTTTCGTCTGTGGTTTCGTTCATTATTTTATTTATTATAAACAGATGAAGACAAGGAGTCGTACCGCGATCTACCCTACTGGTATGGCGCTAAAGTCATGGGGACAGATGATTTTTTTGTAGTAAGTTTCCATTCAAAATAAACAACACTAATTACTTATATAATTTTTTTTCACGATGTTAAGTTAATAATATAATAAGGTATATATTAATTATGTTATAGCAGGTAATTAATTTATGTAAGTTTATTGAATTTTTAGAAATATTTTACCGCCAGCTTCTAAGTAATTATTCTTTTTAGTTCTTTCTTTGTGCACTACCGACCCAACCATTTTTCCACAATACCCAAAGGTTATCTGGAAGATAATGCTTCATAGCATTAAGTTCGCCTTTGTACTGTTATGTTTTTGTGCAATAAAGTATTTTCTATCTATCTATCTATCTATGTTCTAAGTTAGTGAGTTATTTATGTGCGCAATGTCAGTGCTCTTCAACGGTGAGAGAAAACATCGTGGGGAAACCAGAGCGATGGGCTTGCAACCTTTCACGTATGGAAAACTACATGTGGGTATCCTCCATGTGGGTCCTCTGACTTAGATATCCCCAGAGAATACTGAGTTGTTACTAGTACTTGGTAGACCCTAGAAATTTGACGGAAATTTGCTACCGTGCCTTAGGATTTAAAGTCGTGAGGCTGTTTCTGGTTTGGTTCTTATTTATTTATTTATTTCTTGGAAAACCAACAGCTTATACTAACTAAATAACATTGGGATAGAACCGGAAAGCCAATTAAAGATTTTCACGTATAGAATTTGGTTATAATACAATTGCTACTGTGAAAGTCCTGTTGAAATCTACAACATGATGAAAAAACAAGTTAAACATGATGAAAATTGCTAGTGTTACTAATAAATATACATATTTTATTCGCTATTAAAGAATTCACTGTTCAGACGCTGTCTAGCTGAACCAACACTCGTGCAGAATAGATCTAAATCTAGATGCTTATTCAGCTTATTGAAGTTTGCACTCGCTCACCACAGAAATGAGTTTTGCCTGTAGTTGTGGTTTTTGCAGAGCTTGTGTTACTAGAAGACTGATATACTTACTTAATACAATACGTTACATGCATAAAATAAAATTATTAGGCATAGAAAATACCCAGAACACCCGGAATAAATATTTGCAGATCGTACAAACATTTATTACAAGACGGGAATCAAACCCGCAACCTCCTACATCGCAGGACATTCGCCTGCCACGCCACATCGATCGTTTGTTGAGTTATCTCTAGATCGTTTGCATCGGACTGTAGATAACTCAACTGTTTCATATTTATTTTGTACATACCATTATAAACTTAGGTACCATTATAATTTCATTTGAAAATAAATGGAATAGGTACCAAATGAAAAAAAATGGTTGTTTGTAAAGTCGGTTAGCGACGATAATGTACGTGATAACGTCATAAGAAAACAATGTGCCTCTCTATCGCTTGTTCCGCGCTTTCGCTTGCACGCGCGGCTCAGGAACGTAACACTTTTTCGTGCGTGCAGCCGGCGTTCATCGATTTAGAAGACGTTATCACGTCAAAAATACGAAAGTTATTTATGAGAAGTCATATTATAATGTTATTATCTGTGTGGTTTTACAGGGGTGTGCGCCTTTGTCTCTCGACAAGTTAAGTATTACTGGTAAGTTAAAAAATCAATAATATGCAATACATTCCACAAGCATTGCCTATTTCAAACGTGACTACGCATCCCGCTTTGGGGGTACTGCCCCGTTTTCAGGTCATTTATCCCGCTGTCCTCAGGGAAGGCAAAAATGTCTCGATTTCGTAAACAGACTAACACATGGTGATCTAGTATTATGTTTTACTCTCTTCGCTCAAAGTCTGATAGTAATCCGATTATCCGACTCACTCGACGATTCAAAATGAATGAACTGGATACTTACCTACTGAAAACTACGATTCTACCAATTGAGAAACCTTCAAAGCTAATTTCTTATAATTTCTCCTTCCTTTTAACCTATTAAATTCCTCCTAATTCCTAGTAATTTCTAAAATGTAATAAGTATTCAGATGTACCACTGACTACGCTCAAAGAACCTTGAATGGGCACTTGGTACTAAGGTTCTAGGTAGAGGTTATTTACCGTATCTGAGGATTAAAAAGTTATAAAACTATTTATTTACCTGTACTTATACCTCAAAATCCACTAAACCCTCTATATCTTATGTGTTGTGGTATTTCAGCAAATAAAGACGGTCGTGTCGGCACTTACGGTCAATGCTACAAGGATCGTGATCAGAACACAGCCCCAGAGCAATTGGAGACAATACGAGGCAGCGAAAGAGAAGAAAATTACACACTATTTGGTTCGTGACATTCTATCTACGTTATTACAAAAAAATTAGGCATAAACGGTAACGGTAAATACTGTGAGAAAACCTGATTAATAAAGTTTTGTGTTGGGCCTCGGTAACCCATAGCTAAGTAGTCGTTTGTTTGGTACACTTACCGCGCAGTCACTCAAACAAACAATACAAAACTTCATCTATATTTTTTTGTATTAAGTGTTTGTAAGCGCACTCAAAACCAAAAAATATATATCAGAAAAAAAAACTTAGTAGGTACGTTCCAAAAAGTTATTGTCTATAAAGTCGATTTGCAGATGATAATTATACGTCGTAGCGTCATAAAAAACATCGTGCCTCTCTATCGCTTGTTCCGCGCTTTCGCTTGCACGCTCGCCTCAGGCGGAACGTAAAACATTTTCGTGCGTGCAGCCGCCCCGGCGGCGTTCATCGATTTATAAGACGTTATCACGTCAAAAATCATCTACAAAATATTTCAAGTATTCTAGAGCCTTACAGTATGTATTTATTTTCTTTTTTTATAGAGAATATGATGGACTCTTTTGGCTGGAGCTTATTTGTTGACCCTGACGGAACTATTTTAGTTGGTGGCCCCGCGGTAGTTCGTGGTAAGTTGGCTGTCTGTTGTACAAGCT
This sequence comes from Electrophaes corylata, assembly GCA_947095575.1. Lineage (NCBI taxonomy): Eukaryota > Metazoa > Arthropoda > Insecta > Lepidoptera > Geometridae > Electrophaes > Electrophaes corylata. Next base: position 3,059,330 of record OX352702.1, read on the forward strand.
AATGTTTGTTTTTAAAGTTTTTTTTGTTTTTTTTTAAATCGTGGACAATCCACACAGCATTATCTAGTCCCAAGCTAAGCAGAACTCTTGTGTTACGGGTACTAGATGACCTTATACTTAATACAATACATTACTTACATAGATATTTTTATCATACATAGAAAATACCCAGAACACACGGAATAAATATTTGCAGATCGTATTACATAACAATGTAACATTTATCCCAAGGCGGGAATCGAACCCACAACCTTCTGCAAACAGAAGGCCCACGGAATGTTGAGCGGTGGCGTTTGCTTATAATAATTACATTAATTAAGAGAACATCCTCAGCAGACGTATTTTACTGTCAAATTGTTGACTGCTAAAACATAGTCAAACCCTACTAATAATAAACTAGGCATAACCTCACAAAATATAAATAAATATTTGGGGACATTTTTACACAACATCATCTAGTCCCAAACTAAGCATTGCTTGTACTATGGGAACCAGATGACTGATAGAACTACACTACTCTTATATACAATTTTTTGTAAATATTTACTTAGAATACAATATAACACCCAAACATGTATGTTCATCAATGTTTGTTCTCGATGGGTATCGAACCCACCACCTACAGCGCAGAAGGCAGGGCTACTACAAACTGAGCTGTAACGGCTGTCATAGTTACATGTTAAGAAATTTCACCGTGCTTGTCTCTCTGAAATCTAATTTGAAGCTTCCTGTTAGTGCAAAAGACAAAACACGGTGTAACTATTCCATTGTTATGTCGAGTTTATTAATACCCCTGATATTTTTAATGGTATATTTTTTCAAGGACGTCTATTGATATATCCACCGGACGCTAAAAAGGGGAACTACATAAATGGAGAGAAATCTAATAACAAACAATTCAACTTTGGTAAGTAAACACCTCAATATACTTACCTTTTAACTATAAATCTTTAAGGTTAAACAAGTCGGTACGTTGTCCATACAAACGCTGTAAGCGTTTAATGTCTACTATTTATTAACGTGCGTCCGAAGTTAAGTTTGATACTCAATTATCTTGCCGTTATCTAGACTTGTTATCCTATATGCTACAGTAAAATCAGATTACCTTGAACAAGCGTCGAAAGATTTAGTACTAAACCTTAACAGACATGTTTAACCTTAAGTCAACTAATGAACAGCATTTCCTATCTTTGGAAAAATGATTTAGCGGGTGTAATAAGACTCCGAATAATCCTCCGAAACTCCTCCTCGTGTAAAGTTACCTACAACAAGGTCTGATAACATTTTGTGTTTCGAACGCACAGCTAGAGTCTACATCGGACCAGTGATGATGATGACCAGTGACCACCCCCCCCCCCCCCCCCAAACATGACATTTGGAGGCTTCGATAGATGACGGGTCACCTACAAAATCATAGCTAAAAGTCTGTCCGTATGGATATATACTTAGACAGCTACATTAGTTTATTCGAAGTGAGAAAAAAATGATAAACAGTTTTGATAAACAGTGCCTTAAACGTTTAACATTACCATGGAGGGGGTATAAAAGCACTGTTCTTTCTCTCTTTCTCTCATAGCCAGTTACGTTTTTTTATAGAAGTTTTACTTCAATCGTGTGGTCTAAAGAACACTCGTTTTTTTTATTTTAGGTTATGCTGTGACTACTGGAAGATTTATTTTAACAAGCTATAAAGTAGTCGCTGTTAGTTCCACGTTTGGATTCGGAGAGGTAAGCCCTGTTCTTATTTACTTTATTAAATATTAGCGGAACGCGCGCGAATTTGTACTTATTTATAATTTTCATAAAAACCTTAGCTGATGTACCTACCTACCATTGTATTGGTTGAATTTCGGGAATTCCTTTCTTAGTACACCTTTACGCAGACCTACCCAATCCTGAAAATTTCTAGTCAATACGATCACTAGTTTAGGCTGTACTTTGTCTATATGTCACTCAGTCAGTCACTCAGACAATCAGTTACTCAATCAGTCAGTAAAATCAGTCAGTCAGGACAAATTAACTTTAATATTCTAGCAGCGGCAATGAGCTTGCAACATTTGACGTATGTAATTGTGTAATGTGTTCTGGGTGTTTTCTATGTATAATAAAAAATATAGGAATATGCATTTAATGTATTGTAATATATATATCAGTCATCTAGTATCCATAAGACACTAGATACCATAAGCTCTGCTTAGCTTGGGGCTAGATGATGCTATGTGGATTGTCCAGCATTATTATTATTATTATAACTATCGTTTCAGATATCATTTTATCCTTTGAATCCAAGCAGCGGTACCAAGAAAAAGAAAACGAAAAAGGTTACTTACACTATAGGTGGTCGTAGCAGTATATCAGGGTTCTCGCTGGGTTCTATGTTCGGCGCTGCGCTGTGTTCTGCTTACTTGCAGCCAGAGACGGCAAAGGAGTCAGAGCGTCCAACAGACTTGCTAGTCGGAGCCCCTGCATTTGCAGATAAAGACGGCTACAACGTTGGAGCTGTATACATTTTTAACGGAACCAAGAGTTACGCCATGGAAGTGGTATGCTTTAGTTCTAAAGTACAGGCAGCTGCACTAGAATGTATACTTGTAACTTACACAACAGTATTATAGCGAAACAATAAACTCTTACACCTCAAAAACTAAAAAGTCATGATATTAGTTGATGACCCCCACTTATTTTTTTAATAATTGTCGCATAAACATTTTTAGCATCGCTATGAAAACATTTTGAAATTTACAAATTGTATACATTCTAGTTCTGCTGACTGTACATACTTAGAGCATTAAGACGATGCAAAATTCTCTGCAAAAAAACCCGTATTTCATGTGGTTATAATTCATTAACTAACAAGTTTGGATCGGCACGTCATTAACCTAAATAAGTACACCACTAGACATACATAGCCTTTTTCACAATAATTGCGATGCAGGAGATTGCGGATTCGATTCCCGCCTTGGGATAAATGTTTGTAAGATCTGCAAATAGTTATTCCGGGTGTTTTGGGTATTTTCTATATACTATAGTAAAAAATATCTAAGCATGTTTATGTATCGTATTAAATATTTCAGTCATCTAGTACCCATAACACAAGCTCTGCTTAGCTTGGGGCTAGATGATGCTGTGTGGATTGTCCAGCATTATTATTATTATTTTGCATACAGATGCAAACAAAAACGTAGGTTTGAAAGAGAACTGTCTTTTTTTTAATAAACCAACGATAGCATTTTTTTTTTTACTGACTCGACTAAAAACTATTTCTAATTGTCTATCGAATGACGGACAGGTGTCACAGACAAGAAAGAAGAAGCAACCAATTAAGTAGAGATAAACCCAGCTTTTAGTCCATATTCTTTGGATAAACCAGTCTAAAAATACCCGCCCCTCCACGGCATTTCTAAACTTTGACGTACAGAAAATTACTTTAAAATAGTCCTTGTCAGATAAATAAATACAAACACAGTAATAAAGAACAATTCACTTTGAATTATTGAAATAGTGGGGCGTGCAATTTAAGATTGGACGATCTCTACCTGTTTATATCTATACATAAATAAAATAAGTCGGAAAGTCTGTACCTATATTTAAGATTTTTTTTCTGAAATCTTGCTAATAGTACTTGAAAACCAAAAAAACCGGCAAGGGCGAGTTGGACTCGCGCACTAAGGGTTCCTATACAATATTTTTCTGTCCATCCAAAGGTTGTCTGGAAGAGATTGCTTTTAGCAATAAGACCGCCCATTGTACCTATAGTTTTTAAGTTGTTATTTTATAGTATACTTTTCACTACTTTAATGGTGTACAATAAAGATGTAATCTATCTATCTATCTAGTTACAAGAACGGAATGTACTTTACCGTAGCCATGTTAACCCAGCTACGAAAATAGTTTTTTTTTTTATATTCAACGGATTTTGCGAGCGGTTCAACTAGTCTTAGAATAAGGACTAAAGCATATTCTATGGTACCTATATTCTTGCTTTTTCAGCCACTATTCCACAAGAAGATTGATGGTTATAGCACAGGTTCATATTTTGGCAGTTCAATCATTAGCGTCGGTGATTTAAATAACGATGACTCTGATGGTATGTATTAAATAATTATAATATACTCTATTTAATTGAATTTTTACTTGATGATCACCGGTTCTTTCTTACGTCCCCGATGGGGAATAAAACATGGTAAGAGGTGACCTCGGAGCTCCACCTGATGTTAAGTGGTGACCATCACCTATAACAAAGCATTGCCTTATAGGTCAAGCACGTTATCGAAGCGCCCTACGATGCACTACCCTGTTTCCACCAACCTGCATACTGGTGTTAAGCCTCATCTGCCTCATAAGCCTCATCATAAACCTTACAAAGTCACAGACTTTACCTCTATAATATTAGTATATCCTAAGTATAATATTAGTATGTCTAGGCTTGGTCGCGAGGAACTGGCGCTTAGATTCACCTAGATTTAAGACGTTTCAAGATGATCCCTGCGGATATTACTGAATAAATGATTTTTGACTTTGACTTAAAAAGTAGTAATATTGGCTTCCTTCATTAGAAATCGCGATAGCGGCTCCTTACGAGGTTGATGGCCGAGGTACGGTGTACCTGTATTCTGGAGCTGATCTCATGAAGAAAGGCGACATCAAACCAATCCAGACAATAGTGCCGGAGTCAAAATTGTCACTTAAAGAATTTGGATACAGTCTCACTGCAGTGAGGGACTACGATGATAACGGTTGCAATGGTAAGGTTATATGAAGTAGCGGGGGAATCGAACCCGCAACCGCCTGCATCGCAGGTGGACGTTGGCCCGCCGCGCCACATCGGTCGTCAATATGTGTACAAGAATCTATGTCTTGACTGACTGACCTAACCATAAACGTAATGCGTCCTAAAAAAAGAATAGCGTCCTTCATGAAGGTTCGATTCCTCAAGGCCTTGGGATAAATGTTTGTACGATCTGCAAATATTTATTCCGGGTGTTCTGGGTTTTTAAGAGTAGTACGCCTATTCTGTAGCACCATTATGTATACCAATTATAAGAATCTTTGACTTCACTGACTGACCTAATTATGGACAACGCACAGCTTAAACCACTAATCGTAGACTTGGAGTTTTCAGGGTAAGTTTTTACCAACAAAATCGTAGGGACGATTAGTCATAATTTCAAGTCTTACTGATAAGTAAGACTTTTTTTTTTTTTAAATGGACAATCCACACAGCATCATCTAGCCCCAAGCTAAGCAACTTGTTGTATACTTATAGATAGCTTTGCCTTCACAGAACTGGCTATTGGAGCTCCAGAAAGTAACAAAGTCATGGTGCTAAGATGTATAGCTGCCATCACCATCAAACTACACAAGCTTAAAGAGCGAATATCCTCTGTAAGTTTCCTACAATTGGGATTTTGTTTTTTTTTTTTGCGGTAAATTGAAAGATCATATATAAGTTTTAAACAAAACTATTTTTTTATTTTTTTTTTCGCAATAATTCAAGTTAATTAAGAAAAAAAATTTTTTTAATCCAGTAGGTACCGGAAACACGCCGACAGCTCCCGAACAAACCCGAGCGGTTTTCACTCATTGCAATAGCCGTGTACGCTGTACCTACTGTTATTAGATAGCTATAACATTATGACGTCACTATGTGACAACAACTATGGTGATCAATCATGGCGCGTTTATAGTCACGTGATTTTTTTCTAAATTTTTAAGTTTTTTGCATTAAATACCAATATCAATATTATTAATAATAATGTATTCAAATACATAAAAAAATCAATTTTATTTTTTTTCAAAACCCCAATTTACTAAGTTTTAGCACAGAGTTCCTTCTCGTAATGAAATGCCTTCAAATTAAAGATTTGATCGTGTCAATCTACGAATGGTATTTTCATGGTATTTTTTGAAACTGACATTTCACACGTCCAATTCTTGTTTTTAATCTCGTCTCAGCTCAAATAACCGGCCAAGTGCGAGTCGGACTCGTGCACGAAGAGTTCCGTACTATAGTAAACACGGCAAAAAATCACGTTTGTTGTATTTTATTCTGTTGTTTGTTGTTATAGCGGCAACAGAAATACATCATCTGTGAAAATTTTTACTCTAACACGGTTCATCAGATACAGCCTGGTGACAGACAGACAGACAGACAGCGGAGTCTTAGTAATAGGGTCCCGTTTTACCGTTTGGGTACGGAACCCTAAAAAACGGTAGATTTGATAAGCAAATTATTATTATTAGATACTTATTATTATTAATTATCAGCAATGACCATATTTCTTTCAGACTGCTGGAAAAGATAGTAATGAAACCCTCGATGTGTGTTTAACTGCTTCATTCGCGAACAAACCAGCTGTAGTCGAAGCTGGTATGTATACATTCAAGGTCTACCATGAAAAACGATGATCAAATTTTTGTATTAACTTTCACTGCGTGGTATGCTAGGAAGCTATAACTCGACTATGAACGACTACTGATTTTTCCCGCAGTGTAACTCAAAACTTCGTTTATCGTTGTTCATGGTAGACCATAATTATCATCAGCATGAATAAGTCCACTCCTTCGCCGCCGCAAGAAGCTCTTCGCCGCCACCGCGCGGTCGTTGACCGTTGTATGGAATACATCGTTGGTTGATAAATAGGAATTGTGTAAGTATATGACTGCCAACCAAGTGGTATTTTAGAAGACCTTGTAGGTAACTTTTCACGTTCCTGGAGTATTCAGAAGGGTATATTCAAAAATTTGGATGTACCTACTTAGGTATGAATGTTTATGGTTCAATCACGCACGTTCTAACTTTGATGAAAGTCAGAATAAATATAGGTCTTAATTAACATATTTAATCCAGAAAACATTACAGAAATTGAACTACATTATAACTACTTTGTAAAAGGTTCATACAAAAAAACGGTAGGAACCTACCCGTAAGTTTCTTGCCAGTTCTTCTAGGCTTGGTCACAAAACTGGCGCTTAGATTCACCTAGATTTAAGACGTTTCAAGATGATCCCTGCGGATATTACTAAATAAATGCTTTTTGACTTTGAATGAAAAATACCGAAACAGCCTTAAATTATGATGTTTGCAAAATCACCGCCACGTTTTTGCGTTCAACTAAATCTGAGTTCCTCAGTGTTTTATTTTATCTGTTTGTTGTTTTTTCAGATATACAAGTGAATGTTAATATTGAACATAACGACGCTACACTGTCTAACTCTAAGAGCGCGAATGTTACAATCAAAGTTCTACGTAAAGATGCCACAAAGAACACAGGAGAATACTGCAATACTGTAACTCTGGTGAAACATGGATCGGTACGTTCTCGTAGGTATAAACCACATTAGACGTCCCAAGTGTCGTGACGCATCAGAAGCCTATCGGTCTAACTCTACATCTATACCAATTATAAGAATATTTGTCCTAACTAACTGACATATAGACAACGCACAGCCTAAACTATTGGTCGTAGAGACTTGAAATCTTCAGGGCGGGTTTATACGGCGCGAAAGCTTTCGCGCGGCGGCCGCGCGGCGGCGGTGTATTCGTCTTAGTACAAGAAGTGTGCTAGGAAAGGAATTTCTGAAATTTAATCTCGGGTACAGCGGGGGCTGTTTATATGAAAATAACTTTACACAGGCAAAGTCGCGCGTTTTGTTAGTTTTTATAAAAGTAACGGTCTGTGACAACCGACGCGAGACCACGAGGGTTGTGTCTGGTGTGATAATGCCATGAGGTGTTTTTTTATTTTTTTTATTTGACTTGTCGCTGGACCATGCAGATGGCTCACCTGATATTAAGTGGTTACCATTACCTCTAACAGAGCATTGCCTCGCAGGTCACGCTCATTATAAACGTGCCCATACGACGCACTACTTTGCGTCTAACCTGAGGATTGCTGGTGTTAAGCCTCGCGTGCCTGTAATTACACCGGCACCCACACCCTTCAAACCGAAACACAGCAAGCTGCTTGGCGGCAGAAGTAGGCGTGGTGGTAGTACTTCCACAGACGAGCCCTTTCAATATGAGCTCTTCTACTAAGTAATTCCACGCGAGCAAGCCTATAAGGACTAAAGGCTGAAGGATCTTTGTTATATGTGGTGGCTACCAGTTAAAATCAGGTGGACAACCTGCTTCCTTCAGAAGGCTGCATAAAAAAAATACTCTTCCAGACAGGTGACTACAATAAAGAGATCATGTACGACTTGAAAGCTTCTTTGCAAAATAGCCTCGTCAACAAGACTGATTTGCAAAGCTCCGATGTGATACTAAATGAACACAGCCAGTTAGAAGAGGCTGGCAGCATATGGGTACAGGAATGTGGCATGCAGAAGTGCGTGCCAGATTTGCATATGAATGTTTCATTTTCTACAAAGTAAGTAAACATGTAAATAAATAGGAAATACATAGATAATGCAAAACTACACAATGCTATCTAGCCTCAAACTTAAGTTTTTTTGGTACTTACTAATATTTATTTAACTGCCACGCGGGCGAAGCTGCGAGCGGCCGCTAGTTACCTATATTGGCACTGCCACTTTAACTTGCTGATTCTGAGAGCTGTCAGTGACCTTGGTTCTTCTTAATTTCTGTGATAGATTTCTTAATTTCTAATTCATGAAGTAATTAATTTAATTTGACTAACATATTTTAGGAGCCCGTACGAAATAGGTTCGTCACCATCGATCAACGTGACAGTGTCGGTTCTGAACCAAGGTAATGTGTCATACGACGGGTGCGTGCGCGTGCGCATTGTTGGGGCGAGGGTACCACGTCCGCCGGATGTGTGTATCGTAGATGAGAGTCGAAACTACCAGCTACTGTGCACTCCAAGACAGTTGCTACGGAAGGACATGCCACCTTGGGTATGTTTCATTTCATTTTTTTATAGTCTTATTACATGCTATATAAGTAACCCCACTTTGGTGACCCCAACGTAATAATGCTACGCATTAATTTATATTTAAATTGTAGATCATAGAAACAATCTCCGTGGACACGACGCAGTTTACAAATGAGAATAATCATGTCGGAATAACAGTAGAACTGTACAACGAATGCAACAGTACTGTGACTGAGGATAAAAGCGAAGTGTTTAAATTATTTGCTGATCCAGAACACATAGTCATTAATAGGTAAGTTAAGGTTACTTCCACGGCCGCCTACAAGACACCGCAACACGGCGAGTCACGCAGCAGACAAAAAATAACTTATATATACAAATAATAATAAAAGTAACTCCTCAGATCTTTTAGTATCAAGTACTTTTTCGAAATTCTTCTTAGAACGTGCAGAGGTAAGTACATTTGGTAATTGCCACAGGCAATTCCTAATAATTAGGTAAAGTTTTCTTTTCTTTTTGTGTAGTTTTAGAACATAATTATGTATATTTATTCTTCAAGGTACTTATGGATGTGCATGCCTCCAGCTTCCTCATATGGAAAATGCAGATTCTGAAAATGCCAATATTTAGTTCATATTTAGTACCATCATAGATTACAACCATAATTTAGGTGCCAAAAAAACAACGACGCTACAAGCCTTTGAAGGTGTGTTAGCTGAAGTAACATGCCACCAGCTTCCTCATTCAGTGTGGGCAAACGAGTGCTGATAGAGCTATAGAATAAACGCTAGCATTTAGTACCAGATTGGTGCACTAGGTAGCAAAATTTCCAAACCTGCAGCTAAAAAACTCTCGGAGTTATAAGACTTCATCAACGTGTAAGCTGACGTACCGTTATTTCAGCACGCACATGCTGGTTCTCTGAAACGGCTGCAGCTATAGACACGGTTGATATCTCCAGATTCAGTGCACAATTGGTGCCAAAGGTACCAAATATTTGAGGCTTCTAGGTTCAAAACTCTTTGAACTACAGGCTTTTAGCAACGTGTAAGCTGGAGAAACGTTTCTCCAGCTGACACATGCTGGATCTCAGAAACGGTAAGAGATAGAGATTCGGTTGATATCTCCAGATGTCAATATGAATTAGTGCACTTGGCACCAAAATTTTGGAGTCTCTAGGACCAATAGTTACATCACAAGAAGCAAAAAACCATTTAACGGTCAACAAATTCAAACCAGTTTTCGCTTCTATAAAAGCGCGGCGTTGCCGCTCTGCACGCTACAATAGCGAGCGAACATTATGCTTGTTCTCTGTCTGTTTTTATATCTGTCTCTGGATACAACGTGTGTTGCCAGTTCAGTTTTAGTAGGTCGATAGTTTTATTCGAGTCTTGTCAGAACAGGTATTATAGGTACGAGGTACTACTAAATAGGTACTTTATTTTGTCTAGTTTAACCAAATAAAATAGGAACCTAATTAGGAAATTGGGTTTGTATGTACTCAAATAGTTGATTTGACGACCGATGTGACGCAGCGGCCTGTGACGCAGAAGTTTGCGGGTTCGATTCCCGCCTTGGAATAAAATGTTTAAACGATCTGCAAATAATGAATCCGGGTGTTCTGGGTATTTTCTATGTTTAGTAAAAAATATGTATGTATTTTTGTAACGTCAGATTTGGAATTCAAAATGGTGGGTGCAAATGATGGTACAAAAAACTGACATGGGTGTCTTTTTCGACTAATTTGGGGGTGCTGATTACGAATATCTGGTCAAATTTGAAATTCAAAATGGCGGGTACAAAAAATGGTACAAAAAACTGACATGGGTGTCTTTTTCGACTAATTTGGGGGTGCTGATTACGAATATCTGGTCAAATTTGAAATTCAAAATGGCGGGTACAAAAAATGGGACAAAAAACTGACATGGGTGTCTTTCTCGACTAATTTGGGGGTGCTGATTACAAATATCTGGTCAAATTTGAAATTCAAAATGGCGGGTACAAAAAATGGTACAAAAAACTGACATGGGTGTCTTTTTCGACTAATTTGGGGGTGCTGATTACGAATATCTGGTCAAATTTGAAATTCAAAATGGCGGGTACAAAAAATGGTACAAAAAACTGACATGGGTGTCTTTTTCGACTAATTTGGGGGTGCTGATTACGAATATCTGGTCAAATTTGAAATTCAAAATGGCGGGTACAAAAAATGGTACAAAAAACTGACATGGGTGTCTTTGTCGACTAATTTGGGTGTGCTGATTACGAATATCTGGTCAAATTTGAAATTCAAAATGGCGGGTACAAAATTGGTACAAAAAACTGACATGGGTGTCTTTCTCGACTAATTTGGGGGTGCTGATTACGAATATCTGGTCAAATTTGAAATTCAAAATGGCGGATACAAAAAATGGTACAAAAAACGGACATGGGTGTCTTTTTCGACTAATTTGGGGGTGCTGATTACGAATATCTGGTCAAATTTGAAATTCAAAATGGCGGGTACAAAAATGGTACAAAAAACTGACATGGGTGTTTTTTTCGACTAATTTGGGGGTGCTGATTACGAATATCTGGTCAAATTTGAAATTCTAAATGGCGGGTACAAAAACTGGTACAAAAAACTGACATGGGTGTCTTTTTCGACTAATTTGGGGGTGCTGATTACGAATATCTGGTCAAATTTGAAATTCAAAATGGCGGGTTCAAAAAATGGTACAAAAACTGACATGGGTGTCTTTTTCGACTAATTTGGGGGTGCTGATTACGAATATCTGGTCAAATTTGAAATTCAAAATGGCGGGTACAAAAAATGGTACAAAAAATTTGAAATTCCCCCAAAAAAAGACCCCATGTAAATTTTTTGCACCATCAGTTGCACCGTCATTTTGAATTTCAAATCTGACCAGATATTCGTAATCAGCACCCCCAAATTAGTCGAAAAAGACATCCATGTCAGTTTTTTGTACCATTTTTGTACCCGCCATTTTGAATTTAGAATCTGACCAGATATTCGTAATCAGCACCCCCAAATTAGTCGAAAAAGACACCCATGTAAATTTTTTTTACCATTTTTGTACCCGCCATTTTGAATTTCAAATCTGACCAGATATTCGTAATCAGGACCCCCAAATTAGTCGAAAAAGACACCCATGTCAGTTTTTTGTACCATTTTTTGTACCCGCCATTTTGAATTTCAAATTTGACCAGATATTCGTAATCAGCACCCCCAAATTAGTCGAAAAAGACACCCATGTCAGTTTTTTGTACCATTTTTGTACCCACCATTTTGGATTTCAAATTTGACCAGATATTCGTAATCAGCACCCCCAAATTAGTCGAAAAAGACACCCATGTCAGTTTTTTGTACCATTTTTGTACCCGCCATTTTGAATTTAGAATCCGACCAGATATTCGTAATCAGCACCCCCAAATTAGTCGAAAAGACACCCATGTCAATTTTTTTTACCATTTTTGTACCCGCCATTTTGAATTTCAAATCTGACCAGATATTCGTAATCAGCACCCCCAAATTAGTCGAAAAAGACACCCATGTCAGTTTTTTGTACCATCTTTTGCATCCACCATTTTGAATTTCAAATTTGACCAGATATTCGTAATCAGCACCCCCAAATTAGTCGAAAAAGACACCCATGTCAGTTTTTTGTACCATTTTTGTACCCGCCATTTTGAATTTCAAATTTGACCAGATATTCGTAATCAGCACCCCCAAATTAGTCGAAAAAGACACCCATGTCAGTTTTTTGTACCATTTTTAGTACCCGCCATTTTGAATTTCAAATTTGACCAGATATTCGTAATCAGCACCCCCAAATTAGTCGAAAAAGACACCCATGTCAGTTTTTTGTACCATCTTTTGCACCCGCCATTTTGAATTTCAAATCTGACCAGATATTCGTAATCAGCACCCCCAAATTAGTCGAAAAAGACACCCATGTCAGTTTTTTGTACCATTTTTGTACCCGCCATATCAGCACCCCCAAATTAGTCGAAAAAGACACTCACGTCAGTTTTTCGTACCATCTTTTGCACCCGCCATTTTGAATTTCAAATCTGGCCAGATATTCGTAATCAGCACTCCCAAATTAGTCGAAAAAGACACCCATGTCAGTTTTTTGTACCATTTTTGTACCCGCCATTTGGAATTTCAAATCTGACCAGATATTCGTAATCAGCACCCCCAAATTAGTCGAAAAAGACACCCATGTCAGTTTTTTGTACCATCTTTTGCATCCGCCATTTTGAATTTCAAATTTGACCAGATATTCGTAATCAGCACCCCCAAATTAGTCGAAAAAGACACCCATGTCAGTTTTTTGTACCATTTTTGTACCCGCCATTTTGAATTTCAAATTTGACCAGATATTCGTAATCAGCACCCCCAAATTAGTCGAAAAAAACACCCATGTCAGTTTTTTGTACCATTTTTTGTACCCGCCATTTTGAATTTCAAATTTGACCAGATATTCGTAATCAGCACCCCCAAATTAGTCGAGAAAGACACCCATGTCAGTTTTTTGTACCATTTTTGTACCCGCCATTTTGAATTTCAAATTTGACCAGATATTCGTAATCAGCACCCCCAAATTAGTCGAAAAAGACACCCATGTCAGTTTTTTGTACCATTTTTTGTACCCGCCATTTTGAATTTCAAATTTGACCAGATATTCGTAATCAGCACCCCCAAATTAGTCGAAAAAGACACCCATGTCAGTTTTTTGTACCATCTTTTGCATCCGCCATTTTGTTTATTTGTACTAGACAAAATAAAGTACCTATCTAGTAGTACCTCGTACCTATAATACCTGTTCTGACAAGACTCGAATAAAACTGTCCACCTACTAAAACTGAACTGGCAACACACGTTGCATCCAGAGACAGACATAAAAACAGACAGAGAACAAGCATAATTTTCGCTCGCTATTGTAGTGTGCGGAGCGGCAACGCCGCGCTTTTATAGAAGCGAAAACTGGTTTGAATTTGTTGACCGTTAAATGGTTTTTTGCTTCTTGTGATGTAACTATTGGTCCTAGAGACTCCAAAATTTTGGTGCCAAGTGCACTAATTCATATTGACATCTGGAGATATCAACCGAATCTCTATCTCTTACCGTTTCTGAGATCCAGCATGTGTCAGCTGGAGAAACGTTTCTCCAGCTTACACGTTGCTAAAAGCCTGTAGTTCAAAGAGTTTTGAACCTAGAAGCCTCAAATATTTGGTACCTTTGGCACCAATTGTGCACTGAATCTGGAGATATCAACCGTGTCTATAGCTGCAGCCGTTTCAGAGAACCAGCATGTGCGTGCTGAAATAACGGTACGTCAGCTTACACGTTGATGAAGTCTTATAACTCCGAGAGTTTTTTAGCTGCAGGTTTGGAAATTTTGCTACCTAGTGCACTCATCTGGTACTAAATGCTAGCGTTTATTCTATAGCTCTATCAGCACTCGTTTGCCCACACTGAATGAGGAAGCTGGTGGCATGTTACTTCAGCTAACACACCTTCAAAGGCTTGTAGCGTCGTTGTTTTTTTGGCACCTAAATTATGGTTGTAATCTATGATGGTACTAAATATGCACTAAATACTGGCATTTTCAGAATCTGCATTTTCCATATGAGGAAGCTGGAGGCATGCACATACTTATGGAACTCTTAATAGGTTTTGGTCGCGAGGACTACCTACCATTTAGATTAGCCTATTTAATAAGCTTCGAAATAATCCTTGTGATTTTACTATCCTGGCGTAGTATTATAAGTCAGGACGACTTATAATACTTAGGAGGATATGGAGGGGTCCATTACGTCCCACTGATGTTGTGACTAAGAGGTAACAAGGGGAACGTATCCGGAGAGGCGCAACAGCATCTCCAACGTTGACACTACGATCACCAATTCACCTATCACGCGTCGTGACTACGGCAAACTGATATGAGGAGGACTACGACTATTGTCATCAACGTACAGTCAGCTGCACTAGAATGTATACAATTCGTAACTTTCACAACGGTATTGCAGCATAACAATGAACAGTTACACCTCAAAAACTAAAAATTCATGTAAGTAGTTGATGACCTCACTTATTTTTTGAATAATTGTCGTGTAAATATTTTTAGCACCGCTGTAAAACCATTTCGAAAAAACGAATTGTATACATTCTTGTGCAGCTGACTGTACATAGTTCATTGCTAGCAGGTCTCTCCCAAGACGCGCCACTGAACCCGGTCTTCGGCCCTTCTTATCCAGTGTTTGCCAGCTACATGTCGCAGATTATCGCCCCACTTCGCCGTAGGGCTCCATAAACGCTTACCGCAACGCGGTCTCCACTCAAGTATTCGTTTGCTGCAACGATTGTCGTTTCTACGGCAAACATGGCCGGCCTACTGCCATTTTAGTTTGCTAATCCAATCCGCTGAGATTATCTGACAAATCAGATAATCTCATTTCGGATTCTATCCTTTAAAGAAACTCCGAGCATAGCTCTTTCCATAGCTAGCTGAATGACTTTCAATTTGTGGACAAACCCTACTGTTAATGTCCATGTTTCGGCAACATAGGTTACATAGGTCATAACGGGTAGGACACACTGGCTGAAGACTTTTATCTTCAAACATTGGGGATGGGTGACGAAAAGACTTGACGAAGTTTTTCAAATGCAGCCCAGCTCAGCTGAATTCTCCGGTTTAGCTCTCTCTCAAAGTTGTCTCCCAAACGCAGGGTCTGCCCGAGGTAAACATACTTCTGCACAACTTCGAGAGGCAGTCCGGCGACGATGATCGGCTCTGGGGTAATGACGACTGATGTGGCGCGGCTGGCGTATATCCGCCTGCGACGCAGGAGGTTGGGGGTTCGATTCCCGCCTCGGGATAAATGTTTGTACGATCTGCAAATATTTATTTAGGGTGTTCTGGGTATTTTCTATGTATAATAAGAAATATCTATGTACATAATTAAGTTTATTAGTCATCTAGTACCCATAACACAAGCTCTGCTTAGCTTGGGGCTAGATGATGCTGTGTGGATTGTCCAGCATTATTATTATTATTAATGCGATTGTCCAGGGACTATGTCTATGACTTATTTATGTTAATATTGACAAATATGTTTTTTTGATTTTGATCTTTTAGACAGACAAACGACGGTGAATTAAGGAGTAACCTGGTGAATTTAACTAGAAGTGACATAAAAGCGCAAAAGGCCATTGTGCATATTTATACGGTACTATATATTTTTTCCAATAACTTATGTTTTTCACATCACAATATTTTTTATAATACTACTAACCTACACCAAGTACAAAAGTCTTGACTGACTGACCGCATAGCATACTTACTAAATAAATAAATATTTACACTTTTGGGGCTAGATGGCGTTGTGTCAAATGTATGTCAATGTTTATTTATATTTAACACATGAAACAGTTGAACTATCTGCAAACCGTTGAAAACGACCAAAAATACAGCACTGTCACATATGCGAACTCTGTTCTGATGACGTCTATCGGCGATCTCGCTCTCTCGTTCTTAGTCAAGCGAAAGAGGTGGCTTTCAGTAGTAGTAGAGCTCTTAGTGAAGAGCTCGTCCGGGGAAGTACTACCACCATGCCTATTTCTGCCGCCTGTCTGTCTGCTGTGTTCCGGTTTGAAGGGTGTGAGTGCCGGTGAAATTACAGGCACATGAGGCTTAACACCTGTATGTTTTAAGTTCCTAACGAACGTGACCTGTATGGTAATGCTTTGTTGAGTGGTAACCACGTAACCTCAGGTGGGTCATCTTCTGACAAATCAGGCCAAAAAATGGTGTCTCGCATTCCAGTAAGGCAAAGTTAATGTGGCCGTGTTTTGCAGGTTGATGGTGATGATTATGATAAAAAAGTAAAACATTATTTATTAATTGTCTTATGCAGATCAGTAACGATGGGCCTACGACCTGGGTGAACCTGAAAATACATATGTTAGTACAAAAGCAAGATTTCGTCACTACAGATGTTTATGTAAGTATATTTTTACCCTAGAAACCAGTAAAATGTATTATGTATACCTTGTTATATATTTGTACTGACTGATTGACTGACAAATAGACAACGCACAGCCAAAACCACTGGTCATAGCGACTTGCAATTTTCAAGGTGCATTCATCTTGGTGCATAGAGATAGAGGTACATAAAAAGATTTTTTGACAGTTTGCAATGAAAGTCTATCAAAAATTCGTCACTGAGACGTTATTAAATCTAAGTTGCGTTTGTTCTTATCACACTCAAATCTCCGCCATTTTTTCTAAGTTCAGTAAACACTTGACATTAGCAAATTCGTGACAACCCTCAGCCGCTGAAAAGCCACATGATAAAAGAAGAAGTTGCGTTTGAGTATTCTGGCGTAAATCTATTTGATTGTTAACCAACTGGTATTCTATGAGACCTTGTTCTAGGTAACTTTACGTGTTCTTTCAGTATTCGGAAGAGGTTTTATTACACCCGGTATTATATATACAGCGGCTGAACAGTGAATTCTTTAATAGCGAATAAAATATGTATATGTATTAGTAACACTAGCAATTTTCATCATGTTTAACTTGTATTTTCATCATGTTGTAGATTTCAATAGGACTTTCACAGTTAGCATGTGTATCATAACCAAATTCTATACGTGAAAACCTATAATTGGCTTTCCGGTTCTATCCCAATGTTATTTAGTTAGTATAAGCTGTTGGTTTTCCAAGAAATAAATAAATAAAAATAAATAAACTTTAATATTATGGCATTATGCTGAGATGGAACCTTTTCAACCAATATTCATATTCAAATGGCACAGTGTGGTGTCGCCTACCCAACCTTTATAGATTTATATCTTTTATTACTACTATTGTTTTATTATTATGTTTTTGTGAGCTAGGTAGGGTAGGTTTTAACTATGTGTTTTAGGGTATTTTTAAGTGTAGGCACCTGCTGGGGTGTCTCTGTGTGTGTGTGTTGTGTTGAATAAATATCTATTCTATCCTATTCTAATATTTTCTCAGATACAAGAACAGTTGTGTCAATCGGAGGAAACAACAGACTCTAAAGAAACTTTGAAGTTCTCGTGTTTAGTGCCGAAGCTTGACAGCCACGGATTAATCGAAGCCAAAGTGAACATGCGGGCTGTAGCTGATAAACTAAGTAAGAATACATATTTTTTTTTGTGGCATCTGTCCGTCTTGCGGACAATTTTGCCAATGTCAAGTGGGTCGAATAAAATACTTTAGTCGAGTCGAGTCGGTAAAAAAAGTAAAGTCGGCTGTCATTGGTTTTGAAGAAAAAGATAGCGTTTTTCTTCAAAACCAAAAGGAAACATATTTGTTCAAATCAGGATGCCACATAACACACTTTCATTTCAACTGTTCACACTTGTGCTAAGACCTCAAGTAATGATGGTTAAAATACCACCGAAATTACCCATCAGAACTTAAAATAACACTAGAAAAACAATTAAACTGAAAATACAATGTTGCTTCCAAAGATGACAGAAACGAATCTACATGAGCGTTACTGATATCTTATTCCTTTGTCAGAGTGAAGTCATTTTCATACGTACTTCAACTCTCGCTGAACCCATACCGATAATTCCTTTTTTCTTCTCTTCTCTATGGCACCTGTCCATCATTAGATAGACAAATTTTGTAAATGCCAAATGGATAAAACAAATCGTTTTTAGAAGTCCAACCAGAAAAAAAAGTAAGGTCCGCTGTCGTTGGGTAAAAAAAGAAGGCATTTCTTTTTAGAACTCAAAAGAAACATTTTCGATCATATCTGGATAATAACAACAATCAAACACAGCAGCATTTAGCCCCAAGCTAAGCTTGTGTTACGGGTACTAGATGACTGATATACTTAATACAATACATCACATACTTACATATCTATTTTTTATTATAAATACATAGAAAATACCCAGAACACCCGGAATAAATATTTGTAGATCGTACAAACATTTGTCTAAGGCGGGAATTGAACCCGCAACCTCCTGCGTCGCGGGCGCACATTTGCCCACTGCGCCACATGCCGTAAGGGGGTAGTCAGAGGTACGTTCAGGTAGTACATTTGATCTGTAAAAAGATAGGCTCGTCCGGGGAAGTATTACCACCATGCCTATTTCTGCCACCAAGCAGCTTGCTGTGTTCAGGTTTAAAGGGTGTGGGTGCTGGTGTAATTGCAGGCACACGTGGATTACCACCTGGATGCCTCAGGTTGATGGACGCAGAGTAGTGCATCGTAGGGCACGTTAACTAGCGTGGCCTGCAAGACATTGCTTTGTTATATAGGTAATGGTAACCACTTAACATCAGGTGGGCCATCTGCTTGTTCCATCAGCAAGTCACATATAACAAAAACGTTGTATGGTCTACCCACGCGTTAACAACTTATTGTGATTATTTTTTACAGATGATAGAATTGGCAAGGAGTTACTAACTGTTACTTCTAATATCACAGTGTATCTTGGTTCAATTGAGAAGCATGCAAAGTAAGTATAACGTGGTTTTTTTAGTTTAGTAATGTGCGTTTTGAAGGGTGTTAGTAGTAGTAGAACTCTTAGTGAAGGGCTCGTCCGGGAAGTACTACCACCATGCCTATTTCTGCCGCCAAGCAGCGTGCTGTGTTCCGGTTTGAAGGGTGTGGGTGACGGTGAATGAAGTTGCAGACACATGAGGCTTGACACCTGCATGCCTCAGGTTGATGGACGCTGATCAGTACATTGTAAGGCACGATTTTATAACCTGAAAGGTATGACCTTTGCTATAGGTGATGGTAACCATTTAACATCAGGTGGGTCATCCGCTTGTTTTATCAGCAATGACATAAAAAAACCATGTAAATAAAATAGAAAACCACATAATAAAAAATGTAATTATATGCACAAGAGGCTTTATATTTGAGGCTGCAAGTTGATAGACGCAGAACAGTGCATCGTAAGGCACGTTACCAACGTGCGTGACCTACAAGGCAATGCTTTGTTATAGATGATGGTTACCACTTGACATCAGGTTGACCATATGCTATACAGTGTGGTTTTTGAGAAGAGCGGTGATGGACGCGCGAGCTAAAGAAGAAGAGTACTCTTTAGCTCAACAACGTTGTTGTTACTCCTATCACGACTTTTCTTTAACTCGCGTGGTTTCGGACTTGTCCGTCACCACCCATTTAAAAAAAAACATCCTGTATACATAAACAGCTTCATTTGTTTAGCAACAAAGTGCGATAAAAATTATAAACAGTTTTAAGCTCAACCTAACAACAATCTTGTCACATAATAAATAATGTCACTAATTGTCAAAACAATTTTTGCGGAGACGGATTTTTTGCGCCGACCCTATATCAAGGGGTATCATTGATGGAATAAATAAATAAATGTTTGTGGCCATTTTTACACAACATCATCTAGCCCCAAACTAAGCACAGCTTGTACTATGGGAACCAGATGACTGATAGAATACTTATACAACTTCTTATACTTATACTTATACTTATATACTTTTTTTTTGCAAATACATACTTAGAATACAATATAACACCCAGACACAGAACAAACATCTATGTTCATCACACAAATGTTTGTTCTCGGTGGGAATCGAACCCACCACCTACAGCGCAGAAGGCAGGGCTACTACGAACTGAGCTGTGAAGTATGTGAATGGAAGTATCTATATAGTTGACTTGCCTGGCCTTGACTGGCCTCTCGGCTCAGTTAGTAGTAGCTCTGCCTTCTGTGCTGTGTAGGCCGTGGGTTCGATCCCCACCGAGAACAAACATTTGTGTGATGAACATAGATGTTTGTTCTCTGTCTGGGTGTTATATTGTATCCTAAGTATGTATTTACAAAAAAAAAAGTATATAAGTATTCTATCAGTCATCTGGTTCCCATAGTACAAGCTATGCTTAGTTTGGGGTTAGATGATGTTGTGTAAAAGGTCCATAAATATTTATTTATTTATTTATTTAGTTACCTACTTAATATTATACGGTTCATAAATTGTATTTCCTTTACAGCATAACAAACGAGTTGAGACTCGTGGAAACCAATGTACCTATTTGGATTATCATCGTAGCTTCTATTTTGGCATTAATACTACTTGTAATCATTTTCTTAATTCTGAGAGAGGTTAGTTTAATTTCTACGTAAACTTGTCTAGTTCGTATTTATTTAATTAATTAACTAGAACGGTTATCTTCCGGCGACCACTTACACTAGTTAACATACATAATAACATACATTAGATTGTTTGCAACGGTCTGTAGATAGCTCATCTGTTTCACATGTATTTTAATAATAATAATAATGCTGGATAATCCACACAGCATCATCTAGCCCCAAGCTAAGCAGAGCTTGTGTTATGGGTACTAGATGACTAATACTTAATACAATACATTACATACATAGATACTTTTTATTATACATAGAAAATACCCAGAACACCCGGACTAAATATTTGCAGATCGTACAAACATTTATCCCAAGGCGGGAATCGAACCCGCAACCTCCGCGTCGCAGGCGGACATTCGCCCGCCGCGCCACATCGGAATTTTTGGAATTTTCAGGGTGAGTACTAACAAAGGAATTCCCGAAATTCAAACCTTAAACGGGACACGGGGGTTAAAATTTATCTAAAAATAACTTTACGCTAAGTTTGTATAAATATAAGATACGTTTGCTTGTTTTATATATTCACACAAACATCAAACACCGCTGCACCCCTTTAGAGGGTGAATTTCAGATTTATTTTCTTGCTACACCTCGACGCCCCGAGACAAATATACCTTTGAAAGTTTAAAATTTCTGCGACCACTAATTTAAGTTCTGCATTATGTCAGTCAGTACAAAGGTTCTTTTCAGTGGTATATCTATACCCAATCTATCTAGATTACGTAACTTGCAACAGGCCTGCGACAGGTTTATATATCACTGCTGGCAAACGTCATTTTTAGGGTTCCGTACCCAAAGGCATGCATGCTGTGTATAGTTGAGTATGGTAGAACATAAGTTTATTTATCCTGTCATCTGTATTCCCACCCATATTCGCAATAAAGATATTATGATTATGATTATGATTAAGGGTAAAACGGTACTCTATTACTAAGACTCCGCTGTCTGTCTGTCTGTCCGTCTGTCACCAGACACGGTGCATGTACCTCATGCACCGTGATAGTTAAAGAGAGGAAATTTTTACAGATGATGTATTTCTGCCGCTATAACAACAAATACTAAAAAACAAAATAAGATAAATACTTAAGGGGGCTCTCATACAACAAATGTGTTTTTTTGCCGTTTTTATTATAGATACGTATCCCTTATCCGTACGGAATCCTTCGTACGCGAGTTGACTCGCACTTGGCCGGTTTCTTTATTACAAAACTATGTTTGACAGCAGCGATTGTCTCTTTAACTTTTTGTGTATACCCTGAACACACAGGTGCTTATAAAATACTTGTTAAAGTTACGTCTAAAGAGGGATATTTATTAAACTAATTAATTTATATTTTCAGTGCGGTTTCCTGACTAGGAAAGACAAAGAACAGCTGAAGCAAGTTAGAATGAGTGTAAGGAGGCAAACAGTTATTATGGTAAGTCAACTAATATTTTATTTTGGTCGATCTGTCATCAAATGGGCCCTCTACCTCCTTCTGTGGATGTTGTAAGAGAATATACCATGGTAAAAGCTGAATCCCTTTAGGCCCACGCCGGCGCATGTCGCAACGCGATTACAATAGAGCAGACAGAGAGGATCTACCTTGAATCCTCCCCTCTATCTCTGTCTGTCCCATGCAAAATGTCTGAGAAAATCAACGCGGGTCCACGCAGATCATGCCAAATGTGGTTCTCGCATGCGGAAATGATAGCCGCGTGGAATCGGTGCCTAGATTTACGTACCTACACTTGAAGGCAAAGTGGTTGTTAAAATTCCAATACCCTTTGTCTTTGAGATGGGTCGCAGCAGCTCTTAAACAGCAATACGGGCCAGTGGCACCAATTGCAATTACAGGACATGGTACATAACACCTTTAAATGCCATAAAGTGATGCATACAGTGCTAAATAATAAAGAAGATAAGTATTCAAAGTCAAAGTCAAAAAGCATTTATTCAGTAAAATCCTCAGGGATCATCTTGAAACGTCTTAAATCTAGGTGAATCTAAGCGCCAGTTCCTCGCGACCAAGCCTAGAAGAACCGGCAAGAAACTTACGGCTTGGTTCCTACCGTTCAGTCTTGGTTCCTATTCTATTAGTTATCTGGTTCCCATAAGCTTTGGGAAGACGCAGTGTGAAATGTCTGCAAAAAATATTGAACGCGTTCTCAGTATGTTGGACCATGGTATTAGCATCTCCTGAGTACTGTATACTAATACTACTGTCATCAATCAGTATGCCAAGCGTGGTGGCTATGTCAAACCTCCCCAAACGTGCGAGAGGCCTGTATCCAGCAAAGGAGTTCTTCAGGCTGATGGTGAACGAGAATGCGAAATCTGAATCCTTTTATGTATCAATATACAACAGAATTACGACTTGGTACCTTGATTATGCCTGAAGAAATTCACTGATGGACATAAGCCCTCCATCTCCAGAAAGAACAATTTTGCGTCTTTTCTATCCACCGCCTTCCCATGGCCACAATGCATCAGTTCATCAGGTTGCCGGGTATCCCGGTTATGATCATCGTGTAAAAGAAACGCTACCCCGACCTCGTACTCCATCGTATTCCAACGACAGCGTATTTCATCACTATCGCATTTGAACTATTTTGTTTGGTTGCAGCGACAGTCAATGATGAACCGTCCCGAAGCTCTGGACCAAGAAGGTCTAGCTGAGTCTAACGATATCTCGAATCCGGGAACAAAGAGGAGGAAAGATCGTCGAGTGGTCATCAATGATTTTTAATTGTTGTGTAAAATATGCTTTAGAAGAAATTTTATCGTATGATCAAAATTCATATCAAATTATCTGGATATGATTTAATGACTTATGCTTTTTTGATGTTATGACCATGTACTTACATTACTCAGAAATGTATGTAAAAGAAATGTAATTACTAATTATAATTGTCATAAAAAATAAAACTATCTATAAGTATAATTATATTTAATGTATCTTATTGCTATACAGAAGGCCTTATATAAGTTTAGCTGGCCTTTACACTACACACTATCACTCACAAACACACCTTTTCATCATACACATCCACACCCTCACCAATCATCCTCACATTCCTCACAAATACTCAATACTACTTACCTATATACTATTTCTCTTTCTCACTAGCATCATAGTTGCACTAATTTTTGTGGTTTAGTTTTATTGCTTCTGTAACTTTCATATATAAATAAAATAATATTCTTTGACACTGCAATCACAAGTATTGTGGTCTTACCTCAACGACGTAATTAAATACTTACTTAGAACTCCAAGATACAAGTGTAACACTTAGTTTGATCTTTGCTGGTATAATGACAATGTGTAAAATAGATTTGTAGTTTAGATTTATTATAGGTTCATTGTACAACCTTCATATTTGGTAAATAAAATTTTATTATTTATTAATTAATTTCTATACCTATATAATCATTCCTTACGTCATACCTACGAGATATGATATCTGGGCTTAGTCTAAACAGTGCTTTAAATTTAATTGTGTATATCAGAATCAAAATATATAATTATGCTTGTTTTGAATAAAACATATTTTTGTATTTTTAGTTATTTTTATCTATAGCCAAGTTCAAGCTAACATAACTGGCGAGCAGCACCGTGTATATTTGGAAAAATTTCGCTTGACCCCCTCCCCCCCTAGAACACCTCTAAGGTGTATGTACCTCCTTCTCGCATATAAATCCATAAGTGTGAAGACAGTTCACATCATTGAATTTTCCGTTGTTGTTGAAGAAGGTTCCGCAGAGTTCGTTTCCCGACACGTTGTTAGGTTCGTTTGGTGACCACTCGTTGTAGCCCGCTTCATCTAGTGTCTGATCTGGATGTAATCACAAAAAATTAAAAAGCCGTAGTTTATTTGTTTTTATAGTGCTTACCTGCACTTAAGGAAATCACAAAGATTTTTATATTATCCCAAAAATTATTTTCCTCGAGTGGGATTTGAACCCACGACCTTCCCCTTGAGTAAAAAAAAAAATATTGATTATAAAATTTTTGGGATAATATAAAAATCTTTGTAAAAAGCTGTACCTAAAAAATTCTCAAAAAATAAACAATACTGTTGCTATCTCTTATCAATAAGACTAAGTGATGACAAACTATGACAGGGAAATATTAAGTAACGCAATTTCATCATCAACAGCCTGTAGAAGTCCACAGCTGGACATTCCTATACGTTTCCAGGGAGCACAATTTTGAGCCCTTTCCATCCATCGACTTCCAGCTATCCTAACAATGTCGTCAGTCTATCGGGTAGTAATTAAAATAAAATTAAATAGTTTCACGACTTTAATCTCCAGGCACGGTAGATATTTATTTATTTAAAGGTTTACCAACAGTTTCATCATGGTTACTTAGAATTCGTTTACAAACAAAATGACTTATGCTACATGAGAAACCAATTACAGGTAAACACAACTAACACCATACTTTTATCTAAAGGGGTATAATAACTATATAGTTTTAATATAGCTAGTTACTTCTATAAACTAAGTTATTCTTATTTTAATAAATTATGTTTTTTTTTTAAGAAAACGATAATTTTGTTGACAAGGCTTCGAAAAATATCTAAATACAAAAGATAGAAAAGGGTAAATATTCTGATCACCAAAAAAAGTATGAGACACTGAACAATGAGTATTTATAATTGTCCCCTCAGATCTCTTTGTAGATCTCTAGGTTTTTTGAGAATATTTAATGGGGAGTCAGAGGTACGTCCAAATGTTACAATTGGTACATCACTTTTTGCATTAGTTGGTATTCCACAAGGGACATGTTCCAAGTTCATTGTCTCTGCTAGAATACTAACCGGTTTCCCCATGTTGTTTTCCTTAAGGAGGTGGTATCCGCCAACGAGAGGTTTTCTCCGTGTTATTTCTCTTTGATGAGTGAGTATAAATGTCCAAAAAAAATATATATTGCTTATTAAAGACTAAATTTTAATTTGAACAATTGAAATAATTCTAACTATATTATTACTATATGAAAAAAATATCCAAAGTGAAGCAATTTTTATTTTAAATTTGGTTATTTCTTCTAAACGGTATTGATTTTTAGTAATTTTTTTTCACACAAATATCTGTCAAAGTATTTATCACAAAGTGAACAATTGGCAGTTCGAACTAATAATTCATTAGGCTACAAATAATTATTTCTTGAATGCGATATGAAATGGAATGCGTGCGGGTCCCTGTGCGGGCGACGGGCGGCAGTGCAACTCAGTATGGACAGACTCCTCAAGGTCGTTGGCGAGTACCACCGCCTTAACCGTTTGAGCGCACTGACATTGCGCACGTAAGTTTATGGTATAGAAAAATCCATTAGTACGACCATCATTAGATATAGAGCATCTAGTAGTATTAGTTCATGGTGGTTTTAGTTAGGTTCCCACCCACCACCACCACCTCTAGACCACCGGTGCTCTTGAAACAATGGCAGATAACAGGTGTCATAGGAAAGAGAAGAAGATATGGCAACAGACTTCTAGGTAATTTTAGCTAGTGGAGGCCTCGGCAACCAATATGAATAAGACCTAGCGTGCATAAGAAATCGTAGAACCGATAACCGCTTGGGAAATAATGAAACCGGAAGACGAAACGTTGGACACCCTCCCATCCGATAGACCGATGGCGTTGCTAAGATCGCGGGAAGTCGGTGAATGGAAAAGGCTTTCTAAATCACTATAAAAAAACCTAACAATTATGAAATTGAGCACGGTGACATCTTTTGTCGATTCAACTGAATGCAATTTCGGTTATAAGCATGTAGATGAAACCACGGTCACTAAGGTACCGTATTAGAAACATTCCAAAACTTATTTTCATCGAGTCATTTGAATCCTCGATAGCAAAGTTGGTTACAAGTTGGCCTAGCTAATGATGATGATATAAAATACATAGCTTACTAAATATAGTTTTGAAAATCAGGGTCTCGTTGCCTTGCGGTGGCGCGGCTCTGAAGCCAGCGAAGTAGAACCACGGGTAGCGGGATCCTATGACTCTGTTGGTTCGTGTCAGGTTCTGCACTGCCTGGCTCTCGGCTAACGAGTTGACGATGAGGAGGTGAGAGCCTTCTGCTCGGCATTCAGCATACGCTTCGTTCCAGGAGTATGGGTTTTCAGGGATCTTGTAGCAGCTGCCCACAGATTGTACGTATATGTAATCTGAAATTATGTGTCTAGTTTTACAGCTCTGGTTTCGATTCTTATCCAGGACAAACATTCAGTGCCATGAACGTGAAGGTATGTTATGTATCAGGGTATTTTAATGTACTAATATAATGGTGAGAGAAGGCTCAGGAAAGAGAATTGGAAGTCTTTGGGGGAGTCCTTTGCCCAGCAGTGGGACGAAATAGGCTAAGAAAAAAAAATACTACGTTCTCAAAAAATATCAATGCAAGGCACTAAAATAAAAAAGACAACTCCTGAAAACTTCAAGGGGTTAAAGTACCCATTGATAAAAAAATTTAATGCAACACACTTTTTGATCATTTGATCCATACAACGTCAACCTTAGCAGTCATTTTAGTAGTAGTAGAAGTAGAGTGAAGGGCTCGTCAGGGGAAGAACTGCCACCATGCCTATTTCTGGCCGCAAAGCCGCTTGCTGTGTTCCGTTTTAAAAGATGTTTGCGCTGGTGAAATTACAGTCACACGAGGCTTAACACCTGTATTCCTCAGGTTGACAGACGCAGAGCAGTGCATCGTAGGCTTAGGCGATTCGTCTAAGATCGTAGGTAATGAGGTGGGAGTTTATCTGACAGGGCGACGACTCGTAGTACTACTAACGGACGCTTGTAACAGATCGCTGCATTGCTGTTTTTTTTTGCCTTGTAGTTTACGCACGTAAGATACGTGTCCTACAATGCACTACCCTGCGTCTACGAACCTGAAGCTTATACACTGATAGATAGATAGATAGATAGGAAGAAAGAAGTAAAAACACAATAGAGATAACGATAAGTACTAAGTAGGTACAACGGGCAGCCTTATCGCTAAAAGCAATCTCTTCCAGACACTGGTGTGAAGCCTCAAGTACCTGTTATTTCACCGGCACCCACACCCTTCAAACCGGAACACGGCAATGTAAGCATCACAGCTTGGCAAAATGTTCACTAGAATAATGTTTATTTACTTACTTTTTCCATACACATCGCATCTAGAATCGTAGTGCGCGTCACTCGCCTTGACCTTACACAAGAATGGCAATTGTCGGTAGCAGGGGGAATTCTCAATCTTCCCATCGCGAGTCACTACGTCACAAGCTCCTCTTGAAATCTCTGATGACTCTTGGGACACTGTAAGCACACGCCACAGACCTTTAGCTAGTAGGTAGTATATTTTTTTACTATTTTGCAGCTAAACCAGAAAAACGCCAAAGATTTTAATGACTAGTTGTTCGCCACAAACTCTCTCACGAGATCTCGAGATGTATTTAATGCTGTGGTCTTGAGGTAGTTTCTTTGGTACAATACGATAGAGATAAAAAATACTTTAGTTTTTCCTTCTAGAAACTACTAATAATGAAATCCTACAGAGAAAAGCTTCTTTACATGGGTTTTTCGTACTTTTTTTTTTGAAACTAATAAATAGGAAGGAGATAATATCTGACTAAAAGAGTAGGTACTAAGAGTTCTTACAGTAAATAAGCGGCTTTTCCTCAGTGGAATCGTGAGTGAGACCGTCCAGCGCCACCCACGCGTACTGCGGCAGGTCAGGGAACTTCTTGAACATGCCATGCGCTTGGGCCAAATCTTCATTTGTCTCAACTAGCATAAGCTTTGAACCTGAAAGTGTATTGATGATATTTATCATCATCATCTTTCTGTCCTTATCCGACTTCTTGTGGGGTCGGCACAACATGGCTTCTTCCATTCCTCTCTCAGCTGTCTTCTCTATACTCCTTTTATATCCATGTCATCTGTCACAGTTCATCCATCTTTTCTTGGGTAATAGCAATATTAATGGCTTTTAAACTGTATCTATTTCTGCCGCCAAGTAGTGATGCTCGCATTGCTGCGTTCCGATTTGATGAGTGTGGGTGCCGGTGAAATTACAGGCACAAGAGGGTTAACACCAGTATGCATTAGGTTGGTGGACACAGGGTAGTGCATCTCAAGGCACGCTACCTCACGTGCGTAAACTACAAGGGAATGCTTTGTTATAGGGGAATGGTTACCACTCAACATCAGGTGGGTCGTTTGATTATTCCACCAGCAATAGCATGAAAAAAAAACCTAATTGAACGTATAATTTTGTAAAATGTAAAATGTTTTGGTTCTGCCTTAACTATGCGAACGATTGGTCTACCATGAATTTATCCAAAATACACTTTTTCTTCTCTTTCTTTCACTTTCTTCGTAGAAAAAAATCAAATAGTTTTCTTTTTCCATTGTTCCTTAAAAAATAAGTTTTAAACTATTTTTTACTATTATCTGGGAAAATTCATTATAGACCGACCGCTAAGGTGCAGCGTGCTGTGTTCCAGTTTGAAGGGTCTGGATGCCGGTGAAATTACAGGCATATGAAACTCACATTTTTTCGTCAGATTTCTTCAGTTTAAAATCACAAATGGCAGGTTTTAGAAGAAGTAGTTACTATACTACTGCTTCCTCTCACACCTGTAAGTGATGGAATTATTATGTAGGCGGGCTGATCAATATCAGGTCGGCCATGTACCTATGTAGATACAGGATCAGTCAGTCTCTCATAAAAAAAACTTGTTTTGTACCTTCGATCTCGCAGACTTTGCCACTGTTCCATTCTCGCCTAGATTCGGCATGGAATTTGTAGAAGGCATCGCTTTTGCGGTTGTACTCGTAGTCTGAACGATAACGCTTGCTGGTCCGTATTACTGGTACAGCTAGAATTTTGTTAAATTAAGTTAAGAGTAGTAGCCGTGCTGGTCTTCGCTTAGAATAGGAATCCTCAAATTACTCCCATGGATGTCGTAAGAGGCGACTAAGGGAACACACCAGGGGATGTGCAAGAGTACCTACTAAAACACCAACACTGCAGTCACCAATCAGCCTGTCAAGCGTGGTGATAATGGAATACCACCCAAATATGGAGAAGGTATACCTCGGAGTAGTATAAACTACTCACTTATGTAACTTAGCGAGTTACATAAGTCAAGGACAAAAGTCGGGGTCCAGGCAAAGACTAGGACTCCTTCATCATCTTCCTTGAACGACAGGAGACGACTAAGGCTCCAGAACAGACCAGAGTATAAGCACCACCTCCCAAGTTTGACTTCAACTCTGCGGTCACTCATCCACCTGCCAAACGTAGTTGGGGATGCGAAACCACTCTAAATATGGGAGAGGCTTATGACTAGCAGTGGATCTTGGACCAATAAACCTTAGGTTTTTTTTGTTTATTCGTCTATAAGCAGTGAATTCATTCAGGCGAAATTTGATGGAATAGGTAATAATTATATTAGTGGTTCGACATTTTGACTGATTGACTTCGCAAGGCCTTATAATTATAACCATGCCATAGCCGACACTTTCCCCTTTCCCAAAATTGAAATCTATCTGTAGTTCAAAAGTAATGTTCCCTCGTTTTCGCCTTCCACTCCCTCTTTTGGATTTTTTTTTGCAGCTACTTTTATAAAATGTGAAGTCCCTAACTAGTGTACCCCTTGGCTAAAAATATTATTATATCAAACGTTTAAATTGTGTGCCAATTTTCATCAAATCGGTTGGGAAGTGTGTCAAAAGCGAAAACAGACAAGACTGACTAACGGACAAAGCATTTTTTGGCCGATCTCCGAGATGTTACGCTCGCTCGGTCAACAAGAGTCAGGTCAACAAGGGTAGGTATACAGACCTTGAATTACAGACAGCGGACGGTATAAAAAAAATACGCACAGTGTTGGGGGGAAAAGTGGAGATAATTTACTTACAGAACACAACCAACAGCATAAAAACTGCGAACTTTTCCATATTTTCTGAAACACTACCGACTTGATCTTGCGAGGCCACGAAACTTACTACACTAAATGATACTTGCAACCTAGGTATATTGTCAACAAGCACATTAATCATCGCTGCCAACTTAACGCAGACTCTCTTGCTGATAAGTTTATTATTTTTAGGTTAGTGATAAAGTGAAGAATTAGGTACTTAGTAATTATTTTACCTACACCTAAACTAGGTACCTAATAGATAGGTTATGTATAGGTAATATTATATGCTGGTGAAAACGCGTGCAACGTCGTCCGTCTGACTGAAGTTAGTTTCATACAAACAACACCCGCTGTAGGTACTTGTTTTGGTGTTAAATTTTGAGAATCAGTTTACCTACATAATTTCTACGCATCAAGACTGATATAGGTACCTTGAAACATTATAAGTTTCTACGACCACTCGTTTAGGCCGTGCGTTGTCTATAATGTCAGTCAGGTAGGACAAAGATCTTATAATTGGTAAATATTGTTGATTATGTTATGACTACCTAATCCGCTCGCGATTTCGTCTGCGTTGTTCTTTGTATTTTTCATACAAACTTCATCCCCTTTTAACACCCGTTTTCGGGATGAGAACTCAAACAAACCCATACTAAGGTTTAAGCTAATTCTGCAAATCGCATCAACATTAGTTCAGTAGTTTGAGACATGCGTGTACAAGTAATCGTACACACATGTAAACATTTGTTTTTAAGTCGGTTCCGTTTTTTTGCCTTTTTTAAGTAAGTACTAACTATTAATAAGCAATATTTCAGAAAAATATCTTTAACAGACTTTTCAGCCTTTACAGTTATACCATAGTATCAATTGGTTTTTTGCATAAAACTTCAAAACTCAACAAAATTATGGGCCATACATGAACAAATTTGAGATAGGTACACTGCGCGGCAACTAGGCATAACACGCAATTGCCGTATCGACGCCGCGCAATGTCAATTAAATGTCAATACGCTTACGGCACAAATGTTAAATTTATTCATCGTAGACCCTTGGAACTATTTCTTTAGGCAATAAACTTTACTTTAGTAGTAAAGTAAAAAGGCCTTAAAGCTAAAAAAATTTTTGTGTGGGGTTTCAAGTTTTCTGAGAACGGATGGAGGATATGGTATTCAAATAATAACAAAATAGGTAATTATGCAGTAGTTTTATTGTTACACAGTGTCGCAAGTTCGGCCACAATACCTAGTCCCGCACTACGTACAGGCGGCCACACAAACAAACAATCTGTCGCTTATTTACACTTTACACTTATCTGTACATTCGAGTCATTCGATGAGGAAAACAAAACGTGACCGTTTGCGATAACCATTTCGATGAAAAGTTTCTGTTTGGCAAAACATAATTTGGAATGTTTCGGGGTTTCCCATGAGTATTATTTACTAAAATGCCCGTGACAGACTAGTTTATCTGAATGGCCGCGCCAGTATCGCTACAAAATTATTACAATAGTTTTGGCAGTTCGCAACAATATGGTAAAATGCATCTAAGTAACTCGGTACACGACAGAAACACGTATCAATTTCATATTTACATTTTACACAACGCTTCCGAGTACCATACCGTAAACGAAATTAAATCATAAAATAACGAACACCGGACTTATTGTCAGTTTGACAACTGCAGTTGTCACTTACTGTTTCTTAAATTAGTCAGGGCAGGTCACTAATTCGAGTAAAACACCAAACCTGGTACTAATAAAGTTGGTATAACGTTGAAATAGTTACACCGTTTATCTTTTACATTTACAGGAAATTTCAAATTAGATCTAAAGAGACAAGACACAGTGTAACTATTGCTAGGTTACGCCCTATTTATTAGTAGTTGGGTAAGTACCACATCACCTAGACAAGGTATAATTTTGCATTGATTTTATGTGTGTAGGTTCTTGTATTCCAGAACTAGGAGCAAGAATCGAGGACAATGAAGCTTTAAAACTGAAACTTGAACAATCTTTCGCAATCACAACTAAACCGGTCAGTTTAAGAAAAGGCTTGTCTCGAAACGAACACCGTATTGTGTACATTGTCTTGGACGATACAATGACAATATAATGACAGCCGTTTGATATTATAATAATAGAAAAAGTAACTAAATAAGACTATCAGTGCACAAAATAACTACTAGGTATTTACATTTCGACTCGTACTAAAACTATTTATTAAGAGTATACAAATTATTTTTCTCATATTTTTTTTATTTTTGCATCATGTAAGTAAATTATAAAAATTAATGTAGTTTATTGAACACAAAAACTTAAATACAAAGGTGTCTATTGACAAGAGACCTAACTTATCACAATTACTACCTATATTTACAGTAGGAAATCATAGTAATAGTAAATGTTTAACCCTTCGCTACAGGTCAAACACTCGAGCGTGAGGCTAAAGCCTAATAACCTTAGCCCCTTCGTAAACTAAGTTACACAAGTCTCTGATACTCTTCGATTAGTATCTAGGTGACAACAGTAACAATGAGATTACTCATACATTTTTAAATAACGTCATTCTTTTTGTATTTCAGTTTGATAAATTCTGACAGACACGTACTCACAATTTGTGGATGCCAGTTGTGATGCAGAAGTAGGATTCGTTTTCTTCCATTTTTGAAAGCAACATAGCTTTTTTCATTTGAATTGTTTTTCTGGTGTTATTGAAGTAATACTTTTAATGCGACTTTCAACAAGGTTGCGTTAAACGTTTAACACTACCATGGAGGGGGTATGAAAGCCAGTTTTACTTCAGTCGTGTGGTCTAGCACGCTCGTTTTTTTTAAATTCTGCTGTCTTATTTCCGTAGCATACAACCAACATTACTTGTAGCCTTAGCACAATGTGTGAGCAATTAGAATGAAAGTGTATTGTGGCATCCTGATATTAATGAAAATGACTGAATTAACTAAAAACTATTTATTAAAAACACTTTTGAAATTGGCAAAAATTGTCAGTCGCATGACGGACAGGCGCCATAGAGAATCATAAACACCTTTGTGCATTCAACTGTACGTACAATATTTCAGCCAAATAGACACTACATCTTCGAGTATCGGACACCTTACGTATCCTAGTCTACGAACGATTATAGAATAAGTATTGGCCTACTGGCCGTACAATAAAAACGTGATGTCACCTAATAACTAAAAATCACTTGCGTGTAAATGAACAGTCGTGTACTTAAAACTTAAAATAATCATACGAGATCTTCGGAAGCGCATTACGTACAATTACAAAGTATGAACTCGAAGCGTTCGTCAGCGCTTAACCCTAGTCTGTCCAAATCTTACAACTTGCTTCATCATCAGCCTATAGAAGTCCACTGCTGGACATAGGCCTCCCCCACATGTTTCCAGGAAGAACGATTCTAAGCCCTTTCCATCCATCGACTTCCCGCGGTCCTAACAATGTCGTCAGTCCATCGGGTAGGAGGGCGTCCTACGCTTCGTCTTCCGGTTCGTGGTCGCCATTCGAGAACCTTTATTCCCCAACGGTTGTCGGTTCTACGAGCAACTTGCTTAGGACTACTGTAATTCGCGAAAAATCTGAATATTATGAATATTCTTTTTGGAACTGAGACCGCGATCTGTCGAAGATAAACTGTCAAGATAAAAAAATATTCCCGTTAAAAATATTCAACGAGCGTCCGTTAGTAGTTCTATCGGTCGTTGCCGGTCAAGTAAACTCTCACTTCAGTGTAAACTGACAACGTAACATTAGCGGATGAAAATGAACGCTTTGCCGACAAGCAAATATTCTTAGTAGTACTAACGGACACTTAAAATATATTGGAACGGGTATTCCATTATTCAGTTTTCTCTGCTAAAGCTACTACGCACGAAAACTGTCGTTTTCGATTTACTTTGACAAGGTTTAGTGACAATCGAATCGCGCGCGGATTATATGCCTGTTTCATTCTAACGTTCAAACCATAAAGTGACAGATATATCTCTGAGACTGAGTAAATTCAATAACATCTTTTAAACTGGACACTTTCTTTTCCGTTGAAAAAATCTATTGCAAAATTCAGCATAACGGATCAAGTCACAGACTAGGGTCTCTTGAACTGCAGTGACGGGTTAAGGTGCTATCTCTTTCGCACGCTAGACGTCTTCATCTTCTGTCTCCGTCTACCACAGTTCAGCCCATCCACACTATTTGTCTACTTATCCTATTTACATAGTTTGGAAAACCCGAGGTGTAAACGATCACTTACACCACACGCAGCCTCCGTTTAAAGTAAACAACGCGGTTATTCTATGCTATCTAATTGAAAATGAGGACAAAATGAGCTAATAACGACATGCTAGTATTTACAAGACACACTACTATAAATTGGTGTGCACGGTTGTGTTATAAGTCCAATAATTACGCCTAACGGATCACAGTGACAGTTTTCTGAGATAAGGCAAGGTGGGGTCTGTCGCGGCCAGATTGAGCGTCTTCAGTTAACGCATTATGTTATGGCAAAATGAACTTTGACCATACGGTATAGGATTGTAAATTCTAAATTAACTTTTTGGAGCTGAATGTGTTGATTTGAGCAAATATATGTGATGTGAAAACTGAAAACGCTCAAGCTCGCCTCCTTTGTACAATCAAAACCTAAAGCTGTTGCGTGATTTGTTAATCAAAATAAAGGCGCCATTTTGTTTTTCTAGAACTTTCTAGCATTTGATCTAAGTAACAGAAGATAGAAGTAAAAAATTTGTTTAACATATCACGCAGCAGTGAGGTTTTCCATTCTGTGCGGGCTACTACATCGGCTTTCATCCCATACCAAAACTAGAATCTAACGTTAATACTATGCGTTTTGTTTATTTACAATTTATTTGTTTATAATAGTTTTGAACTAGTTTTAAGGCTACGACTTCGCTCGCCACTCACACAAGTCTTCCTATGCTAATGTTTGCAGTGTCATGAATGAAAACATCAATATTGTAAATCATACGTAATAAAATGCCAATATATTATTACGATGTCATTAAAATATTTACGCACACCAACACATAGGTACATTTATATCAAACTTCTAATATAAACTATTAAATGCTCAAATTACACTTTGCATATACAAACATTGATATACAATATCTCACTACGCGATGATCAAAATCGTAATATATATTTTTTTGTTTTTTATTTATCATTTCCAATGCCATTTTCTAAGTTATTCTAACCTATATACGTAAAAATGTTCAGTCGATATTACATACAAATGGTGTTAAGGAAATAAGCTTAACATAATTAATTACATATAATAAGGGTGCGTACATACGTCCGTTTAGAGATTCGAGTCGGCACACAACTGATCATTTAAGTACGAAACGGTAGTCTATACGCAGCCTTAGAACACAAAACACGTTTATCTTAAAGTAATAAGTCATTAATTAAAAATCAAATTCTAAGACGTTTATAATATTGCAACGTTTATTGCTTGCAACGTTTACACCAAACACAAACAGGCATAAAAACCTGATTAAAAAAAAATAAGTCACACGTAGAAAAGGCAAAAAGCTGCCTTTATTTTAACTCCATATTGTAAACCTTCTTGGTCTAATTTTCACTTCTTCTATTTGTGTGTCGATGCAACTTGCAATCATTACAGAAATACAAATTAAACTACACCTATTACACAAAGCTTAATGTAAATAAACACACTTGAGTAAGAATACATAGAATAATGTATACTGGCCCTAACAACATTTCCTTCTCTTTTTTACGCATCATTCGTCTCTTTCCAATCTCTATCGGGCAACCAATCAGACATTTTCGTTGTAATTTGACTACACACACTAGCAATAGTTTCGCCCAACGTAAAAATGTACATCAATATTAGTTAATATTAGATACCGAGTCCACAACACTATACTACAAACATGTATATACATGTTACATAATAAAATACGATAAACGTATAGGAATTAATTTTTTTTGGTAAAGCGAGGCGCAACTGTCTTTTTAAAAGTTTTTAAAGTGTTTTTTTAATGTGACAACACTTATCGACAGTCGCTGAATAAATTTTGAACGAGATTCAAGATTATTCAAAGATTAATTAAGATATTAATTAAATTTAAATTGATAATTATGTTTTCAATAGTATTGTGATGTTTATAATTTTATTATGAATGCAAATATTAAACAAATGAATTGCGTAAAGCTGTTGCTATGTCTACATTTTCGTATCTCTATGGGATCACCCATGAACTGCTAATTTCTTACAAACTACAGCAATTCGCTTTTATTTCGTACGAGCTACCACTACATCAACATTTGATTTTGAACCCTATAGAAACGCGATACAACATCAAACAACAAATTACTAGAAATTAAAGCGTTGTCATAAAATTCACGATCTGAGTGCACGGGATTATAGTCCGTGTGTCCAGGAGGTAGGGTTGTTATCTTGTGTCGGTGTAGATGGTGCGTCGTCTGGAGGGTCATTCCCACTGGTGGGGTGAAGGCGGCAGTTCTGACGGATGGGCGACTGTGGAGCTGCAATAGAACGCAAGTGTCGAACCTAGGTTAGTCAAGTATTGGTGAGATTAAAATACCCACACCCACGGCACTTTCTTGCTCGATGGATCCACAAATAATTGCATATTAATATTACATGATGTATTAACCCAGCAAAGTTTTAAATAAAACGACCATGAATGATCAATAAGGACATATCTGACCCAAAGACAAAATATGAACCAATCATAAGTACAAAACAATAATAGGTTTATTTAAATTAGACCTCATAAAAACCTCATAATTTTTAATTTCAAGTTCCAAGGATACTCAGGCATATTAAACCTGGCTAATCTTATCATGAAATATGCAAATAATAATTATAATATAAAAAATATAACCCATTCATTACAGAATTAGCTCAGGTCTGGGTTTTCTTGTAAAAAGTATCCATGAGAATAATATTGCAATATAATGTATTTTTACCAACTTTACACCAATAAGATATCTAGGATCCACCGAGCCAATAAGAGTCATGCAAAAATATCAGTGACCGAATGATCAACGAATTTTTTATCGGAATAAAAATGATAATAAAAGAGAATTGTATAGCAAAACTGCATCACAAACTACTTGAATCTACAAAAACCGTATCACCACAACCTCGAACATGGCACTGTGTTCTTCTACACATGCACGACTGTCATCCCAGATATAAATAAACCTTAGCACCTTGGCATAAAGTTCAAATTAAAATGGAGCGACAGTACCTTCTAAAATCCGAAGATTAAACAGCATTATTTTCAAAGGGAATTTACATCTCTTTGAAAATAATGGCTTGCTCTCATGCTTTTATAAATGAGTATAAATTAGCCATGTTAGAAAAAAAATTGATATTTTTTTAGTTTTTTTCAATAATATCACATTTGATCCAACCACAAATCCATAGGTTCATCCATCTATGCATGAAAGAGTGGGGCATAAGATGTGTACCATAAAAGTGTGTAAGTAATAAAGATTTCTTAAAATACTCTCACAACTGAAATCCCCATATAAGACAACCCCTCAGGATCTCTTTGTACTTCAGATCCTTGAGGATGTCTAAGGGGCAGCCAGAGGCACGTCTGGACGCTAGTAATTCATGGCCAATTTAACCTCAGATGCGAGGCAATACTTTTTAAACCATTCGCATAATACCATGCACAGCAACCGAACCGAATTAAGAGCGGGACGAAACTAAAGATCAACCCTTTTGAAACAACGGAACGACTAATGCACGGTCAGGCAACATTTTTTACCTTTAAAAATTCTAAATTGTTTAAGAGAAATTTGATTGATATTTTAAGGTTATTGACTGAACTTGAGAGCTTACAGGGTTTCCATATGGGTTTCGTTTACCAAATACGCCACCAGTCTCAATTCCAACTTGACGAATAACTTTTCGGATAATTTAACAACATGGGGAACAGATTATGTAGTTACTGTATTTTTGTTTTTAGGTGTTTTTATTACAAGTTACAATGCACAACAAACAGTATAAGTTAATTATATTATAACTGCTGTGGTGGCTAGAAGAAAAGTTATTAATAAATATTGACAATTATACACTTATACTTATAAGTATGTGATTGTCAATACGGTTGTTTGAAATCTTTCAGTCGTCGTGCTATACGGAAGATAAAATGTTGCCCTACCGTACTTTTTCCAAGCACTATTTAGAATCTGTATTTTTTAAAGTTGTTTGAGTACACAATGATACGCCTCTCTGTAGAATACTGAATAAATCAAAGATTCTTATTCCAGAACAACTAAACTGAAACTAAACTGACACAAAAATACATTTCAGACAGTGTGTCATTTTGTGTACGGTGCATTAGTTTCATGCTGTAATACCGTGTTATAAATATTGTATGTATTGTTAAAAATACCCTGTAAATGTTTCCAATCAAAAACTTTTTAAAATAATACAAGCACTGGTAGTTAGTAATTTCGACTTGATTTTCCGTCGAAATGATCAAACAAGAGCCATAAATTACAGAAAAAGTATCCAATACTTTATTTGATGTAATTACTAGGAAATATATATGCACTCAATGACTTTGTAGGGTAGTTACATAAGGCCCCGGTCTTGATCCCAGCAGAGTCAAGTTCTGGAATATGAACCATCATAATTTAAAACTCCAAATAACAATTTAAAAGATGTTCTGTCATGCACAATTGATTTTTCCCGCGATCAAACAACATTTAAAAGTACCAGAGCTACATGGATGGACAACACATGTGCATATGCGTGCTTGGGCGCTTACTGGGGGTCTGGGCGTATTACGCGGCGCACAGAAATATCACGGGCGATAGCAGTAGTATTTTTGCCGCCGTCTTGAAGGGGGAACAAACTTTTGTTTTCGTACCCGTTCTAGAGCTGTCGCAAAACACAGAAAAAGCAGGTTATTACTAGTTGGAGAGGTGACCGTCGAATTTCCCATGTCGCATACACACCGCATTATGACTGGTTTAAACAAGTACAGTATGACAATAGCTGGCAGATTTACACTGTGCTGCGTCGACTACTCGATTACAGAGCGTTGCCGTGTGACCGCACAGTGTAAGTTTACTCACAACTCTACTGTGCTAAGTGAAGAGTAAATCGCCACAAAATTAGTTAATATTGACACTGCCTTCAAACTATTTTTAATATAAGTAGCTAGAGAGGCCCAATTTTTTTTCCGTAAGTACTTATTTTATTGTTCAGATTCATTATTGACAATTTTGAATTGGTTACCAACAATTAACTGGAAGGTTGAGAGTTTAAGGACGGTATTAAAATATGATAACACATAATGCCATGTTTTGTGCGTGTACTTGTCAAAACGAGCTCTTATATAAAACTGCTATAGTATTTGGCACACAGGAAAAATGACTATCGCCTCTCTGATTACACTCCGCGCCAGAAGAATAAAAGTAGCTAATTATTTCTATCTAAATAAAAAAAATACCTACAGCGCTAAATACAAGATCCATCATTTCTAAATACAAGACGCATCAAACAGATAGACGTAAAACTTTGATTTAGAGGGTGCTCCCGCTGACAATCACACTCAACATTGTCGTAAAACACTACTTGTCTCACGTATCTCTTAATCGAATCATGAGATTTATAATTATACACTTTCCCTCATGCCCATTTTTTGAAATACACTCATAATTTTCCAACTCTCAAAAATTTTACATATTATGTGAGATGGACCATTTTTAATTTCTTTCAAAAAATAGGCACGTTACGGGTAATACTAATTTTATTAGTTATCATCGTAAAATATCATTAAACCGTCGTTTTAATGAGTTTTTGATTATAATTTACTGCTATTACTACTACTTGTTTACTTCTGACGCGGAATATACAACTACACAACTGCTGTGCTACTTGCTAAAAGCGTAAACCACGTTTCAAGAGGGTTGATTCTGCCTCGGAAGCTACTGCGTGGTCATCGCTCGAAGCGGGAAAAAAAACCCATGCACAATTCGGGAGCAAAATCACCCGTACTGTGTCTAAGGTGACTACAGCTTATGCATGGGAGGGAGTTAGGCTTTAACTGTTTATAAACGCACCA
This sequence comes from Electrophaes corylata, assembly GCA_947095575.1. Classification (NCBI taxonomy): domain Eukaryota; kingdom Metazoa; phylum Arthropoda; class Insecta; order Lepidoptera; family Geometridae; genus Electrophaes; species Electrophaes corylata. The sequence continues at coordinate 3,100,376 of OX352702.1, forward strand.
ATCGCACTTTGGGTTGCTAAACGTTACACTAAAAACGTATCTAAGTGGATGGACATGAGATTTTTTCAATGTTGCGTTTGCGTTCACCATCGCAAACCACAAACATTTTTACGAACTTACATAAAAAAATCTTGTCAAGAATATAAAATGCGGCTATGGTGGTGACAGTGACAGGGCAAGTTTTAAGCAATGAAATTAAAATTAAGAAGTATGGAATTATTATACAAGATGGTAACCTCAAAGGGCGATTGAATGCGACCTTTAGAGTCAACGCCTTTAGCCGGAAATACGATGTTAACACGTGATCCAAAAATTTCGCAACGCATATTCTGAAATGTACTATTTTCTCAGCTTACATTTGACTCTTTTCTCTATATAAATCCTACAGTGAGATATATGGCCCACACTAAGTTTACCTGTAGTTATACTCCATCAACCGATAAACGAAGGTTCGTGTTGAAATTTTGAGTTGTCACAATAAGATCACGCGACCACACGGTGTGGTTTGGTGTGGTCCACACCAAACAGTCGTTGCCGCGCATACTACGAAGTGTAACTTAATAAATTAATACGTACCTTCGTTTATCGTTTGGTGGAATTACCGGGAACAAATATTTGAAGGTTACGTAAACATTTGTACCACCGCGGCAGACGAATTTGTATCTTCGCCGAATAGTTGCAATCATTTGCATTATAAACTACTTCAGAATAGGTGCTTATTTTCAGATAACGTGATAATTTATTTGAGGTTTCGATTGATGGACTTCTGTTGAACACTAAACTGTGAGATAGTAGTCAGAATATACCCCTGTAGTCTCAGGTAGTTGCCATGTTACTTTTCATCGGAGAGCGGTTGTAAGTCGTATTCAAAAAGTTAAGACTGAGTTTTGCTCATATATTATAATAGTTTCACACCACGCTAACAGAACTTTTTCTCGGCCAATTGGACAGTGTACCTTCAATATTTACCGTCCAATTCCATTGTCCATCTATTCAATAATAATTTTCAAGTTTTAATAACATTTTAAATTATTCTTTGAAGCTTTAGAATAACTGTTTTCAATCCTGCTGATTTCTTGTTTTTGACAGACTTAAAAAAAAAAAGAGGAGGTTCTCAGTTAGACTGTATTTTTTTATGTTTACCTCAGAACTTTCGACTGGGTGAACCGATTCTGATGATTCTTTTTTTATTTGAATGCTGGTGCTCCCCGTGTTCTCTCATTTCAATTGGACCAGCTATGATAATGGCATCTATGAGAAATCGAAGTCGGTTTTTTTTTGTTTAAAATTTTATTATTACACTGTGATACCTAGAAAAAGGCTGAGAGGTCTTTTTTATACGACTGAAATTACGCAAGCTCCGATGATACGTAAACTGTCCACTATCTAGATAACAAGGGGGGATAGGAAGGAAAGAAGGTATGGATTGCAATTGCGACTTAGGCTCTTTACTTCTGCGACCACGGTTGCTAGCCCTACTTTCCCTTGAATGATTTAAACTTTTCAGTTCAAGAGACAGCATCCCATCAGTGTAGCAAATAAGAATGAATAACTCATGGACATCACTTTGCTTTCAGTAAACTAAAAACCGTATGGGAAACTACTACACAAAAATCTTCCATTTTCAAAATTACACCCATTAAACAAAATGATTTAATGAGTTGAACTGTCCATTCTCATTGGCTACCCCAAACAACCAGCGGTGTGTGATTGGTTGGAACACGACACATCCGTGCAAATAAAGTACGCGCCGTGCCACACCGAGTTGTGATGACCGTTTGCTTTGTCTGTTTTATTATCTTTCACAGGCCTGCAGACAACACTGAAATTTACAGCGAAATTTGAGCTTTTACTACGGCTGTGAGAAGGTTCAATATTATGCAGGACGTATCCGAATCGAAAAGTAAAAATAAATATTTACATGAAAATATATTAAGCCCGTAGCTTATCTAGGTTCTTCGAAAAAACACACATTCTTAATGTCTTTTACGAACCATAAAAGTGCTTGGCAAAACACTTGCTCAAGCAAGCAGCTCTGCAAAACGAAATTAACTGGCCAATGCCACTGTTGCTGGCTTACTGGCCTGACGTGGTGTACAAGCGGCTTTAGCCCTGCACTGATAAACCAATCTAGATATGATGTCGATATAAAATTGAAAAACTATCTTTTCTATGAGCTAATTGGATTATAAGAGGGAGAAAGACGTGTAATCCAGTCCGTGAATGTCTGTTTAGGTGACCAACAAGTTGTCTGACACCACACGTGACTAAGCGGCGCAGAACGCATGTCCTACACGAATTTTGATTCAGTGCAGATCACATGGTTTATCACATTCATCAGACTAGTTCAATGAATTGACGAATTTGCCCACGTACACCGATGTAGTGTAAGTACGAAAGCAGTGTTGTCTGCACGCATGTCGGGAGTCTAGTGGCCGTGGGTGCGGTCGCAAAGCGTGTGAGGTAACGTATCGCAAAGAAATCACCTAGTGTCGGTTGGTTGCGGTTGATGAGGCGGCCCCTTACCTTGCGAAGCTCTTGAACGCCGCCGATTGGGGATTGATGCAGAGCGGTACGCGAGAGGTCTGCAGCTGCTCCGCTATAAACTTGTGGATCTCCTCTGTGGATTGAGTGAAGTGGGGAATTATAGTCAGTATTATTAAAAAAACAGCCACACGAATTGAATCTACATTAGACATGGCTCAGAACTTAAACCCTTGCTTCTCAGGTAAGCCTTCATGTAACAGTGACAGTTTATACTGGGCAATAAGGTGCCGTTGTATTCTTATAGAACGTTTGTAAAATATAAGGTCGCATTAGTCGAAAGTCGAAGTTAGTTGAATGAATCGAATAAATAAATAAACCAAAAATGTCTGAACAAATAAATACACAAAATTTTTGATGGATGTCAGAAATATACGTCTAAATAATTAATTTGGCACATACCCATAATTATTTACGGTGTTATATTAAAAATACGAAACTGCAACTCTTTATTGTACATGTACACCTTACAAACTAGAGAAATTACGCGTGATTGATACATAGTTTTATTAAATTCAGAACTACCTGACGAACCCATGACTTCGTCCGCGTGGTTACTGTATTTTTTATGCAAACTTCACCCCACTTTTTACACCCTTTTTAAGGATGACAGCTCAGTGAAACCCATACTGTTTTAAGTTTGATTTTAAGCGGACTCTTTCTGTAAATCGCATCAACATTAACTCTGTAGTTATTGCGTCATAGTAATATAGTAATAATAATATAGTACAGACTTTTCGACCTCTACAGTTTCATCATCGATATATGTAGATAAAAATTAATTGACGTTTGTTAGTCTCACAAAAACTCGAGAACGACTGAACCGATTTGCCTAATTATCTTTTTAAAATATTTTAAAAGTCCAAGGAACTATTGAAAAATGAGAAAATTAAAGAAAACAACTTTTATTAGCGGTACGAAGTGCGCCGGTTCAGCTAGTATAGATATAGTAAAAGCCTATAATTGATGGTCAAATACATCTAGCTTCATGCCGTGTGTGTCTAGTTATATAGTCTGTGGAGGGCACTGTATTTAAAGAGAATAATATATACTCTGTCTCCTGAAAAATGTTTTCGGCGGTAGAAATGTTGCGGTGTTTGTTATTTGGAAAAATATAAATATTATTTGAATGGAATCACATACTTATTACTATAAACTACCACGCCATCAGAGGCTCTCCTTTCAATAGATACTAATAAAACCCTGAATAGCGGAACACATCAGTTACCTTTGACCTGATGAACAGAGGTGAGCTTTCGCTCCCAGCCGTCGTGGAAAGGATGCGTTGCCTGAGGTTCGAGGTCGGGCGAGTAATGTCTCGCGGCGGGAGGCGAACTGTAGCAACACTTGCACATGCATGAGTGGTAGCGTAGTCGACCCTCCTCTAAGTAAGGATGAGCGAGCGCGTCTACCACTGAAATCCGCTTCGCCGGGTCAAATACTAACATCTGAAATGTATATTTGTGTTCCTATACTTCTTCTTCTTTTCGGTTTAAAGAACTTTATTCTCACTAAGACAAATTGTCACTTACATGAGAAAGAATAAATAAAGATATAATGCTAGTTCGGTGCGGGTAGACAGGAATATGTCACACACAACAAAAAACGAGTTCACTGCATTCATAAGGCGGTGGCCCAAGTTAAAAATTAATGAGAAGCTTCTTCAGCGTAAACATGTTGAAATAGGTTTTTTTTTTAATATATTGAGTGAAGTCGCTTCTTTTACTTGTTTTGGTAGCTTATTGAATAACTGTGGCCCTCCAAATGATATTTAGCGTGTCAGATGGTTACACTTTATTGGCGTAGAAATTCGCCACTTTCACGGCAGTGCCCGTGGTTTGGATTAGGTCTTCCCTTGTAGGGAGTAGGGCACAAGGGGCAAAGGAGCAAATGGGGGCATAGACTGGATTGGAGCTTCGCAATCGCATTCAGTCCGAGAGTCCAAGTCTGAGAATCGCATTCAGTTCCTAAACTGCTTAATACATACATAAAACCACGCCTGTTTCCCATGGGGTAGGCAGAGACCACGGATTTCCACTTACTACGATCCTGACATACCGCCTTTGCTGCATTCACTCTCATAAAAATCTTCATACATACTCCTCGGTTTAGGGACCTGGCCTATTTCTAAAACGTCTTGTATCTGATTGAGATACAAACGATAAATAAATAGCATCACGACATTAATACCCAAGCACGCTAGATATCCTCTCCGATATCTTAATACCAAGTACCTACTTAAGATTCTTCGAGGATGTGTTTAAGGGGGGTAATCAGAGGTACGTCCAGATAGTGCATTTGGTTTTGCATTTGCATCGACCCATATTTTGCAGTAGTTTAGTATTTCATACGTGACATGTTACAAGCTCATCGCCGCTGCTAGAATACTAACTGGTTACCTCACAACGTTTTCTCTCACCGTTTGAGAGCACTGTGTTGGTTTTTTTATTCAACTTGTTGATGGAACAAGCAGATGACCCACCTGATGTTAAGTGGTTACCATCACCTATAACAAAGCATTGCCTCGTAGGTCACGCTCGTTAGGAACGTCACCGACGATGCACTACTCTGCGTCCATCAACCTGAGGCATACAGGTGTTAAGCTTCTTGTGTCTGCAATTACACTGGCACCCACACCCTTCAAACCGGAACGTGTGAATGTGCCAAGGAGGGGGCTCTACCCATGGATAGGGGAGGTAGATAGTATACCTGTGCCAGTAAATGAACAGCCTCGTGCGTGGCTTGTACTGAGAGGGTGTAAAGTGCAGCGAGCGCGGGCGGACGCGGCGCACGACGAAGCATATGAGCGCGAGCGCCTGCGCACGCATGCCGCATGTCTTCCAGCGATGGTGTGCCCAGGAGTTCCGTAATAAGCTCCAGCTGAAATATCAAATTGATAACTTTAAATTTACCCCTAGCAATATACGACAGCCGATGTGGCGCGGCGGGCGAATGTCCGCCTGCGACGCAGGAGATTGCAGGTTTTAAAAATGGCGATTCTAAGAAAGATTTAAAAGTACTTAAGTAGGTAATGAGACCAATTTGCTTACCTGTGAAGTTGTTTATTTAATTGCTTTTAAAGTATTTCAACGTCCTATTTAGGTCAAAATAAAAAAAATATACATAACAATTGACGACCGATGTGGCGTGGCGGGCGAATGTCCGCCTGCGACGCAGGAGGTTGCGGGTTCGATCCCCGCCTTGGGATAAATCTTTGTACGATCTGCTAATATTTATTCCGGGTGTACTGGGTATTTTCTATGTATAAAAAAAAATATCTATGCATGTAATGTGTTGTATTAAGTATATCAGTCATCTAGTACCCAAAACACAAGCTCTGCTTAGCTTGGGGCTAGATGATGCTGTGTGGATTGTCCAACGTTATTATTATTATTAATATTATTATTCAGTAAGGCCTTGGCATACCAACAGCCAGATGGGCGGAGGACATCGATGCTGTACAAGGAATTACCTAGATGCAAAGGGCCCAAAACCGTCATAAGTGGTGTCTGGGGGAGGAGGCTTATACCCAGCATTGGGTTGGTGCGAACTGCCAATGATGATGATGATGATGATGATGATGATGATGATGATGATGAATCTTCAGTACTTAAACTCCTCAAAAACATTAAGAACTAAACTGCCTAACTCTTAGGCTGTTCCAAGAACTCTGTCATGGCTAAAAACCTGGATACTTCTATCCATGTATTTATTATTGAGCCTATAAACTTTGAAAACAATTTAAATAATCCTACTTTTTAACCAGTGAAGTATTTCGTACAGCGGTCAACGATAGTGCGGTGGCGTCGACCGCAAGACAATGCAACGGTCAGATAATCGCGATTTTCTTTAGATTATTATTTTTGGTGTTTCATCGTTTTTACGCGTTTTTATTTAAATAAGATGCTTATGTTTATTTTATGATGTATTGTTATTATTAATGCTGAAAACGTGGAAAAAATGGACAAAAGTGAAGATTTTTTTCGTGTTATTTTGTAATCGGAATCATGATCTGAATGCGCAGTATTAGTTTTGGGAAGTAGTAGAATTAGTAGTAGTAGTAGTTTCTATCACACCCGGTATATGTAATGTCACCTCACCTGTTGTACTGGACTCTGCGCCTGGAAGAGTATCCGTCTGCCGAGAAGCTCGCCGAATATGCAGCCGACCGACCACACGTCCACTGCGGCCGTATAGTGATTCGCGCCCATTAAAATCTCTGGTGCTCTGGAATTTGGGAACGACAAATTGGTAAAGAACGTAAGTTAAAAAAATACATAGAAATAGCATCACAACTTTAATCCCGATAGATATCCCCTCCGATCTCTTAGTACCAAGTACCAACAATATCTAAAGGGGGTAGTCAGAGGTACGTTCAAATAGTACATTTGGTACATACCCATATTTTGCAGTAGTTAGTATTCCATATGTGATAGGTTGCAAGCCCATTGCCGCTGCTAGAACACTAACTGGTTTCCTCACGATGTTTTCCAAATTTTTTAAATTAAAAATGGCAGCAGTTTATCATTTGACTAGTTTTCTGGATAAAACAAAATCTTCGAAGATATATTAAACTTTAAACAAGCGACATTATATAGAACTGTATTCAGGCTGACGAATAATGTTGTTTTAATACTTCTACTCATAAGTTGATCCAATTAATTCATTCTCTAAACTCTATAGTTAATTTCAAACAAACATCACCAAATGATTTTATCTTATTTATTTATACATCGCAGAACACAGGATTAATGAATCCCGGAAATGAAATAAACCTCAATTTGAATCGATCAATTAATTCATACAAAGCCGATTTCAATTTATTCAATACAAACAAAATATATTCCTAGTTATTAAAATTGTATAGCGTATAGCCATTAGCATTAAAGTGGATCGGTAATAATGAAAAATTGAAATATTTGCATTAATTATCCGTAATTACGAATCCGGTGTACCGGTGAATTATGAGGAGAGATCCCGTCTTTTGATACCAAGGATAGATTAGGTTAGATTCTGATCGTGATCAGATAGTAGATTGATGTAAAATAACATGAAAAAACCGATCAAGTGCGAGTCGCACTCGCGCACGAAGGGTTCCATACCATTAGTTATTAGTAAAAACGGCAATAAATCACGTTTGTTGCATGAGAGCCCCCTTAAATATTTATTTAATTTTATTTTTTAGTATTTGTTGTTATAGCGGCAACAGAAATACATCATTTGTGAAAATTTCAACTATCTAACTATCACGGTTCATGAGATACAGCCCGGTGACAAACAGACCAACAGAGAGACAGCGGAGTCTTAGTAAGAGGGTTCCGTTTTACCCTTTGGGTACGGAACCCTAAAAAACAGTTAGTATTCTATAGAGGTATTTTTGGGCTTGCAGCCTATCACGTCCAACGGGCTTGCAAAAAGTGGACAAATGTTTGTATCTCAGCAGCAAATCCAATGCAAACTACTCCTCTTAGACATCATCAAAGAACGCCTAATGAGGTAATAACGGGGCAAGCACCAAGATATTATGTGGCAAGTCTATAGGGCCTGGCGATTAAGACATAAGCTGTTTTGTTGCTATTCTATTTTAAACTCTAGGCTTGGTCGCGTTGAACGGGGAAGCACTCGAACTGGCGATTCCTGCGGATATTACTGAATAAATGATTTTTGACTTTGACTAAACATTATACTAAAGATTTTTTACGATTTTAGACACAGGGATGTCTACTCCGAGAAACGATAAACGGAGTTTTGTATTGTCGTTTTTAATTAAGCTGCGGGGCAACTCGTTAGCCCGTTCCATAGTCAAGTTGTCGCTGCCTGGCATGCGCAATATAACTCAAACAACAAAACGAAACTTCGTTTACCGTTTTTCAAAGTAGACACTCGACAGTGCACTTACCTATTCTCACACAAGTTATAGCAATTCTTACTATTGTTACAAAGTAATGTTGACGCTGTTGATACTTGTAACAATAAGCCTAGAAATGTTTTCCCATCGTGAACAAGCCGCAATAATCAATACGTTACATTCACAACAACGTTATCCACAATCGTGTTATTCACACTATGGTATGTTGTATGTTCTTAGTAAGACGACAAAAATGTCAATGGCAAACCACTTACCTATTATGGATTTCCGTAAGAAGACGCCTGAATACCTACATAGAACACTCGGGTCACATTGTCACATCGAACCATGGTGAGAATTTTTAGGGTGGGTTAGGTTTGGCTTGGCATAGAATAATTCCCATCGCATAAAAAAAGAACCCCTCCATAAGTCAAAGTCAAAAATCATTTATTCAGTAATATCCGCAGGGATCATCTTGAAACGTCTTAAATCTAGGTGAATCTAAACGCCAGTTCCTCGCGACCAAGCCTAGAAGAACCGGCAAGAAACTTACGGCTAGACATCAGACCCTCCCCTGGTGTGTTCCTTTAGACTCTTTTAGACACAGCAGCATTTCCTGAATATATAACAGTAATAGGTACTGCTGTGACCAATGTGCTTGCTAAGTGTAAGGAATTTAAAAGTAGAAGAATCGTTTTTACTGAAAATTTATGTCAGAGGCCTATGTCCAACAGAGGACTTATTCAGATTGATACTAATCACTTAAATATCATAAAAACCAAATGATATAGATACAAATTGGTTAGTGATCAGTGTAGCATACAATAAACTGTGAACAAACGAATTGAATTTACCTTATTTAGAAGAAAAAAATACATAAAATAAATTCCTATAAAAGCTATAAGCAGGAAGGTGTGCATAAGATGCTGAGAAACGAGACAAAGTGGATGAATACGAAACTGGTTGTAACGCTATTCCTTATAGGTAACAACAAGTAAACAGTGTTTTTCCGTTTTATGACTAAGATATATGTGTTTTCAATACAAGATGGTCCAAATGTAATATGCAACTGGTCTACTAGACTTGCATTATAAGTACATAAAAAAATAAAGCCATGGAAAGGTTATGGATACGTTTGCGAGAATACATTTGAGAGTACTTCATAAAAATCATTTTTAATATTTCATTTAAAAACATAAAACTACGAGCAATCGTGTTATAAAGAGAAAAATCTGGGAGGCTCAGAGCAAAAAGAACGAAGAAAGAAGGAACGTAGGGAATACACAAAAGCGGTCCCGCTCTCGATGTAAATGTAAAATGAGCAGCGTCTGTCATACATTAGGGGCCCTATAATATATTTTCGCCGGGTGTATGCGATGCCACCGTGTTTCTGGCTTTAATTTTGAAGAAAAACGCAAGATACACGAACCGTTGCCTACTTATTAGGCTGCAGTCACCGCGGTAAAGGTCATTCATTCAGTTTTTATTCATTTAACTGAACCAACAGTCCACAGAAACACTCACTTCGCTGCTTTCAATTACGCTCAGGAACAAGGTGTAAGATATAATTAAGACGACATAATTATGATTTGTACTGAGGAGAACTGGAGAAGACCGCTACGAACTGCTACTTAGCTAATTGTGAAATGTCGTTAGGAATTATAAACCTGGAACTTGTATAGGTATACACAAAGTAGATTGCTAGAAGTTCAACTTCATTCTATTAATAATTGGGAAAACCAAAATGTTTGAGGAAAATTAAAACATTACCAGATAACCATGATGTGGCGTCCTCGCTTCACCAAATAGCCCAGGGTCGAAACTAAACGGAACAATGACACTGACATTCTCAGGCAAAAAGAAAACGATCTGCTTTGACAGTTTTTGCGTGGGCAACAAAAATTTACTTTGAAACCAATATTTTTACTTATAGTAAAAATACTGGTTCATAAGAATCAACCCGAACTGCACTGCCGCATTTTACGAACACCGCATGTGAGTTACGAGTGAGCTAACTTATTCGGACGTAGACGCTGACGTCATACTTTTATGAAGGAGCTGAAATCCAAGACATAAACTACGAAGGTAAACACAACAAGCAAACAACCACCTTACTACCACATAGCAATAAAGATTTTACAGGCAGACTACCAACCAAGTCTCATATTCTAGACCAATAAATTAATTTAGACTTGTCGGAAAACAGTATTAGAGCTTCTAGCTAGGAATATATTGTCTGTCGACAAGGAAGACAGCAAACAATTACCACCTCAGTAATTAACTGACTGAAGATAAATGCAGGTGTCTGTCTGTCTAGTGATGAGGGTCGTCTTCCATATCGGCTTCCATCCGGTTCGCGATAGCAAAGATACTCCCTACATATCCTTGTTCTTGTCTATTTACCATATAATTTCCATAAAAAACACGTAGCATGCCCTCGCTTCCTAGTAGGTACTTCAGAGCTACGATATTTGCAAGGTGTCTAAAAATTGGCTTGGCAGCACCAAATTCCGGGTTCAGCTATCTTAGACATTCGAGAAAAGCTGCATTCGCTTTTGTCGTGCCATAAAGCGAGCACAGCATTGATTTCTTTCGATCGATCTTGTTCACTTTAAAACATCGGTTCTAAAGATATGGTGACTGATGAACAACTATCGTATATATCGTAAATATGGTTATCTCCAAATTATGAAATCGCTAATTGCTATTGAATGAATCATATTATCCTTCCTAAGACAGAGACTTGTTTGATTGTAATTATATATTTCCTCGAATAACTTAGGAAGTCACTGAGTGCAGTTTCATTCGCGTGGTGCTATCTTCAAAATTGAACAATCAGTACTTAGGGCTTAAATTTCTAAAATGTATTTACTAGATCACTTCTAGGTGCTTTACTTGACGAAATTAAATTGATCTAAATAATTTAGAAATTTTGAGCGCTTACATCAATCAAATGTTATGCTTCCAGGGATTTATCCCTTAGGTTGAGGCTACATTAGGCCGCGACGCGAAATGTGACACATAAGCGATTAAAACAAATAAATGAGTGCTCACGTATATGGCTACACCGTACATCAAATATTTAGCTTCAAAATCATTTCACTCATCCAGTCGCATCACTTCAGCCTTATAGTTGATTAGTCAGTTACAGCTCTATTCCTGGTTTCTATGTTCTACGAGTACGGATTTCATCTTTTTAGCTAAAGTACCTTCTTCTTAGGTATAACTTACCTTTAGTAAGTTCATCTCTTTAGCAAAACCTATAGCTATTACATCAGCTAATGAACTATGAGATTCCGATGTCGATGACGTCCGATAGACGATGATCCGCAACACCATTAACTGGCACTCTCTATGAGTAGGTACCAGTTAGTGGTCCTGCTAGGAACTAGGGATTATGTTGAAATTCCTCACCTATAATACTGTGTGACAACTTCCTGAGTCATGTTCTTGCTGGCGTCGGGTTCCTCCACCCTTGCAAGTCCGAAGTCGCAGATCTTGAGGACGCAATTGCTGTTCACGAGAAGATTGCCAGGTTTTATGTCTCTATGTAAAATACGTGCTGAGTGCAAATATTTGAGACCTGAAAATATAAAAAATAAAAACATTATTTGTGAAGAAATAGACACGGCATTCCAGGCACGGTAGATATCTGATCTCTTAGTACCAAGAATCTGTCCGAGACTTCGAGGATGTCTAATGGAGGTAGTAGTCAGTAGTCAGAGGTAAGTCCGGATTTGGTACGAACGAACCTACATTTTGGCGTATTTGGCATTCCATACGTGACAGGTTGCAAGTCCATTGCTGCTAGCCGCTTGACTTATTACACTATTAAGAACTGACAAAAGATACATAATTTAATGTAAAATTAACCAAAGACCACAACAATGTTCAACTAATGTTGGGTTCAGTTGATATCTATATCATTACGCGTTATCATTATCAAAACGACAGCGTTCGCATAAAGCCATTTTCATACAAACTTCAATCCCGCTATACCCGTTTAGGGATTGAATTTCGAGAATTTCCTTCTTAGTACACCTCTACGCACCCCGAACCCCCCCGACCAATACCCCGATAAGTTCAAAGTTTCTACAACCAATGGTTTAGGTTGTGCATTGGCTATATGTCAGCCAGTCAGTCACTCAGGACAAATCCTACTAATATTATAAACGCGAAAGTTTGTAAGTATGGATGGATGGATGGAGTATGACTTGGATTAAACGGGAACGCGAAGCTGTGAGCGGCTTATTTAGATCGGTTAGATATAGATCGGGATACATAAAATTAAATTGACCCAGAGCTTTGCTATGCCACCTAAAAGTACATAGTCAGTTACCAATAACCGAACTATTCATAATAGAACTGCAACTAACCATATTTATTAGTTTGCAATCAACAACCGCTGTGATTTAAGCCCGACGTCAAATTGAAACAAGAACATTAATCACCAACATCATTGAAAACTAATACCACTTTAATTCACAAATCTATTGACACTTTGTATTGGCGTGGTCATCATTTAAAATCTAGCAATAGAATGATAGATGAATACTAGAACCGCTTCAAACTACTGTTGGGTGAGATCTGGGTAGTTAATATTAGTGCCGTTTAGTTTTTTCAAATCCAGTTTATTCTACTTTGACTTTGGAGTTTTATTTACTACCTATGTGACTTGTCTATGTCATCTTGTCTATTCAAAGTCAAAGTCAAAGTCAAAGTCAAAAAGCATTTATTCAGTAATATCCGAAGGGATCATCTTGAAACGTCTTAAATCTAGGTGAATCTAAGCGCCAGTTCCTCGCGACCAAGCCTAGCCTAGACTATTGTCATGTCATCTAGTACCCATAACACAAGCTCTGCTTAGCTTGGGGCTAGATGATGCTGTGTGGATCGTCCAGCATTATTTATTATTTATTTATTTATTTGTTGAAGAAACAAGCAGATGGCCCACCTGATATTTTATTTTATTTTATTTATTGGGGTAAACTAACAGTGACACAATAATGGCTAAGGTAGAGAAGTTTAAGGTAGACAATTATTCGAGAGTGACACCAACTCCGTTTACCACGGATTACTTAAGTATTTTAAACTTACATCTTAAGTATTTAACATGACTTATGATTGCCTTAGCATGTTTTTTTGTCTTTCATTCAGTTAGATTGGCACCACACTGGAGCTTCATTATGTACATTATTATTATTTTATAGCAGGATCATAATAAAAAACGGTAGTAATCAAGCCGTAAGTTTCTTGCCGGTTCTTCTAGGCTTGGTCGCGAGGAACTGGCGCTTAGATTCACCTAGATTTAAGACGTTTCAAGTTGATCCCTGCGGATATTACCGAATAAATGCTTTTTGACTTTGACTCTAAAAAAGCATTGCTGCTCTGCTTTCATCAATCTAAGGCATACTGGTGTTAAACCTCCTGTGCCTGTAATTGCACCGGCACCCTTCAAACCGGAATACAGCAATGCAAGCATTGCTGCTAAGCGGCAGTAATAGGTAGGTGCGGTTTACTAGATATTGAGCCAAACATACGGTTAGTTGGTTATGCATTTCGGCCAATCTATACGCCTGTGTATACAGGCGGCTCAAACTGTATCTGCTATGCATAATTTGCACCGTTTTCCATAATAGCGCGCATGACTCAAGCGGGCATTACCCCAAACCGATTAGCCAGGTTCATTCAATCTAATGAGCCCTGAACACGGCTACGCTTACCGTAATAATAAGTTGTCTCTGTCTAGGTCTACGTTGGCAGAATTCGTGAGCACGAACAGTTGGCGAAACCACATTAGACGTTGGTTATTTCGTTGGGAATTTGAAGAGCGTCAGCTGCTTAGCTTAGACTAGAACCACTAGTACACATTCAGCTACAAATCATGATCCATAGTCTGAGTTTACCCAGTGTAGTGTATAGACTTCTTTATATATGAGCCACATTGAATGTTCTGTGCTTGTCTCATATAGTTACACACTCAGTCAAATTCAGAATAATAAGTTTAAAAATTCGTAGTTAGGGTTGCACAATTGCCCATTGCAATGTAAATCCCTAGGGCAAGTCCCATCTTGCTGTAACATCCCCGGCATCATCCTTCAAACAGGAACACAGCTGGTAAAACTTCCCCACGTTTACCACGTGGAAATCTATGTGTGAAACATTTTCATACAAATATGCATTTTACAGACCCAAAAACATCCAATTTGACAGAAGTCAGAGGCTGGATGCTGAATGACCAAATTTAGTTATCCATCTAATGTGGTAGATACAATTTTCTTTGTTAACAAGTAATTTCAATATCTGTTAATGTCCCTCGTGTTTATACCGAACATGATAATTATTGGCTGATTGATGGATTTTGGGTATTCAACCCCGACTATGAATGTCATGGTTTAAGTAGCTGTACTAATGAGTAGCATCATTGTGCCGTTGGTTGTCGTGTGATGGATGCCATTGTAAAAATATGGCAGGATGAGCTTGACTCAAGCTTGGGCAGGGCTTGTACGGGTGGAGTGAGGCTATTTTACGATTGCCAATTTTCGGTATGAATGTTTGTGCATATTTTAGTAGAAGTAGAGCTTAGTGGGGAAGTACTACCACCATATTTTTTTACCGCCAAGCAGCTTGCTGTGTTTAGATAGATAAATCATTTATTTGTTTAAACTTAACGTTGGTAGTAGATAATAATAATAATAATGCTGGACAGTCCACACAGCATCATCTAGCCCCAAGCTAAGCAGAGCTTGTGTTATGGGTGCTAGATGACTGATATACTTAATACAATACATTACATACATAGATATTTTTTATTATACATAGAAAATACCCAGAGCACCCGGAATAAATATTTGCAGATCGTACAAACATTTATCCCAAGGCGGGAATCGAACCCGCAACCTTCTGCGTCGCAAAATATATAAATGACAAAAAAACAAAAGAACATTAGAGTAAAATAAAACAAAAAGCAAGTGTCTCAATTTGAAGGGTGCCAGTGCAATTACCGGCACATGAGGCCTACCTCCTGTATGCTTAAGGTCGATAGACGTAGCATACAGGAGGTATACTACGATCATGTTTCCAGCAAACTTGATCTGCGAGGCAATGCTTTACCACTTAACATTAGGTGGGATATCAGGATCCCCCAGCATCAAATCAAATAAAAAAAACATATGCAATACTTCTCGTGAAATTACATACTGCAGATGTAGCAGTCAAAACACCAGCGTTGGTTATAAAAGCATGTTCTGATCCAGCTGTTCTTCAAAAGTTGTGCCTGAGTGGTACAAAGTAACATCTAGCTGTGCCGCCAAAACAAATTAACGACAGTAGGTAGGTATGTAACGAGTTTAATTTCCCAAAGGGTGTACCGCAGTTTTCCACACCCAGCGCACAACACATATAACCTCTTGATTCGCACACCTGAAGGTGAAAGGTTATGTACCTTTGAATGTCATTTCAATTGTAGCGGAATTTCAGCGCGCAGGAGTTTTCAAAAGTTGGAGCTGACGAACTTAATGAAACTTTAAATGAGCTTCCCAAATTCAAGGTCGCAAGTTATGCTAAAAGCCTCGCCCTTCGCAGCGTCACGCACACTGAAACTGAATCCAATCCAATGGATTTCCTGAACTGCTTACATGGGTAGGGGTAATCAGTGGTAAGTGAGTCCATAGATACGTCTTACAAGCGAATTCATCAATTGTTTTCGTTTTAGCCTGCTGCCGAATACATCCTCTTTTTTAAGCCATTTTTTTCGCTCCCTTGCGTTGCGAGTCTATTTTTAAGTATGTTCAATTGTTTTACCAAATAGTCGGTAATAGGCCAATGCTAAAAAATACCGATACTTTTTACATCTGAAAACACGTTCGACTCTATGCTCAGGGATTCAAATAACATAAAGAAAGTAAAGTGCCATACATTCAAAGGTAATGCGAGTACAAGGGCATAAAAACTTTGAAGGAGCACATAATAAAGGCATGAGTATAAGCGGCAGGTCGTCGTCCGCCGACGCACGCGCACCCAACCGCGACGCTCGCCACAGTCCTTGCTCCTAGCAGCTAGAGAACAATGCTCCCAGGTAAACCGTCATCTGGCCAATCATCATCACCATTCTTGTTGTAATCCTCAAAGATGCGATTATACGAATCAGTAAATTCCAGTGATGCCACGCTTCGGATCAAACGCCGGGCTAAACTGGTTTTCTTCGGGTTAGTTCTCTTTTTTTCTTTTACTAAATACTAACCGCGACTACGCTTAAGGTGTACGATTTAAAATCAGCAAAATGACTTATTATTCGAAATAACGAGCTTATTTAGACGATTCGGCCTACGTGAAATAGCCTCAAACATCTAAACATCGATAACAGTACAAAAAGACGCATGTATCGCATGTAATGCACGCATGTAAACGCATGTAAACGCATGTAATCGACAAAAACAGGTGCGTTTTATTGGTTATCCACACAAGCGTGTTTTGTTTGTTATATATTGTTTACGTTCTGCTTGTTTCTGTTTTAGAATGACCGATCTGGGAAACGAGTTTATTTAATTGTAACAATCTAAATGCTTCACACCGTGATGTTTGTTCACGGTTGGCCACTGGACAAACACCCCGAACCGGCGCGCATGTACAGCTACTCGTATCTTATGCTCCCATACGATGGTCAGGATTAGCTTTCATATCTGACACTGGAGTATTGTAAATGACCGAAAATTTTCGTCAAATTCACTGGATGTGATCGAACGTTAATATGTTTTGGCCAAAACAGATGAAAAATTGATATTCGTCGCTATCGCAACCAGTAATTCTTTAAATATTTCCGAGTACTAACTCCAGGTTGCTCCAGCTTCACGACTCCTCTCGCGGCCATAAATCTTACCTTTGTAAGTAAGAACGTAATAGTTAAGGCCAGTAACTTTGCAGAACAAAGATTACGCAAGAGAACAAAACCCTGCGCTGAGATTGGTTTGAAAACCAAAACTAATCTGTAAGCTGCATCCAACTTCAGTACAGATGAAGCTAGAAATGATTATAACTAATCATATCCAAGCAATACCAGTCGCATAACGCTACATACTTCCCAAAGTTGTAACAAAACTGTTTCAAAATTTCATCGTATCTTCAAGTGAACAGTTAGTTTAAATTCGTATAAACTAAGCGTCTCCAGCCCGTGGGTTATCTTACAGCTGCGAAGATAAAGCGGCTTGCTTGAGCGGGACCGTTCCCGAGAACATGATAGAATAAATCACGACACAGGCGCATCTAGCGTTAGATAAACAAATGGCTTGTTGCAATCGTTTATCTGATACATCCAACCTGCGGCTATTTTACTAGCCTGATCAGGAACACGCTAAAACTTATAAAAAAAAAAACTATTTTCGTACCGTAAAACATAGACTCTTGTCTATGTTGTGAATTACGTGATAATTTTAGATTGACAACATTTCGAGTTTTTTACAGAAGCGTTTAAAATTGTGAAGCAAATTACTAGTTCCAGACCTATCTACTACCCGTCTATGGCCCGCACACAGACAACTTTGAAAGTTTGTATTTGGTCAGCGAAAAAGTTTCAGCAAGGCTAAAAGTTTAGATAGCCTCCGTCGTGAACACTTAGTGGAAGAGATTAGTACCCGCTCGGGAAGGGATAACGGCGAAATATTAGCTAGCGCTAGCCACTAGCTGATTCCACTTTCCACTGACGAGTTATGCGGATCACGAGGGACGATTGCAGGATTTGCATTTAACACTCAGTAGCAATTACATGTGTGAACAATAGCTGTGATATTCCAACTTAGTAAGATTTATTTTCCAATTTACTCAGTGGGATATACACATTTTCATCAACGAGATTAAGACATGTTCCACGTCACTTGGTGCTAGGTTACACATGAGTTTAAATTTCATCTATATTTTCCATCTCTTGATTAGAATATAATAAAAAACAATTTATATGATATATGAAAAAAAGATAAGAAGATAAAACGAAACCAGAAAATGTATACTCGATTAATTTAACAAAATAATGATAAAAAAAGAGTTAGAAATCATTTTGTCGCTAGCGAAGTAAATTCCATTACGGCGAAGAAGGGGCACAGACATCAGCAGGCCTTTCCACTTAGTGGGTTTTCCGTCAACCGGCGCCAAAGCAGTGCTGTGTCAATACATTTTCCGGTTTCTGCTTTGTCGCAGTGTAAACACGATAATAAACGATTTGGACGTTTTATTCGAGAGATGAATACAGTAATTGAAATACATGGGGTACAAAACGGCTGGCAGCCATTTATCAGGACTAAATTCAGAGCAGCTGACATTGTGGGTGCGTGGAGGTGATTTCCGTGGAAAAAGCTCGCGCATAAATAATATTATAGACGATGCCAGTGGAGTGGAGGCAGCGGCAGCCGAACGCGCATTTCCATAATTCTGCTCGTTACCGTCGCGCGCGAGTCTCTCGCTCGCAGTTTGCCGACTCGATCCTATCTGTTCCATCCAGTAAAATAAATTATACTAATTAAACGCTCTTTTCAGTTGCGTCGGTTGAATATACAAAAACCTAACACGAACTGTTACTATAAATATATTAATGGTTTTAGCACGGCATAAAGAATTTAATCCAATAATTATTAGCAGTAGTGATAGCTAGTAGCTTCAGCTTAGTTAATTTCAGAATGCTGTATCATTTTGAATGATATACGATCAATTGTACGGCTTTTTTTTATACAAGTGCTGATGGAACAAGCAGGTGGTCCACCCGATGTTAAGTGGCTACCATCGCCTATAGCAAAGTATTGCATCGTAGGTCACGTTCGTTAGGAACGTGCCCTGCGATGCACTAGCCTCATGTGCCTGTAATTTCATCATTGTAACTAACAAAACTACTGAACAGTTTTATTTATCAAAACGACATAAGAACAAGTTCAATGTGGGTAATTTATTTATGGACAGGGTTTCAATAATGAAGCGCAGGTAAACGGGTCAAGTCTTTTCATCGAGTCGGGCCCGTAATCAGACATCGGCGTCGGAATCCTGCTCTAAATGCTTTATGTATGAAGGAGTTGAAGCAGGTGTTCCCGTGGCAGGGTAAGGATGCGCTCGGACGCATAGTAATCCATACATTATTAAAATCCTGTATAGTCGGTCGGTCGAGCACATCGGCGCTGGTTATTAGCATACCTGGGTAGACAGTCAATCTCGGCCCCCTTATAAAGGCTAGCTTATACAAGATAGTTCCTAGACTAGACCCATTAAATAGTTTAAAGCTTGTTGTACGAATTTGGTTCCATGTTTCATTAAATACACCGTTCCCTTTCTCGAAGTTTTTGTTCTTATTTTGCTTTTCCTTGGTTGATTTTTTGTTTACTGTCAGACTGTAGTTCTAATTATAGATTGTGACAATCGGTTACTATTAATGGAAAGTTAAACTTTCCATCTATACTAATTACACTGAAAAGGAAGTTATATTCCAAAATGTAATGCAATGTGTTCCACTTTATAAATAAAAAGATGTGAACCATAAGTATCAAGTCTGTAATAACTAAGCTGCCATGTGACTAGAACCTTACGATGGTCACGTTAACGTCACAATAGGCCCAGCCACCCGTGCCGGCCACCGGTCACGTCAGTGGCACGCCAACCATGCGCGTGAGCCAGCTGAGTCGATTCACATTCCCGGCGATCCATTTACCTTATTCTTAACTATGTGGAGCTATTTGAATTACACTTCAACGTATTATATATGGTTCCTTTACATGTTTATCTATAGTTTTAGTCTTAACAGAATGTGGATCTAAAAAACGAATGCAAAAGTCAAATATATCAGCAGGATGAGATTAGTCAGAATTTATGCACGTTGCATTAAAATGTCTCCCCTATTTGCTGGCAGGAGAATAGGACAGACGTTGCCAGCTTTGTATAATGCGAAAGTGCACGCAGAATATTAAAACTATCCGCGTCGCGTGTCACCCTTCAGATAATCGCAACGAACGCATTCAGAGGCACGAAGACTGCTGCCATCATTAGCATGTATTCAACTCCTTACGAACTAAATCCCAAGCTTTTATTTAATCAGGTAGAGCCGAAGTACCATATGTTTTAGTAACATAATATTTTATTGTCTGTGATTTAAGTCAGAGCCATCAAGGCAGTGCAACACTAAAGTTTTTAATTAAACGCGTAAAGCGAGCGCTGGGGGCTTAACGACCGCATTTTTCTAGATTCCCTTCGCGCGTTTCACTCCCGGGAAATCTCTTGGCACCGTACGAATAATTGCACAAATTAATAATGCGAAATCGGGAGACAGGACGACGCGACGGCTGCGAAGCTACGCTTTTCATTTGCGAGAGTGGACAGCATTAGCATAGCTACTTAGCTTACGAAAACTGGAGAGGAGTTACCATAAAGCCTTTAGACCGAAAAGTTGGTAATGTGCTAGTTTTTAGGCGGCATGTCTAGTTGGACGTGGGTTGGAAGCACTTGGGAGTTTTAATTGATTTACAGCAGGTGGAAGTGGGTGTGTGCGGGTGTGGTAAGCGAGGAAACATAAGTGAAGTAAGGAGAGATTCGACGGCTCGGTGCGAACAGTGTTGTTTCGACTCGAAGGGAACGCTCTGAGAAACTGGCTTTGTTTTAAACTTGAATTTATAGACAATACTCGGTTGCGCACGGCCGTAATCAACTTCCCATGTTTACTAGCCCGATGAACAAATAGAACAAGTTCCTTTCAATGCTCTTGTCTAACAAGGTGAAGGCAATCTTTCCAACAAACTCATAGTTGGCAACATCGCAGGGCCCGCCTTAAATAGGCACTAATATGTTATTGAAAAAGTTGTGCTTCTTTATATTTTTGTTTCGCTAGCATGATTAAATTCTGCATATTACTGGCTCCAACTTCGAGCATAAAATCAGCTTCTCATTATAAAGCTAAACTTGTTAAGACTTCCACGAAACTTAGAGATAGGGTGTTGTGCTAAGCTAAACATTTATGAATAGTTTATGAATTCGCCTTCCATAATGCGTTTTAAGGTAAGAATATTTTTTTTTTTGTCTTATCCTTTTTTTAAATGTATATTGTAGATTTTAATTTGCCTTCGGAAAAAACAAATCTGAATATATATATTAATTATAAAAAGCATCTTGAATTCAGATGAGGCGTTTCCCTCTCTATATTATTTATTAAATGGCCCTCAAAGGGTTTTGAAGAAGAGCCCGTGAACCCCAGATCAGCAATGGGCACCCTAACTTATGAGTACGCCTCTGAATAGCTGCCAAATGTTGAAGGCAAGAATAACAACCGTTTGTTAGTCGCGAATTCAGTTCACGCAGGGTCAATAAGTATGGAGACCCTTTTGTAGAATTTGGATCATTCCGCTTTATGCTACAATGAAATAGCGTTTTGTTTAGTAATAATTTGCTTTGTGAATATCGTCCTATCTATTTTTTTACTCGGATTTTGGAACTCTGGAAAGTAAGAATACATTCGCTAAGTAGCTTTCGGTGATGCCGAACCATATTACTTCTACTAGGTACTTCTATTCTATTATCAGAAAATGCTGGTCCATTGCGGTTGGAAATTTCGAATGCCATTGTAAAATATTAACTTGACAGATATTAATAGCACCAGTTGATCACCAATTCAAATAGTGACCATGCAGAACATGGATCAACCTAGAGTTCAACATCATCATCATCATCAGCGTATATGAGTCCACTGCTGGACGTAGGCCTCTCCCAAGACGCGCCACTGAGCCGGGTTTTCGGCTCTTCTCATCCATTGTTTTCCAGCTATATATTTCGCAGATCGTCGCTCCATCTTGCCGGAGGGCGTCCTACACTACGCCTACTAAACCTAGAGTTAGTAGAGGTAAAACGAGTTGTTAAACAAAAGAACAAGACAAAGCACTTACCTCTTAGTATCTGGTATAGGAAGACTTTGATGTGGTCCGCGGAGAGGTGCTGTGGTGACACGATGATCTTATGCAGGTCGCTCTGCAGTAGCTCGGTGATCACGTAACTGTTTTATGGCTGTAGTTCAGGAAATTGATGCGCCAGAGGCGGCGTGCGCAGGGAAAATTAAGGCGAAATGCTCACAGGTTAAGTAGGTTAATAAAATTTAATGACTGTGGTGTGAATTGAATCGACGGAACTGCAGTGGGGATAAAAGGGAGCTTTCTGAAGCATCTTGCTCGCTGCTGTGTTTTCAGCTCAGTTAGTAGGTAGTAGCTCTAGCCTTCTACGCTGCAAGTTGCAGGTTCAATCCCCACCAAGAACAAACATTTGTGTGATGCACATAGATATTTGTTCTGTTTCTGGGTGATATATTGTAAACTAAGTATGAAAAATAACATTATTTAAGTATTATATCAGTTATCTGGCTTCCATAGAACAGCAAACAGTAAGCAGTGAATTAAAACGTCATGTTCGCATAAATGGCAAACATTTCTACCTACAAGCTCGCTGGAGGAATAAAAACACGTAGCCAAGGCCCGTGACAGGCGGGCCGGCCGTAATTTAAACGCCTACGCAAAGGGTGGCAATGGTAACATCCCTTTTAAACTGAATCTAAAAGCCTGAAGTCCCAAGATTAGGGATAATACAGATCCCACTGGTTTATAAAAAAACTGATAAAATTATTCTTATAGAACTGCTTTATAGAATAGTAAGTTGTTTCAATATAGTTAACGTATGCATAGAAATACATACCTGCATAGATACGAAATTAATAATAATAATAATGCTGGACAATCCACACAGCATCATCTAGCCCCAAGCTAAGCAGAGCTTGTGTTATGGGTACTGCATACATATTTTTTATTATACATAGAAAACACCCAGAACACCCGGAATAAATATTTGCAGATCGTACAAACATTTATCCCAAGGCGGGAATCGAACCCGCAACCTCCGCGTCGCAGGCGGACATACGCCCGCCGCGCCACATCGGTCGTCAAAAAAAATGCTAGCGTAAGGCGTAGCTTCTCATAATAATAAGATACAGATCTAAGTTGTACGATTAGTATAAAACATATTTACTATGCACTTTTATGATCCTACTAAATTATCTTTATCTTATCTTATAGCGGTAGTGATTTTTTGCAAGTAAGAACATGGTCAGAGCACCGGTGGTCTGGTGGGTCTAGTCTTATCTAGTCTTATCTTATCTAGCTAGTCTAGGAATATAGGAATAAAAGCCTTGAAATATTTAACAATCTTTTACATTGACACGAAATTTCAAATCATATCAAAAGAGACAAAACACATTGCACCTATTTAAAAATTTTTTGATAGACATCTAGACATCAATGTCTACTGCATAAAAATTGCCCCCCTGAACCGTAGCCGTACCGCCTCTTTCGTTATCTCTCCTATCTCCAAGCATTCGTGCCCCGTCGCCCATTATCAAAATTACAGAACATTTGTACGAGCATTATTATCTTTTGACACAGGTCTTACATCCCTATAGTTTATTTATTTTTGTATATCCCTGGATAGATAAAAGGACAGGATTCAGCTACCCGAGTTAGCCATGACATTGTTAAATAATCTCGGCAAAATCTCTTTTTGTTTTTGTGCCAGCCATCTGGACTTAGGGTATCAGGGTCGCATTTCTCGCTAGCTACTTTTCTTTATCTGCAGCACGCGCGCTCCCTGTCGGCCATTATCAAAATTACAGGACACGATGCGGCAAGGACGTTGTACTTACCACGGTGAAAGTATGAGGCTCCTTGATCGCGCGACTTGAATTACAATGATGGCGATTAATGTTGATGATGTGGCGTAACTTCCGCTGAGGATTCTCAATCTCATTTTATCAATAGTAGTAGTAGTAGTAGAGTTCTTAATGTAAATGTTAGTCCGAGGAAGTGTTAGCAGCATAATTATTTCTGCAGCCAACCTCGCTCGCATATCTGTTTTCCAATTTTTAAGCATATGGGTGCCGGTACCAATTAAATAAATCATTTTATCGCACTACCTTATGTCAAATAAGCTTATTTGACGTAAGAGTAGAGCTTACATTACAGGATCATACAAAAAAACGGTAGGAACCAAGCCGTAAGTTTCTTGCCGGTTCTTCTAGGCTTGGTCGCGAGGAACTGGCGCTTAGATTCACCTAGATTTAAGACGTTTCAAGATGATCCCTGCGGATATTACTGAATAAATGATTTTTGACTTTGACTTTACAAATTTTAACACAATTTTAATTTGTACAGGTGTTTTTTACAACTTGCTGATAAAACAAGCAGATTCCCAACTGATGTTAAGTAGTAACAACCACCAATAGAAACAAATACATTTAGAAACGTGCCCTACAATACATTGTTCTGCGTTCATTAACTAGAGATACACGGGTGTTAAGCCTCATGTGCCTGTAATTTTACCGTCACTCATACATAACCTTTAAATCAGAACAAAGCATCGTTGCTTGGCGGCAGAAGTCATGGTGGTATTCCTTCCCGGACGAGCCCTTCACAAAGAGCTCTTTAACCAATTTTACTATAATTGTTCAGTCACATTTTCTGATGATAAGTTCAGTTTAGCACACACTCTTCAAATCGGAACACAGCAAGCTGCTTTGCGGCAGAAATAGGTATGCTGGTAGTACTTCCCTAGACGAGATCTTTACAAAGAGCTCTACTACTAATTTTACTATTCGTGTTCAGTCACGATTTCTGATAATAAGTTCAATTTATCCAGTAATGACGTAAGCAAGACGTGGTTGGGTTCAAGGTTATCGTGATAACCATTTAGCAATAACTTTCTATAATAGGTACCTTATCTATTTCAATTTTCAATTTCATTTATTTATTGCGAAAATGGGTACATAATACAGATGTCAAATTAATAATATAGATCTACCATAGTCAGCTTTACAGCATGCAATATTTTAAACATTTTAAAGGATATCAATTAAAACAAATGTCAAAGAAGTTAAAAAATTAATGTCAAAAAATTCAATTACTTATTTAAAAAAAAAAAAAAATTACTTATGTCAAGAATCAAATTTGTCACATAAATAATCTTGAATACTATAGTAGGCCTTTTGTAAAAGCAACCTTTTCTAAACGGATGAAAGTCTCTTTTGTTCTAGCACAATACAAAGATTGCTAACTTTCTCAATTTAATAGAATGATCATCAAAAAGCCGTAGCATTGTAATGAGTATTTGCGATTAAACGACTTCGCCGTAAACTGTTGAATAAATATCCATAAATATGAATAGGCCAGTTCTTAGAAACCCACTTCTCAGGGTAGAGGAATTCTTGAAATAAGATACAACGTAAAACTGTCGTTCCAGCTTATCTTTGACAGTGTTGGTACTGCTATCTGTAAACACGAAAGTCTTAAATAACAGCCGTAAAAACCTCGGGCGTACCAAAACTATTACTTGATATCGCAGAAATAAAACAAAATTGATAGCGGGGCGCGTTTTCGATACTATATCTACAGCAAAAATCAAATGGCTGAACTAGAATCCTAGAATATAAAATGTGACAGAAAAACCAACGTGCCTCTTTTTTACCCACAGGCTAACACTGTAGCTTATTATTATTATGTATATATCTCATTCAAAAAACAGGAATCATGTTTCATTCCAGTTTTTACTTGGTAAGTACTAAGAGATTTAAATAAATCTTGAATGAAAATTAAATTAATCTTAAATTAATGCTTCTATGCTTTGGCTATGCCATGCAAAACTTCCTTTTCCCTTCTCATGAGACTGATAAACAAAAAATACTTTTCTGTTGTAT
Source organism: Electrophaes corylata (assembly GCA_947095575.1). Taxonomy (NCBI): domain Eukaryota; kingdom Metazoa; phylum Arthropoda; class Insecta; order Lepidoptera; family Geometridae; genus Electrophaes; species Electrophaes corylata. The sequence goes on from OX352702.1 coordinate 3,126,508, forward strand.
AAAAGTAAAGGAATCTAATCCATTTTAGCCATCCCTTTTTGAGCTCGTCGAAAAGGCGTGAATTAGTTACAATTCAAACACAGTTTCGAAGAAAATCTATTCTTTTATCTATTCTATTGAGAGGATATCTGCCATACCTGGAATATAGTAGTGAATTTTTTTTTTCATAATGTGGTATGAAAATCTGTCTGTCTGTGGTAAATGTTTAATGATAAATCAATAAACCAATCTATACCAATTATAAGAATCTTTGTCCTGACTGACTGAATGACATATAGAATGGCTGATCATGGTGCCTAGGGGTTGTATCAAGAAAGGAATTCCCTAAAATTCTACCCCTAAAAGGATATAGCGGGGATTAAAGTTTTTATTTTTGTAGCAAGATATTTTTTAAACTACAAGTATATCCTGAACACATTAAAATTTGAAGTGCGTTTCGATGGGACCGTCGTTCGTCGCTATGCATTACATAAATTTGTATCACGCCCGTCATTCAGAGAGCACCGCGATAAATCGCTGTCGCACGGCTGCTGCTGGGACAGATTGCCCCCGGTGTGCCGAGCACTTTAATTATAATTGCTCTGAAACAAATCTAACAACTAGGAAATTTATGTCAAAACGTGTCACCACAGCCAATGACTAGCTTGTAAAATCGTAATTACAAGGCGAAAATTGAGCTGTATGTACCTCATACTGAGGTTCGGTAAAGACTGATTTAACATTACTGACCGTCTTAACGCTATAAATATAAATACCACTAGAAGAGCCCGGAATACGCACTAGTAAGAACACTACCACTCTCTAATATCGGTTCCGATATTTCATAAACGTCCGTATTATGTAAAATCGTTTGTTGTCATATAAGCCTTCATTTCATTGGCTATTGTCATTTTACACTGACCAATGGGGTGAGAGTTTATCTGACAGGAACGACCGTTTAGTAACTAACAGACGCTCGTAGGGTATTGGAACCGGATATTATTAAAAACATCCAAAAAATCTCAGAACACTGAACAGTTTCTAAAAGTTATTAAAAATATACTAGGTACACCGATTAAGATATAAGGTAACGGATTATGCATGAACCAGTATTGCACTGACTAACTAAAGATCAGAAAAAGCAAACCTAACCCAAATGTTAAACTAATGTCCTAAATACAGAAAAAATATTACTTTAAGGCTCATGTTACCCCAATTACGTACATTATCTTGATCATCCCGCATCTACACGCCTTTGAAGTTGGATCCCAATGGATCAAAGAATGAATTTATATCAAAAATATAATAGAAGCGACACTCGATTTTTTTTCCATCTTATAAAGGGCAAGGAATGAAGTTTTTCAACAATAATTATAATAAACTAGCTGACCCGTGCCCACTTCGTTGGGCGGTAAACATTTTTACTTACTGATGATCTTAACTGAAGTAGTACTCGATGTCGACAACAGATGGCGTTAATACGGCATAAAATAGCGGCCGTTCATAGTTTCCGTTCCCGTTATTTTTTCGGGATAAAAAGTAGCCTAAGTTACTCGTTGTTATTTTATTATTATTTATTATATGATTATAAGTGATCTTGACGGAAGTCAGCACGTCCGAGTACTAGGTACCTACACGAGTTAGGATCCATAGGAGTTGCGTTTCTATACACAAATTCTATAGAATAAATAGCGAACCAGAGCCCAGACTCTGAGTCACGTACAGGCTTGTGGTCAGTTGCTTAATCTATTTCAATTCGTTGCAGGTAGCAGATACCCTTGGTAAGCGCGGTTTCCCGTCCTGCGAGATTCGATTCAGGTATAGCCGATTTGCAAAGCTTGAGAGACTTCATTCTGATTTGCAATAAGTTTATTCATGGGATTATACCGTCTTAAAACTATTTATATTGAAACACGCAAAGTAAATCCTTTGGTTCGGATGAATCCAATATCTAGGTCAGTTAAAACATATTTTATCAAAGAGTATTTTGTTTCTATGTAAGTTTGTATTGGAATAGCGAGTACTTTTTTTTTAAAGAGTTAAGAGTCGAGGGAAATCACTGTTACCTACTATTTCTGTTGCCATTAGTGGTATTGCTGACTTCCAATTTGAAGAGATTAGACGCCGATGCATACATTTCGGCTGTTAAAATTACATATGACATCAGCTTAAAAAGTCCACTGCTGGACATAGGCCTCCCCCAAATTTGGAGGGATTTGCCACAGTATGGCAGACGAATTGGTGACCCCAATGTCGGTCACCCATCTCCTGGTGCGTTTCCTTAGTTACTCTTACGACATCCATGAGAGGGGTCCTATTCGGGACCACCACGTTTATAAAAAATATCAAAAAGTCGTAACTGAGACCAAAATATAACAGTTAACGTGAAAGGCGTAGTTACTGACGTCTTAAAAAGTCGTGGCTTGCCTTAAGTAGTAATAATACATATATTATTAGTTAACTTACGAGCCATTAAAATATAAAATAAACAATTAGCTGTATAATACGTCAGACTATTTCCAGACCTCACTGATTACGGACGTTAAAGTGGCGTTCGAAGTACGCGACCAAGACGCATCAACATGCGAGGTCTCGAGGCCTAGTTCGTTTAACGTCAACGTACATTTTTTCAGTTATATCACCGGGATAATATCAAACGTCTTAAAGCTAGGTGAATCTAGGCGTCAGTTTCCAGTGACCAAGACTATAAGAACAGGAAAGAAACTTACGATTCGTTTTACAAAATTATAGTAATAATGTAACATAGTGAGGCGAAACAAGAGGAATACCTTATGGCATAGAAAATAGAACATACATTGCAAAATAACATGCTAGCTGCCGATCTGCAGACATTTCACCCTACAAGATGTCGATTTGACAATTCGTCTCTCACTGTGTGTCATGCATTTGTCTACGATACCGTCATTGCTTTTATTGGAGTCGACTATTGCCTAGCAAAACCACCGTATTTTTAATTGACTGAGATGTGTCGGTTCCCTTGAACCATATATTCGCTATAGACATCCACTGTTACCACACAATGTTGTTTTAATTTAAACATGCTTTGGATATTACTCTAAATTTGACGTGTCACTGTTTGTCATTACTCAATGGAAGAGATGACAATAGCTAAGATTCTTATCTGTAAGCAGATCTTGCTTATATAATTGACCCAGAGTAATGTCTTATGTCGCGAGTCGCAGTTATGGTCGCGTTCCTCAAATCGCACCTTTAATACGGCCGTTAAGTTAAACACAAGGTTGTACAATAAAGATATTTCATAAGTTCATTTACTTGATTCACACAAAGATTATTGGATAACGCAGTAACTACATTGTATAATAAGTTAATTTTAACGCTTTTGTAGGTACACAGTCGGCGACTAAAGTAGATTACAAATTTCAGTAATTCAATGCCGTTTTCTGAATAGCGCAAAAAATTACAATTTCTTTTTGCAGAAAGGTCGAAATGGGTTTCCAAATAATATACTTAAAAGTTGATGAAAGTGTGCTGGTTTAAGGAATATTTAAAGTATCCCCTGGTACTAAAAATAACTCGGCGGCGGCGTAACGTTGAAATAGTTACACTTGTGCTTTTTTACATCGACAGGAAGTTTCAAATTCGATCGAAAGAAACATGATGTAAATTTAGAGGCTACGCTGAGTTTATTAGAATTACACATTATACTATGCAAAAAAATCTTCAATAATTAAAAAGCTTCGTAGAATTAGAAAATTACAGCTAATACAAGTATTTATAATTGGTATGTACAAAATACATATGAAACAGTTGAGCTATCTAGAGATCGTTGCAAACGATCTAAAGATAACTCAACTTATCCAGATCAGTGACAATCGGAAGTGTTCCCAAAACACTGGCTGCATTGCCACGCTGAATGGCAATGCTAATTCGCTGAGCCTCATACTCACCAGCCCTCAGGTCACGCGTCGATTCGACCAGGCGCCCCGAAAGAATTTTAAAAACCCGGAGGGCTTCGGTACTCCACGGACCTAGAGTCTCGACTCCAAGAGGAGCAAATGTGTAGGCTCGAGACCTGCATATTTGCGCCTCTTGAGATCCTCGACGAAATCTGCCGCCGCGCCAGCCCCAACGGATGTCCTCGACAGATGGGAAGGCGCAAGTATGTCAACGCAAGTAGCGTCCCACACTAAGGGTCTCCCCACCTCCCAAGGGACAAGGGTCATACCGTAAGGTCGTTTACCATCGTCAACTAAATAATTAGTTAGTTAGTTTGGCAAATTTCTAATGATATCTTTTGATTTTTTTACTGTGTAAATAAAGTACAAAGTTGTGTTATTTAAAATAAATAAAATTTAGATTTTTCATAAACAAATTGCATAAAATTATTTGCGTTAATATTTAATAAAATAAATTAATCGCTTATATTTATCTGTATACTCTGCCGATGAGTTATTCGATAAAATCCTGCACCGGTCGTTAAGTTTTTCGGCGATCAGGAGCACCCTAGCACCCTTGAAAGGGACTGGCGCCCCCATACGCGACACGGTAATTATTTACGAGGGGTCGGTCCCGCCCCCGGTCGTGTCGGACCCCTGCATCCAACAATATCGCTTTTGAACGTACTGAAACGGTAAACGAAGTTTCTACAGCCAATGTTGTTTAATTTTATCGTATTACATTTTGTTACAATCTATCGTAAATATTCAACAGAGAGTTTTTTATACCGCTAATTGGACAAGCAGACGGCCCACTTGATGTTAAGTTGTAACCAACACGTTAACCAGCCACGGAAGTCCAGCGCTATAGTTGTGTAAACCACTATAGCTAATGCTGAGTAGTGACTTATAAGCAAATACCTGATATAGAGATAGTAAGAATATGGACAACAGTCTAGAAAACAGAAAAAAAAACAGAACCAGCCTCACGACTTAATCCCGAGTCACGGTAGAAATTAAAAAAAAAAAGTAAAAAAAAAAAAAAGTTAAAAGGTAGGTAAAAGGTTTAAATTAACCGACTTCAACAAAGGAGGACCTCAGAACTGTCTTTTATAAACCGATTTAGAACGTATTTTTATTTTATAAGTTATACTTTCAGGCTGGCCATAGAACTTTATCAAAATCGGTTCACTAGCTTAAGTTTTACATTAATAATAAACAATATTGACACACATTCACACAACGCTCTCGAGTCTCAAGCAAATCAAAGCTTCTATTGAAAGAAAGAAAGAAAAGAAAGAAAAAGATTTTATTTATGACGGCACACGGTATTACAAGGAGATACACACAGACATTTTTAAATCAAACATAGATAAGAACATAGATAATAAAAACACAAAAAAAAACACAAAAAAAAATAATATACACATTACAAACTAAAATAAAAAGAGGTAAAAATTAAAAGTAATTAAGGTCTAGTAGTGTGTCTCTCAGCACCTACTACATGGAGACGTCACAAAATGGAGTCCAACTCAGCTTGATGTTGCGTTTAGAACGCAACGCTGATCTTCCGTCGGAACCAGGTGAGCATACGTCAGGACTGTCCACTTAATACTAACCAAATAAATAGGTACTGCATTGTGAAAGTACAATTAGGCAACAAAAACAATAAAATGAAATAAAAAAACTAGGATTTGAAGGAAAAAAATAAAATAAAAATAGAAAACTTATAAATAGTGTGAAAAGGTAATTAAACACGTACAGTTTTTTATTTACAGTTTTTTATTCTAAATAAAAAACTGTAGAGACGTAGAGCTGTAGTGAGCATAAAGAGACTTAAACTATAAGGTGGGAGCCAAGCCAAGCGGCAGGTGTGCAGGCTACTCTTCAATAGGTACTATGTACTAAGGTACCTATAAAAATGATACCTCATTTCTGAGGTGCGCGTTTTGCTCTTGGTGATCGGTCAAGTATAATTTTAATTTGATGCGGAAGGTTTGAATGCTATTGGTGATAGAGTACCTAGTAACTCTTTAATGTAAAATCTAAAGTCGGTATCTGAACTTATTACACTTATGTGTATAATTCACAATAAGTATTCTAAGACAACCCAAGTATTCCAATGCTTATTTTTTAATTAACCTATTTGAAACGTTTTTTAATTACACTTGCTTCTAATTTCCATCAAGACCGGACACCGCCCGCCTACAAGTGCAGCAAAGATAAAAACCCTTGTATTTGCTATCTACAGTACAGACACGAATGTAGACACAAAGCCCGGATGCTCTGCAGCTGTGTTCCCAAAGGCCATCCTCCACAATACGTTTACAAAAAACCCCGGCTTCGCTGCAACCATTAAAGCCATTTCCGAGCTTACGATCCGTAACCTACTAGGAACCGAGATATGAATCGTGAAATTTAAGCGATAAATAAAGCTTGCCCCCTTGAAGGGGTTAGATTTTATTATCAGCTTGCATGGTAGATAAAGGAATTATTAATACTCCTGAGTTTATAGACAGGTTATTTCGTAAACCCATATCAACATTTAACCAATTTAAAACCAAAGCGTAATTTTTTCATTGTAATAAATTAGGAACCTATTAATGTATAAATCCAATATCTTACCAGAGTCCGATAGTAAATACTAAGAATCGTTGTTTGTCCAATAAGCCTTCATATAATTGGCTAATGGTACCTATAGTGTCAGTTTACACTAGCCGATGAAGTAAGAGTTTGACTGGCAGTGGCCCAACCACCTACGGATGCTCGCTAGAACCGGGCATTAATAAGAATCATGTCTATATTTCGTTTATAATTATACAGATTTACAGTTAAAACATTATGCATGTTAAAAATACAGCTTAAGATTATTTATACAACCATAAGTACTCCATTGAAAGTTTTGGTTTGGTTTGGTCGGTTCAATGACAATGCAAGTTCAGTTGTCTAAATATCCCGAGTTGCATTCCCAGCACCCCTCGCTCTTAGTGTAAGCGAGCAGCATGTCCCGGGCTTTCCTCGTACCGTTGAATGGCCAGCATATTAGCAAGTTCAGCACCATTGTTCCCCGAGAAACGCCGAACAATGAGCACTTCGTCACCGCAGCACTGTCACACTCACAATAACGTAATAGCCATGAAATATATGAATATTCTCTGCTTATTATGTTAGAGCCAACGAGTTTGTAGAACATAAATTAGAGAATGCGAGGTAATGCTGATTTACAGTGGTCATACCGTTCGCGAGTCCTGTGGCTAATGGATACAGATTCTTTGCCCCGTGTTTAGTTTCGTATATAATTTTGCTGTTTCTACAATAACAGTGCTTTTATATTCTGTTTTAGTTTCCTATGCTATTGGACATGCAAGACATATACTAGCATCGGGACGTACGTTTTCAAAAGAATAGAGCAAGTCTTTATAATAACAGAGTATTTTATGTGTGACAGTTGTTCGATTGTCACTTCATTTTTCTGTCAAGAATGTCCTTTATGGATGGAAGGTAAAAAAGTGACATTGCCAACAGAGCATTTACTTGTCCGTCATATTTGCATGCGCGCACGTGAAATATAGAAACCGTCTCGTTCGTGACTAGAATATTTATACCAATATGAATTGTTTACTTAATTGGAAAAAAGTAAGCAGACAAAGGTCAATAGCTGCATTGAAAAACAAAAAGTCATTTGAATTCCAAAACGACTGCAGCGAACGTGCAAATAAACACCTAATAATGCAGGAGATATTGCTTTGGGACTAAATGAGGAATATTTAGAAGGCTATAAAAGACATTTGGCGAAGGCGTGTGGTGCGAATGACCACTCAGAAGGACGGTGCGCGGAAGGGCGACATTGATAAATGGTCCTCCTTCCTGCGCAATGGACAAACAGGGATATAGCTGTACTTTACGTGGGTGTAATACAAATGTGTTCGTGAGATTTCTTTGAATCATATGGCCAGACATTTGTAATCACGAGGAAGATGTCCGGTACGCTGTGATGAAAATTTGATTTTATATGAAGATCTTATATATTTTATCGTATGATATGCCTGGCAGCGCTAGCAAGGACCGAATTTTTAGAAATTTGTTAGACAGGTGACTTGTGGGAATGATAGATGGTGGCACCAAAAAAACAATTGTAGTCATTGTACAAGGTTGTACTATTACTGGATAAGTATTTAGACTCTTTTTATCAAAGAAATATGGAGTTTGCCTTTTATCACATTATATGTGTCTGTTTTTCACGCGTTTCATATATATTTATCGAATCAGGTGTGTTCAGTCGGACCTTGTTATCGGTAATTCTTCGTTCACCGTCTATAAATACACAACGATCCTATTTAAGTACCTGTAATCTCCAATTTCCATTGGACGGACGAAGAGCAGGTGAGTTGATAATCCGAGGCAATGTGTGTCATCCGTCCCTCTTTCTACATCCGCCATCCATCAGGTTCGGCTTGCTCCAATCCGCATGTGTATCGGCGGATTCCCAATTCTGATACGCGATAATCTTTTGAGCCCCCGTTTGTGTTTTCAATTTAGACTCTTACTGAGAATTCTGTCATTAAAATACACGGAGATTGAATGGAAATCGTTTAAGCGCTTAGAAAAGTTCCAATACTATATGTTTCTAATACTGTACCAAAGATATATTTTGGTTCTGTTCCGGAAGCAACAAAATCAGTAATTTGATACAGTACGAGACCTAAAGGAGAAATAATGTTTACGTTGTGTTACAAAGGCAATATACGTTACCAAAACAGTTTCCATGCTAGCAGTAGGGTTAATGTATATTGTTTGAAGCGGAATAACATGTAGCGAAATATTACAAGGTCGCACTCAATGGAGGCGGATGAAATTGCGATGAATATTAATATGCACCCGTTAAGTATTGAGCAAACACGGTGTTTAAGTGTGGCAAAGCTGGCGAATGGACATTGATGTATAGAGGCTTACAGAGCGCCGACCAGTATAGTCTCGCAAGGATTATACTTTGCACTATTGGAAACAGAATCCTGTGTTTCATTGGAAATATAAACATTCCGAGAGCAAGGCAGATAATTTAAGTGTCTAAGGTTATCAGCGGCGTAGCAGAACAATATGTAGGAGCACTTTGCAAATCTTCAAATAAACGAACTCGAAGTGTAATAATAAACAAACAAAATTGCGCTTTGTACATAAGCATGTCCATTTAGTTGTAATAAGAAAAGTTTGTGATAGAATCCACAATGAAGCCGCGCCATTACCGAAGGGAACGGGAGGCGGCGGCGCCAATATTCCGAGCCAGAGAGTTTCCGCCGAGGACGCTCCCCCGCCCGCCATTATCAGCAGGATGCTAATCTGCACAATGGAAATTAACTAAAAAATAACAACCGCGCTCTCGCGATTCTCATTTCCACCACCGACAAGAACCTTAACATAATAAGAGAGTTCACTCCAAACTTGACCTTAGAAACTTCACCGGAAAGTTTCCCGAATGGCAACGAATAAGATTACGATTGCTCCGACGGACAAGTTCGCAAAATGTCTTCTTTAGTCCCTGAATAGGCATCAAAGAACCTAATTAAGAAACTCTGCGAGCTGGGTCCAAAATTCTAATATTTTGCAGACGCTACTGGGGACTGACTGTCAAAGAACTTTGCAGCCAACTAATATTTAATCTAGGTTATCAAATATATTTATTACACACACACTTTTGGATGACCATTAGCCGAGAGGTTTGTGAATAAACTTGTAAGCGTAAAGTTAGAGTTTACAGACCAAATCAGTAAATTGAGCGTATCGTTTGTTGGCAAACATGTAGCTGGCTTGTACTGTAGTCGCTAGTGGCTGGCACTGGAATGTCGGCATCGTGCTCATAACTGAACTGTGTCGAGACCACAGTAATTCTGAATCCGAACCAGCTAGTAAGCACTCCGCAGGGTAATATTTTTACATCCTCTTAACGTTCTCAAATTTAACTTCAGCGGCATGCAATTTTGAAAAGCTCGAAATATGGAGGCAAAATTTAAAAAATAAACGGTGGCATGTGGAGATTTAACGCGATGCGATATGAGATACCTTCGCTGCGGCGACATGAATATTTTTATTTTACATTTATAATGAGAGCCGATTGGATGCGGGAAACGGGCATTTTACGGGCAGATTTGTCGATGAAATAGAAAATGGGATTCACAATACAGTAGCGTTTATCTAAAGCCTATCGGGCAAAGTTCCAAGATGTCATTGAGACAGGCGGGGCCGGCGCGTAAGGGGCTACGCCAGCACTGATCTGGAGCCGCGGCCAAGTGCTTTCTACGTGTACTAAGATGTTCCAAGCAACGTGATTCTAAAACAAGCTTACAGTTTCAGAGCAGCCTTTGATGAAGCCTGCGAGATGGCAAAGTTCGTCGGTGTATTTACCGCGCTTGAATTGTTAATGGTTCGCTTAGCTGATTAATGGTGCAAAATGTGGGAATTCCATGATGCAGTTTGAAACTTTTACCGTCCTGTTTTGAAAACAATGTAGCAGCTACTGATTACAATTGATAGTGTTAATGACCCTACTATGTTATAGGGCTTGGAAACTATTCCTCTGAGAACTGATTCCACAGTTCAATTAATCACCTGTGAAGACCGTCAGATTGTAGGTGTCGGTCGATCGAGCTCATTAATCGCCGCGGCATGTTCCGTCAAAACGTCTAACCATATATTACTTGGACCTTATGACTGTTAAAGTTCTTATAACTGATGGATAATTTGTGGTTCTATACGAATCAAAGTAAGAAGTGAAATTATAGTCTTGAATATATCATTTGTCCAGTTTCGATACTGGGAGTTTTAAAGACAGAGCGACGACAGAATGTTTCGACAGTGGTTCGGGACGAGATAAGTTAACCGACCTATATTATTATTTTCGAAGTATGGTAAGATAATAGCAAAAAGTATTAAATAAGGGTACACATTTAATCTAGAGCAGGGCTGAAGATCCCGGGAGGTAAAGCCCGGGCTCGTAGAATTGGCAGAATACATTAACAGGGGGAGGGGCCCTTTACGCCCTATCTCAACAGCCTGCCTAGTAAGCTACGACTTACAATCCCGAAATAGCATTTCACAATATCCGATCGTTTTTCCATAGCGTTCGAATCTACGCAAAAATGAACATTCGCTAAAATTCATACTTTGTAATATAAATACGGTTATGAGCCGTAACACAAAGTTGGATAAGTACTCATAATGAAGCTGTGGAAATATCATAAAAGTTGCGTATTTATGGCGAGATTATGCTATCTAAACCATCAGTCGCGCATGATATAAAATCATTTTATACCATTCCCCCTCTAAAAAATTGATTTTATTCACTGAAAACAGTAATTAAAAAGCAACCCATATGCTATACAACCTCCTTCCGCAAAAAATACTCGATACAAGCTCCATGTGTAAAGAATACTCGACATACAAACGCCTTGCGCAAATAACTCCTTGAGATTTCATTAGTCGACATTTTCGACCCAGGAGTTTAGCATTAGACTAAAAACTGTTTTGTGTCCTTCGCTGTCTGTACTGGATATAAATAAGATGTGTTCCCCTAGACTTCTATATACATTGTTCAGGATGATGCAATAATAAATCCATCCTCCAGTTACTAATTTATTTCCACAGTGGCGCTACATAATAATAATTCAGTCCTACACTGTCATTAGTAAATTGGCGCTATTTTGAATACTGTAAGTTGTACGAACACAATGTTTGGTGTTACTTAATAATAAATCGAATCGAAATTCATTCAAGTAATGAAGAAGATGTGTTAACGCCTGTGTTTATGAGAGGGCGGCCGATATAGTAGAATTTTAATTAATTTAACCTTTCTTTTTTCATCCTTAGATGTTCATTTTCGTTTAAATCTTTCTTTTTCTCGTAATCATGATATGGTATGCAACTCTTGAATACAACGGATTTATATCGAGGGCCATGAATCACTCGCATCGCTCAGGATTCAAAGACATAAAATCACTGACTAACAATTAACATCAAAGTCACTGGCTAGTGATTCATCTATGGCCCTCGCATTAAATTCGTCCTTTATTCACTAATTTTACAATTTGTTTCAAAAGCGGTCTTTCCCTGCCCGATTATTCAGAAGAACCGCCCGTAAAACATACCATTCGTAGATCTAAACATGTTTTAGGTGACCCAGATGACCAGAGTGCTCAGACACAGGAAACTTCGACTCTACCGGCAGGTTTGAAGACTCCAGGAGTGAGGAGTAAGGATGACGGAGAGATCGCGTGAGGTACGCATTTCTAAGTCGAGTCTTCCTGTCTGCTGCCAAAAAACACTTACTTTTATGTTTTATGACAAATACGTCATACGCTTATACAAGGATCCAAGAAGAAATAAAGAGAGCTAAGTTACAAATTTCTCTTTAAAAGCCAATTTTATAAAGATAAAGATCATTTATTTGCTTAGACATGTGTGTAAAATAGATGACAAAATATTATGAGAGGCAACATGCAATACCGTGTCGGTGTGCAAATGGAGATGGCACTTAAAACGTCACATGCAACATGAACAAAAGGTGAATTACAATATTACAATGAATGTCAAAATATAATAATTACAGAATTTAAAATCAATACAAATATACAATACAAAATAAAATAAAATGTCAAAACTTGTCGTTAAGGAATTCATCAATATTATAGTAGCATTTATCAGTTAGGAATTTTTTAAATTTCGTTTTAAATAAATTTGTATTTAGGTTCTTAAAACACTTAGGAATTTTATATTCTTTTGTGGCAAGTGAGATTTTCAGCAGTTTGGAAATTCACGCGAAATGTGTCTTAGATACTCCGATCTAATAATTTGGATGTCGGCAAATTCTAAAAATGGGGAGTAAAACGAGTTCTTTGGCTATTCGTAACGCCCAGACAAATTTTCAAGTAATTCAGTCACGGTTACGAGGCTCTTGAACTTTTGTGAAATAAAAATTATACGCGGAATGAAAATACTTATCTACAGAAACTCCGGCCGCAGATTTTACTACGCGTCCAACAGCTTTTACTTTTTATCTCGGCCGTAGTATTTTTTACGCATTCTGATGGTCTACCATGAAAAACGATAAACAAAGTTGCGTACTGCTGTTTTGCGTTACACTGCGGGACAACTCAGTAACCGATCCAGTGAATTAATCGCTGCTTAGCATGCGTATGACGCGCAGTGTAACTCAAAATGTCAATACGAAACTTAGTTTTTCATAGTACCTAGGCGAGTTAATCGTTATGAGACGAATAAAGTATATCGAATTTGAAAGCTTCTGACCCCATATCGAGTATATCGATCTAGTTATAAATAAAAAGCACGAATGTAACATGAGTAACGTTACAGAGATGGATCATAAACATAAAATGTGTTACCGTTCCCCAGGCGCGGCCCTTCTCGTGAGCCATACAAATACCATTTCAGGAAACTAACTTTCCTTTTCATTGATACTACCTACACGAAGGAATTCAAACATTACCGACACATTATTCTGATTAAAGCATTCTTTTTGTATCCACTGCGATCACTTTCGACAGAATTCCTCTCAACTAAGCTTGTACTACGAATATGATAACCAGATTACATAATTTTGTAGTAGTAGAGCTCTTAGTGAAGGGCTCATCTGGGGAAGTACTACCATCATGCCTATTTCTGCCGCCAGCAGACAGTTTGTTTTGCTTTAAAAGGTGTAGGTGCCGGTGAAATTACAATCACCTGCATGCCTCAGGCTGATGGACGCAGAGCAACACGTTATAGGGCACGTTCCTAACAAACGTGATCTGCGAGGCGATGCAAACCATCTGCTTGTTCCTAATATGTATGAAACTTTTGAGCTATCTATAGAAGAAACTGCCGCACATGTACTCCTGGAGTGCAGCAGTGTGACAACTTCACGAGCATACCACCTCGGAACACCGGGTACACCCAGAGAGGCTTGCGCCGGTATAATGAGCTGTTGGCTTTTTTGGAGGACATCGGGTGGCTAGACTAGTAACCACCCACCACCCGTCACGCAAAAAGATCCTAGCAGCGGCCTAGTTGCGGAAATTAGTCCGCTCACCATACTTGGTGAGCGGACTAATTTCCAACTTGGTACTCCAAGTAAGTACCTTACAAGTCACACACGTTGGGAACGTGCCTTATGATTGCAGACGTAGATACGGCGATAGTACTTCCTTCACTGTTTGAGAACGCATATTATCAAAATCTATTGGTGCACGACCAGATACGAACCCACGACCTTAGGATCAGAAGGGTCACATCGACTAGACCAATATTTAGGCATATATGCCTAAATATTGGTCTAGTCGATATATTTCAAAATACTTAGATTAGAAGAGCTCTGTTTGGACACAAGGCTGTACTGAAACTGTTATAACTGTTGACCGTGCTTATTAGTGTGTGGTGTGGGTGAACCGACACCAAAGCCATAAACTGTGATCTCGCTAGTGCTATAAATAACCGCTAATCGCCATCATGAGGGCATGAGTGTGTACACTCATATTCTGTATAAAATTAAATAGACTGAATAGTCTCAAATGAAATTTCGTTGTCATAAGCGACCGTCTATTGCTGGGCATAGGCCTCCCACGTACAGTCAGCTGCACTAGAATGTATTCAATTTGTAACTTTCACAACGGTATTACAGCAAAACAATGAACCCTTACCCCTCAAAAACTTAAAAATCATGAAACTAGTTGATGACCTCACCTATTTTTTGAAATAATTGTCGTGTAAATATTTTTAGCACCGCTGTGAAACCATTTTGAAAGTTGCAACTTGCATACATTCTAGTGCAGCTGACTGTACATAGAGGCTTTTAATTAATAAAATATTCAAAATTGAAAGATCGTTTGTCTCCATTTTTTATTCCCGCTGGTCCTCGTATGGGACAAGCAGGAATAAAAAACAGGGACGAACGCACTTGGGGACAAAATATGGGAACGAGCCGGAATAACCCTTACTCATTGCCCGGCAATGATATTTATAAGGTTTAAAACTTAGAAAAAGTTTGAGTGCATGTAGATGATTATGGAAATATGATTTCAATGCTGAAGTCTTGAAATGCTTGAGATTCAAAGCTTAGAGGAGTAAGCTTCAGATGATCGAAGATTTGATTAGAGACAAAACCCTGAAGATCAGAAAAGGTTTTAAGGACTTTACACTATTCACACAGAGCTCCCGGATAAACAAGACCACTTTGCGGATATTTCGGTGTAAACCGGGCTCGTAGATTTAAACAGTAGATATATGCTTAGTTCGGACCAAGAAAATCTATTTCTTAAAGTCAAGCATGCGATATCTAACATTGTTCATCAAAATCCTACTAACATTATAAACGCGAAAGTTTGTAAGTATGGATGGATGGATGTTTGTTACTCTTTTACGCTCTAACCAGTAGACCGATTTGGATGAAATTTGGAATAAACATAGATTAAACATGGATTAACATATAGGCTACTTTTTGTCCCGAAAAAATAACGGGAACGGGAAAAAACTGCCACGCAGGCGAAGCTGCGAGCGGCCGCTAGTAAGGATATAATAACTTTAGATAATGATGTATCACACACAACATAAAACATCCCTGTTTTAGCCAAGCGTCCAAAATCAAATCTCGGTCGCAACGATCTCAATTTCCAGTTTTACGGTTATACGGATCTAGACGGCAATGGCGCCTGAAAAGGAAGCTCGTATAAAAACCTACAAAGTATGCGACATATTTTCGGTCGGACTCCGTTTGGTTTGGCTATTTACGGCTATATATAATAAATTCAATTAAAACTCTTTAATTTCAGATTACAATGATCCAAAATTTTTTAGTAGCAGAAAAATATCTTATATTAAATCTAACATTTAATATAAGATATTTTTTTGCTTTTTTCCTTAAAATACATCATTATATTATAGTAAAATTATACTAACTGAAAACTAATAATATGAAATTAAATCAAATCAAAATTAGTAATCAAATAATAATTAAAGCAAACGAAGTTACCCTACTAATAGTATAAGTGCGAAAGCTTGTATGTATGGACGTTTGTTACTCTTTCACGCAAAAGTAACTCAATGGATTTTAATGAAACTTTGCAATATAATAGCTTACACATCATCACTCACTATGCGACCAACGACGCACAGCAACGCTCTGCCAAACTGACCATCCCTGATAAATTGACCATACAGTATTATAATCCCACATATTCATATTTCATGGGATTCGCCAAATGCCATATATTACAGTCAAAATTAATCGTCGTATTAGTGTAGTATATTGTAACATTATTATCGTGCTACTGCTAATCTAAATGATGATGAAATCCCTTTGATGTTGTAGTAAGATGATCTACCCTTGTAGATGTTACAATAATTTATGATATGCTAAACAATTTAATGTTTTAGACTATTTAATATTTAAGAGCCGGAACATTTACATGATGTATCATATTAATAATGCTGGACAATCCACACAGCATCATCTAGCCCCAAGATAAGCAGAGCTTGTGTTATGGGTACTAGATGACTGATATACTTAATACAATACATTACATGGATATATATTTTTCATTATTCATGGAAAATACCCAGAACACCCGGAATAAATATTTGCAGATCGTACAAACATTTATCCCAAGGCGGGAATCGAACCAGCAACCTCCTGCGTCGCAGGCGGACATTCACCCGCCGCGCCACATCGGTCGTCAGAAGTATAACAAGGAAATATCATTTAAATACTGATAGTAAATCAACCAGATCATAAACATCTATTTTCAACATTGAATTATTTTTAAATAATAATAGAGATAAATGTCACAACTGTATCAATCAAATTTTCGTGTCATTGACTGTAGAAAACCTTGAGACCACGTAACGTTTGATAATGACATCGTGCTATTTAAATATAATGTGTATCAAAGAGGAGAGCATGAATCATCTGAGAAGTAATAAAAAAACCTAGTTCCACGACTTTAATTCCCAGGCACGGTAGATATCCTCATATCTCTTACTAGCGTGTACTCGTTTAATATTTATTGGGAATGTCTAATGAGGGTAGTCAGACGTACATCCAGATATTACACTCGGCACATACTCACAATTGCAGTAGTTGGTATTCTATACATGATAGATCGAAGCTCATCTTCGCTGCTAGAATACTACCTGCAGAGGGATTCTGAGTTTTTTTAGTTTTACGGATACTGAATTTCAGTTTGCGAGCTCGAAGTTTTTGTGGAGATACGCTAGTACCCCCATAGGCCGCTAGGGGCGCTTATAGTATCTCCATACAAAAAATTCAACTTAGCAAAACGAAATCCGAAAAACGAAAAAAGCTCAAAATACGCTTACTATGGTTTCCTAACGAAGTTTACGTTTGAGAGTACTAGAATTGCGTCATTTAATTTTTTTTAATTGCATTTAATCTATAGGCGCACGACGCATTCGAACCCACGACCTTAAAATCAGAGGTCGAGGCAGACCACCGGTTCTCAACAAAATACGCTGTGGTTAAAGAGCTCAAAACCGGTCGTCAGAATTGGTCAGTAGCCCATACGAACATACTTTGTTTGGAAGTCTTTTAAAATAAGAAATTGCTTATTTGAATAACAACAGTCATCTTACTACTCAGATTCGCAAACACGATGCAAAACCGCGCGAACCTTGACATACTAAAGAGTCCTGACCAAGCACTGGTAAATATAATGACTCTGCTCTCCGATAGTATTTACTGAGAGTTCAATTCATCGGTGCATATTTTTTTATAGGTCATAAGCCATTGACAGTATGGACGGAACACTAGATAAGACTAAGATAGATCCGGAAATGATGTTTTTTTTATATATACCTACAACTTGTTAATGGAACAAGCAGATGGCCCACCTGATGTTAAGTGGTTACCATCACCTATAACAAAGCATTGCCTCGTAGGTCACGCTCGTTAGGAGCGTCACCGACGATGCACTACTCAGCGTCCATCAACCTGAGGTATACAGGTGTTCAGCCTCATGTGCCTGTAATTACACCGGTACCCACACGCTTCCAACCGGAACACAGCAAGCTGCTTGGCGGCAGAAATAGGCATGGTGGTAGTACTGCCCCGGACGAGCCCTTCCCAAAGACCTCTACTACTACTAATAAATAATGGAAAAAAGGCTTTTACACAGCAGTAGTTGCCAACGAGCTAGACAGATAAATAAGGATCACTAAGCACTTATAAAACTTCTGGATTATTAATGGTCTTCTGGAAAAAACCAACATATCTTTAAACAGTTCTGATAAAACAAACTAAGGAATAAAATCATTGATCAAACCATAATATCTGAAGACTTAAACAAAGAACATGTTTGGCAACGAACCGACCAAGGTCACACGTACACAGAACAGGGTTAAGGACTCAATAACCTACACATGGCGTCCTAGGAAATTGGCAGTTCCCAGAATGTCAGTGGACCAATACGGGACATGTTTCGCAAAACAGATAAAGAAAACTAACCAAATGCCAACACAAAGTACTTGTATGTAATTTATCGCAAGGCTACTGTAAAATGTAAAGGTTAAGGCCCTCATTTTAAGAATTCATACACAACGAAGCCTTTGAAATCTGTCGCGTGACGAAACGCGACCTATTGACTTTCAATCAATTCTTAGTTCACGTACGTCAAATGAACAAATATTATACGAGACTTGTTTAATACCTACATTTCCATTGTAAAATCG
Source organism: Electrophaes corylata (assembly GCA_947095575.1). NCBI lineage: Eukaryota > Metazoa > Arthropoda > Insecta > Lepidoptera > Geometridae > Electrophaes > Electrophaes corylata. The sequence goes on from OX352702.1 coordinate 3,145,131, forward strand.
AAGTCACTCGACAAACTCTGCGATTAACCGGCTACCTCTAAGGAATACGCTTTTATCCTTTCTTCAACTTTTGTAATGTCTCGTGAAACTTTTATTTATACTCAAAAGGTTAGAAACCGTTCATAACAATAAAACAGAATAAAGAATTGACGCCTTCTTTCGAAACAAGACTTATTCATTCCTCCGTCAATGTGTAGCTACTGGCCTCCTCTTTGTTAATAAATCTAGGTAAGTGTTCCGATGGATTTTTTGTAACAAAGGTGGTGGTGCGGTGGACCAGCGCAGCACGGTCAGGCGTGACGTGTCGACTCGAGGTTAAATCGGGCCAAGCGGGCTGCCTACGCAGAGCCGCTAATTAGGAAGTGCGGCAAGGGCGCTGCACCTCGGTACATGCGCCTGCACACCCCGAACAAAGACACGGAGACACCAAACAAATAAAAGAAACGGTAACAAAAGAAATGCTGTAAGAAACAATGGCAAGTCAGCGGACGGCACAAAGGGGTGTTATGCGAAACTTTGTTTTGTTTCGTGACGTCCTGAGTGAGGAGTGCCAAGGATTCTCGTGCTCTATGATGCGCAGAATGTATTCACGCGAAAACGGTATATTTCCGTAGTAAAGTTTCAAGGAATTACGCACTTCTGAATAGTCTTAACGAGCCCTTTGTGCAAGATAAATTAGGGTTTACGCGAAAACACTCCTTAAACATGTGACTTTTGAATAAACGTTTAATTTAAATTATCGTTTTACTTCACAACTGCCAATTTTCTTATTCTTTGTCTTACGGACGGGTGAGTTTTCACGAAAAAGATGTGACAGTGGAATTCATTACGTTTCTTTAAATTGTCATTTCATTCAACCGTAGTACCGTACCGTTTGGCATGAGTGTTTCTGTTCTGGCACTTTCTTTATTCATTGTATGCGAACATACAAAATTACTGAATTAAGCAGAAATAATTCAAATATATTGGCGTAAAGAAAAAATACGATATGAATCTGCAAGAACCAGTATCATTTTATATTTTACTAGCGGCCGCTTGCAGCTTCGCCTGCGTGGCAGTTTTTTCCCGTTCCCGTTAAACTTTCATCCCCTATTTTATCCCCTTGGGGGTAGAATTAATCAAAATCCTTTCTTAGCGGATGCCTACGTCATAACATCTACCTGCATGCCAAATTTCAGCCCGATCCGTCCAGTGGTTTGGGCTGTGCGTTGATAGATCACTATGTCAGTCAGTCAGTCAGTCAGTCACCTTTGAGTTATATATATTTGGATATCGAACAAAAGACTTGCTCTACTTTGATAATAACATTTTCAATGTCATACTTGGAGTATTTCTGAGAAACAAATACCCTTAGATTCCCAACATTTCTATTTTCTACACGAAATCTATAAGGATTGGTACTCATAACTTTGTAACTCATAATTTAATCAAGGTATGATGAGTACCTACTTAAACACTTCCTCTATGAAAGATTGTTTTGTTTAGAAATTGTTTAGGCAACTATACGGGCTTTCAGGCACCGCTAAGTAACTGCTGAATACTCTGTGCCATCGTTTGTTATTATAGTGCCAGTTTGTCGCATGTTGCATTTCTAGCCTATTGTTTGCGATATTTGTGTAGATCCTAGATTCGTACGATTCGCACTTGGCCGGTTTTTTTATATGACTCTTTTTACAAAGTCATCATCATCATCATCATCATTATCATCAGCCTGTAGTAGTCCACTGCTGGACATAGGCCTCCCCCATACGTTTCCAAGAAGAACGATTCTGAGACTTTTCCATCCATCGACTCCCCGCGGTTCTAACAATGTCGTCAGTCCATCGGGTAGGAGGACGTCCTACGCTTCGTCTTCCGGTCTGTGGTCGTAATTCAAGAACCTTTACTCCCCAGCGGTTGTCGGTTCTACGAGCTATATGGCCTGCCCATTGCCACTTCAACTTGCTGATTCTGAGAGCTATGTCAATGACCTTGGTTCTTTTACAAATTAGTACTAATGTAAAAAAGTAAGCTCCAGTCAGTGTTACTTTTAGAGTAGGTAGGCAGAGTTATCACTACACTTAATACACTTTGCCTATTTCTGCCCCAAGCAACTTGCTGTGTTCCAGTTTGAATGATGTGGGTGCCGGTGAAATCGCACATGAGGCTTAATACCTGTATGCCCCAGGTTGTTGGACGCTGAGTAGTGCATCGTAGGGCACGTTACTAACGAGCGTGACCTACAAGGCAATGCTTTGTTATAGGTGATGGTTACCACTTAACATCAGGTGGGCCATCTGCTTATTCCATCAGCATGTTGTGTAAAAAAAAACCAATGCTACGTTAAAAAGATGCAAAAAAACGAACACTGCGTTTTATTAGCGGAAGCACTTCAAATCTATTTTGGTTATCATCGCACTCGAGAAAGCGCTCGGATATAAACAGCTCATCACAGAGCCGAGTTCCTCTTACTTCCACCTATTATATTTACGACCTTTTTGATCATGTGGTTCTAGTTAAAACTCTGACCCCCACGTCTGCTTGAACACGGATCCGTCAGTCAAAACAATGCAGGTTCTATTGAACTTGGAATAGTTCATGGAATAAACAGGGACTCAAATTATGTTCAAAAGGAAGAGATTTATTCAGATTTTCAGAATAGACTAAATTGAGATTGCGTAAATATAAATAATACATTTGTTTTGAGACTATACTCTTGAATAGAATTTCGAAATCAGATGGCACATAAAGTCAGAAACGATGATCTATGAATATTAATGATTTAGAGTCTTGAAAAACTAGGAAATTAAACCTCATGGACAACCTTTTGTATTTAATAGTAGTAGAGCTCTTTGTGAGAGGGCTCGTCCGGGGAAGTACTACCACCGTACCTATTTCTGCCGCCAAGTAGTGATGCTTGCATTGCTGTGTTCCGGATTGAAGGGTGTGGGTGCCAGTGAAATTACAGGCACATGAGGCTAACACCAGTATGCCTCAGGTTGGTGGAAGCAGGTAGTGCATCGTAGGGCACGTAACTAACGAGCGTGGCCTACAAGGCAGTGCTTTGTTATAGGTGATGGTTACCACTTAACATCAGGTGGGCCATAAGCTTGTTCCACAAGCAGTATCATAAAAAAAAATATTCATTTACCACGATTTTGAGCCTTCCTTTGCCTTGAGCCTAAGTTTATTTATTTATTTCCTCCCCCACCTAATGGGGGAGTCACATGGTTCACATCTTATTTATATTCTGTGATGTAAAGTTGCCGTCTGTCCGTTTGATCATAAAGCAAATAATAAGTAAAAAATGTATGTGCCACTATATTTGTATTCATTTAAACTGCCCTTGTTCCTTGTCGCTTGTTGTTTTGAGTTTCTATTTATAAACATTAATTCTCAGAAACTTTGTCCATAAATATGTAAAATATCTTTATCATAAAAACATTCACGCGAAGGACACAGGTCTGATTTAGTAGTAATACAAACACAATTTTGCGCGTATTATTTGTTTGTCTCATATTTAGGGACCATTTCTACGAGCGAGATAATCGCGGCGATATTATCGACGTGCCACGTATGTATTTCTATAAATCGCATCGCCGCGATCACATCGCCGTGTGAAGACACATTCTAAGAGGGTGTATAGAAATATTTGGCACGATGATAATACCGCCGCGATTCTTTCGCTCGTGGAGATGGCCCCTTATACAGTATTCTATATTTCTTGTTGTGTTATAGGCTTTAGGTAGCAGGTGCAGTGGTCTCGGCTTCGAATAGGACTCCTCAATTACCATCCATGTATTTAGTAATACTAAGGGATTGCACCAAGAGATGAACAGTATCCTACTAATATTATAAATGCGAATGTTTGGATGGATGTCGTTCCTTTTTCACGCTCTAACCAGTGGACCGATTTGGATGAAATTTGGAATAAATATAGATTGTAATCTGGAATAAGGACAGGCTACTTTTTATCCCGAAAAAATAAGGGAACGGGAAAAATGCCACGCGGGCGAAGCTGCGAGTGGCCTCCAGTCTCTTATATGTATACTAAAACCGACACTGCGATCACAAATCCGCTTTGCTAAGAGTAGTGACTATAGCAAACCCCCCAAATTAAGGGAAGGTCTATGTCCAGGCAGTAGACTTATTTAGGCTGATGACGCATAGGTGTAATTGAATGCGCGTATTTGTTCTACGGTTCTGGGTTCGAATGTGGACGTGCTTCTGACTACCTTACCAGATTTCCTGAGAGGATTTCAAGTGCTATAACATTTACATACTACATACATAAATTCACACCTATCTATACCAATTATAAGAATCTTTGTCATGACTAATTGACTGACTGACTGACATATAGACAACGCAGACTAAACCACTGGGGGCCAATTCTCGCTCTTTAGAGATAAAGTCTAATTCGACCTAAGTCGAAAAAAGATGGAGAATGTCGAATAAAATCATATTATGCTATTCTCGTGATGTCACCAATAGACATAAGTCGTAAAAAAGCTTTCGACAAGCAAAGAGTGGTTCCGAGCGATAGAGATCAAATGTCGACAGATCGCTGCCGTTTTTCAAGGACAACCCAGCCTATTTTGACAAAACTTTTGGTTTGCTTAAGTATTAATTGTGCCAGGTATTTTAAGCCTTTATTAGTTTTCGTTCATTACGATGCAATAACAACAGTAGGTAATAAATCTTATTAAATCCTAGTAGGTATATTCTAAACAAGTGCTTTCTGCTAATAAAATTATGGTAATAAAACACAGGTACCAACTAGGATTGTGTCGATCATGATCGATCGGGTCATTTGATTGCAATCACGAACCGCACGTGAATGATCCTATCAGTAACGACAAAAAGACCCGATCTTGCGACCGATCACGCACACGCACGGATCATCCAGTCTATGTGTCACAGACACGGTAGATAGATTATGTCTGTGTACCGAACACAGAACATTTGATTGACGTCGAGCAATGATCGGCCGCCGCTGCATCTCGCTCTTGCGAGTGTTCTTGAGGTGAGAGGTGAGACAGTCAGTCACGTGCGATGAAGTACTGTACGGAAGCAGGAATAAAAAATACCTTATTACAACGTAATAGAATCTGGAATCCAATCATTCAAATGATCGGGTCATATGAACCGGTTCATTGTCACAACAGTTCATGATTGATATGGTTCTTCGTGATTGAACGATCGACACAATCCTAGTACCAACGTTTTATTTAAAAAAAAAATTCTCTGCCGTAGCTCATTATTGGCTTCGATTAACTCAAGCAGCCGTGATTTTTGAGCTGACGTTGGGTAGGTATTTTTCACGCTTGCATTATTTATTGATGTTATTTTCGGGCGCCTAGCAAACTTTCAAAGTATCTACCCACTCTTTGAGACTTTTTTTTTGTGGCCTCTGTCCGTCTTGCGAACTATTTTGCCATGTCAAGTGGGTTGTATATGATACTTCTTAGTCAAGTCAAGTCAGTAAAAAAAGTAAAGTCGGCTGGTTTTGAAGAAAAAGATGGCGGTTTTCTTCAAAACCAAAGGGAAACATTTTCGTTCAAATCAGGATGTCACATAACACATTTTCATTTCAACTGTTCACACTTGTGCTAAGACCTCAAGTAATGATGGTTAAAATACATACCACCAAAATTACCCATCAGAACTTAAAAACAATTAAAATGAAAATACAATGTTGCTTCCAAAGATGACAGAGAACGAATCCGAGACTTTCTTTACAAAACACAAAATAGCCGCTGTAGTTTGATAGCTTGACTGACACTGACAGTTTAGTTACACAAAGTTTCGTACCACGCATGTAGGAACATGTAAAGATATTCAAATGTAATATTTTATTCAAAAAAAATTTTGTGTACTTTTTACGGTAGTTTCATATTCAATTTATAAAATCATTGTATAAACTATGTTGTGTACATACTTTGTGGCCACAAAACTATATAGTTAAAGATTCAACGAGATCTCGTTGAAACAATAGCTAAAACGGAACGTATATCTGAGATCTCTACAGAAATGTCGTGCCGTCATTTGTCGAATTCTAGTGAGAATACGGTTTTTTGAATCGTTAGACATTTTCGTGACATTTTGCGTAGACATTCAAGTTTCGACATGATCTCTATTTCGCCAAAATCTCTACAATCTGAGAATTGGCCCCCTGGTTGTACAGACTGAAATTTTCAGGGTATATTTGCCTTGGTTCGTAGAGATGTAAGAAAGGTATTCCCAAAATTCAACTTCTAAACGGGTACAGCGGGGATTGAGTTTTGTATGAAAATTAATTCACATAGACGAAATCGCGCTTTTGCTAGTTTCTCATATGCAGACCACGGATTTCCATTTACTACGTTCCTGACATACCCTTTTGTTTTCGTTCACTCTCATAACATTCTTCATAAATGGTTGTTGGTTTAGGGTACTCTTTAATAGCGCATAGATTTATATATTTTCAGTCTTTTTTATAACGAAAGAAAGTGTAAATTGAAACGAAACCTTTGTATCTAAAAAGAGTTATTTAAAAATATCCACAAATACTATTTAATATCAATAGTGATTAATATTTAAGCGCATTAACTATCAGAGGTCAAACATAATCTCTTAAACCAATATTAATGTTTATTAATATGTTCTGGGTATTTTCTATGCATAATAAAAATAGATCTTTTTTATTATACATAGAAAATACCCGGAATATAATGTATTGTATTAACTATAGCAGTCATCTAGTACCCATAACGCAAGCTATGCTTAGCTTGAAGCTAGATGATGCTGTGTGGGTTGGATATTATTATTATTATAAAATAATACTACACAGTTTTAGTTTTTACCTTCAGTGCGTTAATACTAAAAACCTAAAGTTTTTCACATCGTTGCCGTTCAGCCTAAATAAGTCCATATTAGTTTGGTTGCCATAGTCACCATGCTTGACATACGGATTAGTGACTGCGTACTACTGTATTACTGTTGGAGATTACTCAGGAGTTCAACCAGTCCGTCCCCTGGTGTCTTACAATGCCCAAGGGAGGTGATAGATGGGTCATACTCTTTGCCGGGATCCATTACATGGACCAATGTCTATTAACGGGACTACTTATGGCAAATAGACATACGGGTCAGTATTACTGGACATAAGTGTACACTATAAGGCTAAAGAAGCGTGGTATAAGTCGTGGTGGCAGCGTGTATTTTATAAGATACAAAATCCTACTAATATTATAAACGCGAAAGTTTGTAAGTATGGATGGATAGATGGATGTTTGTTACTCTTTCACACTCTAACCAGTAGACTGGTTTGGATGAAATTTGGAATAAACATAGACTATAACTTAGATTAAGTTATAGGCTACTTCTAATCCTGAAGAAATAACGGGAACGGAAAAAAGACTACCACGCGGGCGAAGCTGCGAGCGGCGCTAGTCTACTATCATTTGGTCATATTTAAACTTACAGAACATCTCTTTCAGAACGTTTGAAACAATGATTAAAATTTAAAACGTGCAATTCTTTGCAGTACCGTGTCGACGAGGTCTTCGAGTGTTTTCCTTTTGGCGTTCGGTCTAGCTTTAGTTCGAGCGCGGCATGCGGACGAGTGCTATTCGAATTTCAATAAAACTTGAAGGGGAATAAATCGTCAGAGCTCGGAGGGTAGAAAACGCCGATATTGTACCCACAGCTGACGCGATTCACTCTACCCAATCCATTGTATTACTTATTGTCATCGCCTTAAGGCCCAAGAGTTTTATCTGTGAACCGTCACCCACGGACGTAGCACATTTATAAAACATTATCGGTGTATCTACGTAATTAATTACTTACCAAATGTATCGGTTCATTCAAAACATCTGCTATTACAAATAAACTTTTCAAACCAATTGAGCATGTATTATTATAGTTGTTGGTTCTGTCTGGGTATATTGTATTCTGTATTTACAAAGTACTTACTATCAGTTTTCTAGTTTCCATAGCACCAGACTACCCCCACTAAGCTTAGTTTAGTTTGTGGCTAGGTGACGTTGTTGTGTCAAAATGTATATTAGTACTAATTAATGTATTTATAATGGACATCGTTATTTAATAATATCTAAAATAGTTTTCATAGAAACAATACATTATGATCGGCCTGAAGAAAAGTAAGGTGTGTTGAGTAAATTAATAAGTGCCTTTGGCTAAATAATACACAATGAAGGTTTTTGTTGGACATTTGAATTCAAAAACATGATCTTCGACATCATCTCTATTTCGCCAAAATCTATACAATCTGAGAATTTGCCTCCAGAGCCCTTTCCATCCATCGACTTGCCGCGATCCTAAGAATGTCGTTAGTCTATCGGGTAGGAGGATGTCCTATTTCAGCTATCGCCATCAAATACCAATGGATTATGACGTGACAAACAGTGATAAAAAAAGCATAATTTATTTAAAAATCCACAAATAAAAAGCGATCTGATGAAAAAATACACCAAGTCCGTAAAAGATCGGAAGGCGCCATAAAATAACAATGGGTTTTGTGTAAAATTTGAAACATAAAGCAGACGGTTATAGTGGATATTTTATACACCCATGAGGTTGATAAATGATTGGCGAAACGATGAGGAAATTGGACGGTAACCGGGCCTGGTAAAAAGTTCACGTCACCGACTGGAAGATCAACCTACGATATGATATGATTTGACAGCATGAAATTAAAGATCGACGCTGCCCAGGCAATCTTTATCAGGGGCAGAAACTTCTAAATTAGTTTCACAACACTGAATAAATATGTCAGCCATTGAAGTAAGTATTTCTGACAAGTGACATATTTACGATGTCCTCGAGAAATTTAATATCAGCGAAGAATTAATCCTTAGAATGTTTAAAAATAAAGGCGATAATTTTGCTTAAGTTGGCGTTCATACACGCCCTTGACATGCTTACAATATCTACGGAATACAACACATACAGATTGCGAATTGCATGCGTGTGAAGGCAACGTTCCAGATACACAGTCCATCAAACTGGAAAATATCAATTCCCCGGTATTAAATCATCTTAAAGATAGCTTGCACGTAGATAAAGTTTAAAAGTGTTGACAGGTCTTCACCACTTGTGAGGTTTAATAACGCTAGGGTAAGATAAAAAGTAGAGAAATTGGAGTGTTTGCCTGTAGTACGAGTATACTTACAGTATGTAGCTATATTGATTATAATTTATTAATATGTAATGTGTATCATAATATTTTTTATTTTACATACCGGGTGTAATAAGACGAAGATAAGATAAATAAAGTTCATTTAAATTCTTGTCCATCCTAAGGTTGTCTGGAAGAAATCGCTTACCGCGATGAGACCGCCCATCGTTCTTCATTTGAACGTGTATATGTTATTTTTTATCCTTTGTGGTGTACAAAAAAGAGTATCTCTCTATCTAACAGCTCCGTCGATTCTTAGTATAAATGCAATGCGAGGTCGACGTGCCGACTTGGTTAAAAGCATCTAGAGTCAAACTTACCGAATGAGTTACTTTCAGTGTTATCTGATAAAAGGATACATTTCTTGGAAGAAGTCTAGGCTGGGCGGTTGTAGGATGTCCAACGCTGATAGAACCTGCAAAGATAACAGACATGAACGGTCAGCGGTATGCATATCAGTTCGACACGTAATCGAACTAAAACAATTGCCAATGGCAAAGTTCTCTTGTTGCAAATTCGAGAGAATAGAACAATTCTTGACTCGACGAGTTTTAATTTGCAGCATTTAAATGAAGTAAGTCGAAATTCGATTTCGCGTGTATGTATATTTTTACTTTTGAAAAATATTGTCTTGCGGTCAGTTCTATGCATATCAGTTCTACACGTAATCGAACTAAAACAATTGCCAACAGCAAAGTTCTCTTGTTGCAAATTCATGTTGTCACAAATACCGCAACCGCAAACGAGTACCTACGGTAATCGATAAACAGTGAAAACGAAACTAATTATAAAAGAGCGCGCTTTATAATTAACACGTAATATCCTAAACGAACCTTATTATCATATCATAAAGGTTCTGGTTCGATAAAATTTAATCTATATTTTGGTGATAAAATTCAAAATGTATTTTAGAGGTAATTACGTACATTGAAAGGCATAAACTCAGAGACTTTTCATTAGCGTCCATAAAATTGAGAGCAGACCTCCACGTATTTGAAGGTCTAATTACGAAACTAAAAATAAATGTGTTGATAATTTCCACTTCAGTCTAAATAGCCGTGAGAACGGTTTGCTACTTGAAGATTTGTATTTTGACAAAGATAAGAAAACATACCTTTAACTAAAACGTTATTATATTTCTTTAGAAAACATGAAAAACGTATGACTTGTAGCTAATTAGATATACCGTGTTTTGTCTTTTGCATGACAGGGCATTTCAAATAACATTAAAAAAGAAACAAAACATGGTGTAACTATTTCAATGTTACAACAAGTTTATTAGTAATTAATATTAATATTTTAGCGCTCGGAACATTAATTGTAACATTAAAATGTTTAAAATAATTTATAATATTTACTTCCTCAACGATGATAACTTGGAACATGGAAAATGAAGCTACAGCGTTCTCTGCCGCAAAGCGTACTATATTAACATTTTATTTTTTCACTGCTTTGGCAATTTTCGTGTTTTGAGGTTGCCAGGCAAAACGGCCAACAGTTTTTACGTCCTTGACCTCGAAGCTGCTACCGAGTAGTACTTACACAGTACGTGAGAAATGGTTACTGTCGTCGTTAACTCGAAATTCGAGAGAATAGAACATTTCTTGACTCGACGAGTTTTAATTTGCAGCATTTAAATGAAGTGAGGCGAAATTCAATTTCGCGTGTATGTATATGGTAATAAACTATGATTGATATTTAATAAAAAAATAATAACAGTATCAAAACTAAAAGGAACTTCTTAATAAAATCAATTTTACAAAACAAAATAGCAATATGACAGTATGTAAGTATAACGTCCGTCTATCTCTGGCGCTGAAGCAAAAGTGTGGCTCGGCCGACTGACGCGCAGCTCGAAGACTCTGGATGCGTAAACAAGCTCGATCACCCCACTTGTGGTGACGTCACAGACCACGCCTCTTGCTTGGAGTTTTCTAGGCTAATTCGGCTTCTCCTGACGGCGGTGCGCCCTCGCCCGCAGGACCATCATGGCGGCTGAGTGGACGCGGCTGCAGGTCCTCTGTCTCATGAGGTGGTGATGTAGTACCCTGCAAATCCACAGCAACGACTTGGCGCTCAGCATTACATGGCTGACTTTCATCATCATCGTCATCATCTGAAAACATAAGCTCTGCATTAGGTTCATAATCGAAAGGCTGAAAGTAAGGAAAAGATTCATTACTTTCGAAATGCTTGGACAGAGCCCTCGGGTGTATCCAACAAGCAAAACTTTCGAATGAAACACTTAACCTTCAGTTAGGTACAAAAATAGCAGAGACATCGGGTTACTTGACAAGAAAATATAACGACGGAACTGAGTCCTCAGGATGTTCACCGTGCAGAGCTCTCAAGATGCACGCTAAAATAAATGAAACGACAGAGCCCTCAGGATGTCCACCGTGCAGAGCCCTCAGGGTGCACAAAGAGAAGTACCGTTCAGGATGTTCCCTACAATCGCAGAGCCCTCAGGGTGCGCCCTGTGCAGAGCCCTCAGGATACACAACAAGATCTATAAAATGACAGTGCCCTCAGGATGTCCGCAGTACAGAGCCCTCAGGATGTACACACAGAAATATATAACAAATACTGAGACCGCAATATGATAGTTAGCAAAACAGAGCCCTCGGGATGTTTCTAGTACAAGTGCAGAGCTCTCGAGGTACACAGTACATACATAACGGCTGAGTACATCAACCAAGCCATACTCACTGTCAAAAAATGCGATGCACACATCGGGGGTCCATTCCCCGCGCCATAGCGTTATGTATTCTGCCGCCGCTTGCGTGGTTTTTCCATATGAACCAGCAATCAGTTTCAACTCATACCGTCCATGTGGCAGCGCTTGCGTGACCATGTATGGGCCGCGCATGCCGGAGTCCAATTTGCCTGTAGCCTGGCTCGTCTTACGCACAAACACCATATCACCCTTATTGAACGTGCGGGGTTCCTTGCGTTTTTCATTTACACGAGCATCTTGACGAATACGGTTTTCGTCCAATAACTCCGAGGCACGTTGTCGGGCAAGCTCGCGCAGTGATTCGCGATTCGGACTTGTCGCCTCTAAAGCCACATCTCGAACCAGAGATCGAATGACAGGCGTTATACTCTCATTACCTACTAACAAATTCATAGGCGAACATTTCGTCGATTTTTGCGTAGTAATGTTCAAGGTGAGCTGTAACTTCCACAAAATATTTGACCAACTTTCTTGTCTAAAATTAGATTCGACACGAATCATATTCATTACAGTACGACAATACCGCTCAACTTGACCATTACTTCGGTGCATCTCAGGGGTTATAAAGTGGATCGTACAACCCATTTCTTTGATCCAACTAACAAAAGACGTACTCTCATACATCCGACCACGATCAGCGACTAACAGTTTTGGAGAACCAAACAATGAAATTGCACTTTCAAAAATATGTTTTAACTCATTTGAATCTTGCTTACGTATCGGATATAGGAGACAGTACTTGGTAAATGCGTCTACAATAAGTACAACATATTTGAAACCATTAGAGTCTGGAAGAGGCCCCAAAACATCACTATGTACAGTTTCAAACGGCGCAGAAGGCTTGTTCCACGACTCGATAGGTTGAGAAGGCTGACAAGGTACCTTTTTATGAGAAAGACATACAACGCAATGTTGTATGTACTTCCGCACAAACTGTCTCAACTTGGGAAACCAAAAATGTTTTAAGACAAGATCAGTTGTTTTATCTATCCCAATATGTTGGTGTTCGTCATGAAAAACCCGCAGCAAACTAAGGCGATGACCCTTGGGTACATAACATAGAAAGCGTGATTGCTCACCGACTACATCGAGCTTGTAGTATAGAACCTCATTACGAACTACATACCGAGATGAATCTAAATCACCCTCCTTATGTTTTTGCAGTAGTTTTTGCGTCTCCTCGTCAGCGGCCTGCGCTATCTGAGCCCAATTTAATGGTTTTCGAATTTCACAAATATTTACTGGGTTCCGGCTCAGATAGTCAGCATGAGATAGCGCAGCCCCCTTTCGATACTCGAGATCAAAGTCATAATCCTGTAAATACATCCACCACCGAGCGACCCTCGGTAGCAGATCTTTCTTACGCTGCGTCAGTTTCAAGGCGTTACAATCGGTCACAACTTTGAATTTCATACCTATAAGGTAATGTCTAAAATGTTGTAGCGCTTTGACAACTGCTAACGTTTCCAACTCGTAAGAGTGGTAACGTGGTTCAGCACCTTGAGTTACCTTACTGAAATAAGCAACAGGCTGCTTGTGTCCACCATCGTGAGTTTGCAGCAAAACAGCGCCGTAACCTTGTGCTGAGGCATCGGTGTGCACTTCAGTGGGGAGAGAGGGGTCAAATATAGCCAGTACAGGCTCACTAGTTAATCGTTCAATAATATCTTTACGAACCTTGTCTTGTTCCTCTCCCCACCTGAACTGGACATCTTTGCGAGTCAGATTTGCTATACAAGCTGTTTTCAAAGAATAACCTGGAAGGTAACGCCTAAAATAACCTGCAAGACCTAAAAACTGTCTTACCTCTTTTACATTGCTAGGAATGCGTGCAGCAACTAAAGCCTCGACTTTATGCTCGCTCGGTCTCACCTGACCATTGCTAATAGTTCTACCAAGGTACTCGACCTCTGTCGTAAGAAACTTACATTTCTTCAGGTTAATGGAAAACCCTGCCTTGGTTAGAGTCTCGAGCACCTCGCGGAGCGTTTGTAAACCTTCCTCGATTGTGTTACTAGGCAACAAAACATCGTCGATGTAAACGCAAGCTCGACCAGCATCGATATAAGGCCGCAATGTGTTTGATATGATGCGCTGGTAAACGACGGGCGCGTTGGCAAGCCCGTATGGCATCTTAATATATTCGTAGTGACCCTCTGACGTGACAAACCCTGTACGATGAATAGACTCACTATCCAGCCTGATCTGGTGGAATCCAGTCGCCATATCTAAGCTGGTGAAATACTTAGCTTTGCCTAACCGGTCGATGTGATCATCGATCAGCGGCAGTGGATAATGATCCTTAATTGTATTCGCGTTCAAGGCCCTAAAGTCTACACAAAGCCTATCGGTACCATCTTTTTTCTTAACGAGCAATATTGGGCTCGAAAACTCAGACTCAGACTCACGAATTATATTTTTATCTAACAGATCCTTAATAATGTCCCTAACGCGTAATTTCTCGTCATGAGACATTTTGTATGGTCGATAAACTACCGGAGTCTCGTTATGCAGCCTAATGTGCATAGTCCCCGTTTGCACTGTAGTAGTGGCAGTACCTACAACTAGATACTCCGCAAACTCGCTGATAACGCTCATTAATCGCTCCCTATCTTGACCTACCAACGGCGTATTAATCGGTAAACACGAATCTGACTTTACCTCAAAAACGTTCTCAGATCGTGTGAGTCGTTGTACACCCCGCGTTCGGGTATAGGTCACACCATCCCTATTTAGCACATCAGTTCCGACAATAACAGGTGTGTTCATACATTTATCCGGAACAACATGGAAATCGACTTCAAGGGTAATTTCGACAAACTCGACCGACAAAGTCGTACAATATGAAGTTTCTACTTCCTGACTACCTATGCCGCGCAGTACACGAAATGACGGGTTCTGGGTACAATGCAAGTGTTTCGCTACAGACTCGGATATCAAAGAAATAGTAGACCCACTATCTATAAGCACATCAACTGGTACCCCTTGAATAACCGCAGTAGCAATATCATTATGTTTGTAGGTATCTACCGATTCGCGACAAAAATTCACGTTCGACTTGCCACGCGAATTGGCACGCTGTTTCGCAAAACAATCTTCAACTTTATGACCTACCTTTTTGCAAAAAGAACATGGTTCATACTTAGGCGGTTGTTTATTGGGAATTGATGTGCTTGTAGACGGAACGTCCCTAGTCGACGCTTCTGATTTGATACGCTTGGTGCACGAGGCCTGTTTGTGACCATAATTCCCACATAAGAAACATTTTGTCTTTGAATCACTGTGTTCTCGTTTACGCGAATTATATTGCGAATCAGTTTTACGGAATGCAGTACGTACACGAACTGGTGTTACCTGAGCTGGTTTTGCGTAGATTGACAGAAAGTTTACTAAACCATCAGGTAATAACTTAGCGTTAGTAGCGGCTGCACGAATCTGAGCATCAGTGATACCACGTATCACTATGGCGGCAATCAATTCATCACTCATACCTTTGACAATACGCAATCGTAACAAAGAACGCCTAGCATATTCTGCATATGTGGAGTAGTTGTCTGAATCGGTTTTCATTACATCGAATAAAATATTTGCGATATCAATACGAAGGGGGCACAACGTTCTAAATTCCCGCTTGAAATTTGACCAGCTGCGGTCGTTGCTGACCCATTCGTTAAGCCATAATTTGGCGTCACCTTTTAAGCAATTACCTATACGCGCCAAGCACTCGCGATCATCCCACCGATTCAAACTACGTACGTGATCTACCTCACTACACCACACATCAAAATCATGTAAAGACGGATCAAAGTTTGATATGAAAACATGGTTTGATCTTACCGGAATGGCACTAATTGCACTTACAAGCTTCTCGGTTACCTCGCTCATAACCACCTCGGCAGCAGTAGTGCTAGAATTTATCACGCTCGAACAAGGCCTAGACATATCGACGCTAGCAACGCACGACTCAGCGCTAGAGGGTACAGCTAGCAGCGCGTCGGTCGGTTCGCCCGCCAAAGCTAACGGTATCTGTGGCGGCGGCGGCCCCGGTTCAGGCGCCAGCATGTCGCGTGAAGTACCCGCGTCGTCTGCGCTCGAACTACGTAACCTAGAACAATCTTCCAAACAATTTAAACGCTCTAAAATAGTCTGAAGCGTTTGCTCAATGCCAGGAATAGGTGAAGTATCTTTACGGCTTTTACGGGTACTTTTACCGGACATTTTTGCAATTAAATTTACCAAAGTAAAAGCAAATCAATACTCGAAAATTTTACAGTTATTTTAAGCCAAAATAAGCCACAGCGGCACAGAACAGGATAGGAATCCCACTTCTGAGGTAATAAACTATGATTGATATTTAATAAAAAAATAATAACAGTATCAAAACTAAAAGGAACTTCTTAATAAAATCAATTTTACAAAACAAAATAGCAATATGACAGTATGTAAGTATAACGTCCGTCTATCTCTGGCGCTGAAGCAAAAGTGTGGCTCGGCCGACTGACGCGCAGCTCGAAGACTCTGGATGCGTAAACAAGCTCGATCACCCCACTTGTGGTGACGTCACAGACCACGCCTCTTGCTTGGAGTTTTCTAGGCTAATTATATATTAATTCCTTTTGAAAAAAAATTTGTCTTTTTCTTTTAACGTTTTATGTAAATAGTGGTTTAAACAACAGTTTACATAGACCGCGGTAGCCATTCGGTTACAAATGTTTCGTTAACTAAACTAATGGCCTTTTAACCAAAACGGTGCTACTAAATTGAACCTTTGGACTTAATGAGTTTTTACATATTATTTCATTTGCATATTTTCTAAGTCTACAAACCTGCCACATAGTTTAAGAGAAAGGCCAGGAATGTATAAAATTGTTCGCAAAGTTAGTGTAAAATTTTTAAGGTTGAACTTACGTTTTCATGTTTGAAGAAGCATAACATCTTGAGCTCGCGAAAGACACGTTTTGAGGAAACAAGGGATTGGAAAACATTAGGCAGCTTTTTGAGGGCCACGCGCCGACCATCTCGAGGGTCTGTCACCGCCCTGTGGACAAAAACAACAAAATTAGTTTATAAATAACAACCAACAATAAACCACTTAATCGTACTGTGACTTTGACTTTCGTGTGACTTTGACTTTCATGTGACTTTGAGTTAGTAATTAATAATAATTATTATTAGCATCACGACATTATAAGCTACAGCTCTCTTTCACCTCCACTCCCCTTTTTAAATTTTTTATTGCAAAATCTTGTGTAGAATGAAGTCCTTAGTGTGCCTTTCAAATTTGATTGAACTCAGTCAATAAATAACGCTACAGTAAACTTCCCCCTTTCCCCCCACCCCTATTTTCCCCAAATCCAAAATCGCGATCGACAAAAATGTTTTAATAAATCAAGAAACTTGTGTGCCAATTTTCGTCAGAATCAGCGATAACAGACAGCCGGACAAAAGCATTTTTGGCCAATCTCGCAACAGACACTTCGCTCGCTCGGTTAATAAGTTTAGTCGATTCGTAACAGAATATCTACCAACACGCAATCGTACGCATTGACATAAAGTATACGTGAAGCTTAGAATTAGCATAACAAAATGATTTCAAAGGTGCAACCGCCTCGTGACTTGGAAGCCATGCATTTATCATTTGTACAAGCTATAAGTTCTTCGTCACGCACGTGAAACTGGCACCAAAGATTCACACTAGTTATCCTGGTGAAGTGAGAGAATAAATGTTGTGTGACTTGACAATGTGAAAGTGTGGCTGTCATGACTTGTAGCTTTATTTACTTTTTATAGCACGTTTATAGATCAGTTTTTGCTGGACATGAGCTTACCCCAAATTTGGGGTGGGAGAGGTCTGCCATATTGGCCATCTGCCATATTGACATGGTGGCCCAGTACCCATCTTCTGGTGCGGGTAGCTTTGAACTGCTGAAAAATTATTGTCATGGTCCGGTAGCGTTTCGGTTCCACCTTCATAATGCGAACCGCTAAGGAGTGGAACTCATTACCAGCGTGTTTTTCCTGACCACTACAATCTGGATCTCTTTAAGGCAAGAGTAAACAGGTGTCTTCTAGACTGTCTTGCTTCATCGTCGGTTTCATCGTCACTTACCATCAGGTGAAATTGAAGCCAAAGGATAGTCTATTGATGATAAAAGAAACATAGATAATGGTACCTACGGAACCCTTCGTGCGCGAGTCCGACTCGCATTTGGCCAGTTTTTTCGTATGTTTTTAGAACTTCATTACATACGCATGTATTTTAAAAAGGAATTCATTTTCTATGGGTTTTTATTTATGTTTTTACCTCGCATATTATATCATCACCTAAATGAATATTTCTCAGTTTGGTTTAGTAGGTATTACGAAATATTTTTTGTCGTAAATCAGTCTGAAAGAGTCACGTAACTAACTAATAAAAACGAGCAATGAATGCAGAAGAATAACGAATATATTGAAATTACTTTTAAATGTTCAATTTCAATGTACTCGACACCCACCATTCTCTACTAAAGCTTTTATAGCGTCCAATGAAAACCTATTTGCTAAATTAAAACGAGCAATAGACTCATAGAAAAATTTTTTTTTTGCTCTGTCAATATTTTTTAACTCTTATCATCCCTAATAAACAAATGCAACGCAATTCGAACTTTAAAACGCATTACAAACTGCTTAAATTTGCTAACACAAATAAAAACGAGTACCTAATAAAAGCAACTTTGAAAATGGAATAGAATTGTAAGAATCCGAAACGGAGGTACGCTCACATTAAAGGGACCGTTAGGGCTGCCCTCGCGATTATTATCGGAGCGCTCGAGGCTGCGATAATATCCGTCGCAGAGCAGAGTCGACGCAGGGGAAATAGGGATGCCAGAGCCCGTTGGCCGAGGGCAACGACCTAGCTAGCCTTGCTCGGGAACATTTGGGATATTTCAAATTAGGGATGGCACTGATTTATTGTTCACGGCTACATGAGACTCGGGTCCGGAACATGAGATCAAACAAATCATAATGAAGGGATGATTCATAAAATAAGGACAGCCATTTTCAATTTTCTTATTTGAGTTACTCACCACTTGGAAACTTCACATATCCCGCAGGTATAAAAAGGACAAACATAAAGACGACCGATGTGGCGCGGCGGGCGAATGTCCGCCTGCGATGCAGGAGGTTGCGGGTTCGATTCCCGCCCGAATAAAAAATATCTATGTATGTAATGTATTGTATTAAGTATATTAGTCATCTAATACCCATAACACAAGCTCTGCTTAGCTTGGGACTAGATGATGCTGTGTGGATTGTCCAGCATTATTATTATTATAAAACTTAGCGTCGAGTAGAGTAATCTTATAAAAAAACGTATTTTACATAGAAGTATCTAACATGCTACGCAGTTAATTTATTCACTTATTAAAATGCGCACACCAACAATTCCTATAACAATGAGGCGCATACAGAGCAGTCAATGTATTACTGTTACACGATAAACAGGATTTAGCAAGCTGAATAAGCTTTGCAAACAATGACAGGAAAGGAGCCGTTTTTGGTCTCAAAATTGCTAACACTTTGTAGAGTTCCTTGATTATGCAATAGTCTCCTTTGAAAAGCTTTCTGGTAAGTCACAAACTGGACATCATTCAGGCCATTTAGTGTAGGGAAAGCCAAGCCTGTATCTTTTCCACTTTTTTACACCATTTATTAGGACTGTACAAGTATAATTAATCTAGCTAGCTATGCTGTTTACTCTCTATCTCGTAAGCAAGTATCGTAGATGCAAATATAGGAACTAGTAAACAGTAGACGTGGTACTGAATATTTGTGCAACTCACATAAACGAATATACTAGAACCGCACTCAAAGGTATATTCTTATTTTTTATACGAATTTAAGATGGAACGAGTAGACGGCCTACTTGACGTTAATGACAATTATTCACCTATAACCACCAGAATAATCGACCAAGAAATAATTAAATTATACAAACGTGCGTGTTATACTAATGTATGACATATAAAAACAAACATCCGACCGATAAACCATTTTAATGAGTGCACAAACCGGAAAGGAGGTGAAATTGCCAGGTAAACATTAAAATTTATGAATTCATTAAGGATATAACCCGACCATTGCGTTTTAGAAGCTTGTTATAGGTAAAGCCGGAAAAGATAAATTTAAATACCTCTAATCCTGTCTTATAGTTCTCAGACATACCCACCTTTAAGTGAGGCTTGATTAAAGGTATATAAATACCAGCCAAAGTATATTTCTAGTGTATAGATAAAATAAAATAAATAGCATCACGACTTTAATCTCCATGCACGGTAGATATCCCCGCCGATCTCTTAGGGGGTGGTCAGAGGTACGTCCAGATAGTACGTATCCACATTTTGCAGTAGTTGGCACACGTGACAGGTTGCTAAGCCATCGCAGCTGCTAGAATACTAACTGGTTTCCTAATGATGTTTTCCTTCACCGTTTGAGAGCACAGACTAAGATAGTAAGTTTTTTTTCGTAGCTGTGAATAAATTAATATGACAGTCAAAACTCTTCTGAGTGTGTCAAAGTAGGTCTTCTCTTTAACGATCCTAATTTCTCACGAAATGTATACAGTAAAAGTTAGTATTATAAAGCATGAACCATACAAGACACATGGCGCCGAAAGCCCTAAACACGTCTTCAAATAAACTTTGAAAAGTACGAGTTTATATTCACAGGTACGGAACACCTGCACGAGTAAACATTACGAAGAATGGCGGTTCCAGGACCATAACCTAATATGAGCGGAGCGATAAGTGGAAGCGATAGTCTAGAGGTAGTTTGCAGTTTAATGATCAAAAAATATTTCAAACAAGGTAAAAGTTCCAATGACAGAATAACCTTGACTAATAAACAGTTATTAGTGGAAGGATATGGGAAGATCTTTGTCCAGCCAGTATAACACAGCGTATGTTAATAAAAAAAGGAATCTTTGAAACTATGATACATATTACAGTACGTATGGGCTATATTTTTATCTTCTATATCAACGTATACCTTGGACTAATTAAAAAGTTGCAAGTTTATTTGAAGACACATGAGACGCTCATATCGGGTAATTTTTTTTTTTTTTTTTTTTCGAACGGACTAAAATGCTGGTATAATCGCCTAGCGATTTCCGACAGCGTTACCGGGCTACTGGCGAGCGCAGAAGGCGCTACGCCATTACAAAATTGGTTTTGTTGGCAACGAGCACAAGGGCACCACTTAGGTACGGACCTCGGCTTGGGCTGTTGCCGGAGAAGGGAGCTACGGAGAGACTCTTCGCCCTGAAGGGGCGTTAACGGGGAGACGTCTTCGACCCCGCCGCCGGGGTCGGTGTGATTGTGGAGTGTTTCCTGTGTCCGGACTCGATGAAGCGACCTCCGCCGCATTCGCGGCGGTGATCGTGTCATCTGGGTCACCTAAAACGTGTCTAGGTCTACGGAGGGTACATATCGGATAAGCATGTTGGAACTTCCTGTAGTGTCTGAGGGTGGCATTCGCCTACCGGCGCTTGGACCGAGCGGATGGCTCACAGGTGCGTGGACTCAGCTACACCTCGTAACGATATAATTGGTGTTTTATTGGATGCCTAAGGCATCCTGTAGACCCTACAAGTGGCGACTGAGGAGAACGTGAGTAGTTTTACTCTTTAAATCAATTTAAAAGGTACGGGGGCCGGGTTTTATAAAATTTGGCTTGAGGGAATTACAATATTTTATATCCAATGTTGCAGACATGGGATAGTAATTCTTTGATTAATAGATCACCTACCAATCGTAAAAGTGTTTTGTTCAGCTATGCATAAAGTAAATACCCACCTGGGCGATGATTATACCTAGTAAGTCTACCTTTTGTATTCATACCTACCTACCGACACAAATAATTTGATCGGTTCTAGTTAAAATAACATTTTCGTGTCTGATGCGTCAGAAGCGTAGGTATGTCTACCGTTCGGCGCCGCCACCCGCACCGCACTCGCACTCAGTAAGTAAAAATTTGTGAAAGCCGTCGTCGCGTCGTCGTCGTCGCCGAATCGCGCGCCATGCGTTTTGTGGAGGCGGGAGTGTACCGCCCCGCGCTGGAAATGTTATCGTCGGGAATGTGCTGTCGCGTCGTCGTCGCTCCGGCTATGGCACGCATGTTACGGTGTAGGTCGGTGGTGGAACGGTGGACGATAGGGCTAGACAAAAGTAAATTAAGTTCATATGTGCTGTTCGGATTGATACTAGGTATACTTACAGTAACATAAAACACTTATACAAATAATATAAAGGGTTGTAATATCTACTTAGGTACCAACCAGGTGAATAGATTAGATACACTGTAATTCTTTCACTGCCAAATTGTGCCTGCCTACCCAGTTACCTACGCCATCTAGGCCACGAATGGCACGTAAGAAATATCATCTATGGAGTTGCAACTTTTGAACCGCCTTACATGCTCTCCAACATACTTGTTGGTAAATCTCGGAAATACATGATTTTATGTAAGTACCTACCTACCTCGGTACATGTTTTAAAAATCAATAAAGGCCATGCAATAAAGTACCTTGTTTACACTGAGCACGTAAAGGGCCACGACGTTAATTATAAAACGTTAAAGTTATTTATGATGTTACTCTAATGCAGGTAGGTACATAAAACCTGCCTAAATGTCCAATACCTACCTAGGTATACCAAGGGCCAAAGAGCCATGCTATTTCTTCTTGCTAAAGGTCATGCAATTAAATTGTCATCAATAACGATGAAAGACCATGAGGGCCAAAGAGCCATGCTATTTCTTCTTGCTAAAGGTCATGCAATTAAATTGTCATCAATAACGATGAAAGACCATGAGGGCCAAAGAGCCATGCTATTTCTTCTTGCTAAAGGTCATGCAATTAAATTGTCATCAATAACGATGAAAGACCATGAGGGCCAAAGAGCCATGCTATTTCTTCTTGATAAAGGTCATGCAATTAAATTGTCATCAATAACGATGAAAGACCATGAGGGCCAAAGAGCCATGCTATATAATGAACCATAGTTACAGGTGACATTTTCAAAATTAAGGGCCAAAGAGCCATGCTATTTCTTCTTGCTAAAGGTCATGCAATTAAATTGTCAAACTAAATTAAAGGCCATGCATATACAGTTTACATAAGGCCATGCCAAAACTAAATTAAAGTGAAGAGTTGGTATGAGTATACCTATACAAGCAATGCAATACCATTGTTACTAAACGCAAAACGGTACAAATACCTGCAACTGAACAATTTATTTCATGGGTAAATCAGCTCAGCTGGGTTATCGTCAAATAAGCTATCAAATAGTTTTCAACTGCTTGATCAGATCCCCTAGTTACTAGGGGAAATTTCTTGTCTTTTGTTGTCATAACGCTGCTGGATGCAGAAGAAAACTCTAAAAACCTACCTACCACTATGCGTTGGCTATTTTACGCTTTCAAGTCATAGCCAAAGTCAAAATGCATTTATTCAGTAAGTAGAAGCCTACGGATCACTTAAAACAACCTGCTTAATATTTTGTGACGACGCTTTCACGTAAAACACCCTGCTTACTGCTATAAAGATATTTTCCCGTTATGGGTTAGAACAACCTGTTACCGATAACCTACTCAAGCCCGATAAACGTACCCTGTACAGATGAGTACTTATGTCAATAAAATCCACCGGGGAATACTTCATTATAATAATTTATTACATATTCTACCTTGTTATTAATTGGTCCGTGACCGCTGGATCCTGTAATTCCTTTTTGAACCACAAATGCAGACATCTCTTTACCAAATTAGAGAAATTTTACATATACGCTATATAAATACCACCTAAAACCTAACTGTACAAAAAGTGAAACAAACAACATGCACAAAAATGTGTTTTATATTTAAAATAAAAGTGAAAGAAGGTAAAACAAAAACAAATGGGACAAAAAGTATGTCTGTGAATGCTTGCATGCTTTGTACAGCAGCAAACGGGTCTACTCTCGACTCATGCCATGCATCACCACTGGTAACTATGGTGTAATGGATGGAACATCCACGTAAAGAGTAATAATGTAGTACTGATACCTACAAACTAACTCCTAAACAACAAAGGTGGACAGAACATTCAACTACTTAGAGAATTACTGAAATACACATATGGTGAGGAAATCAGTCAGATAGGAGATGCGTTCATTTAAAGTTATAATAACGTAGGTACTTAGTATAAGTATAATTGATGGTCACGGATAGAAAAATCAAACAAGGGAAAGAATACGGAGATAGGAAATAGGAAATGCAAAAGTAAATATATTATTATTCTTGTAATACAACTGTTAGTAAAAGTAAATGTTGTAAATGTATTCATTTCAACATTTCATTGTTGGCTTTGAATAATGTACCAAATTCATTTCACTGTGTATTCATTTCATGTTTAATCTTTATTATAAGCGGAATATGTCAATTGAATAAGTTATACAAGCTATTTTTATAATAATGCAAGTAAATATTTATGATGACGATGAACGTAAAATGTAGGAAACGAAAATGGAAAAGAGTTCTCGTTTATGCTTACTTACTTATTGATATAAAGTACAACTAAATTATCATAGTAAAATTGTGCTTGATAATTCCATAGTGACTGACTTATGTTTAAATATGTATAACTGAAGTGAATGCATATAACTATTAATATTCTGAAGTTTTAAAAAATTTAATAAAGATGAGAATGTAGTGTCTGAGGGTGGCATTCGCCTACCGGCGCTTGGACCGAGCGGATGGCTCACAGGTGCGTGGACTCAGCTACACCTCGTAACGATATAATTGGTGTTTTATTGGATGCCTAAGGCATCCTGTAGACCCTACACTTCCAATAAGACGCTCTGCTAATCGCTTAACCTATACAATGTCAAGGCCTCCTAAAGAATAGCGGTGCCTAAGCTGTTCAGAGATAGCGTAACTCACACGCGCGTTACGAAAACAAAATTCGAGGGACAATGAGAATAAATTAACGTTATGGAACTGGGTGGTGTTTACACTGTTGACAACATTTTTAAGTTAAACCTTCGTAAGTCCATACAATAAACGTGTACCCAGAAGGTTTTATAGTTACCAAGGTGGACTCCCAGTTCCCAACGAGTAACACCACGTCATTTTGAAAATATTCCATTGGCTCATGTTTTCTGCAGCATTCCCAGTGCGAACACTCAGTGTAACATTGAGAACCGATCTAGTTTGGGGTGTAGAAACAAGGAAAGAGGATAGTAGGAATGTAAACAATGTTCCAATCCTTTCTTACCTAATGCCTTATTACCAAAACATTCGAAGTTCTCTAAGTAGGTCGTATTATATTCTAGAGAGCTTTTATTTGTGCATACTCGTAATACAGACTGCGAGTAGACGCAATAGTTTCTATGACAGCAAATTGTCTGGCTATCTTTTGTTTTTGTCGACAAAGCTGATTTTATTTTTCATATCGTTTCATTGTTTTGTTCAGAACTATTAAGAATCAGCTAAAGGCATAGAATATAATATATCCCCTTATCATATTTCAATAGATGTCGTAAGAGAAGACTAAGAAACGCACAATAAAATACGTATCTTTCAGGCAGCAACATCTCCGAACCCTAGGCTGATCCAAGACCTATAATAATAATAATAATAATAATGCTGGACAATCCACACAGCATCATCTAGCCCCAAGCTAAGCAGAGCTTGTGTTATGGGTACTAGATGACTGATATACTTAATACAATACTTTATATACATAGATATTTTTTATTATACACAGAAAACACCCAGAACACCCGGAATAAATATTTGCAGATCGTACAAACATTTATCCCAAGGCGGGAATCGAACCCGCAACCTCAGCGTCGCAGGCGGACATTCACCCGCCGCGCCACATCGGTCGTCTATATTGCTATATTGCTTTATATCGGTATATTCCTTATATTGCTGCCTGAAGGAGACACCAAGGCACCAATGTCTAACAAAGGCTAGCGCTTACTTATGCCAATGACGAATGATTTAATCTTTCATCTACCAAAATACAAAAAAAGTTACGTACGTACAAATTATGTTAGAAAACTATTTAACATATTGAGTATTTATTTAACTGATACAATAGAGTTAGTCTAAGTAGAGAGTGAACTGACCGAACCGCCCTGTTACGCAACGAGAAACAAAGGAAAGGTTCTTGGGAGAAGGTGATTTCTAGGTCAAACTTTTAGACGTATCGTAGAAAAGCATTCGTGCAAGATTCTGCTTGATATAACTTCTCACAGTTCGGGCTATACTTTTAATATACAACTTACTGATAGAACAAGCAGATGAACCAAATGGAAATCGTCACTTATAACAAAGCATTGCTATAGCCACTATACGGCACCCAAACCTCACCTTTTAAACCGAAACAGTGACGATGTTTGTTGGTAGAAATTGGTAAGATGCTTCTTAAGATGGTACTTCCCCGGACCAGCCCTTCACAAAGAGTTCTAACAATGACATATTGTATATTAGCTGTTGTTTTACTGCTGCTAAGGCGTTACAGGTGAATGAGGCTTAACACCTGTATGCCTTAGGTTGATAGACACAGGGCAGTGCGTGGGGCACGTTCCTCAGGTGCGTGAATGCGAGGAAATGCTTACAGGGACGGCCTAATTACATTCGGTGTTTCTGGAAAAAGTTTATTAATAACATTCGGAATTCCGATACTCTTTATTAAAAAACACCTATTAGGATAAAACGGAAGGTTTTGGTAGAATAAGTACTCTACGTTGGTAAATTAAAACAGAAAATGGTTTACCTTATATCTCCATGACAACGGCCCTAGTAACATTATACATTGGGGGAGTTCTCCGATGATCCGGTTCCCGCCTAAAGTTTCGCTTCCGCACTTTCTGAGATGTCGCCGCGAGCTCCCAACGTTCCCATTTCATCCCCGACGCCCCGACACCCTCGGTTTAATGTCGCAAGCAAATAAAGAATATCAATTTTACTGGAAAATATATCTACAAAAGATTTTATTTTTTTATTTGGAAATGGTATAAAGGGAATGCCCGTAATTTCGTTGTTGTGAGCTATAAAGTAGTTTCTTTCAATATTCACCGCCAAACTCCTCCAATGTTAAATCCTTGAATTTTAAAAGCCCCGTAGATCACAATCTATCTTCTGTACTATAATAAAACTATAGAGGTCGAAAAGTCTGTACATTAAAAATATTTTTTTGAAAGCTTGCTGCTTCATCGTATTTTACCCCTAGGCTAGATTGAAGCCAAAGGACAATCAAATCAAGGATCAATAACAAAAAAAAAAAATACTTAAAATAGGCAAAAATACGAAACCTACTTTTAAAAAAATTGTGTTTGTACAATTGTTTGTACACGCATCACGCAAAAACTACTAAATTAATGTTGACGCGATTTGCAGAAATATTTAGCTTATAGTCTAACTAAGTACTCTTTAAGTACGGTTCTGTAAGACTCATTATTAAGCTGTGCGTTGATCATCAGTCTGTCAAGTCCTTTTAATTGTTTGAAATTTTAAATTCTTCTTTACAAAGACCTCATCCCGTCGCCCCACAGTACCCTCGTTCGGGTTGCGAAACCTTTTGTTGTTCTTAATGCTGATAAAGGTTCATGCCACGGTATCATTCATTGGGGTGTTTGCATTCGTGACAATACTATAGAAACCAGCTATAATAATAATTGCTCCTTAGGTATACATGTTTACCAAATTATGTTGTTTTTTAGTCTGTTTTTACTCTATTGAAACACCCTTACTGGATACGTTATAAAAAAATAAATACATATTTGTCGACATTTGTACACAACATTATCTATCCCCACACTAAGCATAGCTTGTACTGTGCGAAGACCCCACATAATAAACCTATAAATACTTAATATTCAGTATTTTGATCGCCTATTTTCCTTGTACAATCAACCTTTTAAACTGAAAGATCTGACAAAATCTAAAACAAAACCGATAATTGTTTTTTATAAGCTATTGAATAATAATGAAACGATTATACAAACAAAAATTCATTTTACCTACTCTTAATTTTTAGGGTTGCGTACCCAAAGGGTAAAACGGGACCTTATTACTAAGACTCCGCTGTCTATCTGTCCGTCTATCACCAGGCTGTATCTCATGAACCGAGATAGTTAGAGTTGAAATTTCCACAGATGAGGTATTTCTGTTGCCGCTATAACAACAAATACGAAAAAAGCAGAATAAAATAAATATTTAAGGAGGCTCTAACAACAAACGTGATTTTTTTGCCGTTTTTACTATAGTAATGGTGCGGAACCCTTCGTGCGCGAGTCCGACTTACACTTGGCCGGCTTTTTTAAGCCATAGCTAATTAATCTAACTTAATTAGGTGAAGGCAAGATAAAGTTTTAAACTCAAATAACTAAAGTCAAACTAATTAAATAGTTCTCCGAAAATTTAATGCCTGCCTAATTTATTTTCAGTATAATCTTATTATGCATGGATCTCGTTTCTTGCACAATGCGTCCCTACTATCTTCTACCCGTACCTACACCCTCACTTTATGACATGAATAAACCTCTTTTATGACTACAGCGACGAGCAACTTAATTTAAACATAAAAAGCCTATTACTCTTTCTTACACTACTGTACGACCATCGTGAGGAAACCAGTTAGTATTTTAGCAGCGGCGGATTGTACGAGCTACATGGCCTGCCCACTGCCACTTCAACTAGCTGATTCTGAGTGCGGTCGTTGACCTTAGTACTTCTACAAAATTACATAAGTCGCCCGAACACCACTAGCTATGAAACATCGATTATCGGAAGTAGGGAATTAAATACATAACGATCTCAAAACTCAAAATAATTTTCCTAAAATTCTATACAGTTTCACAAAGTAGAACTTACGAACTTCTGGCCTTTCAAAGGAGTTAAAACTCTCAACTTATTGTCACAAGGTATCCACTTGTCGCCTTGTTCATTATTTAATGCTGCTCGCAATTTTGTCCCAATCAGATATTTCAAAGCTTTCAATTAAGATAAAAACCATTCATTAGTTACTGTAAAATGTGCTACAATTCGAAATTTATTCAGAACTAAAGCCAGCCCCGAATACAATAAAAGAGTTAAATCTATGAATATCCCGGTACACTTCGCATTTCCATTTTACCTTCAAAATATTGAGATATCAAAAACCTTTTCCCTGCCTTACAAAGGGTCTTTACGTTTATTGCGTAAAAAATGGTTTGGAAATCGCTAGTAAAAAGAATCACCAAGACTTATTTTTAGGTGCCTATGAACACCGACTATTATGAAATACTAGCTAACCCGCTCGCGTCTTCGTTCGCGTTTTTC
The DNA here is from genome assembly GCA_947095575.1 of Electrophaes corylata. Taxonomy (NCBI): domain Eukaryota; kingdom Metazoa; phylum Arthropoda; class Insecta; order Lepidoptera; family Geometridae; genus Electrophaes; species Electrophaes corylata. The sequence continues at coordinate 3,174,380 of OX352702.1, forward strand.
ATACATTACCTTTTTACACCCGTTTTAGGGAGACAGCTCAAGCTTTTTTTGTAAATCGCATCAACATTTACTTAGTAGATTTTGCGTGATGCATGTCCAAACAGACATATTTTTTTTAAAGACGATCCCTTCTTTTTGCATTTTTTTAACAATAAAGATTTTAATATACAAAGCACAGAGTTGTCGACCTCTACCAAGTCTTTGTTTATTGTGAGTAGTTAGTTCTCTGTTTTGGTTTCGTTTGTATTCTTTCTATAATTGAATATAAGACTGCATACTGTGGGAGTAAAGTGGTGCTATCAGGACAAGGATGTATAAAATACTGCAGTATATGGAATGGGGAGGGGCTAATTTCCCGTGGGCGGTTTCACAATCAAGTTGCAATATTTATAGTATCATCGGTACAACACAATATATATATTACCAGCTTTACCAAACGGTTGTACCCACGCGAGCCAGTGCTTATCACACGAAACGATATTGTCGAAACGCCAAAACTTGATTCAGGTTGAGTTTGAAAATTTTATGAGGCCGACAATACTCTACCGGCAATTATATGTTACAACAGACTTTGTTTATTTAGGTGTCTTAAAGTGTTATATATACTGTAGGTACTTGCTTAAATACATGTGGGTCATGGAATTCAATCAATCACCTACAAACTTCCTTCAAAGTATACACGCTGACGCAGTTCAAAGATAGATTTTGAAGGATATAACTTTAAATAGAAAGCTCGAACAGCAAACAAACTGATGAAACATCGAACTGAACTTGAATTGCATCAGAAAATAAAAACTAAATAAAACGGAGCCCCAATGAAAAGCGGTTTTGTAGGGAACTGAAACAAGGAGTAAAAACAAGCAGAAAGTATAATAATGACAAAAACAAATGGAGTTTCGACTGGGAGCGGGCAGGAAGTCCACGCGGGGAAGTGTGTCAATGTCAGCGTATCGGGCTTTTTTACACGTCCGTGAATTATTGTACACCCGAGTACCCCGAGGCGATACTGGCGATACATCGAGCATGTAACTTCAAGTTTGGATGAAACACAGAGAACGAACAGTGGGGGAAATGTGGGTAGAGCGAACAGCGCTCTTTCACGGCATATGACCTCAAAACAAATCGGCCAAGTGCAATCAAGGCACCGGCCGTCATCGTCTTTTGCAGCACAAGTGGCTTATTTGGCATTTAATTTAAAGGTTTAATATACTATTTCGTATTAGCCTGAACTTTACTGACGTTTCACAAATTTATTAGTGTCGCGTTGTTTATCGAGAATTCAAAAGAAGGTCTTAAGTACTCGTAGTTGTAAAGCTTTGAAGTCATTTGGTTTTTAGTGAAAAACAAATCAGTATGGTGGCCTACAAATAGGTGAATCTCACGAGATTTGGGTAACCTGCGTCGTATTCTTAAAAAGTGATGTGATGTTTTAACGGTGACTATCATCGAGGCACTGCCGCCGGTCTTCGAACCCCGGAAGTCGTTAGACCATCAGGGCTTGACCCATTATGCAGAATTTAATTACTGGAAACAGAACAAGCCAATAAAGTAGCTGGGCGACGTTAAACCAGCAAAGATTACTCTGTAGCTTTGTGAAAACTTAGGGAATTACTTTTTGTCGCGCTCCTATAGGAGTTGAATACGGAATTATTCTGTAATATTCATTTCCACAGCTGCCGTGTTTGGCGGATATAAATAAAATGGCATAAAATGTAATTACATGAGGCAGAATTTTTCAAAGGGATTAGCGTATTTGCTGTTTATTGATTTTCGTGTTTACTCCCAAACTCCTCAGAAAAACTAATCAAGTTCCACAAAATAGGCAACCCGGTGCTAAAGAAAGTTCGGACGAGAAAGATTACGAAGTAATACGTGGCAGATTGCTTCATTTCAAATACTCGACCCGTACCAAAGGCTGAAGGATTTCGAGGTAGTTTTAAAAAGTCGTCGGCAAATAGGTCTAGCTCGGGACTCCACGACCTCATTCCGTGGGGCTTCGGTAACAACGGTTGAAGTATACTTGCGTGTTTACTGAATGTATGATGTATATAGCGTATGCATGTGGTGGCATAGAATATGAGAGTAATCATGAAGCGAGGAACATAAATAATGGTGAATATATATATGGTTGCGCGTTACACGTGTTGTGAAATAGTGCGCATTTGAACAGATGCTTTATTTGACAGATAGAATGATTCATTTAATATAGTTTCATACATAATCATCAACATCAGCCTGTAGAAGTCCACTGTTGGACATAGGCCTCCTCCATACGTTTCCAGGAAGAACGATTTTGGACCCATTCCATACAACCACTTCCCGCGATCCTAACAATGACCTCAGTCCATTATAAGTAATAATCAGATAAAATTTCATAGCCATTTTGAATTGTCCACCTACAACACATTCCGAAACCAAAGTAATCCTATTAAAATGAGTGAGCTTTCAAATTTAAAACCAAGCTTAACTTTGAAGCAGAGGATTCTCTGCCTTACTCAATAAGAAATCTCGTAATACTGTGTAACAAATCACCGGGTTTAGATAATTTGTAACCATTTCACAAATAAGTACAATATATTGGCACTTGAAAAACTAGTCTACATACCTACTTCTAGTTATATTACTCCTAGTACCCCCTAGTCTTAGAGGCAGTATGAAACCCGATAGCCGAGTGCGGTCGCAGCTGCCACGCCACTTCATACATCAGTGAGTAGATTACACATATCGTATAACTGCTGTGAGCCTGGCACTTGTGAACTCCTGCTAGTGACATTCAAAGAAGATATTGAATTCAAGGTGTGTGTGACACGGTAGGATTCATTTGCTTGATAGTAAATCCGAGCAGAATAAATCATAAATCTCACAATCACAACGCAACATTGTAGCAGTTACTACATTCAACGAGTCAATAGACACAATGATACGACGCAAGGAGCACAAGAAGATGTTAGGCCCATCAGTATCGCAAATCGAGATTAGCAATCGTTTATTACCGCAATCAAGTGGTGAACGGTTAGTAGCAGAGCTCAGTGGGCAAGGCAAGACACGTCACAGTGTGACGTTGACGCGCACACCGCACCACCGCCGGAGTCCGCCTGTGCGGCCACGTCACGAGCACAGCTGATCGCGCAAGCCACTCGAGCGGTGTAAACAAATCATAGTAACGCTCCCACGCTACGACTCAACTATCATTCCAATATGAATACGCCACCCACACTAGTTCACAATTAACATTTATTTAGTCTCCAAGCGGATGCGTAAAATTTGAAAAAAAATAAGGAAGCGTGCGTAACGGTTTCCTTAATAACTGTTCGCAATCCTCATCTAACTAATGTCCTTCGATAGACAAAGAAACATAAAGGTCAATGAAACGTTGGTTTTATTAGGTTGAGGTGTACACCTATTTCAAAAGTAGCGTTTTAAACCGGTTCTCGCCAGTTTAATTAGGCTCCCAGCAAAAACTGCGTCATTATAGTCGTTAATATCGGGGTCAACTGAGCCAGCCGCCATCGACCTGCCAGGGGAAATGGAGCCGGAATCGGCTATATGGGTACTGGGTTTAGAGCTAGCAATGAAATATTCGGGTCGAACAGATGGATCCCATAAGCCAATGTAAATATAAACGCGCAAACGCTTCCGTGAGTTTCATTAAAATGAATTTAGAAGAACAACCAGATAAAATCTAATAAATATTTCACAGATTAAGTTATGTGATTCTAAGAATAAGAACCGCCGTCACTTAAAGATAACGATATCAGAAGAACCAGTTAGGAAACTTTAAACAAGCCGACTAATCATTCCATGTCATTAAATGTTACAAACATATTACTAGCCGTTTTTGATAGAGCTCATTTTAGAATACTAATGAAAACAGAAAAGCAGTACAATTTAAAAATGTATATTCAAAAATAAGCAAGAAGTCAACTATTATTGTCTAAGCAGGTCTATTGAAAAAGGAAACAGAGCAAGAAAATAATTCCGTTCAATAGAACCATGAAATGCACCTGCCGTCCTAGTCATAGTAACTACTCAACTAAAAACACCTGCACTTCGCTACCAATTCAATGAATAAGATAATTGGCATTTCAGAACAGTTTACGCCAAGAAAGAAATCATTGAAAGTGAACAAGATATAATGAGAAATTATTCAATTGGAATCGTAATAGCTGATATAAATCACTATACTGATGGGTGCGAGAAAAAACGCAATATTGTCACGCTATAAGCGAATGTGGATATAAAGCTATGAACCCGCCTATCCAGAATTTACCGCTACATTTCATAATCAAAATCATATTTTATGCGCGCGGCGGCAGTTGTGGCTGTAGGGAGGAAGTTGCTCTACTCTGTGAAATCTTCAGTCCGTACCCCAAAAAAATTTATAACTAAACAGCAAATGTTTTACCATCTACCAGGCGAGGTTCTATGCTGTTATCTTCACGCTCCCCGCAACTCGTAAGCCTCCTTAGGAAATTGCGTACATCAAACAAAGAAATACGCGTAGATAAGGAATTGAAACGAATCACTGAAGGATAAAAACTCTAACATGTATCTTGTAACCTCTACACCGGTAATCCTGCTCTGCGAAATAAGACAACACAAAATATTCTTGATGTTATGATGATTTTTAAAGGTTATAAATTCAAATTAAGCAAGATACTTTTCTGAAGTTGAATGCCAAATCCAGAATTAACAATTTGTTTGCAGTAGATACGAGATAGACAGTTTCTAGCAAAATTTCAGTAGGTATTTCAACAGTTCCTAATTAATACAAACATGTGATATATCACTCTAAAAGCTGTTACGTAAGAGTGGAATGGAAGTTTGATAATCCGCCAGCCGCTGCCCGTCAGAGATAGGGCAGTTTCGACGAGGGTCGCCGGCGGAGTACGGGCGAGCTCTTTGCGATTCGATGCCTCGAAGAGGGTTTGAGCCTATTGGGCACAAAATAATAGCGCCGGATAGAATTTCGCCAAACAAACCTAAAATTTCAATGAAAAGTGTGCGCGAGCCAAAGTCATTCGATAAACTAGTCCCGCCAGAGCTCGACCAATAAGTGCGCTACTAATATTTCATGGTCTACACGCAACGTGCTCACACTACCATTGTGTGTAAATCTGATCAAGCACGTCGACCCGAACTGATTAATTCCAAACGTGCTTTACCAATGTAAATCGTCAAACAAGCTAAACGTATTAGGTACCCATTATAAAATTGATAAGAACACAAAGCATACAAAATTAATAATATATTTTGACGCGCCAAAGAGCAGTCAAGTGTATTCCCTTCACAGGGACGGGGTTCTCAATAATTCCTACTTGAGAGACAACGCAATGTCTCAGACGAACCCTCTTTGGGAAATAACGTGTGCGAGGAATTTTGGGGCTTGAGTGACACGACCGCTTCGCTTGGCGGCTTTTAGGGAGACGTGCCTTTCTTTCTAATACTTAAATTTTTTGATACGACAAACCTACTGATATTGCAAATTCATCTATTTTGTAACGAAATAGGTAATATTGTCTGTGTACACAAACGCTCACTCATGATTGAAATGATTACATTTGGACACATTTTATTAAGTACTTACATCCAAAACCAAATTTTAATAATGTGCGAATGCTTTTCACATGCAAGGGACCTGGTACCATTACAAATTAGATATGAAGGTCTTAATGAGTGATATTTACTTTACCATTCTTTTTAATGGGAGATTAGTGACGCTACCAGTGAGTTTCATACGCTAAGACGAAAACCTGTCACCCCCCGGCACAAAGTACCTAGTCGCGTCCTATATCGTGGTGTGTCACGAAAATCTGACCCTAAAAATACGTGACATTTTCCCAAACAAGTAAGCGAACCGCGATGCCATACCATCACGCCAGCACAATCAATGTATGAACTCTGTAAACTGTTCATATTTTGGAAGATCAATTATTGAGAGCATAATTAGAACTTTCTTCATAATATCATTTGAAGTTACTGCCACACGGGAATTAGTGATCTGCATTAATATTTTATCAAAATTATAGACATTTCGAAAAGGATGCTCGTAATGGATGGAATAAAACGAATATTGATGATATTTTTACATAAACGACAAACATATCGTTTAGATTATCGTGTTGAGTTGGCAAACCAAAACAACCATTATTGAGATAAGTTGAGATGGTAAATTATTCTGTCTTCAGCTAAAGCCTACTACTGTGTACCCAAATGACTTACTGTTTATTACTTTAATACATTTAGATTTACATTAGTTACAATAAAACTGGCTTTTTGGGATCATTGTGTCAGCGTTTAATATGGGGAAAACAATGTTTTATTCCAATTTGTTATTTAGTCACCATGTCAATGTAGATTATGTATTGTATGGTTTTGTGACGTATTCTCTTGGCATTGAAATACTCACTTTAATATCTTAGTCAGTAAGTATCTTATTTTATTTCTTAAGTTAGTAGGTATGTGTATCTTTGTGTGTTTGTTTATAAATACCGTTTGCTTTATTCCTTTATTTAGCAAGGTTCACAAAAACTGTGGTAGGTATTTCTTTTGCGTGCGTCCTACTTTTCAAACACAACTTAATATACGTCAGTGCTTAAGATTCCCAGTTGTCTCAAAGGGTCAGCGTAATCTCATCAACTGCGACATAAATTAAAAAGTTGTCGCTGTAGTGATACGAGTATGAATTCTCCTTAATTGGATGGTAATTGCATGGGGTATTTTCCATAAATTTGAATGCATTTTGAGAGTCGCTTGATGCAGTAAAGGTACGTGTAATTGGCTTGTCTTATGGGTCATATAAAACACCATATAAAAGGAGAAACTGTTCACGATTCTCTAATTTAAGTAATAAAACCCAGAGGGCAATTAAACTACCAAAATGAAATGGGATCACGGATATTATTTTGTAATTCCCATGCACGGTTGTTACCCTTTTCAGATCTTTTAGGACAAGATGTATTCCAGCTACTAACCATATTAGTTATTATTGAAAACCTATAGAATCCGCTGCTGGACACGTTTCCAGGATGAAAGATTTTTAGGCTTTTCCATCCATCGACTTTTCGCGATCCTAATAATCTCCTCAGTTCATCAGGTAGAAGGGTGCCCTATATTTCGTCTTCCGGTTCGTGCTTTGGTTGTTATTGGGGAACGTAAATTGCTGCAGCCAAAGTATATCAAAACATTTAAGTTTGCAGAACATATTGCTACCGTTTAGATTTGCCTATCTATTGTAGTGTTTGCCAATTTTGCCATAGTCATCACACTTGGCAGGCGGATTGGTGATCATTGAGTTGGTGTTTACACTCAGATGATGCAGCTCATCTCCCAGAGCTTTCTGTAAGCCACTTATGATGACGACGATGATCTACGAGAGATGAAGAGGTTCAGTTCAATTCTAGCCCCCACGGTCGGCCAAAGCTATAGTGGCTGTAAACTATTCGCGTCAAACACCATTATTATGTGGATTTATATAGCCACATAAGTAAACTCAGTACTGAGACAGTGCGCATATTCCTCACACACCGATAGAATAGTATAATAAACAAAACGTCTAATCTTATATCACTTTATTACGACTGCGTTCCCGTTATATCTTATTAGTTAATAACGAGGCCTTTTCTGGAGGTACCCGGGGAAAGCAATCCGTTCTTTACACACGCCAGCGCCGAAATTACGGGAAGGACAAACCAAATATTGGGAATAAGAACCCCTTCTATAACGATATTGAATATTCTTGTTATGTTTTCGTACTCCGTTGTAGTCAAGAAGAAAAATCTTCACAGGAATAAATTAATACTAATAATAGTTTAAGGAAAATAGGCGAAATAGCGTAGGTTCGAATCCGGTCGCGTACCAATGGATTTTTTCTGCCAGTGCCAGTGCTCCCAAACGGTGAATGAAAACATCGTAAGGAAACCAGATATTATTCTAGCAGCGGTGATGGACTTACGACCTATCACGTATGAAATACTAATACCAACTACTGCAAAATGTGGGTGCGTTTACCAAATGCAATATTTTGACGTACCTCTGACTACTCCCATTAGACATCCTCAAAGAATCTCGAGCCTGCTACTAAGAGATCTGAGGTAGATATCTCTACCGTGTCTGTCTAAAGTCATAAAGTCAAAAGTTGCTGTACCTTCTAAGATCAGGTTACAATACATGAAACCACCAATGGTAATACATTAAATAAATCTGTTATATCTAAAGTAGTAAAATCTGATAGAGCAGCATAAATAAGGATAGCTAAACATTCAGACACTCCGATGCATTGCTCAGAGGTTAGTGAAACTATAAAACCTTGACGGTACCAACATAAAAAGTTACCAACAGTTTATGACTACGTTTAAACTTTTATTTGTATTTAGTAGCTCAGTGTTCCCTGAGTCGAAAGTCTAACAGGCGGCGGCGGCGGTGGCGGCGGTATAATAGTTTTGGTTGAATGAGTCACTGGTGCTCATAGTCGTGCCTCGGGCGACATGGCACCAACGGGTATTGCAATTCATAATACTCGTAGTTGATGGTCTAGTCTAGTCAATACTATAATAAAAATATAGAAGTCGAAAAGTCTGTACAACTTACTAATCCTACTAAAATTATAAATGCGAATGTTTGGATGGATGGATGTTTGTTCCTCTTTCACGCTCTAACCAGTGGACCGATTTGGATGAAATTTGGAATAAATATAGATTGTAATCTAAAATAGGACAAAGGCTACTTTTTATCCCGAAAAAATAACGGGAACGGGAAAATACTGCCACGCGGGCGAAGCTGCGAGTGGCCTCTAGATAGATATATTTTCTGAAATCTTGCTAAAAGTACTTAAAAATGGCAAACAGTCAATTTTTGTTTATTCGTTGTACGATTGTTTGTATACGCAAAAATTACAAAATTAATGTTGTAACGATTTGCAGAATTAGTTAGCTTATACACCTAGTCCAACTTAAACATAATTATATGTTTTATTGAGCTATAATCCTAAAACGGATTGAAGATGAAATTTGTACGAAAAATTCAAAGAACAATGCAGACGAAGTCGAGAACGGGTCAGCTAGTCGGGAATAAAATCGATGCAATTGCCAAACATTGAAGCGGCCGATTGTCAGGTTTTCTATAGATTTGAGCGTGGGACGATAGTCTGAAAGAAACTTCCTTGCGGGACGCAATAAATCAATTTTATCCGCAGTAAGTTTTTTACCTTTAGTCACTATATTTTTTAAGGCAATCGTATTTCAAGCTGGTTTCAACGCAGATGAAAGAATTATACACTTTTCGAAGACGGAATAATTAACCCCTTAACTTGGCCTTTATGCGCCTTACACTCGAGATTCTTTAAGCCTAACAGGGGTAGTCAGATGTACGTCCAAATATTACGTTTGGTACCTAGTTGATATTCCATAAGTGACATGTTGCAAACCCATCACCGCTACTAGAATAGGTACTAATTTTTCAACAAAATGAATGTTTTTATAAGGGCCGAATAGGGCGTTCAGGAATGTGGAGGTGTACGAATATAGAGTATAGTAGAAAAATAAAGTAATATTTATGTCCGTTTAGTTACTGACAGATTACGGTCTTTAGTTTTGTTAGATTAGAACTATAGATCGTAATCTGTCAGATAATCACTCATAGGTTAATTTCTACTAGTTTAGTCCATATTCTTAGGATAAGATAATCTGAAATAACAATCCGTGGTGCAAGTAATAATAACAATAATAATAATGCTGGACAATCCACACAGCATCATCGAGCCTCAAGCTAAGCAGAGCTTGTGTAATGGGTACTAGATGACAGATATATTTAATACAATACATTATATAGGTACATATTTTTTATTATACATAGAAGATACCCAGAACACCCGGAATAAATATTTGCAGATCGTACAAACATTTATCCCACGGCGGGAATCGAACCCGCAACCAACTGCGTCGCAGGCGGACATTCGCCCGCCGCGACACATCGGTCGTCGAGTATCGGATGCTAGTAATGTTTAAAAAAAACTTAAATGCTCGAATAAATAGACGTGCATTTTGCAACAGGCTTGTGTAAAATTGAAGGACAGCGAGTAACAAGTTTAATTTTATAATGTGGTTTGTATATTTACGTACACAATAAATTTACTGACGAGTTTTGTTTATTTTGAGGAATACAAATTGATGAGATTATAATTGTTTCCAATATATATAATTTAATTTAATTGGTTCAGGTACAGTAGGTCCTCAATAATCGGTATTAAGTTACATATTATCATGACAGGTAGAACGCGCGCGAATTCGTCCGCGTTCAGTTATTTTCGTAGACACTTCAACCCCCGCTATATCCGTTTAGGAATTCCAAAAATTCATTCTGGAATTCCTTTCTTAGTACACCTCTACACAATAAGACGAATATACCCTAAATTTGAAATCATTACAACCTCTGGTTCCACCTGTGTCCAGGACAAAGATTCTTATAATTGGTATAGATTTATCGTATGAAACAGGAGTAAAGTCAACTTTGATTGTGGATGTACTCTTCTATATCTTCTTCTTATATATAAAAATTTATTGCTGTTCGTTAGTCTCGCTAAAACTCGAGAACGGCTGAACCGATTTGGCTAATTTGGGTCTTAAATTATTTGTGGAAGTCCAGAGAAGGTTTAAAAGGTAAGAAAATATAAAGAAGACAACTTTTAGTGCCAGTAACGAAGTTCGCCGGGTCAGCTAGTCGCAAATAAGTTAGATTTGGACCAATGGGTGATATGATAGGGACTAGATATCTTAAGATAGTGTGGGATTCGGAGCAATAAAAAATACTGATGCTTGACAATGACAACGTATTTTATTGGTACAAATAATCTTTTAAAATTGCACAGCGTGTTCCTTCCTAGCCAGCTTGCCGTAAAAGAGAAAGAAAAAGAACCCTTTCCCTCGTTCCCTGATATTCACTTCACTCGCTCCATACAATACTCATTCTATTCTTTCATTCGATCACTTGCATACGTTCCATTTCACTAAGACATCTTACGTTCCGTTACTACCTTTCATAATTCATCTTTTACACTAATCCTACAACTCGGCCCTCCTGCCCCTGTCTGGCCTCAGACAACCATACCTCATACAAACCTCTCATACAACAATTCTCGCTTACATCCCATCTTAGAACCACACAGCATAACCAAAATCTTAACAAAATCAACATTTTACAGTAGGCAATAAAACTTAAACATCTACAGTAAACATTACTACACCGTCTTATTAATAAACTGTGTTATTCTCTAGGTAGGTAAACAATTTATCTCAATCTTAAATTTATTATGTAGGCAGGTATACAGTTTTAGAATTAGTAGGCTAAATCTCTATACTAGGTTAAATCTAGGTAACAAAAGTTAAACAATCTTTAACAAACAATAGAAAATTATATTCTAACATATGAGTAGGTAGAGTGCACAATCATACATACATCATCTTTCAACAGTACCTATTAGTGTTAATAAAACAAACCTCACCTTATACTCTGAATTTCTTATCCCCCCTTACTAACCTAGTCTGGCCATGGCTTCATGTAGTCAGATGACGTTGTGGTCTTATTAGGTCCTTCAGTGTGAGAGTCAGCTTTCTCCACATCATATCGGTTATTTCTCTTCACCTTTGTAATCTTGTAAGGGCCTAAGAACTTGGGTTTTAACTTCATGCCTGCTCCAAACTGAGTCCGCTTGATACAAACAAGTTCTCCTTCTTGGTATATGTTGCTAGGCTTTCTCTTCCTATCAAAATTCTTTTTGTTTTCTTCTTGGACATCTAGAATTTGTTTTTTCGCATTTATCCGAAGCTCTTCTCTGTTTTCTGTGAAACTATCTCGTTGTTCAATGGGAGAAACTCGTCGTGGTCTCGATGCTACTGGGATGTCATCCTTCAATGTGATCTTCAGTTCAATTGGAGCTTCCTTCGTCTGACATGGTTTGTACTCGTCTACTAACCTTGCCACATTTAGTCTTACGTCTTCCTCCAACACATGACCTAAATCAACAGAACATTGTAAACACTCAATCTCACTGATCCATGAATCATTAGGTTTCATCCACACACACCCATCTCTCATAATAGTGACTACCTTTTGCAAAAATTCGTGCCCTAATATTAACTTGTAAGTCATAGAGTCTCTAGTGATAATGTAAAACCGTACGCCACTGTATCTTCGGTTGTCGATCTCAATGTCCGTTGAAAAACTTCCTAAAGTTTGCACCGACGCAGACCCTAGGCCAGTGAGAGTAATGTCTTTATCCTGATTGCACTGAGGTGAACCAATCTCCTTATAAAAGTCACTCGAAATCAAGTTTATTTCACTGCCTGAGTCGATTAACGCATTGTCTCCGCAACCTATATCTACGACCGCGCTATCACTATTGTCTACGTATTTTACACGGTAACCGCACAATAATTTTACCCATTTTATAGGTTTTTTACCGCAAAGTTCGTCTTGTTTTTGTTTGTTTACTTCGTAAACACCGTACTCGCCGCCATGACAGTTTTCAGCTGCCGCCATCTTGAGTGAACTAGAACTGTCAGAGTCGCCGATCGCCGCGCCCTCTGGTGTTGCTCCTGTCGAAGTTACGAATGAACGTCTTGAACCGGAACCTGATGGCCGATTATTGCCGATCACTTCGGTCGGTTTTTTGGTTATACAAGCCGAACCAACATGGCCGAACTCGTTGCATTTGAAGCACTTGAGCCCTTTGCTTTTGGATGGACAATCGAATGATGCATGCCCCATCTCGCCACAGCTATAGCACCGAATCACCCGCTTACTTCTTTGCTTGCTGGTCGTCGTAGTCGTTGTAGTTGCAGCTGGCTCTTTGCACTTCATCTTGCTTTTTATTATCTCGTAGATTTTTAGCTTTTCTTTCAAATCGCCATATGTGGTTACGCCATACAACATAATTTTGTTGCTTTCGACGTCGGTAATGCCGTCGACAATATACTTTATTGCCACGTAGTCGGGCATTTTACCCCTTTTACCCAGTTCTTTCATGGCAAACATGTAATCTATACACCTTTCATCTGGTTTCTTCTTTTTTGAACTCATAAGTTCATGTATGGCTTTGCTGTCGATGCTGTCAGGAAACTCTTTTGACAACGCCGTTTTCAGCTCTTCCCACGTCTTGAAAGTCTTCTCCGCTCTTAACCACAAAGCTGCCGTACCCGTCAGCGATCGCCTCGCCACCAGAAGTTTCTGTGTTGGAGACCAGTCGAAGATTTCGCCGTTGTCTTCGATATCTTGGACCCATCTTTGAGCTGGATACGTTTTATCTTGACCGTCGTACTTAGGGATTAAGTTCTCCATAAGGTGTAGCATACCTTGCGTGGCTTTCGGCGCCGCCATTATCGTCTTGGCCTCGTGTGTATTGGTGGATGCGTCGCTATAAACCAAATCTTTGTCGCTGGCATCATCACACGATAAGGATCGGTTTTTGCTCAACCGTCGTCGTCTTGGCATCGTAGTTATTCCCGCCGTCGTCGTCATGTGGATACGGAAAATAACCTCGTCGTTGATGCACGCTCTGCACGCTGCGCCTCGTGTCGTCGTGTTGTACTTGCACCGCGTTTGCCGCCGTTGCGTCGCACAAGTATGTCTTGCTCCGATCCCGGACGAGAAATGATCCCGGACGAGCCCCCAATTTGTGGGATTCGGAGCAATAAAAAATACTGATGCTTGACAATGACAACGTATTTTATTGGTACAAATAATCTTTTAAAATTGCACAGCGTGTTCCTTCCTAGCCAGCTTGCCGTAAAAGAGAAAGAAAAAGAACCCTTTCCCTCGTTCCCTGATATTCACTTCACTCGCTCCATACAATACTCATTCTATTCTTTCATTCGATCACTTGCATACGTTCCATTTCACTAAGACATCTTACGTTCCGTCACTACCTTTCATAATTCATCTTTTACACTAATCCTACAATAGTGAAGGTAAATTCGCAAATCCAGGTGACGCGTGGGTGATCGAAGCGTCGCCACCGTGGGAACTATATTATAAAGCCACAACGTTACAAAACCATTTGAAAATCTCTGGGACCGGTTGTGCAACACCATTATAACCCAGAAATATTACTGCTTTACTGAAGATTACTTCGGAAACAACTGAAATTTAAAAGAGAACAAATGATCTTACCCGTAGCTACCTGGCAACGAAGACTTTAGCGAAGAGCATTCGAATAACAATAACACAAAGTATTCCAAGGGTACTTAAGCTAGTAGAATCCGCTGCGAACGCGCCACTAAATTCCGCCTGAGTGCAAAAGAATGTAAAACTGCCACAGAGTGCATTTTTTTCTATAGATTACAAAAGTTTTTTATGAGGCAAAAGTTGCAAAGATATGGACTTTAAACTTGCTAAGTTTACTAGTACCTGTAAGTATAAATATCTGCCAAGCGATCTTACCGAATCCTGGAATCCAATTGCTTATGAAATAGTCTTCGACAATACTGGTTTCCCTGTTATCGTTAGCTTTCTCAATTGTCATGTTTACCTTCGGCTTGTATTAGAGCGTTTCCTATTTAATAGCTTCAACCGTTTCAAACTACTTTTCACATAATTTTACTATTTTATTGGCTGAGGTGCCCAAGCATGAATGTGTCGATAGATTAAATTGGACATAAATTTATCAAGATTGCTAGCATGGAACTTAGTTAAACGCTAGGTCGATAAATTCGAGAAATTTTACCGAATCTATCGACTAGCTATCGAAACTACTCGATAAAATATAGCTAGTTCTGTGCTAGCGGGTGTAGATAAAATTCGATAGTTAAAATCAGATTGTCGAGACTGACAAGTTAGACGATCGAGGTACCATGGTCGAGCTTCGTGTTTCTAAAAGCGATAAGTTTAAATTGGTGTATGAGGCGAAGTAGTTTTTGATAAAAAGGTTACCTACAACATCTTGCGTACATAAAGAGGACCATAGAATGCAAAGGAGTCAGGTAGACCAGATGGGCAGGTGCCTTCGCCGGCCAGCTGCCGTGTCGCGGGAATTCTGCACCACCTGTGCCATCCGAGTTTGACGGGTTTTTGCTTCTTTACCATCTTTGATTGCTTTGCACGTACTACCAAGCGGCAGTTACTTTATTATGTAGGTATGTGGATTTAAAAACATTTAATTCTAATAGGTATTTACAAGTTACCTATATTATTAACGGCCTCTATTCCCAGAAGGCCGCGCTTTTGTGATTTTTAAAAGCATCTGAGACATAGAAAATAGTGTTTAAAATTTTGAAAAAAATATATTTAATACTTAAGGATCTGGTCTAGTCAAATTCGTATTCGGTTACAAGATCTGATGAACTTCGCTCGATAAAAAAAAACCCCAAAGTTACCCCATTTTCAAATGTTTTTTCAACATGAAAACTAAACTACTGATATTTTGAATTTTTTTTTTGTACTGATTTAAAGACACAAAATATATCTAAACAAATTCGTAGATTTTGACTTGTTAAAAATATTTTCATAATCACTATGTTTAAATAACTACAAAATGCACAAGCCCGGCGGCGATCAGTCGCGCGCTGGCGCTTACAGACGACGGACCTGTGTCAATTTTTTCCGCGGCGAATTTAGTGCACCAATCAATAAGTTTTTGACGAATTTGTATAATTATTGCAAGTTTCATAATGGGCAATAAACAACGCCAGCGAAAAAAGTCGTTTACAGGCATAAAAATAATAAATTAAAAGAATGCACTATAAAAATATAAGAAAGTAAGTAAATATGATATGATCTGTTGCGGTCATAGTGCCATAGTATAAGAATACTAGTAGGTATAACTAATGAATATCGCTGTCTGATTTTTATATTTAGTCTATATCCTACCTCTGCGTGCCATGTGCTGCATTGACTATTTGCACTATAAATAATAAATATAATTGGTGTTTACATCATGCATGAGTTCAAAAACGTATATAAACAACAACTGACGACCGATGTGGCGCGGCGGGCGAGTGTCCGCCTGCGACGCAGGAGGTTGCGGGTTCGATTCCCGCCTTGGGATAAATGTTTGTACGATCTGCAAATATTTATTCCGGGTGTTCTGGGTATTTTCTATGTATAATAAAAAATATCTATGTATGTAATGTATTGTATTAAGTATATCAGTCATCTAGTACCTATAACACAAGCTCTGCTTAGCTTGGGGCTAGATGATGCTGTGTGGACTGTCCAGCATTATTATTATTATTATTATTGACCGAGCGAGCGAAGCGAGCGAAGTGTCCAGTTTCCAGATAGGGCAAAAATGCTTTTGCCCGGTTGTCTGTTTTCGCCTACAGGTCGCAGTTTTCCACCGATTTTGACAAAAATTGGCACACATATTCCTTGAGTTAAAGGAATTTTTTTGTCGATTGCGATTTTTGATTGGATGTAAAAAAAGGGGGAAAAGGAGGGAAGTTTACTGTAGCGTTATTTATCGACAGATTTTAATTAAATTTGAGAGATACAATAAGGATTTTATTTTTCATAAGATGTTACAAAAATAATTCCAGAAAACGGGAGTGGAGGGGGTAAAACAGTACAAAGTTTGCTAATGTTCATTTCTGTCAGTGTATAAGTGGACACAGATATTATCGTCACGTACGCCTACGATTCTATATGTGTGTGAGTTTCGCGACGTTGCCAGCTCGCGGCAATCGCGGGTCGTGGGTTATTGCCGCTCTTCTCCGTGTTTTCATAATGAGTTCGGCCGTCATACCTCAGTTCGTGGTAGCTTTCTGCGCTGTAGGTGGTGGGTTGGACCCCACCGTATACAAACATTTGTGTGATAAACGTACCTAGATGTTTGTTCTGTGTCTGGATGTCATGTTGTATTTACAAAAAAATACATAGGTATACAAGTATTCTATCAGTCATCTGGTTTTTATAGTACAACCTATGCTTAGTTTGGGGCTAAATACGAATATCTGGTCAGATTTGAAATTCAAAATGGCGGATACAAATCATGATACAAAAAACTGACATGGGTATCGTTTTCTACTAATTTGGGGGTGCTGATTACGAATATCTGGTCAAATTTGAAATTCAAAATGGCGGATACAAATCATGATACAAAAAACTGACATGGGTGTCGTTTTCCACTAATTTGGGGGTGCTGATTACGAATATCTGGTCAGATTTGAAATTCAAAATGGCGGATACAAATCATGATACAAAAAACTGACATGGGTGTCGTTTTCTATTAATTTGGGGGTGCTGATTACGAATATATGGTCAAATTTGAAATTCAAAATGGCGGATACAAATCATTATACAAAAAACTGACATGGGTGTCGTTTTCCGCTAATTTGGGGGTGCTGATTACGAATATCTGGTCAGATTTGAAATTCAAAATGGCGGATACAAATCATGATACAAAAAACTGACATGGGTGTCGTTTTCTACTAATTTGGGGGTGCTAATTACGAATATCTGGTCAAATTTGAAATTCAAAATGACGGATACAAATCATGATACAAAAAACTGACATGGGTGTCGTTTTCCACTAATTTGGGGGTGCTGATTACGAATATCTGGTCAGATTTGAAATTAAAAATGGCGGATACAAATCATGATACAAAAAACTGACATGGGTGTCGTTTTCTACTAATTTGGGGGTGCTGATTACGAATATCTGGTCAAATTTGAAATTCAAAATGGCGGATACAAATCATTATACAAAAAACTGACATGGGTGTCGTTTTCCGCTAATTTGGGGGTGCTGATTACGAATATCTGGTCAAATTTGAAATTCAAAATGGCGGATACAAATCATGATACAAAAAACTGACATGGGTGTCGTTTTCCACTAATTTGGGGGTGCTGATTACGAATATCTGGTTAGATTTGAAATTCAAAATGGCGGGTGCAAATGATGGTACAAAAAACTGACATGGGTGTCGTTTTCCACTAATTTGGGGGTGCTGATTACGAATATCTGGTCAGATTTGAAATTAAAAATGGCGGATACAAATCATGATACAAAAAACTGACATGGGTGTCGTTTTCTACTAATTTTGGGGTGCTGATTACGAATATCTGGTCAAATTTGAAATTCAAAATGGCGGATACAAATCATTATACAAAAAACTGACATGGGTGTCGTTTTCCGCTAATTTGGGGGTGCTGATTACGAATATCTGGTTAGATTTGAAATTCAAAATGGCGGGTGCAAATGCTGGTACAAAAAACTGACATGGGTGTCGTTTTCGACTAATTTGGGGGTGCTGATTACGAATATCTGGTCAAATTTGAAATTCAAAATGGCGGGTGCAAATGATGGTACAAAAAACTGACATGGGTGTCGTTTTCCATTAATTTGGGGGTGCTGATTACATACACTCAATTATTCATATATTCATTTGATATACACTCAAGCTTCAGTAGAAAATTTGAATGTAGCCATTGATGTTATAAATAGTGACCTGTTACGGATTCTGGCATGGAGTAAAGCATATGGCCTCAAAGTAAATCCTATGAAAACTCAGGTTATAGTAGTAGGTAGCTCCAGGATGATTACTAGGATAGACTGGTCTATTCTCCCTTCAATTATTTTTGATGGCGTCCCTATACCTGTTAGTGACACTGTCAAAAATTTGGGTATATTGATGGACAAGGATATGTCATGGGGGCCTCAACTTACTGAATTAAGTCGAAAGATGTTTGCATCAGCCGCTTCACTGCGCAGATTGCGAAATTTCTTGCCAACATCAACCAAAATTACGCTAGCACAGTCCCTGTTGCTCCCTATCCTCGATTATGCTGACTCTTGCTATCCCGATCTTACTGAAAAACATCTTGACAAACTTGAGCGCCTTCAAAATTTCTGTATTCGTTTTATTTTTGGCTTACGAAAATATGACCACGTCTCGGAATACCGCAATAAACTTAAGTGGTTGCCAATCCGCCTCCGCAGGAATACTCACATTCTTACTCTACTGTACAGTATCTTATTTAACCCTTCCACTCCTTCCTATCTCAAGGAACGCTTCGAGTTTCTCCATCTCTCCAATTTCCGCTCGCTGCGTTCCTCTGAGACATTTCAACTCAAAACACCTGTGCACACTTCTACTTTCTTTGAGAACTCTTTCACGGTGCAAGCCATTCGTCTCTGGAATTCTCTTCCTACTAATGTCAGAACTGCTAAATCCCTCCCTGGTTTCAAAAATCTCTTGCTCGATCACCTCTTGATAGCCTAGTATTCATGTTTATATTTCACTAAGTGTAGGTATATGTATTAATATATATTTATACTATACATGATATTGTATATATGTATTAGTTGTATAAGTAATAATTGTACGTAGTTATATAGGTAATATAAATTAGAGTAGGTTGATATTATTGTATGCATTATACTTATTGTTTATACTACACTACCGTCCTTTCTCGTTCTTGGCAAGTCCTGTCCATCCCAAGGTTGTCTGGAAGAGATCGCTTTTAGCGATAAGACCGCCCATTGTATTCCACTTAATGATTTTTTTCTATAAATGTGTATTAGTTTTGTAGTGTTTATCGTATTGTGGTGTACAATAAAGTGTTTTCTATCTATCTATCTGATTACGAATATCTGGTCAGATTTGAAATTAAAAATGGCGGATACAAATCATGATACAAAAAACTGACATGGGTGTCGTTTTCTACAAATTTTGGGGTGCTGATTACGAATATCTGGTCAAATTTGAAATTCAAAATGGCGGATACAAATCATTATACAAAAAACTGACATGGGTGACGTTTTCTACTGATTTGAGGGTGCTGATTACGAATATCTGGTCAGATTTGAAATTCAAAATGGCGGGTACAAATCATGGGACAAAAAACTGACATGGGTGTCGTTTTCGACTAATTTGGGGGTGCTGATTACGAAAATCTGGTCAGATTTGACATTCAAAGTGGCGGGTGTAAATAATGGTACAAAAAACTGACATGGGGGTCGTTTTTAACTGATTTGAGTTTGCTGGTGCCCGCCATTGAACCCATCATTTTGAATTTCAAATCTGATCAGATATTCGTAGTCAGCACCTCCAAATCAGTCGAAAACGACACCCCCATGTCAGTTTTTTGTACCCGCCATTTTGAATTTTAAATCTGACCAAATATTCGTAATCAGCACCCTCAAATTAGTCGAAAATGACACCCATGTCAGTTTTTTGTATCATGATTTGTATCCGCCATTTTGAATTTCAAATCTGACCAGATATTCGTAATCAGCACCCTCAAATCAGTAGAAAACGACACCCATGTCAGTTTTTTGTATCATGATTTGTATCCGCCATTTTGAATTTCAAATTTGACCAGATATTCGTAATCAGCACCCCCAAATTAGTCGAAAACGACACCCATGTCAGTTTTTTGTACCATCATTTGCACCCGTCATTTTGAATTTCAAATCTAACCAGATATTCGTAATCAGCACCCCCAAATTAGTCGAAAACGACACCCATATCAGTTTTAGTACTATGATCTGTACCCGCCATTTTGAATTGAAAACCTGACCACATATTCGTATTTAGCCCCAAACTAAGCATAGGTTGTACTACAGAAACCAGATGACTGATAGAATACTTGTATACCTATGTATTTTTTTGTAAATACAACATAACATCCAGACACAGAACAAACATCTAGGTACGTTTATCACACAAATGTTTGTACACGGTGGGGGTCCAACCCACCACTTACAGCGCAGAAAGCTACTACGAACTGAAGTATGACGGCTGCCCTAACGGATGGATGTCTACTGTGCCTGGGGATTACAGTCGAGAGTCCTTTTGATATGTACCTCATAATAATAAAGTTATTACTATGGTTCGTAATGAAATGTTTTCCCATAATTATCCGAAACTTATTATGTTGGCAATACATGTTCAATCCTCCAAAGTTAGTTTTTTAAGCCGAACTTATTATGAAAATACGGAGAAGAGCGGCAATAACCCACGACCCGCGATTGCCGCGAGCTGGCAACGTCGCGAAACTCACTCATATAGAATCGTAGTCGTAAGTGACGACACTATCTTTGTCCACTTATACACTGACAGACATGAACTAAAATTTCGATGCTAGTTTTGCTATTACTCTTCTGTTTTCTTTAATAAAATATCTATCTATCTATCTATCTATCTATCTATCTATTTAGCCCGTATGCACCCACTGCTGGGTATAGGCCTCCTTTTTTAAACGCCATTCTCTCCGGTCCTGTGCCAGTCTTCTCCATTGCTGGCCAACTACTGCGACGATATCATCCGACCATCGGGCGGGTGGTCTGCCTCGTGGTCTCTGAGCGTCTCTCGGCCACCATTCGGTAATTGTTGTTGTCCATCTTCCATCATTCCTTCTTACCACATGTCCTGCCCATCTCCACTTCAGGCTTGTGATTCGCATACCTACGTCTACGACTTTCGTACGGCGTCGGATTTCCACGTTGGGTATGTGATCAAGTAGTGAGATACCGAGCATGGCACGCTCCATTGCTCTTTGTGCTACTTTTATTTTATGCATGTATTCCTTTGTGAGCGGCCATGTCTCAGATCCGTATGTTAGTATGGGCAGGACACATTGGTTGTACACCTTGGTTTTCAGGCTCTGTGGAATTTTAGATTTGAAGACGTCTTCCAACTTACCGAAGGCAGCCCATCCCAGCTGAATTCGTCTAGCGATCTCTTTTACTTGAGAATGTCGGCCAAAGGATAAGCAGTGTCCCAGGTATATGTACTCGTCCACCACCTCGATGCGGCAGTTATCCACAATGATGTTGAGATTGGAGGAGGGACGGTTTACCATGATTTTAGTTTTAGACATGTTCATTCTAAGGCCGATTTGTAATGAAGCTTTGTGCAGGTCATAAAGCATTACTTGGAGATCGTCAACGTTTTCAGCTATAATAAAATATAATTTCACGCAAATGAAAACCACTTAAAACACCAACAATATTAATAACAATGTGAAATTATACTACCTTAGCCTACAATTGGTAAAATACATTTGTATGGAAATCGAACCACCTTAATACTAAAAATATTTCAATTTATAAAATAATCAGAAAAAATCTTCTCCTGTAAAGTTGACTTTTTACAGTTATGCCCCTGTTTCTAAGAAATAACCAAATAAAGAAGACCAAATAGAGAATATTACAAACGTAGCTAGACTTTACTTTATTATAGGCAATAGCTGCACTTAACATCAGGTGGGCAACTTGCTTGTTCCGTCTTCATATTGTTTACAAAATTAATAATTTAAAAATATAGTGCTGGACAACCCACACAGCATCACCTAGCCCCAAGCTAAGCAGAGCTTGTGTTATGGGTATACTATTACACATAATATAATACATTACATAGATATATATATTTTATCATGCATAGAAAATACCCAGAACAGCCGGAGCAAATATTTACAGATCCTACAATCATTTGTCCCAAGGCGGGAATCGAATCCACAACCACAACCACATTCAGCGCTAAAAAACCGGCAAAATAATACCTTATTATGCTTAGAAAACAAAAATAGGGAGGTTCCTTCATTTATTTACGAAACTATTACTTTACTATAAACAAAGTTTGATCACAAAAGATGAATTTCTAAAGTCAAATAAAATGATCCTACTGCTAATTGCTATACTATGTCGCTGGCGGGGGCATACGAGTTCACTGCCGCTGCGTCCGCGCTACGTATTTCGCGTGCGGCCCGAGACAGCGCTAAATGCCTAAAGTTGCAGGAATACCAAGCCTTAAGTAAGTCGATTATAGTATGCAAACAAAGTTATGTTTAAATATACAGAAATTATTTAAACATAGTAATTTCTGTAGTTAGAATTTTGAGACCGTGTGGGTAGAGAGAAAATTATATTGTGTGAAAGGAAGCGACGGATTAATATTAGATTAACATGTTAGAAGGTAGGTAGGTACATAATAAACAGTTGTACTTTCCTACTAGGTCATTAGGTAGTTTTAAAATACAGCTATACAATTTGTATGCCAATTTGCATGTTTATGTATGCCGTTGCAGAGTTTAATTTTATTGAAATGACAATTTAACTTTTTAAACTATCATGGTTTCGATCAATATTTTGGACCCAATATGTTCGAGCCGTGATCATGGCGCTTGCAACTGTGCCGAAATATCGGGAAACAATCAAACTCAAAAATCATGGTAAATATCCCGTTTCTATCCATTGTATAAATTTGTTATAAAAATATGTTGTAAGACCGTACCGATTAGATTTTTTTTCTTTTTTCTAACGTATTTCAACGCCGAGTTTATTAGTACCAGGGTAAATGAGCTTTGTGAAAGCAATTTTGTGTACCGTTCCGTTCCCGTTGCTCCGGGAACGCACTTCCGCTCAAGTGTTTCTTGCACCTGTCTTGTCACTACATTAATGTTCGTTTGTAAACGTTATCTTGCATCATCATCATAAATACCACGTTACAAAGATATTGTTTTCGATGGTCTTATGTGTAAACGCAAAAAAAAATTAAGGTTTCTATCAGTTATCTGGTTCGCATAGTTCAAGCTTTGCTTAGTTTGGGACTAGATGGCGTTGCATCAAATGTATGTCAGTTTCTTTACCTTTCCGCTTCGATCAATGATATCCCTATATATATTATAGGGTCTTAATATCTACAATGCTGGATCATTGTAGATATTCCCTTAGATCTCGAAGGGCCCTCTAAGTCTAAGAAAGGGAGTAATCAGAGGTGCGTGCCAGATCTCAGGCAGCATTCTTTATTGACTACAAAGACTGTTGAAGCGTAGCGTGTGCTGCCTTTTGAACTTCTGTTGTATATTAAGTTCTTGGTATGATTCCCTTAGCATGTTTTCTGTCTTGCATTCAGATAGATTGGCACCACACTAGAGCTTCATTATTTACATTATTATTATTTTGTAACAGGATCATACAAAAAAACGGTAGGAACCAAGCCGTAAGTTTCTTGCCGGTTCTTCTAGGCTTGGTCGCGAGGAACTGGCGCTTAGATTCACCTAGATTTAAGACGTTTCAAGATGATCCCTGCGGATTACTGAATAAATGCCTTTTGACTTTGACTTTGTTCGTAAAACAGCAAATTTTCATAAATGTCGGTCGTCCACCAACGCACATTGAAGCAGCAGTCTCTATTGACTCCAAAGACTGTTCGGCAATATAGCAAATGATCATAAATGTCGGTTCAGTTCTCCACCAACGCACATTTCAGTCCGTCTGCTCTAAATACTTTGTGTGTTTTTGTTTATGTTCTACATAGTTAAGCTATTTATTCACCAATAACTCCCGATTGTTTCTGCAAATACAAATACGCTTTTAACGTCTGATCTAACATACTCAAAACGTAAGATGCATTTGGTACATCACTAATATACAGAGCGGTAGTAACTAAAAACGGTCTGTACAAACTGCAACATTTTTCAAAATAGCACGAATGTTTCCCAATTCCCTTCTTTCTGGGATTCCTCTCCCTTGTTCCACTACATGCACGTGTTTCGAAACGAAGTTATCACATTTAAGGTTTCTTGGCCCTTAAGGCTAAAGTTGATCGAAACGCCAAAACGAAACAATTTTACATTATAATAAATAGATATTCCAATTTCAAGCCACTCAAGCCTGAAAGACCAGTTAGTGACCTTTCGTGGTGCTATAATTGCGAAACCAATTCATTACTGTTTCAATAACTGGGTATTGTGTTTTTAATTAGGTCTTAATGGACAATTTTAATCTTCTCTTCATGAGTTCGAACTTAACTAGTTAAATTCGCGCTTTTCGATTTCATTTCACAACAATTCTTCGTTCATCTGGTCGTATGTCTTTTAAAGCGTTATGCTGAGTTTTTTAGCAATATCTGTACATATAAAAATCATTTCCTGTGCGTCTCGCTAAAACTCAAAACGGCTGGACCGATTTGAATTTTTTGTTGTTTTGCTCCCTCTGACTCAGGGCTGATATATTATACTAGTGGCGCGTCCCGGCTTTGCACGGGTTTTAGTAAGGATCGCAATTTTTTTTTTTAATATAATACAGCGTAGGTCATCCCGGGATAGTGTATCTTCACAAGGGTGAAAGAATTTTTCACTATAGGAAAAAAAAACGTTGGTTATACGAAGTTCACAAGCCAGCTAGTAATGAATAAGAATTATGAATAAATAGAGCGTTGACCTTCACGATAGTACGCCAATTTTAGAAAAAAATGATTCATTCATTAGCTCGTAACATAACTCCGGCTTATCGATCTACTTCTCGTCGAGTTCTGCTTGCCTAGTACCTACAAGTCTTACCTACTTTTAATTTAAACTCCAAACCTAATTAATTGTAATTATACCAACCAGTCATTACAACTTGCTGATAATTGGAAGGTGCTGAATGGGGAAAATTAGGTACGAATTGACTTTTGTCATATAAATCTACCTTACCTTAACAATGTCTTTTGTAACCATTGTTTTGTAAATGTCTATTTGGACAATAAAGAATTTAGGAACAATGATGGTTTATAAGTTGAACATTACGTAGAAATCAAAATGTAAGCGATGGTCAAATGTCAATGGCGTAATACCATCATCTCAAGTCTCGACATTAAAATCTGAACCAATCTTAATTTGACAACTGTTACAGCTCAGTTCGTAGTAGCCCTGCCTTCTGCGCTGTAGGTGGTGGGTTCGATCCCCACCGAGAACAAACATTTGTGTGATGAACATAGATGCCTGTTCTGTGTCCGGGTGTTATGTATTTTAAGTATGTATTTACAAAAACAAAGTACATAAGTATTCTATCAGCTATCTGTTTCCTATAGTAAAAGTTTTGCTTAGTTTGGGGTTTAAGGGTGATGTGTAAATGTGTGTAAATATTGATTTATCTTTAGAAAACAAACGGAACAAGGTAGGCACGCTCCAAAGAGTTCACCGTCAACATTGATGTTAAAAGCTAAGGTGCTAGTAAATATAGTGGTGTAATCGAGACTTCGGTTAAAGGCTTTGTCATATAATTCTTTATCAAAAAGTATCCCAGTAAAATCCGTTCAAACAAGAGCAAATTCGTTGAGGTAGATGTAATTGGTATAACTAAGTGCGCTAATGGTGGACGATTAACCCAGAGACCTTTGTGCACGTTATCTGAGCGGTCTCTTGGCGACTGCAGTGTTGGCACTACTGCGCTCTCACGACCTACTTCAGTGCTAATATGCAAATTATGTAGGGTAGTGGAAATTGTAAAGAAGTCGCTTGCTTTTACAGATCAACTGAGTTGAATACACCTTAAATAGGTACAAGCACAAGAGCAGATAAGTTGGCTGCTGTTGGTGCAGATGGGTTATGACTTATGATCGGCAAAAATAAAACGCAAGATTGCACACACGTCACTAAGCTGAATTGGCACCGGACAGGAACCTCTTGTTACATTATTTTGTGAAAATGATCACACGAAAGAAACTGTAGGAATCAAGCAGAAAGTTTGTTGCGTGTTCTGCTAGGCTTGGTCGCGAAGAACTGGCGCGCCTAGATTTACCTAACTTTAGATGTTGCTAAGTGGTCTTTAAGTTTCGATTGAATAAATGCTTTTGACATAAGAAAGTCTGTGGTATGGGTGTGGCGCACCCATAGAATAAGAACTTTAGTCCATATTCTTAGGGCGCACCTTGGCAGTATATGTCAAACACATGTCAAACACACACAAAAAACCATGTAGGCAACATGGTTTTTTTCTTACGACGGTTTCGAAGTTGGCCATCAACTCAAAGGGAAAACATATCTACGTATCTATCGTATGACACGGACCTACCAAAACCCATTCTACCTAATCATGGAACATGCAATTCTGCTGAAATATCAGGATATAAAGACTCATAATCAAAGGTATATTGCCCATTTTTAGCCAAAATAATCCCGCTGAGAACGTTTCTCTCAAATGTTCCCCAAAAATGAAGTTCAATTTGAAAATGGACGGTCAACATTTGCATGCGGCTCCCATGTTTTTTAGTGAGGCATATTCGATATACACCCACCTAATGGAGATATTGGATGGGTGTTCGTTAGTGGGATTTACAAAGTACTTTTGTATTTTAGTCCCAGCTATAATAGTCGCTGTTTTATCGGATGAGGTTTATAAATTAGCTACTAGTTTATAAAAACCTTTTACGTCAATACCAAGCAAAATTGTGCTCATTCAACATTCTGCTTGCAAATTGGGTTCCTTAATCGAGCTTTCAAGACAAAAACCTGATTAATCGTTCTAGTGCAATCAGAAGAAACTCGGCACAGTTTCATTAAACTGACTCTTCAAGTTTTAAAGTGGTTTCGGATTTGAATAGAACGCAGCTTTTAGAGAACGGGGACTTTAAGAAATTAATGCTATAATATTACTATTGCAAAGGAATACAAAAATATATATAGACTTTATCCGGTATATAAAAAACTAAAGCAATTGTAGAGCTATTTTCATACAAACTTTAACTCACGCTGCAACCTTTTAAGGACTGGATTTCAGGAATTCCTTTTTCATCCAACCCTACGCACACAAGCATTTTACGTACGCACACGCACGCAAGTAAATACACCCCGATAATTTCAAAACCCTACGACCAGCTGTTGAGGCTTTGTAAGTGATAAAGATTCCTATAATTGATAAAGATATATTTATCGTGAACCTAAGTTTTTCTAAATAACTAGACAACGACGCTAACAATAAATATTTTACCCCATCGTTTTTGGGCTAATTTTTGTTTTGTTATGGAATAATGAAAATGATCTAATTTTGTTAAGTTACTCGACCGTCAAGGGAATTTTTTTTGCTTACAGGTTTTTTTTTGCGCATGATTTAGTCTATTTTACATCATAATTGATTTTTATAAGTGGAACGTATCATTGGATTCGTCTTTAGTCTTGTTCGTAAAGTTGTTTTGAGATCACTATTTCTAAACCCAAAACAAACCTATCCTCATATTGAACACTCTGCCCGCGACCACGACTATTGCAACATAGTCGAAACGTCGGAAAAATTAATAAAAAAGGCGAATAACGCGTGTAATTAAGTGTTCAATGTGTTCCTATCGCGAAAGTTTAAAAAAACTTATTCTCAGTGCAAATAATACGCTTTATGCGTAACTTATTTCAGTAACAAAGGGTTTATATCCAACGTGACCATGTGACACATCGGGAGGGAAGTAAACGACATTGTACCTAAGCTAAATCCGTAGTCAGTGCTGCAGTTAGGATCAGCCCTTACTACAAAGTACACATTCGTGTTTTGTGGCAGTTCGACTCCACACATGAGTATAATCAGCCAGATAAAACGCGAAAATATCAATAATAATAATAATATATGTCCTGGCTGACTGACATAACAAAACACAACCCAAACCACTGGTTTGCACCTTAAAATTTTTAAGGTATATTCGTCTTAGTGCGTAGAGGTGTACTAAGAAAAAAGTCCTAAAATTCAACCCTTTGTGCGGGTGTTAAATTTGTATGAGAATAACTTCACGCGGACGAAGTCGTGCGAGTTTTGCTAGTCTCTCATATAAAGTGGCGATTCAGCATTAGTAAAATGGCCTTGCTGAATTTTTACATCTTAACTTAGTGCTTACATTGTCTTGGGTATAATCTGATGGTACTGGGTAACCAGCTGCACTTGAGAAGACTAAAGCGACAAATAGGGTTGTTGACCTATGCTAACGGCCCTATTATATTATTGATATTATAATCGACTAATGTATATACCTAATTGCACTAGCTACCTAATATACCTAATGGAAGGTGGGACTGACTCAAGAAGATCTTAACTTGACTTGTGTTGACTTAAGTGGAATTTACATTTTGGCTCACGAAGGGGTTTAAGAGAGTCAACCTATATTACTAACTTTGTGTTTTAGATAAATCAAATTGATTTCAAAACTTTGGTCGATTCTCTCTCTGAACACTGACCATATTCTTAGCCGCACTCCTCTACTATGTTTATGAAACTAGCATGAAACGGACACTAGCAGAATTGTGACAATAAGCCACAGAGCCATAAATCAAGAAGTCAAGTTCAGAAGCTCAAACCTTACCGAAGAATAAATATATTAGCATGTGACAAAAAAAACACGAAGAAAGCAACTGCAACTTGCTTTCTTGCTTTTAAAACGGTCAAACTTGACCGTTTTATTATTATTATTATTATTATTATTATAGTAGGAAGCCCGGTTACAACTAAATCATGCCATGAGGCGGGCCTTCAGATGATCAAAATTTATCACCAATTCATCCAATACGAATATCGTATGGAGCAAGGACAAAAAACGTTGGCAAGCGGGTATGTGGGGTCGAAGTTGTAACCCACATCGTGGCTGCCAACTCCTGGTGCGGAAGTGATCGGACAATGAGGCATTTGATTCAATCTAGTTCTAGGGTTTATTTACGACCAGCTTTTGGCCTGTGGAAGTTGTGCCGGAAGAGCGTTCATCACCATCGGTTATCATCAGTTTGGACAAGTTCACTCCTGGGCATAGGCTTCCTCCGTATTTGGAAGGGTTTGTATTAGCCACGCTTCGCGGATTGGTGACCACAATATTAGTACTTATCGAGAATTACTGTACATTAGTCGTTGTCGCTTTCAGGATAAAGGACAAAATTGCATTTGATCTTAAACTTATAACCTATCATAGCTAAAATGGCCGATAAATATCATGAATTAGGATTAAAGTAGATAAATATGTTGACTTCTTGATTTATGGCTCCGTGGCTTATTGTCACAATTCTGCCAAATTATTAGCTAAAATTGCCGATAAATCTGTTGTCATCTCTTTTTATTGACATTAATGTGACAGTGACATATAGAGGCAGTTTTAATGGATACAGCTCTTGTTTATTAGATGGTTTGTGATAGTTTGTAAAAGTTTAAAATACCTAATAGGTACGTTTAGTAGTAGTAAAGCTTTTTGTGAAGGGCTGGTCCGGGGAAGTACTACCACCATGCCAAGCAGCGCAGAGCATCATAGTGCTCATTTCCAACGAGTGTGACCTATGCGGCAATACTTTGTTACTTAATACAAATGTTTTAATTAAACATAATACTTGTTTAGTATTTATGTTCAATGAAAACTAGGTTAATTAATAATATGTGGAGTAACGAATCCTTATCCTTAAAACCTTCCAATAAATTAATTATAATAATAATAATAATTAATAATTAATGCTGGACAGTCCACACAGCATCATCTAGCCCCAAGCTAAGCAGAGCTTGTGTTATGGGTACTAGATGACTGATATACTTAATACAATACATTACATATATAGATATTTTTTATTATACATAGAAAACACCCAGAACACCCGGAATAAATATTTGTAGATCGTACAAACATTTATCCCAAGGCGGGAATCGAACCCGCAACCTTCTGCGTCGCAGGCGGACAATCGCCCGCCGCGCCACATCGGTCGTCGGTTATAGATTTATTGGATGCTTTTTTTACACTACTTGCTGGTGGATGAAGCAGATGGCTTCTACTATGAAGTGGTGACCATCACCTATAACAAAGCATTGAATTGCAGGTCACATTCGTTAGGAACGTGCCGTACGATGCACTGCTTTGCGTCCATCAACATGAAGCATACAAGTGTTATGCCTCATGTGCTTGTTTCATGTAATTCGCTCAAAACCTATAAACATTTATAGCTTTACTATTAAATTTAAATAACGTTTTCATCCCACCATTTAGGAAAGAGTATTTTTAATCTTCAATATCTGAGTGGAAAAGCCGTTTTTATTCTCTAGAGGATAAAGTAAATTGAATTTAGAACATCGTGTGCACTAAGTTTGTGAATTAAAAAAAACATTAAACCTATTTACTGCTACCTCTATGGTGCCGAATATATCATACAACTTTTTTTTAATTTGTTAAAAACTCAGACTCGGAACCTTCTTGGTGTTCTTTTTTCAATTTGCATTTAGTCATTTCCTCGCTGAGGTGGAATGAAAAGTTACGTGTTGCACTCGAGTGCAAAGATTTTTCACCTCGTGCTCTTTTGATTCCCTCGCTAACGCTCAGGATTCTAATTTTGAATCACTCGCTGCGCTCGTGATTCAATTTTAGAATCCTTCGATTGCTCGGTCATCAAAATTGAACACGCGGTTAAAAAGCAACTTTGCACTCTTGTATAACAAATAACTATTATTAGTATGGGAGTTTATACCTATCCAAAATAGCTACATAATATACCTGCTATATAATGCACCGTACAGATGAGCGTCAGATTAACACTAGAAATTTCACACACCTAAAATTAACTAATAAAATAATCGCGTGACAATAGTTGTTATATCGATAATCGAATCGAATCGAAGTCGAGATATCAAACGAGAGGCTTTATCCGACGACGTACGCTCTCATCGAATCGAGTAAGGAGAATCGATTATCTCAGCTCAATTAGGCAGACTCCACTCTTACAGCTCTCCAGACCGTAAAGAATTGAAAGACATGTAGATTAGTGCTTCAAATATCGAAATCAATAGGTAGAAGATTATTTTCTGTATAGGATAAGGGATCCTACATACCTATTACATTACCATTATTACATTACCTATACGTTCCTACAGTGGATGGAGGGAAGAGAAACGACTAAAGAAACTTATTAGAATACTTATAGGCAGCATTTCTGCTCATGGACTGGCCTAACCGCTCAGTTAGAGTAGCCTTTACCTTTTGCGCTAGGTTGTGAGTTCGATCCCCACCAAAGACAAACATTTGTGTGATGAATGTATTAAGTATATAGGTATTCATAAAAAAGTCTAGAAGTATTCTATCAGCTGTCTGGTTCTCATAGTACAAGCTTTGCTTTGTTTGGACTAGAAGGCTAGAAGGAAAATTAACAGCGATATTTATAAAGACATGTTTCTAAAAATAGAGACGTTTTTATAGTATATCGGCGTTGCTATAGGTATGGTTTTAAAACATCACAAACGCCGCATTTCCATTGTTAGATAAAGGTTTCGGGCTGAAGGGCGAAGGCAGCTGAAGGAGTGATAAAGGACCGAGCGGCGCAATTGAACAGTGAGCGTGAGCTATCATACATTTACACCCCACTCCATAGATCAACAACCCCAAACCTTAATCAAGATAAGCCGAGCAGAGCTGACGACGTTGTTCATTGTACATTCATTAGCAATACGAAAAAAAAACTTCGTTGATTTATAAAAGTTGTCATCTAAAACGTCGGAGCAGTGACAGTAAATCATGTTTCATGAAATAAAACGCAAGCACCGCCAAAGCACCAATAATAAATCGCAGGAGACCATCGCCCTAATAAAATACGACCGGACGCGAAGTATTCGTCATCACCATCAGTTTTAGTTGATATGATAATGATAGAATGTCTTTTCGCAGAGCGAGATGCATGGGCGGGACTCGGGACGAACGACCGAGGCGCAGCATGACGTGATCGTTCTCAGTGGGGCTCATCGGATCGCTTTACCTGGTGTGGTTTCCGGCGGGCATTCCAGTCAAAGCACTCGACTATCCGACTAATTTGGTTGAGCCACTTATAACGTCCAGGCGTAACTGAGTGGTGTATTTTCTTCACCCAACTGAACTTATATTGCGCTAAATGCGTACAATTACTAGAATTATAAGGTTGGTGTAACGCACGCGTCTCAAATAGTTTCAATAAACCGTAATTTCTTTATAAAGCCAGGCACACTTTAGCCCATGTAAAGGGCCGTTAAATCGACAGAGAGGCCGGTGAGAAGTAATTTACGACCAAACATGAAAGAGAGTTATTAAACAAACCCAGCCTTTGAAAACTGCGGGGTATATTTTTATGATCTTAGTTGGAATGGAAAGATAATGTAACTATTCTATTTTTATAAAAGTTATTAATGTATAGAAAACTATTCGCAATAGGGAACATAACATTGTAGCAATAGCCATTTCGTAGTAGATTAAGTCAGATTCCA
The DNA here is from genome assembly GCA_947095575.1 of Electrophaes corylata. Lineage (NCBI taxonomy): Eukaryota > Metazoa > Arthropoda > Insecta > Lepidoptera > Geometridae > Electrophaes > Electrophaes corylata. Next base: position 3,207,300 of record OX352702.1, read on the forward strand.
CATTCAGTGGGTGAAGTTAGGCTGTGGATGCTAATGATGAAGAACAGCCATTGTGACAAAAAGTGAAAAGTTTGCAAACGGCGAGACTTTACCTAAGTTAAGAAACAAGGAATCAGTCGTATTGTCAAAGTTTGTACATAAATTCAGAAGATTAAAATCCTGAGCAGCGACGCTCTAAAACGAATATGGCCGGAGACCCATTCTCTACAAAACTTCAATCTCCTTTGTCAGGGAGCGATACCCGATCGGAATGTGCCTTTGTCAAAGACCCACTGCCACGGAGCCGAAATTTGGGTCTGGCTTTGTCTACGTATAATTTTTAGCCACGTACCTGTAGCAAACCAGTTTTACACGCGGTCCGTTCGTAGAAGTGCCTTCGCCAACAGTCCTTCAATTATCTCGGTATTTCATTCCCTACCGAGCTAGAACCTCTAAAAGCTGTTGATAAATAACAAAGGACAAACTACAAACTAAATCAGATTAGTACCGAAAGTACACAAAAGCGTTCACACCTCCACCCCGATCCGGTATCGACGCCACGCGGTGAGTAAGCGGTTCTGAGAATCACTTTTGCTGCACGATATAACGAATTATAAAAATGAAACTCATTCGATGGCCCGTGGCGTGACGGAACGCACTTAGAACATAGACATCGAACCGAAACCACAAGTTGATCAGGTAATGGGGCTGCGTATCGTGCACGTGGGAAAATACAAGTGTTCACTCGCTCTCAAGACATTAGGGCCGGGTGGAGAAGAAATATTAATTCATTCACAACAATTGTTTTTCCTTAGCTTTATCGGTGTAGAAATTAGATTGGATGCTATTAATAATCAGCAGAGAGGAAGGAATAACAAGAATCCCCTGTTTTTACCGAACCCAACCAGTCTGGTTGGTGGATTCGTACTTCGTTGGCCCGGGGCCGGGCATCGATCGCATGGTTGCGGTGAACGCACCCCAAACTCCAGCCGAGCATCGCACCCGCCAACCAAACGAGCAGAAGGGCACGTTTTTCGCATTACATTAAAAAAACAGAAGATAACTATGTTATCACGGGAACAACCGATTATCAAGCCAGCTATTAAAAATTATAAGGGACAGTTTAGCGCGTGAAGTTTTCGAGTGCCTCAATGGTGGGACCGTGCGTGCGTGCACGGATAATAGCCGTGCATACGACAAAGTTCATGTGTCTTTGAATCTAACGATCAACCGAAACGGGGAAATTACCTACTTCGCGCCAGTCGTCCGCCAGGACGGGTCCAGTCACGAAATAGCCGTTCAACTTGAGGTACAGATGAAACAGGAAACGAGTATTTAACTTTTATGTAACACATGCCATTGTCATGTTTAAAACACCCGTCTTTAACATTTCAGCTGACGTGGTCATAAAAATTATTTTTTCTGTAAGACAACAGCGGGATCACTGCATGAATTTGATGGCGTTTCCCTGAGTCGGGACCGGGAACACAAAAAGCGTGTGCTCGGCATAATATCCAGCTGCGTGGCGGGTGCGGTGACCTCTGCCGCATCTGCCGCATCGCCTGGCTTCACTTCACACATATCTACCACAAATCTAACGCGTATCTTTGTTTTCTATCGTAATATCGAATATATGTTATGTATTATCGGCTAGCACCTTTAGGGAGGTTTTGATAACTATGGCTCGATTAAACGGGTCAAGATAAACAAACGAGCGAAAACGTCACGTTCCCGGCAGATGCTAAGCAAACAGCGAGGACGAGAACACGTGGTTTGGCTATGGTTCCAATTTAAAATGTGGAATATTTAAACCCAGTTTGTTTTTATTATTGTTTGCGTAAAATGTTATGGAGTAAAATTCAGATAAGGGTAAACATGGCGATTCGTCAGACTCAGACTTACCCAACCCACTCGAAATTGAGGGGTCATCATATCTGTTAGCATTATTATAAGGAGAAAGCAATATTTTGCTTCTATTTAATTTATGCTTTGTATTTCCAAAGACTAGACTAGAACTATTACGAAATGTGCTTTGATAGAATACTAGAGATGGCATATCTCAGCTCCCATTATAGTTTAAACGAGTATTTTGCACACATACCCATCAAACAAGCTTTGATGGAAAACCAGGGGATACGCTTTCGAACATATACTTTACATCCAGGATGAGCTCGTGAGACCTGAACCGAGTTTCCATTGTGTCGGTGGCGTCGCCGTGTCGCCGAAACCCTACACCCCTCGTAACTAGATAGCAGTACTGAGATCCGGAATTGATTAGACGAGAGCCGGTTCTGTTCTCTTGAACGGTAGGAACAGACAACCAACCCCGTCAGACAAGCAGGTCTGACGGGGTCTGTTGTCTGCGTAATTATGAAATTGAAGGTGGAAACACTTAAGATCGCGAATAAGTTACGAGTATAGTCGCACAGCCTGTAATTATTCCGTGCGTGGGAGACATTATCGTTAGTTAGATAAGACCGTTAGATGAATGACGACAACATAACCGTTTATCGAGGATGCCCTTACAAAAGGATGGCTTACGCAATTCTTAGTGTGGTTGTCAAGAACTGCAATACAGTCCTCAGCTTGTATTGTGCAAGATAGACAATACAAGTAAGATTTGCAAGTGCACTGATGATATTTTCCATTTCTTGAAAAAAGGGACCAAGTACACTTTGTCCATCGACTTACTAATTATGTTCTTTCTTCTTTATAATAAATGTCCTTACCTGAAACAAAACAAAAGGTTATTAGTTTTGGTAGGTAAAGTAGTTTTCTTTATACAACATGCTAATAGGACAAGCATGTGTTTTGCTGACAAAGCACAATGTTTTCCTTTACCGGTTGAGAGAAATAGAAAAATATTCTTCACACGAACTGATTCAAACCCTCGATATAACGATCAGAAGGCGGAATGATCCCACTAGACCACCGGTGGAAAAAGTAGGTGTTAAGGAATCCAACAAAACGTAACATTTCAAAAGAAAACAAAAAATAATTCATAGTTGAGCGTGGTTGAGCGGCGTCTATTTGTTACTGAATGTCTTCAAGTTACAAACTTTTTCCAACTCCGCTGTGCCTGAGAAGGAGGGAAAATAATAAAATTGTTGTGTAAAATAGAAGAAATAGACGAAGCCGCGTTTATCAAAGTTTTAGTTGTTATTTCTTGTCGTGTGAGTTGCGTGCATCTGAATACCGATTTATGAAGTTTCTGTGTAGGTATATTTTACTGCGCTGCGTTAGCCTTTGAATCTATCCAGGCGTATTTGTTTTAAGTTGTACTTAGGTGTGAGTTGCGTATGTAGTCAACGTAGAATACAGTTTTTTCAAGTTGCTGCCGTAACATTTACTTTGTGCCGCCATCCAATCAGTCTTGATTTATTGACTGTTATCAGACAAACGGCTCTAAATCTAAGTAAGATCAGGACAAATTAATCTTTATCCCGGCAAACGTATTAATATTTCAGAACTCCTTACATACAGACCACGCACAGACAAAACTGCTGGTCGTAGAGACCTAATTTAGCACACAAATGACATATTTGTCTTGATGCGTAAGGAAAAAGAAGAATTCCTGAAATTCAACCTCTTTAGAGATACAGTTGGGGTAAAATAGATTTTACGCAAACGTTAGGGGACAATAGAGGCAATAGTTGCCACTGACACTGTATGAATGATCCTACTAATATTATAAATGCGAATGTTTGGATGGATGGATGTTTGTTCCTCTGTCACGCTCTGACCAGTGGACCGATTTGGATGAAATTTGGAATAAATATAGATTTTAATCTGGAATAGGACATAGGCTACTTTTTATCCCGATTTTTTCGGGAATGGGAAAAAACTGCAACGCGGGCGAAGCTGCGAGTGGCCTCTAGTTTACAATAAATGCAAGGGCCTATCTACTAACTCATAAAAGTATGTATAACATGTAGTTAGCTTAGAACTCTATTAATTTAGAGGTACGGCTGGAGACGAGACAGCGCAAATGCAATCACGGGCGAGAAGCTCATTCCGGTTGCATCTCCGGGAGCATCCAGACTGGTTAAATTAAGGATTCCACACGTACTGGATCGACGACGCATAGGAACGCGAGCAAGCGCGAAATTACAAGACGTAGGGAGAGGCAGTAACCTTTTTGCATTCAGTTGTCTCATTTTGATTAGATTCAGTGAAATACCGTTTTTGTAGTAGGTTATCTAGCTCTGGGCGATGGAGGCCGCTTTAACGAACACGATCCTAAGTTCCAGGGTTTTTCTTATCGATAAAAAATCGACGATACTCGAAGGTTTGATTTTGTTTTATAATTAGATAAATGGTTATGTAGGTAGGTATTTATAATTAGGTTATAGTTAGTAGATACGTTACTTATACTTTTTTAATGTTTAGTTTTAGCACGCCAACCACTGTTTTTTACCTGTCAAGGTTGGCTGACAGAAACGCTATCGAGCATTAAGCTCACCTTTTGTACAATTTGTTTTAGTGCAATAAAGGATTAAATAAATAAGGTTTGTTGATTTACGTTAGATAAAAGTATTCACAAATCACTATTTACTAATACCTAATACCTACCTACTTTGTACTATTCAAACGAACCTAAATCAAATCTGTTGTCATCTATGAACTTACTTGATATCTTGTTACTAAAAGATCGGAGGGGATATCTACCGTACTTGGGGATTGTAGTCGTGATGCTATTTCTTTTCTTTCTTTTCTATATTAACTTTTTCTTGTTAATGTAAATTGAAATAATATACCATTTTTGATGATAAAATCAGTACTTGTTAAATTTTCAAAATTGAAGACCCGATAACTTGATTTGAGCCCTATGACAAAAATAAAAGAACAATTGAACTTAATCATGAAAAGTTACCACACCACACACAAAGGAGATTAGATTAAACTCCCTTGCAGCTTGTGGTTAGGTAGAATGAGACGAGAATGAAAGTTATAAAATTCACACATCCATCACTTCGTTCTGGCCTTTTATTTGTATGTATTTTAATCAAAAAAATATTATATGAAACAAATTTGTTAGTTTTAATAGTGCTTGCCTGCATGCACTTGGGAAATTACAGAGATATTATATTATCCCAGAAGTACACCGAGTGAGATTTGAATCCACGTGATCACGATCGGATGCGCTAAACCCCTTATCTTCGAATCAAATCCCACTCGGTGCATAACCATTGGGTTAATATAAAATCCTACATAAGTACTTAATCAGATTCCCATAGTACAAGATTTGTTCAGTTTATTGCTAGGTACCGCTGTGTGGCATATCTGGAAATCTTTATTATTAGATCGAGTTTCTGCAAGTACACAACAGAGCCAAGGGAAACTGATTTTATCGTCGGCAACATCTTACAATATCAAGTGGAGCATAAAACCATTCAAATGCGCGACTCAAATTACGATTGAAATGAAAAGAATCACAAGTACATTTTGTACTGTGGTCCCGTATGCCGCCAACGCCCCTGCCGACAGGAAGGTCGTATTTTGCAACGGCAGGTAGCCCATTTGATATTGTGTAAACGTTTCACATGGTCATACTATAAACTCTGACGCAGGTCTCAAACGGAACTTGGGTCACGCTTCTTGCATACAAAACCAAATGAATTGTACAGTCGGCTGCACTAAGATCTGCAGCCGATATTCATTCGGCCCGTCTGAAACCAGCTTCGCGCGCTGCTTTATACTTATGTGGATTGTCAAAATCACAAAGCATTTATTCAGAAATATCTTCAGTTAGAAGAGTCCACGGAAGCGCCATCCGTAACACTGATAACAAAAAGTGTTTATGAAAAAGTTTCAATTTCAACGTTGCTTTAAATTAACAACAAGCAGACAAAACAAAAAAAGTGCGAGTCGGACGCACGAAGGGTTCCGTAAATCTATAGTAAAAACGGCAAAAAACACGTTTGTTGTATGAGAGCCCTCCTAAATATTTATTTTATTCTGTGTTTTAGTATTTGTTGTTATAGCGGTAACAGAAATACATCATCTGCGAAAATGCCAACTCTCTAACTACCACGGTTCATGAGATACAGCCTGGTGACAGACCGACCGGTGGACCGACAGACAGACCAGAAAGAAAGCCGTTCTTAGTAAATATGATCCCGATTTACCCTTTGGGTACGGAACCCTAACAATTACTGCTCATCTGGCACCACTTTCTTTCGAGATAACAATCGGATACGCAGAAAAATATGAGTGTCAAATAATAATGTTTTTGTTCCGTTCACATTACACGTACTCGTAAAATAATTGTATGAGCGATCTGATACTGCATATATATTAATACGACTCATACCTACGTATAGCCACATACACTTAAATTAGTCAGTCGGTGATATGGTGAGTTTGAATTAAAATATTGGTATAGTTAATATATACCAACCGATTATAAGAATCTTCGTCCAGTCGGGCTAAGATGTGCAAGGCGACAAAATTTTATCTACTCGCTATCTCGTGCAAAATAGAGATATGTACCTCCTTAATATATTCCTGTGCTAACGTGGCAGTGTCAAAAATCTATCTCGTTCTGTCAAATTAAGACTTAATACTAATATTTAACTTATCTGTGGATCTTTTAATCTATCATTTCTAAAATGCCTATCTATAGAAAAAATATCTCATGTCAAGCGCGACATATCTCACGTTGCACATCTTAGCCCGGCTGACTGACTGACATATAGACAACGCACAGCCTAACTGTCACTTGTTGTAGAGACTTGAGTACATTGGTCCTGATGCGTAGAGATGTACTAACTTCGATCAAAGAAACCCCTATTTATAGGGTCGGCGCAAAAAATCCGTCTCGGTAAATAAGAGCTCACTTCATAAGTGAGCTAAATGATTGTAATTAGGTTGAACTTAAAACTGTTTATAATTTTTTTCTCACTTCGTTAGTAAAGAAATGTAGCTGTCTAAGTATATATTCATGCGGACAGCTTTTAGCTTTGATTTTGTATGTGACCCGTCAGGGGTATCATTGATCGAAGTGTAATATCAGTAATTAGACCTCTATACGGGTACCGCGAAGTATGTATGAAAATAATAGCATGATAACAAAGTCTCACGCATTTCGCTATCAGTAAATACTGACATTTATTTGATACAACGCCATTTACGTGACGTGACGACAAAAAAAGGCCATTAGTATGGTATAATACTCAGCATTTGCTGCAAGAAAGTCAAAGTCAAAAAGCATTCACTCAGGGATCATCTGGAATTTAAGCGCAAGTTCCTCGTGACCAAGTCAAGAGCATATACTAGCCCTTGTAGCGCTGCTGTGGTTTCGTGGTAAATTGGTAGGTATGTAAAGGTTTAAAGATTAGTTAAATCTTACATAAAAAAACTAGACATCAGCCAGTACCAGGATCTCATGAGTTCTCAGAAGTTGAACGAGTAGTGCTGTGCAAACGTTCACAAACTCGATTAGGATTTGATTGATGGATAGGACGGGAGGGCATTGGAGACGCTCCGTGTGCGGTCCCGGGCTGTGCGTGACGCATAGGCACAGGTTAGTTCATAGTTAGTAACCTCAGAGAGACAAAGGGTAGAGGGGACCGCTTCGATGCACAGCTGTAGTAAGCATTGTTCTGAAAAGACAATCGAGAACAAACTTTATCTATGCGTCCTTTACAAAAGCCGGTTAAAGAAAAGAGAGATTGCACAACAGCTTTATCATTGCGAAATACCCAAGTTACCGACTAATTAGTAAAACCAATAGAATTACGATTCCCAATTATAGAGAACAGCCTCTATAGAGAACAGAACCATAATCCAATTGGCACTTACAGCTGAACCGGGCAAAACGAGGAAAGGAACTGCGGTTTTTGTGTCAACAACCTTTATCGAAATCCAAACATTATGGGAGATTGCGTTTTGATAGCATGTGTTTGAACACGGATATTAAATTTTTACGACAGTATTTATTATTGTAGTCGTTGTGGACTCATAGCCAGTCGCTGCAATAACTAGAACAAAAGAAAACGCACACAAGCAAATATTTCTCTCATGAACACAACTCAGTTTGTAGAAGCCTTGCCTTCTGCGTGGTGGTAGTAGGTGGTGCAGGGTTCGATCTCCACCGAGAACAAACATTTGGGTGATGAACATGGATGTGTGAACATGTACATATGCTCGTATAAACAAAAATATATAAATATTATATTAATGGATCGAATCTTTAACACCGAACTGCGCTCTCTGACCCAAATCGTAGACGTAGCTTCAAAAGCCACTAAGCTGAAGTGGGATTGGGCTGGCCATGTCTGCCGCATGTCAGACCCAAACGGAGATGGCGGGACGAGCTCGACTGTTTTCAGAGGGACTCGCAAAACTTAACACAGGACCGGAATGTGTGGAGTGAATGTGGGGGCCTTTGCCCAGCAGTGGGACACGGACGGTTAATAATAATAATAATAATAATAAGTATTATATTACCTATCAATAGGACGCCTCAAATTAATAATCATACAGTCAACAACGTACTATAATAATAGGTAAGGTAATGTTAGCATGCAATTTCGATCACAGGTGGCAAGCCCGCAATCGAATGTCAATAAGCATGTGAAGTTTCAACAAGCGGCGAAGAATTAACCGAGTTTCGACTTTATAACGAGCTGATACGGCACAGGTCGATTCACCTCTTGAATGTAAACACACGAAGCTAAATCGTAGAACAGCTGACGCTTTAGTATACCTACAACTATTATTACTGTGATATTCTGTGGCTGAATGTTCGACCGCTCATAAACAAATCATAAGGTTGATTGAACCCAATGGCTTGGGATTCTGTGTCCACCTTGCGGCCAATTAATCCCCTGTCATGGCAGACCAACATTAGACACATAACGCGCCAGTCACACGCATTTCAAAGAGTATTTTGACGTAGAGCCAATCCCACCGACATTGTTTTAATCCACGTTTTCCCGCTAATGAATATTCCCTCTGAATTTGTACAGTAATTTGTTCGTCACACGCGCCTTTCATACAAATTGGGATGTTCTTTATCCACTTTATTTGAGTTGAAGGATTTTTGAGATGAGTTTGTGCTTCTTTTGGTTAGAAGCATCAAAGGAAATAACTGACACGGCAGGTAGGTATTATGAGAATAAAACGTGACTTACTTATTCCATTAGATCTAGGATACTACATGTGTATAAGCAAGAGAAGTGAAAAGGTATAGAGTACAGTCGCATGCCCTAATATGTTAAAATAAAAAAAATTTAGAGATAAAGGTACGGGAACCCTTCGTGCGCGAATCCGACTCGCACTTGGCTGGGTTTTTCAATAATAATAATTTATAAACAAAAAAGGTAATACGCGATAAATTAACTTGTTCATTTATGTGCTACGATCGCGACAGTTTAAAAAATACTAAAATAGTTACACTAGTTATCTAATATTAAATAACAAGCTTTGTTTAGTATACGACTAGAAGGCACTGTGCCAAATGTATGTTGGTATTTTTTTTTATTATTAACCTGGTTCTCATCGTACAAACTTTGCCTAGATTGGAGGTATAAATCGTGTAGAGTAAATTTTTTTTGAATATGGGCTAAGAAGAAAATATGTAAGAAAAAGTCTGTATAGTACTAAGTTGATATAAAATATTATAAAACTAACAGCCTAAAGTGGTGAATATCCCGTTTCCAAATCAAATTAAAAAGTTATATTTTTAAAAGATGGTTTTAGAAGCAAATATAAAATTACCTCATATTTTTTAATATCACCAAATAACTTCTACATCATTATTAGATTTCATATAACCGTATCACACACCCAAGTCTATTGCCATAGTCATTATGCAAATACGTGGTGTCATAAGCAGGACTGTTTTCCCGTAAGCTTCGAATTAGGGATGGGAAATAGATAAAAGGATCGGGAATTTCTGGGTGCGGTGCGATATCTGTATCTATGCGGTAATTCAGGGGCGCGGTGTGGTATCTATGCTGTCTAGAATATGAAATCAGACGCCGGAGCCTTAAGAGCTTATAGTAAATTCTGGTAGTTCTCTTAGACCAGCCGCTCGTCTTTATCGACATGGGCAGTTCGTTAAGATAAAAGTATAAGATCAAATAGAAATATATAAGAATTCAAGTCACAATCTTCATCAACAGCCTGTAAAAGTCCAGTGCTTCCCCCAAACGTTTCCAGGAATGACGATGTTGAGCCCTATCCATCCATCGACTTCCCGTGATTCACTGAGTCACTGTACTATACTGTATGTACTGCATGTACTATGACATCCACAGATTAGATAATGTTATTGGAAAAGCCGTAAGATTGAGTGTAGGCTTATTGAAATTCGAGCGAATTGCTCAAAATCGCCTCCCTAAAATATTTGAATCTATGGAAAAAACTAACTTTAAAAGGTCCTATCAAAAAGAAATATCCACATGTTTTCCACTACACTATAAAAGAAGAGGCTTACCCCCCTTCTGCTACCGTACATTCCAAACAACGAGTTCCCAAACAAATAGTTAGAATATAACAGGTTTCAAAGCCATTATCTGTTTATATCTGTATATAATTATATATTTTCTTTCTTTCTTTCTTTCTTCTTTCTATCTAACATAGAAATCTGTCAGTTAAATTATGTCAAGTCACATAACGCACGCACAGTAAGTAGGCGGCGATACGATTCTCGTGACCTGAATGTCGGTAACCAGGCCATTCGACTACTGATGATACTGCCGTTATCTCAACCAATTGGCACAGCTATAACCTTGCCACTCCAAAAACTGATTGGCAGAAATAAAAGAAATGACGATTCAAAGTCTAGTTATCTGACTGAGTTATAGTATACCAAGTCTGTATTGCTAGCATTAGTAAAAGATATCTTAGCTATGGTTTTTATGCGACTTCTTAATGGAATAAGGAAATGGCACACCTAATGTTAAGTGGTTACCATCACAAAGCATTGCCTCGCAGGTCACGTTAGCTAGGTCACACGGCAAGCTGCTTGGCGGCAGAAATAGGCATGGTGATAATACTTCCCCGGACGAGTTTTTTACTAAGAGCTCTACTTCTACTAAGTATCTTAATTTAATTTAATACAGTAGTTACAAATCATCAAAACAGTCTAGTAGAAATATGCATAGTTGCATACGCGCAACAAGATCGTCAAAATTTCAAATTGTAGCTCATTTGCTACCCACCGATTTCGTAACAACCTTTGAGCTTCGTTTCTGTAAGGTTTGGATGTTCAGTAAGTCTTTTTTAGTATTAGTGTCTTCATTTTTATATACAACTCACTACTACTAATACTTAGACTTCTAAGAAACTGAAGAATTTAGTGGTGATAGTGTGGTAGTAGAGAAGTAGAGTAGTATAGACACGCCTTCGTATCTATTGCATATGCATTAATACAGAGTCAAGGCCAACCCTCTCATACTCATTTATACTCCTATTTACGGGCGTTGAAGTAGGTAGGTAGGACTGAGGACCAAACAGCTAATCCATGAGCGCTTTAAAAAGTTTCTTTGAACTGAGTTATGGCATTTCGCAAATTCTGGTATTTTGAGAATCTACCAATATGCGTATGGTATCATTGTACGAGCAATAACGAAACAAGAAACAGTTAGGAGATGGTGTTGTACTGTATTCTAAATTGTTCTTTACAATAAAAACGGATAATAAGTCGTATACTTAATAAACATATCAGTCATCTGGTTCCCGTAGTACAAGCCATGCTTAGTTTGAGGCTATATGATGTTATGTAAAAAAAATCCACTAATATTGATTTATTTAATGGACTAAGGAGTGTTATATTATTATAATATTCCATCACAACACTTTCCATAATGATTTATTGTTTTATTCAGATTTTTGTTTTTGTTTTCAAAACGCGTTTAAAAAAACCCGTCACACAATTTGTAGACCAATCCTTTTCTAAATGTTGTTTGAATAAAAACCAAACATTAGTAATTTTTTCCTATTATATAAAATAGGTTCAAAACAGTTTTCCCAGACACATTTTATACATAAGTTAGGTGAAAATATGTGTCTCGTTTATTACTTACACCTCCTTTAAAAAAACGAATGACGTCGACACTGGTGACAAAAAGTGGTGTAACGCTAACCGACTCAGTACAATACTCGTCGACTTCGGTCATGCTTTCTTGACCTAGGTAAGTATTCAAAGATAAACGTAAATAAATTGCGTCATGAAAACGCAAACTAGATAGTGATCACTTGTCTAAAAACTAGTCTCGTTGTTCTGCCCAAACTGACGCCCAATCATCGTATTAATTCAACGCATTATTGAGCTCACATTACAATAGTTTACCGAATTTTACTATCGAAATCAGATAACTCATACATATATAACTTAGAACATCATATAACTTAGAATCCAAATAAAATTTATTTTAGAATAGAACATTTAACCTATTTCAATAATAAGTAATAAAAACGTTTGGTCGTTCACTTTAAAATTATATTTTTAACAGATATAAGAGTTAGAAACGTTTTTTTTACAATATGCTTTGTAAAAAAAGTAGCGTTTGAAATGCGATTGCCTGTTTAGTATTATGCTTGTCTTTGAACTGTTGCAATTTACTTCATTAGAAGAACGGTCGATCCATCGCTGGCTCCGTAGAAATTAATTTATAGCTGAACCCGACCATTTACTGAGCTTGCATTGTACAGAAGTGTGAAGTATAAGTTGAGTACCGAATTGTTTTTCATTGGCTCCTACCATAGTATTTCATATAATAATAATAATGGTTTTTACTTCTCAATTATAGTTTAAACAAGTGAAAAAGCCGTACCCTTTTCCTACTAGTTCAAACTATACCAACCCATTAGGGGCTAAATTGCAGGAATTCCTATCTTAGTACACGTCCTAAAATAAATGTAGCCTGAAAATTTGGTTGTAGTCTTCAAATTTTCAGGTTGTGCGCTGTCTATGAACAATCAGTCAGTCTGAGGTACGATAAAAATAGACAAAGATTCTTATAATTTGAAAGTTTGTCTAACCACTCAACATTCTATTTTGATATTGACTGAACAGGCTGTATAGACGATATTACGTAGAAACCGAGGAACGTAAGTTCAGAATAAAAAAACCTATTTATTTTTCTGAAAGTTTGTCCAACCAATATTCGATTTTGATGTTGACATGCTGTTTTAAACGATATTACACGTAGAAACTGTGGAACTTAATTTGCCTGGTTCTGTTTTAAGCTAGGATAAAGGCAGAACGACTCGCGTAGACTGTTTCAGACATTTTGTATGGGCCAGACAAAGAAAGACGTAGCAAACCCGCCCTGTCTACTATGATGTTATAATTATTACTCCTACACAAAATTGTATGGGACCATTTGGCTTCTGATGCGCCGCGACACATAATATTTGCGCAAATATGTGCGTAGTACTATCAAGTGGTGAATAAAAACATCTTAAGGAAACTTGAGGCTTACACAAATCCGTACGTATTGAACATGTCATGTCTTTCCTACGGATTATGCCGAGTAAGCTGAGAGGATGGAATGAGTGCCGGACTCCATTAAACCTACTTCATCTAAAAATACTGTCTTATCCGTGGCAAGATAGCAAGTAGATATGAACGCGAAAATAGAGGCATGACCGTATGAGGGAAAAGTTACCATAGACAGTAATAATCATCTACCTACCTGGATATATACCTACCATGGATGGATGGAGATTTCTACATTTATGCAGTTCATATAACTTTATTACAGCTCAGTTTGCAGGAGCCTTACCTTCTGCGCTGTGGGTGGTGGGTTCGATTCCCAACGAGAACAAACATTTGTGTGATGAACATAGATGTTTGTTCTGTGTCTAGGTGTTATATTTTAAGAATTAACAAAAAAACATATACCTATGTATTTTATTAGTTTTCTGGTTCCCATAGTATAAGCTATGCTTATTTTGGGGCTAGATGATGTTGCGTAAAAATGTCCACAAATATTTAAATCTATTTGACTATTGGTGATTTACCATGGGAGTGGTTGCCACCTTCTGATTCGGAGGTTCTGGATTTCAATATTGGGATGCACCAAGTTTTATTTTCTAAGCTTTGTCGAATATCTGACATCTAGGTACACTTTATTCAATAACTTTCTGTGTTGCTTAGAATTTCAATGAATAAATGCCCAATGAATTTTGCCTTTGACCATCTCAAATGCCTATTTCAGTATTTAAAGGTAACAGAAGCTATTGAAGTTTGCACTGCACTTTCGCTAAGAGGTGAAGTGCCAACAACCGCATAACGGTATCCTTAGCAGTTCAGAGAAAACGAGATCGTTGCTTTTCGAAAAACGATTGGACACAACTCGTTAAATTGTAACTGAATTTGCTGGTTCCGGACAACTAAGTAATAAAATAAAAAAGATATACTTATAAATAAATAGTATCACGACTTTAATTTCCAGCTACGGTAGACAATCCTCGATGTTATTCAAGGATATCTAAGGGGGTTAGTCAGAGGTATGCCCACATTATGTAGTATTTATTACATTTGGTACAACCCCACATTTTGCAGTAGTTACTATTTCATACATGACAGGTTGCAAACCCATCGCCGCTAGAATACTAACTGGTTTCCTCACGATGTTTCGTTTGAGAGCACTTTTTCGAACAGAAAAATCCATTGGTACACAACCGCATTTGAACTCACGACCTTAGGATCAGAAGACGGGGTCACTTCCACTAACCGGTGCTCTCAAGAAGAAAGAGTTTATATTATAAGGCACATGTCCCATCATCGGCCTGAATAAGTCATGCTGGAAATGGACAAAGGCCTCCCTTTGCGGGAGGTTCGCCTTCATTATTCATCACGCTTCGCATAATTGGTGATCGTGGATTGGTGACCAGTGTCGGTGCTTAGCACTCAGATGCTGCTACACTTTTTTTTGCCCATCTGATGTTAAGTAGTAACCATCATCTATAACAAGGTATTGCCTTGTAGGTCACGTACGTTAGGTACGTTAGATGCATTTTCTGAAAATCAACCCCAACTTCACACGAAGGAAAGTTCCTTCGTCTTACAACCATAAAACCTTTGTACCAACTTCCGAATTAAAACATTTTAGTGTACCTCTCAGTAAGTACTAAGTTCTATCCAAGAACACGTGAAGAAGTTGGAGTTAAAACTTATTGTGCGTTGCTAGACATACTACACAGCTACTCGCTAGCGAGTTTATTGAAGTAGAAACTATTGGATTGATAGACATTATTGTTCCATTCGCCTGGATGGTTATTGCAATGTTTTTGTATCCACGAGCTTGTCTAGTCATTTACTTTACGCAGTTATGCATTGTTTATCGGAGCGGTTTTATAATGGGTAGTGGCTTTCTTCGATGAGTTCTAAGCGCAGGTAGCCTGCCGTATCCTGATGTACTGACGGTGATGAGACACTATCCCTGGTACAAATAAACTCGGCGTAGTGTTAAAGTAGTTAGTTACACCGTGTTTTATCCCTTTCGATCTAATTTAAAACCTTGTCAAAGACAAAATACGGTGTACTTTACTACTTTAACACTACGCCGAGTTTATTAGTACCAGGGGTAGTGTCTCATCACCGTTAGGCGCTGTTGAAACAACATTACATGCAGAAATGAGTACAAAGGAAAGGGATTCTTTCTATCCATTGTTATATTACAAAAGATCGTATTCTGTACAAAAGGATCCAAAATCTTGAAATGCAAGGATACTGCGCTTGGAATAAATTAAAACTCGTAGATGAACTAAAATGTTAAAATGTGCTTATTTGCATTCAGCAGACGCGTCTCCGGTTAGGGAGTAGCAAGAGCCGAGAGCGTCGCAGTCTATGGGCCGGGTTTTAGGGCTCTCGAGCGGCGATCGACGTGGTCTTGGATAGGAATAATCAGGCGCTCCCCTCGTCGCGGTCGTTCACACACAATCGACTCGGCGAGCGCCACGAGAGGGCCCTACCTACGCACGACGACTACACAAAGCATCCACCCGTACCGTACCCGCTACCCTCGCTCGCTGCAAGAGCGCTACGCTGCACTAATTCAGAATTCGCTTTTACAATACAAATACCAACTTCCCACGTTATCTCCACCACGTAGAGTTTACTATCCTGTGTTTGCGCGTCGTAAACACGTATTCGCTGCATCCATTTCGATAGGAGGGTCGACAAGTCGTGTCGAAAACGAGTTGAAACCCATGCAATAAGGTATAGAGTTGTGTGGAGAGGCTGCGGTCGGCTAACGCATGTGCAAGGCTGGCTGTTGAAGATATGAATATTGAAAAGCGTTCTTATGTCATGCACAGCACAGCTGAATAGATAGAATACATTCAACGTCACTGGTATCACAGGCACCACGTGTTTATTAGAGGCTAACTGGCGCGGATTATGACTGACAACATCGGCGATCGAGTTAAAAACTTTTCGAAGGCTTTGTGAAAATGTTGTTTGATGCAACTTTATTTATTACCTACTAGCTGGTATGGTACCTACCTACCTACCTATAATAATTAATATTATTATAATAATATAAAGAGGTAGGTACCTAGTACCTACTAAGTAGGTAAATCAAGTAGCGACAACAATATTCTTCTTACCATGTCGGTGCTTAGAATACCTACCTAGCTAGGTGTAGCCAGCCCATCTCAATAGCGCTGTCCGTGGTCATGTGAGGTCTTCCTTCTGATAGGTACCTACTCTACCTACATAACTACCTAATAGGCTAATACCTACCTAAGTAGGTATTTGGGTAGGTACCTACCTACCTATCAGGGACACACTAGCAAGTGCTGAATGGCCTGTGTTGAATGTCCCAACGAAACCTACATGTTTCCTGGTGCAAAACGATAGCCTAGGTGGTAGGTAGGCATATGGTATAGTAGGTACCTACAGTATCAATAAATAATAGGTAGGTTAAGTCATAGGTACCTACCTACCTGCCTACTTACTTTGTAAGCCACCAATACCTACCGGGTATTTAGGTAATCAGCCCATGAAAGTAAGGGAATTAGGATAAAAGAGCAACACAATTGATTAGGTACCTACCTACTTAAGTAGGTAGGTAACTTATTAAATACTTAGTTGGCCTTAGGTATTTAATAATACCTACCTACCTACCTATTTATTATCTACCTATTTAGGTATTTTTAGCTACCTGGAGCCCTTTCTTGGTATAGGTAACTACCTACCTAATCAAAGGCTGGGTTATGAATATTTTTTGTCATGTTACCTAGGTAGGTACCTACCTACCTACCCTTGACGAGCTTTTAGACATGATCTTTTTTCTTTGTCATTTTCTACCATTGAAGAAACTTAGGTGGGTAGGTACCTAGTTAGTACCTTTATTTTTAGGGTTTTTAAGGTACTAGGTAGGCACCTACCTACCTAGGTAGGTATTGTTTGATAGTAATCTCAAGATTACAGTCAACCTGCCTTCTTGGATCACGTGATTTTGAAATCAGTAAAACCTAGTTTTGCAGCTTAACTTACTTTACTTATATAGGTAATTTACTTCCCCTGAAAAAATACTTAGTAGTTAGGTACCTAGGTAGGTAGGTAGTAGGTATTTAGATGTGCTCTGGCACTGGACAACAAAATAACGAATTGCACATTCCTAGCCTTGTGTGTGTCTGCCTAAGAAATTAATCAGTTAAGTAGAAAATATAATTACTAAAAAGTTTACAAACAAAGTTGAACATTATTTACAAATAGTGACTCACCACACAACTCCGAAAGCGCCGTAGCCGATGGGACGGTCGGGCTGCACGTCTGTGGGGATGGCCGGCGCCGTGTAGTAGGGCGCCGCAGCCGCCAGGATGGCACCCTGGGGCGCGCTCTGCGCTCCACCCTGCATCAGCGACATAGACACACTCATGGAGACGCGAGAGTGCCGCGCTGGGCCGCTTACAGCCGCCATCCAACCGCTCGGCAGTCGGCGGCGGGTCGTCACCGCACAATCCTCGGCATCACACGCCGATCGCAGTAGACCGATCACCACTTGCCTTCCGGAGCACACGCGACAATATCACCGGTTACTTCTTTATTATTCATGCTCGGTCGACTATGCGGGAATTCACTGAGCACACGAAACGTCGGGATAAAAGTGATACAACTATTGATCGCACAACTAAACTTTGATAAAAGTTACGAAGTTTCGAATGTAAATTTTGCTTGTTATTGTCTTCGGTCGCAGCTTCCTCCCCTGGACAAAGGATGAGACCGTGAAATTTACGACAAAACAGCAAAATGCGAGCGGCCGCTCCCCACGAAAATCGAGCGAAACTGGCGGGCGGCGCGGGCGGTAAGGGGGCGCGGGGTGGAGCAAAAACGCTGTGACAGGCAGTGGAAGTGGAAAGAAGGGAAGGGAAGAGGGGTACCTAGCTTAGGAGAGAACGAGACAACGAATAACAATGTCGATGACGCTTGAACAGCTGCTGCTCTGCTCGGCTCGAGGTTAACTTCGAATGGAGACTGTCTTTTGGATGTTTTAGTAATTTACAATGCTCATTTATTCGTTTTATGAGGATTGCTTTTATAGTTGCAAATCTTATCAAATACTTATTGACACTTTTTCATTCATGGATGACAATTATGACATAAATCAAAGCGACCTAAGTACTGCCATCTATTAAAACTAAAAGTAAACTTTATTTTTGTAAAATTTCGAATAGATGGCACTGAACGAAAGATTTTTCGGCAGTAGCTATCACATCACCCAGAATGCCAAACTTTTTGAACCTTGCTAAGTTTTACTAACTCTTCTGAGGTTCCTTTTATAAACACCGGTCCGTTTATGTTGACCTAAGCATATCAAAAAAGAGCAACAACATTTACAGGAGTCAAGAAAGTAAAAAAAAGACTTCACAACTTTAATCCCCAAGCACGGAAGATGCCCCCACAGATCGCCAAAAAAGCTACCAAGGAAGTAGTAAATAAAACACAAAAATAATAAATATCAATTATATTTATCACAGAGAATCACATGGTGTTACAAACATCATTTACGTGGCTTAGTACAAAATATCATCATTATGATTCATTTCACATTTTGGGAAAATAAATTACAAAAAAGATTAACAATACTTATTCTGATATTGCGAGAAAGTGCGGAAGCGAGTAAAGGAAATTGCACTAAAATAATGTTTACTTATTTAGTTACATTTTTTAATATGTAGACAATTATTTTATGTTCAAAATACCTGGTGCCCCAAGACTAGTGTGATATCCACTTTCCTGTCCAGAATTGAAAAGAAGCGATAAGCACCGACAGTTCACACATTAAACAAATTACCTACTGTCATAAATTATGTCATCAACCTGAAGCTTCTATCATGGCGTTCTCTCAATTTCAAGACTTCTTGGAAAAGGGTTCGTGCCGTTTCTACAATTATTAACAAAAATAAACCGACTGGCATGAGAATGAACTGAAATAATTTGATTACTAAATTGTAGCTCAATAGTCAATACATGTCAGTATTAGACTAAGTATAATTTAGATAGATTTGGATTTATCTGCGGCAGCTTTTGCAGAGGATCTCAAAAGGCGCAAATATGCAGGTCTCGATAGAGCCTACGCATTCGTTCCTTTTCCTCCTTCGGGTTTTCAAATTGTTTTCTGGATGTCTAGTCAAAGCGACGCGACACGTGACCCGAGTCCTGAGGGCTGAATCTGAGTTTTTTTCGTTTTCCGGATACCGGATTTCGGTTTGCGAGCTCGAACTTTTTGTATGGAGATATGATAAGCGCCTCTAGCGGCATATGGGGGCACTAGCGTATCTCCATACAAAAATTTCGAGCTCGCAAACCGAAATCCGGTATCCGGAAAACGAAAAAAACTCAGAATCAGCCCTCTGGTGATTATCTGGCTCAGCGCATTAGCATTACCATTCCGAATGGTAATAATGATAATAATAATGCTGGACAATCCACACAGCATCACCTAGCCCCAAGCTAAGCAGAGTTTGTGGCTAGATGACTGATATACTTAATAAAATACATTACATACTTACATATTCTTTATTATACATAGAAAATACCCAGAGATATTTGCAGATCGTACAAACATCAGTATCCTAGTCAGAGTACCAGAACTGCGGGCACCAATCCGCCTGCAAAGCGTGATATCTAATGACTATGGCAAACCTCCCAAATATGGAGAGAAGAGTCCAGCAGAGGACTTAGGTTGATGATGAAAGGTTCTATTTGACACTTCTAGGACGCCCAGTTATATTAAAGCTAGATAAAATACAACATACAGTGACTATGATTATAAAGACGAATAAAATTAATTTGGGATAGTGATAACACATACACTCAATAACCTATCATTAATATAATTATATTGCATAATACACTGAGTTAATAAAATACCACTCGATTTGGTTTTCAAAGCAAATATACATAATATACAAACATGATGTGCACGCGTAGGGAAAATACATTGAATTTCAAATTGTACCTACTTATTGTCGCCGATATTACTTTGTTCAGTTCGATCGTTTTCGGATGAAACAAAGGGAACGAGGCTTAGCACGAACACATTTAACGTTAGTGTGGCGTAAACGTATCGCACACTTATCGGCATGGCAGGGAACGACCACTTGACTGTGGAATGGGTTACCGAGACCCCGCAGTGAAACTCAAAACAAGAATACGAAACTTCGTTTATCGTTTTCAAGAGGAGACCAAAATAACAAACACCAAAAATAGCCCAACAGCGTCATTATATGAGCATCAAGCTTCCTCCAACCTCACCTCTCCAGCAGTACACCTGCCTCCTGGCCACGACTTGCAGTGGGCCACTTGGAAATCATTGAACCGGCTGAGAGCTCAAGTTGGTCGATGCAGGGAAAACCTTTCCAAGTGGGGCTATATCGACCCATCCAGGAGAAATTGTAACTGCGGAGAGATACAGACTATGGAGCACCTGCTGTCTTGTCCTCTCTGCCCGACCACCTGCACACGAGTGGACCTGTACCAGGCAACGGGACGCGCTGTTGAAGTCGCCTCTTACTGAGCTCACATTATATAAATAATTTAATTAGTTTAGCCAATAACTCGAAAGAAGAAGAAGAGGAGACCTGCTGAGTTATACTGCGTGGAACGAAGCACCATTCCGCAGACAATTTGTCAAAATTATTTAAATGTAATGATACTGTGACAAACCTATAACCAAGATAATACAATAAGGGTTTTTCATTTTAAATACCAATAACATTACGACTTTAATCCCCAAGCATGGTAGATATCCCCTCCGATCTTTTAGTACTATTTTGTTTAGAGAATTAAAATTTTACGTTGTTCCAACTGAATCGGTAGATGGCTCTGACATAGAAAACTTCCTCAGACGGTTTGTCAACTTTTAGAAAACATATTTTCTAACCACACCGTATTTCTTCTTTGTTTTTTCATTATCTTTATTTACTTCATCTTTTGAATTTGACCACAAGTCATAGCTAAAAATCTTACTAAATCGTGTACTTACTTCTGAACTTTACCCAAAACAGTAACAAACACCTGATAAATTCTTTACTATTCTTATATATACCGGTTCTAATACGCCAATAGTCAAGTCAAGACATTTAAAGAAAACGCCCAAAAAAAGAAAACACCGGTAGTTTTACTGCGAAAATCGAACAGGAATAAATAAAAAATTCCAGGTTCTAGCTACTCTTACCGGGAGATGACATTGCATTGAAAGCTCAAGTAGGCGGTAGTCACCTCACCAGTGAATTACTACCATTTATGTTATTTTTTATACTACTTCTGGTGGATTAAGCATATGACCCACCTGATGTTAAGTAGTTACCATCACCTATAACAAAGCATTGCCTCGTAGGTCACGCACGTTAGTTACGTACCCTACCCTGCCTCTACCAACCTGAGGCACATCAGTACATCGTAGGGCACATTACTAACGAGCGTGACCTTGTAACGATACGTTACGTACATTCTTAGTTAGAGTTTTTTATTCCCTCAGAATGAACAACAAACGGTCAAACTTCTCTAATTTTTTTATATATAGTCATACGCGATGCGCTCGGGCATTGTCCGGACCGGTTTTCGGCCGACGCGGCGACTGGCGGAGCTCACTCGCTCTGGAGCCGACACTCAGTCGACAGCACAGCCTCAAGGCGTACTCACGTCTGTTGTCGCATTACTTTTCCGTTACACTTAATATTTTAAATTCTGTGTTCCCACCTCTGGGAACACCCTACGGGTTGAACTAGGCCCGCTTACATCCTGATGACCGTTGGCGTCGCACGCGTAGCTAACCGCGGCGACATTTATCCGGTTTCCTGGGACCCTAGGACGCTGAATTTGGGAGCGGAACGCAGCACGTAGCCGGCCATCCCTGCGGAGGCGTTGGACGAGGAAGCTGAAGGAGAGTGCGGTATTTCCGGACCGATCCGGCGTGGAATGTGACCTAGGCGTACCTACCTAACCCACGGCCTTATTCTTATGAATAAATTTGTAAAATTTTATTCTGCCTAATTTCTTTCCTCCCTTGTCTTGTCACCCTATGTGACAACCTGAAAGACTATGCTTTGTTATAAGGCGATGGTCACCATTTTTTTTTATTTGAGTTGCTAATGGAATAAGCAGATGGCCCACCTGATGTTAAGTCGCAGGTCACGCTGGTTAACATGCCCTACGATGCACTACTCTGCGTCCATCAACCTAAGGTATACTAGTCGTCGTCGTGTGCCTGTAATTACATAGGGTGGGCCATACATAGGGTGGGCTATCTGCTTGGTTCATAAGCAAGTTAGATTAAAATTATAGAATTGCATTTTCTTAAAATGTCTTTCCTGTGCTATTGATGTTAAATCGGTTATACCTTGTTATTGTCTATTTACACCTTTTACATATACAATTTAGATTTAAACATCCCCGTTCTAAACCTAAAACTCTACTGGAGATCTAAACTTAATACCCTATAGTCCGAGAGCCAGTGGTGATTTTCTTAATAAAGTCAACAATCCGCAGAGTATTTTATGAGCTCTGCATCCTTCAACCTGAGGCGTATAGGTGTTAAGCCTCAAGTGCCTGTAATTCACCGGCACCCACACCCTTCAAACTGGAACACAGCAAGCTGCTTGGCGGCAGAAGCAGGTAAGGTAGTTAGTAGTACTTCCTCGGACGAACCCTTCTCTAAAAACGCTACTACTATTAATTAGCCAATGAGCAAAGAATGTGAAAGAAAACTATCCATAGTACTTAAATATAAGAATCCGACAAGAAAGTTTGAAAATAGCGCGTTTGTGACCTAGGAACAACTTAGCTGAAGTAATTATACCGTGAGGAAATCACCACTAGCTCTTGGACCGTATTGAAATACAACAATTCGTATACCTAGTAATTTTAGGCGTTTCGTTTTATCAAATGACTGGTGAAAATCGCGCAATAATAACACAATAAAATTCAAATGGTAATAATAGCAACACTGAATTAAATACAAGAAAATATATAATATGTAATTATGAGTTTCTTATACACAGTAGTTATAATGTGCCTTTGAAGTTTGAGTCAAAAATGTTATGAGTATGGTAGTGCAGTCAGCGTTTCGGAGATGCTTCCGATTGGTACTGATTTGGATCAGTTGAGCTATCTCTGGATCGTTAGCAACGGTATGCAGATATAACATGTTTTAGAGAGAGTTAAAAATCAATTTCTTTGATTTTGGTAGTTGTGAAATCTGACTATGTTTATGAAAATAGCACTGACCGAATTATTACAAGCCACTAAAATCAAAAAGTCAGGGTTTCGGGATAAGAATTTGTTCCAACGAAAAGGGATGATCTTCCACCGCGCGAGCTTTGACCCGGGGTCCGGGAACCACCAGATGGTATTCGAAATTATTTCAAACCATATCATCATAGTCAATCTCCTTGTGAACTTCTTAAGCGCGATCCAGGATAGTTCTTATGTAGCTCGCTAGATGGCGCTACATGTGTTCTAGAGCAACTTCAAGCGCGATCCAGGATAGTTATTATGTAGCTCGGTAGATGGCGCTACATGTGTTCTAGAGCAACTTCAAGCGCGATCCAGGATAGTTATTATGTAGCTCGGTAGATGGCGCGCTACATGAGTTTTTGAACAGAGGCCTAAGTATGTTCAAAGCCAGTTTTGATGTTTAACGCGCAAGCTACCAATTTGATTCCAGTAGTTGGATACCCTATACTCTGATGTTTATCTAAATATATATAACTCAAAGGTGACTGACTGACTGACTAACTGACACAGTGATCTATCAACGCACAACCCAAACCACTGGACAGATCGGGCTGAAATTTGGCATGCAGGTAGATGTTATGCACGTAGGCATCCGCTAAGAAAGGATTTTGATTAATTCCCCTTGGGGGTATAAAATACGGGATGAAAGTTTGTATGAAACTTTGTCAATTTTAAACCAATCGGGCTGAGACTTTGCATGCATGAAGCTACTATGATTTTATCCCGAAAAAATAACGGGAACGGGAAAAAACTGCTACGCAGGCGAAGCTGCGAGTGGCCGCTAGTAACACATATACACAGAAGTCTATTTAAGTATGACCTAAAAAAGTTTAGGGCCAGTGTTGCTGTTTATCGCGTAGTTTCATTTCCTCATGCAGCATAGATCTTGTTACCCTGATCCAGTACCCAACACCCCTATATTTACGAAATTAGCACGAAATGACTGAATTGTAACAAAAAGCTAACGTAATCAAGGCGCTAATTGTTTTATAGACAAGTTCAAAGAAAGTTACGAACACTGATCGAATTATGGCAAGCCAACAAGAACTCAACACGTCTATCGATTCACATGTTCTAGGATACCTATGACAGTTCAAAGCCAGTGTTGCTGTTCACAGCGTAGCGTAATTTATCGCGCAATGTACTTCTTTTTTGGTAGTTGGGTAGTTTCAGTAGATTGAAGCAAGTAGATGAGGTCGGCAGTCGGTGTAGTGGGTCCTTCTTGCGGATCGTGAAGAATCCTCGAATGACGCTTCCTGTTGAAATACAAAAATTAACAATAATAATAGCTGGTGAGTATTACCGCGAATAAGCATTGCCATTCAGCGTGGCAATGTTTTGCCAGTGTTTTGCCAGTGTTTTGGGAACGCTTCCGATTGGCACTGATCTGGATCATTTAAGCCACCTTTAGATCGTTTGCAACGGTCTGTAGATAGCTCAACTTTTTATATGTATATTGCACATACCAATTATAAATACCTGTATTAACAATAATAATAATAATGCTGAACAATCCACACAGCATCATCTAACCCAAGCTAAGCAAAGCTTGTATTATGGGTACTAAATTACGATCGGACCACAGAGGACAGAGTGTTGTTTTTTGTGGCAACAACAAACAGGCAGAATGTAAAGTTACGTGTAGGCCTTTAACGGGAAAGCGCATGGAACTATTTGCAAAAACCATCGAAAGAAATGCCACAGATTTAGATCTAAGGTACAGTTTTAAAGATCCTAATGTGCATTTCCAATGTTTGTTTAAGATGCTATGTACCGAGTTCAATGAAATATTTAAAACCAAAGAAATAAAAATTAACACAAAATCAAAATTAGCTGATTGGGCCACTACAGGTATACTTAGGAGCAGGGAAACTCTTTACGATCTATATAAAAAAAGAAATTACAAAAACGATGTTAAGTTCTTAGAGTATGTCCAAACTTATTCGAAAATTTTTAAACAAGTCTGCTCTTGCGCCAAGTTTCTATCTATAAAAAACAAAATATCTAAATCTAGTAACAAAATTAAAACCACGTGGGAAGTTATAAAAACAGAAACTGGAAAAAGTAAAGTTAGAGTACATATAAATGCTGTTAAGAATGTAAACAATATAGTCATCAACGATGGACTAGCCATTGCAAATACGTTTGAAGACTTTTTTTCTAACATTCCACAAGAGTTAACGAAAGGGTTAAATGGGTCCCCTATTTTAGCAGAAGCTTTTTTGAGGGATAATATTGATACTTTATCAAATACGTCTAATTTTCGTTTTCATTACGTAACAGCGGCAACGATTGAAAAAGTTTTTAAGTCACTCAACAATAAAAAAACAGAAGACTTATGGGGAATATCAATAAAGGTTTTAAATAGTATAATTAAATCAATCTCTCAGAATTTGGCATGCATTTTCAATTCCAGTATCGCTATGGGTATATTTCCCAGTTTGATGAAAGACAGTAAAATAATCCCGCTTTATAAATCTGGGTGTAAAGAAGACCCTTCAAACTACAGACCTGTATCGATTCTCCCATCCCTTAGTAAAGTGTTCGAGAAGATTATTCTAAACCAATTGCTATCTTACTTTCGTGGAAATAAACTACTACATAGCCGGCAGTTTGGTTTCACTAAAGGGAGTTCTACACTGGATGCTGGTTTAGAATTGACCTCATACGTGCTGAACGCTTGGGAAGACTCACAAGACGCAATAGGAGTATTTTGTGACCTGTCAAAGGCGTTCGACTGCGTTGACCACAAAACGCTTATCATGAAGCTAAATTACTATGGTGTAACCGATAATGCTTTAGGTCTACTTGTATCATATTTAACTGACAGGAAACAACAAGTAGCAATAGGTAATATGAAGTCTTCGGGGTCAATTATTAAATCGGGGGTGCCACAAGGCTCAATTTTGGGTCCTTTTCTATTCCTTGTGTACGTAAATGACTTGCCTTTTATGGTAAAAAAACAGACCAACAGTGAAGTTGTGCTCTTTGCGGATGACACATCACTTCTATTTAAAACAATAAGAAGAAGTACTGACTTAAATGGTTTTGTGCAAATAATTTAGTATTAAATCCACAAAAAACTAGTTTTGTTAAGTTCTCACTAATTAATGGCCCTCAAATTAATACAAATATAATATTGATGAACAAAAATATAGATTTAGTGCCCACGATAAAATTCTTAGGGATAACATTGGACAGCAAGTTGCAATGGGGACCCCATATCACTAAACTGGGGAATAGACTCAGTTCGGCCGTCTACGCAATTAGAGAAGTAAGGAGGCTGACAGACGTCGCAACAGCCAGACTAGTTTACTTTGCTTATTTCCACAGTATAATGAGCTATGGCATATTACTGTGGGGTTCAGGGGCAGACACTAACGCAATTTTTATTTTGCAAAAAAGAGCCATTAGAGCAATTTATAAACTCAACTCACGAACTTCTCTTAGAAATATGTTTAAGGATATTAAAATAATAACAGTCCCATCACTATATATTTATGAAAATATCATGCATGTACGTAAAAATATCCATAATTTTAGGAAGCACTCTGATGTCCATAGTATGAATACACGAAACAAAGACAAACTAGTTAACACAGCGTTTAGATTGCAAAAAACCAATAAAAGCTTTATGGGAAATTCAGTGCGATTTTATAATAAAATTCCCGAAGAAATTCTGAATTTACATGAAAATAAATTTAAAAAATGTATTAAAGATATTTTAACCCAAAAAGCATACTATACAATTAATAATTACTTGGACGATAGAAATGCATGGTGTCTATAAAACTGGTGACTTAGCTGTTTGATAGGATAGGAACCTAGTGTAGTTAGTTTTATTATTGACAAGGCCTCTTTACAGCCGCATTATTATTAAATGAGCAGTTTTTTATTTTACAATTTAAGGATCTTTTATGTACTTATATTTTTTTTGTTGTTGTTTGTTTTGTTTTGTTTTTTTACTTGTATCTTAGTTTCTTTTTTTGACAAAGCCCTTATACAGCTTCTACTAAATATGTAATTATTATATCATTATGTTCCACATTATGTAATAAAACTGACGTAACTAAGTGTTCTGCAAAGTCCCTACAGTGAATAAATGATTTGAATTGAATTGAATTGATATACTTAATACATTACATAACATACATAGACATTTTCGTTACACATAGAAAATACCCAGAACACCCCGAAAAAATATATTAGCAGATCGTACAAACATTTATCCCAAGGCGAGAATCAAACCCGCAACCTCCTGCGTCACAAGCAGACATCCACCCGCCATTTAATCGGTCATTTAATCTGGTAATGAAGTCTTTGGTCGCCATAGGCTCTCCGGTCATAGTTTAGAGAATCATTACACTGGAGTTTCACGACCGAGCTTTTTTTTATACAATTTGGATGCTATGGATTATGCTGATGGAACTAGCATATAGCCCATCTGATGTTAAGTGCTTATCATAGCCTATAACAAAGCATTGCCTTGTAGGTCACGTTAGTTAGGAACGTGTCTTAAAATACACTGCTCTGCGTCCATCAACCTGAGGCATACAAGTGTTAAGCCTCGTGTGCCTTTAATTACACTGGCACCCTTCAAACCGGAACACAGTAGTAAGCTGCTTGGCGGCAGAAATAGGCATGGTGGTAGTACTTCCCCGGACAAGCCCTTTACCAAGAGCTCTACTACTACAAAACATAAAAAAACAGCCACAGCTAAAATTATTATTATTATTTTTACAGGCGATGGTAACCACTTATGATCAGGTGGGCCATCTGCTTGTTCTATCAGCAATTTGTATAAAAAAAGCTGCTCGTCTATAGCCAATAAATAAAAGCTATATACTACTGCTGAAACCTACAGCAAAGCCACAGACGTCGGGACATACCTATAGTGTCTCCAGTATCCTCATCATCCCCCACTTCCACGCATCGTATCGAGAAGGGTGGTTTCAGATGTGCGAATCCAAGTACTGGCGGCTTGGAGCATGACGTCACGAACTGAAATTAATAATTAATGTTAGCAATGAGTGGGAAGAAACAGAGAAAGTGACATAGGCTGTACTTATCTATTTCCTTTAAAGGTTTAAACTGTAAAATACTAAGATTTTCTAGTTTCAAGCTTTTTTTACAAACTTTACTATAAACCCTCTAATACTAACCCCTTTCCATACATAATATGAATTAGTTTGATTCCAGACGAAACTCATATCAGGCAAATAAACCATTTACTCATTTTTATAGCACGCGTTGTAGATTATGGGTTCAATTCCGACCGAGAGTAAACATTTCTGTGATGAATATAGATGTTTGTTTTTTAGGGTTCCGTAGGGTAAAACGAGACCATGTCTCTACAACCAGTGGTTTAGGCTGTGCGTTGTCTATATCCTAGTCAGTCAGTCAGAACAAAGAATCTCATAATTGTTATAGAACGATATAGATAGATTACCAACCTTTAATTTATTAATTTGACGACCGATGAGGCGCGGCAGGCGAATGTCGACCTGCGCATGGTTTGCGGGTTCGATTCCCGCCTTGGGATAAATATTTGAACGATGTGCAAATATTAATTCCGGGTGTTTTGGGAATTTTTAACGCATAATAAAAAATATCTATGTGTGTAATGTATTGTATTAAGTATTCAGTCATTATTATTATTATTACCTTGAGGAACATAGCCCGCTCTTGCTCTGAGAAATCTCGCTGTAAAACGTCCCAGAGCCAACAAACAACGCGATGCGAGTCGTGGAACCCGCCGTAGTACTGCGTGTGACGTCGCAAGTCACGAAGGTCCAGAGGCACGTTATCTCCGCTTATAAGTCTTTGTAACTAAACAGGAAAAAATATTATTTACTAGCTGTGCCCGTGACTTCGTCCAGGTGGAAAACAAACAAGGCTGTGACAGCCGTCACAGCTCAGATCGTAGTAACCCTGCCTTCTGCGCTGTAGGTGGTGGGTTCGATTCCCACCGAGAACAAACATTTGTGTGATGAACATGTTTCTTCTGTGTCTGGGTGTTATATTGTATTCTAAGTATGTATTTACAAAAAAAAGTATATAAGTATTCTATCAGTCATCTGGTTTCCATACATACAAGCTATGCTTAGTTTGGGGCTAGATGATTTTGTTTAAAAATGTCCACAAAATATTTATTTGTGATACTATTGTGCTATTGTATTTTGATAACTTACCTCCGGTGTTGAGAATAAAGAGAGCCACTCCGGATTTATAATAGTTCTGAATCCCTTGATGAACGCGTTCGTTTGATCCTTGATCTGAGTGTGCATTCTGAAGTGAGCCATTAGGTGTATGTAGTTTATTCTGGAACAAGTTTATATTTATTTAGTGCCCACCTGATGTTAAGTTACCTCAGTAACACAAACAGACGTGGCGCGGCGGGGAATGTCCCGCAACCGCCTGCGACGCAGGTCTGGTTCCCATAGTACAAGCTTTGCTTAGTTTGGGGCTAGAGGGCGCTGTGTGAATGTATGTCAATAATGATTTATTTATTCAACCGGTGAAACTAAATTAACACAAATAAATAATATTCATGTGTTCATTTAGTTTTACTGGCACCCACACCTTACAAACCGCAACACAGCGAGATACTTGGCGGCAAAAATACACTAAGAGAAAAATACTATACTAATCTGTATTTTGTTTTTTATACAATGTGCTGATGGAACAAGAATATGGCCTACCTGATGTTAAGTGGTTACCATCGATGGTTAACAAAGCATTGTCTTGTAGGTCACGTTAGTTAGGAACGTAACCTACAGTACATTACTCTGTATAGTAAAATGTTAAATAAGTAAAAAGGTAGATAGGTTTACTTACTTATTTTCGTTAGTGACTGGTATAGCTCTTCCGCCCGGGACCAACTCGTGTGTGACTATCTCTCCGAGTCGCTCCTCGTCGATCGAAAACGTCAGTTCTAGTGACGACACGTCACCCTGAAACGATTACCAATATATATTTTTTTATATCTAATATATCAGTCATCTAGTACCCATAACACAAGCTCTGCTTAGCTTGGGACTAGATGATGCTTTAACATTAGCAAAATTGTATGTCGAATGACGGACAGGTGCCATAGAGAAGAGACCAAGGATTCGTTGTCTGTCATATTTGGAAGCATAGTATTTCATTTAAAAAAAAAACTTGTTGTATTTTTGGTTCTGATATAATAATAATGCTGGACAATTCACACAGCATCATCTAGCCCCAAGCTAAGCAGAGCTTGTGTTATGGATACAGATGACTGATATACTTAATACAATACATTACTTACATAGATATATATATTTTACCTAGAAAATACCCAGAACACCCGGAATAAATATTTGCAGATCGTATAAACATTTATCCCAGGGCGGGAATCGAACCCGCAACCTCTTGCGTCGCAGGCGGACATTCGCCTGCCGCGCCACATCGGTCGTCAGCAATGTGTGAGCAATGAAAGTGTATTTTAGCATCCTTATTTCAATGAAAATGTTTCCCTAGGATTTTATGCAGTACTATTGACAGCTTGACTTGACAGAATTTAAATAAATCATATCAGCCGACTAAAAATTATTTAATCAAACACGACATTGGTACAACAAAGACAGACAGGTGCCATATAGATGAGAAGAAGAGAAATACCAAAGGAGTACTTTTACTTATATGACAATCAAACAGTTTGTGATTGGTTGCTACTCGATTATTTTACTTTATACAATAGTTAATCTTACCTGAAAGTGTTTGATGTAGGTAAGACTGCGGTATAAGTCCCTATCCAGAGAAGGCAGTTCATCAATCCAGCTGTACAGCGCTTGTTGCGTCTGTCCCAACAGTTGACTCAGGAAGAATGAAGCAAATGGCACATCTACAACAATACCCTGAAACACCGAGAAATTAAATACATAGTAATAATAATAATGCTGGACAATCCACACAGGATCATCTAGCCCCAAGCAAAGCAGAGCTTGTGTTATGGGTACTAGATGACTTATATGCATAATACAATACATTACATACATAGATATTTTTTATTATATATAGTAAATACCCAGAACACCCGGAATAAATATTTGCAGATCGTACCAACATTTATCCTAAGGCGGGAATCGAACCTGCAACCTCCTGCGTCGCAGGAGGAAATTCGCCCGCCACGCCACATCGGCCGTCAAATGAAATAGCTTCACGACTCTAATTCCCAGGTACGGTAGATATCCCCTCAGATATCTTAGTACCTACTCGTGATTCTTTGAGGATGACTAAGGGGGTTAGCCATGACAATGTGTTATTTTATAATATTACAAGCATATGAGGTTTTTGTAATTTGCCGATGAAATAAGCACATGACCCATCTGATGTTAAGTGGTTACCATCGCCTAGTACCTAGTAAAACCAACAATACACTGCTCTGCGTTCATCAACTTGAGGCATACAGGTGTAAAGCCTCGTGTGTCTGTAATTACACCGGCACCCACACCCTTCAAACCGGAACACAGCAAGCTGCTTGGCGGCAGAAATAGGCATGGTGGTAGTACTTCCCCGGACGTGCCCTTCACTATGAGCTGTAGTACTACTAAACATATAAAAAAACAGCCATAGCTAAAATTATTCTTATTATTTTTGTAGACGATGGTAACCACTTAACATCAGGTGGGCCAACTGCTTGTTCTATCAGCAATTTGTATAAAAAAAGCTGTTCGTCTATAACCAATAAATAAAAACTATACTACTGCTCAAACCTTACCTCATAGACAGCTTTGGCCAGCATCCTACCAATAAACTCGAAGAGCTGTAAATGGTTCTCCTGTAAGCAGGAGGTCGGCGACGGGTACAGACGCTCTTCACTCGTCGCTCGGAACAGGTTCAACGATGGATCGAACACACGCTTGATCGTCTCTTCGAGAAATTCTGTGAAGATTTGTGCGATGTAAGATTTGCAGGTTATTTTAATACAAACTTCAACCCCCGCTGTACCCGTTTAGGGGTTGATTTTTAAATTCCTTTCTTAGAGCATCACTACGCTTCAAGACGAATATATCCTTAAAATTTCAAGTCATTGCAAGCACTGGCTTAGGCTGCGCGTTCCCATACTACTAATATTATAAACGCGAAAGTTTGTAAGTATGGATGGATGGATGGATGGATATTTGTTACTTTTTCACGCTCTTACCAGTGGACTGATTTGGATGAAATTTAAAATAAATATAGATAAAATAACGGGAACGGGAAAAAACTGCCACGCGGGCGAAGCTGCGAGCGGCCGCTAGTACAAAATAACTTCACGCAGACAAAGTCGCGGGCGTTTCCCTGGTATTAAATATATTCGTGCTTGGTCATTGATCTTTAAATCTTTGATTTACCTTTGAACACTCCATCCTGATCAATACCCGCCTCGTCCAATCCCTGTTCGTTGATAAAGCGCACTCTGACGCAGCCTTTGAGAGCGCGCGGCGGCAGCGCCCCCAGCTGCCTGTAGCCATCTTCCACTAATCTTGCTCGTCGGACTTGAACTAAAGTGGCCCGAGGATTTCCAGCACCAATACAGACCCTCTCAGTAAGGCCTAGCACCACCTGGTTAAAGTAAGTTTGTATAATGCCCGGTGGCCCAGTCCCAAAATACTAGTAGTAGTAGAGCTTTTAGTGAAGGGCTCGTCCGGGGAAGTACTACCACCATGTTTATTTCTGCCGCCAAGCAGCTTGCTGTGTTCCGGTTTGAAGGGTGTGGGTACTGATGAAATTACAGACACACGAGGCTTAACACCTGTTAGTATGCCTCAGGTTGATGGACGCAGAGCAGTGTATTGTAGGTTACGTTCCTAACTAACGTGACCTACAAGGCAATGCTTTGCGATGAGGCGATGGTAACCACTTAACATCAGGTGGGCCATGTGCTTATTTCATCAGCAAATTGTATAAAACTACACAAACGACTATCGTCACAGCTCAGTTCGTAGTAGGCCCTGCCCTTTGCGCTGTAGGTGGTGGGTTCGATCTCCACCGAAAACAATTTTTTGTGATGAACATAGATGTTTGTTATGTCTGGGTGTTATATGTTATCATATTGTGCTAAATACTTTAAAAACTTAGCTATTGTTATTGAAATTTTTGTTAGTTTTGTATTGGAATGGCGACCGATGTGGCGCGCCGGGCGAATGTTTGCCTGCGATGCAGGACATTGCCGGTTCGATTCCCGCCTCGGGATAAATGTTTGTACGATCTACAAATATTTATTCCGGGTGTTCTGGGTATTTTCTATGCATAATAAACAATATCTATGCATGTAATGTATAGTATTAAGTATATCAGTCATCTAGTACCCATAACACAAGCTCTGCTTAGCTTGGGGCTAGATGATGCTGTGTGAATTGTCCAGCATTATTATTATTATTAGAACACAGTAATGCAAGCATAACTACATGGCGGGAGAAATACCTTTTCATCAGCCACAGCTCGTCTGAATAATCTCACTCGCTCGCCGTGAGCGATCATGTGAGGAGTCTTCTGAACCAGCACCTAAAAAAACAATTATTTTGTATTCTGAAAAACTACTTCTAATCTACACTAATATTATAAAGAGGAAAGATATGATTGTTTGTTTGTTTGCATTGAATAAGCTGCGAAACTACTGAACTGATTTGAAAAACTCTTTCACCGCTGGGAAGCTACACTATACCCGGGTGACATAAGCTATACTATATTTTCCAAACATTAGGGATCCTTACTAAAACTCGCGCGAAGCCGCTAGTCTCTTAATAAAGAACTTAAATACCTTTAAGCCTTATTACTTTGTAGCACTATGAATAGTAAGTATAGTATACGATCCCCACCACAAGAACAAATATTTTTGAGATGAACACAGATGTTTGTTCTACGTCTGGAAGTTATATTGTAATCTAAGTATATATCTAAAAATATAATTAAATAAGTATTCTATTCCCTATATGGTTCTGGTGGTATAAGCTTTACTTAGTTTGGGTCTAGAGGGCTTGTGTGAATGTTTGTCAATATTTATTTATTTATTTATACAAGTTGAAAATTAACAGCCATCACAGCTCAGTTGGAAGTAGCTCTACCTTCTACCTACGCTGTAGGTTGTGGGTTCGATGCCCACCGAGAACAAACATTTGTGTGATGAACACAGATGTTTATTCTTTATCTGGGTGTTATGTTGTACTCCATGTTTGTACTTAAAACGGGTAAAACGGGACCCTATTACTAAAACTCCACTGTATGTCTGTCTGTCTGTCCGTCTGTATCTCATGAACCGCGATAGTTAGAGAGTTGAAATTTTCACAGATGATGTATTTCTGTTGGTTTTTTATACGATTGCCGATGGAACTATCATCTATAACAATGCACTGCTCTGCGTCCATCAGCCTGAGGCATACAGGTGTTAACCTCATGTGCCTGTAATTACACCGGCACCCACACCCTTCAAACCAGAACACAGCAAGCTGCTTGGCGGCAGAAATAGGCATGGTGGTAGTACTTTCCCGGACGAGTCTCTCACTAAAAGCTCTACTACTGTGTTACCAGATGTGGCTTTTTTCCTTTCTCGAACTCGTGAAGGAACTGTGAGTCCCGTATATCACGTGCCAGCCAGTGATTGGGCGGGGTGTAAGGACGGCGACAATCCCGTCGGTACAACACCAGCAACAACGTATGTAGGGATGCGAAAAGCTCGTTGCTTTGAATTGTTTTGAGATCTGGAAACAAGATGCAATTTTTTTATCATGTACAGTCAGCTGCACTAGAATGTAGACAATTTGTAACTTTCAAAATGGTTTCACAGCGGTGCTCAAAATATTTACACAACTATTCAAAAAATAAGTGAGGCCATCCACGAATTTAATGACTTTTTAATTTTTGGGGTGTAAGAGTTCATTGTTTGGCTTTAAAACCGTTGTGTAAGTTACAAATTGTACACATTCTAGTGCAGCTGACTGTACATACAGATCAATAATCAGTAGAAATAAAGATAGGACTTTAATCCTCAGGCGTGGTAGATATCTCTTGAGATCTATTAATACCAAGTAGTACCGATTCAAAAGCTTTTGAGGATGTCTAATGAGAGTAGTCAGAGCGACATCCAAATATTACCTTAAGCACATACCCACCCACACTTTACAGTAGTTGTGTAAAAACGTGAAAGTTTGCAACCTGTCACACATGGATTACTATAAAATGTAGAAATGCTCCAAACATAATATTTGAACATACCTCTGACTACCCCTTAATCGGGGTCTAATGATACCCACAAAGATTATTGAGTCATTACTTGGTACTAAGAGATCTAAGGCGATATCTTGCGTAGGTTTTAAGGGCAAAAATTTATTTTTCTTTCAAAAATGTTTTTATAGAAATACTTACCTAACAGTTGTCCCATGATAGTTCTATACACAAACATGTTCAGGAATAGCGACATGTTTATAAAGTCTTCTAATTTGAATGGCTCTTGTTGTTCATACATTTCCATATCGTCTAGAATTCTGAAAGAAATACAATTATTTTTATGTAATAAACATTTGGTATAAGACTAACCTCATAGCTCAGTTAGTAGTAACTCTGCCTTCTGTGCAGTAGGTTGTTGGTTCGATCCCCACCGAGGATAAAAATTTGTATGATGAACATTAATGTTCTCTGTTTGGTTGTAATATTGTATTTTTAAGTATGTATTTATTAAAAAACGTATGTAATATATATATGGTTGTTATATCAGTCATCTGTTTCCCATAGTACAAGCTATGCTATGTGACGACCGATGTGGCGCGACGGGCGAGTGTCCGCCTGCGACGCAGAAGGTTGCGGGTTCGATTCCCGCCTTGGAATAAATGTTTGTACGATCTGCAAATATTTATTCCGGGTGTTCTGGGTATTTTTTATGTATAATAAAAAATATGTATGCATGTAATATAGTATTGTATTAAGTATATCAGTCATCTAGTACCCATAACACAAGCTCTGCTTAGCTTGGGGCTAGATGATGATGTGTGCATTGTCCAACATTATTTATTTATTTATTTATGCTTAGTTTGGGACTAGATCCATATCGACAACACACATTATAAACCACTGGTCGTAGAGGTTTGAAATTGTCAGGGTACAACATAGCAAAACATAAGCAGGTACATATTAAGGTTTACTACTAGCTGGTACTTACTAGCAGGCACATTAAAGATTTTATATTATTCCAAAAATTTATCCATTGAGTGGGATTTGAACCCACGATTCTCCCTTGATACGGGGATGTGCTAACCAACTGCGCTATCAAGAGTTTATTTAATCCCCGTATCAAGGGAAGGGTCGTTGGTTCAAATCCCACACGAGTGAATAATTTTTGGGATAATATAAAATCTTTATAAAAACCTGTAAAAAGGTAAACAATGCTTAAACTATTGCCATCTCGCTTGAACTATTTTACTAGTAGTAGAGGTCTTAGTGAAGGGCTCATCTGGGGAAGAACCACCATGCCTATGTCTGTCGCTAAGGAGCTTGCTGTGTTCCGGTTTAAAGGGTGTGGGTGCCGGTGAAAGTACATGCACGTGAGGCTTAACATCTGTATACCGCAGTTTGATGAATGCAGTGCATCGTACGTAGGGCACGCTCCTAGCAAGGTAATAGTTTGTTATAGGTGATGGTAACCACTTATCAGGTCCATCTGCTTGTTCCATCACCGAGTCAAATAGAAAAAATGTTTTATGTTAGAAAGATTTGATATCTTAGATAGTAAATAATAACTTACGTAACATAATGTGTCATGCAATCCGCGAACAGTATCAGCATCTGAAACTCCGGCGCCGACGACTTCGAGTTAACAGCTAAGAGATCGAGGAATGATTTCAGTCCGCAGTTTGGTCCCAACGTGCACAGGAACTGCCATAGTGAGTAGAGGATCTCGTCTTGATTGCACAATCCTGGGAACGTATATGCATCATCAGAAGCCGGGTTTCTTAGCTAAATTTTGCAACATGTTGGTAGAACAATGTGGGGTTCAAATTGAATGGAAGGTATTTTCATGCCATGCATATTTCTGCCGCCAAGCAGCTTGCTGTGTTCCGGTTTGAAGGGTCTGAGTGCCGAAGTAATTACAGACACACGAGGCTTAACACCTGTAAGCCTCAGGTTGATGGACGCATAGTAGTGCATCGTAGGGCACGTTAACGAGCCTGACCTGTGAGGCAATGCTTTGTTATAGGTAATGGTAACCACTTAACATAAGGTGGGCCATCTGCTTGTTCCATCTGTAGGTCACATATAAAAGCACGGTACGATCTCGGCATGGTGTAACCTGAATCCAGGTTTATTCTTATTTTTATATAAAAAGTTGCACACTGCCGTCATCAATCGTCTGCCGTGGTGAACAGTGGTAATTAGTGGTGACTACAGCAAACCCTCCCGAATATGGAGGAGGCCTATGTCCAGCAGTGGACTCACTTAGTCAGATGACGTTGACGAAGACGACGACTAAAAGTTGTAAGTTAGTATCACAATGTAACTTACCCGTTAAAATATCTAGTTTTACTTGCGTCATAGTCTGAAGGGCCGTGTGGTACATGGAGCATATCAGTGCTGCTTTGGTGCTATCCGGAGATCCTAGTTTCCTGAAGTTCTTATTAGCATTTGATCTAGAAAAAAAAACACATTATGTACTGGCTATGCTAGTTTATTAGTTAGTGCTTCACTAGCTTCCTAGATGAAGGACGCTGTGTTACTGTACTGTACCGGAGTCGATGGCTGTGAGGTCCCTGGCCCTTCTCTGACGTAATATCCATTGGCTACGCCAGTTTATTTATAACTATTTATATTAAATACCTATTAGATCGTGCTTCAATAGCGCGCTGGATGAAAGCCTCATGGTTGCTGGATTGCACAGGTGTCGATGCTGTATATCCCTGCCCTTTTAGTGACGTTATCCAGTATCCATTGGCTACGCCAGTTTATTTATAGCTATTTATATTAAATACCTATTAGATCGTGCTTCGATAGCGCGCTGGATGAAAGCCTCATGGTTGCTGGATTGCACAGGTGTCGATGCTGTGATATCCCTGCCCTTTTAGTGACGTTATCTAGTATCCATTGGCTACGCCAGTTTATTTATAACTATTTATATTAAATACCTATTAGATCGTGCTTCAATAGCGCGCTGGATGAAAGCCTCATGGTTGCTGGATTGCACAGGTGTCGATGCTGTGATATCCCTGCCCTTTTAGTGACGTTATCTAGTATCCATTGGCTACGCTAGTTTTTTATAGCTATTTATATTAAATACCTATTAGATCGTGCTTCAATAGCGCGCCGGATAAAAGCCGCAGGGTTGCTTGATTGTACTGGTGTCGATGGCTGTGAAGGCCCCGCCCCTTCTTCTGTGACGCCGTTATCTACCATCTCTTTTATCGGCTGTGCTAAGATTTTCTTCAGGAGTGGCGCCCCCCATAATAGAGAAAGCTGGCAGCGTAGATTACCTGTAATTTTATGGTTTATTTTATTTTCGGTAAAGAAAAGGCATGAAACTTTCAATCTGAATTATTGGGACCATCCACCACGTTAGTTATCAGTAAAAAAGTCGTGTAAAATTTTTTTTTTTATTAAATTGAGTTACCCATTGCAGGAGGAAGGTAGGAGTCGAAGCTCTGAGAGAACCACCCCAGGATCGGATGCCAGTTGCTCAGGTTACCTTTCTTGCAAACCACATATTGCTGACAAGAGTCGAAGAATCGTGTTGTAACCAGCTGAAACATAATTAGTATTTAGTTTGTATTGTATGTGTTGTTCTACATACATTGACATTTAAGTGCCGTCTGTATTTACACGAATATCGGTAAAGCATGTTGTGTGACATACCTCTATCTATTGTTTTGTAACGTTTTACACGTGTTTATGCAAATACATTTTTCTATACCGTAGTTCTTATGTTAGTAAATAAATGTCCGTTGCGAAGCCTAAGACGCAATAACTATTAACTAGTAGTTCCGTTTTCTGAGAACAGTAGACCTCGCGAGCCCTTATAACCAACCATTTTCCTCTTTCCCAAAATTGAAATCCGTCCATATATAACGCTAAAGGAAACTCTCTCCCTCCACTCTCCTTTTTGGATATTTTTCGCAGCGTCTTGTATGCGAGAACAGACAAACATATTAACAAACGGACAAAAGTATTTTTTGACTAATCTCAAACCTGACACGCTTCGCTCGCTCGGCCAATTACCATCGGGTGTTTACCATCCACAATATTCATAAACTCGGCAAGTCTACTCCATCTAAAATACCGTCCCAGGTTGTTGAACGTAGCATAATATACTTTTACTGATAAGAATTTGAATATGGGTATTTGCCAAATGCAAGTACAAGTACCTCTGACTCTCTCCTTAGACAACCTTAAAGCACCTTTAATCTGTACTACTTGGTACAGATGTTGTGACTAAATTGATGTTTGAGCTTACCACAAATAATGGGTAGTATGTATCTGGCTGAGCATATTCGCGCTCGGAGTGTGCTAGTTGTATCAAGTTTCCAAGAAGACAGAGTGCGTAGTTTCCTTCCAGGGTGTTGAATACAATACGCATGTTTTGGTCCGTGCTTAGGAACTCTACACATTTGTCGAACATCGAATGCGTGCGGAATACTGTTATTGACTGGAAAATACAGAGTTATGTCACCAAATTGGGGTCACCAATATTCAAGAAAAACTATCAAAGTTATTAAGTTTAAATTACTTGGATTAACTTCTTCAAAATATTTTAAAAAACCTAACTATTCAACCAATTTTGATGGAAAGCCTATGAGGTCACTTCGATTGAAACAAAACAAGTTTAAAAAATATTATCGCAGTCAGTCATAGAATTCAGACAGGTATTTTGACCCCACGAAGTTTTCGGTAGCGATAAAACTACACCCGGAATACCCCGATATTGCGTGTTAGAGCTATGGTATACTTATTTATACATTAAAATCAGATTAGCAGCAACAATACACTTTCTGTCACAGTACTGTTCTTACAATCACCCTAATTACATGTAAAAGTTATGTACAATAATTGACTCATAATTACATAATACCTCCACTTATGCTACTAATTAGTAATGAAGATAAAAGTATTGATAAGATAAAGCATTTTAAGGGAAGATATTGCAGAACTGACTCATTAGCATTGGTGATAATGACACGTACTGGTCAAAGCTATGTTCATCATAGCTCAATTTCCT
The DNA here is from genome assembly GCA_947095575.1 of Electrophaes corylata. Classification (NCBI taxonomy): domain Eukaryota; kingdom Metazoa; phylum Arthropoda; class Insecta; order Lepidoptera; family Geometridae; genus Electrophaes; species Electrophaes corylata. The sequence continues at coordinate 3,248,186 of OX352702.1, forward strand.
GTCTTTTTTCCCATTGAAATTAATATCCATTCCCAAAATTACTCACTAAGCTCCTACATTTTACCAATTCTTTTTCTAACGCTTTTAGGAGCGAGAGGATGCTGCAAGATGAAACAGCCTACTTACACTACATTACCGTTTAAAAGTATGAAGGTTAGTATTATAGTAGTTTAAATACCTCGGGTGATATCTGTTGCATATGGAAGACAAGTGTTGGTACTGACAGAATCTGAATAATGTACATCGTAAGCAATTTTTCAGAGAACTGCGCGGAAACTAGCGGCCGCAAAGACAGCGTCACTATTGCAGTTAGCGAGATATTCTTCAGAAACACCTTCTCGCGGCAAAGGCCTCGGAGAAGCAGGGACTGTAGAAAAAAAAAACAAATAAATAAATAAATATTTGTGGACATTTTTACACAACATCATCTAGCCCCAAACTAAGCATGGCTAGTACTATGGAAACCAGATAACTGATAGAATACTTATATACTTTTTTTCTGTAAATAGAACAAACATCTACGTTCATCACACAAATGTTTGTTCTCGGTGGGGATCGAACCCACCACCTACAGCGCAAAAGGCAGGGCTACTACGAACTATGTTTATTTCCTTCCATTTGATGTTATTCAGAATATACAGCCATTACTTTAAAACAATGACATTTAAATAATTATTATCATAATTTTTAAGGATGAAACTTACTTTTAAAGTCAAATAATATCCCTTATGAAACAAGGAACCCATAATATTAGCACATAGTTGAGTCATGCCTCCGCGAAGCTTTTCAAAGTTCTTAGACCGGGTCAGTGCCCAAGTGTTGGTGGCGGTGAACTCTAACAGCGTATGGAGATGGACCAATATGCTTTGCATGTCCACTGGGGACTCCGGTTTTAGCGTCTCGAGGTACAAGCAGCATTTGTAGAGAAGGTCTTTTATGTGGGCAATCCATCGCAAACTGGAAAGTGAAAAGAATATATTTAAGATATTAAAACAAACAGAGACAAGAGATATAAGAGATCCTAATGAGAATCATGGTAATTAATATTAGTGGACATTTAAAACCAACAGCATCCGTTCCATACCCTGCATGGAAAACTTTTTTATAGATGGTAACCACTTGACATCTAATTGAATAATCAGTAAGTGGTATAAAAAAACCATGTTATGTAGTTATTATCAGCGCATCAGCATCGCCATTCAGCGTGACCATACAGGCAGCATCTTGGGAACGCTTCCGTAGGTACTGATTTAGATCAGTTGAGCTATCTCTAGATAGGTTGCAATAATTTGAAGATGGTTCAACTATTTCATATGTATTTTGTACATACCTATTTAAATATATGTATTAGTTTAATTTTTTTTTGCTATTATTATAATAATAATAATAATGCTGGACAATCTACACAGCATCATCTAGCCCCAAGCTAAGCAGAGCTTGTGTTATGGGTACTAGATGACTGATATACTTAATACAATATATTACATACATAGATATTTTTTATTATACATATAAAATACCCAGAGCACCCAGAATAAATGTTTGCAGATTGTACAAACATTTATCCCAAGGCGGGAATCGAACCCGCAACCTCCTGCGTCGCAGGCGGACATTCACCCGCCGCGCCACATCGGTCGTCATATTATGGTAAATAAGCATGACTCATATTCAAAAAGACTCATAGGTATGTATTTCTGGCCAAACTTTATATTTTTAAAAACAATAGATTCCAACTCTCCATTTAAAATGATAAGCTATTATGATAACAGAATGACTGCAATTTCCTGTGCATTCATAGTTAGAGCAATAAGATATACAAATATTCATAGAATTATCATATTTTTGGGTCATTTCAACTACATTCTCTAGCACATCGGCAGATTTAGTGGAAATTTATTATTATTGGGAAACCAGCACCCATAATCACAGTTTTCTTTTATTTATATTGTATGACCAATTTCAGATCTCCATTTTGAATTTAAATAAATAAAATCACGAGGAACCAAACGGGATCCTATTACTAAGACTCTGCTGTATCTACTCTCTCTTTGTCACCAGGCTGTATCTCTTGAACCGTGATAGTTAGAGAGTTGAAACTTTCATAGATGCAAGTATTTGTGTTGCTGCTTTAATAAACAATACTAAAAATCTGAATAAAATAAATATTTAAGGGGGCTCTCATACAGTAAGCAACTGGTGCTTAGATTTACTTAGCTATTTAGTGATCTTTAGGATTTCATTGAACCTTTCTGACTTTGACTTAGAAAACTGTTTTGTATCAACTCACCTGTAGTCCTTATTTAAGAACACTCCAACATAAGAAAGCTTAACCGATTCAGAGTGCAGACTGTGAACAATGTACTTGCACAGTTTCTCAAACCTCTTCCGGTCTCTCTGCTGCTTGAATATTAAGAACAGACGACAAGTTACTCTGTAGGCATCAATTGCAGGAATTAGTTCTAAGGGCTGTGAAGGCTCGTCCTGTGTAGCAGCTTCAGGCAGGGTCTGGTCAAAATCATCTCTGAAAATGAAAGTAGGATTTGATGAAGTTGAACCAATGTAGTTGTAAAGTGGGCAAGGGCTTCCAATCTGTCAAATAAGGAATACCAACTTAGTATTGAAAATGTGAGCATGTGCTAAATGTACTTCTGACTTAGATTTAGATATCCTCAAAGTATCTTGTGTTGGTACTAAAATATCTGAAGGGATATCTACAAGGCTTGGAGATTATAACTGTAAAGTCATCTCTTTCTACTAGCTCTCTCTTTAGATGTATGAATGAAAATTCTTTATTTTTACCCTTACTAACTAACAATGAAAGAAGAAGAAAAAATTAGTTTAAAAGGTTAGCTTGGGGAAATTACTGCATGTACAAACACCATAACGTTACCAGTGTTGACTTATGTAACTGAGACAATGACAAGATACACAATCGGAAAGAGCTATGCTTGGTGTTTCCAAAGATGGTGGATGGAAATGGTTCTAAATATTTGTTCTTGGAAATATACAGGGGAGGTCTATGTCCAGCAGTGGACTTGCTGGTGATGATACTAGTTGTGTTTGCGCTCAGTGGGTATACACAGAATCTTCTTTAGTTTGATGATTGGCCTTACAGCTCAGTGGATTATAGCTCTGCCTTCTGCCTCTGTAGGTTGTATCATTTGCACAGAAACAAACATGTAAACTATAATAAAAATCTTTGCCTTCACTGTCCAGACAGTACATGGTGTAAACTAGTGTCTGTAGGGACATAATCAGAGCATATTTTGTCTAAGTGCATAATGCATTTACAATAGGAATCCCCTTTGCATAACATATCCCTGCCATAATTAATTCTACCGAATCCAACAAAAATAGGAAAGGCTGTAACAAGCGGTGTAGTCCAGAGTACAAATCTAGCTAAGTTATAATTACCAAAACTGATTTGGTAACCAAGTAGTATCTACCTAACATAAGTGAGTACCTACAACTTTCTAGATTTATTGTGTAAATCCAATGTTTAGTACAAATCATCGCCAATCAAGGGAACAATATAAGATAGCTACTTACAGAATACGTTTGTAGAATCTTAGCCGTGCAAGCCAGCCCCTAGCAACAGCCTGAATCTGTACAGCTGACTGCTCGCGTTTCTTCTCATTGGCGCGCCCTTCCCTCGCCGCCTTTGTCTGCTCCAGGAACGAGTCCTTGGTCTTCAGAGACGCTGGGTACATTTTCACTGCTTACCGACGGGTTAAGCAGTTGAGCTCAACACAAATAATCGCTTTGTTTTCTTTTTAGTAATATAGCTGTCAGGCATTAGCCTGAAAAAGCGAGTGATCTAGCGGGCGGAGTGCTTCATCTTATACAAAAACATTGCACTGGTTTCAAGAAACCTTAGCGAACCATGATTAGAGAAAAAAGCGATTGATTTTTAACAAATTTTGATATTTTGTTTAGAAAACCCTCACTAAATTAACTATTTTGACATTTCATTTTGCTTGGTGCTCTAAGGCGCGTTTGCACATTGCTTAGTGGGAGCAAAGTAGGCATGGATCATTTCACAAGTAGCTTGCGAAATTTAATATGAAATGCAGTTTCATACGTCGCACCAGCTACTTCTCTTCAAAGTGTCTGCGAAAAGTCGCACTCAATGAAATCGGAACGCGAGAGCGAGCGAGCGACAAGACAAATCGTGCTAGACAGAGCGGGCGTGATAGAAAGAACAAACTATATATTTCTGTTTCGTCGCAGCCGCACGTGCCCATGAAGAGGGCAGCGCCATCTCGTGCTCCGTTTTAGTACGATTATGGGTGAACTTTGAACTAGAATATCGTAAGAGAGTATTTTAAAAACAGACCTTAAATTAAGTGCAGTAAAGTATTAATTTTCTTGGAATAAAAAGTAGCAGATCTCATATTCATTTGTTTGTTTACGAAACGATTTTTCATTATTTCATCGTAGGTCACACTTCACAGTCAGTCATCCGAGCGCTGCGCTGGCGAGCGACGTCTTGCAAAATCAGCGGTTGTCAGCGATCGATTTATTTTCATTTCGTTTATTGTAAATAATATCTTTACTAAAGATATTTACAGTAGGTACCTACCTACATTTTGACCGTAATAGATAGGTACCGCTCAAATCTTATCACGAAAGCCTTTTTTTATTGATATTATCAAGTTTTTACATTGTCAGTCCCAAGCCTGTAAAAGTATGAGGGAAAGTTCATTGCTTGAAAATAAATGCAATTCTATCATGATTATGCCTATATTATATTCTAAGTACCTACCTAGATAGCACGTGAATCTGGTCTCTGTTCCAACTTCCAATTCAAAAGGAGCGTCAGAGATTTTTTATTATAATTCATACCTTATTTCTAGTAAGATAAGGAACGTGTGGGGGATTCGTTTTCTGTCATCTTTGGAAGCAACATTGTATTTTAATTTTTATTGTTTTTCTAGTGTTATTTTAAGTTCTGATGGGTAATTTCGGTGGTATTTTAACCATCATTAATTGAGGTCTTAGCACAAGTATGACCAGTTGAAATGAAAGTGAGTTATGTGGCATCCTGATTTGAACGAAAATGTTTCCTTTTGGTTTTGAAGAAAAACGCCATCTTTTTCTTCAAAACCAATGACAGCCGACTTTACTTTTTTACCGACTCAACTCGACCACAGAACATATATATGGAGACTCGACTAAACAATCAATAAATAAATCCGGTCATCTACAGCTCTCTTCTTCTTGGGAACTGCAGGTAAGGGCCTCGGGTGTGTAACCCATCGCCCTAGCATTTACTCGCAGATTACGATCCCTGGGTCGCGGGGCTCAGCCGTGGGGGTGCCTTCCTGGCTTATAGGTGGCTCCTCCGGGCTTTTCGCTGACCAAGATAGTGCGTGCGTGTACGTACTGCCTATCTTGGTATGACGTGGGATATCTAATTTTGTTATTATTATTTTTTTTTTTATTTCCCTATACTTCGCCATCGATGGACTGGGAAGGTACCAAGTAACTCTCGAGGTAATGATCGCCAAGGTCTTCTAATTTCTGGTGGTCTAGTATGGGGTGGAGCAAATCCACAATTAAAAGGTGCAGTGATCGCTGTGATTAAGAGAGTTACCTGCTGAGGAAGCGTCAAGACAGCAGGTAATGTATTTATATGAAAATATCCCAAAATATGAGGTGACAAATTCTAGTATTATGAAAATATGAACTGTCGAGAAATTGACTAAATGCTTGCAATATCAAAAACACGATTGGAGCTAGGTACCTGCTGTTCTGACGGACACGACTAAAAGTATTTTATTCAACCCACTTGACATTGACAAAATTGTCCGAATGACAGACACATGCCACAAAAAAACAGAAGCTATGAAGAGCGCAGCGCCATCTCGTGCTCCGTTTTAGTACGATTATGGGCGAACTTTGATTGAACTATAGCCAACTGACAGTAGCTAATGTCACTTTGTAAAATAATGTTGCCATGCCATATAGTAATAGTGATGCGTTCAGTTCTCGTTCAATCAGATGAATGATGAAAATGTAATAAACGATATTTTTATTTTCATTACCAACCTATAATTATTGTTATATTTGATACATTTATAGTTTCAACTACATGATGTATTGAAAATAGGACAGTCTTACAAGTTTCCTCGCAATGTTTTCCTTAATGTTTAAGACACTCGGTATTCAGTATAGGTAGATACTATAGGAACATAGTCGTCGAAAACTCGTTGGTATGTACAAAACACGACTAAAATTCGAACCCCGTACCTGATATCGGCATTTCGGCACACTAAGTATTCACTAGACAATCGAGGCAATTTCATTCATTCAGGAGTTTTTTCAATCATTCACTTTGTCACAACACTATTTTTATTTCATCAAAAACTGGCAACACAGTAAACGTCAGTTGACTTCGTGTAATTAAAAATTCGACTATAGAATGACGTAAGAGTATTTTAAAAACAGACCTTAAATTTAGTATGTTAAAGTATTAATTTTCTTGTAATAATAAGTAGCAGAGCTCAAAATCGCTCAAAATGATTTTCCATTATTTCATCTCGTCGCAGTCGTCGCAGATCACAGTCAGTCATCCAAGCGCTGCGCTGGCGAGCGGCAACGTCTTGTGAGTTCAGCGATTGCTAGCGATTTATTTTCATTTCGTTTATTGTAATTATCTAGGTACCTACTTAGTTATTTAGTTTGATGTGTTGTTATTTAGTGAGTAAGTAGGTACTTGTACTAGGTATAGTGTTAATGTAAATAAGAACAATAATAAGGTTTAAAGACAGTGAGTGGATCTATTTGTAACCACTCAATCGTCTATGTAACTAACATAAAATTAATAAACATCCATTTTATTTTTCTTTTATGTTTATTTCGTTTATAGGTTCACGAAACGCTTCCAACGATTTAAGCCAAAATCCTCGCGGATGCCATTTCTTTCTCAAAAAACATTCAATTGAAAACTAAGTCTAAGCTTTTCAAATTTCGCACACTCAGCTACTTATTTACACTTGGCTGGCGCATCAACATGACTTACAACTGGCAAGACAAATGTCTGTACTACTGTCAGTGAGGTGTCAGCAACCCGAAAATGACGTTTACGCCGGGTTCGAATGAAACCATAGACAAAACGATCAGTTTTTCTCTCTGGTTTTTCTATCTTGCCGCTACTCTATACTAGATGGCGCATTATTCACACTAATTGGAATAATTTGTCTGTGGTTAAGAAATAAACCATAGTCTATTCCATTTTTTTTTCCATTGTACTAACTAGTTCTAGGATAGTCTACGTTTTATAATAGGAACACCTTGCCAAGGTCTTCTAATTTCTGGTGGTCTAGTTTGGTGTGGAGCAAATCCACGACTCGACTAAAAAGTATTTTATTCAACCCACTTGACATTGGCAAAATTGTCCGAATGACAGACACAAAAAAAAAAGAAGCTATGAAGAGCGCAGCGCCATCTCGTGCTCCGTTTTAGTACGATTATGGGCGAACTTTGAACTAGAATGTCGTAAGTCATCGAGAGTATTTTAAAAACAGACTTTAAATCAAGTGAAGTAAAGCATTAATTTTCTTGGAATAATAAGTAGCAGATCTAAAAATCATTTGTTTATTTACAAAATTATTTCATCGCAGGTCACAGTCAGTCATCCGAGCGCTTGCGCTGGAGAGCGACGTCTTGCGAAATCAGCGATTGTTAGCGATTTTTTTTTATTTCGTTTATTGTAATTATCTAGATAGTTATTTAGTTTGATGTGTTGTTATTTAGTGAGTAGGTAGGTACTTGTACTAGGTATAGTGTTAATGTAAATATTAGGTTCCTGAATCCTGAATCCGGTCTCGGTTCCAACTTCCATTTCATAAAAGGAGCGTCAGAGATTTTTATTATAATTCATACCTTATTTCTAGTAGGATAAGGAACGTGTGGCGTTGGATAATTCTATGCACGAAAAATCATTGCCAGTGAAAAATCGCAGGTGAAATGAACGCTATTTTTTTTTTTAATTTCACTCAATGAAAATGATTTAAATGTAGCAATCATTTCCATGCCTAGAGCAAAGCAAGCACTGCAAGCGCGTAGTATAGTGCTTAGTGTGTAGTACTAACCAGGTTTGGACACATGTTCTGTGGACACTAGCTAGCTAGCTGTGTGTAGTGCAGGTTTTTAGTGATTTTTTTGCGTAGGTACTTAGTCACGGAATAATAATGCTGGACCATCCACACAGCATCATCTAGCCCCAAGCTAAGCAGAGCTTGTGTTATGGGTACTAGATGACTGATATACTTAATACAATATAATTACATACATAGATATTTTTTATTATGCATAGAAAATACCCAGAACACCCGAAATAAATATTTGCAGATTGTACGAACATTCATTCCGAGGCGGGAATCGAACCCGCAACCTCATGCGTCGCAGGTGGACATTCGCCCGCCGCGCCACATCAGTCGTCACACTACAATATCTGCACTAATCACTAAGCACTCCGCAAGTGCATAATGGGAAAGTGTAAACGAGGCCCTTCACCCACAGAGTGCTTTTTACTACTTAGCGAGGGTATTCTACCGCTCAAAAGCGTTAAAATAAGAAACAAATAGAGTAAGTAGGTACCTATCTAACTAAACTTGATAGTTTAAATTTTTCTAGATAGCATCCATTGAGTAGGCCGAGAGTAGGGCCTATTTCTATCTGAAACACTATAGAGCCGTTGTTCAAGTCTGGTAACATTTCATAATGTATGTAGAAATAGTTACTTATGAAACAAGTACTAAGTAGGTAGATAAGCAGGTAGCGCCATCTAGCAGCATGTTTGTTGTAGCAAACAAATGGTAAGAATCTAATAAGTACTTAAATTAAATCATAGATGTCAGTTTTGTGAATGCCAAGACAAACTAAAGAGGAATAATAATAACGTCAGTGGAAAGAAAAAAATGCTAAAGCGCCAAAATGCTACTTGGGAAATCAAGCATTTTTTCCTTTCCACTGACGATAACATTTTATCGGCAGGACTCCGATCAATGATACCCCTATTTAATATATAGGATTGGCGCAAAAAATCCGTCTCGGTAAATAATAGCTCACTTGAGAAGTGCGCTGCGAGGAATGAATAGAATTGGCCAAAAATATTATGAAGATAATTAGTAGATAGGTAAGTATGTAGGTACTAGGTAGTTTAACTAGGTTGGGACCTATTAGATAATGTCGCTGGTGCGATAGCGAAACAAAAGAAATTGAACAGAACTTGCGATTGTTGAGCAATTACTCATAATTAGTGACTACGTTGGGCTTGGGCAACTACATACCTTAGTAAGTAGTATTAGTAAGTAGTCATCATCATCATCATCATCATCCTGAAGAAGACATAGACCTCCCCCATGCGTTTCCAGGAAGAACGATTCTGAGCCCTTTCCATCCATCATCGACTTCCCGCGGTCAATGTCGTCAGTCCATCGGGAAGGAGGACGTCCTACGCTTCGTCTTCCGGTTCGTGGTCGCCACGCCATTTGAGAACTTTTATTCTTTAGCGGTTGTCGGTTCTAGTAAGTAATACCTAACGTGAATTTGGAGATGGAGTTTGCTAAAGCGATAAATTTATTTTAGTCACCGGTAAATAAAAACAGGTACCTAACTACCGTCAGGAACAGGTACGTCAAGAACGTGCCATCGTCATCAGCCCAAACGCATCCCCCAAATTTGGGGGGAATTGCCGTAGTCACCACGCTTAGCAGGCGAATTAGTGACCGCAGTGTTGGTGTTCAGTTCAGCACTCGGAAAATTGTGGTGCCCATCTCCAACTGCGCGTTGCCTTTCACAACAACATCCACAACACATTCTACGATATCCATTGCAGGTAAATGAACTCCATCTTATTGGAAAAGCGCCTAAACATAAGTACTACATCTCCTTTTTTTATGCAACTTTCTGATGGCACAAGCAGATGGCCGTTCTGATGTTTATTACCATCAACGATAAAACAATGTTTTGCAGGTCTGTAATTACACCGGCACCCACTCCCTTCAAACCGGAACACAGCAAGCTGCTTGGCGGTAGGTAGTACCTACTTCCCCGGACGAGCCGTGATCTCCTATAATTTTACAGTCACACATCTGTGTGCCAAGCTTTTTTATACAAAAAAAGAAACAGCATATAGTACGAGTATGTAGTAATAACTGCAACTAATTCATCATCATCATCATAAGCCTAAATTAGTCTACAGCTGAATTTAGGCCTCCCCAAAGACTAATGGGTGTTTCAACAACTCGTATTATGTGCTATTGACTTTTAAAATATTTGTTTTAAAAGATTAGACAAAGATTAGTGAGATTTTCACTAGATACTCTAGTAAACCTCAGTTGGCTCAATAAATAGCAGTTACCATTGCTAGTTAAAACAAGAGCAACTTCATCTGGCTGAAATTTTAGGCATGCAAACTTCAGCTTCCGCTACACCCCTTCAGGGTCTGAATTTCAAGAACTACTTTCTCAGTACAGCCTACGTAGTAACACTAATAAGCTGAAAATTTCTACGACCAGTGGCCTAAGCTGTGCTTTGTCTATGTGAGTCAGTCAGGACAAAGATTCTTATTAGTAGTATAGATAATAAGATTACTTAACACCGGTAGACATAGAAAATATAGTTTGAAATACATTACTTTACTATACCTACTAATACCAATCTATGACAGCCAGGCCACACTTGCCTGTGCCCCTGCGCCTCCATACCAACCGCGCCGAACACGAGCCTGTCTCTCACGGGACATTTAATTTAGGGCTAAAAATCTGGACTTCTCCCTGTTATCTGGACGTCTAGCAACGCTGATTGTAGGGCACTGTCAACAGGTAGGTCAAAGCGTAATTATTACAGTACCTATTCCGAAATCTAATGATAATTTTACTATACGGAATATAAAACCTTGGTCTTTGTTTGTTTCAGAGTTTATTAAGAAATATTCTAGATATCAGAGAGAACGAACAAACAAAACACCGTGCCTGACTGGGCACTATGCCTGTGCTAAATCCTAAAGTTTATAAAATTATAATTTAAATTTTCATTATTCATCAAATATAATTTCTAATAATTATGATCTAATAAATACCTGTTCTATGGTTCCACCCCTCCAAAACCCAGGGGCAAGACCGCGCAGGAGACCAAAATGTATTCATAAATCAGTGTAATTTTAAACATTACCTTACTTACTCCACCTACCTATCTCTGCAAGCTTTTATTGTTTCTATAAGATGTTCTTTTCAATTCAACAATAGGCCTTTATCGATAGATGTGCCTACGCACTCCGAAATTCATGTGTCAATCGTCATAACAACCGAGTCCGATTACCTGTCAAACGTGTGGGAGGGCGGAAAGCTCAAGAAAAGCATTAAAAGAGCGACATCAAGCCTGCGAAGGCTTCGCTGCTTCTCCCCATTGGAAGACCGTCAACCAATAGGAGTAAAGGGGCGGAACCATGCGCACGCGCCGCCTGTAAGACAAAATCGATTCAGTGTAAACGCAGCTGTCGCGCCGTTGTCACGTTCATCCAGCAATTTGCTAACTTCGTTTACTTTTAATTATGAACTTTTTCTGAACTCGTTTTAGCGCCAAACCATTTTAAACTTTCGTGCTAAAGCTTTAAGTGTTACTTGAACTAAGATTGCGTAAAATGTTTCTGTGAAGTGACTGAGAGTAGTTGGAATTTTGATTGTTTGTTGGTGCTCTAAGTTGACGGTACAGGATGATGATGGATCAGGCACACTTCGGGGAGTATTTGCTGAGGCAGCAAATGCTGCATGCTGCGTCACTTAGTGGACTGCGTAAGTGTTAAATTCTATTTGAAGTTATTAAGTGCTATGCTATTAGTAAGATTCCTAACAATCGTTCATATCTGCTAACTAATTAGAAGTAACTACTCACCTATCTATCGTTTGTTGTACCCGATAGAGCAATCTATCCGCTGTGTGGATTTTTAAAATAAATGTTTCTTGGTATGTAAGTATACGCCTATACCTACTTACTATGGCAGTAGGCATTTATGTATATAAGCGGTATGAAAAATACACAAAATATTGGTGTTTTATATATTGTTGGATGTTTGTTCTATGTCTAGGTGATGTATTTGTAATCTATTCTTCAAACAAAATTACATACCTCAGGTATTACCTACCTAAGTATTCTATGAATTATATGATTTCCATTGCTTGGTGGCTACGTGTGAAATGTATGTAGGTAACATGATTTTATATGAAGTAGAAAAACTTAGATAATTTAAATTTTATGAATAGAAAAACTCTGCAATGATTTTATTGTTCATGGAAGTATTAACTATTTTTATTGACAAAAAAGAATATATTAATTAGATTATTTTTTATAAAATACTAGCATAGTAGTAACTTACATAATAGATTTTTCATAAAATAAAACATTTCTATAACTTGATTTTATTTCTATAACTGGATAGTTAATTTTAATTATCATTTAAATCCGAAACATACTTACAAACACATCTTTATCTGTAACAATTAAAATAGTTGTTCCGACTGACATAGATTTTAATTTTTTAGTGCATTTATTACGGTATAGAAAGGTTTTTCTGAAATTCAACCCCTAAAGAGGAGCAACGGGGATTGAAATTTGCATTAAAACATGCGTGTTTCTATGGTTTAAATATAATATTAATTATAAAAATATTAGTGACTAACCAACACAAGCAGGGTGCGCGTTAAAGTCTTTTCTATGGAAAATTGTTTGCCGTCGGCAAAAATACCAAGTGCTTGAATTATCAAAAAAAAATCTTTACGACTTTAACCTCTATGCACTGTAGACATCCCCCAAGATTTATTAGTACTAAGTAACCATTCAAGATTCTTTGAGGAAATATAATGGGGGTAGTGAGAGGTACATCCACATATTATATTTGTTACATACCATTCTGCAGTAGTTGATATACGTAATAGGTTACAAGCCCATTGCTGCTGCTATAAAATTACTGAACTGGTCGTTACCAGTACAGTACCTAATTCTCTAGCAGCAGCAAGAAACCTTTACAGTAAACCCGTTGGTTTACTGTACATAGGTGCATGGATTAGAATGTAACTTTTTATGTAATCTTATATTAAGGATAAATAGGTACATTTTATTGTTGTTATTATTACTCAGTGTTTTTCTTCACCTAGAGTTTTTCCTTCAAGTATTTTTTTTTAAACAACTTGTTGATGGAACAAGCATATGTCCCACCTGATGTTAAGTGGTTACCATTGCCAATAACAAAGTATTATCTTATAGGTCACGCTCGTTAGGAACTTGCTCTACAATGCACTACTCACCGTCCATCAACCTGAGGCTTACAGGTGTTAAAACTCATGTTCCTGTAATTTCACCACACCTTTCAAACCGAAACACAGCAAGCTGCTTGGCGGCAGAAATAAGCATTGTGGTAGTACTGCCCCGGCCGAGCTTATTTTTCCTTCTAACAGTCCCAATGCTCAATCATAATGCCCAACACATTTTTAACCATATACAATTATACTGTTCACATCTTCTGATCGAGCAGGCTATTATTGAGAAAAATATTACAGTGCATGTTGAACCACACCATACTGAATCGGGCCGTGTACATACATTATTTTGTAGGAATTCAATTGCTGGATACACACAATGCACTAAGAAGGCAGCGTCACAGGCTAATTAATTAGGTAATTCTTTCGCAGTAGCCCTAATGATTACAATTGCACAAATTAGGGGCATGATAAAGTTTTATCATACCAAGTGCGATTACTACTATCTATCTTATAAGACTAGATTTAAAAGTTTTTTCGATTTAAAACTTGATCAATAATAAGAGAGATATTTTTGGGCAAAGTTTAATCAAGCAGTTTCGTGGAGGTTTCAGGTTTACTGTCAATACCAGTGACATTAGAACTAAAAATAACATCGAAATACTTCCTTACTGATTTATGATAAAAACCTTAGATTATTTGACATAATATGTCAAATACTTACATAATTGTTTTTATCTTAGATTATATGTATATATTATATACATATAATCTAAGATAAAAATATACATATAATCTAAGATAAAAACAATTAATAAATTAAAAAATTATATATGTTGATATATATATTTTTATATTTCCAAAATAACAGAAAACGGATCTATTTCAACACCTAATATTTTAAGTAAATGTCATTGCAATTAAGCTAATGTGTCGTCTAATAAATTAAAAAATGAGTTTAGTAATTGAAAAGTCATTAATAAATACTCAGACTATACATGCACGTACAGTGTGCTAAAAATGTATAGGGAAACAACCAAACTCAAAAATTATATTAACTGTGTCGTTTCTAAAATGCAGAAATATGTATCCGTTATCGAGAGGTGCATATTTTCATAAACATAATTAACTAAAAATTCCTGCAACTCAATACCATAGTGATATTATAATACAAGAAAAGACAAATGGTAGATCTTTATTTAAATTAATGATGTTACTCACATAAAACCCGATCACAAGAACACAATGAATCTCAATTGGCATTCTGTAACGAGTAATAAATTGGCCAAGCGCGTGTCTATTACGCTTAGGAAAGGTTCTGAAGTCAGAACGGTTAGGTGAAATAAAAATGAAAATTATATATCATCATGATTTTAACCACCACGATAAATACACCCTCAGATCTCTTAGTACCTACTCAAAATTCTTTGACGATGTCAAATGGGGATAATTAGAGGTACGTCCAATTATTTGTTTTGGTATATACCTACATTTTACAGTAGTTGGTACTCCATACGTGACAGGCTTAGCTACCCTGCTTTCACTAACCTGAGATGAAAGGGTAATTGCGGTCAAACGTTTACCTATAAAAGAAGAATACTTACTGCATTCTTAAAAACATCAGGTCCTATTTACATAATATCTCTTCGTTACCCAGACACAGTTACCTACTAGAAATAAGTTATCGTGAAGTTATAAACATTTTCTTCTTTTTACTTACAACAATGTACTTTCTGGAAAAATTTAGTTTGACAAAACTTTAAATTATAATATTGATAATAATACTGGACAATCCACACAGCATCATCTAGCCCCAAGCTAAACAGAGCTTGTGTTATAGGTACTAGATGACTGATATACCTACTTAATACTTTACATATTTTTTATTATACATAGAAAATACCCAGAACACCCAGAATAAATATTTGGAGATCGTACAAACATTCATCCCAAGGCGGGATCAAACCCGCAACCTTCTGCGTCGCAGGCGAACATTCGCCCGCTGCGCCACATCGGTCTTCAAAAACTATAAGGCCTTCTCTGGTGTGATATTATAAGCAGAACTTTCCTGGACGATTTTTTTACAATGAGCTCTCTAAGCGCTTTACCTCGCTTTTTAAATGGCTCTGGCTACAATGGTGGGACGGACAGACAGGCACACAGATGGCGACGTTGTACGGGTTGTTTATTAAACTTCAGAACCCTAAAAATATACTACCATATTTGTTTCCAATAATATTGATATGGCATTTAATTAGGCAGATAATTATGTTTGTGGTACAATACTTAATTATATCCTTGCTCTTTTGTAGCTTCCTAGAATTGTGACCAACTGTTCGAGGGATGCATTTTTAGAGTACTTATTCGTAGTATTTTTACGGCAATGAACATCTTGACAGTTGTGATCAGTCCATTAATTTATTCAATAGTTAATAGTAACCATTGAAAATAGCATAAAATAAATTGGTCAACTTTTTATTTATACAAAATATTCGGTTTAGACTTTATTCTCATAAAAAACACAGTTGTTTTAAAATAAAATGAAGGTAGTATAGAAATAAGGTTACTTAAGGCTAGTGGCAAAGATAGAATATATATTAGGTAGGATATTTTATTTATTACTAGCTGCAGGGCTGCAGAAACGATAGACGAAGTTTGGTATTGTCGTTTTAATGTACACTGCGCGGCATGTCAGGCAGCGACAACTTGATTGTGAAACGGCTACGCAAATAGCCCCGAAGTGTATTACAAAACTGCATTATGAAACTTAGTTTATCGTTGCTAAGAATAGACCTGCTGAACCGGTACACTTCGTATCTCCAACGTTTTCGTTAAATATAAATCATCCCTGAGTCAAAAGAAACATAACAAGAAAAAAAAATTAATCGGTCTAGCTGTTTTTGAGTTTTAGCGCACAGAAATTGTTATGTTGTACTATTTGCTCTATTTAAAAAAAAGGGTCTTAATGATGTAAAAAAGTCAAGAAGTAGGCAATTTGTAAACCCAATTCCGATATTTACATTTTGATAAAGTAATAATCAGCCACGGTCATGTTACATTAAAGCAACTTTGAGGTAATAGGCCTTATTAAACTCAGAGCATATGAAATAATGAATCCAACATCATAATATAATAAACCTGGAATGAGTCCTTAGCTGAGTATAGACATAGTCAGTTTGAAGATAGTCTTACGCATTCTGGTGCGTTTTCTTAGTTACCTTTTACGACATTGATAGGTTTGCGGGAAGACGGTAGATAGAGAAGGCTAAAATTATTGTTTCATGTAACGTCATGGAAGGCATAGAATAATAGTCCACATTCTTTGATGGAAGGCCTATAACAAAGAATATGGACTAAAAGCTGGCCTATAACAGCATTTTGACAGCCGTCACAGTTGAGTTAGAAGAAGTTCTGCCTTCTTCGCTGTAGATCGTGGGTTCGATGCCCATGCCCACCATTATGTCTAGGTAGTATATTCTACTATTTATGTATTTACAAAAAAAACACTCAAGTATTAGACTAAGCTTTGCTTAGTCTGGTGGCTAAATGGTGTTGTGTTAAATGTCAGTAATAATTTAGTAGTGGAACTCTTCGTACTGATGATGATGATTAAAGACAACCGTAAAATATACCAATATCTGTCTATACCAATTATAAGAATATTTGTCCTGATTGACTGACCGACTGACATATCTATAGACAAGGCACAGCCACCAGACGTCGCGGAGACTTGAAATTTCATGGTATATTCATCTTAGTACGTAGAGGTGTACTAAGAAAGAAATTCCTGAAACTCAACCCCTAAATGGGTATAGCGGGGGAAGTTTGTATAAAAATTAACGCAAACGAAGTCGCGCACGTTTCGCGTTTAGTTAAAAAAAAGTAGCAACCTTTAACGATTTAGCCGGAATAAATAACTTCATAGAATTTGGCAGTTTTACAAATGAATACAAAATACCAAACATGTTAAACGGTTATAAGTTCCAACAAAGAAAAAACTGATTGTTGACATTTTAATATTCTTGGAGCAAAATAATTATTTACTAGAACAACATGACATGTGCAGTAAGTGATTACCTACCTAGCTGCAGAAAATTATATGCAATGAGTACACAAAAAGTATTTATTCAATATGCCGCCCAAAGTGTGACAAAAACTAGGCATAGTTCTAAAGGGCAGCGTTAACCCTTATGTACTAGACCATAACAAGTCGCATAAAAGTACAAAAACTACCCAAAAAATAGAAATAATGCGTAAGTATTCCAACGGTACAGCCTCCTACGAGAATCCGCCAATTATGCTTGGCCAAGGGAACTTTTTGTTTGTTTTAATATGAATTATCCCTCGACTGTTTTTGTATCAGTTTCTCCTAATTTCGTTCACCTGTTAGTTTTTAGTGCAGTTTGTGTGGCCCCTTACGTTCCTCGTATATAACCTTTGGTTGTAAAATATTTTCGTGTTTACCGTTATACGAGTATGTACCCTTTGTTCAGTACGTTGGATGGGTTTTCAAAATATACTTGGTTACATGAAATATTACCTGCTACACTATAAGTAGACACCGGTTTTTTATATATTTAGATACTTGGATAATTTTGTGAGTCAATCAAACCTAAGAAAACTTAAGACTACACACATAATATAAAACTAAAACTGCAGGAAAATGAAGCTTAATATCTGTAAGTATGTCTCAAGTTGATGGAAACAGGGTATTGTACAAGCACGTGCGTGACCTGTGAGGCAAATCTGTGTTAAATGAGATGATTACCACTTAACATGAGGCCATGATGATGACCCACAGGCCACATCTTGGTGCAAGTCGTACTATGGGAACCAGATGACTGATAGAATACCTACTTATACTATACAGTTTTTTTTGTAAATATATACTTAGAATACAATATAACACTCAGACCCAGAACAAACATCTATGTTCAACATAAAAATATTTATTCTCGGTGGGGATCGAACCCGCCACCTACAGCGTAGAAGGTAAGACTAAAACTGTTACTGTTACGGTTACTGCTACTAAAAATTGAGCTATGACGGCTGTCGTTATACTTATAGTCTACTTACAAGTAAGCAGTTTGTTTTACTTCGGTAAGTACTTAAAATACCTATAAAAGTTAGGCAGTTTAACTAATTCGACTTTATTTTTAAAAATCATTAAAAGTGCATACAAAAATTAAAACAAAAGTCAGTTACCACTGGACTGAGTCTCGTACACTGAAAAAAACGTAAACCTTTTTTTTCTACTATAGGCTACTTTTGTTCAAAAACTTGGCATAGAAAGCCGTAAGAGGAAACTAGTATTATAATACGCTAAAGATAACGAATTTTTGTGTAGGTAGAACCAGCTAAAAATTTAATTCCGTTTATCACAAAATGAGATCTCATTAAGGTATATTTCATTGCCTCTGATTGACAATAATCAAAGGAAATCACATGTCAGTCGGTATCAGTTTGTATCAATGCAGGTTCAATTACAGCGGTCGGCACTTTAGTGCACGCCGCCGCCAAAAAGGATACGCTCATAAAATACCAACATTAGGTGTCTTTCGATCAAACAACAGGAATATTCACATATATTCGAGCTAAACGAACGATTTAATTATTTAGTCGCTGTAGTATTGAGTATCCTGTACACCGACGACGTTGGTAGGAATAAAAAGATCGCGAGAAGTCTGTGGAAGACTCATAATCGTTCTTCCTGGAAATGTATTGGCCACAGCGCGCTAATCATTATAATTATGAACGGCAATGCCACGAAACCACAGACGTAAAATCGCTTTACTATAAAGTATGAGAAGAGTACAGTGTTTTAGTGTTGACAGATTCGATGACATTTTATTCCATCGGGATAAGGTTCATTACATAGAATAAGACTTTAGTCCATATTCTTAGGTTCATTGTATCATCGAATATGTCTAAACGGAATTATTCAGTTTGGTAATTGCAATAAGGCGTGTTTTTGATTGCTGATAGAACAATCAGATAGCCCACCGGATTCGCAAGTCGCGTAATTTCACCCTTCAAACCGGAACACACCCAAGGTGCTTGGCGGCAGAAATAGCCATGGTGTTAGTTAGTACTTTTTTGGAGCCCTAAAAGCTGTACTACTACTAAAATATGTGCTGGTACGGACTCAGTACGTTAAAACATTTATTACGACATTTTGTTCATTTGTTATAAACTTTTTTATATTGGGATAATCGCATTTTTGAAGAGAGAAACTCTTCCAAATTAACCTTTACAGTTGTGTTGAATATTAATTTGATCGTGTGACATCTGAATGTAAATGTTTTGAAAGTTTTATAAATAACAGAATTTGCTAGCGAGAATATTTTTGAGTGATAATAATTAATCAATCAATGCTATAAGATAAATTCTATATATTTTATGAGTTTTGATAGAACTAATCTATGTGTTTAAAACACATAGCAACGGTAAATATATTCGTAAATTCGGTTCATATTAAGCTTTTGAGGCAGTCAGATAGAAGTGTATTCATGCCTGAAACATCGGCAGGGATGGTGTCCCATACTTCGTTTTCCGATTCGTGGTCGCCATTCGAGAACCTTTATTCCCTAGCGGTGGTTAGTTAAAAGAACTATATGGCCTGCCCATTGCCACTTCAACTTGCTGATTCTGAGCGCTATGTCGGTGACCTTGGTTCTTCTACAAATTTCGTAACTTCTGATTCCCAACATAGCTCTCTCCATAGCTCGTTGTGAATGCCCTGTTCTTTCAAACTGAAAGGAAAATCAACGATATTTTTTTTTATTATTCCAGAGCACCGCATGGGCGCTGATGCAGAACCACCACAGTGTGAGGCACGTCTACTGAACGCAGACCTATGGCAACGGTTCCATGACATCGGCACCGAGATGATCATCACCAAAGGAGGACGGTAAGTCATCTATGTCATCATCATTACCTAATAGGCACCTACCTCCAAATGTATGCGCTGCCCCAGAGCTCTGAGCTATGGAGGATCATTGCCACCCAAAAGGGTGGTGCAGTAGGTGGGTTACTATCCTTATCATGTAGGCTTGGTATTCAGTATTTTTTTTATTGTAATAGCTGGCTTATATTGGTCAAGTGTTTATCGAAGTAGTTCATTACAGTAAGTTCTTGGCTGTAAGTGGATCCAAATAGAAACACTTAATTTTTTTGGGCAAAGGACACAAAATTGTACGAATTGTTCGATCTTGCTCGTCCATTTCGATGGAGAAATACCAGAAATGCCGTTCTTTGTAGTAAAAACTAACAATGTCCAAGCGCTCGCCACCCGCCTGGCTACTTGCTACTTGCCACTATCCTAGTCTGTAAACGGGATCCATGTACCTACTCTACTCAGAATAAGGACATTTTTTCTAATAGTCGTCGTCTCAGCTATCATTGATCGTAACCACAGAGTACTTGTATTTATAAACTATAGCTTCCTCACCTTTCACACAGTGCATCTCAGTACCTATTATTATGAACCATCTGTATTTATCAACAACTAATAATATTTGGCAAATGAAATTCCCCGTTTAACCTTAACCCTAACTATCTGTACTGAGAAGCATCTATTCTAAGAGTGAGCTTACTAACATGTGTAGCGATCCGCTCAATTAATTGATACAGCTGTCGAATCCAAGAAACAAATTTACAAAAAACCATTACTCGTAATAAATTACAAAGTAATCACAAAAACTTAACGAAAACCTATTAGGGCTGCCGAATCTGACGCGGGCCTTGTTAACGGATAATTTGGGGCTCCGGCCCGGACCTCCGTCATAGACAAAACAAACAGCTGCCTCTACGGCAATTTGTGCATTTCTCTAAATGGCCGAGCACAAATTACAGCTTATTATAAGCTTGTTTGCTTTACGACGTACCCCTTCAATTATTTTTTTTTCGTGATCGATAATGTGGGACGAGCAGTGAAGAAATTACAGAGTGGTCGCAGGTTCGGCGCCTCCGCCTTCCTCGGACGACCACCCGACCCGTCCACGAGTACCAGCTCTATCATTATGTACTCCATCTCGTTATTAGTAGATGGCAGGCCGCGGGCCGTGGCCGACTCACCTCGTTTCCTTACCGCTTTATTCACTCTCCCTCCGAGTACGCAGTACTTACGGTAATGAGGTAATGCGATGCGCATGATCGTTACGGATTCGTACGATACCGATATATTATTTCGACGTACAATATCGGTTGCGAATTAGAGTGTTGACTCGTACCGGATGTTTCTTTCGGTATAAACATAAAGACCGCATCTCAAATACCAAAAGTAGATCAATAATGAATGTCACGTCCGTCGGACTTTGACAGTACATATTGAAATAAAAATATTTCGTAATTAATGGCGTGTAATTAGAGCTCGGACCGCATATAGAGACTGTGTTCACTCTGGTTGTTAAGATGAGCGACAAAAAGCGCTCAGATGGTTTTCCGAACCAAATCGCAATCGTGCGCAGAGACTGTATCGGCGCGCCTGCGCATCGCGCGGTTTTTGTGCGGGGGGATAATTAGCCAGGTTCATCCGAGCTCCTGTCATCTCCTACACGTTTTTTTCGGCGCGGCCTCCAGCGCAGACCACCGCACGGTCGCTAAAATACTGATCAATTTACCGCTTTATCCAAACGTTTGGTGAATCTCGTTAGCTTAGCCGGGGTCCGTCCCGTCTGGAGGTCAGTCTTGTTTGTTTTGTACTAACGAGGCCGCGTGAGAGCGGCCGGGGGCACGCCGGCGCCGGACCAGGCCCTGGCGCCATACGAATTGAAATGACTCAAAAATATTTGGTGCATTTCTTGTAGTAAGCAAGCTCTATCCTTGCGTGTACCGGATAATTGAGTAATTCTATGCGCTGTGAGGAACTATTCACCGCGCCTTTTGTACTCGTCTGTGTAATGGTACAAATTGGTAATTGTGACCGAAGCTTTTAGCCTTTGTTGAAACAGTGTTAAAAGCGTTGGAGTAATTCTTTATCCGTATGGCTGTGGGCAGGGTTTGGTGATTGGTAACACAAACAGTGAATTTGGGCGGTTCGTTTGTATGCGGGTCGGGTCGGAGACGAAGTTAACACCTGCTCGGCAGCCATCACTGGGTCTATAGCTTGGACTTTGAACCACCTGTCTGTAGATGTTAATTTACTACCAAGCATATAAGGCGGAATCTATCTTTCAAATCCCGTTTTTATAACTTGCAATATTGTGACAAATATCACCCGCTCCAAATGTTGTCTATAGCCTTCCCTAAGTAAATAATGTCGCTGAAGACTTCCATCTGTTCAAGTCAGAGATAATACTTAACCCTCAATAATCGTTCTACAAACAAACACCGGTTGGTATAGAAAGGTTATTTATTTTTTCTCAAAAATATGACAAATGGGCGCGCCCGCGCCGACGGCCGCTCGCGTGTCCTCGCACAGACCTCCCGCCATTTTAAAAACAAACATACAACACAAAAACTTGTTATTTATTCTTGTGTTATAACGTTGAGAAGGGCGCGCCCGAATTTGCTCGAAGTAATCATAAGTTATAATTAAGATAGTCTGGTATGCAGGTAATTAAGCAGCAGCAATATTTCAGTAGGCAGCACATGGTTCAGGAAAAGCAACCATTACAATTTCCTCTAGTCAGACTGGTTCTTTCCTAATTTTTCAAACTTGGTTTATTGCAGCTATCTAATTATCTACTACTCCTTCGATATTTTATAGGTCGATTAACAGTTGTCAAGTGTAATCTTGTCGGATCTGAGACATCCACGAAATCATATCTAATAATCGAGAAGCTCATTCAGTGCTTGTTTTAACAGAAATGCCGATTAATTGATTTGATCTGTGTGGTAATTAAAATGGGTGATTAGGGCGCGGGGACCGGCGCCAGCAACATTCACTCTCAAAGCATCGCCGGCAACATTCCTTTTGTTTTACCACGGGTCGTTTGTCGCCTGCTTGCTGGTCGGGAGTGTTTCTCTCCTTTTCTGTCGGAGAGGGATGTGTGGAAGTGCGAGTGAGAGGTGCGCGGGCGCCGACCGCCCGCCGCGCCGCCGGCCGCCCGCCGCGTGCCCCGCCCTAAGCACGCAGCAATAATCAGATTATGACAGCCGATCGTCTTCCTACAAGGCATGTGTCACTATGGATCCACTTCTATTGTAAAATGAACTTTATCACAATAGTTTTAGATTTAGTTTAGGTCTAATTATGAGGAATACCTGATCTGAAGTTGTGTTGATGGATTATGAAAGTGGCGCTAAAATAGTCAAGGTACCCATTTTATGTTGACTTACCAGTGCGAAATAACTTCAGAAATCTAATTACAGTTTTTCACTGATTGACAAAAACTAAAAAATATCGTAATAAAAAAGGCGAGATGCTTACCTAACCAACTATAAAAGAAACTAAACAACATAAAATGAACAACGAAATATGTAAAACAAATAAAAAATTACATTATGTACTGGAGTAACTCAAGGATTAGTAAGAAGTGATTTGACACCGCCTTGTCAATGCTGCTATGATCTTCGGAGTGATGTGTCTTAGAAGCCTCACTCGTTACTGCGTCCTGAAACTTCGACAGCATTTTCTTATCTTCTACTTGGAATCCACAGATCAAAAGATACCTGCAGCACGATGTAGACTTTATCAGCTGGCATAAAGCTCTTTGTTTTAAGAGCCGCTCTCAGCGGGTGGTATATTCATGAAGCCTGACGGTAAACGTGGGTAATAAACTGATAATGATAAATACTACCTTCTATTAAATATCTGTTCCATAACCAATCGTAAAGTTATGTAATGAAAATTTATGATTTTTCAATCCCTTTCCAAAGTGGCCCGAAGAATAACTATTTGAGCGCGCTATTATAAAAAGTGTGAAAGTTGTCGTTTACCCGGTGTTGACCAAAACAAAATTACTATAAAGTACACTACAATTTATTTAAAAGCACTCTATTTATGAGACTAAACTTGTTTGTACAATTTTACTTAATAGAAAACGTTAACAGAAGAATAATGAAGGCTTAGAAGAAAATGTAGCGTCATTGGGCGTAATGGGCAATTCCGGAGAGCAACCCGGCATTCGAAGCACGCGCCGAGAAGTCGCCGCTAGTCGATCATATCGCAATCTCCTGGGAGGACATCCTACGATACCTCAAACTGTCATAAAGAACGCAACACGATTCACAATGCTGTCATCAAACACGATCGACGCTCACAGCCCAGTCTGAACTCGGCAATGTACTCGTGCTACGACGTAGACACATCTACGACAGAATTCCACAAGCGATCAGCAGAATCGCGGAGTCATCGCTGGCTCCTGCAGCTTTTTGTCTCGCCACAAGCTAAAACAATTGACGGATTAAAAAAATAAAACTATTTAGAATATGGAATCAAAAAAATGGTCCCAAGCATCGGAGCATGATTCATTTTTTGCCCGACGACAGCGGTTCTGTTAATTCTCATTAGGTTATAATATTTTGTCGGTCGAAGCATCGTAAATTCCACGAATAATTTAGTAAAGAAAGTGGTCGTGTTGAAGATGTTTTGTTTTTATGGCGCCAACGAGCAGTTCGGGTTAGATCAGTATCTCCCGATACAAGCATTTAACCCATGTTACTCGGAACCCGGGAATTATTCTCACGAGTCCGACTGCGAGCTACCTAACAAATTGTAATGTGGGCCGTCTTATACACTTTCCTCCCGATACCATGATGCAAAAACTTGCTGTACCGGTGTCTTTGAGCATAAAATTAAAGTGACATACGAAGAGTCAGTTTTAGCGGCTAACCTAACGGTTAATCGAGTTGTGTAACCTGATATGAAATGCCACCTATCACATTAATTTCTGTCTCCATCTGATCTGGCACTTAAAGTCGTGGAGTCGCGGCTGTGTACGTGTTAATATTCTTGTGTACGTGTTCATAATGCGCTCCTAGAAGTGGTCATTACCCGGAGACAGTACAGGGTGCGTCGTCAATCATACGACTCGTAAAAACACGGAGCGCACGTACGAACACAGAATAAATAATAAAGAATTTGGAAGGACCTCTGACTATACCACCTTAGACTTCCTCTATGGATCTTGTTCTGAGTTTGCTCTTCTTGGATCTGAAGGAATATCTACCGTGCCTGGAGATTAAGTCATGAAGCTATTTCTGTTCAAATGTCGTGATAAATATTATTGACTGAGCGCGGGACGCTTCTGGCAAACCTTATTTACCTTTGTCAGTTTGTTAGTAACACAGGTCGTATTTTACAATCGGTCTGTTGACAGATTATTTTGAGGTAAAATAATCTAAATAATAAAATTTATAAAAGTAACGTGGAAATATGCCATTAGATGAATTTAAGCCACTGATAGTGTTTGTAGTGACACAAGCCTGTACATTTCCAACATCTAGTCGGTCGTATTTGTTACATTTCACGCAAGATTTGTCACTAACGAGCCGTACGAGCTTTTTGTCTTCGCCATTACCAGAAAACAACATGTAGGTATTCCTGTAAAGAAACCTTTAATTTCTTATTATCGTTCGCTTCGTTGGCATTGGATACTTAATTGCTACGTTGCCTCTTTATTTATTTTAGTAGACATAGACAATTATTTATTGGCCACAAGAACACACAGCATTATACAGTGACAGGACTTAATTTAAATAAGGTTTCAATCAGTGAGTATAGATTTATTCGACATTTGTCACAGCTCAGTTCGTAATAGCCACGCTGTAGGAGGTGGAGGTAGGTGTGGTGGGTTCAATCCCCACCGAGAACAAATATTTTTGTGCTCATGAGCATAGATGTTGGTTCTGTGTCTGGGTGTTATATTGAATTATAAGTATGTATATTTACAAAAAAAAGTATATAAATATTCTACCACTCATCTATCTCATAAAAAAAATGTCCACAAATAATGATTATTAATGTAACAAGCAGTAAGGTTTTGTGCATATGTGATGACACTGCACTATACTTATTCGTTGCAAGTTACAAGTCCCTGTCCCCAGCCACCCGCGCTCGTGGGCCGATACCATCGCCCGTGGCTGCGCCCGCGCCGCATCCAGGCATCACGCTCCGATCCTATCTTGCCTCGCTACCGAAACCAACGATAACAACTAGGGATGTCATGTCAACCGACCGTACAACTCTTTCTTTAAAAAATAGCACGCGCAGGGTTCCGAGAGCCGAGTTTTTATGGTTTATATTTTTATCGGCATGAACGGTATTTCAGAAAAATCATTACTATATTTTTAAATTTTTCGTTTTTAGATTAAGTTATTTTAAGAACACAGCGTTTGTCTCTTTGTGTATTACACCCGTATTTTATTTTCTAATGTATTGGACTATGTGTCTAGGTAATGTAATTTATGTTTTGAATCAATAATAATATATTTTTTGTAATTGCGTTAAATAAACAATGTATCGATTCATAGTCGAATCTCAACTTTGACCTTTGATGTAGATTTCTTTGTCACCTATGGGTAATAGGAGTAATATTCTTTTGATATTTGCAAAAAGGGCCCTCCAGCGACCTAGTTGCGGAAACCAGTCCGCTCACCAAGTACCGAGTTGATATTTGTAGCAACATTTTCTTTGGGGTAACTCAAAGTAAAATTTGGATCTTATTTAGAAAAACCTTGTAATGTGTGTGATAAAGTAGCAAATACATGTCTATCTATCCCTATGTCTATGTCTAAAAATGCATTTATAAAACCTTACTTGACATCCCTATGCCACCGGTGATCTGGGTGAGGTAGGGTGCAACATGATGCACGATTTTCTAATAAAAGTGTCGCTACGGCGTCATTGCCCACTCGTTACAGTTTTGTGAGAAACTTTCAAACATCATGGTGGTAGACGCTGTCGTTGCATATAAAACGAGCATAACATTTAAGGACGACCGGTGTGGCGCGGCGGGCGAATAGCCGCCTGCGACGCAGGAGGTTGCGGGATCGATTTCCGCCTCGGGATAAATGTTTGTACGATCTGCAAATATTTATTCCGGGTGTTCTGGGTACTTTCTATGTATAATAAAAAATATCTATGTACGTAATATTTTGTATTAAGTATATCAGTCATCTAGTACCCATAACACAAGCTCTGCTTAGCTTGGGGCTAGATGATGCTGTGTGCATTGTCCAGCATTTTTATTATTATTAAGTACAATGTTTAAATTCCTGTCAAGCGATACCACATAGCCGCGCGAAATCTTTCGCATCGTCTAAGTACGCTCTTAGGTCGAAGAAAACACGGTCGGTGGAGAGACAAGTTCTCAGGTTGATGCCACGCACTAGAAAGTGCACCATGTGAGACGGCCCTCACCTAAATGGAAAAACGGGTAAAGGTTACTAGGAGCCGTTGGGTGCTAACCGTACAAGATCAGTCACTCTGAATTTAGTTTTTAATTTGTTATGTCCTTGTGGTGTACAATAAAGAGTTTTCTATCTATCTATCTATCGAGGTTGCTGAAGCTCAGTGGGCATCCTACAGCTAAAATGATGATGATTATGAAACTTTAAAGAGAAAGAAATGAGAACACACTTTTCCCAAGTGTCCTTTTATGAGCGAAAACGTGCGTGACTTTCGTGTAGGATTATTTTTTGTACTTCAACCCTTGCTGTATCCGTTTATGGTTTGAATTGCTAGATTTCCTTTTTTATTAGACCTCTACCAAGACAATTATACCTTGAACATTAAGTCTCTATGACAAGCTATCAGGCTGTGCGACGTTGTTAATATATCAGTCAGTCAGGACAAAGATTTTTATAATTGGTATAGGACCATACTGACGACTTCTAAGTGCAATATTTTTTCCTGATAATGATTACTAAACAATTTTTCCGTGGCATCTCATACAACTTAGTAGCAAATGTCAATGGAATGCAAAACCCTGCCTTTTTGCATCTTTATTACTTTATTTAGAAAAAAAAAAACAAAAAGCCATGTAGTTATCAATAATAAATATCAGTATATATGGACAAGTAAACCTTTTCTACGATGATTTGCATCACATTAAATTCTATTTAAATAACTAAGAAGAATGATGACTTATGGCTTCACTGGTTACTAACTAGCTTAGCCACGGTGGTCTCGGCTTGGAATAGGAGGTAATGAAGGGGCATGACCTCCCAAGGATGTCGTAAGAGGGGACTAAAGGCCCAATACTCGTAACTAAATATCATCAAGTTTCGATTGTGTCAATCTCCGAATGGTACTCTTCGCTGACCAACATTTCAGACCGGCCCAATTTTGAATTGTTAACAGATGTTTGCAAATTTCGCACCCCAGGGAAATATAACCAACCCTTTGCATGGTAGCTAGTTCACGTCATCAGCTTAACTAAGCTTACTGCTGAACATAGCCTCCCCCATATTTGGGGAGGCTAGTCTTCATATTCAGCAGGCGGATTGAAGACTACAGTATAGATTAAGGACTCAGAAGGTACTACTGCCCATGTTCTGAGATCCCGTTCACATATTTTTTTGGAGCTAAGACGAGGTTGAAACTCGAACTTGATTTTCAAAATTGGGCCTGTCTGAAATGTCAGTCAAGTATGTACCATTTGAAGATTTACACGATCGAACTTATTGTGAGGTCTGGGACTACATGCAACTTTTGCGGTTTGAATGCAGTTTGCCACACATTGTAATAATAACGAGCAATTAATTATAGCTGACTGAGTTGTGCAAGATTAAAGCACGCACAAATTGGCCGAGACGTTTCCATGCATGCGACATCAAAACACAGTTCTGTGAAATATGTAACAACGGTTCAATGTCAATAGGAGACGAGTGGGTGTAGCCAGGGCACATAATCAAGGGGAAGCCTTTATCAGCAACTCAAGAACTTCTGTTCTTTCACAGTTGCTGGTAAAGATTTGTAAAAGCTTCGCCATACACTATCATATTTTTATGATAAGCAAAATTACACAAAACCATTGGTATATATCAATTTTCACCAATTTCCTTTTATTCTAACTGCTCACACATTGCGCTAAGACCACATGTAATGTTGTAACATTTAAAATAGCACTAAAAAACTATGTTCCTTCCAAAGATAACAGAAAAATAACCGGTTTCTATCACCCCTTTTTCCTTAACATGGAGTTCGGGTAGATGGCTGCGTTACAAAAAATTATAACATCACATAAGTTGTCATTTTGCATCAAATTGATGGATATTCAAACCACTATCTGGGAAAACACTTCAGCCCTAATTTACTGTGAACATTCCAGTTTTCCGGCAAAGTGAACCCCCCTGGTTCCGGTCCTGGGCAATGTCGCAACGCCCACTAATTGCGTTGATGACGCGACCGCGGCGCGTTTGAACTCGACACATTACCACAGACTTATCAACAGTCACCACAGCCTTGGCGCGATTCCTGGTAGCCGGCAGCAGCGGGCGCGGGCATTGACAGGTGCAGACATGGGAACTTTCGTGTTGACAGTGGACAATTGTGCTTCTGAGACCAAAGACTCTTTTTCCGACATTACGTTTTTTTACTGACATTACTAAAAATGATTGTCTATTGAATGACGGACAGTTACCATACAGAAGCAGAGGAAGCTTTGGCAAATAATATCAAACAGTCGAGATATCTGCAAATCTATATCTATACGAATTATGAGAATCTTTATCTTGACTGACTGACATTTATACAACGCATAGCCTAAACCGCTGGTCGTACAGACTTGAAATTTTCAGGATATATTTGCGCTAAGGTACATTAAGGAAGGAATGTTCGAAATTCAACCCCTATAGGGGTACAGCGGAGGGTTCAAGTTTATATGAAAATAACTTCACGCGGACGAAGTCGCATGCGTGACTTTGCTACATCCTAAAAGCAGGTGGTCCAATGTTTCAAAAATTTCCCAAGATTGTTAAAAAAGTAAAATTACGTCAGATAAAACTAGTCTCGTTAATCAAACCTTTTATGGCAATGAAGCGGAAATAATTTTATTTTCAATTAATAGAAAATTGCTAATAAAATGATTATTATGATATCAATCAGGTAGGTCTCTATAAAAAGCGTTGATTCGTTATATCCATACATTTCCGCCTTCTTAATTACTGATGTAATTAATAAATAATAAATAATGCTGGACAATCCACAATATAAACGCTCATAGGTAGATGTGGCTCTACAAATACTAAATACTTCAGAAAATATATATCTTTGTGTTTATAGCAATATTATTTGTGAAAAATGATCGCGAACCATTACTTTACTTTACCTGCAGCAAACCTTACCTTAAATATGTGCTAATAAATTCGAGGTAGCGTTGAAATAATTACACCGTGTTTTCTCTCTTTCTATCTTATTTGAACATTCCTTTAAATGCAAAAGACAAAATACGGTGATAGTTTCACCGTCATCACCCATGGAATAAATTCATGTATTTAAAATACGTGAAAATGGTCCAGATATCCTACAGTCGCCAATTCGTAGCTAGATGACCAAAGTAAATATTATTGTCCTAATGTTGTCATGAAATTGTAGTAACAAACAATATATTAATATTTAAGAGTATTTTTATATAAGTGGTTGATGTAAATTTTTTAAAATATCTTTTTATGACAAGTTCTGGATTAGGACATTGTATGTAATAGCAATTTCTAAAAAGGATATTTTCTGGACTACGACAGTTTTATAAACGACAATTTTTCGTGGAAAATCTTTGGCTATAATTGTCTGTTCAGTAGATTATGCTTGTGTTCGCGAACGATTGTCCGTTTGCACCACGGACATAGAATTAATATCAATTAACACACACTGGCTTAATTGTGAATCGGGCGCAGATCGCGTGCGGCGGCCTCTTTGTCGGCGCTAGTGAGCTCCCGCGCCCGCGCAGCATTAATTCGCAACAGTAAGAGTACTGATACCGTAGCGGACGCGCGATATCTTCGGAGAATCGAAGCTACCGTGATTTGCAGCATTTGTATTATATAACACTATTACCATGGACAAAAACCCATAGATGATTTTTTGAATTTAGCAAACAAATGGCAATTTCAGCTTGCACAGAAATATTTGGTCTTGAAAAACAAGAACTTCAATCAACTTCTGTCACCGATTGTAAACTTTGGAATTTTTCTGTACTCAATACTCAATAAATATTATTTTCGTTACGTTGGTAGTAATTATTAGTATATTTTTTATTTATTACCTCAAACTTTTTTACTTTTTGTGTTATTTTCACACACACACATACACAAAACACAAATAAAATATCGTCCAAAAGAAATGTGAGCAAGAAAATCAAAGCTACTCCTTCCTTTCTTCATAGTGGAGTCTGTCATTTGACACACAATTTCGTCATTGTTAGGTGGATGAATAAATAGTTTTTAGTCAAGTCGAGTTAGTAAAGAAAGCTTCTACTTGATTCTAAACAATTTCTGTACCTATCTATGTGTGCTATAATGTCACGCTGTCATCGTTTTATAATTACCTTCTACGATCCCCAAACTGTGATAAACATATCCATAAAAGTAAAGTTTAACGGTTGTCAGTATTTAACAGCTACACCGAATTTTCTGGTGATGTATGCGTACTCCTTTCGCGAAAAGTTTCCTAAAATAAGCGCCATTTCCGCTGCGCAATAATGATCTGTAATACGGCGACATATGATTGTAATTAGCATAATTTCTAGGTACGGCACCACGGTACGACGAGCGGAGATCCTGTGCTTGATTGATTGACTTCAGCTACTTGAATTTAGCTGTTAGATAAATGAACATCGCTTTCATCCACGATATTTGTAAAGGCAGTTTTGCACATCTAGAATAGAACTTTTTACCGTTTGAAAAAGGTTATACTTATCAAAATTCAACAGCTACTTATCTTCACGATCGTGTATCTAAGATAGGAATCACCGCTTTTCAGGCTATCATCAATTCATCCGTTATTTGAGCTTTGACAGGATTATAATTAGAAACTGTCCGTCCTTATGGCTTGTCGTTTTTAATGTCGCTAGTCTGGTCCCATACTGCGCTCGCATTTCATTAACTAATGTTGAAAAAATGTGAGTTCTCATAAAACGGTGTGATTTATGCGGGGTCGGGAGCCGGCGAGCGATCGCCACCGGTTCCGAGCGCCGGCGACACTGTATCATCAAGGATCACCTGTATTCTTTCCCTTAGAAAGGTTAAAAATCGCCTGTTTCTTCTGGGAACTTTTGATCGAACAATCAACTCCGATACAAAGTGATTAAATTGATCTCCGTTTAATTTTTCTCATGTTTAATCCCAGTATTACAATAAAAATCTGTCAATAGATGAACAATGCTGAAAGTATTGCCATCTCACACCAATAGGATATCACGCAATGTTGAATTTATGCTACGTTTTATGTTGTACGTACCTATATTATTTTATATAATTTTTTTGAAGAAGTTTCTTGACTTGATAAGTCGTGAAGAAATAGCACCAAGATTCACTTAGACAATTCTAGTTTATCTTTAAGATTTTTTCAATAAATAAATACCTTTTTCACTTTGACTTTTCATGCAGTTGGTATTTTTAGCAAGATACTCCAAGACCGCAAAAATCATACCTACTCATGTTTTAAGTTTGTCTATGTCAAAAATGACAATTAGCAGTGAAGCTGGTAATTTTAATTATCGGCAAATCCCATATTGTTTTTTTTATTTAAAACACAATCTTAACGATCTGTGGTCTTATGTGTTCGGTGTCAAGCTCATAATAGTGTTTAGATGGAGGCGGTAGATAAACTTTGTGCGCGGCGGGCCAGCCCGACTCTTCAGCCCGACTGTCAACTAAATTACTTCTCCGTTTGTCGGCCCTTCCATTTGCAATTTACGAGCACCGAGCAACCATGGAACCCGTGCA
Source organism: Electrophaes corylata (assembly GCA_947095575.1). Classification (NCBI taxonomy): domain Eukaryota; kingdom Metazoa; phylum Arthropoda; class Insecta; order Lepidoptera; family Geometridae; genus Electrophaes; species Electrophaes corylata. Next base: position 3,281,278 of record OX352702.1, read on the forward strand.
GGCGCCGGCGCCTAAAAAGGCTCCGAATAAATTCCACACTTTCACTGAGTCGTCATCCATATTCATTCGATTTGTTAACTTTTTACCTAAAACATTTCGTGGTGTTCAATTAAGTGGTTTACGCTTTTTACTCGACCCTTTGACTTGAGTGACATCAAGTCAAACGCAATAAACGCATGTTTTAAAGAATGTAAATTTTACATTTGCAATTTTATGTTAAATTAAGCTTTCTCATCTTAACTACATACTTGGAAACCGATTCGAGCAGATGAATTCAACACAAAATAAGATTTACCTTCTCAATAAAAACCAATCAGCACTGAAAATAATCCTGTGCGGTAACCTTTAAGACGCAATCTGTAAAAGTTATGTAAATCGGTTGCAATTGCGTCTGTAAATTAATCGCAAAGGCACCGCCTTAGTGATTAAAAATTTCCAATTTCCGCGTGTCTTGTGAGGCAAGCCCTGAGGGTCTGAGGGTAGCGAATGGTAGATAAATTTGGCGAATGGTTCGAATGGTGCATAAATATGTCGTCGGCAGGTGTGCTCGCCACAGGCGTGCTTTGTCCACGAACCGCCCGCCTATCGATCGACCTATCAATAGGTCCTATTGGTTTTTCTACTGATACTTTGCTACTATTTAAGACACCGCATTTCACCTTTCTCGGCTATTCAATTTGATTTACACTTGCTTCATTCATATGTAAATATTATTTTTATTGCGGGCCTTTTTTTTTGCATTTGTTAACTGTGATTGGTTTGGGTTTGACTGTCACCGTTTATGATTTTTATTATGATTGCCACAAGTTGTTTTTTTAATGTTTGATGCCATTTCAACTGTTTTTACTTTTTATGATTAGAAATAGTTTTTATTCTGTGCCCTTTCGGTTTATTTTTTTATAGCTAGTAACACTATGCTCATCATTGTATTCAGCCACAAACATAATCTGATCCATCATAAAATTTTCTAAATTGTCATAGTTTACAATGCCGCCGTGTTGAATTTAGATTTATTACAAACTAATCACTTTTATGAGATCGTTTTGTTTTTGCGTAGGTGCCCGTTAAGGTCCCTTATTTTATTTCGTTTGTTTCTTTGAAGAGCGGTGACCGTAATTTCAAGGCTTTTATTTCTTTAGGGTTAGTCTTAACGCTTCCGTTTCTATATTACGGCTGTCTTGAAGCGGTGTCCGCGTTTTAAAGAACTGGGGCTTTACCACCTGCAGTGCAGTGGCACTTGGCAAAAACTAGCCAATGAAATAAAGTTTTTTATTGCAATCTTTATGATTGAAGGTTGTGTCGCTGATTTTAAACAAAGGACACAGATAGTCGGTCCATCAATATGCTAATGCCAATGTAGGTGCATCCCGAGCCGATTCCGGCCGTTTTTTGTGACCGAGGCCCAAATTGGTTTATTTGTTTTGTTACAAACGTATTTCTTTATTTTATAAGTGTAGTTTGTTTGGCTTGCGGAGGCGAGTTGTGGGGCATGAAAAATACCCTTTTTTGTTTAACGTTTATTTGTACTGCAGTAAAGGTTGTAAGAGTTTTGTCATTGTCATCAGCTTTTCGCTGCGTATTGATTTATCGACATCCTGATCCGCCTTAAATGTGTATCAATCTTTGTAGTGGGAAGATTCTTTTTATATCTGACAACCCACTAGCCGAAACAATGATCGAACATGTTTGTGGGTACTTACGCAACTGTGAACAAGACTGCGCAAAGTTACAACAGGAAACGTTGTTTTAACATTAACACTCTCAATAACATCTATAGGTATGCTTGGTTTTTTTTCAACGCCTTGTCTCTATTATTATTACTTCTATTATTTTTATTCCTCCCTCATATATTTTTAACCCCCAGCCTGAGAAAATACCAGAACTTTACTGTTTTTATACCTATCACCTTTTTTACCATTACAAACTTTTTACACATAGTCTTCTGAAGCACCCACAAATATTATGCCGCGCTGGTCGCATACAAATAAAGTTCCCGCGATTCTCACGGCCCACTCTCAGGCCGAGTGAACAATTTGACACTTCCAGGTGTATGATTTTTTATTCACTACCACAATGGCTGTACTATTTACCCAGGCCCACATCTGGGCGGACGAAAAAACCGGCCGGACCTCTCGTATGAACGCTAATGAATAGAAGGATACACTGCGCAAGCATTCTTGTAACCATCTTGTTTATTAAAAGCTGTAGAAACAGATGTCGCAGGACAACGAAGCCACTGTTTTAAGACTCTTAACATTGAACTTGGGTGATAAAAAAGCAGTGAAATTAGCAGTAAAGATAAGGGTAGGTTACGGCTTGACGACCACATTAGGCGTTAACTACTGTTCACAGGAGTCAATCTCATTGCTCCCTCCATTTCTTGTCGAGACACATGTTTTTGAAGTCATATTGGTTAAGGTTAAGCTTAAATACACATTCAAGCAACTGGTTTATCTTTTCCTCAACTTATCTGCTTTATTGAGAGCTTCAAAGTCGTAATAATAATGATGAATAAAAATACGAGGGAGTATTGAGTGCTTCATTTTACATTGCAAAGGTGTGGAAGGAGGTAGAAAGGAAATGTGTAAAATATTTGGCACTGGATTCGGACCGTTTCAAGTTTTCGAGTGCGGATGCTAGAGCGGATATGCCGGTTTCACCGCCATTTAGCGCCTCCGTGTGGCAATTGGCGAGTTGTTACCGATTTACGACCCACTCTTAAGTTCATTCGACGCGATTTTGGTGGTCCCATTGTGTTCGCTAAGTCCCTTCCCACCAGCAAAGCCTGCGGCTTAGCGCGCCTTCGAGGCCTTTTATGGCCCTCTTTTTATAGTATCTTCATTTCATTACCTATATCGTAAACAAAATTCCAGGTGGTTGATTTCGAAAATTTCGAAAGTTGGATATTTGACATGATTTTTCGCTTAATCGTTATCAAACCGCTTTGTTCGAGGCTGGTGGATTTATCCTAGTCTGATAACACGGAGAGCGGACTTGTGTAATATATTTTGCGCGTGTCTCGTCACCTCTTTGTCGGTGCAGACGCAGCTCTCAAACGGGCCGATAAGTGGTCCAGCGGGTGATAAGAGCGTCTTGCCGGAACGGTAGTCGAGTGAAGGGATTTGTCAATGTACGGTCAACAAGCACATTTGTGTTCAGATTAAACTTGTACGTTTGTTTGGACAAGCGTCTTGTGAACGTGTAATGAACAAGCAATGACAAAGAGGTTTTCTCTTTAAAAAATATTTTAAACTGATTTTTTTTTATAGACAAAACATTGCCATCTTAAGCAAAAAGTGTTTTCGTACAAGCTAATACATCTATTTTGCGCATTGGCATGCTAAGTGAACAGTTTAATTTTGATTATTTTTAGGTAAATAGGCTGATGTATCGTTTATTGTGAATTTAGTGTACTGAGTCTTTTTCTGTCGGTACTTATCCTGACCACGTAAGGCAGTAGCGGTCATCGTAAACTTTAAATGGAGGCTAATTTAGTTTGTTGTTAATTGAGCTTGTGTCGGCGTCTTATCTGGAGGCTGCATTAGCTAGACCAAGGGCCCCGAGCCTGATAAGGACTGTTATGACTGATGGTCTGGCTTAGCCGGCGAATACTCTGATTGTGGAAGGAATTTAGTTGGTGTAGAATGTGAGAAAGGTTTTTAACACTTGGACGTTTAAAACTGGCTTAGATTATTATTTTTTACACGAAAAGTTATCCTTGGTAATTTAGTACTTACAAAACTTTTTTGACTAACGTTTTGATTATTTGCAGACTCATTTTACATGTTTTCATTACTATTATAATAGGTAAAGCCGCCGTAAAGAACCATAATAATGCGCAAAAATACTCCCTCTTACAAACAGCAGGGGGAAAACAGTGGGTAGTTGCAGATAGGACTAAGTCCTAGCAAACTAGAACTAGTTAATTCAGAAAAATGCGTTATATTCTTTCTTTAAAATCTTTGTGCGAAATATAAAACATATTTCGCACAAAGATTAAACAAAAAAAATTGCTCAAAAGAAACTTAAAACTTTGCCGTTTTACAGTAGTAAAAAGGCACTCGTACCATTGGTATCGTTGTCCTTTATATTCCAAATCAAAGACTTGTCACATTATCCTATCGTGGAGCTGGTAACTGCTAGTCCACCTGTGGCCCGTGAAAGCCACCCCGAAGCCGGCGGGCTGATAAGGCGGGCGCCACAAGTATCGTTCGTTTACAACACCGCCGTCGAACAAACGGGTGCCAAAAGCTCGTTGGTCGACACATTACTACTATCACTAGCTTTATAATTCTGATAATGTATGATCTGTCCATCCTGCTCCGAGACGGAGACGGCACGGGATCTTCTGTCCCGTACCCTCTCCTTCAGACCAGCGTGCCGTGAAATATAGTATGACATTTTGAGCTTTGTTTATAAATATTAAATTGAGTAGGTTAGTTATGAACGGGGTGTGTGTAGGTGTGTTATGGCTATGGTCCCAGGAGCCACCGGCTTTTCCCACAGATTACAATTGATTATGTCAGCAAAAAAAATTGTAAACTGCTTACAACTGTTGTAATGTTGCAAGTGCCAACATCTTTTTAATAGGTAGATACCCTAAAATACTCTATCTATTTATTCATCAACTTCTCTTCTTATATACGATATTTATTTGCATTAAAATTGTTGTAACCTGATCCGTCTCCATCCCAGTCCGTTGAAATGTGAAAAGACTCTTTAGAATTATGACTTTCATAGTCTATCGTGTGGGAGCCGTAATTTTATTATCACCTTCTTTGTTTCTATAAGTAAAGATATGAGCAATGGCTTTAGAGCCTAGAATGGAATGATAATAAATTCTTTGGGACGCAAGACTTTTTGTGACCTTTTGATCAATGACAAAAAGGGACACTTAATAGAATAGGTTTGTAGTTTTTACTCAACACATGTTTTCCTAATAAGATAATTATAGAAATGGAAATAGTAAACGATTATTTTAAAATAATGAAAAGCGGTAGCCACTCAGCATTTTCTAATGGGGCAAAGCCCTTATAGCGCTGTATTTCAATTAAAATAATGAACGTTTGTTTTTAAAATGCATAAAAATGTTGCCAGCTACTGGTCAAGGATATATTCAGCGCTAAATTTATTTGATCCTTCCAGCGTACAATTTTCAAAAGTTCTCGGATTTAAATATACTACACGACTTTAATTCTCATTATAAAACTATTTGAGATGTCTAATAGGGGTAGTAAGATTTCGTCCAAGCATTTGGCACACAACATACGCCGCTACTAGAATAGTAACTGTACCTACTAACCGTACGTTTTTCTTCACTGTACACTGACAATTATGCACGGAATTTTTCGTATAAAAAAAATCATTGAATCGAACCCACAACCTTAGGATTAGAAAGCGGGGTCACTCTCATCAGACCATCGTGCTCTTTCAAAATATCAGTTACAGAAATCTCTATTTTTGTTACAGTCGCATGTTCCCCTCCCTTCGCATCTCTCTCTCCGGGCTGGATCCTCGTGAGGAGTACTGCGTCCTACTCGAGATGTCTCTCGTGGGACGTCGCCGATGGCGGTGGGCGGGCGGTGCTTGGGCGGCAGCTGGTGGAGCTGAACCTCAGTCCCCGAGGCGGCTTATGCTGCACCCTGATTCACCAGCGCCGGGACACCACTGGACGGCTAATCCAGTATCGTTTAGCAAGCTGAAACTGACTAATAATACTATGGACGCACAGGGTCATGTAAGTACTCATCATTATCATCATTACCACCCTGTAGAAGTCCACTACTGGGCATAGGCCTTCCACTCTTAGGTTTCCTGAAAGAACGACATTTCCATCCATTGACTTACCGCGACTTCATCTTCGCAGATTCGAGAAGCTTTATTCTTCAACTTTATTATTTTCTTATGTACCTTATGTACCAATACCTGTAAATTAAACTGTTAAAAACTTTAATCTAAAATATATGATAGAGCATCCTCTTATGGATTCACGAATACCTGGATAAAAGGTTTCACCCCACATAAGTTCATCCGTTACAAGCGTAATTGAGTGAGAGTATCATAAAAATCCAACATTCAAACTTTATTTTACTTGTAGAAGGATTTAGGTAGCTGCTGGCAACATATAGGAGCTGGCTCGTATAGGAGCAAAAATCTACGTCTATAAATTCAACACAGTCGTAAAGAGTATTATTTTATCTACAGTAACCATTTACTTGGAACTGCTCAATCAGTTGTATAATTGACTGAGATTGTGGGAAATAGAGACATTGTTCAATACACTCGTACTAGTCTATGAAGAACTAATTTGTATCAATCATCACTAATTAAGGCGAATTGAGAAACATCGTGGAAAGTCTTTAAAAGAAAGAAGGATTTTCTTTGAGTAAATCTTCTTTTCTTTAATTCCCAAACGGTAGAAATCTCCTGAGGTCTACTCATAGAAACGATAAACAAAGTTTTGTACTGTCTTTTTGTAATACCTCTTCCATCCTCCTGCGTCGCAGGCGGACATTCGTCCACCGCGCCACATCGGTCGTGAAATACATCATCTTTGATAATTTCAATTCTCCAATCACGGTTTATGAGATACAGCCTGATGACAAACGGACAGACAGGCAGACAGACAGCGGAATCTTAGTAATAGGGTCCCGTTTTATCCTGTGGGTACGGAACCTTAAAAATACTTTTTTCTATATTTACATGTTAAAAGTTCCAGTAATAAGGGTTTGTACACATAGTTAGTGACACATCGCGCTTTAAGCGCATCGTACTGTCGCGATAAAGAAAAGAGGATGATTTGCAGGTTCGTCACGTCCTGGAATGCAAAACTAATTGTGTTATCTAAAACACACATTTTTTTGTCTATGAGTCATTTCGTAAGTACGCTTTTTGTGTTATGTACTGCAATAATCAACCGTAGAGTAGCTTAAATAGGTATTCTAAATAATTATAGAGCACAGGTGGTCTAGTGACGGTGACCCCGCCTTCTGATTCTATAGCCGTGGGTTCGAATCTCGTCTAGCACCAATGGGTTTTTCTGTTTGAAAAATTTAGGTGCGCAATAGTGCTCTAAAACGGTGAAGGACAACATCGTGAGGAAACCAGGTTTGTATTCTAGCAGCAGTGATGAGCTTGAAACCCTCCTGACATTCTCAAAGAGTCTTGAGTAGGTTCTTGGTAGTAATAAATCTGAGGGGTAACTACCGTACTTGGGGATGAAAGTCTATTCATTCTTTATGAAAGTCTAGTGCTATTTCTTTTTCTTCTCTAAATAATTGATTTTAGAAAACAATAAAGTATTCAGATGATACGTAAACTTTAAAAGTAGTTTTGTTAAAATACTGTATTAGAATGGGAAAAGTGTGTCGCTTCAAATATAAGAATAGAATAGAATATAAATTTATTTTGTCTCTTAAGAATAACATACAATAAAATTTAAAAAGTAGTGACAAAAAAGGCTACCACTCAGCATTTGCTGCCAGAGCATATAGCAGCTCTTGCAGCGCTGGTTTTCAGTGGCGCCAGAGTGAGTCATATCATAATTTACCATACGATTTCGTAAAAAAATTGGTAGGTAGGTACTTTTACATGTTTATAGTATCGACATTTCATTTTTAATCTGAGACAGTCGTGACTTTATCCAACCCATGGTTGCTAGTACATCCAGTTTTAAAGGAAACGCCTACTATGTTTCAACTATCCTTCAAGTACACAGGTGATAAAACAACAATTTTAAACTCTATCCCTGTGTTATAAGAACGAAACAACATTCACATTGTGTGTATAAAGTAGGTACGTTGTTCTCGCGTTCTCAAAGAATTATCAAGCTTATACCGTGGATAAAAAGCTGAGGTTTCACTGAATAAATTGCCGCTTGGTAAACGCCGCGGGAGTCGCCGCGCACAAAGCATTTCGTCACTTGAACAAATACGCTGAAAGGCATTGTATGAAGGCTTTGTAGCGGCTAGTAACTGTATTTCTTTATTCGGGCCTGTTTGGACAGGGCGGTTGATGCTTCGATTAATGATGACCTCTCTCGCTAGGTTTATATACAAAGTTTACGTTTACGAGTACCATCTGCATTTTAATATTTCGGGTTTGAATTTATGGTTAAGAAACTCATGAAAATGTAAATTTGGTACTACAAAGTACAATTTATCACCAAAAGTCGTAATTTGGTATGTAAATAATTCAAATTGACTTACGATCATTTTTGCATAAATATCATACTCATAATAGTTTGTACCTATAATCATTATTGTTTTTCTACCTTTCGCTGCTATTTAACTTTTCACTGATACCGTTGTATAATGAATACAGACATTACTATACTGGTGGTAGTATAACATGATTAGTCTTGACAATAATAACCTTACTGTGCGGGTCCACATAATGGATAATGGCTATGATATTCTGATATATTACCTATTTAATTATAAAACCCTGTAACACACGCCGTTTACCTATCATAACAAACGTTGTTCATGGCTATCAAGCACCACAAAACGTCATAACACATATTATTATGACAGCTAGGTTGAAAAACTTTACGCACGCTCCACTGCATTGGACGGGCCTCCCTCGCTTCGATATCAAAACGGCCGGCGGCGTCTTTTTCATCTATTGTATCCAAGGGTTTACAATAGATCTTTGCTACCGAGATGTCAATTCGCACGGAAACATTTCGCATCACTTGTTGTACACTTGAATTTACCACTTGATAAAAAAGGATAAAATAAAAACCTTCTTTTGTGTCGTCTTTTTGTTACCTTTTTTAACCAAACTTCAAAGGATTGGTAGTTGAAATTTTTATGAAGGGCCTAATTACGAAAAAGATTAGTTAGCGTAAGTGAAAGGCAATTATGGGAAAGAGGTTTAAGGATAGTAGTGTTTTTAAGGATTTTGTAAGTGGAAACTAAGTAATGCTTAATTTTGGAAAGGATTATAAAGGTGTTAGCTAAATTATATAAAGTCATTGTGCACTGAATGCTTGCAACGGCTACATATTTTTTAACGAAAAATTTGTTAAGTACACCCTTAAAAAACCCTATGTATAAAAAAGGTAAAACACATGTAAGTCAGATTTATCGAATTAGTGTGACGCCACGTGGAAAGTGTAGGTGTTCGAATCCCCAAGGTGTAAAAAACATAGTTGTTTGGTAGCAAGCGACCCACCCTTGCTATCTAAAATCTTTGCACAGTTTTGTGGTTGTGAACATGACCTTAGAACGACATCCAAATATTCCTTTTTATTTTGGTGCTGAGACGAGATTGAAATTAGAAACTGATTGTCGAAATTGGGCCTGTCTGATATGTCCAAGAGAGTCTGAGGCTTAATTCGAGTCTCGAAATATCGTCAAATTTCTCCGTGAAGAATCCTTTTGAAGGTGTGTTCTTCTGTATTTTTTCTATAAACGGTGTTATTCATAGAAAAATAAGCTATTAAAATATTAAGTGCCTTCTACAAAAGCTATAAATATTCGCCAAAAAAACTATACCAAAAAAAACAAACAAAAGTAAGCACCTTTATGTAAACTATAAATTCACTAATGTGAACATGGAAGGGAGCGCGTTGTAGTCTTTAGTATCAGCAAAAATATCTACTAATAATATTATGCAAAATAATGTATTTTCCAAGAAGTTCAGGCTACATTTCACTGCAGTTAATTTTATGAGAAGATTTATTTTATTAGTTTCAAAACTTAAACATGGTAGATTAACTATTCTAAAACATTGTAAATACCTACTTCATTTTTAAAATAAAACGCGCTATGACATTATCTATGAAGATCTAAAAAGTGTAAAAAGTTCAATGATCCCGCATTAAAAAGTTGACAAGTTAAATTAGGTTTAAAACGAAAGAGGTCGGTCACAGCAATGCTAAAACTTTCATGCTAAATCTATCTACTATCAAAATAAAAAACACAAATACGTTATCAAAAGTATTTCCGTATTCATGACCAACATTCAGAGCATTTATATTACCAGTAATTTGGTAAGCAATCGCAAAAAATATTCCCAGCCTCTCGAATCATGATTTCAATCTAATTTGATTGAAGACATATCTACGTGATGGATGAGCTTCCGAAGTGTTCCTTCACATTGTCTATCTGTCAATCCAAATACCACTAACCAATCCATACCATAAATGTGTTCTGATTATAAAAATAAAAGTATTTAAAATGTAGATAAAACTAAACTATAAAAAACTTTCGAAACTTACTTAGTTGCTTTTAATTGATACCTGCTGCATAGCAGTATTTATTTTTCTTGAAGTTATTTATACAAACAAACACCTGTACATAAATCATCCTGTTAGGAAGGCGTGGTCGTTTTAATATTTTATAAATTGGCATGCACTGCCGACTACAGGTAAAGATTATGCGTACAAATGAAGCGCCTCTGGGGTTGGTCTGGGTCAATTGAAGTACCTACTTACCATATTACGTTACGTGATTTTTCATATTATTATAATCTTGTACCTACTTCATTACGCAACTATCCTCATACCACCTTTATCTTTAGTAGTAGTAGAGCTCTTTGTGAAGGGCTCGTCCGGGGCAGTACTACCACCATGCCTATTTCTGCCGCGAAGCAGCTTGCTGTGTTTCGGTTTGAAAGGTGTGGGTGCCGGTGTAATTACAGGCACATGAAGCTTAACACCTGTACGCCTCAGGTCGATGGACGCTGAGATGATAGTGCATCGTCGGTGACGTTCCTAACGAGCGTGACCTACGTGGCAATGCTTTGTTATAGGTGATGGTAACCACTTAACATCAGGTGGGCCATCTGCTTGTTCCATCAACAAGTATTAAAACAAAAATAAAAACTGATAACAACTGAGAAACTGTGTTTCAATTTTTCTGTGGACGGTTTTATGTTAGACTAGAAGTAAGGTTGTAACGGTAATATGCTTATTCCTTATTCTTCGTTTTCTATTCTCTATGGTACCTGTCGTCCTTTTACAGACAATTATGCCAATGTAAATTAAAACATTTAATACTTAAACAGTTTTTAGTCAAGCCAGTCAAAATTCTGTCAAGTCTGGCTGTCATTGATCTTGAGTAAAATGATGACTTTTTTAAATCTCCTGATTGAAATCTTCTGTTTTAAATTTAAATATTATACTTACACATTGCACTAAGACCACAAGAAAGTAGTGTTGGTTAAAATGCCCCCAAAATTACACATCAGAACTTGAAAACCAATTGAAATCTTCTTTTCCCTCCCTGATTTCAGCTGAAAATCAGCGTTGAGTAGGTACACCCAACATTTATGTTATTCGGGCTTGTGTGTTATTTGCCTATGCTAAATAAACGTATATTCTATTCTATCCATAAATTAAAAAGCTGTTGGTTCTAAAGATGTAAGAAAACGAACTCCCAATATGGTTGTTAAAAGTACTCGCTACGTTCGCGTCATTATACGGTTGTGTTTCTTATATCGCCGCCTTTCCTTGCTCGTAAGCTTCCTACAGCTATGTATTACATACAACCTACAATTAGCTAAATGTCAACGACTATCGCGCCACACGCAATACTGTAATTGGACTAGCGTTGCTTATCCAGCTGTGTCAATCGTGTAATATATATAAGATATCTAAGATTTTATGCTAATTTGTTGCCGACAAACAGGCAAATCGCTGCAAGTCTGCTGCGCAAGCTAGTAATTCTAATTTGTAACCTACATTACTTTTACTTGGTAAGTTTATTAGCTATTTAAATATCGCCTGTAGGTACATTAGAAAGAAATTCGCCAATCCTTCATTGTAAATTATTATAATAAAGTCTAATATCATAATACTTTTATTAATTTTTAAAATAAACTATTTATTAATAAAGAAAATTACAGTTAATACACATATTTACAATTAGTTACAAAATAAATATTAAACAGCTTAGCTATCTACAGAACGTTGCAAACGATCTAGAGATAGCTCAACTGATCCAAATCAGTGCCTATCGGATGCGTCCCAAAAGGACTGACTGCATTGCCACGCTGAATGACAATTGGGGTTTTGAATTTTTTTTTAATTTTTTGCATTTAATATCAATATTATTAATAATAATTTATTAAAATACATAAAAAAAAAACAATTTATTTTTTTCAAAACCCCAATTTGTATTTTTCTATTGACATGACGTACAAAGAAGCTGAAAGTGTATATAGTAGCCAGATTTGCACTTTTTAGGCCTCAAAAACAATAGTAAACCCTTTTTAGTTGAATAGGCTGCACTTGGCTGCAGGTAGCGGGTTCACGTCAAGTACTGCGGTAGGCCCTTGTGCACCCAGATGTAGACGGCGCGACAGCTATGTCGCCAATCTACTCTCGGCTTTACATTTTACTGTACCTACTGTTGATTTTGTTAAACGTTTCAACTATTTTAATATCAATATGTGCGAGACAGAATCCATATTCGTCTCCTTTAAAACTAACATTTTTAGCGATATATCATTTTGCAATTGCCACAATGAAGTTTTTATCGTGAAATAAATACATTGGGAGCTCAATTATCATTGTCATCATTAGCCTGAAGAAGTCCACCGTTGAATATATGCCTCCAAGACGTAATTGGGCTACCAATGTTTTTATTCCACGATGTAAAAAAAAAAACATCATCAGATGTATCATCTGGTACTTTTGTTTTGTGAGATAGAGTCGAATTGGCGAAGTACTATACAAAAACTAAAAAGAGGTCTATGTCTGACATTAACATGATTGTCACTTGTTCCAGATGGTGCTAACCTCCATGCATAAATACCGGCCTCGAGTGCTAGTGGTGAGAGCCAGAGATGCCGCCGCGCTGGCATGGGGAGCTCCTCATGCAGCCTTCGCTTTTCCAGAGACTGAGTTCATTGCGGTTACTGCTTATCAGGTAAATTTTGCTTTCACCGTAATACCTCCAGGATGTGAATCTCTCCAGCCTGCTACATTCCTCCCTCTAACTCTGCTCAATGTTAAGGCAGGATGCCTTAACATTGAGCAGAAAGATGAATTTTATGATACCTATACTAAAGCATTTCTTAGTCAAAAGTTAATTGACTTTTCGCAATTTGTGCTTAATTTAGGTTAATTAAGGTTAGTACAACCTATTATACCTAAAAAAGGGGTTTTACATGGAATCGGTCTGCAGTATAGTTTTATTCAAAAAACGTAAATTTTGATAGAAAACTGATAAGATCCAAGGAAATCCCATACGATATCTTATAGATTCCTCGAAACCGTAATACGTTTCCGAGAACATGCGGCTATTCGCACTTATAGCGACCGCATTTTTTTCGAGCCACTAGGCGCCTAAGCTTTTACAAACGTATGCATAGTGGAGACTACACCCGCAGAAAAAAAAGCGACAGAACTTGCGACCGACGACGACGGCGACACAAATGTCCATTGTGTAAGCCCCCTTAGCGAAACAATAGCAGCTAATTTGGAGTTTTTGTTCCGGCGGCGCGTATCTTTGTTCAATTACTGTTCCTTAGGCAGCTCTTGGAAACGCAAGAAACTGTTAATTCAAACCGTTACATGTACTCGGTATCGATTGCATTTTCTGTAGCATTTTCTTAACAATAGTAGTAAAAACACGTCACATCGTAACACATTGCAACTAGCAATTAACATTAGACCGTAACTTTTAATCCTATATTAAATCTACCCGGCGTCGCCAGTTCAGCTATTATGCTGATCGCTACAGAGGCCTCCTGCTGTTTGTTTTCCGACATTGAAAGCATCCCTTTGAGCAGCAGCGCAGCGTGACGTTTCCTTACGTAATCCACCGCGTCGTAATGAGGCCTTAGGCGGCTCCTTTGCCCGTGCAGCTTTGCATGTCGCCTGCATCGAGGCGCGAAAGTTTTCTCTCATCGATCTCATCGGCGGGTTTGAAGGATTAGCCGGATATTGTTCGTGTAACGGGATCCGGCCGGACAATGGCCACCGGCACGTATCGTTGCGCATTATCCCGACTCGGCGACCACTCGCCGGCTCTACCATTGTTGCAAATTACCGACGATTTACATTTCTCCTTTAAAGTAACCGACGCTTTATTTGGGAGCGTAACTAGGTGGCACGACAATTCAATTACATCATCACAAAAACCTCAATAAAGATTCTTTGCTAAACTAAAATATTCCATGATTGCACTATCTCGTCAACGATTTGCTCTATCACCGCATTCATAGCTCCGCCTGATAATTTTGGGTTATCCGCTAGATAAATAAAATAAGTTTGCCCAGACTCTAATAACACATTTCTAAAAAACCGGCGACAGTCGCCAATATATGAAATGCTCATGCAAAAAGTAAATTGACGGCAAGTTTGAGGCCTGACGTCACGGGCGACAGGGCGGGTCCGGGGCGGCGCCCTGAGCTCTAGCCGACTAAAAAATGCACTTGGCACGACTCACACAGCCTTTTAGCACTCCTCGCTATCTGGAGAGGTGGTTATCTGCTGCCGAGCACACGGCACCCGCCGGCGCCGCCTTATCGCGTGTAAACACTCATTTACAAGACTAGTATTTGCGTTCGGGATTTCACTAGATAAGCGCGATAGAAAACTATTCGATTGCAAACAGTGTCTGCTGCAAAAAACGTTATGCGACGTTGCCCAAAAATGTCATCGTCACTTATGCAAACTGTAAACACAGGTATTTAGTTTCATGTTACGGTGTAGTGGAAGTGTCGGCGCCGATGACGGCGCGCCGGCCGCCGCTGCGGGAATCTTGCCGCCGCGGCGACATTGCCTAACTCCTCGACTAGCTGCTAATTGCCCTGTCGCCATGTCACGCACATGTGCAACAATTATCCCTTACAAGCTATTAACGAAGGGGATGTATGCGGAAACGGATGTTTAAATTGCACTCACTAAACGAGATAAGGAATCCGTGAGGCGTCATGGACAAAACATTCAACCAATTATCAGTGGTTTCACGTGTTTTACGATATTTTGTATGGATAAAAATTTTTAAATATGAATTTATTTAAATGTCAGGTTAATTATTTCCCAATGAGTTATTTTACGGTACCTCTGAATTACATGTAGAGGCTTTTATTGGGTAGGTAGGTAGGTTCTTAGTAAAATAATATTCTTCCCGCTATGGATTTCAACTACTTACCTAATCTAAGTTTTCTTTTGTCCACAGAACGACCGCATAACAAAACTTAAAATTGACAATAACCCATTTGCGAAAGGATTCCGCGCGTGTGGCCAGTCCAAATGCAAGAGAAAGAGTATCGAAACCGACGGTTCAGAGCCATCTAGCAGCGAGTCTAGTGAAGCTAAGCGACCGTGTTCTGATGCCGCTTCATCTTGCTCCGAGGAAGGAAGTCTACGATCTTCCTCTCCAAGATCTCCACCACTGGTAGAGTCACCAGCTCCTATTATCGCAACGGAAAATACTCAAGAAAGAATGCCTCCATTCTACCCTCAAGATCTGCCGAATCTTCCTTACATGCCGCTGCACATGCCAATGCCGTTGGGTCTATGGCCCAGTAACCCTATGCCTGGATTCACGTGGGGCCCTACTCTCCCACTGCCTCCCCCTGAGATTGCAACTCCACCAGTGGCACCACCATGCAGACGCGTCAAGAGTTTTACAATAAGCGCTCTGTTGGGTGAAGGCTGATGGTTCATAAGATACATAAAAGAAAAATATTTATTGAAATGATGCCAGAGTTGTATAAAAGGGTATTTACATCGCAATATTGACATACCAATAGTTTTATGCCTTTAAAAATATAAAAACAATGTACTGTACATTTATAAATGTTATAGCCATCACTGGCTTATTGATCTACCTCGTATATGGTTAGTTTAGAATAAGTTCGTGATATAGGATGTGCCTTTTATAATTTTTGGATAATTCAACTTAGTTTTAATATATGTATTACTGTACAGTTATATAGATGTAACTAGGCTGATAAAGCCATCTGGTAGGCAGTGCAAGGAAAGATTAATTTCTTATAAAATTATGAGCCAAACCGGTAGAGTAGGTAAGTAATGCCTACCTACGCTCTCTATTTGACTAATGTAAACTATTTATAGCTAAATAAATGTTATTTGTATTCCAATCTAAGTATCAAAAATGTTAATTAAAATAAAGCATATTTTTATGATTTAAAATTAATATTTATTTAGGTAAGGACTGCATCATAATTTTATTACTAAGAAGTTATGTATTTTAGATAAAAACTGTTTTATATTATTATTCAGCGATAGTAAATATATTAATATTCATGCAAGATTATTTTATTTGGTTGACTGGTAGTGGTAAATCAGTTAAATACTAGCTAGTGCGTGCCCATGCTGTCTTTTGCTAAGGGTATACATTTGCTCGCATTCAGGTTTGTACAGTCGGCTGCAGTAAAATATATAGGTACCTACCTACAATTCGAAACTTTCAAAATACTGTCACAGCGTTACAGAGTGAATACTAAAAAAATAGGTGAGCTCATGAACAGATTTTACAGTACCTACTTTCTATGTAAGAGTTTATTGTAATGCTGCTGTACCATTTTGGGATCACAAGTATACATTCTAGTGCAGCTGACTGTATATATTTCTGTCTTGCCTACCTAAGACAGGTAGTTGGATTGCCACTACACAAAAACTTCATTCATAGGTCGGTAATTTTAATATTTTGTAAAATGGTCATATATTAAAAACTGTAGGAACCAAGCCGCAGTTTCATACCTGTTCTAGGCTTAGTCACGTGAACGTGAAAGTTGGCTTAGACTTTATAGATCCTGGTACCTAGTATAATTAAATAAATAGTCTACTTTCTAACCATAAACGTTAGGTCGATACCATAGGTTATATTTAGTTAGGTACTATACAGTTACAAGGTAAAGAATTAAAAAAACAACCAAATAATGTAGTTGTTGTTTTCGTATAAATCGAAGGCATGACTCCTTTCACGACTTTTCTTTGAATCGCGTAGTTTCGGACTTGTCCATTACCGCCCTTCTCAACAACCATCCTGTATAACAATGTTGCCGATTCTTAGCTAAATCCGGAGAAAATTTGCATTGAATAACTGAAATGCTTACTTAATCTACTTAGGGTACCAACCTAGAGCTAACGTACGCAAGCACTAAACATATAACTTCTAATAAATAATTCCCACCCGCCCTTCATTCGATAGGTAGACAATTTTGCTAAGTTTCAAGCAAAGAATTAGGGCTAAAGCTTCAAGTGTTTTAAAATTGTCATCAATTCAATCAAATTCCGTCAAGCCACGCTGTCATTGGTAACAAGCTAAGAGTTTATAAAAGTATTCTGTGATTGTTGGTATTCAAGAAATTCAAGAGAAACATTTTAATTAAAATCAGGATGCCAAAATACACATTTAATTTTATTCTAGTTGCTCACACATTGCGCCAAAAGTAATGTCGGTTAAAATGACACTAGAACAATCAAAATGAAAAATACATTGGAAAAATCTATGCATGTTACTTTCAAAGATGAAAGAAAACGAATGTACTTACGGCAACTGTTGCTACTGTTTGACATTATCAATTGATTACCTACAAATTTTGTTTTTTGACACATTTTTTGCTAGGGATAGTTAGATATTTCATATTATCGCAATCACGCTCATTACTTCTATCTACTTATGATTTAATGAAATTGCAATAGCATTGCCTCATGGGGGTTGTCTACTGTCTACGCCGTAGCACCTACTACGCCATCTTACAATGTGCATAGTGGCTCCATCTTTTGATAAGTCCTGACTTCACTTTAAAAGTTTAGTTATCTGAACGATAGATGGCGAAAGTATTGCGAGGACAACGCCCCACCCACCTATGGAATCGGCCGGACTAACCCCTGGCTACGTATTGATACTAAAACCTTCTCGATAAATCAAGCTACATTTCCAGTAAAACACTAACTTGGGAACCAAAGCTTGTATCAATTATGGGATGTACCTTCATAATCTCAAAAAAACAAATCTGAATCTAAAAACTGGTCCAATTGCACAAATGTGGCAGCATATAAACATAAACACCAATTTAAAAAGTTTATTACACCAGAAGCAAAAACGACTTAAATGGAAGAACTGGAAGTTATCAATATCAAGCAAAAAAGGAAGAAAAATAAAACCACAGAACTGTTACATACATACATACATTTACTTAAATCTTATTAGTTAAGTAGGGAAATACACATCATATATTTAAAGCATTTCACAACATCAATGAAACAAAAATAATAGTTTAATTGCATAAATATGCCATTGTCTAATTTTGCCATTTTTCAGATCCTAGCCTGCTATTAGGTTTTGAAGCTCATTACTTAGTTCATTTGTATCAATGATCCTGGTAGAGGATGAATGATTGGTTGTAACAGGGGTGCTTGCTTCACGGTTGCAAGCCTTTTTATGGACAAACCAGTGCAATCTCTGGCATTCCCGATCACAGTACTGCACCAATCGGCACTTGGAGCACTTCTTAGCCGGCTTCTCATCCCCGCAAGTGCTGCAGTATGGAATAGCATCAACAAATCCTCTCTGGCCATTGATTGTGCAGTTGATGACAGACAAAGCAGAAGGAGGGTCTTTACTGGTTAAGGAAGAAACCATCTGGTGGAATGTTGTACATTCCCTGTATGGGAACTCTCGCACGCAATCCTTCAAGAAGGAATCCATCAAGTCTAAGGAGACCCCATCCTTGCCAGGCTTCAGCAGCTTTTTGGAAAACACCTCAACCACATCGTATTTCTTCTCATCTTTGTTCCCAGGTCTCTGCTTGTCTCTGATGTTATGGATTTCTTTAATAATGTAAGCAAGGTAGTGGTACTTGAAAGACATCACTTCATTTGTTTCAGTGCCACGGGTCATCTCTTTTTTACTCAGCAGCTCTAGAACTTTGCTGGCTTTCTCTGCATTGTCTAGTAGCAATGGTGAACTTTGTAGGTTGAGGGCTAATCGGACTGGGTGGATATTAACACACAGTACAAATTTATGAAGTGGGTCAACTAGGACTTGTGGAAGGTATGGTTCTGTTTGTTGCCCCTGTGGAATGGTGTAATACGCTATCTCAGCTCGTGGAACAAAGTTGTTGATGGTGGCGACTGTGTGGTGGTTGCCAACAAATGCTGCCATTTGAGAGGCGGTCCGACCGACGGAGTTGGTAGCGGTGGACTTGGCTCCAGCATCAAGAAGCAGCTTGCACACCTCAGAGCTACCGGCCAAAGCCCCGAAATGCAGCGCAGTGTAATTGTACTCATGTTTTCCCGAGTTCACATCAGCGCCCTGAAACGATCAACAAACGAATTAGAAACACTTCTAACACGTACGAGGTCAATATTATAATGGATTTTACATACCCTATCGAGCAGTAGTTGCACCATATCCTTGTTCCCTTTATAGGCAGCGTGCTGGAGCACGGACATACCATCTTCGTCGAAGAAATCGACGCTATCCTTGTGCTGGCCCAAGATGATTTTAAACGCGTCCAAGTCATTTGCGGCAATGGCATCAAAAATGGTTTTCTCAGAGGCTGGACTTTCCTCGCTTTTCACCTCCATATCGATTTTCTTTGAACTCATGAATTTATGGAAAAATTAGCTTCTTTTGCGACAAGCAAAGCAAACAACCTACAATTCTATAAAATGAGTATTGTCTGTCGTAGTTGTCATTGTCAATAAATTTTTCTTTATAAGACTGTCAGTGTCATGTCAAAATTGTAATAAAGCCAGAGACATACTTGATAATAGTAGAATTTTTTAATGTCTTCCGGAAAAGTCTACCATTATAATTGGCGGGAAATTCAACTTGTATTTTAACATTATGTGCCATTCCATGCAAACAAACCAAAAACATGAGTCATTATTGGCTATTTATTTTAAGTGTGTGTCTGCCGGTATCAAGAAAAAAATAATTCTAGGAACAGACAATAAACCTTGGTCCATATAATGTTTCTAAAGTAGGTGCCGTATTTTCGAATGATCTTTTTCACAAGCACTGGTGGTGTTGGGGAGGGGTGGTGTTGGCCTTCTGATCCTAAAGTCGTAAAAATATGGGTAGGTACTTACCAGCTAGGTATGTATTAAAATAAAATATTTGGACGTAGGTAAATCACAACTTAAATCGCCTTAAATCTATATTACTTGGTACTAAAAGATCAGATTTTTTCTTCTTTTTGTTTTTGCCTAAATTAAAGGTAAAAGTCACTAACTTAACTTCATAAAAACGTTACATAAATACTTAACTATTACTTAAAATTAGTCCTGTCACTGTTTGTCTTCACTCATTGATAAGAGATGGCAACAGTTATCTTCCGACAGATTTTTGTAAGGTGGCGTGGGTATACCTATGTTTTTTTTGTACAACTTGCTGATAGAAGAAGCTGATGGCCCACCTGATGTTAAGTGGTTACCATCGCCTATAACAAATAATTGCTTCGTAGGTCGCGCTCGTTATAAACGTACCCTACGCTGCACTACTCAGCGTCCATCAACCTGAGGGATAGGTACCTACAGGTGTTAAGCCTCATGTGCCTGTAATTTCACCGGCACCGCAAGCAGAACACAGCAAGCTGTTCTGTTTAGTGGCAGAAATAGGCACGGTGGTAGTACTTCCCCGGACGAACCCTTCACAAAGAGCTCTACTACTACTAAGATGAAACTAAAATAATGTGAAATAAAAGCACAATTATACGGAATAAATTTATTTAAAAATCAAGAGTCACAATGGCTGCTATGACTATCGATTTATCAACGGCTAAGGATAAATAGATAAGTAGATGAAAGAAGTACCTAGGTATGTAGATATATTTTTCAAAACAGCACTAACATCAAGAGGATAAGCACAAATACTCTAAAATACTAACTTTCAACATGGGAAAAAAGCAGGCGTATTGTTATGGTTCAGTACACAATGCCTGCTCGTCATTCTATAATACAACAGCAATATACTGATAATACATACCTACATGTAGACTGTCCGTGTGTGGAACATTTCTTTTCCGCTGAAAGACACATTTACTTACAAACCTACCTACACCAGAAACATGGCCCGCCATCTTCATCGGGTTTATTCATAATATTTCATTTTATCTAGTCAATAAAAAATTTAAAAAATTTCAATTCATCATTCCGCATTGCCCATGACGGAGTGATGAAATGATTTAATGTAAAAAAAAAGAAATCAATACTGTGATAATATAAATAAAGGTATAAAAGAGAAATAATATGGAGCACCCAAAAATCTAGCCACAACACTTAGAGATTCAAAAAATTCTAAAGATCATTGAGAATATTTAAAGAGAACATTAAAATTGTAATATTGATAAAATACATCATAAAGTAGATATTTAGAAAGAAGATTTAAAATGTAATATTGATAAAATACATCAAGATATTCATAATTAACTACTAATAGCTTCAAAAAGCGGAATATAACATGTCTAAACCTACATATGGGTGTATGAACATTTAAATATAACTAAGCTATTGAAGAACGAGAATTTAGAAAATTTATTAGGAAGAATATAAGTATCCTATACTATAATACTAACTTACCAAGTTTTTCTAATAACTACATCATCTCTACGTTTTTTCTATTATCTACACAGCATGTATTTTCTTACACCTATATATTATATTAGAAACAATTAATGATACGATACACGTTTTAAGTTTTGGTAATAACTATAGGGCCTACGCTATAACTGTGGGTATCAATAGGATAAACAAAGTTTCTAAGATGAATTCACTGAAGCAAAAGTAACCAGGTACCTAGTAAGTTAAATTTAAAAATCAAAATTATTGAAATATACCTACTTCATGTTTGGTAAATAGATAAAATTATGTTTTAAATCTGACTCATGTTGTAAGATTACCAAAGTAAATATTGTTCCAGCATCAACCTTAACTTTTATAATACCTACATCGTTTATTATTATAAATAAATACTACATCTAAAACATCGACGGTTTTCTGAATTATCATAATAAGGAAAGTACATAATTATGTTACTTAATTATACAATACTACTATGTACTACTAGTATAATCTACAACTCTAACTATGCTATTATATTTGATTATGCTACGCATGCATAAAAGTATTGTGGATATATCGATATCACTATAATTTTATTATTAATATTTTTTATTTAAGTTCTAAGCTTAACTTCTACAGCTTTAAACAATTAAATAAGTTTAACATATGGTTACTCTAACTAAACATTCTACACACAGCCTGCTTACATAAAAACATAGGTCTAAAACTTGGGAGTGGTAACCGCTCGTTAGATAATATAGAACCTACAAGCTTCGAGACTAGAACTACTAAGATATGAAGTGTTTTAGTAATTATTCTAACACATATTTTGAGAAGTCCATCAATACTTTTCCACATTCACTATTTTCATCCTGCTACTCTATATTTTCGACGTCTACCAAAAATGCTGCAAAATAATTATGAAACACAAGCTAACTTTATCTTACTTTAAAAAAACTTACTCTTAAAATACTTATAAAAAGCAGATTAATAGAAGGCCATATACAAACGACCCTATAAAACATATTAAAAACAGGTCCTAGATAAAAACCCTGAACGCTTACGCAAAAGCTTGACTTCGCGCAAGCGTTAGACATAGTAGACGTCAAAAGAGAGCGATGCTCAGACGAGCGCAGGACCGGACGCGAGTGTAGGGGCTGAGGGCGCGGTAGGGGTTGTCGGAGTGTGGACGGTAGAGGTGAGTCGCACTCCACCACTCTCGGACACCACCATCCCATTGTGAACTGTGCCGTTGTGTACTGTGTCTGCGTAGGGGGTCGTCAGGATTGTGAGACGCTGTAATAAAACACCCATTTAAAATAAAGGATTGAACAAATTTTAGCTAACGTCACACACTTTGCACAATCGTTTTCATCACGCTCTCATCTCTTAAAGGGTAGACTGATAAACTAGAAAAAAGTAGTTAGTGAAAGTGGGTTTATTGAAATAATCACCTCAAAGAAAGTGCCCTTGGTAGTCACCAGTTTGTAAATCGCAACTGTTGGGATACACATAACACTGGAGCCCGCTATGCCCCACCCCAGTGCATTCGCCCACCATGGGTATACATAGTTCTCATACTGCAGAGGCTCGTAGTCAAGAAGGCCGTACGCCGTGATGAAGAGAAGGAAGATTGGTGCGATGTAACGCCAGCAGACGCGCCAGTACATCCCGGGACTGAAGCCGATCATATCGCGGATATCTTCGCAGAAGCGTTCGGTACCTGAGTAGGATTATGATCAAAAGAAACAGAATCAGTCACAAGGCAAACAGAATCTAATTTCTAAATCAAATTCTAGTCAAAAACGCTCTGTACTGCTAACGCTTTAGATTAAGATTTGAATCGGCTAACGTTATGCATTACACTAATAGTGATAATAGATAAACTACGTACTCACCATAGATCCAAGAAACAGCGATTGCCTCAAAAAATACAGCAACCAATATAGAATATCCTGCAGCGTAACGGTCCAGTAGTTGAAAGAAGTAGAAGCCACCTTTGGTACAGGATGCCAGGCCGACGAAGAAGTAAAGCGTGAAGAGACAGGCGACAAATATTTCACGGTGACGACCGATAGGAGGAAACTCGTCACTCAGTGCAGTGATGATGGCTTCAGAGCCTCCAAACTGAAAAGAAGAACCAATAGTTATTAAAGATCACACATACACGCTGATAAAAGGATTTCCATGCAGTTTGTAAGGAGTTATATTTTCAAAATCTTCTCTGTTCTTAGTAGATACTGAAAATTAAGAGCGGGAGGATCACTTGAACAGGTGCAATTTAAATTGGTAGGTAGATACCTTTTTTTTTTTTTACTATTTATAGGTAGACGTTTGACCGCAATCTCACCTGATGTTAAGTGATGATGCGGTCGACGATGTAGCACGCTTACCTAGAAGGTACCTATCCACTCTTCTCTTGAAAACATCCAAATTATATGTGACCGGAAAAACCTACCAGTTCTAATTGTTATAAGTACTTTCCAAACGTAAGTATGAGAATCGTTTGCATTGAATTCAAATAAAATATGCTTATGATTCGTCCGACCAGCATTTCAGAAGAATGGTGTGATACTGTATCAGTAAGTCACCTCTTTTAATATCTAATGCATATTCCAAGCTTGTAGACTCACCGAACTATCCAAACCAAGCGTCAGCAGCATCATGAAGAATATCAGCGCCCAGAAAGTGGACCCCGGCATAGTTGCTATCGCCGCTGGGTAAACCACAAAAACTAGTCCTGGTCCTTCGGTGGCCACGTCTTGGACATCCCTACCCGATGCATGCGCCATATACCCAAGCACGCTGAAGATCACGAAGCCGGCGATAAAGGAGGTTGCGGAGTTGATGACACTGGTCAAGATAGCGTCTCTGTTGAAAGGAAAACCTTGGTCTATAGTCAGATGGTAATGATATAGGTACAAAACAGGCATACTCTAAAGTGTGAGATGAAAAAGCAACCCACAGAGCCCACAAATAATTGAATAAAAACTTTTTTATTTTAAGGCATAAGCCCATATAGCGTTAGTAGATAGATGAATTTTAAAATCTATGCTAAATAAATACAAAAAAAAACTTAAGAGTGGCTAATGGTAAAATACTTTGACAACTGAACGTAGAAAATAACTTACTGGTAAACGTTGTTGTGGTATTTGTTGTACGAAGCATAAGCCAGCAAAACTCCGAATCCAGGTCCAAGAGAAAAGAAAACTTGAGTAGCTGCGTCTACCCATACCTGATATAAGAAATATTTAATTAAACTAAGATTTAATCTTGAGAAATATAAATTGAATTAGTTATTCAAATAAAAATGAACGCAACACTCGGAAAAATTTACCTGAGGTTGTGTAATGGCCTCAAAGTTAGGACTCAGATAGTATGCGATGCCAGTGGCAGAACCAGGCAGCGTAATTCCTCGCACCAAAAGAATGAGCAGAACAGCGTAAGGGAACAGAGCCGTGAACCAGACCACCTAATAAACCAATGAACAGTTAGTTGGTACATTCTGAAACAGTAATAATTAAGAATTATTAACACATACTTTTCCAGATGTACTGATGCCTTTCCAAAGAGAGAAGTAGCAGATGATGTAAACAGCAAGCAAACATAGAGCCATATCCCATTTAATGGGACCTAGATCATGCAGACCCTCGCTTCCTTGGAGTTCCAATATTGCACGGCTGAAATAAATGCACAAAGTATAAACCGCTATTATTTACAAAAGTGCAACCTTCTTAGTGTAGGCGATTGTATTAGAAAGGCCTCACACCTCAGTTAGTAGTATCTCTGCCTTCTACGCTGTAGATTGTGGGTTCGATCATCTATCCTAATATTTTTAGTACGAAGTTTAAAAAAAAGTATATAATTATTTTTTCAGTTATCTGGATATGGGGATAGTTTAAGATTTGCTTGGTTTAGGGCTAGATGATGTTGTGTAAAATAAATATATTGAGCACATCATGAAAAATCTCACTTGAAATATTCAGAAGCAGCAGAGGTGAACGGAGTAGCATGGGCTGGACCGAGAACAGACGAGCTATTTCGTAATCGAGAACGATTTGCCGACGGCTCCCAAATGGCTTCGAACTAAAACAGAGTGATGACGTTACAAAGGTACAACAAATATCTACGAACCCTCTTGTCAATAGAATAATGTTTACCGGTCGACAAGCAGGGGTGTTCCACTCGTTATCGCAGTTGGTCCAGGGTAGCATGGTGGTGAAAGAAGCAAAGAAGAAACGCAGGGCCCAAGCGATGATAACGTTGTAATAGAAATCCACGTAGAATGCAATCAGGACCACTGCATAGCCGATGCCTAGACAATACATAATTCTGTGAGTATTGTAATAAAAATTCGTTGGTTTCCATGGCGCACCATATAAAACGCATTTTATAAACTTATCTCTGAATCTAAAGGAGCGTTGTGGGTTCATTCAGATCAACCTTTGGGATATTTTAAAAATATTTTCTTAGCTAAGTAGGTACGATACCTCTAAAAAGACTAACTACTACAGAAATCTGACTGGATGTCTATCTTGAATGAGGGTTACAAACGGTTATTTATAAAGAAGCTAATCTTGATCATTAAATAATATTATATAATAATGCTGGACAATCAACACAGCGTCATCTAGCCCCAAGCTAAGCAGAGCTTGTTTTATGGGTAGGTACTAGATGACTGATATACTTAATACTATACATTACAGGCATAGATATTTCTGATTATACACCCGGAATAAATATTCGCAGATCGTACAAACATTTATCTCAAGGCGGGAATCGAACTCGCAACCACCTGCGTCGCAGGCGGACATTCGCCCGCCGCGCCACATCGGTCGTCGAATTAAATACAATATCATACAGGAAATACTCGTATTGACAAACCAAAAAGAACCAATACTACTAAAATAAAACATACACACTTTCATTTTATCATATTTGATACGCTTACGCGTAAGATTGCATTGCACGCGATATTTATATCGGTCACCTAAGATCACTGCAAATCAATTTAAATAAAAAAATATGCTCTAGAATTTTCCGGCACCTTTCCACACCATTACCAATTTTATTCCTGTTCAAAAATCATATCGGAGAGCCACTCAGGGGTGCCAACAATCGCTTGAAATGAAATCAGAGGGCATAAGCCTCACAAATCTACGGAGAGAGGTCGTATGGCAGCACTTAAGGCCTTAAAGGGAGAGTGAAAATGGTGTCAATTATGGGTGTTAAGTGCAGAGGGTGTCACGACCTGTTTTGCATGGATCTTGAGTTGTTCGGACGAGAGGTTGACCGTGTATGAAAGGGTTTTATTTTTAGATTTGGGTCTCTGTCACTGTTTAGCATATCACAAAGATTTCCTTCTAGTGAATTTACACTAGTTAGTGATGGAAGTGAGAAATCGAATACTTTCCATCGTATGAACAAACTAAAACCGCACTTCAGTAAATACTTTGCTCAGATGCTATCGGTCGTTTTTTTTGTGATACTGCTGGTGGAACAAGCATATGGCCCACCTGATGTTAAGTGGCATTACCCTTGACAAAGAATTTTATCGCCGGTCACATTCTTTAGGAATCGGCTCTACGATGCACTGCTCTGTGTTTATCAACCTGAGGCATTCAGATATTAAGCCTCATATGCCTGTAATTTTACCGGCACTCACACCCTTCAAACCAGAACACAGCAATGCATTTATTTTCATCAGGTGTGCCATCTGCTTGTTCCACCAACAAGAAGTATAAAAAAGGTGAAAAAAACGAATCAAACATTTTTCATAAAATTCCGAACACGTTGCGCTGTTGCAAAGATTGCCAAGTTCCAACTGTTATGTGGTAGGAAACGATAAGAAAATTCCAGCTCACCATAACAGTTACTTTAGCAAAGTGCTAAATGCAATAACTCAGGCTCATAGGTACAGTCAGCTGCACTAGAATGTATACAATTTGTAACTTTCGCAACGGTATTACAGTAAAACAATGAACTCTTACGCCTCAAAAACTAAAAAGTCATGAAATTAGCTGATGTCTTCACTTAATATTTGAATAATTGTCGTGTAAATATTTTTAGCACCGCTGTGAAACCATTTTGAAGGTTAAAAATTTTATACATTCTAGTGCAGCTGACTGTACACAGTCTGCCTCTTGATAACCCTGCTACGTGACTAGTTAAATGAATTTACGAGTTGGGTGACGTTGTAATAAAGTTAAACTCCTATCCCGGTATAGTTACGTACCTATTCAACTTTTGGTCAATAAAAGTATAAGAACAATGAATGCCTGGTTTTAATATCCTACGGGCGTCCGTTAGTAACAGGTCGGTACAAGTATTATAACCAATGAGATCTGAATGATGATAAAGACTTATTGGATAATTATAATGCTGGAACTTGGTTGGGACACCTTGAGTTGTAATAAAATTCATAAAAGAATTACCTACAGTGATTTTCGCTATCTACACGACGTTAATATTGGCCGCTGGTGTCAAGATGTCGCAAGTAAAGATACCGGCAGTAAGAGATGCATAAGATCTCTAAGTAGGGAAGACATAGCCATGTTTAAACATTGTCTACTGAATCCCATACGTAACAGGCACCCAGACTATTATTATACGGCCCAGCTAGGCCGCGAATTAAGATTTACGGGAAGCTTACGGGCGAATAGATTTACGTGTGGTTCTTAAATCACAATTCATGCCAAATATAAAAAAATATAGAACGTACCTTTAAATAAAGGTACTAATCGTCCCCAGCAGGTGATGGCACCCTTCCGGTGGAACTGACCCAGTGCCAGTTCCATATAGAACAAAGGGATGCCACCCACCACCAGCATGATGCAGTAGGGCACCAGGAACGCACCTGTCAACAATATAAGTAGGTACTTACTGTCATAATTATTACTCAAAGTCAAAGAGCATTTATTCAGTAATATCCGCAGGGATCATCTTAAAACTTCTTAAATCTAGGTGAATCTAAGCGCTAGTTTCTCGCGACTAACGGCCGTATACTAAAACGCAACTTTAATTTAATCACGTCTGAAGTGACGAATTTTTGACAGAATTTCATTGCAAACTGTCAAAGAATCACGACTTGAGACGTGATTAAATTTATGTTGCGTTTCAGTATTCAGGCGTAAGCCTAGAAGAAACTTACGAAATAAATGTTTCTTTCATTCAATTGTCAACATAAAAAAATATTATATACAAAAAGAAGAAAAAATTATTTACTGAAGTAATATACTTTTATTCGAGTCTGATGAATACCGGCAATAATTTCATGTCGGTCCCGAGAGGCGAGGGCGACGCAAATTGTAATTTAATTGCCCTTTTAAGACGCCACTTACAATACTCTTTTATCGAAAGTTGAGAATTTCTGCCTTTGTTGAGACAATTGGCAGTCTGATAAATGTATGAAGACTTAAGACAAATATATACCGTAGCAAATGGAAGAAGACTAGCAAGACGTAGCAAGGACTCTATCTATATTTTCAGTCTATAAAAAAGTACTCTGTGATCTATATTGGACGGAGTCACGATTTCCAAGAACGGAAGAATAAAACCACAAGTTAAATTTCGAAATATGAATAAAACCTGCGTAGCAATTTTACTTTTTATAATATTTTTTTTAATACTATTGACTGCGCCACAGATAGTACCAAGATTCTTCGAAGATGTAGTTGGTATTCCATACGTAACTTCATGCAGGCCCTTCGCCACTGCTAGAAACCAACTGATGTTTTTCTTAACCGTTTGAGAGTAGATAATGCTAGTAGGCATAGCGCACATACATTTGCCGATAGAAAAACCCACCGGTGCACGACTGGATTCAAAACCAAGAACCCTCGGATCAGACCACCGGTTCTCTTCTTCTGCTGGCTGATGATGAGGTGGAAAGTTAAAAGTTCTTAATTAATATCAGATGCCCGACTGATAAGACCTAACTTTTTATAAACATGCTGGTAGATCACCAGTTTCTTAGGAAAACAAGTAGGTATATAATGCTCAGTACAGTTCTAGTGAACTAATGAGTCCGAAGTGAACGGAATTAGTAAACGAGTCGTTTCCGTTAATTGTAGTTATAGGTTTACCCACGCTCTGTCGCCATCTTATTATTACGGTACAAACGGAAGATATGTTATTGTTTCAGTCAAACTCGTCCCACTTTTTATATTATATGAGAACTAGTGATAGAACCCACATAATTTTTTTTTAAACAACTTGCTGATGTAACAAGCAGATGGCTCACCTGATGTTCAGTGGTTACTATAACAAAGTATTGCCTCGTAGATCACGCTCGTTAGGAACGTGCTTTATTATCCTATTTCGGACGAAGAGAAATCCAAATACACAAAAATCATAAAAATTGGTCCAGCCGGTATTGAGTCATAACTGGTATAGGGTACTAACACGACTTTCTTTTATACTTTCTTTCTTTTGTACATTAATAAATAAGAGAGTAATTTATGTACTTAAAAAAGATTATTATTACTTAATTATATTTATTTACTGACTTTATAAAAAAAAAGGTCAAACTACATCTAAACTATGTATATTCACACCCACAATCTTAAGATCAGAAGAGGTTTACCAGCACTAAATCACCAGTCCTCTCATAATAAACCAATAAAAAACAATTCCTCCCTTTCAAGATAAAATATGGCTGATATTATATGAGGGGGAGAGGGATTTACTTTATTGCTGGGTGCAACAGGTCGGGAGATGTCAGAAGTAAGTCGACCGAAGTGGGAACTCAGTTAAGAAGCCCCAGCCGCTTAGGGGATAAAAGCTTTTGTGCCTTTTTACATGTGCACGGTTACCGGAGGCGATATTTCTGCTGCGTAGTAGTAATAGTAATAGGTAATGTCGTTTTGGAGCACAGGTTTGGTAATATCAAAAGTGATGTCAACATTTTTATTCTACCATTTTTTATTTAAGTGTATAAAAATATACTCGACAAAAGAAGGATTATTATTGGTTATCAGTTACTAACCAAAATAATCCTTTTTTTGTAAACAATACAATATGACACACAACAAACATTGTTTGTTCTCGGTGAGAATGTTTTTATTTTTATCTAATTTGTATATTGTTGTGCAAGAATGTTAATAACAACTAAAATGTGCCGGCACATATTATAATGCGCGAAAAATACACAATTTAGTCTTACTAAGCAGAGTAAGGCAAGATCAGCAAGATATATGACTTCCTGTGGCTCTGCTTACATGAATCTGTTACACTAGATACTTGCTGTATACATGTGAAAAGTGACAAGACCTCGACAATGGACTTTTAGAGGTACTCACACGACACGTATTTTCCACATTGATGCCCGCGAAACTTAAAACAATAAAATGGTATAAAGTACGAGATAATATTTCACTAGCTAGTATAAGCTAATATTTCATTCTACACTACTCAGCAAAGTCTAGGAAACAAGGTTATTTTAGTGTATATTTTTAATGAAACTCTTGTTTTGTCTAAGGGGTTACATGTCAATAGAAGCCTAATTAATTCTTGATTTTAGTTATTTAACTAAATAATAAGCGTGCAAGTATAAAAATGAAGGTTTAGTAAGACAAATTAAAATAGTGCCTAAACCGAAAAAATCTGACTCAGAGTTAAAAAAATCGATACTTACACGACAAAAATCACAACACTTTATGCTAGCAAACTCCTATTCTGCTGCAACAAAGTTGAGTTTTCCTTCCTAATTTTGAAACGCTTCTGCTTTTTTGTTATATTTTTTTGAATTTCGAATAAGTTATTGAATCCTGTTCCAGCCTACATACTTTTAGTAACCAGTGTTTTTTTTATGACTTTTCATAAATAGGTAACCTTCGACCATTGCTATAGTACCTATGACGTAATACCGCAAAATCGCGCATGTGTATTGTTGTGTATGTAATCTTTGGTTTTTATTTATGTTTTAGAATTCATATTTGGAATCATTCAAAAAAGCCTAAAAATAAGGTTTCTTAAGAAGATTTTAAACC
The DNA here is from genome assembly GCA_947095575.1 of Electrophaes corylata. NCBI lineage: Eukaryota > Metazoa > Arthropoda > Insecta > Lepidoptera > Geometridae > Electrophaes > Electrophaes corylata. The sequence continues at coordinate 3,312,766 of OX352702.1, forward strand.
TGGCCAGTATTTTTTGAGTTTAAAAACTTTATACAAAATATTCCTATAGACTGTGTTGGTGCTTGTAGGTTGCTTGATCCCTATACTTTGTCGAGTAGTTTACTATAGATCCAATGAATGAATACGTATACAGCAATAAACCAGAAGCGAATATTACGATCATACTACTTTATTTTTTCCTATATAGTATAGATAGCTTTCAGTTTAAAGTATAAAGTCACAGTCCTAGGTTGATAAGATGCAGATAATTGAATCGTCTTCCATCCGCTCCCAGCGGACGCACGGGGTGATTGGGTATTACGAGATTACAGCAGGTACCTATTAAATCATCGAGGGTTGAATCGCATTGTTTCCAGATAGGAAATTGCTAAGAAGAGCTGTTTAGATTTCATTGACATGATATGCTTTGTAAATATTCTGGTTGTCATAAACTACTATTTGTTTATTTTTGAAAATATGATCGCGAAAATAAGTCGCGGGTGGGTTAGTTATTATGGTAATAAAGATTTATGACAACACGTGGTTATAACCGTACTCGAAAGGTTTTAAGCGTCACTGCCACTGCCCAGAGTCCAGGCATGATGAATGCGAAGGGTGCGAGCGACCCTTGATGAAGTGCCGCCAATCAATTAGCAACGAGGTATCGTAGCCGTCAAACTGAAGTGATTTTACCGATTCATCATTGTACTAACACATTGGTAGTAAAAATGAGTTCATATGAACTGAGTCTGATTACAGAGTTTAGATCGCCCTAAGATCTCCATGAATAAAGATTTTGAACTAACTCGGGTCAGTTAGTTCAAAATCTTCCGCGACTTCCATCGCGTTTTGAAATATTTTTTTTCGTTCTGGCTAAAATCCTGGTATAATCGCCTAGCCCTAGCGATTTCCGACAGCGTCCAAATACTACAGTTGGCACACACCCACATTATACAGAATAGTACATTATACCGTATTCCATACGTGACAGGTTGCAAGCCCATTGCCGTTGCTAGAATACTAACTTTTTTACGATATTTTTCGTCACCGTTTGAGAGCACTAGAAAAGAAAAGGTTATGAAACGCATTTTATACGCTAAATACATTTGCGAGGCAATATCGTCGAGGCCGAAGACAAGATCACATTTCGACGCGAATTGCTGTTTAATTAGATCAGTTGCCGATCGGATGACCTCCCCCCCTCCACCCTCCATTAGCTTATTACCCTCTCCCATTATTACGTTACTAATTTTCCTGCATCGAAGAGCTAACTTAGTTTCTATGCCAAAGGGCGTTCTGATAGTCAATTATGTCTCTTTGAAAGGGACGTTCAAAGCCAAGATCGGATGCAATTATCGTGTAGAGAAACTTTGCGTTGGGAAAAGTTTGCTGTGGACAGGATTTAAGGACGTGGCTTCTGATACGGCCAGCTCTGTATTTTAGGCTGTAATATATCAAAGGAAGTAAGTAGGTACTAAAGGACTCAGTATTGTTAACTCAGTGTTGTTGTTGTTGTTGCGACCGATGTGGCGCAGCGGGCGAATGTCCGCCTGCGACGCAGAGGTTGCGGGTTCGATTCCCGCCTTGGGATAAATGTTTGTACGATCTGCAAATATTTATTCCGGGTGTTCTGGGTATTTTCTATGTATAATAAAAAATATCTATGTATGTAATATAATATTGTATTAAGTATATCAGTCATCTAGTACCCATAACACAAGCTCTGCTTAGCTTGGGGCTAGATGATGCTGTGTGGATAGTCCGGCATTATTTATTTATTTATTTTAACTGCCAAGAACGATTTTGAGTTTTGCCATCCACCGTGATATTTACCATGGCTGGAGATTAAAGTAGATAGGCTATTCATTTATTTTCTATCGACTGACATCCCGTGATCTAAGAAGATTTGTTGTTGCAGGCCCTAGTAGACCAACGAAAAAATAGTAAGAAAATATATTATATAGACACCTCTAGACATTTTTATTAAAACATAGACTACTTATTAATAAAAAAAATACTAACAACCCGAGTAAGGACACAATTATTCTAAGCACCAGACTTAGTCCATAATTCTTAGTACCTTTAGTCTGTACTAATCAAGAAGGATCAAACCCTGGATCAAGCCACTGATTCAAAATGTATAATCTGTACGTTTCACATTTTGACATTTTTACTCAATCGATGATTTTGAACATGTTTTGAACTCAAGATTTTTTTACTATTTTTACTATATTTTTTTACTCTCAAAATAAGCTTTTCTTTATTTATTTCTGCCACAAATCAACCCAAAATGTCAAGCACCAGTAGCGTGGAAGAAGAAGAAACTGAGATCCTTTACCAAATAGAAGAACAGAGTTCTGGCGAAGATCCCCCGATGAGCGAGTGGTCCTCTCTCATAGTCGAAGTCGCTAACGAGAATTGGAAAAAGGTCCTTCATTCGCAAGGTCTCTATTCTCCAGGCAGTGAAGAAGTATGTACTAAGCAAATAACATTATCAGATAGCGATATTTTCAGGCATCCGTACTATAACTATCCAGCAGTGCATGACCCCGGAATTAAAAAAGCTATTTTAGGCCCTGAAAAACTAGTTATACATAGTGACGATGGCCAGTCCCTTTATCTAGCCCTATGTTTGGAAATGAACAGTTGTCCCGTCAGAATATTTCACAGAAACTTATTTGCAGACGACATCAACTTGAGCTACTATGGCGTGAACCCGAAAGGAGTGCGAGCGATGGCTATGGCTTTGCAGTACAATAAGTTCGTCAAAACCTTTAACCTCACTGATAACCATCTTACCGATGATGCTTGCTACCATTTAGGACAGATGCTAAACTCCAACGTGACTTTAAAAGAACTGAACTTATCAGGTTGTCGCATTGGACCCACAGGACTTCTCCGCTTGGGCGAAAAGTTACACGTGAACAAATCTTTAAACCTTTTGAATCTCGCTAGAAATAATATGGGAGAAGAAGGTGGGATATACTTTGCTAAGTTGGTAATGAACGGTATCACAGTCAGTCGTGTGAACTTAAGCAAAAATGAGTTAGGGAGACAGTCGGCTCTTGCAATATGTGAGGCTTTTGAACATAAGGACAACATTACCCATTTGGATCTTTCATTAAATAACTTCTTTCACTCTCAGTCGATTTCAAAACTCCTTGAACAAATGGCTCAAAGCAAAGTACTGATGGAGGTAAACCTCTCATGGAATGCACTGGAAAGTGAACGCGTAGCAGAAGCTATAAAATCTATGATGAAAATCCCCACGCTAACGGTTCTTGACCTTAGCAATAATCGATTTACTGGTGAAGCTATAGTGGTGATCATCGCAAAGCTTATGAGCGCTAAAAAGCTTGTCACTCTAGATCTGTCATACAATCCAATGACTCCGAACGATGCGTTTATTGCACTTGGAAAGATGTTGCGTCCTCGGGTCAAATTAGAAAACTTACTGATGGAGAATGTGTGGGTTAACAAACAGTTTATGGTTCTTCTGGATCGTGTGAAAATGATGAAATCCAGGAAAACTTTCGTTGTGACTTTCGGTGGAGTGCTTGAAAACTGGACCGTACTCGGTGCAGATGCTAGAGAGGTAGTCTTAAAAAGAGCGGATTACCTCTGTAGCTTAAATACCAAGAACAAAGTCGACGTGGCGCTGTACTTTTTAGCGTTGGCAAAAGAACGTTCAAAGCCAATTAGTACCAAGGAGATGATGGATCGACGCGATGCTGATTTAATACCTATAGATGATGGGCTGATTACTGAACTGGCCGTGGTCTTCCCAGGTCCGAAGTCAGCAAAACTTGATTCAATAAATTTGCAGGTTTTGTGTGAGTTCATGCATCGTATCTGGCCATCGAGGCAATTACCTCCGACCCCACCGCAGGAGCCTGAATTCGATTTGACTCCAGTAGGTACTGGTACCGGAACTTGAACCCAAAAAAGACTAGAAAAAAAACCAGTTTCACTCCTACTTGGTTTTTGGATCATTTACTTTTTGAACTGATTTTATTTTTAGTAATATATTTTGTAATGTTTTCTTTAGTGTTTATTTTTAATCATGTTTAATTTTTATAGTAAATATAATATGTACTTCATTTCTGAAAACTGTTGCTTTTTTCGAAGTCCTTTCCTCATCAACGTTAAAAAGTATTTGTTGGTGGGTTGTGGCTCCGGCAGCTGTGCTGAAGGTTTCTTGTGAATGTATGAGTGAAGGTTCATGCTCAAACAGGTGTGTTAAAGGTCTCCAGCTCCAGCGGATGTATGTGTAAAGATTTTTTTAGGAGACCATGTAACATAACTAGGTATAATTATACTAAGAACTCAAAATACATCAAGATAAGTAGTAACTGTTTACCTTTTAAATCATATCTTATTTAAAACAGTACAAATTTCTTGAAAACAAAATTAAATTTTCTCTAAATAACGTTATTTTGCTTTTAGAATAACTCTAGATAATCCATTCTAAAGAATAAATTCCGGCATTCTAGGATGAATAAAAAATGCCCGTTAATACAACGTCGGTCCACACACAACACAACGATCATTACCTATATTTATTTAGCGAGTCTCTAAATGGATTTTGGAAGCTAATTACGTTTTACATCTTGCACAAGGAAAATTAAGTCACTATTACGTTTACGCTAAGCATGTTTATCTTGATAAACGTGATTAGCTAAATAAAATTAAATCAGATTGTTGTGCAAGCGGGCCTGGATTGCAATTTTACATACCTATACATAAAAGTACTCTATGATCATTCTAAGACGAGAATTTATAAAAAAATACAAGTAACTGACAGATAATATATAAGGGCAGTATAGTCCTTAGACTAAGAACAGTATAGAGTATTCTGTGGACAGTATTTTGACAATTTTATTATTTTTTGCTTACAGATTACTTTTAGATAATTGTCTTGATTTTGTATGACTTACTCTATGTTTATATTTTATTTTATTTAGCTAGATAAAAGTTTTCTTTATTTGTTTTTCCTCTAAATCAATCCAAAATGTCTAGCAGCAGCAGTGAGGAAGAAGAAGAAACTGAGATCCTTTACCAAATAGAAGAACAGAGTTCTGGCGAAGATCCCCCGATGAGCGAGTGGTCCTCTCTCATAGTCGAAGTCGCTAACGAGAATTGGAAAAAGGTCCTTCATTCGCAAGGTCTCTATTCTCCGGGTAGCGGAGAAGTATGTGCCAAGTATATAACACAATCAGATAGCGACATTTTCAGGCATCCGTACTATAACTACCCGGCAGTGCATGACCCCGGTATTAGAGAAGCTATTTTAGGCCCTGAAAAACCAGTTATACATAGTGACGATGGCCAGTCTCTATATCTAGCCCTGTGTTTGGAAATGAACAGTTGTCCCGTCGGAATATTTCACAGAAACCTGTTTGCAGAGGATATCAACTTGAGCTACTATGGCGTGAACCCGAAAGGAGTGCGAGCGATGGCTATGGCTTTGCAGTACAATAAGTTCGTCAAAACCTTGAACCTCACTGATAACCACCTTACCGATGATGCTTGCTACCATTTAGGACAGATGCTAAACTCCAACGTGACTTTAAAAGAACTGAACTTATCAGGTTGTCGCATTGGACCCACAGGACTTCTTCGCTTGGGCGAAAAGTTACACGTGAACAAATCTTTAAACCTTTTGAATCTCGCTAGAAATAATATGGGAGAAGAAGGTGGGATATACTTTGCTAAGTTGGTAATGAACGGTATCACAGTAAGTCGTGTGAGCTTAAGCAAAAATGAGTTAGGGAGACAGTCGGCTCTTGCGATATGTGAAGCTTTTGAATATAAAAATAACATCAGTCATTTGGATCTTTCATTCAATAACTTCTTTCACTCTCAGTCGATTTCAAAACTGCTTGATCAAATGGCTCAAAGCAAAGTACTGATGGAGGTAAACCTCTCATGGAATGCATTGGAAAGTGAACGCGTTGCAGAAGCTATAAAATCTATGATGAAAATCCCCACGCTAACGGTTCTTGACCTTAGCAATAATCGATTTACTGGTGAAGCTATAGTGATAATCGTCGCAAAGCTTATAAGCGCTAAAAAGCTTGTCACTCTAGATCTGTCATACAATCCAATGACTCCGAACGATGCGTTTATTGCACTTGAAAAGATGTTGCGTCCTCGGGTCAAATTAGAAAACCTGCTGATGGAGAATGTGTGGGTTAACAAAAACTTTATGGTTCTTCTGGATCGTGTGAAAAGTATGAAATCCAGGAAAACCTTCGTTGTTACTTTCGGCGGAGTGCTTGAAAACTGGACCGTGGTCGGTGCTGATGCTAGGGAAGTTGTCTTAAGAAGAGCGGATTACCTCTGTAATTTAAGCAAAAAAAACAAAGTCGACGTGGCACTATACTTTTTGGCTTTGGCAAAAGAATGCCCGAAACCTATAAGTGTCAAGGATATGACAGATAGACGCGATGTTGATTTAATTCCTATAGATGATGAGCTGATTAATGAACTGGCCGTGGTCTTCCCTGGTCCGAAGTCAGCAAAACTTAAATCAATGAATTTGCAGGTTTTGTGTGAGTTTATGCAACGTATCTGGCCATCGAGACAGTTACCTCCGACCCCGCCACCGGAGCCTGAACCTGAAACAATCCCGGTACCGGAACCGGAACCCAAAATGGGCAAAAACAAAAAAGGAAAAAAATAATTTTATAATATCTGTTTGGATAATTTATTTTTACTGTTATATATTCGAGCTGTACCTTTAGTGAACACTTTATTTTATAATAATATTATTCTTTATAGTTTTATTTTAAATATTTGTTAACTTTATTTTGTATTTTTGTAAGTTCTATTATTGATTTTAATTCATATTTAATATATTTTACTTCTTAACCGTTTAGGTACTTTTTATTCCAAGTCCTTTCATCAACAATGGGCCTCTGAACAGATTGCGTGAAGCATTATAGAACTTCAAACGAGTCTAATTTGCTTGGTTTCCGGAACGCCTGCGCTGGCCACGCGCCCGCCACAGGCGAGTCATTTCCGCTATCACGTCTTTCTCTTGTCACTGACAACGTTAGAAATATAAATAAAAAATATGGACCCTTATATTCTATCCGCATTTCTATCACGAGACTGCTGCAGAAATGAATGCCAGTGATTATGTTCATTCTGAGTTGTTAAGGCTTGGTCGCGAGGAACTGACAACCTATATTCTCCTAGTCATTAGACTATTTTAAGAAATTTTAAGTGATCACTTTGAGTGATGGATACAACTCTTTTTGACTTTGACTTAACTCACTCCCACCGGGTGGATTAGATTAATAGAATAGCTTCGCGTATAACTAAATGCACAACGTATTAGAAAATGAAAGATATATGAAATAGGCACACGGCGACGCGAGAGTTACCCCAGTAGGTAGTAAGTAGGTAAAAAAAGTAAAAAATATTAATTTATTGGGAGGAGGGATTTTCTATTATGTCGTTCATGTAATTTATGTCGTTCGTTTATTATGTCTAAGCATCATAAAACAAAACACTGTCTTACAACACAAAAACGCCAGTTTTTTATCCGTTCTGTGTGCTATACCTACGAGTATGTCAAATAAATATATTTTCTTTTTATTCTCGCAAAATTTTTCAGGGTATTTTTGTCTTAGTACGTAAGTACTAAGAAAAGAATTTCCAAAATTTTACCCGTAAACAACGAGGGCTCAACGAGTTTCATCGAGGGTTGAAGTTTTCATGAAAATAATTTCACGCAAGCGAAATCACACGTGTTTCGCTAGTTACGGATAAACCTTCACAGACCTTCACAATGCATTCAATTACACATGCACATTGCACAGTAGAGCTCAATTAGAGACTCCTGGCGCCCTTGTAAGCTCTTGAGTACCCTCAAGACGATTGTGAACCGTCTATTATGGTTCAAGAGGAGCTGTGAGGCTGGGCGCAATCAACGGAGCCGGAATTTCACGGTGTAAATATTTCACAGCTTCGAAATAGTACACAGGAACTAGCTATAACGCACGCTATTTTGTCCGTGTGAAGTTATTTTCAAACAAACTTCAACCCCGCTGTATCCATTTGGGGGTTACATTTCGGAATTTGTTTTAGTAAGTTTAACTCTCACCGAAATGAAGATACTCTGAAAATGTCAAGTCTCTACAACTGAGCGTATTTAGTAATACTTAATCATGATAGGTTGCAGCCGGAAAGAATACTATTTTATTTTACAAAAATACACCTAAATTTTTCCCCCATATTTTCTCATAACACACGATACAAGATCGGCACCGTGAAATGCCGAAATTTAAGCATTTGGAGATTCCAACGCCTAGTACTTATCGAGTTGCCGCCTACCAGACATTTAGTACATTGACTAATGGGTCTATCAGCCCAAAGGCTGGTAAGTCTCACAGTCAGCAGAGTTTTATAAGCCAAGTATATGCGAGGTTGTTTTCCCATCGAGTTCACTGTTGAAACCAATGTAAATCGTTTAGTAGTAGTAGAGCTCTTAGTGAAGGGCTCAGGGGAAGTAATACCACCCTGCTAATTTCTGTCACCAAGCAGCTAGCTGTGTTCCGGTTTGAAGGGTGTGGGTGCTGGTGAAATTACATGAGGCCTAACATCTGTATGCTTCAGGTTGATAGACGTATGACAGTGTATCATAGGGCAAGTTTCTAACGACCAGGCGATGCTTTGTCATAGGTGATTTTAACCACTTAACATCAGTTGAGCCATTTGTTTCTTCGACTAGTAAGTCGTAAAAAAAATCGAAGCTAAATGACGGGAGTAAGACACTTTGGGTTCCTCTATGTTCACGTTGCAAAATCTTGCTCTTGCCCGTGCAAAATGACGAGAGACGACGCGACGCTTTGTAATTAGGGAGGCAAGTGGCACTTAGCGCCTCTCGTAGTGCCGCGGTGTAAGCCATCAAGTCTCTACCGCAACGCAACGTAGATGCATAATGCACATCGAGAAAATACATTACTTGCGTCTAACAGTCGCCTGCAAAAATTACGTAATTACTTTGCAGTAGGACAATGCTTTTTCATACATATGAATTAGTTTTTATGATACTTACTTTACAGTTGCTCCAAATAAGTTTTTAAAAAAGTTTCGATGAAATCCTAAGCATGACCATAGTAGTAAAAAAACCCTTTCTGTTGCTTGGAAACCTTATTTAGTTGTATGAGTAATGAAATCCCTCCATCACGAGGTGAGGGTACTAAAATGTAGACCTACATCTATTGGCGGATTTATTGTGGCTGATGACGACAACGACGAGACAATGAGAATCAGATTGAAATATTTCACTTTGTTCATTTGTTTTACACCATTGGGAAAAGCCCAAAATGTTGTTAATACTATGTTAGTAGCTAGACAGCAGAACTTACCTCCTCCATTCTTGTAGCAGAGATAAGGGAACCTCCACACATTGGCGAGGTCCACCGCGAAGCCGATCACGGAGAGCAAGAAGTCCACCTTCTTGCCCCATGTCTCGCGCTCGGCGACGGCCGGCGTCACGCTCTTCACTGCCATTCTACACCACACGAAGCCGCCACGACCTGCTGAAATATTTAACTTTGTACACGTCCATTGAAGGTAATTTTGAACGAAGGTAGATTCCAAAGAAACCTGCCTGAAATTCCTCTCAGTTGCTTAGGCCGTGGTTCAAGCTCTCTGATTTTTACTGGCAAGAGCAAACGCCGCAATTTGAACTGCAGGTTAATTCGTTTGATTGATTACCCAATGTTACGTTTTTGACTGAGATTTACTGGCATTATGCGCCGTCAAAAGGAGCCGCCTTGTCTAACAAGGAGAGTGTTAGTGCCGAGATTATGCATGCGATTATCGAATGCTTTTCGCATTCCCAGAGCGATGTTGCACGCACGAGTTGTTGATACAAGGCAAGTTTATTATATTATCCATCTTAGATTGGGGCTAGGTGATGTTGTGTAAAAATGTCCACAAATGTTTATTATTATCTTCGAGGAGAGAACTCTCCTCATCTAAACGACGCTTTGACGACTTGAATGACATTCAAAAGACCAAGAAACCAGTAAAAGAAATGAATCGTAGAAAAAGAAAACCCATGATTTTTGCGTACGCTTATTGGCATGATAGGTATCATGTATGTATCAAGTACGAAAATTAAAGAGTTAAAATTTGGTGTTAATTTTTGTTCCTAGTTACGTAACCTATAAATTAACGCCAACTGTAACATTATTTAGCTTCTTTACGTAGTAGATATACCTACAAAAATCTTCCCGATTACATGTCACACATTAATTTCAATATGGATACAGTTCACGAAGTTAAATGAGAAAACTATCCTCGATACCCAAGTAATTGAATCGCCGCTCAACAGCTCTCCGTTACGTAAAATCCAATTTGTCTACTAGTGTTGAGCTGTGAGCCTGTGACGTGGTTTTTCGAGGCGCATGCTGGCTGGACTGGACGTGACAGCCACTCGGCGTGACCGCCCGATTTGAGGGCCGGCAGTTAGGGCTGGCACGTATTTGGTTTTACTGATTTAAGGCCATACCTAATAGAATTTGTCAAAGATTTCATAATTTATCTTCTTTACAAAACATCATACTTATAAACGTTACTCAAATATAAATATGACATTACTAGATAAGCAATGCTTAATTATTGTGTCAACACAGAAAATACATGTTGAATTTGTTTTTGAATCTGTTTGTTGTTGTTGCTAACTAAGCCACAGGTTTCCTCACGATGTTTTTCTTCACCGTATGGACTGACTATGCTATGAGGATGGAATAGGTGCTGGGCAAGCCTACTTCATCTTAAATCCTATCTCCTGGCAATACAACGTCCCGTTAATAGAGGCACGATTGAAAAAGTCACATCTGAAACTGTACAAATCATCTACAACAGATGCAAAGGTTTGTTTAAACATTGTCAGGGCTAGGTTTAACCCATGTTTAACTCTATGCATTGTTTATAAGTATGATGCTGCGTAGTAGGTAAAAGTAGATGATAGATAGAGAGACAGATTTATTCAGTCCACCACAAAAATTAAACAGTGCATAATATTTAAGCAATCAACTTATTACTTAACAAGCGGCCCGTCCCGGCTTCGCACGGGTTTTATTAAGGATCTCAATTTTTTTTTAATTATAATATAGCCTATGTCACCCGTGGATAATGTAGCTTCCCGACGGTGAAAGAATTTATAAAATCGGTCCAGTAGTTTCGGAGCCTATTCAATGCAAACAAACAATCAAATCTTTCCTCTTTATAATATTATTAGCATAGACCATGGATAACATGATATAAAAAAAGATAAGGTATAAAGCTTACGGCAACTTCATACTACAGTACCCAATATATGTATGTACCTACCTATTCGTGTTTCATATCCTATATTTGTTGATGATTGTGTCTCAAACACGGCACTACCTAAGTAAGTATTTGGATAAAATTTCTAAAAAAAAAAATTTTTTTAGAAAAAAAACCTAGGCTCCTATTATATGTATAAGCCCACGTCCAAGTTATTTAAGCATTAAAATAATATTTCCTTCTAGAATAGTAAAAGTACCGTGAGGGATTATTTGCCATATAAATTTCGATCCTTCCATCGTTGGCGTTGATAACCCTAGTGATCAAACCCATTTAATTTTGTCACTTCATCGATGTGGTCAGAGAGGTCACGTGACAGATTGGTTAATGGGAATTTAATTATAGGGTTGGAAATTAAATAGTTCCACGATCAGTGGTGTATGTTTTAAAGATATTTTTGTTCACTCTTAAAAATCTACCATCTCAACAGTTATAGAGTTAGTTAGAAGCAATGTTTTATAATTGGGGTTTTGAATTTTTTTTTTTTTGCGGTAAATGGAAAGATCACATATAAGTTTTATAACAAAACTAGTTTTTTTCTAAATTTTCTAAATTTTTAATTGTTTATTATTAATTGAATTTTTTTTATTAAGTTTTTTGCATTAAATATCAACATTATTAATAATAATGTTTTAAAATACATAAAAAAATCAATAATTTTTTTTTTCAAAACCCCAATTAGTAGGTACTAGCGACTCGTCCCGGCTTCACACGGGTTTTAGTAAGACACAAAACAAATATCTATGTTCATCACACAAATGTTTGTTGTCGGCGGGGGTCGAACCCACAACCTACAGCACAGAATGCAAAGCTACTACTAACTGAGCTGTGAAGCTAGTCTAGTATAGTATCACAAGTACAAATTCTAGGCTTGGTCGCGAGGAACTGGCGCTTAGATTCACCTAGATTTAAGACGTTTCAAGATGATCCCTGCGGATATTACTGAATAAATGATTTTTGACTTTGACTTTGACTTTGACAAATACATAAATTTATAACGTAGTAGTAGTTTTAGTGGTAGTAGAGCTCTTAGTGGAGGACTCGTCCGGGGAAGTACTACCATCACGCCTATTCTTACCGCCAAGCAGCTTGCTGTGTTCCGCTTTGAAGGGTGTAGGTGCCGGTGTAATTACAGGCACACAAAGCTTAACACTAGTAAAGCTCAGGTTGAAAGACGCAGAGTAGTGCATCGTAAAGGCACGTTTATAATGAACGTGACCGGCGAGGTAATGCTCTGTTATAGGTAATGGTTACCACTTAACATCAGGTGGGCCATCGGTTTGTACAATTAAAAACCACATAAAAAATGCAATGACATCGTTTTCGATACATAGTTATTTACGAACAGCGAATAAAAATTTAATCTGAGACTTTCAAAATGCTTGCTAGGGCCGTGGTATCGTAGCAGTCGGCGTAGCTGTCCGCTACAAACTTGCTACGACGTAGCATTAAAACATGATATTTTAACATACATCCCTACTATTAATAATGTCGGCGTAATCACGAACCATATATACCATGTTTTGTCTTTCTCGATCTAATTCGAAACTTCCTATCGATACAAAAGACAAAACACGGTGCAACTTTGAAACACCGTGTTTATCAGTACCATGTTTAAACTTGAAGCTTTACTAGCACATTTGAATGAAATACGTTGTTCTACGAAAAATCGTAGCATATTGACCCACCAGATACTAAGCAGTTCTACCTTGATCAATCGCACTATCTCACAAAGACGTTTGTAATAAGGTTTGTCACGGACATGAGCCAATCACGGAGAGTATTGCATAGATTTTACACTCTGGAGGTCTTAATAAATTCCCATGCGAACCGAGGTAAGTAGCAATACCAAAATAAATCCAAAATAAAGTAAATTTTCACCATCATCTAGCCCCAAGCTAGGCAGAGCTTGTGTTATGGGTAGGTACTAGATGACTGATATACTTAATACAATCATTGCACACATTGATATTTTTTATTATACATAGAAAATACCCAGAACACCCGAAATAAATATTTGCAGATCGTACAAACATTTATCCCAAGGCAGGAATCGAACCCGCAACCTCCTCCATCGCAGGCGGACATTCACCCGCTGCGCCACATCGTTCAAATATCTATTAGTACTTTGGCTGTAATTATGTAAGTCAGTGGATGAAGGTTGGAACGTAATTTTTTCATTATTTATTTACCTAAGCCTTCAGAACCTATCTGTTAAATTATTTGTAGCACACGATTAAAAACAATTAAAAAAGTTTTGATTGATAATATATATATATCCGATTCGCACACGTTTTAATCAAAGTACGGTATAACAAAACAAGTGGGTAATTATAGCTTTGATTCATTAATCAATCGAGTGGGTAATTGTAGCTTTGATTCATTCATCAATCGGGATTGTAACTTATCACGTATGGAATACTAATTACGCAAAATATTTATGCCGAATGTAGTATTTGAACGTATCTTTGACGCTTAGAAATATATAGGTAGGTATGCCGAATGTAGTATTTAGACGTATCTCTGACCCTTAGAAATCCTCAAAGAATATTGAGTTGATTTTATTGGTACTAAGAAATCTAAGGCGATATCTACCGAAGGGATAAAATCCTGAGACTGTTTTTCTAGTTATCAGAAATAGCATAACGACATAAAATAAAAAACAATTTAGAAGTATAAGGTAGAGTATACTCACGTGCGGCTCGGCGGGCGCAGAAGTCGCGGCATGTCTGGGCTGCGCGGCGCCTCAGCCAGAGTGACGCTGGAGCCTGCCACACTGGGCGGAGCGATGCTGTGACCATGCCACGCCCACCGCACCGCTGCCTGTCTGAAGGTACTTAAATTATGCTGGACTTTTTAAACAACTTCGACAGACCAAGCAGGCAACATGATAAACAGCCTCGCGGGTCACGCAGGCACTGCCCAGCTTCTATCGACCTGTGCCTGTAATTTTATGTGTTTGTTCTAAAATAAATAAGAAAACAATAAAAATCAATACCAACTATAAAAATGGGTTGTCCTGACTGACATAATAACAACGCATTCTCTAAACTATTAGTCAGAATCTTGAAATTTTTAGGTATATCCGTCTTGGTGCGTAGAGGTGTACTAAAAAGGAATTCCCGAAATTCAATCCAAAAATGGGTACAGTGGGGGTTTAGTTTGAATTAAAATAAATTCACACGAGCGAAGTCGCGCGCGTTTTGCTACAATAGTATAGTTTTAGTCTTGCAAGATGGCTTTATTGAATACTAGCAGCCCGTCCGGGCTTCGCGCGGGTTTAGTAAGGATCCCCATTTTTTTTTTAAAGAATAATAATAGCCTATGTCACCCGGGGATCGTGTAGCTTCACAACGGTGAAAGAACTTTTCAAATCGGTCCTTAGTTTCGGAGCCATTCAATGCAAACAAACAAATAATCAAACGTTTCCTGTTTATAATATTAGTATAGAAAAACAATTTGACTTTTGTCAAAACCCGGCATTATAATTTTTAGACAGACGTTCAACGTACTTGGGTATTTCAAATTCTTTCTTATTGTATTGTCAGTGAAAAAATATTTCTCAATGTAAGTACTTATTTGTTTATTTATTTTTCTTTTTTGGCTTCAATCTCACATGATCGTATTAAAATTGAAATACCCGATGTACAAGTGCAGTGGAATCATAGGTTGTAAGTGTGACCACGCGGACAAAGTCGCGAGAACTCCATTAGGTTTAAATAAAACAATTAGTGGTAGGCGTGGCTTCTGCCTGACACGTCCACTGTCACATGAAAGCGATGCCCCGCCTACGCTCTCAACAATCTCTGATCCTATAATAATATTGCGAATCGGTAAGTGAGTCAGGCACTAAAGTACCTACCCTACTACTACATAAATCACAGCCTCAATCTTCAAGACCTAGGTATAACTGGTGAAGTTTAATGTATAGTTATTCTGGAACAAATTTTGCGACTTGAACGTTTTATCTGATCCTGGCTGATAATGATCTACCTATTCGTTTAGTTGTATCACTGTGCTTGTCACTTGACGTCAGAGCAATGCTAGTGATAAACACTCAAATCAGAACCATAATGGTTTGTCGGGAATGGACTGGCTTCACAACAGTCAGTAGTAGGTACCTAGTGCCTTCTGTGCTATAAGCTGTGGGTTCGATTCCTACCGAGGACAAGCAATTGTGTTATGAATGAACATAGATGGTTGTTCTCTGTCTGGGTGTTATATTGTATTCTAAGTATGTATTTATAAAAAAAAACGTGTCTATGTATTCTATCCGTCATCTGGCCATATACTGCCTTTCTACATCCTCCTCGCGTCGTACTCCTCACTGCTGAGGGTCGTGACCCCCTCCATGGATCACTTTTTCGTGGACGATTTTCCGCCATCTCGATCTGTCGCCGGCAACCTGTAGTGCTTCATGCACTTTTAGGTCGAGTGAAGCGCGAATCTGGTCGGACCAACGTATTGGGCTCCGGCCTCGTGACCTCTTGCCTTCGATTTTGCCTTTCTACATACCTACTGTTATCTTTTATGTGCAATAAAGTTTTAATATCTATCTATTTATTTTAGAATTAAACTCAACTTTTTTAAAACCTACCTACCTAAACATTACGAAGTCAAAGTCTGAAATAACTTTTTTAAAGTAAAACAGACATCGCACACTGAGAGCCGCTATCTTTCTACCTATAGTAAGGACTTGCAGTTAGAAAACAGAGTTATTTTAGTAATAGGTAAGTAAGTATATTTTGTGTATTATTTTACACAAAATATACTTACTTACCTAAAAAAAATAAGTGAATAAAATAAGTTCTTAAGTGCTTACATAAATAAATATTACTGTACCTAGGCAAGTTTTACTTAGAACAATACATATCTCGTCAACTTATTTAATTAAAAAAAATTGCAAGTCGTATAGAAAAGGCTCTTCGCCTCAGATGTCTTCCTTAGATGTGTCTATCAAAATGTTTAGCCATACCTACCTACTTATGTGAGTTTTATAATTCTTATACACATAGAAATTCGTTTATTTGAGACTAGAATAAATAAACATTACATAAAGTACAGAAAAAAAAATAGCTTAGACTTGATTCCCCACACATCACCAACTTACTGCAGTTCTACCAACTTGCAACTTAGGTACCTACCCCACTTACTTATTGAAGTCATTTTAAAATTTTCATTGTGCCTGAAATTTGAGATAAAACATGGTACTTACGTCGGTAAGTAAAAGCATATAAAGAAAAGTATTTTGCTAACCCTAACATGTATATACCTACCTAGCTACCTTTTGTAACAATTGTTAGTGGTAAGTACTTACAGTATCATTCAGTACCTAGCTAAGTAGGTACCATCCCACCAGCCTAGTGGACTCAACATTATCCACAACGTGAAGCTGATCCGCTGCGCACTTTCTTTGAGCCTTTTATATAGGTAATTTAACATCATGGCTGTCAAACTAAAGCATTGAGCGCATCATTTTTTTTCCTAATCCCAGTGTAACGAGAAATCTATCCATATACGACTGATGTGGCGCGGCGGGCGAATGTCCGCTTGCGGCGCAGGAGGTTGCGGGTTCGATTCCCGCCTCGGAATAAATGTTTGTACGATCTGCAAATATTTATTCCGGGTGTTCTGGGTGTTTTCTATGTATAATAAAAAATATGTAAGGTATTGTATTAAGTATATCAGTCATCTAGTACCCATAACACAAGCTCTGCTTAGCTTGGGGCTAGATGATGCTGTGTGGACTGTCTAGCCTTATTTATTTATTTATACCTACATGCTAATTATAAGAATAAGGCTGTATTTGTCTTAATGCATAGGAGTAGGAGTAATAATAGTACTTAGAAAGGAGTTCCTGAAATTCAGACCTAAGCGGTGCTATGGGGGCTGAAGTTTGCATGAAAATACTCGTAGTTACACGCTGTCGAAGTAGTGTGCGTATCCACTAGTAAAAAATATAAAGGTGAAATTATACTCCGGAATATATTTTAGTCCATTAGATTCTACCAAGTCCTACTAGGTTTTGTAGTCCAGCAACATTTTGTGTTATGCTTCTGGCAGCTTTTTAATCTGATTGGCCCATGGTAGCCATTTTACTTTTACGTTAACCAACCGTAGACCTCCAAGCAAGCACTCAATTCTCTCTCAATCAAGCTGTGTAAAAATGTCGTCATAGGTGTAAATATTTTTTATTTGTAAACTGATTTTACTGTGTCAGCGCGGGTTGCATTACGTACAAAATCTATAATATAATACCTATTCGGTTGTTACATTGATTCAACGGCAAACAGGTATTCATTTCGTTTAAATCGATTAATTTACTTTCCCTTTCTGCTCAGATGATTTTTGCCCAATGTTTTTTTGTATTTGTAAATAAAAACATTGGGGTTAAATTGGGCACTTTAAATAAGTTTACTTGTAGCCACATTTATTTGTAAGTGGGTTTCTATCCGTAGCAGTTTATTTGTGTTGCGATTCAAATCATAATTTCTACGGAACCTACTTTTTCGCATCGAAAATGTATATCGCAGTATCGTCTTAGAGTTGAGAGCAACTTTGTCATTTTTGATACAGTATGGGAGACGAAATGGACCCTTGCGAATGCCTGTGGAACCACGAGTTGGCTATGCGCCGTCTGATCTCGCTGGTAAGTAAATATCTAAAATGACCTTGCTTAGTTAGTGGGTGTTTTCCACGTACGCAGTACCTACATATAATAAAATAATTATATGGTCAACTGAATTTCAATCTCACCGAATTACCTAACTCACGCCTCAGGGTATTATTCAACAAGTACCTACCTACCCCAGACTACCAGCTAATCAAACACCTTTAATATAAGACACTAAAGTTTTTGACTATATAGGTAACTGTCTTTTTGTATTATATTTATCAACAAGGAAAATGCTCAACAAAACCAGTTTATTATATCTGTAGGTTGATGTATGTATTTATTTACCTACCTATTTAGCTTCCATTAAAATTTTGTAATACTAAGTAAGTCCCTGTGTTGTGAGTATCAGTCAATAACAGTACCTACCTAGATACTACAACATCTACAGAGGGAAACAATTGTGCATTTCTTGGTCACAGCTGACTCATTTGCTGCTAATCAACTGCTGGACATAGGTTTCCCCTATACATTTCCAGTTCATATAGACAGGAGAGTTCTTAAAAATGCTGCTACCCATTTTCTGGTGTATTCCCGAGGGCTCCTATTATTTACCTGGACCCCATACAACTATACTCTGTTGAAGCCACCTATAAAAAAATATAATATTAATGATAATATGACTGAAAGTCTTGTTGAATGGTAACTTTTTGTTGATGCAGAAAAGTTTTTTGTTATCAGGGTAAACTGTATGCCTATTAACCGCCTATATACATGCATGTAGATTGGCAATCAGTTGCTTACAATTTGAACATTCATGAAAAACAATGACTGGTTATATGATGTTTCATGTATGGAAAATTCCATTTATAGTGTAATCTCTAAATAAGCACCAGTGGTCTAGTGGGAGTGACCCCACCTTCTGATCCTAAGGTTTGAATCCAGTTGTGCACCAATGGATTTCTCAGTAAACTTTTTTTTTATGCATAATGCCTAAAAAGTTAAATTTTTGTTATTACCTACCTAACATTAATCTATGAATTTATACCATTATTATTTCCGTTATATTATTTTAAGTGTTTAATACTTACCTGTGTTAGCTGTGGTTGCCTTAAGCGGATAAGCACAAGGCGGGACATTGTTTTGTGTGTTATTTCTTGGCAATCTTTACTTACTTACTTACTCCGTTGGCTCAACGACCCAAAGTGAGTCTTGGCCTCCGATAAGAGCGCTCGCCATTTTTCCCTGTCAATCTTGGCAATCTTTAATAAAATAAATGCCAGTGCTCTCAAACTGTGAAGGAAACCAGTTAGTATTCTAGAAACATCTTGGCTTGCAACCTGTCACATATGGAATACTAACTACTGCAAGATGTGGATATGTACCAAATTTACTATTTGAAAGTACCTCCAACTACTAATAGGTGTGAGGGGATATCTACCAGGCCTGAGGATTAAGGTCGTAAAGCTATTTCATTTTTACTAATAGATTTTGTGAAAACTCAAATAATATGATAAAATATTGAAAACTCTGAGATATACCTATGCATAGAGCAGCAAACTATGCAGGCGTTGGCCCTATAGGTTTTGGTCAATGTTTATTTATAAAATTACTTTTATATAGAGATACAACTACTGCCTGCCCTGCTCTGGCTTCACACAAGAAACAAAACCTTCTCCGGGATATCTATATGTAAAAACCAAAGTAAAAAATAGTACCTACTCCAAGATTACCCTGTGACCCGTAACATCAGACAATCAGAAGTGCCCTCACCAGGTCTACCATTTTAGCTTGACTCAATGATTTTCAATCAAGTATCAGTTAACATTAAAATAATCGGAAACTTTTAATCAGTTCTTGTTGCTGTACAGGCAACATAGTATTCTGACAAATAACACTTTGCAAGTGAAAGTTTTAATTGGTTTTGCTCTACTTTCATACTGAGCACTTAAATCTTCAATACCAAAATGTACTTCTATAGTATAATACGCCTTTGTTGTTAACTAGTGTTGAAGCATATTAAACCAGAAAATAACTAAATAACCTTGACTTTTTCATATCAACAGGCATAAATTGAATCATTTGTGCAAAAGAAGCAAGACATTGATACTAATTACTAATTAGGTTTTATTGTAATCTATCTATCTTTCTAAATTATAATAAAACTGTATAGGTCGAAAAGACTTAATAGGACTTTAAATAAAAGGCAAAAAGACGAAATCTACTTCTAATAAAGTTTGCATGTTTTTATACGCATCACGCAAAAACTCCTGAAGAGGTATTGATGCGATTTACAAAATTAGTTAGCTTATAGTCTAACTTAACTTAGTATGGGGTTCATTGAGCTATCATCCCTAAATGCAGGTGTAAAAAGGGATGAAGCTTTGTATGAAAAATGTAAAGAATACTGAAGACGCGAGTGGGTCAGCTAGTCTACACGATAATATTATAAAGTTGGGAAGCTACACTATCCCCGGGTGACATAGGCTATAATTATATTTTTAAAAACATTATGGATCCTTACTTAAACCCGTGCGAAGCCGGGACGGGCCGCTAGTTTAAAGTATAATAGATGAAGGAGGGGATGGAAGACGTCCTTGAAACTACTCAAGTAACTTAAAACTTAATAGAACCTTTAAAGTGGTTTCACTGCAAGGGGTAATCGATAAATACATTAAGAATAACAAACATTTCCTCGAAAATTTGTTTTTTATATAAAAAATTGTCTACAGATTCCCTACATACCTTACGTGTCTTGAGCCATGTTATGAAAAACATACCTACTTTGTTTATAAACAGCATTTGTAGTTTGGTGAACAAGTCCAAGTAGAATATCACTTTTGTCCAATATTTACCAATTTCTTTTCAATCTCTGTACATGAATGCCAGCTTAACATAATTTTATTTTGTTTTAACCACCAAGGATAAAACATTTGTGTGAACACATTGACCTACAAGTTATGAACTTCATAGATAATTTCTTCTCTGACTGCGTGTTTTAAATGATTATACACTAATATTATTATTGACTGGTCTCACAGCTGTACTGCTGCACTCTGCACTGAAGGTTATGGGTTCGATCTCCAGCATGAACAAACATTTGGATTTTATTAAAAAAAGTTTATTTTTGGACATTGATATCTGTCTAGAGTCTATTACAGAATCTATCTTTATTCACAGAAAAAAGTATTGTATGATGTATTCTACTAGCTATCAGCTTTGCGGGCTACCTGCTAATTGCTGGGAATAAAGATTCCTAAATGCCAACCATAAAACGTAGCGTAGCGATGAACCAACGACATTCTTAAGATCGTGGGAAGTCGCTAGATATGGAAAGGGCTTAAAAGGCCTATGTCCAGCAGTAAACTTCTTTAAGCTGATTATGAATACTGCGTACTGATCACCTTTCTTTCACCAGCTTCGCCAAAGTCAGACTTACTGCACGGACGGCGAGTGCCTCGATGATCCGAGTCTGCCGCAACCCGAGTCCGCCGGGAACAGTTTCATCACGATGTTTATCATGATGGCTCTAGCTGTGCTGATGTACGCAATGCGCCCGCGACGCACGCAGATTGAGGATGTGGCCAAGCCGAGTGCGGCCAACTCTCAGGTAATTTAAGTAATAAGGATTACCTGTCTTTGATATCCATAGTACGTGACGATATTTAACTTAGAAAAAAACTTTATGATGTTTATCATGATAAGCTCAGACTCGGCTGTCTACTACTCGTGTCAATATATTATTATTATTATTAGGTCCTAACCGATTTCGGCTACGGCGACTGTGTAGTGAACAGGCATTTCAACTCAATAATGTGTGAGGGCTTCGATGTTCTGCCCTCTGATGCGCTCTCATGTGGCTGGTGTACCCAAGTTTGTTAACAAAGGTACGAGCGCATTTAGGACACGTCAGTACCCCACCAATGTAGTGGTAGGATATGGCCTCTGGTGGTCTGGCCTTCAATTTATGCGGACGCAACGTATGCAGAGGAAGCCAAAATATTTTCGTTGTAGTCGACCATTCCATCTGTGCAAACAGCGGTGGTACTTATCACTGACTCGAATTTGTATTTTATTTTTACAATTGAACATTATGCTTGAATTTGGACGTAGAGTGGAATTATCACCGAACGTTTGTATGTGAGAACGAGAGTATGGTGGCCGGTAGCCTTGGCTTGACTTATAACCAAACATTCTAAGTACAATGTCAAAAATATCCTGCAAATAAGCACCCACACAGGAACGGCAGGGTGCATTGTGTACGTTCGTACCTAACGTACAGTACGTGCATTGTATAGAGATTACTTTGTTGATTGGCGGAAGATGGCAATCATGCAGAGTCAATTTCCATGCATACCTACATTTTAAGTCAGTGGTTTCAGTGCAGCGATAACGATGTATTCATTCTATATTATATATTCTCACATCAAGCAAACAAACATCTGAAAACCATTATTTTGGGCCCCCTTCAGAAACAGAGATTCAAATCATTATAGGAAAATCCTTATCAAAACCTTGCTAAACCTACTACTAAATAAAACTGTCGCTTTAAGTAGGTAATCACGCCGTGTTACGCAAAGATGCAGTTCAACCATGCCTCTTATCTAAACTGGTGACTACAAAGTGGAATAATTTGCTTGTTATCGTCTAGTTCAGTTAACTGCCTGAATTGGGTCATAAATTTTTACATCGTTCTATCATGAATTTGTCAATCTCGGTATGAATTATCGAATTAAAACGATTTTTTAAGTCATTGCTGATGGAACAAGCAAACGGCCCACCTGATGCTAAGTGGTTACCATCACCTATAACAAAGCATTGCCTTGTAGGTTACGATCCTTAAGAATGTGCACTACAATGCACTTGTTATAAATATGCAGTTATTGTTTTATACATCGGGGCATGACTCCTTTCGCGAAATTTCTTGTCCATCACCGTCCTCAAAAACCACGCTCTGTATATTTGACACGACAAACTTGTTTATTTACCAAATTATTGTTTTGTTTTTACATAACGAAGCTTGTCTGAGCTCGTTATCAATAGTGGGTTTTTCAATATTCTTGACCTCTAAAGCACTCGGGGTGACCATCAAATTGTATAAATTAATATTGATTTATTTGATAAAAATTGCGAGTGTTGCAACGCCCGGGCCATTGTAACGGTTGGTGATATTTGGACAAAATTTTAGTTACGTATAGAAGTCTCTCAGAATATCTTATCAATGGCTAATGACAAACAGTGTCAAAACGCATTTTAAGCAATAGTTTAGTGTCGATGTCTAAAAAAATAATTTGGCTCAGATGCAGAACCGAAACTAGAACTGGCAAAAAAACTGGTTTATACTAGTTTTTTGTTCGGTATTGGGCATGTTCGGCAGGTTTACCAAACATTCGTATTAATTCGGCCGATTATACAACAAAAATGCCGAACTGTCTGCCGAACATGCTTTAACTACATATAACAAAATTAGGCGCATTTCATATTATTATTACCTACCTACCTAATAAGCCAAACATTTGCGCGATGCACATAACTTGTTTGTTCTCTGTCTGTCTGTTGAATTATAATAATGCTGGACAAATACGAGATCCAAATATGAGATGGCAAAAGATATATCCACAAATATTTATCAATATTAAGGCGTTACTGACTGAGACACTATTTTATACTTTTGCAAATCAGTATAGTTTCACATGTTCTCTGTTCCTTGGTACTTTAGTAATTAATATTTGTATTGTATTTGTCATGGTCGACAATGGTCTTATGGACATTGCGGTCGTACTTGTCGGTCACGTACCTATAGGCCTTATAAGTTATGAACGTCGACCGGAGACCCTATTTAAATCATCTTCTTAGGCTAATACTAAGTAAGTTAGTAATATTTGTAAGGAAGTATTTATAATTGTATTTTTTTTGTTTCAGGACCGCGACGGAGCTCCACCTACGCCGCCAAGACTCTAACTCGAGGAAATAATTCAGAGGAACATGCCAACAATTCCAGTATATTGTATTATAAATATTTAGACAAGCGTTGCTAGTTGAGACTGCAACCGAATCGGAATGGATAGGGTAGGGATACCACCGTCAGACAAACAGACCTATTTGAGGATATGTAAATAGAAAACTGATCAATGCAGACTGAGAAGAAAAACTGAGCAGGAAACTGCTTGTTACAATCGCAGATTTGGAAACTGTGAATTTTGTATGCAACTGTTAAATATCTTGGTCAACAATCGAACTCTAGTTTGATGACTAAGTCTGCGTTGTCCCTCGATATCAGACGTATTTCCTCACAATCTGACGGTCTAAGATCTTGTGTATTAAATACTATAAGTAAAGTTAATAACTGTTGACGTCTGAAATGTATATGTATAGGAATAGTTGTAATTTTATCGTCGCATTGCCGTTCCAATGACATTAAGGCTCATATTCCAGTAACACACTATCTATCTGGCACCTATGAAACGGGAAAATCGATGAACTGTCGTGTCATAGCCTCATGCTGTGTATTTTTTATTGAAGGTAAATACATGGTCACAATACATGGATCGTTATAGCTCTGAAGTTTTGTCGCATCGTCTTATCTAGCTCAAGCTTATCACCGCTAAGATTAAAGGCACAAAAAAACGCGACCATTGTGGACTGTCTTAGACATTTTGTATAAGACAGAAAGAGACAGGAAGCCCCCTCCATAGACCTAGACACATTTTAGGTGACCCAGATGACACGATCGTACATCAGGTCCGGACACAGGAAACACTCCACAATCACACCGACCTCGAGGGAAGGGTCGAAGACG
This sequence comes from Electrophaes corylata, assembly GCA_947095575.1. NCBI lineage: Eukaryota > Metazoa > Arthropoda > Insecta > Lepidoptera > Geometridae > Electrophaes > Electrophaes corylata. Next base: position 3,337,509 of record OX352702.1, read on the forward strand.
TCTCTCCGTTAACGCCCCTTCAGGGCGAAGTATTTCTCCGTAACTCCCTTCACTGGCAACAGCCCAAGCCAAGGTCTGTATCTAAGTGGTGCCCTTATGCTCGTGGCCAATAAAACCATTTTTTGTAATGACGTAGTGCCTTCTGCGCTCGCCAGTAGCCCGGTAACGCTGTCGGAAATCGCCAGGCGATTATACCAGCATTTTAGTCCGTTCGAAACAAAAAAAAATCAGGAAGCAGATCCACGCAGTCTGCTTTAGTATAATCACTTATATACTAAATGTATGGGACTGATAGGCTTCTGAAACGCCATGACACGGAGGCGGGTCTAATATGCAGTACATTTATCTTTCCGCCAGCATACATGCGCTTTTTTTTTCACTGTTCGCGAACAAGACAGTTTCGCAGAGCCTAATTTACATAGTTGTGTCTGACCTGAGTAGGATAACCTATGGTATCAGCAAGTGAGTGCGATGCGTAGACCACAACTTTTTGACGACCGATGTGGCGCGACGGGCGAATGTCCGCTTGCGACGCAAGAGGTTGCGGGTTCGATTCCCGCCTTGGAATAAATGTTTGTACGATCTGCAAATATTTATTCCGGGTGTTCTGGGTGTTTTCTATGTATAATAAAAAATATCTATATATGTAATGTATTGTATTAAGTACCTATATCAGTCATCTAGTACCCATAACACAAGCTCTGCTTAGCTTGGGGCTAGATGATGCTGTGTGGATTGTCCAGCATTATTATTATTATTATATTATATTATTATTAACTCAGATACTTGCAGATTATTTGTACCTCAGAGGGAATAGAATGCGCACCACTTGCATCTCAGTCGGTTAGTAGTGTTGTTTTGGAATATGAGCCTACGTCATTTTTTTATGAATCTTAGATTCGTCAACTGTGATTTTATATCGAAATATTTTGTTTTCTCTACATCTTTTTTCCAAATCGTATATTTGGCGTTCAAATTCAATTTAATTTTTAGAATAATGCCCACTGTTGCTTAAAAGTATACGTACTGTCAAAACTTTAAGATTTATTAATTTGAAACTTAGATCTGAATTTATGGTGAAAATTAAGTTTTGAATATATGAAGAGCCTTTTTTCAGTCCTTACGGCTAATAAATGAAACTATAACATTGTGGTAGCCTAAATACTGGCATAATGGTTATATGCCTCCTATAACGCCACAAAGTTATAACTTATGCTAATCATGCATCATATATTTTATTTCTAAAATTACAAACGCCTATGAGGCCAGCTACTTAGGTGGATAGTTTCCGTTTGAAATTTTATTATTTCTATCCCGTCGGCATACGGTTTATAATTTTATGACAAACAAGTAGCGCTTTTTGATCACGTGCCTATTAGATACTTTTCGTATTTGCATTTCGACAGAAAATTAAAGGAAAGTTATTATATGGATGAACTACTTACAAGTATTAGGAAATGTAGAAAATGATTTATTATTTGTTAAGCACTGATTTTGTTTGCTTGCACTGAGATGTAAATAATTTGTCCAGAAAAATTGTTGGCTAATACGGCTTCATAGATTATTGTTTTAAGTATGGCTCACGATTAAAAATTGTTAATATGTGTAAAATTTGTTCTCATTATGAAATCATAATAATATTTTATTCTTCTGATCAGATGCACAATTCCATTAGTATTAGTTGAATTTGATTGGGGATGGGACTTTGAATAGTATAATAGCCTCTATATTACTTTCTATTTGTTTTAAAAGACAACCAATCGAGATTTTATTTATTTATCCTGAATAAAATATTATGAATTAAAAAAATGTTTAATTTGAATCTGCGTTCAAACTGATTTGAGTAGTAAGTAAAAATCTTTTTAATCACTGTTTATTATAAAACTATTTATGTACAACTGTTGTGAATTTTCTTCCATCTATAAAATATTAGGTAGGTAACACTAGGAGTATCAAATAAAAAAGTAAGTAAGACAATTTAAAACAAAATTATAAAATCTGAAACAAATGCAGGATTATAAATATAATAATGTCGCAAGCATTTTGTATTATTTCTCTTTTTACAATCAGTGTTTGTCCTTTTAAAAACGTATGCTGTTATGAATTTTAATTAATATTTATGTTGAAGAAATGGAAATCCCATTTCGGTAAGCAAAATAATTTTTTTTTACTTCGTTTAACGAATACAAATTACCTGCGCCATGAATAGTGAAATTCAAATCAGTGTTTTTCTAAAAAAAAAACCGTTCGGCGATCACCAAGCTACCATGTGGTGTCGATTGGGTTCACTTCATTGCTTAGAGGGAAAGTGCATGAATATCACTTTCAAAATATATTAGCAATTCGGATTCTGTCATTTTAGCAAGCAGCATAGCTTATTTATTTCAGACTACGTGGTCTACAACTTCTAAAACAAACTACTAATTAAAATTGTATTCTTTGGTAACTTACTTTCAACGTAAGTACCTAGGTAAAAGTCCCTAAAAGAAGTAGATATACATACATGATAGAAACTAAAAATAGAGTAAGATACTTTCTTGCTCGTTGTGCACCAATACCTGCACCTTGAGTGATTTATATGCTGCCACAGAAAACGCCATAGGTGTGGCCAAGTATTGGGAACGCAACATTTAAAATAGATTAGTTTATATCATCGACACGAAGAAGGTTAGCTCTCACCCCCTTGGTAATAAGCAGAACTATCGGCTAAACTAATTGTATATGGCGCTAAAATAATAGCAGTCATTTTTGTTTTTCAGTCTTATGTATGAGCTACATTTTAGTGCTATCAAATTTTGTTTAAACCCTAGGTACCCTTAATTTTATTATCCTCAATTTAAAATATTTTAATAATTAACGCAAATCTATTATAAGAATCTTCACGCGGACGAAGTCGCGCGCGTTTCACTAGTAGGGTTATAATTTGAAATACCAGGCACATCAGATGGGCCATCTTTTTTTAGTTTTTTACTGTGAACAAAAACCATATAAAAAAATAGTACCAATTATTCTGACTACATATGGCAAATAAATCTGTAGCCATCTCTTTTCGTCTGCATGACAGTGGCAGTAACAAAGGTTTATAATGCGGCTATGAAGTGAGGGGTTATGAATAACACCATGCTATGTGGCAAGTATGTTTTGGCTAAGAGCTATGTGTATACACCACAGAAGAGAAAAAATACAGCAACAAATCTCTCTGGATACTATATAAGTCAAAATATAAATTATATGTTTTCCGCCGATCTTAAAATGGGTGTATCAACAATAAATACAAACTTACGCCTTCTTTATCCAAAAACGATGAAATTCGGCAATGGTACCGAGTATGATTACTCTTCATTAGTGTAGAGTAGACTAATGCTATCAACGACATTCATGTCTAGATTTATGAACTATTTATTAACTTTTGCTATGGCTTGACATCCAAAAACGGACATCTACCGCTAATAATAATCATAAAAAAAAATCAACATGACTAAACATACTTCCAAATTCTTACTCAGTGTTTGTTACGCCACTTCATAATGAAGGGCGGCTTGTAAATCATGAATCTTGTATCCTATCTACTTGATCCTTCACTTTCTTCAATATTGTACTTATCTGCTTGTACTTGCCAATAGAGTTTGGTAGGTTTTCAAAGTGTAGTACATTGCAAATGTCTTTAGCGAATTTGTCGTCACTAGGTAGCTTTGTGTAATCGGTAACGCTTTCAATGATAGGCGTGCCATATTCTGTGCGGACAGTATTTAGTTTAGATTCTGAAGTTTTTGATATATCTGTCTTATCTGTATCAATATCCATAACTTCTGTAGCTTTTGTGTTGGTGGTACTGATAGGTACTTCTGTTTCTTGGCTGTCCTCGTCTGTATTGTCTATTGAACTTGGTGTTTCTTGTGCTACAGTAGTAACTTCGTCATTGTTAGCTATATCTGTAGATTCGGTACTTTGAGAAATTCGATTGTCATCATTTTGTGTACTCTCAGTTTTGTCGTCACTAACCGTTCTAGGTATTGCTGATATGCTTGTATCGTCACTGACTTCCATTTCTGCATCTTCCTGTGAATTTTCACTGGACAAAGCATCTAGCAGGAGCTTTTTCTTCACTTCAAGATCATCGAGACTCGGACTTGTTCGTCCGCTGTCGGGCTCTGATATTTCCTGAAAAAGATAATTATGCACTATGATTTTACATCGATGTATAAATTAATACCTTAATATGATACGTATATGTCGGGGCGTCAGGATTTTCAGAGCCATTGTCTGTCATTTTGTGGGCTAAGTGCGGGTATTCGTGAAAATAATAACAACTGAGCTATCCGAGACACAGTATAATCAAATTAGGCCTACTTTACACTGATTAGCAATGATACGCGACTACGTCACTAAACACAGACGAAACGTGAGGACAGTTCCGAGACGTCTTCACTCGATGGCGACCGGGCTCAGACTGAACAGAGCCGGTCCGTTCGTTGAGCGATGACACCTCGACTCTGTCAAAGCGCACGACAGATGGCGCTTGCGTTTCGTTCCGAGTGACCGGATGCGACACGGCCATTCTGCGATGACACACGTCCTCGTGTGTTTGTTAGGCGTCTGAAACAATAAAAACCACAGCACAGATACCGTTCGGCCAATCCTGTCCTAGGTTTGTTTCTAACTAATCCTGTCATAGCATAGCATGGCTAGACGTTATGCTTTCCAATAAAGGAAACAATATTTGAGCGAGTTTGTTTATTTCAATAGGGATACTCTACTACTATCTAGATGCTAATCAAGTTCTACTACCAGTACCTAAACAATGGGCACTGCTAGACTTAGCTAGCGCTAGATAAAACGATTTCTTTTTATTAAAGTAAGCAAAATAATTAACTAACAAGATTACCGGGTTCAAATACCATTGACAATCATTCTTTGCAAACAACCAAAATTAAACTTCAACAAGAAACAACCCCAAGTGTCACGTTCATTGATCATTGTGCTACACATTAGCCACGCATTTGCTCTTCCTCCCGGGAAGGCAGAGTCAACCCCAGACTCTATGGTCTTCGCTACAAGGCAAGACCCAACTGTACTACCCAGTGTTACTGCATTCCGCTTACTCACGGACTACTCCTGAGAGTCGATACCGATTTCTAACGAGCTACGGCTACAAGCAACCCTGGTACAGTCTCCGATCAAGTGAACCCAGAACTTGTGTTTAAACTGATTCAATTTCTTCATTACTTTCATCATCATCATCTACAACGTCAATCGGTATTTGACCCTCGGGCATCTTTCTAACGGTCGTGAACGTACTTGCAGGTACGTTTATTAAATAGGGACTTTAAGACATAGCGATCGCCTTCCAAGATTTCCACACTTTGAAACGGGTAGTACGGAAAGTACAGAGGACTCATTTGGTTTGATTTCATTATCACGCTGCTGTTCCGCCAGAAGTCAGTTATCAGCACAGCAAGTCAGTGTAAATGTAGTGAAAGCCATTCGTACCTACACCTACGTCAGTCGAGCTACACGTGTTTACGGTCCTACCTTGATAATGTAAATTCAGTTAAGCTAACCTGGAAACCGTTAGTCGAAACCTCGCGGCCTATCAAAACATCACTAGGTAGTAGGTATGTGCTGGCAAGACAAGAAAAATAATGTCTACCTGGTATTGTAATTGTACAGTGCTACTGATACGCTTTTTGCCCTATACCCACCAAAAATGTCACACCATAAATCTCTCTATCATCAATGAACATTCAGCACCAGAATCAGAATTGAATCTAACCCACTTACCAAAGTAATTTAATGTTCCTGATGAAGCTCGACCACGCATAGGTCGACACGTTTCTCCACCGACGGCTTTGTTGCAGCTGTAGATCGACCCGCAGTACAGCGACTCGCAATGTGACCCGGTGTTCCGCAGTTGTAGCAGACTATCGAGCTGCTACTTGCTTGTTGACGCTCACCACCATTCGTTGTAGCAGGTGCTGTAGCCGGTTCCTTTGCTTCGATCTTCTTACTGCGACAATCTGCGTGTTTGTGTCCAAGCTTGCCACAAGCATGGCACTTTATCTGCGATAGTGGTGAAAACCTTGGGCGTTTCTCATCACCGGCTTCATTTTGCGGCTCCACAGGGGCTTTCCTCTTCAAATACGAGAACGCTTGAAGTTCTTGCTGCAGTTTATGACGCGTTTCAAGTTCCGTGGTAAATGCAAGACGTTGCAAACGAGTATCAATTTGTGCTAAGTGAGCCATTACTGTCGATACGGCAATCTGTTCAATGCTCAAATTCTTCCACTTGTTCATCAAGGACGTGATAAGACGGCTGGCATACGCGGCATACGTTTCATTGTCCTTCGGGTTTTCACTTTTCAAATTAATGAGGGTAGCGGCAGAAGTTTCAACGCTGACGAATCGTGCCGTAAACAAGTCCTTAAATTGCGGCCATGTCATACCTGGGTAGGTTATCTGCGACAGCCATGACGATGCAGATCCTTTTAACGACTTACTGAGTGTCACGACGAGTTGACCACCTTCCACAGATTTTCCGTCAAAACACAAGTCTGCAGTGGCACACCATGATCGCGCATCGATGTCATGCTTATCGGGGTTAAATTCCGGCAAGATCAGCTTGTTGTTCATACTCGGAGTCTTGAGGGCTTGTATCAGCGCTTGCATTTGTTGATTTTGCATCTCGAATAATAACCGCCACTGTGAGTCATTGTTACTACCGAACGCACTTTCATTTTCACGATTTGATCCCACAACTGATGTCGGGGCGTCAGGATTTTCAGAGCCATTGTCTGTCATTTTGTGGGCTAAGTGCGGGTATTCGTGAAAATAATAACAACTGAGCTATCCGAGACACAGTATAATCAAATTAGGCCTACTTTACACTGATTAGCAATGATACGCGACTACGTCACTAAACACAGACGAAACGTGAGGACAGTTCCGAGACGTCTTCACTCGATGGCGACCGGGCTCAGACTGAACAGAGCCGGTCCGTTCGTTGAGCGATGACACCTCGACTCTGTCAAAGCGCACGACAGATGGCGCTTGCGTTTCGTTCCGAGTGACCGGATGCGACATATACGTATTTTTTTTAAACTATAATACAAACATTTAAACCGCCCGGCAGCAAAAAGACTTCCTTGACTGCGCCAAGCCTTAAATCTGATTTTTCAGTCAGGAATTTTAGGTAGTACCTAAATGTTTCTCATTGGCGGATCTAAAAATGAGCGTCAACAAAAAACAATGAACTTACGCCTTCTTCATCCAAAACGATGAAATCCGAGAAAGGTATCGGAATATTCGCCAAGGCCTCCACATCATCGGTGTCAACTTGGGCCTTAGGCGGCGCTCCAGGCGGCAAGGGAGGGATCGAGGGTAGGGGCGGTTGTGGTAAGGGAGGAAGTGGCGGTGGGGGAGGGGATGAAGTGGGGGGAGGGGGTGGCGGGGGCGGAGCCTCGTCGGGTAGTGGCGGCGCGGACGGGAAGTCAAGTGCTTCTGAAATTTAAAAAATAAAATGTGACAAGAAGTTTTCAGCTAGCATTGTTTAGGATATCTAAAACACTGCTCAAGTTTGAATAGAAACTTTTCTGTGACATGAAAATCTTTGGAATTCAGTTTACGAAGATATGCCGAGATTGTCTGTTGATTATTGAAGATTTATACAGTTATTAGATCATAGTTGGATCGGTTTATACAACAACGAATTAAACGTTATTTCTAGTCTACACTAGGTTTTATAATAAAATAAATGTTGAGGCAATGTTTTACCTAAAAATATAGTGATAAATAAGATATATTTACCATCTCCACTATCGATCTCCATCTCAGCTTGGCCACCCTGTGAGGTGTCTGCAGATGCTGAAGGAAAGTATGTCAGCTTCTTGCGTTTGTACGCCTTCATTGCATTGGGCGCCAGAATTTGCAACATCGTTAACTTGCTGTCCTTTTCCGATATTGGAGGGATATTGATAAATTCTGACTCCTGAAAGATAAGTTTGTATTGTATAAGATGGATATCACGTCAGGGTCACTATTAAATAAATGACACTGGACGAAGTAACTGCAAGCGGCGAGCATTTGGTACGGTCTCTTGGCCAGCCAGATCTTGGTTGGCTGCAAAACGCGTTTTAGTGCTGATGAATAAGATGTGTAATAATTAAATTAATAATTAAATTACCAGACATTTCACTAACAAGAAACTAAGCAAAACTTGTACTATGGGAACAAAAATAACTATCACTAAGTTACTGTTAAATAGATGAACTTACATCTACATAACGCTTGCTAGCAGGTATGTTGAATCCCGGAAAGTCCCAGATTTTCTTGATATCAAATCTGTCTTTTGATCCTGGTTCTGATACCTCTCCTTCTTCTTCATCAGGCTCCAAGGTGGCTCTTCCCTAAAATCAACATGATAAAAATATATACATCTAGTTCTTGGTCATCATTCGAGAACCTTTACTCTCCAGCGGTTGTCGGTTTTACACGCTATTTCACCTGCATATCAACACTTTAAGTTGGGTATGGGTTGCACATCATCATCAATAGTCTGTAGAAGTAGAGTGGTGGATATAGGCCTCCCACATGTTACCCTGGTGTTTCCTTAGTCGCCTCTAATGAAATCCTTATTATGTAAGTAAATTTTTATTTTATTTTTATTTAATCTATTATTTTGGTATTATTTTGAATTGTTTATAATAATAATAATATGACATTGCAATGCCCATCAGGGTGCATGTACTTGACCTAAGCTATCTATAATAACTAAGCTAATAATGTACATGTAAGCAATTAATAAATAAATAAATGAAATACTTACTGATGAATCAAATAGTGATATTCCAGAATGAGATATCCTGGCTTCCTCTAGCCATGCAGGCGGGTACCCTAGCTCCCTCATTTTATAGATATGCAGCGGCAGTTCGTATCTCTTAAGGCCAAGGGCATCTCGCAGCTTTCCTGATATTCTACCTGGCACCATGTAGCCAAATCTCTGATCATCTTCCATGTGGTATCGTCTGAAAATAGTTAAAAGACAAATATATTTTTTTATTTGTTTTCGCTGCAGAATTTTCACAAAGAAGAGAATCTTAAGAAATTTGTTCATAAAAAAATAATACAACTAAAAAGGAAATAATATATTTACTTTGGACACGGCAGAAACAAATCAGAGATCCAATGCAATAAAATAAATATAAATTAACCAGACAGATCAAGACAGACGGAGAAAGGTCAAGTTAATAGTACATCAAAAAATATTAAATTACTACCCATTTATTAAGATTAGAAGGTAGCTAACCAACCCATTCCTTGAAGTACACTCTGAACATAATTTTTTTTTAAATGTATATTAATCTATACTTTTTTGTATTGTTTGTTTGCATTGAATAGGTTCCAAAGTACTGGAACAATTTGAAAAACTCTTTCACCGTTGGGAAGCTACTGTATCCCCGGGTGACCATAGGCTATATTATATTTTTAAAAATTTGGGATTCTTACAAAGCTGTGTGAAGCCAGGATGTATTACTAGTAAAAAATAAAATTCAAGAACCAATACTAACTCTGTTTTTTTACTAAGTCTCTTTGCCCTCATTTCATTGATTCGAGTATAGTTCTTAGGTTCCTTGCAGTCCCTAAGAGCATGGTCTCCATCACAGTTGAAACATGTTGGGCCTCTTTTGATGAATGATGGTGATGCAATTGGGATTTCAGGTGCATCTGATATAAGGGACTCATCCTGGAAATTAAATATAAGTAAAATATTTGATGTCTTGTATATATAGATCCCATCACAGTTTAATTAGCCCTCTTTGAAAATGGAGGGATGCTTGAATAGAATTGTCACATTATCACCATGTCGTAAATAAAAGACGGGTTCACCAAGTTTTTATTTCGTACCCACTGACAGATAAGCAGTAAGCTATGACAGTAACATATTAAATAGGCATGTACCTATACATAATTACAGATTTAGAAGAATTGCAAACCAGACATAATATCAACTTCGGCACATTCAAGGTCAGTGCTATAAAGCATGTGATGCATAATTGCAAAAGTTTATGTTTGTGTCTCAATTTTAACCCAACTTCTAGATTGACTTAGGCAAACTTTGGGTCATAATCTGGATTAACATAAATTAAACAACAAAAACAGGCACAGGGAAGAAAAAAAACAAGGGCCCAGAAGGAAAACCGCCTACTATCTAATATAAACATATTTTTTTACATCTATTTATTTTATTTCCAAGGAAAGAGAAAAACCTAAGCAGTAGGTACAGATTTTAGTCTCACCTTGAGTGAATTATATGCTGGAATGAACTCTCTCTGTTCACAAGGTGCTGTGTCAATAAAGAAAAAACTATTATCTTCTTTTTCTGGCTCTGCAAGGTTCTCCTGTAAATCTTCTGGCCAAATGTCCAACTCTAAATCAGTGTCATTATCCGAGTCAACATCTTCATTCTCATGTAGCTTGATCAGACTTACCATGAATTCTTTTAGCTTCTTCTTATAATTCATAGCTAGTTTACTATCTTTAAAACGCACTGTGACCAAAGGAGTCCTGTTTTCACAGCCCACTACACCCAGGTCACTATTACCAGGTGAATCTATATCAATGTCTTCATGAAATAATGTTGTTTTATTACCATTGGTACCTTGTTTTTTATCACTGACGACCTTGACAGAGGAACACTCAGGACTACCCTTATTTACATCGTTTTCGATAATATCTAGGTCTTCCAAACTTTTCCCTCCATTCCCGATGGATGGCGAGTCTGCATCACAGTTGATAATATCAAGGGAACTATCTATGTCGATAACTTCTGTAGCACTATCTTGTGAATTAGAGTCGCTATGAGCTGTAATTGGACTATTTGTTATTTCTATACGCTGAATTTTAGGCTGGGTGGTCTCATCCTCGCTGCTTATAGTTATATCGTCATTGTCCAATTCGTAAATTATATCGTTAACAGCGGCTTTTCTTTTTGCCATTATATTTCAATAACCACATCAAAATAAACTATGTAGCAAAGATGTTCCACAAGTACACAAATTCTGCAAAATAGGAAAATGCTCGAGACAGAAATACAGATTTGTAATTTTGATTACAAAGACAAAAAAAGAGAGGGAACGAAGGGCGAGAGGAGGAAAGAAGTAAATTTTGACATAAAAATTACATGACAGTTGAATGTGATTTCATAACATAGTCCATATTCTTAGTTCATAACTAGTCCATATTCTTAGTTCATAACCATGTAAAACACTACCATGAAAAGTGCAGCAGGACTTGTACTAATTCCAGACTGTGTTTGAAGTCCAGTGCTGGACATAGACCTCCCCTTTTCGTTTCCAAGAAGAACTATTTTGTAAGCCTCTTCCATCCACCGACTTCCCCCGATCTCTCAATAGGCCAATAATGTCGTCGGTCCATCGAGTGCGAGGGTGAAGGACGTCGGGCAAGTTTCTGAGATGCCCCCGACATGGATAGTGTAGGTTCCACTAATGTTCTTTTAAGACTAGTCTCATTTCGTTTTTTTTTATATTTTAAGCATTTTGGGCGTAGAGTAAGACGTACGTACGTAGATAGCTTCTTATTATAGTCTGTGTGTGGTAGACTAGACATAGAGAATCGTTGACAGAGAATACAAAATAGGTACTTATTAGGAGGTTATGTTTTGGTGTTGGGTTCGGGTTGGTTGAGTTATCATAATTTTCTCAGTTCACAAAAAGTTGAACTACAATGTCATTGCTATTTCGTAAACTAGGTAATAACAACGTTAGAAATATATTTCTGAGGCATAATGAAGCACAAGTATTGGTAATATCTTACCGGAAAATAAGTGTTGTTCCATCTCTGTACGGTAAGTTACAACAATTTATTTTAACAAACAAACAATACTTTAGTAAAGAAAAGTTTTTAAGTTAGAGATACTTATAATGTGCAGATGGCGAGCAAGATCCAGCGCCCAAGTTTTTCTCCTCAGACGTCCAAGTTTTACTAAAACGTCTGACTCGACCCGACCTCAATAAGGTGTTTCGTAAGAGGACCAATAGTGGCTTACCCGTTCTCAAAACTCCTAGATACAAATTCCTAACAAACGAGGAACTAGAAGCTGAGATTACTAAAGCCAATGAAACTGCAGAAAGATTACTTCAGATGCCTCCAGTAGTCAAGGTATGCTTTCAGTACAGGCTGCCTCTCACACAAACAAATCCCCTAACACATACAGACTGCTACCTTGGTTAGCTAGTAAGTACTGGACTTTACATAACACTGTAACCCCAAATGAAGCAAATCTTATACTACACGAAACCAGGTAGCTCATTTAATATTATTTACTCTTTTTTGTAAATTACAGAACTTATTATTTTATTAACCAGACACAGAACAAACATCTATATTCATTAACACAAATTACTAAATTTTTCTTGGTAGGTAGAGAGCTACTGAGCTGTGAGGCGAGTAGTGCTATGCTTTCTTTTTAAGGTACTTACTTATTCTATAATATCTTTACCTTGTGCCGATTATCATAATGATCATTGATCTTCATCGCATTTGAACCTCAAACATCCAATTTGGATCTACAATTAGTCGAATTGTTCCACTCGGCCCCACCAAGGCGCCCCACTAGTGGGGCAGAATCCACAGCCTTAAAATTTGCAGTGGAATCTGCCCCACTAAATAAGTTTAGTGGGGCAGATTCCACTACTTTAAAGTTTGGTGTATTCTGCCCCACCAGGGCTGGCACCTTAGTTTGTGTAGGTGAGTTTACTCATATTGTAATATTAGTATATTTAAGTTCAATGTAACTTTGATAATTATTATTAGATTACATTAGTAGTATGTAATTAAAATTAGATGTGGTGCATAGGCAGTGTTAAATAAAACTAAAAATATTCTTAGGATTTTTTATTTGTTTCTTGAATCACAGATCAATAACACCATTAGTTAAAATAAAACAACATAATTTTACTCACGAAAATAACAAATATAAATCAAATGAAGTAGGCATTCTTATGATACTTTTATATTTTTCATATTTAGTTTAATATAAATGGAATACCTATGCGTTGTGCACGTAAATAACAAAATTATTTTAATTCTAATTACTTAACTATTAAAAATCACAGATTAATTACGAGTATCATTTGACATACAAATATAGATTAAAAATCACAGATTAATTACGAGTATCATTTGACATACAATCATATAGATTAAGTCATAAATAAAACCTTAATATAAAAACAAATGCTACGACTAATACGGATTCAAGTCCGTTTTACTACAAGGAATAAAATCACAGATCAATCATCACCTGATATGGCAAAATACAGTCTTACTTACTTAGTCTTGATTAGTTTATAAATAATAAATATCTAAAAGATACAAACACCTGCTTAAATACTACACTAAAAACATGAAATAAAACTAACAATTTGTACATGATTAAGTAATTGAGTATCTTTTGGAATAATACGATAGAGTTATTGCTCTATCTATCGCATTTTTTCTAAGAAATGCCCAACAGATATACCACCGTTTACAAGCTCCATTTGTGCATCTTCTATGTTCTGATCGTTTTGTATGTATTTATTAAGGCGTGGTTTTAAAGGTTGGTTCTGGATGGATTTAACTTTAGAAAGCGTAATGTCTTCAAATAAGACATTAAGAAGTCTCAATAAACTGGGACATTTTTTATTAACTTTTTTATTTAACTTATTATGCCAACCTTCGAGAGCATTGGTTGTACGATGTTTTGCCCCGAATACACACCATACCTTGGGAAAATCGTCTTTTAGCCAATATTGCAGCATATATTTTCTAAATGTTTTACTCTGTTCGTCATCTGGACTCAGTGCAGCTATATAAAACCAACCTTCAATTATCTTATCTTCCGGTAACAATGGTAATACTGCACTGAGTGCTACTTGTTTTCGCAAAAATTTTGTTTTATTTAACCCTAACTCCCCACCTTTTTTCCAAATCGCTTTGCTGAAGTGAAAAAAGCATCCCTTGATTGATGCTGATTCAAAAACTCTTTTAAAAGCACCCATAGCGGCTGCTTCGAAATCCGATTGAAAACTATGTGGTTCCCATTCCGGAATCTGTGCTTTCACTACAGAAAAGAGTGCAGTGTAAGCTTCAGTTGACTTCTTGCTCATAACAGCATATACTAATGGCACAATATTTGTTGTTTCGCGGGAGCTACCCAAGTCGCCATGCAACGTATACAATTGTATGAAGGGATGTGGGCAACTTTTAAAAGTGCCGTCACCAAAAAAATTTTTGCAGGTTTTCATAATTTTTTTAGCTTCTTCTGAGCAAAATATTAAGATGACAACATCTTCTTCAATATAGGCACCTAGTAAAAAAGAATGGAATTTTTCGGGTATTTCTATTTCGGAAAATGTCTTGTAATATATTTTTTTTACGCCAGCGCTTTTGTTTCTATGTTTGTACAATGCAGACTTAACTTTAGAAAATTGTGGAATTTTACGTACCACATTGTTGATTACTTAAATACGAGGAAGCCACATGTTTGTTGTATGTAGCCGGAATACTTGGTACCTCTGTAGAAGTAATTTCTTTCTTTATACTCTGCATAAGTTTTGTCACTTCATTCTGATCAAAATCTGGTTGACACTGGTGAGGGTTTTCTTTTAGGAGTTCATTTTTCTTAAAATAAAACAAAACACTATTTTATTTTCTACAAAAGAAAGCAATATAAGTAAAATAAATTTTACTGTGGCCTAAGCATTCATATACTTGTTTTATTGTGGATGTAAAGAGCCGGTAATTAAGGAATAGATTTTTATTTTATTTACTAAGGCATAGTCTGGAGATAAACAAATAATAATTGATTATGGAGTTACAAAAAAAGTTTCAGCTTAATTGATCGGAGTGCGTTACTTAAAAAACATGTTTGTGAACCGATTTTAATGAAACAAACACCAAAAGTTACAGAAAACTAGCCACAACGCATCAGTAAAAACCACATTCAAATCAGTTTAAAACGTTGCTGAGATTAGCGAGCACACAAACAAATAGAATAATTCCAAAAAATGTATCTCTGGCCTCGGTAATCAGTACACAGTGATAGTCAGATGGAAAAAACAGCATTACATAGCATCTATGAGGTTCCCGATTCGATTCTAGCCTGTACCACTGAGTTTGTAAACAAATGGAGCTAAATGGAGAATGCTATGGCAACCTACTCCCTAATATTTGCTAAGAGAGTCATTAGGAAACACGATAAAGCATTAGTACCTACAAAGCGTATACTATGTATAAAGAAGTTGGTACTTACTCTTACTACAATAGAACCGGTGCACTTTTGTCTCCTTCTGTTACTGCATTCCCATATTTCTGATGTGTTTTTGTACTTTTTTTTTAAAAAGTGTTGATGGCCGGCTCTTAGTATAATTTTTCCATCATTGACATATTCAATTCCACTGTATCCACTGGAGCTTCCTGCTGCAGAATTTGATGTCATTTTCATAAAGCTGAAATAAATTATATTATCATCAATAACGTAACTAAATAAAAATGAAAACATTGGTAGTAGGGCTTGATGAAAAAATAAATATACGAAAGTGAATACTCACAATAAAACCAGTGGTAACACATGAACACACTTGAAGTCACAGTTCGCACTGATAAGAAATGCAAAATGCAAAGGTGTTCTATTGTGCTAATAAGGACCAATCCCTGACCAGGAACGTCTATGAGCAATCGTCGCCCGCAGGCAAAACTAAAACCGGTTTGATCGTTGCTTTCTCACTTTAACGTTGCATAATATCCAACGCTTTTTTATTTGCTTTTTAACTAGTCAGTGAGACTATTTTTTATGCCATCAATGATTTTGATTTTAGTTGATTTAATTTCTTAGTCTGTATCTAAACTAGTTCAGTGGCTGTTTGTTTGTATAAGTATACCTATATAATGTCGTTCAAATATTACTAGGTACTTTATCATGCAAAATGATAAATAATAATCTGTTATTTTTAATTTGTTAGAGATGTTATTGTAATTTTTGTATCCCACTAACGTTTCTGCAATAAAACAGATTCTACATATAAATGCAGGTCATTATTCGTGTGGTTAGTTTCATTGAAATCCGTTCAGCCGTTTTAGCGTGATGAATAACAAACGTACATTTATAATATTAACAGGAAGTAGGATTATTATTAATTATTATTATGTTTATGTAAAAAATAATAAAGATTTTGTTAAAAAAATGCATTATTGATATAAGATTCAAGAAACAAATAATAATTTCCCATGAATATATTTCTTAGTAACATTTAACACATTAGCTATGTACATAGACATAAACATTTATTTGTTACCATTTACCACATCTAACCCTCCCTGCCAGTTACCTAAAACTTAAATAGACTAATATTACAATATGAGTAAACTCACCTACACAAACTAAGGTGCGAGCCCTGGTGGGGCAGAATACACCAAACTTTAAAGTAGTGGAATCTGCCCCACTAAACTTATTTAGTGGGGCAGATTCCACTGCAAATTTTAAGGCTGTGGATTCTGCCCCACTAGTGGGGCGCCTTGGTGGGGCAGAGTGGAACAATTCAATTAGTCTTCAGAAAATGAGCAAGTTTGGTGTAGGTGGTCCATGGAATGTTTCATCTTGTCTGCCCCTCTAGTAGTCTGTGTAGCCTCTTAGGGTAACTGATGATAGTGATCTACTAACCTACCCTACGAAAAAATTATAGCTGAGATTATTTTATTTAATTTTACCTTTTCAGACACATAAACCTATTACAGATGTATTATCTAAGGACCCAGCACTAATGGGATATGATAATGCTAAATACCTGTTCACTGACATCACATTTGGAGTTGATAATCAGCATAGAATCATTGTTCAAAGGTAATCTTTACTATTACAGTTTATGTACAAACTAGCTATTTTCGTACAAACTTCAACCTCCGCTGTACATGTCTAGAGGTTGAATTTCGGGAGTTCCTTTCTTATTATACACCTCTACACACCAATATGAATATATTCTGAAAATTTCAAGTCTCTACAACCAGTGGTTTAGGCTGTGCATTGTCTATATCCCAGTCAGTCAGGACAAAAATTCTTATAATTGGTATAGATAGATTATTTTTATACATACAGTAATAAAAATGTATCAAATTCAAACTATGCTTAAATTATTGACATATCTTACCTATGGGTACACCCATCACTATTTGTCCTTACCGGCAGCACCGACGGCGCATTCTGCCGAAATATTTAAATATGTAAAAAACAACGCGCAAACGAGGGGGCCAAGTGGTGGCACCACTTGGCCCCCCTCGTTTTGCTGTGAGAGTGAGCTATACAGTTACAGAGACATTGTAACTTAGCGAGGGATTCGTCCAGCAGGACTAGGATGTGCAACGCGAGAATGTCGCGCTTGACACGAGATTCTTTTCCTATTGATGGACATTTTAGAAATTATAGATAAAAGACCCACATATAAGTTAAATATTAGCATTAAGTTTGTTAATTTTTGTCATTTTTAATCAGTAAATACCTCTTTACATTTCAGAGATCCCGATGGCACTCTACACAGCTGTGACCATGACATCAGGAAGAGACTAAATCAAGTAGGTACAATACAATCAAAGTAATTGTTGAAAAGATTTACACACATTGCAACCCAGCATAAATGTTGATGGCCCACCTGATGATCTCTTACCTCGATCTATAGCAATGATATTACCTCGTAGACCACGTTCATTGAGGACATACCCTTTTGTGTGCTGTGCATTCACTCATTGAGCACAGAAGTAGGCATGGTGGTAGTTCCCTAGACGAATTTTTTACAAAGAGAAGTCATATTAGGGAATGCACTAGAGGATGAGTAGTCACCGTTTCAGAGCATTAGCATTGCGCACATTAATTTTAAGGATATATTTATTTATGTGTCCAAAATTATTTTTGTGTTGTGTATGGATTTTTTTGTCCAAAATAAACTATTATATATTTTAGTTTACTATACAAACTTTGTTTTTTTTTTTCTAGGTTTACTTTCCAATAAACGGGCGTAAAATCAGAGAGCCGCTAATGTTCACAGACCAGGAGAAATTAAACAGTCTTCTAGAACGCGAGGAGTATGAGTTTGTGCTTGACCGGGCTTGCATTCAGTACGAACCAGACGAGCCGTCTTACCAGAGGATCACTAGCATAGTTTATCAGCATATGGATGCTGTAAAGAAATATGACTTGCTGAGGTAATTTACATATTTTTTTGAAGCCTTTCGGCGCTGGACTTTTCTGGGGTAGTACTACCACCATACCTATTGCGCCAAGCAGCTTGCTGAAGGGTGAAGTATGTGAGGCTCCAGTTTGAACGGTATGGGTGAAAGTATGTGAGTATATGAGGCTTAATTTCACCGCCACAACTACGTACTACCAACTGTGCTGAAAGGTCAATCAATAATATTCAGTAGAACAAACTGTTATTTTTCACCTCATCTTTGTTCCAAACTTTCAGATCGACCAGACACTTCGGGCCTCTAGCTTTCTACCTTACCTGGCATCAGAGCATTGATAATCTGATGCTGGAGCTAATTCAATCGGGTGCTGTGAGGGAAGCAGTTCTGCTCACGGCCTTGAGGCAGGTCATTCATGGGGATGTGGCTGATGGAGACCTAGCACAGACTTTATCACAACAGGTAGGTCAAGTATAATGTGTCACCTAAAGAATATCACTAGAATCGTCTTGAAGCTAGGTTAAACTAGGCGCCACTGATGAGACCCTTTCATACCCTTATTTAAGGGTCTTAGGTGGTCTGAGGGTGATGAGAGTCCTGGTGGTCTACTGGGAATAACTCCTTCTAATCCTAAGATCGTGGGTTCGAATCCGGTCATGCACCAAATTGCACCAATAATTCCTTTTTCCAAGAAAATGTATACATCAAATATTATTATAACACCCAGACGCAAAATGCATTGATCAGGCAAATATTTTACGTTCCAGATTTTGCTAGCACCAGCACAACTGATAAAACCAGAACATCTGACCGAGGAAGATATATCCCTCGACAATAAATGCGTGGAATGTATTGATAAGTATATCGTCTCCAACTCTGCCATGAAGAGTCAGCAAGGGTTAGCGCTGCAAGGGTTCCGCGAGCACTACCAGCAGATGGTGGAACTAGGTAGGGGGCTACAGAAGGCACATGGGAAATTGTAGATAACCAGTTTATGTAATAAATAATGTTTAGCTAAGAGTAATAGTTTTTTATTTTAAAAAGCATTCCTGATGGTCGACGATATTGTGAAAATTGTCTGTTCTGATCTTCCTGGAACTACAGTGGAATTGTTCACACGAATAATAACGATTCTACATTGCTTTGTTAACCGTTCGTTTTTACAAAATAATAATTACGTATGGTGTGAATAGGAACAAATTATAACAACATACGTTCCTGACAATTTCGGGACCTCATAGACAAATTCTAGACTGTTTTAGTTAAAACTTTTGCCTTTAAGTAAAAGGTCTTACATATTTATAAAAAAAAAACAGTTTTATTCTATACATAGGTAGGTATACCTACACTAATCCTACTAATAATCATAATATACCTATGTTCTGCGATAGTTACACCGTTTTGTCTCTTTCGATCTTGCATGAAACTTCCAGTTAGTGCAAAAGACAAAACACGGTGTATAACTATTTCGAAGGTAAGTAAGTCTCCTTTATTAGTAGGTACAAGTAGCGGCACGAAACTTTAGCGCTGACCGTTATTGCGCAGAAGTAAAAAATAAGGTACCTGAGGGGAGCTAGCGGGATGAAGGGCGGGCGTGCGTAGCGCTGATTGGCTCTCCAGTCGCATTACGTTCCCCGCACTGATACGACGCCCCGCGCACATCCAGTGTACAGTCGCGTTCTTAATTGTAGGGGCAAGTGCTGTTCCTATGGACGCTTATACCTGTGGACACAATCGATTCCGACGAAACTAGCAACTCTAAAATTCTAATTTGAACGCTACCGTTTAGCTTTGTCTATGGTTGACAGTTTTGACGTGTCGCCATCTTTGTTTTCCGTATCGTTGTTTACATGCCGGCTATGAAAGATTTTTGCGCCAAAAAGTAAGTAATGTTGCATAATTTAAACAAGTTTTACCGTGAAAATACTAACGTTATCGGTTTGATTGTGTTTGCAGTATGATCCATGTTGTTTATTGCTTAGCTAGTACTTTTTTCGTCTCTGTCAGTCTGTTTTATCCTCAAAGATAGATCAGTTTTATTTTTTATGTCTGAATTTGAACCTATGGACAAAAATATGAGTGTACCTGTGGACTGTCCACAGGTACAAAAGTGCCATAATGTTTACTTACAAAATCCAATAAGCCATTTTGTTTAATTTTTTGAGTGCATTTGTTCAGTTTTTTCAGTTCTAAAAAAGCTGAAAACGGACAAGAAAAAAAACGCAAAAGCTACTCAAAAAACAATTGCTGTCAAAGCTCTTTCACAATCTGGTTCCTCCGAAGTTGGCACTAGTTGCTTCAAGAGTCATCCAACTCTTCTGTTGGCTAATAATCTTTCTAAGCCTGATCCTTCCAACGCACTTTCGAATGAAAACAACGATAAATCTACCGAAAAAAATATCAAAATAATTAAACACAAAAAATTATCGTTTGTTAGATGTATGAAGTGTAAATTTTATTCCAAAAACAAAAACCAAATGCTCAAATGTAGTTTTTGCAATCATAGCTATCATATTTATTGTGTTCCGAAGTCACACAAAGAAAACTTTGAGTCTGATGATGAGGGTGAAGGATTCATTTGCGTGGCATGCTTCGTATTAGACAATGATGACGATAGCGATGAATCTACTCAAAACTTGTATGAAATCTGTCGTAATGCATACAAATAAGTAATATTAAGAAATACAAATAACCAAGTAGGTATGTTAACGTTAGTTTAAAGTTGTTTTTAGAAGTCTATAATTGTTTTTTTTCATTTTTATTGTCTAATTAATATGAACCGTCTCTAGGTACAACACCGTCCCCAGGTACAATTTTACTGTACATAGGTACAATTGTCTGTTGTTCCTGTGGACAAATATGGTGTTTTTAAAAAATGTTGATTATTTTCGTAAGTATAAGTGATATTGAGACTATAATTTTAGTTTAAGAAAGGCTAATTATCTCTTAAGACATGGGATATGTTAAAAATAAAAAAAACATAACTAATTCAGATATAAAAAATATTTTATCCCAAATTCTGGAAAGTGTCCACATGTTCCGCACTTGCCCCTATTGTTATTGTTGTTGTTTTTTGTTAAGTTTGAATTTGTTTGCTATATTTTGTTTTTTAAGTTTGTGTGTGGCTTTAAAGTGAATATGCCTAGAAAAAATATTGTTTTGAAAAGACAGGCAAGGAAAATGGTTTATGACGTTAATTGTTTTTTAAAAAGGGAATCTAATGAATTAATTGAGACTAGACTTAAATCTAAAATAAAAATTGACAAATTAACAGATGTTTTTATTTTTCTACTCCCCATAACCTTGTTAAAAATTATGCCTTCGGTACCTAACTACCTACAAACTATAAATAGTTCATCTTCTATAATATAAATATAAATAGTTTACTATTTGACATTACATTAAAATAATGTCAATAACGTTATTTAGCTAATAATTAATTAAAGGTATAATTGTATTGCGTGCACGACAGTACCCATGCGCAGCTATCCCCACCGCGTATCGTTCAGCGCTAGACTTACGTGCCGCTACTTGTACCAGGGTTATCTAGGGCCGTACGCTCGTACCGGCTGTGGGGCAAATAAATCAGAGAAAGAGATGAAAAAAATATTTGAAATGTTTTTTTCTTTTCTTTTTTTATTCACCCCGAAATCATCAAATCCAATCTACATTATTAGGTGACTACCTAATAATGTAGATTGATTCAATACTCCATGCTCCTGATTATTTGACATCTATCATTTTAGAGATGTTATCAAACATCAAACCAACACTGTCAGTCTGTCGGTCATTATTTACCTAAGCCCATACATACTTACTAATTTTATTTACTTAATTCTTTACTTAATGTATTTTTTTAAACTATGCCTCTCTATCATAAACCAAAAACCTTTGTACCATTATTGATAGCCGCCGAGAAAAAAGCAGTAAAAAACGGTTTACACCACTCGATATTCACCTCTAGATACGATCGGTACGCGGGAGATTGGAAGCACGATCTCAAGGAAGGTTAGTATTACAGCTATTCCTACTTCCTAAGCTCTTTCAATCTAACTTTCTTTGCACGTGCGTTAAATAGATCTATTCTAGTGACTCTGGCTAGATGGCTTTGGCAAGCTAGCCAATCGAGCCAGTCCACCACCGTAGAAGTAGGTTCCCGAGTTCTGTTTCTTTTTCCCCCAGTCCTCACCTTTTCTCAACCATGACGCTCAATCTGCGCAATATTCTTTAAAATTATTGGCTTAAATGTTTCAGGAAAAGGTTTATTTTTAACTATCACCGGCAAGCTTTATGAAGGAGACTGGTACAAGGGATTCAGGTATATTATTAGCCTAGCATTGCGATAGGCTCTTAGTTTGAATATTTATTTAAATCTTCCTTCACTATGTTCGTATATGAAGCCGAAAGTAGCATACCTACTTATATAGTAATACCTACATATATGTTTAATCGTGAATTTAATACTTTTACTACTGTGAGTTTCAATACCTACCTGATGGAACCAGAAATGAGAAAATACGTAAAAAACTAAACCCATAGCTCTCAGAATCAGCAAGTTCAAGTGCAATGGGTAGGTCATATGGCTCGTAGAACTAACAAACGCTGGGGAAACTAGATTCGTGAATGGTAATGAAAATTCACGAACCGAACGGCGAAAGATGTAGGACGGACTCGATGCACTGATTGATGACGATATTGCGCTCTGCGTTGTCTATATGTCAGTCAGCCAAGGTAGATTCTTATATTTGGTATAAAAATTGTAAGACGTTACCGCGTTGCCATCGTCTGCAGGGTTAACTTTATGTACTTATTCAGACATGGATCCGGTACACTAAGCAACCGCCTTTCAAACGGCACCTACAGACTAGAATACCGCGGCGACTGGATCCGTGGCAAGCCTGATGGCGTAGGTTGGTGGTACTACGCCAATGGAGACGTGTACTTTGGGTTCTGGAAGCGAGGCCAAAGACATGGATATGGCAAGATGTGGTACGCGGATGGCACGCTGTATGTCGGGTATTGGAACAAGAGCCAGAGGGAAGGGTTGGGCATGTTCGTGCAAGGTAATACATTGGTCTTCTTTTGAATATCTGAAACCTACTTTCGTCATTTTCTGGTCCTATGGATATATCCATAGGTCCATGAGCAAGTTAGTGAGTGGTTATAACCACTCACTAACTTGCTCAAAATCCTAGGTCTGGTCTAACAATAACAGTAAAATATGACCTCACTTAAGTACCTTACTACAATAAAAAATAAATAAATTCACACAGCGACGTCGCCCTCTAGCCCCAAACTAAGCAAAGCTGGACTATATCAACCAGATAGCTGAACCTAAAGTCTACTTTTTTGTAAATATGCAGTACTTCAGATATAGGTAATATAACACCCAAACAGGGAACAAACATCTACCTATTTTCATTACACAAATGTTTGTTCTTGTTGGGGATCGAACCCACAACGTAACAGCGCAGAAGGCAGAGCTACTACCAATCATGATGACTATTAGGTACCAAGTAGGTACCTAAGGCGGGCACGTCTTGTTGCTCCCACTTTCTCAGAGATGAATACTGTGGTAGGTGTTAATGTTAACGCTATCTCGCATGGACGCTAAGATAGATAGGTACCTACCTAAGTAGGTAGAAATGGCCGATGAAGATGTACAGGGCTTAAAAGTTACCTTTGAATGGCCTAGAGTTTATTGTTGACCGTGCACTTATTATTGTATCAAAGTCAAAGTCAAAGTCAAAGTCAAAAAGCATTTATTCAGTAATATCCGCAGGGATCATCTTGAAACGTCTTAAATCTAGGTGAATCTAAGCGCCAGTTCCTCGCGACCAAGCCTAGAAGAACCGGCAAGAAACTTACGGCTTGGTTCCTACCGTTTTTTTGTATGATCCTGTTACAAAATAATAATAATGTAAATAATAATGATGTAAATAATGAAGCTCCAGTGTGGTGCCAATCTAACTGACACAGATAACGGCAACCGCTATGAAGGGCACTGGGAGAACCACGTGAAACACGGCCTAGGTCGTTTCTACCACATGCATACGGGCCAGCTGCAAGAAGGTTGCTGGGTGCAGAATATCTGCGTTAAATCCAAAATGTCAGACATCATAATTCGGCAGTTCTGCGATATTCCTACGCGGTATCCTGTCCCACCGGTAAGTTAGGATTATTTACAGTGAAATTACAAGCACATGAGGCTTGTATGTGTACATCAACATAGGCACCTGTATGCCTTTGTTGATGGACGCATGACAGTGCATCGTAGAGCACGTCCCTATCATCATATAATCAGACTACGCAGTCCTCTTTGCCTTCACGAGACGAACCCGTAGACACCAGATCCGACTTTCTAGGACCAAGGCGACGCGAGAAATCGCTAAAACTCCTACTTTGCTCAGAAGTCTACATTGGTAAGAGAGGTCTACTATTCTCATAGGAATAACAATTCCTATGATCCCTATGATCTACATACCTGAAGGGGTGATTGTGTAAGAGTTGTTGCTAACAGATTCCTGTTGCAAGTGTCTAATTCGACAGATTTTCTATAGCAAATTTCTCATATTTCACACATGCAACAGGAGTCTTCTGTTAGCAACAGGAGATACGCAATCAGGGACCTGATCGTACACTTCAGATATAACAGCTAGTTAGGTATGGTGTCTGTATGTACCGACCTACTTATGTATTTGCTGACAACGATAAAAGTACAAAGCAGCGCAATCGTGATCCACGTGAAAGCGATAAGTGTCTGCCGCCTGTATTTTTTAAGTGGTACTTAATCCGGTATAATGGTTTCGAAAAGTGTTTATATTTGATTTGAATATGTTACCCATTTACTTATTTATTTTCCATTGCCAGTCCCTAACCAAATCGGGAAATTTCTTGCAAGGATTTCATTACCTATTCCAAATTATACTAGTAGGTATCGAGCAAAAGGATACGGTGAAAATTCTCTCAGTCAATAAATTTTGACCATCATATAGCTCACTTTTCGCGGCACAGGTGACAAGAGTTTTTTGGACTACTTTTGCGCTTTTTTATCTAATTTTAATAGCAAATATTCGTGCCTTGTATGTTTATGCATCTCCTTAAAAACTTACTTAAATTAAAAATATTAACAGGAGCGGTTGCAAGACTCCAGAAGGATCCTAGAAGAAAGCGAATTCTGGCTTCTACAAAAGATAGGCGATATCGACAAACAGCTACAGTATTGTATTGATCAAATGGATTAACCCAACACCACGAACGAGCAGACGACTTTCTCACAGATACCTCAGTACTAAGCTTGAGCAGTCTACAAAAGCGAGCTTTCTTGGCAGCGCCTTTACTAAATTGTTTGGTGAACTTGGCCTAGTCAGTGCACGGGGTGCTCCATGCTACCATTTCTTTCAATTTAATTCTAAACCTAACACTTCATTGTTTTCATTTCGCAGATTCGTTGAGTTTTATTCAATCGTGATACGATCCATATTTTATATCATAGGTGCCGCTTTCTGTCCCTACTTACCCTGTTACGAATAGAAAAAGAGGGCTTTTTCTATTCGTACTCGGTTGTTTTTAGTGATTTTAGGTACCTACGTAGTACATAGGTGATTAAAACACATAATGCTGGTCCAAAAAGTTTCAAGTAAAACAACTGTACTATATTGACCAAATGTATTAGTTTCATGAGCAATATTCGAAGTACAAATACATTGTCAACTTACGGTGCGTACAGACATAGAAATAAAGACAAGAATTAACGGCAAAATCTGCTTAATTTTGTAATGAGAATGTAGTTTTGCGGGGATCGTAAATAATTATCTATCCGTGAGTAACTTTAACTTTATAGTCAGTTTTGTAATTTGGTTCAACTTCGTGACAGTAAAAATATTACGATCGTCACAAAACTACTTGATTCTTGTCTGTATTTTATTTAGATAGTACTACAAAAAATATTTAAAATCGAAAATGGTTGGAATTTCACGCTAATGCGTAATTGTAGACAAAACAATTATGCAAAAGAGTGTGGTGCAGCAGCGCTTTCGAGTAGAAAAAGTGAAGTTGTTTTTTCGATAAGTTTCTTTACATAATCGTATGTCTACAGAATCGTAATTGACACTCATCATTTTCTTTCGTTAATGCCCGTTTTTAGATTTCTACAAAAATAATATCTGTACGCTTAAAAAATCAATAGGTATTTTAATTTTATAAAATTCTACTCATTATATAATAGGGAGAATAACATTTCTTACGCTAAAACCATTACAGTGTCATTCTTTTATATCACAGTACTTATATAAAAGTATTTACAGTCAAATATCTTATTATTGCCTTTAAAACTTTAGATTCTCTTCCTAATGGAAGACTGATTGTATAGAAGAAATTGACTACAGATCGCACAAATACAATACTTATAAATTCAAATTATTTTAAGTACATACGAATTATTTTGAAGTCTTTGAAAGAGGGAATGAATCTATTTAACTTCGACGAATAAATTTTAATAGGTATTTAGATATACATCAGGTACACAAACCTGATGTATATCTAAATACAGCTCTGAATAAATAAGTATATTTAAAATAATTTAAATTTCTTTGGATTAGGTAGTACCTAAGTAATTTATAACAATTTTAAAGTTCACTATGAAAGTACGTAAGAAGAATGGTTATGCAAACTATTGAAACAAAAGTCTCAACTCTATAAGAACATGTATTATCCTTTGTTCTTGTCATCCTATTGAAGTTGTTTTTAAAATGGAATGACACTTACACTGAACGCAAACAACACGCAAACACAGTCATTCAAATGTCATCCTAAACTAAACCATTTCTATTAATACTTGGTTGACAATAACGAAGCATGTTTTCACGTTTATAGCAGCTGAAAACCAATACTTAAAACTAAAAACAGGATAACCCTGACATATAATTGGAAATTAAGTAAACAGTCAGTTGGAAGATAAGGTTAAAGCAACAAAAAATAATAACTGGTAATTCGGAGATTCGTCTGTCATGATTAAGTATAAATCATGGCGTCATTCTACATGAAGAGTTTTTGCACTAGTCATTTTTAAATGGCATCTCCAATATTACAAATTTAAGGCCCAGTCCGCTGAAGCGTCGTCCACGTATATTTTACTTTTGCCATCTAGTGCTTGCGCGAACCTATACCGCTTTACAGACTTTATACCTGTATGCCTCAGGTTGATGGACGCTGAGCAGTGTATCGTAGGGTACGTTCTTAACGAGCGTACCCTACGAGATTTTCTGATTTGGCAGACAAATCGACAAATCGCTCGATGTCTATAGACAACAATGTCTCTCACACGGTAGACATTGCCCCACTCGGCGTGGTCGGCGTCGGTAGAAAAAAGTATCTGGTCGTTGTCCCCCGTTTCGGTCGCTTACCCCAAGATCTAATAACGCGATACCCGACGCCGATGACGCGACGGTTCAGTGCATTTTCGCCTTAAATCTGTTTTTATCAACGACACCCAACTTTAGAATTAACAATTAGAGTTTTTGTTACAAAACCGTGACTATGTTAATTAGTGAACATTATAATATGTTGTAAATGGCGTTATAAAAATAGTTTTTATCACGCCACTTACAAAAACAGTCGTCGATAAAAGATTCTAACAATGAGATATAAATCCGGCTGTTATCGATGGACCAAATCGGCACATAATAAGTACAGTACAATATATTAAGTACTTACACTAAAATAACAATTGATATAACATTCCAAATAATAGCGCATATCAAAGAACAATCATACAATACGGCTCTGGTCTAAGAGCGTTAGGTTATTCATCCTACCATCATGATCTCCCAATTCAATTTGTTCCTTCAGTAATTCCAACTCTTTTATACCTGTAACAGTAACTTCGTACTTATGCGTAGCGAGAGACATATAAAAATGAATCGCAAAAGCTAGGAATATTATCATAACTGGTATCAGAACAACGCAAGCCGACCACGCGGCCGTCGTGCTCAGATCATAAAACTTTACCCAGCATAGTATAGCTATTTCTATTAGGAACAGAATCAGACCTAGCAGAGTTGAAAATGCCCAAGCTATTTCGATGTACCAATGGAGTCTTTCATGGGGAGATTCGTGGACTAGAGCGATGCTGTGGAGGTTACCTACTGCCTCGATGTTTGGGAGAATACAGGTACTGATCATGAGAGCCAGCATGTGGACAGCAACAAGGAGGGTAGTGCACACGGTGAACGCTACGAGCATGTAGCTTGGCACCTTTGTGGATCCTGGGGGGTTCAACTGGACTTCAACCATGGCTACCTGAAACAAAGGTATGTAGGTATAGAGTACATGGTCAGGTCGATGACTATTTCGACGCAAAAGTACTGACCGAGTTTCGGGCCACCACCTCAATACGGTGCTGTATCATGTTGGACTTTTCGAGACAGCTGCTCTACCATGAAAAACTAAGTTTCATATTGATGTTTTGAGCTACACTGCGGAGCAACTCGATAACCGTTCCACAGCCGAGCTGTTTCTGCCTTGCAGTGTAACTAAAAACGATGATAAACAGATACGAGTACATCAACTGAAGACACAGTACCGGATCCGTCCGGGCGCTGGAAGATATATTCAGTATGGGGCTGTACAGAACCGTCTTAGGCTATACGTTGGTTTAGGTTTTTTTTTTGTAATTTCTTTGTGACAAAAAAGTTACTAGTAATGTGATAACGTAACTTTTTTATTGGGTTATACTCGTACTACCTAAAATAGAAAAAGATGCCTATTGCTAGCAAATATATCGGCTTTTCGAGGCCCTCGTGACGATGGGAGGGGGGACGATAATCCTGGGCACGGGCCTCGTGTGCCCGGGTAAAGAGTAGTGTAAAGTAAAAGGTAATGGCTGGCTGTACTGTGATTGAAAATCTGCTCTAAGGTATGTTGTGTCCAAGTGTAGGTACTTCTACGCAAAAAAAAAATGTTTTGTTTATAATTATGAAACTTTTACCCGCATTGTGTGCAAATAGCCTGAACAGTTATCTGAATTGCCTTGAAATTAGGTATAGGTAAAGTTAGCATCGAATACCAATAAACCTACTTTACGCTTATCCTCATTATGAGGTACTTTAAAAATTGAGTCATGAACGATCTCTGGCGCATTTGGCGACGCAAGAATAGCGTGTTCGATACCCGTGGTGTGACAGATGCTTGCATGATGTCCGGGTCGGGGCAATTCTGACGTATTTCATAATTTTCAAAATAATAGGGTACCTACACAAAAACAAAATTAAAAAAACATGAAATCTGTTCTGATCACTTATGTTTTCAGTACGATTATGAACTTTACGCATATACCTAGTGGCAGTAGAGCTCTAAATGAAAGACTTGTCCGAGTACAGTCAGCTGCACTAGAATGTATACAATTCGTAACTGACCGCAGGAAGTGTGCCCCAAAGGCTGGCAACGTTACCTCTTTGAATAGCTAAACTAATTCTCTGTCCAAGATAAGCGCCAGCCCTTTGATCGTGAGTCACATCCACCAGTCTCTTGGATAACTCATTTGTGACTCACGATCAAAGGGCTGGCGCTTATCTTGGACAGAGAATTAGTTTAGCTATTCAAAGAGGTAACGTTGCCAGCCTTTTGGGCACACTTCCTGCGGTCAGTGACTTAAATTCTGTTTTTTACCTATAGTATAGACCCGCACTTTACTATAGGTAGAAAAAGTTATGATAAAATATGTAGATATAAGGTAGATAGGTTAAATATTAGATGTAAAATATTTGTATATACTAAATTACTTCCGTTATAATAAAATAAATGATTCGTAACTTTCACAACGGTATTATAGCACAACAATGAGCTCTTACACCTCAAAAACTAAGAAGTCATGAAAGTAGTTGATGACTTCACATAAATTTTGGATAATTGTCATGTAAATATTATTAGCACTGCTGTGAAACCATTTTGAAAGTTACGAACTGTATACATTCTAGTGCAGCTGACTGTACAACCACCATACCTATTTCTGCCGCCAAGCCGCTTGCTGTATTCCTGTTTGAAGGGTGTGGCTGCCAGTGAAATAACAGGCACAAGAGGTTTAACACCTGTATACCCCAGATTGATGGATGCACATTCCTAACGAACGTGACTTGTGGAAGGCAACCACAGGGGGGGGGTGTAGGGTATTCTGCTTCATTCTCTGTTCCATCAGCACATGGTGTAAAAAACGTAACGATTTTACTTAGACCTAAAACAAAAAACATGTAGGTTCCGACCAAGGGTAAAACATTGCCAATAGTTACTTTTCTAATCCATAGAGTATTATAACGTTGGTGGAATACCTACAATTAAATATTGATACAGCTGATGCATATGTTTCTATGGCAGTAGATAAGCCAGTGTATGTACTTTTCATTTAATCGCGGGCAACGTTAGCAATTTAATACTGTATGATCTTTTTCCGTTAGAATGAGGTTAAATTTAGCATCACGTCATATAAAACCAACTTCCTTTTAGTTGAGGGACGTTTTAGGTACCTATTGGTTTCGGTTTAGAGAAT
This sequence comes from Electrophaes corylata, assembly GCA_947095575.1. Classification (NCBI taxonomy): domain Eukaryota; kingdom Metazoa; phylum Arthropoda; class Insecta; order Lepidoptera; family Geometridae; genus Electrophaes; species Electrophaes corylata. The sequence continues at coordinate 3,368,281 of OX352702.1, forward strand.
AATAAAATTGGTGGAAGACCGTCCAAGACCGGGACCAGTGGAAGATTTTGGGGGAGACCTTTGTCCAGCAGTGGGACACAAGTAAAAAAAAAAAAACAATTTCACTTAAAAATATGTGGAGAGTGGACATGTGCATGTGGCTAGAAGGAATGACGGAAGATGGACAACAGCAATTACCGAATGGTGGCTGAGACGCTCAGCGACCACGAGGCAGACTACCCGCCCGATGGTCGGATGATATCGTCGCAGTAGTTGGCCAGCAATGGACAAGACTGGCCCGTGCGTGCACACGGGCTAAATAGATAGATGTCAGTAAAAAAAATGAAATAGCTTCACAACTTTAATTCCCAGGCACGGTAGATATCCCCTCAGATCTTAGTACCAAGTACCTACTCGAGATTCTTTGAGGATGTCTAATGGGGTAGTCAGAGGTACGTCCAAATGTTACATTTGGTACATAGGTACCCACATTTTGCAGTAGTTGGTATATCATACATGACATTCTTATAATTGATGCTTGAAGTATGCTTGTGTTATACCTCATTTACATTCAGCCCCTGCCGCTGCCCCTCGCGCTGCCGGCAATAATTCCCTAAATACTGCTGCAGCAGGATCGAGAGGAGTGTGTGTTTACATAATGCCCTACCACTCACTTCGCTTTCAAGTTTCGGCAATGGCACACGTCGAAATAATTACAGCGGCCGCGCTGTCTCTTTGCGATAAATAATTATGTTCGATATTTAAAAAGATATCGAATACAAAAAAAGAATGTAACGCAGAGGTTGCGGGTTCGATTCCCGCCTTGGGATAAATGTTTGTACGATCTGCAAATATTTATTCCGGGTGTTCTGGGTGTTTCTATGTATAATAAAAATTATCTATATATGTAATGTATTGTATTAAGTATATCAGTCATCTAGTAGGTACCCATAACACAAGCTCTGCTTAGCTTGGGGCTAGATGACGCTGTGTGGATTGTCCAGCATTATTATTATTATTATTATTATTAATGTTCGTCGTAGACGATAGTGGATGATATCTATCCATCGAAATAACCCTTAATAAATAGCAATAACCATTCGATATCTAGCGACTGGAGATGGTTACCGAAGTCTATACTACTTATTCAAAGTCTTTCTCCTCCAGGCGCTCGGCGAGTACTGAGCGTCGGAGCAGAATGTAAACACGCACTGCCACTCGCGCTGCCGGTCCTTTGACTTCCGCACAAAAAACCGCCATTTTGGGGAGCGCCGGGCAGCGCGAGTGGCAATGGCAGTGGCATGAGAAGTATCGCGTTTACACACTCGTCCTGCCCACTTCCCTGCTCACTTCGGCTGAATGTAAATGCGGCATTAGAGAATCTACCTGCAACCCGGCTGAGCCGAGCGACGTGGTATAAAATGGCCACACCACACGGCGCACGGGACACATGCCCGGTAACGCTGTCGGAAATCGCTAGGCGATTATACCAGCATTTTAGTCCGTTCCAAAAAAAAAAAAAAAAAAGCGCGCGGGACACTTCATCGACAGCCGTCGTTCACTTTAGTAGTATTTTAGCACTGTTGGTCATTTGTTTTACCTAGACTTGTGGTTAAATGTTGTAGTTGGTCATAGTTGACATTAAATTATGTTCGCTAGATGTGTCGCTTGTGATATTTTTCATGAACCCCGAGGCTGTTTGTTTATACTTGTATATAGTTAAATAACCAATGTATCTTCACCTACCATGGCAAACCCGGACAGTAATGCTGAGGTTTTGCTTGACGCCTTCAGCTTAGCGCGTGAGAGCTGCATCTTCCTCCATGACAGATATGCAGGGGTGTGCAGGCCGTCGGCCGACTGTATAGGTGTCTCTCCCGACATCTTACAACTGTGCTGCAAGCATAAAATAACTTGACAGGTATAATTACAGTCACAACTTGCAAAGGTCTTCTTGGTATGACTGCCTTAACATGTTTTCAGATTGGCACCACACTGGAGCTTCATTATTTACATTATTATTATTTTGTAACAGGATCATACGATAAAAAACGGTAGAAACCAAGCCGTAAGTTTCTTGCCGGTTCTTCTAGACTTGGTCGCGAGGAAATAACGCTTAGATTCACCTAGATTTAAGACGTTTCAAGATGATCCCTCCAGATATTACTGAATAAATGCTTTTTGACTTTGACTTTGAAAGTAGAAGTCTAAGAGAAAAGGCAAGAGTCTTGGTTCCTAACAATGAATGTACCTAATGAGAGATGTGAGAGGTACCTAATGAGGTCAAATTTACATAAATGTGACCCTCAAAACCTTGAGGACCAGTTACAATCTAAATGAATCCACAATAGCAAGCCTAAAAGAGCAGGCAAGAAACTAGTCATGAGTCAAATCGATCAAACGGTCAATCAAAGTGACATAATGAGGGTGAGAGAGATAATGAGGGTTAATTTTACATGCCTCGACTTTTAAGATCATTGTTACATGATTTGGGAAGTAATTTGTCACTAGGTATTAAATGACTTGAGGGGTCAGAGTGTCACAGTTACATGACTTATGGAGGCAATGAGGGTGAAATGACTTAAGAGGTATTAGAAAAATTATAAGACCATCACCAGTTAAAGTCACCATTCCTATTTAAAACTAATAGCAAATTAGTTTTATTATCATACACCTCTAATTTATTAATGGAATCCTGTGCTATGTCATTCAGGTAAAGATATCTTGATTCAAACTTCAACTCTAAACTGCATCCTTTGGCAATGAGTTGTGTAGATTTTAAAATATTTTATACTTACAATATTATTTCTGTAATAAGAAATAAAAATAGAAATAGAAAATATTTATTGACACCACACAAAACAATACAAAAAACACAAAGTAGATAAAAATTAAAAGGAATGTGGCGAAAAAGGCATCCACTCAGCATATGCCAAGGAGGGCAATGGCTCATATAGCGCTGGTTTTCAGTGGCTATATTCTTGTTGTAACACAAATATTTAAACCTTTTACAGAACCAGGAAATTAGTGGATGTCAGAACATAGGATTTCATATTTATTTCATCTGTGAAACTTTCAACTCTCTAACTATCATGGTACATGAGATACAGCTTGGTGACATACAGACAGACAGACAGATAGTGGAGTCTTAGTAATAAGGTCCCGTATAACCCTTTGGATACAGAACCCTAAAAAGAGGTGTTATAAGTTGGCCTTACTTATTTAATTTAGAAACCCACAGACTCAAGGTAAAGTATAGATAGTGGTTATAGTGCATACATCCATTCTAACCATCGCATTTACAAATAAATTGTGAACACACACCAAAGCAGGAGATGATTTATGCATTTTCAGCATCTAATCTCACCAACAATATATATTTACCACAGACTAAGACACTTACATAAGACTATTCTTTGTAGCAACAATAGTTAGTAATATAGAGACCCAAAGTCCACCTCAGCACATATATGACACGAAGATAAGCCCATATTCCCATTGGCAAGTGACATTTAACTCACTGTATATTAAGTAGAAGAAAATGGATACCTTCCAATTGTTTGTAGAGCTAAAAATCTGCAGTCAACTGTGTTGTAAAAATAAAAAAAAACATGTAAATACATATTATATTAAGATGTAAACATGCATAAATATGACACAAAATTCACCTGGTGTAAGTGGTGGTGTAAGTAAGATAAGTGACAACACAATACACAATTTTATGTAAATCATAACAATGGAGATTTACATAAAAAAATGCAAACACTATACCTTAGTACCTACAGGAGATATGTTTTTCCATAGAAGCTCTGTACTGTAGAACAGTAATGAATTATCATTAACTGTTTGGCAACAAAATTAAGCAAGTTTATCATCAAATTGATGATAACAACTACGAAAAAATATCTTATATATTTAACTTTGTAGGAAGTACCTAGTAAATTTAGTAATTGTGAGGATCAACAAAACAAGAGAAAACAAGCTGTATGTAACATAGGTCATACCTTGCTCAGTTTTGGACACCAGCTACTAGAGGAGTCGTAACGACCGCTCGGCAATGCGCAGTGGTAATTATTTCCAGCTGTACTTGCTGACCAAACCGACATACCTAAATAAAATGCACGACAGTCCTTCGATTTGAAGCGGCGAGGTCACTCAGTCACAATTCTATCACTTAGAGTTTTATCCAATCCAATGTAAAATATGGTTGAAACTGTATGTTACACTAACTTAAGCTTGCATTTTTACACAACACTCTTCGAGAGCCTTATTGTAAAAATATTACTACCACAAAAACTATTTTGGTGACGAACTTCTACAAGACGAGCAAACGGAGCGAGCAAAAGTACTTTGTGACAACTGTGACAAGCCAAGCCAGCCATCAATCCATCTGTCTAGTCCACAGAGTACTTTTTTATAGACGTCCATATCCACGGTAGCCAATAATGTACGTCATGATAATGTGCACCTTGTTAACCCATAAACATTATTAGCTCGTCCATACAACAACATGTAGTGTATTACTGTCACGTGTTTTTAGAGTTCCGTACCTAAAGGGTAAAACAAGACCCTATTACTAAGACTCCCCTGTCTGTCTGTCTCTATCACATCCTTCATCATTTTACTTTGGTGTAGTTGTGGTCTTCTAAATTTCTACCATCTTGGTATTGTTAAATGCGGGTAAGAATCAAACATTAGTTCTTTGCTTTGGCTTCAACTTAGTAGTAGAGTACTACCACCAACTTAGAGTAACCACTCCCAAATTACGTGGTTTTGCCTTACCGAATGCCATTAAGGGCTTCTTCAAATGTCAAATGCAACAACAGCTGGGCGAAGCCACAGAACACCTAAGGATGGGACAGAACTCGAGATGTCAACATGAATAAGCGTACTATGTGCTTGAGAACCTCAAAACGATGTATGAAGTTTAGCCCAAAAATACGGGTACGGGTATTCTACAACGACAAAAAAGTCTGGTAACAGATGTAGAATTCCATTAAATAGTATCAGAAAATGATTTAGGAATAGGATTAGTTAGAATAGTGATAATAACCTTCTCCCTCCCAAATCTCTCGGTTGATTCAAATTCATATGTTTTTACACTGAGAAATAGTCTTAAAATTAGTATTTTTCTGTTGCACATAAGTCCTTCATAGAATCTGCCCTATTTGACACTTTGCAACTGTAAAAAAACCATATTTTAAATAAGCACTCTGTGGACGCACGCGCGAACACATTCAGAGTGTACTAGCATTCTGTGGACAGAGTGCTTTTGAAGTGAGGCAAGAAGCGATTGCGTGCGAGGTTTTTTATTGCAACTAAAAAAAATCGAGTCCCGCGAGCGAGTTCATTTTTGTAACGGTACTGCGTCTGGCTACACGGGAGTGTCCGTCCGCGACTCCGTGAGACGAGATGATAAGCGAGTGACAAGTGTTGCATATGATTGTTCTGTAGATAATGTAGGTCGGCTATTTAGTTTGTTTTGGTTGATGTGATTTGTTACTGTGAAGTTTTTAGAGTGGCATTGGACTGTTTGCGGATCCTGTCGGAACATTCTTGTGAGTAAAGTGAAGTGTTTCGTCGCTATGGCAGAGGCAGCAGGTGTTGTGTCCACAAACCCCAATGCGGAGATAATTCGCGGCCAGGTGTTCGAAGTAGGCCCGAGATACACCAGCCTGCAGTACATCGGCGAAGGAGCATATGGGATGGTGGTGTAAGTAAATCAACAAATTGTTTACATTTTCAACAAAGTTACTTTCAAGCTGGTTTAGATGTAACTTTCTGTTTTATTTGACTATTAGGCTACATTCTTCAATAGTTGAACTGTCACATCAAAAGTTTTCATTTAGAAATTTAGAAGTTTTGCAACAAGGAAAATTTTTCTGTCATTGGTTCCTATTATCAATGACATCATCATAACACCTATGTAATTGTTTGTATGGTATCAAATCAATGATTTTATTGACTGTTTAAAGTATCCTCTTTCTTTTCAAACAATTTAATTCATGTTATTATGAATTTTGTAGGGTTATCTGCATATTTTCCAATATCACATCGCTTATTTTAGAAATGGAGGAGAAAAACAGGCCGGTGAGAAAAAACACTTATAGAATGGCCTCCCTCATGAAACATGGGTAACCTTAACCTATAACAATGCTTTGCCTCAGGTTATTCACATTAGGAATGTGTGCTAGAGTGCACTGCCGCATGGCATGGCATGGCTGATGGACATGCGTCCATCAGCCATGCCATGCCATGCGGCAGTGCAGCCTGAGGCTACATAGGGGTAGAAGGCCTCTTGCATCTGTAATTTCACCGGCACCCACTCCTCAAACCAGAACACAGCAACATCGCTTGGTGACAGAATTGTGGTAGTACTTTCTTAGACAAGCCCTTTACATTCTACTACTGCTGCTACTCTAGATGTTAGGCTCCTTTTAAACTAGCCAACTTACAAACTTGCACATTTCATAAATTAGTTGGATAGGTCATTCATACTTAATAAACTAGGCATATGCAATTATTTGTTATGTGGTATAGTTACCTATATGTAATGACTGTTTGCATAAGTAAGACTAATATCGTGGCTATCTAATCATGAATATTGAGTGTTTAATCTATTCTATTATGAAAATCTCGCGATTTAGGTACTGTTGAATGAGAGGTTAGATTGCATAAATTTGATATTAGTGATATGTTTACTTAGGCATGGGTTAAAAAAAGTTGTAGTGTAGTATTAGTATACACTGTACATTACTCAGGAGGACCTAGGCGATTCTAGGAGGATTCTAGGCTAGGACCACCAACATGGTCAGAATGCAACCCTTGATCTAATTGTTAAACATGTTTAATATATTTGTCCTAGGTATACCTACTGGAATTTTGCACTAAAAGCACAGAATAGAAAAAGTTGCTACTAAAAATAGGTAAAGGTAGAATTACATTGGACCCGCCCCGCGTGTCGTGACGCATAGTTAATGGTGTATGGAGCCGATATTTCATCAGTGCAGGTCCGCGTGGTGTAGCGTGGCGCCGACCACTCAATTCCGATCGGCATTTTGATGGGGGTTCTGACGCGTCTAGCGGCTATACAGAAGTGTGATAACGTAATTGATACGCAGTGCGGTACGGCGCGAATAGATGTGCACTCTCGATTATGTGCCTTCAATACTTGTCAATATTGAAATTAATTACGAAAACCGGATAGGAATCTGCCACTTTTATTTTTAACTCTGAAATATAATTTTAAAAGATTCAATCTAGAAGAATGCGTGGTAGACATCGATGACCATCCAACCCGGGAGACGGCTAAAATACTTATTAGAAAAAAAATGGTGCAAACTTGAAAACCTCCTTTTTTTGAAGTATGTTAAAAACGGCAGCGCGCGTCCCACCACACTAGTGCTGCGTGTCGGGGTGTAATTTAGCCCACGTGAACCGTGTCTAGTGTGATCTTACCTTAATGTAGGCTATGTAGGTACCTGAGTGAGTGACCGAGTGATTAATCATAGATTAACTAATAGATAGTTGCTTAGATCAACAGTTAGCTAGGTGAACTATATACTCACCGACTTTTCATTTAATATCTAGAGTAGTACCTACCTACTTGTTTTTAGGTTTCTTCAATGAAGTTAGTAAAGTACCTAGGTAGTAGGTATAGTAGTACGCTAATAAAGACTAAAGGCAATGTAAGCCTTATTTTTCTTCAAAAAACCCAGAAGGTAAGGTACCTGCCTAGAGCCTGTTATTTGATAGGGTTTGTAAGCAAGGTCATACGAGACGACGGACGGTAGCAAGATAGGTTAATGAGCAATGTCACCCTTTTCCAAACTTTTTTTACGTAAGCAGACGTTTGTATCACTAGGTAGATAGGTAGGTACTAGGCAAGTATAGGTACACAGGTAAACGGTTTAATTCTTGGGTCCTTTACGTGCCTGCCCGTTTTGTTGCGGTTGTTAGGTCATCAGGATTTTTCTTTACATTGCTACTAGCGTATCTTCTCCGAAGAAGAAGTATTAACGTATATTTTTGCATGAAGGTAGGATAGATCGGTAAGGCTGAGTAAGTACGGTGTTCATTTCCTTATTCAATCCTGAATGCTTTCAATTGCCGTAGATTAACTTCATTAAACACGTAGGTATCATCTATCACAATAAGTAAAACAGACCACGGCCAGGCTACATGACAAGCTAAGCACTGCCTAACTCTGGCTGGATTTGAATCTACAATCAGAAATTAGGGTCGCTCTTACTGCGCTGTTAGTGCTCTTACACTATAATAATAATAATAAAATTTGTTTGACATAAAGTTTGTTGTAACAGATTCCTATGAAGTTCCTGACTATTAAGCTAGGGACAATGACCTGTGTTACAGAAGTCAGTGTCTTCTCCCATTTATTGGTCCTACCTACATTATGTGAAATAAACATTGGTATAACCAAGCAAGTAGAAAGCGCATTTTATAGTCCTCTTAAATGAAAAATATCAAAATCTAGAACTAAGTAGCTTTATTCTAGGAAGTAAGTTACAGGCAAAATGTGTACCAATTAAGATTGGAAATAATCTTACTAAATCTAAAACTAGTTTTAGTAGTAGTAGAGCTTACTGTGTTCCGGTTAAAGGGTGCTGAAAATTCTAGGAATATGAGGCTTAACACCTATATGCCTTAGGTTGATGAACGTGGAGTAGTGGAGGTAATGGTAACGACTTAACAACATCAGGTAGGTCATAAGAGTTTTCTATGAGATATTGTTTTAAAAAAAAGTAGTAGGCTATAAAAGTAGTACGTTTAGCCTATGAATCATTCAGGAAAACGCCACAAGCACGATTCTCAACAAAAACAAATGACACGAGATCAAAAAATTCTGCTAAATCCTTACCAAAATATTACGATTCCCCAATGACAAAGCTCGTAATTCTATGACGCGGAAACTCTATCATTCTGATCACGTCTGCTCCGTGCTCGCCTCAGTCACCCCTTCAATAATATTCGTTATTCGAATTCTATTGTTCAAGCTTAGCAATAATACAATACATTTATTGTGTTTATTGCATGCTATATTGGGTATCAATAACTTGGAGTAGTTATTAGTGTACCAAAAAGCCTGTTAGATAGATAGATAACTCTGTATTCATTACCACGACAAGTAAAGTACACGCTTTTCATACACATTAAAGTAAACAATACATTAATACAATAGGCGGTCTTATCGCTATAAGTGATCTCTACCAGGCAACCTTTGGCAGTGTTATGCAGTCAAATTTAAAAAAATACTGACATACATTTGACAATGACATCAAGCTCCAAACTAAGCAAAGCAATGGGAACCAGATAACCGATAAAATACTGAATACTTTTTCTAAATACATAAATACATAGAATACAAAATAACACCCAAACAGAGAGCAAACATCTGTGTTCATCACACAAACGTATGTCATCGGTGGGGATCTTAGCGACAAATAACAGCGCAGAAGACAGAGCTACTACCAACTGAACTGCGACGGCTGTCTTCTCGACCTTAATCTGGTAAATTTATTATTTTGCTTTCTAAGTAATAAAACAAGACTCTTGCCACCAGTTAACGCGTCTCTATGTACGGCTACGTCGAAACTAATCTCGGAAAGTATTAGACATAAAAAAAAGCCGATAGATTTTATCTACAAAGGCTTAGCTATATTGCATTCACCTCGCTAAGTTTGATTGTCACCACACTTGAGCTTAATTTTGTAGCATTCTTTTGTAAAAAGAATCACACAAAAAAACGGTAGAAACCGAGCCGTAAGTTTCTTGCATTTTCTTTTAGGCTTGGTCGCAAGGAACTGACGCTTAGATTAACTTTATTATAAGACTATTTTAAGTGTTCACTTTGATTCTATGGAATAAATGCCTTTTGACTTTGACATTGCTTATTCACGTTTGTCGAGGCCTTGTCGTGGGTTATGTAATATAGGGGTTAAGCTTACTAGCCGTTGGACGGTCAATTTATGTGCAGTAACCACAAACACAACCCTGTGTGAATGCAAAATTTATTGATATCCTATGTGGGATGAATGGATTGCTGAAGCAGTCAATTTGGTAGCGAGTTTTGGAATTCTAGGTAGCTCATCAATAGTTCACAGAATAATACGCGTACAGTTGTACCTACAATGTATTGTACATTTGCGTGCAAAGATTCTTAGCCAGTGTGTACCTATGCTAGTTACCTTTTATTTCTAAAAGAACCCGAACTAATTAGAGTCTAGACTACTAGAGATACAAAGACCGTTATAATAAGAGTCCTGAGCGGCTGACAACTGACAACGCTTTCTAATACAATGGTCGTAGATAATTTAAATTTCCAGGGTTTGATTGTATTTGTGCAGAATATTGTAACGGGTGTACTAAGGAATTCTTGAAATATTACCACTAAACGGGTTGTTCATTGATTTTGGTAGATTTTGACCACTCATTGGATGGTCTGTTTCGAATTGCCAATGTTGAAGTACTGATTATAAAATATCTAAGTATTTACTGCGCGAGGCAGAATCGCACTCTGCAGCAGGTTGTTTAAAAAATCTATAAAAAAAAATGGTACGAGATAAAATGGCGTAATATTAAAGGGAAAGCTTCAGGACAAGCAAACGAGCTGAAATGTCAATTGTTTGAAATATTCTATTCCTCTGGAATATTTCTTTGTATTAAGTTACTCCCTACCGGACTCAACTGTCACCAAGTACCTAGATAGCTACCCAAACAGGATCCATAAAGTTTCATTACTTTTCTTTCAAACACCCTCGCTTACGGAGCTATAATTGACTTGCTTGCATTACTCAAAAGAAAGCCTGATTTATTCAAAGTGCCTGGCACCAGTCATGATTCTTTTATTTGAGTAAATACTTAATGAAGTTTATACACGTATTCAAATGGTTCTTCACGTTTCTTTCTGATGTCTGATTTTATTTCAGCAATTTTAATACCATGCCTTTTCGTATTTTTTTAAGCTCAATTTAAATATAGGTAACAATAAAAACAGAAGACGTAGCATGAATAATTTTGATATTTGTGACGTAAGCGTATCGTTTTAACTTTGAACATTACGCAATATCGATATTTCAATTGCGGGGTGTTACGTTCGATTCATTTACGTTACGGATGTTTTTTATTACTATGTCCAATGAATAAGTTTAATCTGGAGCTTTGGAAGGTGGGGTCGCTACTGAACACTACTGCTCTCCACAACTTCAACTACACACCTGAAACAAAGTGTACGTATTGAAGAAAACGAAAATAATATTAGGTATTAATGCGTTCCGTCAACTCGATAATTTGGTAAGAACTTTTAGATGTTATTTGATAAACAACTCCCTAATTTATATTAATTTCGTAGTCAGGTAGGTGAGATCTTATGAAAAAGACAGATCTTATTATATCCCTTTTCTCAGAATCCCTATAATCCGTTTTTCCTTTCAAATAAGAAATAAACCTTGAAATGTACAGAGGTTTTGCCTAAGAGGGAAAAGGAATTTCTTGAATGGGAAACAATGTTATCAAGACGCCCCGAGACGAGAAATGCTTTTGGCAAAGACGGATCCTCAAATACCTTACGTCGTTAAATTTTTAACATTCGTTCATCTGAGGAATGAACGGGACAATATTGAATAAATCTATTTATTTACTACAGAAATTATATAAAACTAGCGAAACGCGCGCGACTTCGTCCGCGTGAAATTATTTTCATACAAATTTCAACCCCCGCTGTACCCGTTTAGGCGTTGAATTTCAGTAATTACTTTCTTAGTACACTGCTACGTTCCACGACGAATATACACCGCAAAAGTCAAGTGTCTACGACCAGTGGCTTAGGCTGATTGTCTATAATGTTAGTCAGTCAGGACACAAATTTATCTATCAGGTATATAAATTGACAATAGAAGTAATTTCTTTATTGCTGCTTTATTGAATATTCAGAAACTGAGTCCTAGGCCAAATATTTAGTACATCTAGTTAGCTTAGTTTACACGGTTTTAAAACTTTACTAATACCACCGAGCGTTTTCTTCCAGTGGACTGAGCACTGGCCTTCGTGAAGATGCCAGTAGCCTAGCTAATCCGGCCATGAACCTGCTAATTTATCACTTCACTGTCTATCCAACTGCTAACAAGCTTGGAGCTATTGTAAATATCACCACTTTCCACATTGCTGGAGAATGCTAATGCAGATAGTGGCGTGTTTAAGCCCACGCAGTCATTGATTTGTCATTCATACTAATTATTATGTGAAAGTCGTGTCTGTCTATAAATAAATATTGACACACATTCACGCAGCGCCTTCTAGCACCAAATTAAGCAAAGCTTGTACTATGGGAACCAGATAGCTGATAAAATATGCAGGTTATACATACTTCTTTTTTGTGAACACATACTTAGAATACATATAACACCCAGGCAGCAACAAACATCTATGTTCATCACACAAATGTTCGTTCTCGGTGGGGATCGAACCCACCACCTACCTACATATAGCGCAGGAAGCAGGGCTACTACTAACTCAGCTGTGACGGCTATCTGACTGTTATGTTTTCACGGCCATACTTACTGGTAACAGATTTTGATGAAAGGTTAGAGATGCATTCTAAAGAATTTTCTGCTTGCATCAGTCTACAATAATACTAGAAAAATATCATGCAAATCTTTATTTTGGTTTTACGAGAAGGTAAAGACCTCGTGGATGAAGTCGCGAACAAAAAGCTAGTCATTTTATAATCGTTTGCATTTTTACGATTTCTATAGAAAATGTGGTTTAGGACCATCGTGAATCACACAGCAGAAAATCAAGCATGACACATCCTCAAGGCGAGGTACCTGTGATTGTGCTAAGTAGGGCAAACATTTACGATTAGCTACGTTCACGATGGAGATTGCGCAATAGTATATATATTGTATTACAAGCGAATAAAGTATGTATTTCGACGAGGGAAAATGCTGAATCCAGAGCATAATCCAATTGAATAGATAAAAAATACTTAGGTTTTTCAAAACCACGTTCGTAAGACTCGCTATATTGGGTTTATAGATAACTAGCAAAATGCGCGCAACTTTGTTCGCGTGATGTTATTTTCATAAAACCTCCGCCCCTACTGTACCCGTTTAGGCGTTAAATTACGGGAATTCCTTTCTTAGTACACCTCTACATACCAAGATAAATATACCCTGAAAATTTCAAGTCTCTGCGACCACTGGCTTAGGCTGAGCGTTGCCTTGTATGTCAGTCAGTCAGTCAATCAGCCAGTCAGGACAAAGATTCTTATAATTTGTATAGATATAGATAATATAATTTTTAATTGTTACTACGTGCTGATGGAACAAGCAGATGGTCCACCTGATGTTAAGTGGTAGGTAACCACCAAATATCACCTATAACAAATCATTGCCTCGCAGGTCACGTTCTTTAGGAACGTGCCCTACTAGAACTACTAAATAAATAAATAATAAATACTAAGCAGTAGTACTAGTTAACTATTTTATCTCTATCTATCTTTTATTTACTACAGAAATATAGCCGGTCCGACACGCAATATTTCGCCCACACAATTCAATTATTAACGTGTCATGTCGATATTAATCGAATCCACACGTTTGACCGCTTGCCTAAGGGTCAATCCTCACAGCTATGTACAAATTCTTTTTTGTTTAGACATTCATAATTTACGCACTTACTTTTATCTCAACTTTTACTTACTAATCAACTAACTACTAATCACAGTCAGGTTTAAAAGCAGGTACGTGCCCATCGAAGTATCATAAAAATATTACACACGACTCAAGCAAATTCACCTAAACGTTTCATAGTAAGACGGTAAGACGGACTTACCGTGATGAAAACTATTAAATAGTGTTAAAACTAAAACTGTATGTGCCTCATCGATAAAACGATATTAAATTATCAGTTTTACGGGAAGTTTTTCGTAGTCCATAAATAAACGCCATTTGTTATGTATGAGGAAATTCAAGCACATTAAAATAGTACTAGGCACCTTAACCATCCTAGACGAATGTTGAGGTTGAATGGTTATGAGATCAACAGGAAATGTCAACTTCAAAACTGAGACAACGCGTCACAGAATGGAAACACCGGATTTGCCGATTTCCTAAGGAAATAGGATCGTAGTGGTTTACGCCGTATCAGACTTACCGCAAACTTTGCTATCGCATTCAAGCCGGTATGGAATAGTTTATGTAATAGTTGCTTCGTCTTATAATCACGGACGGATGACAAAGCAAAGCTGCTTGATTAAGCAGACGTGGTTGTCCTCTTTTTGAAGGAGACTGAGTGGGCTCGAGATCTCATATAGAAAATAACCGCAATAATTGAGAAATAAATATAAAAGTCAATGAGAGTAAACGAGATCTAGGAGATAACTCAAATGCGTCTGGCAGAGATGGGCCTAAAAGGTGTCATACAAAACGAAGTCTCGTATGCAAGTTGCTACCGGTTTTTAGAGTGATGCTATAAGATTAGGCCTCTTCCTGCGATCGTGCTACCCTTTTTAAGATTTGTAATGGTTCCAATCTTATTTCTAAAAGGATCTATAATAATTACAGCAACTTGAAGTTATGTTTGACTATGTTTGTTATAAAAGTTTTCAACTTTAATAAAACTAATTTCATTCTCCAGGGTCTGTGTTAATAACCAGCATACGATTGACAGGGCACTTCTGAAGCCATAACTTCAAGCTTAATATATTTTGTCATATTGTCAGTATTGATGATGGCAAACTAAAGTCTTGATCTGATGATCATCATAATTTAAATCTATGGGCGTTTTCAGAGGCCTTTTAAATTTTCTTAAAACACAAAAACTCATAGCTTGTGGTAATCTCGAATCCTGTCTGCGGTCAGCATTTTGTGGCGTGTGAGAAAGATGGTGCTCACCGCGTTGGGAATTTTATCAGTCTGTTCACTTTCTGGTAACTCTTGCTAACAGAGCCTGTATATTATAACACTCTTAGTGAACTCAAGCTATCAGAAAACTTTGACGTAGCCAACTATCAGTTACGTTGTATAGGTTGGTTATCTGCCGTCATTTTCTTATCTCAGCCATGTAATGTTGCTTGCGATTGCATGCGTAAGCCAAATTGTAAACATAAAACCAAACTTACTTTCGTAGGAATATACTACAATATATTTCGTTGGAATATATATTGTGTAGAATAATTAATTAGAGTAATTGGTTTCGACCGTTCTGATTGATTTAATAATAAATAAATAAATACTGTTCTGTCAAGGTCTACTAGTCTGGTCAATAGCCCTGTCACCGTTTGTCATTACACTTTGGTAAGATATGGCAATAGTTGGAATATTCCTTATATTTTTACAGATTTTACCCGACTGCCCAGAAAAAGGGTAATCTTGTACAAGTGAATTATGTTTATTTGTACGTGAACCAATGCAGCCTTAGAAAGCTTGATAGATTTTAGTTAATGAGGTATTGTTGGATTCGTCTTAATCGTCACACGGGAGTTACATAAAGTATTTAAACTGCCATGTCTACATACTACATGCACGGAACGGACAAACCTTTCAATCAAACCACGTTCAATACAGAGTCTACAATAATCTGAAATAAATGACAAATCATTACAACACGCTATTGTTGCGTTTTCAAGCCAGCGAAAATCAAGCAGGCAGATTTATTGTTTTTTACTAAAATACTTGTTCTAAGTTAGATCATCAGTCGTCTGTTCCAAAGACCATGATAAGCTAGTTTCGCGATTAGCCCCGTCAGGTTATTCAGGTCCTTTTCAATATCATATCGCGCGAGTCAGCTTTGATATTCAAAGTTTTGCACAATGTTTACTGAAGCGAAGTTTAATTTTATTAATATTAAATTCTCGTAGTAAAGCTTTCACTTTGCTTATTTTATTCAGGAGTTCATTGTCTCGTAAAACTTGCAAATTATAAAATAACATCGTTTGTACTTTAGTACTTTAGTAATTTATCTTCAGTGTATTCCTCAGGCTACCTTTATGAGACCATTTACTATTCAGACCAAGTTTACTCTGTATCTTTTCAATCTGGAAACTTTGGACTCATGGGACAACTGAAGTAAATTTCATTTCTGTAACATTTTTCAATCTGCAATGTTTTTCTTGGAACATTTTTGATATTGTTCTTTCAAACGTAAATACCTACTTGTTGTAAGTACACGCACTCTACCTTAGTAGCTGATGTAGCTATAAAGTCATTCGCTAAATAATAATTTTATAGCATCCCGACTTTAACCCCCAAGCACGGTAGATATCCCCTGAGACCTCTTAGTACCAAGTACCTACTCGAGATTTTTTGATAATGTCTAAAGAGAGTAATCAGAGGTACTTCCAGCTATAATATTTAGTATACACCCACATTTTGCAGTAGTTGGTATTAATATATATGAAATTATAAAAAAAGTTGTTGGTTTAATCAACCGGAATTCCAAAATAGCAGTTGTTTTATCAAAATGACCTTAGGTTTAAATAAAGGGCCCATGTTGTGGCAATAACAATTGACCTCAATTTTGAATCATGAAACGTAGGTTCTTCACCTCTGGACTGACGTCAAATGGCTGTCATTTGGGGCTTGTTATAAAAGCCTATGAAAGGCCGGGCCGTTGATGAGCCTCACCTATTGTTCGGGCGGAATGGAGTAGTCGTATCTCATCCCTCGGCTGTATAGGGTAACGACTTATAATTACATAACTGACATTTACTTAGTGCGGAAATAATTTAGATTCAATTAAATACAGTACAGGCAGTGTGGTTACTGGTACCTGAACCCGAAGGTCGTTGGTTCGAACGCAGGAAAATTTCATGTGGAATCTTTGCAATATTTACTTACCTCTGAAGGATAGGCTGTAAAATATCCTCTATTTTTCTATTATAAGCTATTAGAAAAATTGTTATCCTGATTAACTGATATGTTATAGACAACGCTCAGTCTAACCCGCTGGTCGAAGAGACTTGGAGTATTTATAGTATATTGTAGTGCGTAGAAGTGTACTAAGAAAAGTGTTGAAGTTTGTATGAACTTTTTTTTTTCGTCCGCGTGAAGCTATTTTCATAGAAACTTCAAATCCACTGCAACCCTTTATGGGTTGAATCTCTGAAATTCCTCTTGCTAGTCAACGCTAGTTACTTTGCTAATATATCTTAAAAGTTTTAAGTCTCTCCGCTCAGCAAGTCGGTCGCAAGCCCATCGCCGCTGCTAGAATACTGACTGGTTTCCTCACGATATTTCACTTTACCGTTTAAGAGCACTGGCATTGCGTATATAAATTTTTCGAACAGAAAAATCCATTGGTGCAAGACCGGATTCGAACTAACGACCTTAGGATTATTGTATGACATATGGCAGGTTATTGTTTAGTTAAATATCTTGAGATCTTTCTGCTTTTTGGTGTTTTTAGTCTCCTACTTTAATAAATTCAATGCATTTATTATGAAAATTTACATTAATCGGTACAGGTTATTCTTCTGATAAAACTTCATTGCATTGAGTGTATGCTAAACCAATTAATCGAGTCACATTACATCGAAATCCAACCTTATCACCGTGACTCATTCGGAATTTCCCATGGAGTCACACCATTGGGTCTTGTTCTTTAGGAATCTTTCTGAAAACAAGAGTTGTAATAACAGTACTCAAGTCTTGAGTACGTCTTGATTTTCTTCTTGACTTCGGAAGACGAAGCGTCCTCCTACCCGATGGACTGACGACATTGTTAGGACCGCGGGAAGTCGATGAATGGAAAGGGCTCAGAATCGTTCGTCCTGGAAACGTATGGGGAAGGCGTATGTCCAGCAGTGGACTTCTACAGGCTGATGATCATGATGATGAATAACAGTGTGTCTTGTTTTTTTTCCATTGAGTTATACTGGTACACTAAAAGTAAGCGTCACTCATTCGTATGAGTAAGTAGGCAACTTTGGTGACGAAGTTTTTAGGCCGCCCCAATGTTTCTTATCTAGTACACTTGAGTGTTACTCGTTGGTAACCTACCAGATATCCTTGTAAAATGCCTTCGTCTGTCTGTTCTTCGTGTTGTAAGATGTCACGACTATACCTGCATGTACTGCTGCACTAGAATGTATACAATTCGTAACATGCAAAACACTTATTTTTTGAGTTTTTCTCCTGAAAATATTAATTGTAACGCTGTAAGCCCATTTGTAAGTAAAAAATTGTATACATTCTAGTGCAGCTGACTGTACCTGTACGAGTCCAATCCAGTGTTACCCGTAGGTATTATAAGTACCTACTTAGTAAACTTAAATCGTTCATGGTTCAATACTTTTCAAATGGATTAAGGAAGGTACCTACACACCTTAGTGCGAACTCCGTAACCGCCATAAATCGATAATTTAGATCAGTTGAACAATATCAGTTAAGTAGCACATGTTTACGAATGAGGTCACATTTTTTGCCGCGTCTGTTGATACTGTACGCGAGTTGTCTGATTCGCTTGATGTACAACCACTGAGTCATCTGATTCATCTAGCGTTGCGGATCTCCAATTGACAGTCTGCGCGAGTTTATCGTGCGGATATGAGCTACGTGCCTAGAACTAAGACTTGTCTGAATAACCTGCGCCTTAACGGCTGTTACTAATAATGACTGGTGCAATCCAACAGCTGATTAACCTTTCTTTTGGCAGATTGTATGTTAATGTAAAGTTTTTTCATGCAAACTTCAACCCCATTTGTACTTCTTTTCTTAGACTCTTTTATAAAATTATATCAGAAATTTCTTTCTTCTATTTATGGTCTGTGAGAATTGAGTATTTACGATAACTATGAAATGTATATTTAGCGTTCTTAAATTTTTATCACTGTTAATCTATTGGCGTATGAAAGATATGATTATGTTAGATTACCAATTACATTTTGACTTAAAGTTATCTATGGTTGAATAAAAATCGTTGTAACCCATACTGACTCAAATATATTTGAGTTCCAAATATAATGCTATCCATCAATCATCATCATCTTCCTGCCCTTATCCTACACTAAGTGGGGTTGGCACAACAGGTTTTTTTCTTCCACTCTCTTCAATCAGTCGTCATCTCAGTGTTTACTCCTTTCTTACTCATATCATCTTTCACGCAATCCATCCATCTGTTCTTTGGTCTTCCTCTGCTTTTATAACCTTCCACATCCATATCTAACACTCTTCTCGTTATATGGCTTTCCTCCCTCCGCATGACATGCCCATACCGCGCTAAACTATTACTCCTCAACTTATCCGTCACAGGCACACGTAGTAAGTCTTATACACCTTTACAACATCGAAGTTCGAAGAAGAATCAGCTACCCACGTAGTCCTGGAATGCGAAAGCGTAGAAAATCAACGAAAAAAACCCAGGAAACCCAATCACTTTCCCAAACTCGTGAAGCTCCAAGGAAGTTTCTGTGCTCTTTGGAGGAGTAAGGTTTACAACAAAAAAAATCTGGTCAGATCACTCTTTACGCATACTGGGCCACCTTAGAGTCTAAATGCAGATACATGAGCCTAATAACACATAGTGGGCTGGTAGGTACTGTAACTTACCCTATGCTTTTAATCTCTAAAAGGTACAAAACCTCTTCTGGAAGTCCCGGATACTTAAATTCTCTGATCCCTATAGTCATAAGTGTACCTTTATTAAACAGTGGTAACATATTATGTAAGTCACAATATAAGAGCCTTTGTCCTGACTGACTGACTGATTGAGTGATTGACTGGCTGACATATATAACAACGCACAGCCTAAACCACTGGTCGTAGACTTGAAATTTTTAGGGTATAATTGTCTTGATGCGGAGAGGTGTACTAAGAAAGAAATTCCTGAAATTCAAGGGTACAAGCTGGGATTGTATTGTAGTTTTTAGTACAATATACGTGTTTAGCTTCACAAAGACTAAGTCGCGCATATTTCCATTAATTAAATGTAATAAGATATCGACACGTGCTTCACTACGTAGCATCCTCAAGAAGAATTTAGTTTATATGCACTGAAATTATAACAGCAACCACGTCAGATTCAGTCTCTTGTGCAGGTAAGAGTTGTAGTTCGCCCCGAACTAAAATCTCGTATTCTTCGATCGCTTAGTTCTCTTCATCAACAAATATCTTGCTTTTCAATTAGAAATCTGAGCATCTGGTGTAGTTATGCGGCGGCCTTTTGGTGCCCGGAACATAATGTAAGAGTTTATATATCTAGTGAATTAATTAATTTGGTTTGTTACAGCGTGACCCACCTAGTTATAATAACCAGCTGAGACCTGACAAGGGTATGATACGGGTTTCTTCTACAACACAGATTAGACATAGTTATAAGTATTAGGTTGTCATCACTCATTTGGTTAAAACTTTTATTTCCGAAGTCATAAATCACCGATTGCGGAGACTTCTCGGTTAATTTACTTCGCCAGTCTCAAGCGAAATCTTATTTATAAAGGTTTACAGTACATTAGTTATGTGTTCGGTCGTTTGTGTCGGATACGCCCAGCTTACCGTAGCAACCTAGTACTATTCCATTCGGGTCGAAGTTTGTTTCTACATTTGTCTTCGTGTCGCGTGAACGATCCAGTCCGTGTAGCTGAAATAACAGACTTGTATTAGGAAATATTCTATTTGTAACTAGGCATAGATGAAACAAATTTTACTCATATTGGGATATAGGTATGTGCAAAAAATATGTTTGTTTTTTTTTATGTGATTTGGCGTTGGAACCTGAAGTCAAGTACTCAACTCACGCCTCAAGTGATTTATTATTTTGTTTTGACAATTGGTGATATTTTTTACTATAGGCGACATGGTTGTATCAGGTTGAACTTAAAACTGCTTATATTTTTTTCTGATATGTAGCTATCTAAGTATATTCACGAGGACAGCTTTTAACTATGAGTTTGTACTGACCCGTAATATAGGGGTATCATTGATCGAAGTTATTTTTATAAGTTTGTTTTGTGTAACAACCAGTTTACAAATAAAAATACTCAGGTGACGTATTATCATCGTATACGTCGTGTAAGTACCTTATGTTTTGTTGGTTTATTTATTAGCTAAGATAAATTCTTATTACTGCTGATATTCAATGTACATTACATCTTTAATGTGCTAACAAAGTGGGTTGGCTAATTTATCGACAATGTATTTTCCTTATTGAGAACACGCTTGCTTAGCAGTAAGGCTGAGGCTACAGTAGGCAGCGATTTGCGATGCGACTGGAAAAGTGAAATGATTTTCAGGCCAAATTTTTTATGTATGGTGTAGCCATATACGTGAGCATTCATTAATTTGTTTTCATCGCTCATGTGTCGCAGATCGCGTCGCGGCCTAATGTAGCCTCAGCCTTAGTCCATGACCTTGAATAGTTCGCTACTATTCTTATTGAAACTTGTTTGATCGTTTGTAACAGATCAACAAGACCGTCATCGGTTTTGAAGAAAAAGATGGCGTTTTTCTTCAAAACCAAAGGGAAACATTTTTGTTCAAATCAGGATGCCTCATAACACACTTTCATTTCAATTATAGGCTCACGAGACTTGTCTGACTTGGTTGTATGTAATGTCAAACACTAAAAATTGTAATTCAAAGGAAGAATAAATATACAATATTCTAAATAATACTATCTTATACACTAACATCCTTGGTTTGTTTGATAATGGTCCCTAAACATTCCTTTAGTTAAAATGGCCAATAAGTCTGTTGCCATCTCTTTTTATTGACAGGAAAAAGACAGTGTAAATATGATTTTATGGAGTCGTTAAAGGATTATTATAATAAGAATATTTAATTATTTATAAATCAAGTGACGGAAATAGTATAAATAAATAAATAATGCTGGACAATCCACACAACATCATCTAGCCCCAAGCTAAGCAGAGCTTGTGTTATGGGTACTAGATGACTGATATACTTAATACAATAATATATTACATACATAGATATTTTTTATTATACATAGAAAATACCCAGAACACCCGGAATAAATATTTGCAGATCGTACAAACGTTTATCCCAAGGCGGGAATCGAACCCGCAACCTTCTGCGTCGCAGGCGGACAATCGTCCGCCGCGCCACATCGGTCGTCTTAGTATACTTGTACTTAGACGTAGACGTGTTTAGTTCAGTAATGCATTTATTCTTATTAGTAGAGGTAAAAACAACTTTTAGATTTTTATGAACCATTATAATAATTTTTATTGACTGAGTGACTTGACTGAATTATATATTCGACAGCTCACAACCTAAACCGCTGACCGTATTGACTTGACACTTTTAGGCTTGGTGCATAGAGGTGTACTAACTACTAAACGGCTGTAAAAGATTGAAGTTTTTATGTAAATAATATTTATTTTTGTTAGTTTTGTATGAAAAAAAAAGACGGTAATTATTTAATTAAAAAAGATTCGATACAGTTGCCATTTGGGTACCTAGGTGGCTCATTAGATTACCCATCTTAGGTATCCGAATGGTAACCGTTACTGTAATGGTAACTGTATCGAGTTATCGATCAGTTAATAAAATTGTCCAACTAATGTGACTGTTTCCGACTCATAAACCTTCCCTTATTTCCATTAGATCACTATAAATGTGCCTTGATGGGATATTGAGGTTATTAGATTTACTTTACGAGTAAACTAGCTAACACGCCTTGGTTTCACACGTACCTTTATGTTATGGAAACAATCTTAATAATATAAAATAATAATGCTGGGCAATCCCTAATTAAGAAAGTTGGCTCTAACTGTTTAGCGTCGTTTTAAAATGTATTATTATGTATTCTTTATCGGCGTCTGACTGAATTAAAGTATAAATTAATCAAATTACATTTACCGAGTCTTAAACAAACAAACGCTTAGACTTTGGGGTATTTTATATTATGTTCAGGAGGTGATTTCAGTTAGCTTGATTGGCTGAATGACTAGCAAGCAGAGGTGTGGCTGACGAAAATAGCCGCCCATTTAGGAGTTCAGGTTTTATGACGTCATTAAGTACCGCCGAAATGAATACTTTTATAGACCTAAGGAAACAAACAGGGCTCTATCACCATAGCTCAGTTATCCCATCACTCACACCGAAAACTAAGTCGAATCTTGCTATCACGCACGTCAAAATATTTTATTAATTATTTTTAGAAATTTTAGTCAATAATATATCAACAATAATTCCAAGTGATCACTTAGATTCCTGACTTTAACTTTTTCTGGCTTTAATTTTGATGTAGATATGTGAGGTAAGTAATTACAGGCACATGAGGCTTAACACTTGTAAACCTAAGGTTTATGGACGCTGAACAGTGCATTGTAGGGCACATTCCTAACGAGTGTGACCTATGAGGCAATACTTTGTTCTAGGCGATGGTGGCCACTTAACATTAGGTGGGCCATCTGCTTGTTCGCATGTGTAAAAAAACGGATTGGACAGTATTTTATTTACATACTCTAAAAAAAGTGTAGTAACTTTTACCAGAGTAGGGGTTTTCCGGCTATTTGACTGTGCTTGAAGTGGGCTGTTGAAAAAGCATATCCTTTGTGGTTTAGTCGTATGGGAATAAAGTAATTACAATGGGTATTGAAAAGTCTTATGAACGATTGTTTAAAGAAGTTCTATTATTCATTGCAATACTAAGATAATATAAGTAGGTGCATTACATACATACCATATATAATTTTACGAAGTCGTTAAATAAAAGTCTCAACTTTCTTGTATTCGGGGCCAATTTTGTTTCAGTAACTTTGCTGTTTCTAGGGGTTACTTTGCGCGTCGATAACCCAAGTTTTTCCATTGGCCCAGCAAAGTTATAACAATTTGTTGTTATCTAGTTTTCAAATATTGCCAAAAATAAAGCTCGTTCGTTGGTATGAAATACAGTTTCTATATTAGCCAAGTTTAAGAAGGAAATCTGCCTGATGAAGCGTAGCGTGTGCTGTCTTTTGAACTTCTGTTGTATGTTATTTGTAAGTGTGAGTGATTAAAATATAAGTAATGGGGAACACGCTAGTAAGTGCGAGTGAGAAGGAAGGATGTCGCACGCCTTCCTTTGCTAAAGTTCCGGTTGGACGGGTATCTTAGCTTCAATATTTAATCAAAGCCAACAATTAAGCTAGTGTAATTTGGCTTCTAATGAAGAGGAATTGCGGTCCTCCCGTATTGTAATTAAGTAAAAGGTATTAAAGTTATTGACACGTTGTCAAGCTCATTATAATGGTGTAGTGTAGTAGACTGAGATTTTCATTTCAGCGTAATTTATTTTTATCAACACTACTTAGAAAGCTCGAACCATTATCGGCACTTGTGTTTTTTTATTTTTATTTTATTTTATTTATTGGGGTAAACTAACAGTGACACAATAATGGCTAAGGTAGAGAAGTTTAAGGTAGACAATTATTCGAAAGTGACACCAACTCCGTTTACCACGGATTACTTAAATATTTTAAACTTACATCTAGGTATAGCATTATGTTAGGTTGATAGTGCTTATTTTAGTGTTAACAGAAGTGTTATAAGTTGTTTTTTAAAAGTGTTCACGCTTAGTTTGATGCAATTTCATATTACATCGTAATGCCGTTAGAATGTCGTTAGGATAGAGTTCAAAGCAACATGAACTCTACCGTTGTGGTTCAAAACATATGCAGTATATATATTACATACTGACCCGTGCCCACTTCGTTGGGCGGTAAACCTTTTTCATTTTTCGGGTTAATATAGCCTATGTCACTCACAGATAACGTGGCTTTCTATTGGTAAAAGAATTTTCAAAATCGGTTCAGAGGTGACCCCTTAAAACCTCACAAACCCACAAACATTATCTCTTTATAATCCTACTAATGTTATAAACGCGAAAGTTTGTAAGTATGGATGGATGGATGTTTGTTACTCTTTCACGCTCTAACCAGTGAACCGATTTAAATGAAATTTGGAATAAATATGGATTGTAACCTGGATTAACATATAGGCTACTTTTTATCCCGAAAAAATAACGGGAACGGGAAAAAACTGCTGCTTTACTGTATGTACGTACGCGATGCCATGTGTTCGTTACCAAAAAAAATATGTTATTTTATGGCAGAGCGCCCTCTGCTCGCCAGTAGCCCGATAACGTTGTCTTCAATTGTCAGGCTGTTACATCAGGTGATAGTGTGGATCTTATATAATAATAATAATAATGCTGGACAATCCACACAGCATCATCTAGCCCCAAGCTAAGCAGAGCTTGTGTTGTGGGTACTAGATGACTGATATACTTAATATAATATATTACGTACATAGATATTTTTTATTATACACAGAAAATACCCAGAACACCCGGAATAAATATTTGCAGATCGTACAAACATTTATCCCGAGGCGGGAATCGAACCCGCAACCTCATGCGTCGCAGGCGGACACGCGCCCACCGCGGTACATCGATCGTCGTCATAATCATCGTTATAATCTAAGTATGTATTTAAAAAAAAAAGTATATGTATTCTATCAGTAATCTGGTTCCTATAGTACAAACTTAGCTTCATTTGGGGCTAGATGATATGTAAAAAAATTTTCCACAAATATTTATTTAATCGACGAGGACTGTTACTGCGTGGTATGCGAAGAACCCGAACTTGAGCGGACTGAGTTGCCTCGCAGTCAATACGAAACTTCGTCAACGTTTTCATGGTAGACGCTCAGACTAATGGAAATCCGTGCAACTTCGCTCGCGTGAAGCTATTTACATACAAACTTTTACTCCCCTGAGAGTCCAGTCAATGTGTGAAAACTAATGTATACTTTTCGCCACGTAGACAGTAAACTCTAAATCTCAAACTTTTTGCATTACAAGCATTAAAAAGCTTCGAAAACCGTCCTATACAAATGTTATTAGACTTAAAGTTATATTAGTTTATAATTAGTCGCTTTAACTTACTTAAGTCAAATCTAATATAAGGTATTAATGACTTTTAAAACTTAATTAGTCTAAGTGTTGAGTTAACGTGACCGACGTCGAAGTTCAGTTGAGAAACTCTGTCTTTTACGCTGTTTGTAGGTGTAGGTTTGATACCCATATACATTTGTGTGACAGTAATCTATAACAATTATAAGATTCCTTGTCCTGCTAACTGATAGAGTCACATGTGAACCGCAGGTCGTAGAGACTTTGAGACACTCTCTACTAAAAATTCAAAGTCTCTACTAAGCCCTTCCTTAGTACATCTTTACGCACCAAGGTGCGTAGAGGTGTACTAAGAAAGGAATTCCTGAAATTCATCCCCTAAACGGTAAGCGGGGGTTACAATTCTTCAATAAAAACAACTTTTCACCGACAACGTCGCGCACGTTTTCTAGTTTCCTCATAAATGTTGTTGAATTAATTAACCCGTATCCGAATAGAAAACGTTACGTTACTACATGTTTTATTCACACAGTCAGTGATGTGAATAAATAAGAAGACCTACGAAGAGGAAGTTGCAATTTGAAACGGCTTGGAGTCAGTGAAGCTGGTAATATGTTTCGCACTAGCTTCCGCCTGCGACTTCGTACACGTGACGACTACTCTCATGTAAAACTGATAAATTTTTTGACTGATTTTCAAAAAATTTTTGACTAATATAAAATGTCTAGACTATTCCATTTTATAGGTATATTAATTAGGTTTGTGCCAAGTTTGATCCAAATCGTTCGAGCCCTAACGGCGTGATTGAGGCGAGATAGATGGCTCACCTAATGTAAAGTGGTCACCAACCACCGAAACCTATACTTTTGGAACCAAAACACAGTAACGCTGGTTAGCGGCAAAAATAAGCATATTGGTTATTCCTTCCTCGGTACAGTAGTAGTACAAAATCTACTAACCACAAGGGGTATATTATAATTATGACTACTAGCTCACTAGAACCACAAAAGATTTGTAGCTCTAGTGTATTTCATTAAAGCAGATCTGCATGAAATGGAGTGGTCTTAAACTATTGGTAGCATAATTAACATTGTCGGGACTCGGGGCTTACGAGACAAAATGGCCGTACCAGTTGTAACTTAGCTTTTGTGCTCTGTTCGCTCAAATTCCCGTCACGCCGGATCGAATAAGCTAAGCCGTGGCTTACAATATCTTGTCGCTTCTAAAGCGCCTTAACTATTCCGCTATTGTATATTTAATATGCTTCTACATAAACCTTTTTGAATATACAGCCTGAAAGCTTATACATTTATGTATTGGAGACTTTGATTTGAGCACTGAGGATATCGCGCACCGTAATGCGCGAAATTAGAGGCTCATTTTATGTATCTAGACGGCATTGTTCTATCCAAAAGTCGTACTCGGTATTATTTACATTAATCCATTAAAACTTTACAAGTATTGATTGGTATCTAAAGGTCACTCGTTCGCTCCCTCGTTTTTGTTATAGGAAACCAATAAAACACAATATTTGTGACATTACCTTTATTCTACGATGCACTGCATGCGTAACTTTTGGAGAGCAAATGGGTGAGCGAACCCATGAACATATTCGGCTAATTTACTACAGCTAATAAAACCTTTTTTGAATAATGTTATACAATAGTAACAATGCATGATAAAAGAAATGACAATGGCCAGTGAATTGAAGAAAACAACCTACATATTGCGATATTCTTAGTGTAGTTCATCAAAGATTGGACATCATGACATGACATCTGCGATCCGGGCTAATTGGGTTTGGCGTCGGGATTCACAGAACAGAACCGTGCCGCGGAATAATGAATAATAATTTGTTTACCCCATACCTACTTATAAAACATTGCTTCAAATTTGTTTAGGCACTTTTAATCTTAGATTCTTGAAAGAATGCCAGTAGCTCTTTATACTTGCTCTATATACTTTATACCAGAATTGCCGTCATGAGCCTCAATAATTCCACTCTGCCACTGGACGTAGATTTTATACTGCAAAAGTGGGTAGGTGCCAATATAATATTTGGACCTACGTCTGACTGTGTAGTCAAATAGGGGTGTCCCCATTAGACATTATAAAATAATTTTGGGTACTTTGTACTAAGATATCTGAGGGGATATCTACCGTGCCTGGGAATTGATCTCGTGACTCTTTATTTTTCTTTCTTTTTTTCGAGGTTCTTGAGAACTAACTGATAAAAAAAATATTTATTTTCTAGCTTATGCGGATTTGAAGCCAAGCACTTTCTTTGGTTTAGGAGGTTCAATCTTGCGTCACAGAATAGAATAAGCGCTACGTATTTGCGCATAGGATATATAAACAGGGCTTGACTCTCGCTCGTCTAATGTCAGAAGCATGTTATCTCGTGCAAACATATTCGATCTCACTTCAATTTCGCGTCCAAGGCGTCCCAAAAATCTCCACTCAAGGTCCATCCACTTACGATCAAATATAAACTCCACCTACCTCCAATTTGAATCATATAGCTCGAGTAATAAGTGCGAAAATCGCTAAACTAATGCGACATAAAATTCATAGCATAGATAAAAACATCAAATTATGCGCCATAATAATGCCCTGAACCATAAACAATGCTGTAAAAATATATTTTATTGACGTTTTACTAAAATGTCTACAATGTTTATGGTTGAGGACAATATTGAGCGTCAGATATGGGACAATTAAACCATGAGCGCTTTAATGGTGGTCGATTCGCTTGACTGTAGGAGCAATGTCCCTAGGTATCTAAAATTAATGAGTTTTACCAAGGCAAACAGTATTGAGATTTACATAATTCGTAACTTCAATGCTTGAGAGTTCCCTTTCAAACCTTTATGACGTCAAGTTAATATGATGTCTAAGGGCAGTTAGAAAGAAGAATAGAAACAGAAAAATGTTTATTTACATCACCCAACAAAACAATACAAAAAACACAGCAGATATAAAATAAAAAATAAATTGGTGAAAAAATGCATCCACTCAGCATTTACCAAGGAGTGCAATGGCTCATATGGCGCCGAAAGGTAGGGTGCAGTAGCAAATTCTGAGACACGTATTCCGTTTTATAAGATACTAGCGGCCCGTCCTGGCTTCGCACAGGTTTTAGTAAGGATCCCTAATGTGTTGAAAATATAATATATGTCACCCTGGATATGGGAATAGTGTAGCTTTCCAACGGTGAAAGAATTTTTCAAATCAGTCCAGTTGTTTCGGAGCCTATTCAATGCAAACAAACAAACAAACTTGTTATAAAATCTTTCCTCCTTATAATATAGATAAAAAGTAGATATACCTAATAATATAGAAGTAATAATAATTTTATGCTATACCTACTTAGAGGGTACTACTTAATTTAGTCGTGGCTTTTCGTATTGTAGCTATTCCATATTCAATGTAATTTACTGGTTCGTCTGTGATTTTATCTACCTAGTTTGAGGTACGATACTTATATTTTAATGTTCATATTTTTTTCAAAGTCAGCCGTGGTGGTCCTTGCTTAGAATATAACCCCTCAATCTTTGACGAATTTTTGACAGTTTTTATTGATAACTGACAAAAATCGCGTCTGAAATGCGTTCGAGTATTCGGCGTGCGTTTTCCATAGTCACCACGCTTGGCAGGCGAATCGGTGACCACTGTCACTACCTGTTTAATACATAGGACATAGTACATGGGGGGTTAACCCCTCTATTACCCCCTATGTACTATGTCCTATGTCAGTTATCAATAAAAATCTGTCAAAAATTCGTCAAAGATTTGTGGGCTATGCTGATGACGACGTGAAGAGAAGCTTCAAAGTCAGAGTTAAACGGCATTTTCAATAAAATTAATAATGTAAAAATATATCTTCTACATTATTAATAATAACACCTGCATTTTATTAAATTCAAACTCTTGAATTTAAAATGTTGAACTGAATTTAAATTTCAAACTCAAATAGTTTTTATTCAATAGAGACGCGAGGATCATTTTGCAATTGGGAATGGAAATAGAATATAAATCCGCTATCCTTGTTTGCATAAGTCAAGAGTTGGTAGATAATTCAATGCAGTAGCAAGTACAGCCAGCGAGAGAATTAGATTTACAATTTCAGTTGAATACCCATTTTCTCAATGGCAACTTTGATTTGCAGATATTAATTGGCTTAGTCATCAATACCAATTATAAAAATCATTGTCCTGACTGACAGACTTATAGATAACGCACAGCCTAGTCCACTGGGCATAATCTTGAAATCTTTAGGGTATACTCGTCTTGATGCGTAGAGGTGTAGTAAGAAATTACTTCCCGAAATTCAACCCCTGAACAGATTCAACGGGAGTTGAAGTTTGTATGAAGTAGAAGTTCACGTGGACGAAGTAGCGCGCTATTTGGTTTGTCTTTAATTAAAGTTAAACAAAAATGACTTGGTTAAAATGTAAGAATCAGAAATGGTTATCTACTTTTGTCGGCGACCATTAATGCGACGAAACGAATCTGTGCTGTTTTGTCGCAATGCGCGTCCCAAAAACTTCCCCGTATTGTCCACGAATTGAAACCCGTAATTCATGAAAGTGTACATTCAAGCACAAATCGGGGGAAAAGTTATTAGGTATTTCAGTCAGCGAAACAAAATTATTGCTCTGTTATTATGAAACATTCGTCTCCGTCTATATTAGTATTCTCAGCTTATTGTTCAACAAAGAATAGTTGTATACTTCGGTTATTTGGTCTTTTGTGAACGTGTACGTGCCCTTTGGTGGTATTGTGTAATTTTCCCACAATTGAGTAATCCATCGGCAAATTAATTGTATTACGATAGATACATTTACGCCAGGAGTATATTTAACATGGTTACTTAATCACGTTAAGTACGAATCGCTCACGCACTACTATTATGACTATTTTGAAAATTTAATGGTGCTCAGATAGTTTGTAATTTTATTTAACTGACATCAAGGTTCTCAAAGAAAATCTCTTACTCTTTGAGGTCGCCTTTGTAATTAAAATTAAAATTCTGTGTACGAGAATATAAAAAGTGTATTAAGTATTCTATCAGTCATCTGATTTCCATAGTTCAAACTATGCTTATTTGGTGCTAGACGATGTTGTGTTTTTTTTTATTTTTATTTATTTATTTATGTGTGCTTGTGAGACTAGTTAAGCTCTCTGGCTTAAAATATAAGATAAAAATAAGCTCTGTAGAGACAGAGCTTATTTTTATTTTTTATATACTTAGATTTCTTTTTTAATCTATAATTGTATTTGTAGTAGGTAACTTTTATGCTTTACATAATTATTTGACTTTGCTTCATATTTAAGTTTAAACTCATAAGTACATTGAACAGAACTTTAAATTAAATTTTTCCACTGTACATAATTTACATTTTTCTGCTGACATAAATGACTGCTTTACACTATGAGAGAAGCCAATGGCTCCTGAAACACAGTTTTTTACTAGTTCGGGAACCTCCGGATTCAAAACTTTATGTCAGTAAAAACACAATTATAAAAAATTATAATTGCTATGCTCGGTCAAGCAGCGCCGATATTTTTTCGCCAATGTCTCGTTCTTCCGCCTTCTCCCACTTACCCCGATCAATTTGAAAAACTAAGGGATTTGTATGTAGGTCTACTTTTAGGGTCTTGATTACGACAGCTATCTTCCTTTTGTTTATGTATTACATCTGGTTTCCACCTCTTATATACTTGACGACTGGTATAGATACATAATCTACCAATCTAAGTTACTAGTAGGTACATACATACATATTCGTCGCTTGGCGTAACATTTTATTCTATGAGCAAAATATTTGTATTGCTTCGACAAAATGAAATTGGGCAAAGAGCGATGGGTAAATTATGTGACTGAAGCCTAAATAAATATCTTACAGGAAGAAGACGTAATTTATTGCCCTTATCCGTTGTGCGCCATATCGTGACAGTAAGCTTTTGAGTGTAGCTTTCCCCTGATTCTAAACCATGAGATTCGGTAGACTTAAAGATACGTCTTTTTTTAGTATAAAAAATAAAAATATTATAAAATCTGTACGACTTTATTCCTCAGGCACGGTAGATAGATATCTCGTCAGATCTCTTAGTACCGAGTAGTACCGACTCAAGATTCTTTGACGATGTCTAACACTACAGTCTATGTAGTCAGAAAAACTTCCAAATATTACATTTGGCACAGATCCATATTTTGTTTTCAGTAGTTGGTATGACAGACGTAACAAGGTTGCAAGCCCATCGCCTCTGCTAGAATACTAACTTTCACAACGTTTTCGTTTAATGTTTGAGAGCACGAGCGTTTTACGTATAGAAAAATCCATTAGTGTACGACCCATGACCTAGATTTAACCTAGAATTTTTGATCTGGATTGTCAATAAAAAATACAGGCCTCTGCATCTATTGTCGAGAATTTGATACAGCTTCAAGGCTTGTCAGTCATGCTTCGGCTCTCGGTACGCTATAACACTTGGAGGTTTTAGATAGAGAGACTAGACATCAATTTATAAAGAGTACTTGTTCAGCAGACTAGAGAAAAATATCCTAATTTATGAGTCAGTCGAATCGTGTGACAAGGGATCAGGATGCTGGTAGGCGTAATGCACGTCACATGAAAATGATTTACTGTTTCGCCTTCGCAGGTCCGCCATCGACAATGTGAAGAAAGCCAAGGTCGCTATCAAGAAAATATCACCCTTCGAACATCAAACATACTGCCAGAGGACGCTACGAGAAATAAAAATCCTGACTCGGTTTAAGCATGAAAACGTAAGATACTTTTTATATATTTCCTCTTATTTTCAAGAGCAGAGACAACGACGCGCGACAACAATTCATGCAATTGTATAGTTTAGTATAAAAGATCTTTACATCAGTTAAGTTAAATGATATAGAGAACATCCAGGCACAAATCGAATGGGTAAAAAGACCCACCCCCTTATCAACAGTACTTTTTTATCGGAGCGATAACTATCATCAAAGCATTACCTCACAGGTAACAACCCACAGGTAACTGTTTTGTAACACTTATTTGTAACAGGCGTTACAAATAAGCCCTTCGTTGCACAACTCTGCCCATCAACCTGAGGCATATAGGTGTTAAGCCTCACGTACCTGTCATTGCACTGGAATCCACACCCTTCAAACGAAAACAGCAACGCTGCCTGACGGCTGTAATAGGTTTGGGTGTAGTAGTTACTCGAACGAGTTCTTCACCAAGCCCCTATATACTAGAACTTACTATTACTAATGCTCAGTTTCTATATCCTACAAACGTCCGTTGGTAGTATTACGGGTCGTTCCTATCAGAAAAACTCTCACTACATTGGCCAGTATAAACTGTTAGCCAATGAGATGATAATCTGACAAGCAACGATTCTTATGGCCTTACTTATAAAAATCTACAAACAACGCTTAAACTATTGCCATCGCATATTATCAGGTAATGGCAAACAGTGACCGAACTCATTTTAAGCAATATTTAATTTAATTTATTTTAGACGCTTGTAAGATATTGGAACAGGGCATAAGTCGCGCGACCAGATCATCGAGTCCTTCGCCACATCTGTCGCGGATAATGGAACTTTTAATTTGTTACCACGAAGTTTTCGGGACGATAGAGTTTGATGGCCCTTTTTGTTCGCAGATAATCGATATCCGGGACATTCTACGAGCGGAAACAATTGATCAAATGAAGGACGTCTACATCGTACAGTGCTTAATGGAAACGGATCTATACAAATTGTTAAAAACACAGGTGATTTGCAAAATTCAAAACAGATTAGTTTTAATCAGACAAGTTGGGGAATATGGTATAGTAGGCAGTAACATAATCCCGCATTCAAATAAAAACAGATGTTTTTTTTTTAAATAAGAAGAAATCTAAACTTAATTGACACATGTGGACAGGGTCCAGCATTATTATTAAAAAAAAATTAAAAAAATAAAACCAAATTAATCTATATTTTTTTCATTGTGTTATTTGTAGAGAGATGTGAATACAGACAATTACGCTATTTCATTAGGCTAATCCAGTAATAATAGTTACAATTGAAATTAAAAATTAAAATTGAATTTAAAAGTATTTATGTATTAAAATAGGTTTCTTTAAAGTCTTATGAAAAATCTATCAAAAGATAAACAATGCTAAAATCTTTCTGTAAATCATAATTTCTTAAGTACAAAATCTTTTTGTACTTAAGAAATTATGTAAGCATTGTCAGTACTCTTAAACATAATGAGAAAACCTGATACTAGTGTAGGGTAAGATTACAACATTTTCATTAATGGAATCAGACCTAGTAAGTACTTAAAGGTTACAAAAAATATCATAGTTCCGTTTTTTTATCTTTATACTACTCGCTTATGTCACAGTGATATGGCCAACCTGATGTTAAGAGGTCACCGGTTATGGTTATTACTTATAGCAAAGTCGCCTCTAAAGTCACGCACGGTAGGAACGTGCCCTTCGTTATTCTGCTTTACTTTTTGTTAGATGATGCTGTGTGAAATGTCGTCTAATATTTATTTATTAGACGCTACTATTTTAGGCACTTTTTTGCGCACCTCGCGGTTTTTTTTCACTCAAATTCTGTAAAATATTTCAAGACAAATATATCTACTCTGAAAATTTCATGTCTCTACGACCAGCCGCTTGAGCTGTGTGCTGGTATACGAGAGTCAGTCATGATGAAGATTCTTATAATTGGCATGGATGGATATGTAGATCAATGTTTATTCTGTTTATAAATAATAAGCCACCTAGTTATAGATTGTCGTGCCCTACCAGGCTCATGTTGAAGCTTAAATTTATGTTCTAAGGTCTTCTGTACACAACATGAACGCAATAAATATAATAATAATAATGCTGGACAATCCACACAGCATCATCTAGCCCCAAGCTAAAGCAGAGCTTGTGTTATAGGCACTAGATGACTGATATACATAATACAATATATTACAAACATAGATTTTTTTTATTATATATAGAAAATACCCAGAACACCTGGAATAAATATTTGCGGATCGCACAAACATTTATCCCAAGACGGGAATCGAATGCGCAACCTCCTGCGTCACAGGCGGCCCGTCGCTCCACATCGGTCGTCATAATTGTATTTGATTTGATTTAAGTAAGACTAGTGCATAAGTACGAGCAGCGTTTAAAGTAGGTTACTACTTACCTGTTTTCGTGCCGCAACTGTTCTGGAAACTTCCATTAGCAAAACAAACTCAAGCTTCAGCGAGCTTCAGCTGTTAGCTTACAAACTTTTCAAACCACTCATCTGTAAGCACTTTGCACCGCGAATCAATACTGGCTTATTTTTAATTAATTCTATTCAGCGGCTCTAAAAAGACTGCCACAGTACTGATTGGTACAGTCAACAGTGAGATAGAAATTACTGACTGTTCACTAGGATTCATAAAAAATAAATCAAATGTTTATTTTCTTTTAATGAAAGGTAAACTTATTTTATAAGAACGGTTTAAAAATATTTCATTGTGTAACTATGTAACCGTTTCGTACGTACATACATCTAAATATATATAACTCTAAAGGTGACTGATTTATCAACGCACAGCCCAAACCACTGGACGGATCCGGCTGAAATTTGGCATGCAGGTAGATATTATGACGTAGGCATCCGCTAAGAAAGGATTTTGATTAATTCTACCCCCAAGGGTATAAAATAGGGGATGAAAGTTTGTATGTAACTTTGTCAATTTTAAACCGATCGGGCTGAGACTTTGCATGCGTAAAGCTACTATGATTTTATCCCGAAAAAATAACGGGAACGGGAAAAAACTGCCACGCAGGCGAAGCTGCGAGCGGCCGCTAGTCTATTATAAAAAACAAAGTCGTCTTAGTTACACCACTTATAACTTAAGAACGGCTGGACCAATTTTTATGATGTTTGTGTTTTTTAATTTATCATCGTCCAACTTGAAGCTTAGTATAGAATTCATTGAGCTGTCGTCCCTAAAACGGGGGTAAAAAAGGAATGAAGTTTGTATGAGAAACGCGAACGAAGTCGCGAGCGCGTTAACTAGCTAACTATAAATTATATATGCGGCTTTGGGTCTACTTGTAACAACAGTATAATTATAATTTGTATTCTCATAACCCTACAATAATAAATCTAAAAACAAATAAAGCAGTTAGACAGTTCAACATTTGTTTGTTTCAGAAATTGAGTAACGACCATATCTGCTACTTTCTGTACCAAATTCTGCGAGGGCTGAAGTACATCCACTCGGCCAATGTGCTCCATAGGGACCTGAAGCCTTCTAACTTACTCCTTAACACTACATGTGATTTAAAGGTAAGAAGTATCCTATTATTTCCTATTAATATTATAAACGCGAAAGTTTGTAAGAATGGATTGATGTTTGTTAGAATGGATTGATGTTTGTTACTCTTTCACGCATTAACCAGTGAACCGATTTGGATGAAATTTGGAATAAATATAGATTGTAACCTGGATTAACATATAGGCTACTTTTTATCCCGAAAAAAATACGGGAACGGGAAAAAACTGCGAGCGGCCGCTAGTAGCTTATATTTTAGGGTCGGTTTCGCTGAGATTAGCATCACATTTTAGAAAAGGATAAAAACATCTGCAAAGAAACGTCAGGTCATGTCATCAGCCTTCACTAAGAGCTCTACTACATGATGTCTGTATAACAGTTAGAAGTGGTGTTTTCCAGTGGTGAATGTGTGATGGGTGCACATTAGTTAAAGACACGACAGAAATAGTTAAATTTACAAAACCAATACAACGCGAGCTAGTTTTCGCTACAGTTTAAAAAGCTTCATAGTTCAGGCAAAATTGGAGCTTGATCGCGGACATGGTAGTAATAAAATATCTTCCTTAAAGAATATTTTTAAGTCTTAAGATTTCTTCAATAAATATTTTTCACTTTGGGCGTATGATAACTGCACTGTATGCGTTGAAATAAACCTGTATAGCGACAGTTGTGCTTGTGATATGTGAAAATTTGACAGTAGAAACCTAAGAGTCCCATACCCAGGAGGTGGACTTAAATAAAATAAAATTCGACCTCCCTACTTAAGGCATGCTATCTGCTAGTTTCGTATCTATTTCTACTACAAAAACCCTTTTCAACGGTTACTAGGATCCACATGTTTGTTTTTTGTATGTCCTCATGGAATTTTTTACTTGAAAGCATTATTCGGCAAACATGAAACTGTTCACGAAACTGCTGCCTTTGAAGATAGTTTTCAGAGAATAAATCACCCCCGCTGCTTTATTTCAAATGTTCTGGTTCTATAAGAAACCCTAAGGTATTGCAACAAGCATGGTTATTGCTTGCTCGATGGGTCTCCCAGTTTCAGTATCCGAAGCAAGCAAACGATTTAAAATAAAATTCACATCGATGCACTGGAGCGGTGATAGCTCTGGGTACAAAACTGAGTTCCGAATAAACTATTCAAATATCTACATTTTTACGATGCAGTCACCGATATGCAAAACAAACCGACAAAAAAACT
Source organism: Electrophaes corylata (assembly GCA_947095575.1). Classification (NCBI taxonomy): domain Eukaryota; kingdom Metazoa; phylum Arthropoda; class Insecta; order Lepidoptera; family Geometridae; genus Electrophaes; species Electrophaes corylata. The sequence continues at coordinate 3,405,672 of OX352702.1, forward strand.
GATCTAGGGTTGCCTGGAAGAAATCGCTTTCATAGATAAAGCCACCCACTGTACTTTGTTAACTAGATCTGTATTTTAGAAATTATCTTTGTGTACAATCAAATGTTATCTATCTACTACTATATGATAATAATAACACACAATATCTATAATTTGTAATATAATAACATCTAATTTAGGGGCAGGAGTAACGTTGGTATCCCCAAGGATGAAATAACGATTGTTGTTCTCGAGTATTGGTTTAATCATCGGGTAATTACCTTTGGTGCCCATTAACAATAATTACCGTTTAAAACCTGTAATTATGTTTACTGATCACGAAAGTTATTTCTAACTTTCGCGATCGATTAGGAGGAAAAAGTTTTCCTTCTTACAAAGTCCTCCATGGCCACGCTACATGAAATACATATACTTTAAATAGGTTCTTTTATTTTTTAAACTAAGAAATATTGAAGAGTCGCTTGCCTAAACCGGGACTCGAAGCTGCTAACGTGCGTCTGACTAGTCTACTGAAGGATTTTTTATAAATGTATAAATCGGCTGTCGCACCGAGATTTTATTATTTATTAAGCCATTTTATTTCCTAATTAAGTATTAAAATTATAGTATGTTATTATTAGTATTAATTATTTAAATATATTTCTTAAATTGTATTATTTATTTTTTCTTGAGACGCCCATTTTTGGGCAAAGGCCTCCTCCAACCCTTTCCATATTTTTCTATTTTGGGCTAATCTAGTCCACGTTGCACCCGCAATTCCCATGATGTCGCACCGAGATTAGTCGAGGTTTTAAATAATAAATTGTGAAACTGTGTTCAGCTGTAACGGTCGGACAGAGAAGTGGTCTGCGTTTAACTTTATGTTGATTAGTTGAGCTTTGTTAGCCACCACAGTCCGCGAGTCACATTTCCTGCGCGGAATAAGTTTCTGCAGTAGATGTCATTGCTTTAAAAAGTTCTATTTCCTGAACGGAACTATCGCCACATTGTGTTCGGACCGTATCCCCTGTGGCTTGCACAGTAGATAGAAATAGATGTATTAAACTGATAAAAGACCTCAGTTGTAAATGACGACAATAGGGTACTCTAATACTTCTGAGTGTGCTGAGAAAAACGATAACCGGAATAGAAGAAACGAAGTAGTATTTTTTTTAACAACTTCTTGATGGAACAAACAGATGGCACACCTGATGTTAAGTAGCAACTATAATCTATAACAAAGCATTGCCGCACAGTTCATCGTTAAGAACGTGCTCTACGTTACCTACCATGTGCCTATCAACCTGAGGCATACATGTTAAACCTCATGTGCCTGTAATATCACCTAGATTTTAATCGAATATTGCCCAGGTCCAATATTCTATGAGCATCCGTTGGTAAGTACTACGGGTCGTTGCCTGTCACATAAACTCTCACCCACTCTCACCTAGTACACGTCACGCTAGTAAACGTCACTATAACATTAGCCAATGAGATGAAAGCTGATTTGACAAGCAACAATTCTTATTTAGTGATACTCACGGACGCCTGTAAGTTATTAGAATCGGACATTGATCGACTGTTTTAAGTAATTATGCGGTCTACTCGGTAAAATCTGACTGTATCAGTTGCCTAATATTTTAAAGGATTCTTCTTTGTTTCTTTCTAACATCGTCCAATCAGCTCCGCTTCCATTCATCAGATTAAAAATAATATAACAATAATTATATGCAAGACAGCACCGGTGGTCTAGTGGGAGTGACCCCGTCATCTGATCCTAAGGTCGTGGGTTCGAATCCGGTCGTGCACTAATAGTTTTTTCTATCGAAAAATTACTACCATTAGACCACCGGTGCTATATGCATGTATTTATGCTACTAATAATATGAAAAATTAATAAATATTTTGTTGCCGTTATAGCACTACCTAAATTTAATACTTTAAAACTAGCATGAAAATAAGCTAGCAGATTTTATTAGTATTCTTTAATAACATTATATTCATTTTGCTAGCGAACGTGTTAAAAAATACCTTTCATTTTCTTGTATAGCCTCCATTAGGGTTGCCACCTTTTCTTGAGCAAATAAAATATTTTGACTTGCAAAACTGAAATCCAAAATGTATTACTGCTGTGCAATTATTGCAAAAATATTTTTCACGTAATTACTTGAAGCTCTGCAGTAAGTCTGTCCTTACCATCGTACTGTCAAATGTGATTATACATACTACCTGCTACGTCACCAACCACAGGTTTGACCCGCTGGCCATTCCTGACACTGGTATAGCACTAGCTCAACAATATTTACGATACGATCCGTTTCCTTACTCACAATAAAAAGTAAATTAGCTTACTGCGTACTTTATTTACATCATAAATTATAAAGTACTCGTAATAACGTAGAATTTATATATCTTGTATACCAATTGTCTTTTTTCCAAATATATTTGTCTTGGCTGACTGACGTATATACACCGCACAGCCTAAACTATTGGTCGTACTGACTTGAAATCATAATAATAATTAGCTGGACAATCCACACAGCATCATCTAGCCCCAAGCTAAGCAGAGCTTGTGTTATGTGTAATAGATGACTGATATACTTAATACAATACATTACATGCATGCATAGATGTTTTTTATTTCATAGAAAATACCCAGAACACCCGGAATAAATATTTGCAGATCGTACAAACATTTATCCCAAGGCGGGAATCGAATCCGCAACCTCTTGCGTCGCAGGTGGACATTCGCCCGCCGCGCCACATCGGTCGTCAATAAAATATTTACAGAAATATTTAGTGTACATTTGTTTCGGTGCGTACTTTATAGTATAATATAAAGTACGGGTGGCAACTGGTGACCCTAACCCCAGTCCTATAACTTCACACTCTGCTATGTCCAGCATGTTAACAATACCATCGACCGCAGCTCTACGACTCCGCGGCACTACTAATAACTGGCTTATTAAACCACAACCAATATCAACAGTTCTACAACTGAATTGATTTAGTTATAACAAGTTAGAACTTAGAAACCTATAATTGGCCTTCCCTGAAAGTGGTTTTAACTGTGGTAGTAGTATTGCTGTATTTGTATGCTGTATTTTGGACAGACATTCGGTGGTCTACAAATTAAATAAAAACACGCACGAGACTTGAAACCTGTATGTCTATAATGGACATAGGGCAGTACATTGTAAGGCACGGTCCTAATGTGCGTAACACGATGCGGTTCTTTGTTATGGTGGTTACCACCCAATAAACGATACACATAGTACACGCCTTTCACAGTACTTACACTACACGCACCGAGACATTACCATGGAAATTCAAGTGTCTTCGACCAGTGGTTCTAGGCTGTTTATGTCAGTCAATCAACAATGTTAGCTAGAACCATAGTTGCTTTTGAGCATGAAATGTAATTTTAACATCTAACAACCCGGCAGGCACAAACTACCTAAATGTTAGATAATGTGTATTATAGCAATTATATAAGTCTTTATCCGGATTGACTGACTGACTGATATATGCAGCGGGGGTTGAATTTTGTATGAAAATAACTTTACGCGGGCTAAGTCGCGCGTGGTTCCTGTAGTATTACATAAAATGCCGCTATTAAATGTAATGAGCCCCACAACCCAAAATTATCCTCGAGTTATGTATTCCCTAGGTTAATATATATTTATGAGGCCTTGTGTTTACCTCGCTGAAAGATAAACAAATACCTTCAGCCTATAACTACAGCTCGAACATCAAACAATAATGTAAGATTTATTCCAACGATTAGACAGCTTTGAGGCGACGACGCGACGGCGTGCTTGATACCTTTGCTAGGTATTTATTTATTTATTAAGCCATTATTTGCTGAATTTAAATAAGCATAGATATGAATACAAAAATATTATTTAAATATAAGGCTAATGCACATCATTTTCCGTTTCAGTACGTTCGACTAATACTGATTCGAGATAGATCAACAATTACCTATGACTGTCTTCAGATAGCAATCCGCCTTATGATAGCAATATGCCTTCGACTACTGGTATCTGAGTAGGATGTAATTTTGTATGGCTGTAATGGCAGATACCTCCATGATGACAAAACAATATAAGGATAACTGCAAGTTGATCTAATTATGCAATCCGATGGTCTTATTCGAACAACCAGTTTAAAACGTTTGTTCCGTAATCTTCATGATTTTTTTCCTAATAGGACCTCGTCTGCTGTTAATTTTATTAACAGGGTGCTAAGTTCCAATTAACTTGTGCCACGCGACAAATTATGTACTTACTGATTGTAATTGGATCCGTTTTGTGACCGCCGAGTTATTATATAGTTTTAAGCTTAGAAACTGAGTCCGTAACTTATTAGAATCTGTCAAAAGATAAACAATGATTAGACTATTGCCATCTCTTATCACTGGGCATTGATAAACAGTGACAGGAAGCATTTTAACCAATATTTTTTCAAAAAGTCAATTAGTATTTAATCCGTGGTATCCGCGGCGATCATTGCAAAAATATATACTATGCTAGCTGCCGATGGGTGTGAGTGTTTATCACGCAGGTTTATCATTAATGTGGCTATCTAAGGTATAGAATCCTTTTTAATAAGAATTTGTATAACAAGATTTGATAAACATATTTAATATCAAGTAAGTGATAAAATTAAATAATTATTTGTCCAATTTCGGCTTGTGACATTACACACATTACACACAATATTACTATTGTGAACTAATAAATCTGTTGAGTAGATCATCTCTTCTCGTAGAAAGAGTCAGTCTTCTGACCTTTGGGCACTCTTTGTTTTAGGGCATTATATACCAAGAAGATAATACAAAAATAAACAGTACTAACAGGCATTTCACCCGACCAATCTTGACCATCAATAATCAATGGGAACCCTCTTGAGCTGTTCGTCTATAAAAAGGTATGAAAAGAACTGATATGGCGTCCGTAACTGCAAGACGCTGTCACACAATTGAATATCTTGATATCTTTTCAAGATAAATCAAGACTTCAATTGTCTAGATCACTTTGACCTTCAGCGAGATTCTTTTGACTCCATCTTATGTACCTACGTGTTTAGCATGTCTTGATTAGACTGTTGTTTGGTTTTCCTAAAACTTTAGTAGTCATCATCAGCCTGTAGAAGTCCATTGCTGGATATAGGCCTCTCCCATATGTTTCCAGAAAAAACGATTTTGAGCTCTTCCCAGCTATTGATTCTAACAATGTCGTCAGTCCATCGGTCGGTCAGTACAACTTTAGTAGTATCAAACACTAATTGAAAGTTTCAAAACTTACGTATTTTGAATACTTGTACTCTTGAATAGGTGTTTTACTCCTATTGTACTTTTTTTACTTAGTCTGTTTTTAACAAATTATCCTTGTGTACAATATCTATGTTTTGTAATGCGAATGTGACATATTATCTTTTTTTAAAAACGAGTATTCGTATATCTTTTGTGATTTCTCGTAATAAAACATGAATATTCTACCAGTATTATCAGGCTTTTAATAAAAATAAATGTATACCTTTTGCGGAACTTTATTGAGCTTTTTGACGTGAGAGCGTTCAATGTTATTGCCGTCACCATTATTTCGCTTAAAAATCGATACCTACTCGATGAAACCGCTTAGTTGAATAATAAAAAGAGGTAACAAAGATATCCTAAAATTGAATGTGCTGGTGTGACCGTTTCACAGGTATTTTATTGTTTAAGGGCTGTTTATATTACTTATATATATCGGCGCAATGGCGACATTGGTGTCAGCAAGACGCCGGAGCTACTTGAAATCACAATGTTTTGTTTCAGTTTTAAGTGAATTATTAGTTAATTAGGCGTTGATTCATTATTTTAAGGTCAACAAGGTCATTAATTAATTGATTGTAAAAACAACAAGACGCGTAAAAGCAAAACACTCTTAGTGGCGAGGTAGCTTGCGCGCGGCTGTGTTTTGCATAAATACGGGCGGTGCGCTCTACGGCAGTCAGTCTGGCTCGAGCCGCCGCACCGTTCGGACCTACTGTAAAAACCAGATTTGTTTGGTGCGGAATAAACGACAGTGACAACGTTCTTGGTGTTTCTTTGGCTTATTTAATGTTTCTTTGACTCGGTTTATGTTTTGCCGACGGTCATGAGTCATTACCTTAATGAAGACAGCTGTGACGTCATCAGTGCAGATATCGCGGACGACCAGCTGGACCATACTGGAGCAGCGTCTCCGTCATCAGAAGTGGGATTGGACACTACTCCAATCCAAACCACCTCCTCATCAGCTCGCATACCAAGTCATAAAATAATAACATAAAATTATTCCTACCTTTTAGAACCCCTGTGTCTAACACAGCATCGTCCTAGTGCTAATCCTATTAGAGCCTCTGTGTACCACGGCGAACAGGACCGCCCAGAGCACAGCATCAGACCTTTCCTTTTCTACGAGTAATCCACGAGTAATCTACGAGTAATCCACGAGTACAAATCCTTTCCTTTTTAGAGCCTCTGTGAACACACAGCATCAACCTAGTCATATTTCCCAAATCCTCTGTGTACCACGGCGAACAGGACCGCCCAGAGCACAGCATCAGACCTTTCCTTTTCTACGAGTAATCCACGAGTAATCCACGAGTAATCTACGAGTAATCCACGAGTACAAATCCTTTCCTTTTTAGAGCCTCTGTGAACACACAGCATCAACCTAGTCATATTTCCCAAATCCTCTGTGTACCACGGCGAACAGGACCGCCCAGAGCACAGCATCAGACCTTTCCTTTTCTACGAGTAATCCACGAGTAATCCACGAGTAATCCACGAGTAATCCACGAGTTATCTACGAGTTATCTACGAGTAATCTACGAGTAATCTACGAGTAATCTACGAGTAATCTACGAGTAATCCACGAGTAATCCACGAGTAATCCACGAGTAATCCACGAGTAATCCAAGAGTAATCCAAGAGTAATCCACGAGTACAAAACCTTTCTTTTTTTAGATCCTCTGTGTACCACTGCGAACAGGACTGCCCAGAGCACAGCATCAGGCCTTTCCTCTTCCACGGGTAATCTACGAGTAATCCACGAGTAATCCACGAGTAATCCACGAGTAATCCACGAGTAGTCCACGAGTAATCTTCGAGTAATCTTCGAGTAATCTTCGAGTAATCTTCGAGCAATCTTCGAGCAATCTTCGAGCAATCTTCGAGTAATCTTCGAGCAATCTTCGAACTAAAACATCACGCACAACAGAGGCTGGTGCAGAGCGCGCACCGCCTGTCAGAATGGCCGTATCGGCGCAATGGCGACATTGGTGTCAGCAAGACGCCGGAGCTACTTGAAATCACAATGTTTTGTTTCAGTTTTAAGTGAATTATTAGTTAATTAGGCGTTGATTCATTATTTTAAGGTCAACAAGGTCATTAATTAATTGATTGTAAAAACAACAAGACGCGTAAAAGCAAAACACTCTTAGTGGCGAGGTAGCTTGCGCGCGGCTGTGTTTTGCATAAATACGGGCGGTGCGCTCTACGGCAGTCAGTCTGGCTCGAGCCGCCGCACCGTTCGGACCTACTGTAAAAACCAGATTTGTTTGGTGCGGAATAAACGACAGTGACAACGTTCTTGGTGTTTCTTTGGCTTATTTAATGTTTCTTTGACTCGGTTTATGTTTTGCCGACGGTCATGAGTCATTACCATAATGAAGACAGCTGTGACGTCATCAGTGCAGACATCGCGGACGACCAGCTGGACCATACTGGAGCAGCGTCTCCGTCATATATATATATACATAAATTCACGCAAAATGGACCACTCTAGAGTCTAAATGTGAATACATAAGCCCACTTGGTACTTGGTGGGCGGACTGTTTCCGCAACTAGGCCGCTGGTGGGCCCTTTTTGCGTGAGTGGGTGGAGATTGCTAGGCGAGCCACCCGATGTCCTCCAGGAAAGCCAGCAGCTGGCTGATACTGGCGCAGGCTTCCCCAGGTGTGCCCGGTGTTCCGAGGTAGTGTGCACGTTGAGTTGCCACGCTACTGCACTCCAGGAGCACGTGCGCGGCTGTCTCCTCTGTGCGCATGCATCCTCTGCATAAGGGACTGTCTGTGACACCTAGATTAAATAGGTGCTTGTTTAGTGAGCAATGACCCGTGACAATCCCGACTATAAGCCGCAATTTGTCACGTTTAAGGCTTAGGAGTCTACGAGAATATCTCGGATTTAATACCGGGAGAGCCTCCTTCGACTGCCTGCAGCCTTGTGTACTTGCCCAGTATTCCTGGTGTAGCGTCGCTGTTCGATTACGGATCCATGAGCGTACCTGGCCGAATGGTATGGGTAGTAACGGCTCTGGTCCTGCTGTCTGCATTTCCGAGCCCCTTCTCGCCAGACCATCGGCTTCGTCGTTACCCCTAGATCCACTATGTCCCTTTATCCATTGTAGGGTGATGTTGTTGGACTTACATACCTCTTCCAGCAGTTGATGGCACTGTAGGGTGAGTCCTGAGTTGTGCTCGTACCTGTTCAGGGCTTGCAGTACTGCAGCGCTATCCGAGAGTATCCTGATGTTTTGACCAGTTACCTGTCTCCGTAGCACTGCACTCGCAGCCTGGATTATGCCTACACACTCTGCCTGGAAAATGGAGTTGTGTGCCCCCAGTGCTGCAGATATGTGGATGTTTAGGTCTTCCGAGAACGCGCCTGCTCCGGAACCAATGCTCATTTTCGAGCCGTCTGTGTATACTCTAAGTTCATGTGTGTCTGAGATATCACTCGGCTCTTCGTGTAACTGTGTCATGTAGCTTTTAGTGTGAATGTGTGTTTTTGGTATCCTATCATAGACTGAGAGTAAGAGAGGGTTGTCTCTCGAAAATTCATCTATGATGTTAGTGTGCTGTGCTAGTTTGTCTTGTGACCATAAATTTAAAGCCCAGAGTCTAAAGGCAGCTGCTGCTGCTTCCTGTTGCACGTGCAGGTGGAGGGGCGTTAGTCCTATTAGGGCTTCTACAGCTGCTGTAGGGGCAGTCCGCATGCATCCCGTTGTCGCTACACATGCAAGCCTTTGGAACTTTTGTAGTTTGTTTATGGTAGTTATTTGACTTGTCCGCGGCCACCAGACGATGGCACCGTAGGTGATCGATGGTCTTATCACCGTGTTGTAGAGCCATAGGGTTATTTTAGGGCTGAGACCCCATGTTTTGCCGATCATTTTACGACATTGCCAAAAAGAGATGGTGGCCTTTTTTATTTTGTTTTCTAAATGCGTTGCCCATTTTAGTTTGTTGTCCAGTGTAATACCTAGGTACTTTACCTCGTCGGAGAGTTCTAGCTTCGTACCTGATAGGTACGGGAGCTGGTAAGTGCCAAGGTTTCTTTTGTTAGTGAACATGACTAGCTGTGTTTTCTTTGGATTTACGGTCAACCCGTATTCTGTACACCATGTTTCGACCACTTTGAGCGCATTCCTCATCAGGTTGCACGCTACACTGGCGAAGTGTCCTGAGATGAGAATCGCTAGGTCGTCCGCATAGCCCACCGTAAAGAAGCGCTGGACATTTAGCTTGGTGATCAGATCGTTTGCAACCAGGTTCCATAGGAGTGGTGACAGTACCCCCCCTTGAGGGCAGCCTCTCACCACCATACCCCTGGTTTCACCCTTAGAGTCAGCACGTACCGCCCGAAGCTGTAGCATGCTTATGATCCAATCAACCAGCGTTTGTTCCACCTTGTGCTTCTGTAGCGCTGCGTTAATGCTATTAAAATTTGTTTTGTCGAAAGCACCTTCGATGTCTATGAAGGCTGCTAGACATAGTGTCTTATTTGATATGTCCCGTTCAAGCCTGCTCACCACGGCGTGCAGGGCTGATTCTGTTGATTTGCCCGCACTATATGCGTGCTGTTGCGGGTGAATGGGTGTTCTTGTGAGTATGTTGTCGCGGATGTGCCTATCGCATAGTCTCTCAAGGGTCTTAAGTAGAAACGACGTTAGGCTGATCGGTCTGTATGATTTTGCATCTGTATAGTCTGTTTTTCCCGGTTTTGGTATGAAAAGTATTCTAACCTCTCTCCATAGCAGTGGGACGTATCTGAACGCCAAACAGGCCCTTAGGATGTTAGTTAGAGCTCCTGTTAGGTGTGATCTGCCCCACTGCAAAAATGCCGGGAAAATGCCATCCATACCTGGTGACTTGTACGGTTGGAATGTGCTAATAGCCCAGTTCAGTTTTTCCCCTGTTACCACTGTGTGGGCGACTGTCCAGTCCCTTTCAGTTGGCATCGCTGGGTTCGGAGCTTGCCAGTTGATTTCATTGTCAATCCTACAACCCGGGAAGTGTGTCTTAAGTAGAAGCTCATTTGTTTCAGCTGTTGTTTTAGTGTATGTGTTGTCCGTTTTCTTAAGCGTACCTATCTCACGATTCGGGTCTGCTGCCAAGATCTTCCGGATTCTATTTGCCTTACTATTTGATTCAATGTTTGTGCAAAAGCTTTTCCACCTACGACGACCGCTGCGCCGAATGCATTTTTTGTATTCAGCCTGGGCCTTCATACATAAGCCCAATACAAGAAGATACAAGGGAGTTTTTATAACAGAAACACATTTTTCACAAAGACGAAGTGGCATCGTGATCAGAGCCGGCGGTGGCGGTTCTTTGTCTCGTTGCAGATTCTTTTGCTTAAAAAGAAGTAGCTTACTGTCAAAAAAAAGCAAATGCTGATTTGTATTAAACTTTTTTTTTTTAGAGGTTCAAGAGTTTTTTTACCGAGTCAATTAAATCCATCTTAATCTGAGCCCTGCAACGTTCTAACTAGGGTTTAATTTATAATGTTAATAAAAAAAACTAAATTCATAGTTCCGAGCAACTCAAAAAAACTTTTACTTTGGGACTTACTTTACCTTAAAATAATATATTATTTTATCCAACACTTCCATACTGATGTTATTCAACACCGGTATATCAAAATACCACTCTTGGAATGTCTTTATATTTGTTACTTTTTCACGGCTGCAACACTGAATCTATGGAAATTAAAATAGTCGCAGGAATTACTTTGCTGTCGTAGACGGCATATACTACTACTACAAAATTTGTATATTATCTCAACAGTCGTGCCCTGAGTGGAATTTGAACACAAGCGTCATATCCCCTTGATACAGAGATGCACTGACCACCTAATAAAAACAACTACTTATAACTTACCCCCATACTTATAAACCATGTTTAAATGTTCGTCCTGTCACTGTTTTTCATTACCCATTGGTAAGAGATGACAATAGTTTTAGCATCGTTTATCTATTGACAGATTTTTATAAGGCCGTTATAAATTATCTACTTTTTATCTATACTAGCGAGTTAAATTTGTGTATTCATCTATGCCTATAAGTTTTATTTTATTCCATGTTTTGAATATACGTACTTGTCCAATTATTCTAAGTGATATCAGACTTGAGATAAGTGACACATATCAAATTCCCGACCGTATATTACACTGGTAATATAAAATTTGTTATACCAATATACATTATATCACTTTCGATTCAATTACGTTGGCATTTAATATTCGTGCGCTGTGTGTTTTACAAAATTAAATTGAGAATTCTATAGCAGCTAACTTAGGAAAATTACGTTTTAACTAATACGTCTACATATTAAGGGTGACTGGTTCAATTTAAATTCTAAATTATTAACTAAGTGTAATTACAGGCACTGAGGCTTAACACCAGTATGCCTCAGGTTGATGGACACAGAATCACAGAAAGTGCATCGTAAGGGCACGTTTATTATGAGCGTGACTTGCGAGGCAATGCTCTGTTACAGGTAATGGTAACCACTTAACATCAGGTTGTTCAACACCTGCTTGTTCCATTAACAAGTCATATAAAAAAAAAGTTGGACTCATTCGGTAAAATCATGGCTATATTTCTGCTACCAAGCAGTATTTCTGCGTTTCGGTTTGAAGTGTCTGTGTGCCGGTAAATTACAGGTACCTACATCAGGCTTAGTACATATATGCCTGAGGTCCTGGACGTCGGCCAGTGCATCATAGGGCACGTTTCTTACGTGAGTGGCCAGCGAGGCACAATAAATTTTTGCACCACGCTATTTTAAATATCACTTAATAGTTTTTAATTATATTTTTTTTATTTTTTTTATATAAGCACCTAACTAGTGAAAACGCGCGTGACTTCATTCCCCTAAAGTTATTTTCATACAAACTTCAACTATAAGCCCCCCAAAGGGGTACAACAGAGAAACAGATTGAATTTTGGGATTTATTTTCTCTATTTCCTCGAGAACTCGTTTCTAGTTCCTTTCCTTTTATTTTTTATATGTCAAGTTTGTATGAAAATAACTTCACGCGGATGAATTCCCAACACAACAATTTCGGGAATTCCTTTCTTATTACATATCTACGCATCGAGATTATATTCTTACGATTTCGAGTCTCTACGTCTAGGGGTTTCGGCTGTGCATAGTGTATATTGTCTAGATGTCAGTCAGTCAGAACAAAGATTCTGACATACTTTTTTTTTTTTTTTTTTGACAGCATCATCTAGCCCCAAGCTAAGCAGAGCTTGTATTATGGGTACTAGATGACTGATATACTTAATACAATATATTACATGTATACATATTTTTTATTATACATAGAAAACACCCAGAACACCCGGAATAAATATTTGCAGATCGTACAAACATTTATCCCAAGGCGGGAATCGAACCCGCAACCTCTGCGTCGCAGGCGGACATTCGCCGGCCGCGCCACATCGGTCGTCAACTTGTTATAGATATACGAAGATTACACAAACTTAAATGTTTGTGAAACCGTCGATTTTAAAAGTGTACCTGGGTTGAAAATAATTTATCACAAAACAAGACAGTTTGAGCTTACCTGTATTATTTAGATTGTAACATCTATTTCTCCTTTATTTTCACTACTTTTGTCAAAGAATCTTTTGTGCTTAAGAAATCATAGATTTTCGTGGAATGGAAATATTTCTTTAGAAAGATGGAACTTGGTATGAAAATCACGAAGCATATTTTTCAGAGCGAAGAGATTTATAATTATTAACCTATTGTTCCGTTGAATAGGCTCTGAAGATGAATAGAATAAAACTTGTTTGTCACGATTACGATGCTTGAGTATGTTAGCCCATAGAATAATTTAGTCCATATTCTTAGGGTTAGTCTATATATTTGTCAGTTACTTAGGTGGCGAATTATTCTATATTATACAATAGTCTACTAAGGTATAGAGAGAGGGAGATAAGATACGGTCAATAGGATAATCTCTCGTCTCGTTGGCTACCGTAAACAGACACTGTTACATCAGTCAATGAGATGAGAGATTATTAGAATAGAATAGAGAAATATTTATTTTGTTTCTTATTATATGATATGAGAAATATTTATTTTGTATCTTATTATATGATATTTCATATAATAAGAAACAAAATAAATATTTCTCTATTCTATTCTAAACTACCACACTACGCCACATTATAAAAAAACTGTATTCAGTTTTTTTATAATGTGGCGACAAAAAAGGACTACTCAGCATTTGCTACAAGAGCATGTAGAGTAGCTCTTGTAGCGCCAGTTATATACATTATATACCACATGTTATATACCAGATATTACGTATGTATATTATTTACCTCATGATTTAAATAGTAAGGTGACTGTTACCATGTCTTCGCACTCTATAGCATTTTGATTTGACTTTTGAATTGTATTTGTCATCAGATTTGTGACTTCGGATTGGCTCGAGTGGCCGACCCTGATCACGACCATACCGGCTTCCTGACGGAGTACGTCGCTACGCGCTGGTACCGCGCTCCGGAGATTATGCTCAACTCTAAGGTAAGGTGACGACTGATATGGCGCGGCGGGCGAGCGTCCGCCTGCGACGCAGGAGGTTGCGGGTTCGATTCCCGCCTTAAGATAAATGTTTGTATGATCTGCAAATATTTATTCCGTGTGATCTGGGTATCTTATATGTATAATAAAAAATATCTATGTGTGTAATGTATTGTATTAAGTATATCAGTCATCTAGTACCTACCCATTACACAAGCTCTGCTTAACTTGGGGCTAGATGATGCTGTGTGGATTGTCCAGCATTATTATTTTTAATAAATTTCTTTAGAGTTTATCGTCGCAATACCTAGCTAGGCGAAAATATGAAAATAATGTGTGAAGAAGTTAGTCCAAATGTACGGAAATTTTACTTAAAATTGGATTATTTATAAAATAGTGATAGGTATATATTTGATAGACAGGAATTCACTTGTCCTAATGTAGTGCTTATATAATTGGATACCACCTTGCAAGCGCCACTGTACCATAACTACAAGCCTAGTGTGTAGTGTGTGCAGCATTAAGCTGAGGGAGAGATCAAAAATATAAGACATTTCCTCCCCTTTGAATATCCCTCAATCTATGAAAATTAGAATAAAATATAATTTTCATTATCTTTCAAGTTGTTTGCTCACAAATGGGTCAATTCTGAGCCTTCATGCAATGATAAACCTGCGGTATATTTGGTTTAACCAATCTAAAAAAGGTAGAGACAATATTTTCTTTGCACCCTGGGTTTTCTGACAAAATGTGATAATACTTCACGTACCTAAATTTTTATTTTATTTCATCAAAAAATATTATAGCGTGTTCTTTCTCTGACAGTAATTTTTTTTGTATGTTTGTTTTGTATAATGATTGCGATTTCAATATCTAACGGTACTATTAAATTTTTCTGTGTTTATATATACTTTTGGGTCTTTTATTGTGTTTGCATGATCTGAGATTATCATCTCATCGTTATTCTATAGTACTTTATTGAAATAGTAAGACAATCAACAGTATTTGGTCGATTCGAAAAAAAATTAAAATAAAGAAAAGAAATAGCATCACGGCTGTAATCCACAGGCACGGTAGATTGCCTGGGGATCCCCCCCCCCCGATCTCTTGGTACCAAGTACTTAGTCGAGATTCTTCGAAGATGTCAAAGGGATAGTCAAAGGAACGTCCAGATAGTAAATTTGGTACATACCCACATTTTGTAATAATAGTTAATATTCCATATGTGACAGCTTGCAAGCCCATCTTCGCTGCTAGAATATTAACTGGTTTCCTCACGATGTTTTCCTTCACCGTTTGAGAGTACTGGCATTGCGGACATAAATTCATGAACGGAAAAATCCATTGGTGCACGACCGGATTCGAACCCACGACCTCAGGATTAGATAGCGGGGGTCACTCTGCCTAGACCACCGTCCTCTGTTTTTCCTGACTACTATTCTCGAAATCACTTCAATGCAATAAACAATGAAGGAATAGGTGTCTAAGACCGCCTTGCTTCATCGTCATTTACCACTAGAGATAGTAGTAGACTAGAGATTGTAGCCAAAGGATGGTATATTACTTGTAAAAAAATAAAGTAGTGCTATGTATTCTATGTACACTACAAAGTGAAACGCGAACACATTTCAGGTTTCCTTTTTATAAGCGCACCGCTTTCAAACTGAAGAGCGCGTGACATCCTTTGAAAAGACGCGCGTAGGCTCGGTTCTATACTACATAGCAAGACACGATAAATGTAGCTCAGCGGTGTGTTTGAGCACTATAGTTACAAGCTTTTAATATAGTTTAAAGATATTGCAGTATATCCACTGCTGGACATACGTTTCCAGCCCGGCTAAGATGTGCAACGCGACAAAATTTTGTCTTCTAGTTTCCTCGTGCAAAATAGAGATATCTCTGTATATCTTCATGCGCTAACATGGCAGTGCCAAAATTTATCTCGTTCTGTCAAATGAAGAATTAATGCTAATGTTTAGCTTTCTGTGGATCTTTTTTCTATAATTTCTAAAATGCCCATCAATAGAAAAAGTATCTCGTGTCAAGCGCGACATATCTCACGTTACACATCTTAGCCCGGTAGGAAGCAAGATTTTGAGCTCTTTCCATTCATCGACTTCCCGCTATCCTAACATTGTCGTCAGTCCATCGGGCAGAACGTGCTACGCTTCGTCTACGGTTTGATTTTAATATTTTCGAGTAATACTCACGTAAAGCGATGGCTAAACCAAACAGTTCCGCGATCATTTACCTATTTATTATTTTTTTGTAAAAACTATGTTTCAAAAATAGTAGCTTGCCAAGCCTTCTAATTTTGGCCTAATTGTCGATTTATATTACAATTTTAACGTGCCCAAATTGTAATAAAAATCCCTTTGCGGCAAAATATAATTTAGCTGAGTGCTCGCAATATTGTTCATGATATTATTTAGAATTACTGAAATTCGTCAGGGGCTGCCTGTTTGCGGCACTTTGATAATTCCCATCCTGGAACAAAGGCTGGGTTATTACCTCACAGCGATATCTTTGCTGTCTCTCCTGATAATTTCGAGCTTTATGGCACTTGACATTCAACGAAGCATAATTAACATCTAATAATCCAGGGATCTTTGTTTCAAAAGTGTGTCATTCGCTGCTCCTTATCGAGTTAAAATTCGATTACTTGTTTGAAAATGAAAATGTCTTTATTCATAAAATCACTAGGTCTTTTTTCAAACAGATTATAAAAACGTCTAATTGTCTACTATACGACAGTGTAACCAGATTTTTCAAAAGTATAACTTTGGTACGATTGCAAAAGTAATTAATTTATTTTATTTTGAAAACAAACAGTGTTATAAACTGTAGGTATATAAAACAACTTAAAATGCTAATCACCAATTAGATGTTATAGCATGTACTTAGGTACGAACTTCGGTTTGGGCCGATGCCAGGGGGAGGATCATTTTCAATCGTCTTTTAATTAAATTACAATGACTAGCAGAGCTATCGTGAAATCAAAATATAAACATTTTAACAGTCCTAACAGGATCAAAAAATCAACTTTATTTTATTCTTTTTATTATCACTGTCAAAGAAGACAATAGATTTTTGGACAAACCCTTGACAAAGCAGAGAAGAGGTTAATTAAACCCATCAATTTTTAAAACGAGTTTCCTATCCCCACCACGAACCAGACAGCGTACAATAAAGTGATCGTTATTGGGCTTGGTCCGTGGGGATTGGATTTATGAATTTCCATTCTAAAGCTAGAAAAAATACCCCGGGAGGCACCATGTTTGTATTGTGCCTATAGGTGTGTAGGACGCTTTTTGTTTAGGAAATGAAAAACGACGTCATTTGAACTCGGACAAAGAACTAAGGATAGGGAGAATGCAGTTTCAAAGGGTGGAGCGTTTTCGTCGTTATGGGGTTTTTCCAAACTAAGCATTTGCATTGCGTCAAATAAATACGCGCTGACTTTGTCATAAGACAAACTCAAAAAGTATTCATTCAGTAATTTCACTTTGATTCGTCTTAAAACTAGGCGCCAGTTCTGCACAACCAAACTTAAAAAAACAGGTTAGAAACCTACGGCTTGGTTTCTACCGTTTTTTGTATAATTCTCTTACAAGTGGCTATATTGCGGGTTTGCCATATTGATACATGCTATATATACTATAGAAGTTTCTATTTTATTGTAAAAATACGATCAAAACTACTTTAATTAATAAGAGTTATCAAAGTTGATGAAAGTCGAAGATGAAATTTATTTATTTAATAAAACTATAAGCATCACTTTCAATCGTTTTCTAAACAAGGTAAATTTAAGATCTAAAAAATATAATTCCGTTATATTTTCGTGTTTCTCTAAACCCTCACTAATTGCCAAGCTTGTCGGATTCTCATAATAAAGTGAGATTACCCATCCGGACCCTGGCATATTTTTATCATCATTAATAACTGGTAGTCATGTTACGCATAACCTCCATCAATCCATTTATCTCAGTCTATTCTGACCGCCTGAAGAACCCACGATCGCTCAATGTCGTCGGTCCACTTAGCAAATGGTCTACAAAATCTTTGTCTGGCCTCCCGACAGCTATTTTGTGTATTTACGAGTGCTCGGCCGCTGTTCTACAATAACTTGGTATGTCACGAGTCTTCTGGGACCGAACCCTATTTCACCGAAATACTTTGAACCAACTTAAAAACCTTTTTCGTTTTACTTTTCTCTCGTGTGCTACTGAAAACGAAATTTTTTGTGAAACGAAGTTCTTTGTAATAGTTTTAATTAAATCTTATCTGCTTTCAGATGTCTTTTGATATAGGTCATATAATCTAATGCGGGAGACGAAATGCTTTATTTTATGGTTTTGGGATGACCAAATTTAGATTACTGGTTTCATAGTCTAGGGAAATTAGAATTTAACTAGTTTGTGATCACAATTACAATTTCGGAGGTTCGAGATAGTGAAACCCTTCGTGATTTGATTACATTGATGTTTCCTGTAATATGGAAATACCAAAGTATACAATGTAGTACAGTTTATATCTATCAAAATAGAGAATACATTTCTTTATCTGCATGTAATTAAATTTGCACACATAACAACTATATTGAGCTAGTGGGGCGTGTAAACTAGAACAGACACTAAACTAAGGTAATTATAGTAAAACTTGTGTTACTTGATCTTAGCTATTTATCATCATGAGGCTGAATAACTTCCAACATATTGGGGGGGATTTGCTGTAGTCGCAATGCTTGGCAGGTTGATAGATGACCGCTGTAATGATGCTAGATAGGTAGGTACTCAAGAAATGCTGGTGATCATCCCCATATGCCTCTAACGGCATTCACGGAAGGTGATGAAGGGATCCTGTTATATATATATATCAAAAAAACTAATTATAAACTATTTTTTTATACAGGGCTACACCAAATCAATAGATATCTGGTCAGTGGGCTGCATCCTGGCTGAGATGCTCTCCAACCGGCCCATATTCCCCGGCAAGCATTACCTGGACCAGCTGAACCACATACTCGGTGTGCTTGGCTCACCGAGCCAGGATGACCTCGAGTGCATCATCAATGAGAAGGTGTGTTGTTTTGGTTCTTCTTGGTCGTGACAGTCTAGAGTGATCTTGGCGCTGCTCTAGATATTTTTTTGGCCACATGATGTTAAGTGTTAACCACCTATAGCAAGTCATTACCTCGCAGGCCACGCACTATATGAACGGGTGCAACGATGCACTGTCCTGCGTCCATCAACCTGAGGTATTCAGAAGCTAAGCCTCATATATCTGTAATTGCAGCGGCAAATACTTTTCAAACCAGTATAAACTCTAAGTCGTAAAACTGGTCGCGAGGAACTGGCGCTTAGATTCACCTAGATTTAAGACGTTTCAAGATGATCCCTGCGGATATTACTGAATAAATGCTTTTTGACTTTGACTGACTAAGGACTACAAGATAGAAGAAGAAACTTCTAGAAGTACCAAGGTCACTGACATGGCTCTCGGAATCAGCAAATTGAAGTGGCAATGGGCTGGCTCATAAAGCTCGTAGCGACCACGAACTGAAAGACGAAGTGTAGGACGCCCTAGGAGGGCGATGAGCTGACGATATTGCTAGTGTTCTCCTTGGAAACCTATAAGGAAGGCCTAGGTCTAGCAGTGGATTTCTACAGGCTGTATATGTTTTTTTGTAAATATTTTTAGCAAACCTCGATACATCCCTCGAGAAGACGAATAAATAAATATTCTAGAATAAAGTGGACCGACCAGTAACTTAATTTACATATTTTCAACAAAAATACTCCAGACAGACGTGAATTCTAACTTCAAAAATACTTTACTCAAATTGAACTGGACGAAAGAACAACATTCAATAAAATATACGATTGAAACTTAGCCGGTTCGGTACGATACGAACGCGCGGTGCGGTGGCGCGCTATACTCAAAGTCAATTTCAATATCAATACGACCTTAATGTCGTATCACAAAAACCAATATTTTTGTACATCTATCTATACCAATTAAGCTATCTTTGTCCTGACTGACTGACATAGACAACGCGCAGCCTAAATCTCTGGTCGTAGACATGAAATTTTCAGGGTATGTTCGTCTTGATGCGTAGAAGTGTAAGTGGAAGTTCAACCCCTAAACGGATATGCTGACTAAGCTGTGAGGATGGAAAACATGCCTACTTCTGAAGTTTATGCTGTTACTACCAGCGGTTTATATTCATTATTATCTTTCATTACACTGGGTAACACTTGGGTAATAGTTTACATTAGCCAATGAGGTGATAGATCATCTGACAGATTACGATTCGTAATTTTTATTCTTATAGCTTTTACTATAGTTGTAGATATTTCGAAGCAGAGTATAATACAACTGTCTAGCTGCTACGACATGATTGAGCCCTTCGCATTTATAATATTAGTAGGATCATAAACTTTCCCAATACCCCTGTCCCATAAATTGGTTCGCGCTAAAACTTTTCCCACACCGACCGTAGTTCTGTTTATTTAGGACCATTTTCATCTTTTATGAAATAAAAGATTCCGGGAACTTTTATTATTTCAAATAAGGATGTTGACACAATTTTTGTCTATTATTTATTTACGTACATATCTATTTCTATACCACTTGTAAGGACCTTTGTCCTGGCTGACTGATTCACATATGGAAACGCCTAGTTGTAGAGACTTGAAATTTACAAGGTGGGTTAAATTTAGTTTGAATTCTTTTCTGTACATTTATACCCTGAACATCTATATGATTATTGATTTAGGCTGTGTGTTGTCTAAATCTCAGTCATTCTGGACAAAAGCTCTTATAATTGGTAATCAATGAAATTGTTCGTCAGGCCCGCGGCTACCTCGAGTCGCTGCCTTACAAGCCACGTGTTCCCTGGGTGGATCTGTTCCCGGGAGCAGACGCGCGGGCTTTAGACCTGCTCCATCGCATGCTGACCTTCAACCCCCACAAGCGCATCACAGTCGAGGAGGCGCTGGCACATCCCTACCTGGAGCAATACTACGATCCCAACGATGAGGTAAGTTAGTTCTAAATAAATAATTGTAGACATTTTTACACAATTTCATCTAGTCTCAAGCACATATTCATATTCAGAACAAACATCTATTTCATCACAAAAATGTTTGTTCTCGGTGGGGATCGAACCCACCATCTACAGCGCAAAAGGCAGGGCTACTGAGCTGTGACGGTTGTCAATCTAAAACCTAGAAAAACTTGTATTGTTAGCTTTACTTGTTTTTATTTTATTTTACTTGGTACAGCCATCAACAAAAGTAGTTTAACAATTGTAGATATTCAATTCCCATTTTCTCTGGGTTTGGCAATTTCGGTTCGCATTTTGTGAGCTGTAGAGCGACCACCACCAAATATCTTGGGACGCTGTAAGAAACAATCAATGGAACCATAACATGCAGAATGCAATAACATCCATTATTTACTAGCTATATTCCCCCAACTTTGTTCACCTGTTCTATACCAATAGTAAGAATCTTTGTCCTGACTTACTGACTGACATATACACACCGCACAGCCTTAACCGCTGGCTAAAGGCTTGAAATTTTCAGGGTATATTTGTCTTGATATGTAGAGGTGTACTAAGGAATACATTTCTGAAATTCAATCCCTAAACGGTTAAAGTGGGTGTTGAAGTTTGTATTATAATAATTAACGCGTACAAAGTCGTGTCGGTTTTCGCTAGTTATGTATAAGTAGACTTAATATGCTTCTTTTCGTTCTTTTTCGTGTTTTTTATACTTTCAAGCCAGCAAACAAGCTTAGGGCTCAGCTAAGGGTAAGTGGTTGCCGTAACCTTGCAATGCCAAGCCATCAAGTGGTTTTAATGTGTTATAACTTTTTAAACTATCATGGTTTTGATCAATATTTTGGATAGAAACGGGATATTTACCATGATTTTTGAGTTTCATTGTTTCCCGATATTTCGGCACAGTTGCATGCGCCATGATCACGGGTCGAACTGAAGTCTGTGGCGAGTGGGTCTAATGTTATTGGCAGACAAAACGGTCTACCCTCTTCCGCACTCGTTTATTGAAAATGACACTACTACCACTGGTACCGAAATATCGGAAAACAATGAAACTCAAAAATCATGGTAGGTAAATATCCCGTTTCTATCCAAAATATTTTAATGTGTTGTCTGTTGTGTTTGGTGAGCCTGTTTCTTGAGTGGTTTTGTATATAGTCATGACGTCTTTTATGCAATACAACTCTAGAAACGGTTTCCCTACCGAGTGTACTGTGTTCTCAGTACAGGTAGGGGTCACCAATGTTCGTGTCCTCTCACAGGCCTTGTCTTACCAGCGCTGCATTGCACAAACTTTACTACTAAGTAGGTAGGTTTTGTTGTAGGCACTGTGCTTTTTAGTTTATAGTGTACCTCTGTGTCCATGTATGCAATTTGTGTAGTTTGGTAACATATAACATATTTTCAAACGTTTTAAAAAATGAGGTCATCAATTTCTTTCAAACTGATTCTTCGAGGATGTCTAAGGGGGTAGTCAGATATGTCCAGATATTACATTTAGCATGGTCATACCTACATTTTGTAGTTGTTCGTATTCCACACGTGACAGGCCGCAAGCCCATCGCCGCTGCTAGAATACTAACTAGTTTTCTCACGATATTTTCCTTCACTGTTTGAGAGTACTGGCATATGGCCTTGCGCACACAAAATTTTAAGCCGAAAAGTTAGTTGGTGCACGACTGGATTTGAACCCACGACCTTAGGACCAGAAATATATAAGGCGAGGTCACTCCCACTAGACCACCGATGCTCTGCTATAATTTAGGAACACTGCTTAATTTTTTTATTGACATAAAGTTAAGGGTCTGCCTGTGAGGGCTTCGCAAGATTGGCAGACAAAGTTATTAAATTAAAGTTTTTGCACAGGCCAACACAACATTACTATGACTTATTCGTTTCCAAGTAAAAATATTTTTAAGATAGAATACGATAAAATGACGCTCATGCAAAGTGTTCGGTTGATTGATCGATATGAAACGTGACTAAAGTGATTGGATGATGCAAGGGCGTTACGAGGCGAATGTCTCCCTCCTTTTAGTCTGAACATGAAATAATTGCCGGTTTAACATTTTTATGATGTAAAGCTGACAAATTTTAAGGAGATACCCGCTACACTTGTCTTCAGCCGTTCCATGCATGTTCTGTCCGTTGAATTTGATATTATTTTAGGATAGAATACGATAAAGTGACGCTCATGCAAAGTGTTCGGTTGATTGATCGATATGAAACGTGACTAAAGTGATTGGATGATGCTAGGGCGTTACGAGGCGAATGTCTCCCTCCTTTTAGTCTGAACATGAAATAATTGCCGGTTTAACATTTTTATGATGTAAAGCTGACAAATTTTAAGGAGATACCCGCTACACTTGTCTTCAGCCGTTCCATGCATGTTCTGTCCGTTGAATTTGATATTATTTTAGGATAGAATACTATAGAGGACGCTCATGCAAAGTGTTCGGTTGATTGATCGATATGAAACGTGACTAAAGTGATTGGGAGATGCTAGGGCGTTACGAGGCGAATGTCTCCCTCCTTTTAGTCTGAACATGAAATATGTTCAGACTAAAATATTATGATGTAGAGCTAACAAATTTTAAGGAATTTTACGCTACACTAGACTTCAGCCGTTCCATGCATGTAATGTCCGTTGAATTTGATATTATTTTTACGACGAAATAGCTTAACATTGGCTTCGTAAAATAGCCGACTTGGCTCAAACACGGACACTGACTATAAATTCAACTTAGTATTTGTACTAACAGGATTCAAATTCAATTGATATACGGGCACAACATGGCCTCGGACGGTAGCGGAACTATATCTAGTTTGTTAAAAAATTCATCCCCTATGAAAAAGTGTCCATAACTGCTGATCTTGGAGATAGGTTAAGTTCCGTCTGGATAAAGTTGGTAGGTATAGAGGATTTTATTCATTCTATTAAAAAAAATCTATATATTTCAATAGTATATTATGGAAATCCTCTGCGACGACGGTCCGAGGTCGGGTTTCAAGCATTAAAATTGATACTATATTGCGATCAGATCTGACAAAATATACATTAGTAAAACTTACAATCTTCTGCCGTTCTAGTCCACCGGCTTGCGCTAGCTCTAAAGCCTCAATCTTATAACATCTCTTTTCATCCTCTCTCCCTCTTGCGGAGGTTAATAAATTATAATCAAGATCTCGGAACAAACTGGTGCATTAGAGCTCGCAACGGTGGAAAAATATTCCCTTCATTAAGACGAATTCTCGCCGTAAAAAGTCGACGCTCATTTTTCAAGTCCTAATTGGACGGACGGGTATTTTACAGGCGGCTTGCTTAAACATTCCAAATACACTCGGGAGCAAAGAATCTAGGTCTCTTACACAAACCCAGTGTGTCCGCACATTATTTCATACTCGGTATTTAATTTTAAAGAGAGCTTGTCATTACTTTGGTTAGATATTACAATAGATAATAATCATTGCTTATCTTTTGCTAAATTTGAATAAGATAATTTGTAACAAATCATAACAAACTTACAGTAAATAATGAATACCAAAGAAAAAAAGAGGAAGAAACAATTAATTGTGTATGTACTTATGTCACGTTACGTATTATTGCATAGAAACCGATAGGAACAATATTATTGTCTATAAAAATTGAGAATTTATATCTTACATCATTATCTCATTTTCTCATCTCACCAACTTTCCATTTCAATAAACCAACTTTTCAAACCAACAGTGACTCTTATACATTGCTCTTTAGTGTAGCTCGCCGGAAATCACACTTTGAGAAAACTAAATTAAAATAACAAAGTTATGTTGATGGGTAAACTGTAGGGTTGGACCACACTATCGGTAAGCCATAATAAATTTTATTTTCTATGTTGTAATAAGCTAAAAAACTTTCGAGGCACGACTATTATCAACCTGGATAAGTCTTGTGCTAGACATAGGCCTCGCTAAGACGTTTGAAGAACGATTTTTGAGCCTTTTCCATTCATCGAGTTCCCGCGATCTGAGCAACGTTATCGGTCCATCGGGTGAGAGAGTGTCTTGCTCCAACATCCCTTCAAATTCACAGCAATGCGAGCATTACTAGTAGGTAAAAAATAGGTACGGTAGCATTTCCCCAGACAATATATAACAAGGGTGGTTTTTTCTATGAATTTAAACCTAGTTATTTAATTACTGTCGATAGTAATGGACATGATGATAAGTGTAGTTTAACGCGAGCCCATTAATTTACCAGCTTAGCCCTTGAGACCTGACCCGGTTCTTCGCAAAAAGTTTCGGAGTAAAGGCACTTAATGGGATTATAAAGTTTGCACTATACTCATTTTACATTTGTAGTAGGGTAGATCCCTACTACAAGTACCTTAAATCTGAAGTGTTCTTTAAGGTCGTGGTTGATCAAACGATCAAGTTTTAGAGCCTTCTTTTCGGCTCGATAAAGAATCAATCTCTGCTATAACAGTTATAGCCGACGTCGATTTTTGGGCAGCCTATAATTCACCAGAATAAGCTGAAATATATATCAGATATATTCTATAAGCTCTTGTAGTAATATTGCATGAAATGCTACTGGGAAATCAACCCGTCAATGCGACCGTTGAATAACGCATGAACACCCTCAATGCGCTTTAGAATATTGCCAATATTGAATTATTTGCATAAAAACTTCGAAGATTCCAGACCTACGTGTTTCTGAATAATATTTGTTATATTTTTTAAGTATTAGTTAGATATTTTCAGTCATGAAAGAAGAATAAGTAGGCCGTGGTTTTCTTGTAATTGGCCATCAGTACATACTGATAGATAATACACTACACGTACACATGTGCGCCGACTCTTGTACCAGCTGCATGAATACCCACCTAGCTGTAAGTTTTTCAAAAACTTCCAGTCTTCTAACATTAACCAATAAGATTAAACTAACGGAAGCTTTTGAATATAGATGACGCTGTGTGGATTGTCCAGCATTATTATTATTATTAATATTGGAACTGGGCATATGTTAAGAAACCTTCTGCGCGGCCACCGTTTAGATGACTGCTGACAGTAAAAAGCCTGGTTACATTATTATCCGTAGTGTGTCATGGATGTTTTTTTTAGCACACGTTTGTATATGCCACGAGCATAACCTTTCTATTGTATTTATTCGTCTGTGTTCACACCCACATGAACTCACGTTTTTACAGAACGAAGTCCTAACATATCATGGTATTTTTTCATATATTCTATGGCATTTCGCGTGAATTCACCCCATGTTTTATTCATCAGTCCGATCACTCAAGTTATTTTCAGATAAACATAATTTGTACGGCTAAATTAGATTTATGAATAAAGTGTTTGCAATTTGCATTAATTTTTCAGCTACTTGTTACAGCGCGCTAGAAAAAAAAGCTTGTGCTTACGACGGAAAAGTTATAAATTTTAATAGACATATTTGCATACTTTTATTCTTCATTTTAGTCTCATACATAATTATTGCTTAAGAAAGATTCAAATTATAATACACTTTAGCTTACTACTTCGCTCGCGGGGTACCTGGATAAATAGAGCGTATAAGTACCTATTTTCTTCCAGGTGACGACATTTAGTCAAATCGCTACGATGATTTGATCGAGTAACAAACCTATAAACATCCAAATATTCAAATTTTGAACTTAATAATATTAAGCTAAACTTAATAACAATAGGCACAAAACATCCCATTACATCTCTTCACAGGTAGGCAATGCATTCTAGCGAGATCAAGATCATTTTGACGAAAATTGGCACACATATTCCCTTATTTATTAAAATAGTCGATCGCAATTTTTTTATTGGGGGGGAAAAATAGAGCGAAAAAGGGGGGAAGTTTGCGGTAGTGTTTTTTATAAATAAATAATAAATAAATAAATAATGCTGGACAATCCACACAGCATCATCTAGCCCCAAGCTAAGCAGAGCTTGTGTTATGGGTACTAGATGACTGATATACTTAATACAATATTATATTACATACATAGATATTTTTTTATTACACATAGAATACCCAGAACACCCGGAATAAATATTTGCAGATCGTACAAACATTTATCCCAAGGCGGGAATCGAACCCACAACCCCTGCGTCGCAGGCGGACATTCGCCCACCGCGCCACATCGGTCGTCACTTAAATTTATCGACGGACTTCAATTAAATTTAAGAAGCATACTAAGGACATCATTCTTTACAAGATGTTGCGAAAAAAATCCAAAAGTGGAGGAGGAAAAGGGAGAGAAGTTTGCTGTAGCGTTAGAAGGGCTCGCGAGGTCTACTGTTCTCACAGAACCACTACCTAGTATTACTGTAGTTAGGTAGGGTAGTCAAAGACGCAATATGACAAAAATGCCACTTGCACATGTTACTTCTAGTATGGGTACAAACAAATGCAGTTTCCACCAGGGGCCATAAACCCTTAGAACAGTTTTTAAATATTATACACATTACACCTGTATATGCCTCAGAATAATGGGCGCAGAGTAGTGCATCATAGGGCACGTTCCTAGCGTGTGCGTCCGACGTGGTAATGCTTTGATTGGTAATAGTACCATTACCACTTAATGTACTTGTATTATACCAGTACCATTGACATCCATTGGCAAAAACGTATTTTATTTTCCCAATGGTCTATCTTATCTATAGTTTTCTATTGTATATCTTTTAAATGGAGTGTTTCTTTGCAGCCCGTGGCTGAAGAACCGTTCCGGTTCGCGATGGAGCTGGACGACCTTCCGAAGGAGACCCTCAAGAAGTACATATTCGACGAGACATACCTGTTCAAGCAAATGAACGAAGACGCGTAGATCGGCCGGTAAAGTTACATTTGCCATAGGACGTACAAAAAATCAGATTACGCACATGTGACTCAGACAAACCGGTATATTAAAAGTAGCCTTCCCGATATCTATTGCCATTATATACTTCTCGTTGCCATAAAAATTAAAAAGACAAATAATATATATACCCCTAAGTTATTTGTACAGTCGAGAGGGACACTAACGAAAGTTTTGAAACACAAGTATGCAAAATTAAATGGTAACATTACCCGTAGTTCTTCTTTAGTCAATTGAACAGATAAGTGGGGGATTCTGCTCCTCTGTGCTCTAATAGAACTGCTATAAAATGATAGATATGAATCAAGATATATCAATTATCGCGTGGTTATATTTCGTGTTATACGACATTATGTAAGACTTTTCGTTTTGTTTTTCAAATGAATCGAGAAAAACAGGCCTCGACATTGTTTCTAGATATCTATACTTCAAGATTCCAAATACTAGATGTTCAATTGTTAATTAGACTAACCATTGACAAAGCAAAATAGGTAAATCAATTTACGTTATATGTATATTGTCTGGCCACGTGTGCGTAGTTTGAAACTAATAGCCGCGAGCTCCGTGTTTACATAAAACTAAAGTAATCTTTAGCCCTTATCTCGTTATCTAATCTTCGCTGAAGTACTCGAGCACTTTACAAGAATATCGAACGATGTTACTAATGTTGGTAAGAAACTATAAGGCTTGGCTTGCACTGCCGACAGCAATCATGTTAAATACAAATTTTTGACAGACGTCCGCGAACGTCTGTCAAAAATATTATTTTGTCTTAATTGATATATATTGAACTGGCAACATAAGCGGGCAATACTTAAGGTATTTGTTTCTGACGGGAAAATCACTAGCTAAATAGCTAAAAATCATATATCCACTGGTTTTCAACCTGTCATGATCAAGGATTCCGCCACGAAAGAACGTTAGTACCTAATTGCTTTGCTATTTTATCGAGCGTCTGTCGGTCGCGTCCATTTGTTTCCAGCTTAACAGGAAAAATAATGGGGAAAACGCAAGGAACTCGCGTGCAAGAGTGACGTTATTTATAAACTGATAATATGGCGAATGTCGAAGATATTCTTCGGTTAACCAAAGCTACTCGTTAACCATCACGTTGTATTAATAAAGTATTCGACGTTTCTGGAATCGTCGTGATTTTCGTTCGGCGCTTGTTTTGATATTGCCCTTCTAAGGGGGGTAAGTAGCGGTATTAGAAGTCACCGGGCCGTGATGCTTTCGGGGCACAATCTACTTTTAATTCCATGAATGTCGAGCTCCCTTAACGGGACGACAACAGAGTCCCTTTGTGTATCGAACAATGCATACTCATAATAATGGACTCTGAAATATTGCCAAAACGAGTTGGTATATCATTTTATTCTATATATTATTTGTGTATCAAAATTAGTTTTATTTAATTTCGGTGGGAAAATGATAATGGCACGACTGGATCGGAATGTAGAGCATATTATCGCGTAGTTACTGTAGCGTCATAGATAGGACTTTTCAGAAATTTATAAACGTTAATACCTAGTCTTACTACTTGAGATCTTCGAAGTGTTCGTCGATGTATGAAGATCTTTATTTGGGTATTTTACAGTATTACAAGTCGAATTCAAATTCGTAGGGTTGCGATCTCGGAGTGGTTATAAAAGATTTTCACGCGGGATTTACATGGGAGTCGTTTGAATCGAGGATTGAGCTGTTGTCGATGTTTATATGAATATTTTTTGATGTAAAATCTGAAGACACATTGAAATGCGTTTAAATTGTACGTTCGTTTAACCGCCGATGTTAATATTACTGAAACATATCTGGTCAGCTCCAAACTCTTGAAAAAAGGTATAGGTATTGATATAGTTGAGGACCAACGAAATATATCTGAATTTTGAATGTATGTGAGTTGTATCATACCTACCAACAAAGTGAATAAAAGGCAAAATATTCTTTTTGCCCTTACCAAAAATACGCTCGACTTACAAAGTGAAACGATGGAAGCCTAGAATAAACTTATCCTCACATAAAATACGCTTGATTTCGAAATTGTTATGTAACTTTGCATCTGCGGTTATACGAGACGGAATAAAAATGTGTCTGGAGAAAGATGTAAATATTTTTACATTACGAATAAATGTGTTTAAAGTGTCACCGTGTAATAATCTTGCACTGCTAACTTTTATTCATTAATTCTGATGTGATGTAATTACGAATCAATGTATTTTGCGTATTAAACGGGTTGTTCGTTGAAAAACTTGTGTTTATCACTGGTTTTAAAAAATTGTTGTCTTCCTTCTATCTTCATGTTGACGCACAAGAAATGTTTAGAATAGTAATTGTTCTTCATATCAGATATTTTAACGAGTTAATGTTGAAAAATTAGTTGTGTTTGTGTAATTTGTCGGCGTCGTCGTATCAAGTTTTTCAACGAACTAGATAAGGACTAAGTATCTAGTTAACAGTTGATGGTCGTACCTAATACGAAAGAGGGCGAGACAGGAAGAGTTGTGGATCTAAATCTGTTGTTACACTTCATATGTCTATAAGATGTTGTTAAAATGGTGTAAGCCCACGTTCCCATCAAATTGTGATTCTCAAATATAATACAGAGTGCTAAAAAACTATGAAAACATTATCAGCGCATGATTTCGAATCATTTATTTTCTCCTTCGTATTTTCTTGCTTTTTGATCTGTGGACCATAGATTGTTAGCGATATTTCTTCGCGGATAACAGCAACGAATTTGCCTTTCAGTGTAATAATGCGACTCTAGTTTAAGGTTGGGTATTCATATGCTTCAGCATTGTCACTAGCATGCTCATAATGATACGCGTGAAATTCCGCACGAGTTCGCCCGCGTGAATCTATTACAAACTTCAACCGTAATTGCACCCCTTTGGGGTTGCATTTGCTGAAATTCTTTTCTTATCCTATGCAGCAATAATAAATCTACTCTCAGATTTCCTGCAGGCAGTTTAGAATGTGCGTTGTCAATGTCTGGACAAAAACTCTTAAGGTACACACAGATTTGTTTTGTACACCCGAACTATGTAGAAATTCCAAGCGTAGTAAGAACGCAATGCAAACGCATATTATGTAGTTCACTCCTCTATCACAACCATTGAAATATGGATCGTATTTGTTCTTACCCCACGACATGTTTTCAAAAGATTTTTCGCACTTTGTGTACGTGCGATCGTTGCTCTATTTCTAGACTTGAATAACGTTGTTTGTTGAAAGTATTTAAGGAGCATTTTAGATGTAAACATTTTGTCTTGCTATATTTTAACGCAGTACATATTTGTCGTAATTTTAGTTGGCAACATGAACCGCTTTGTTTCAACATATATATGTTTTATTCAATAAAAAATGTTAAGAATAGAACAAATACAAGCATTTGAAAACATTCGTTTTCTCGAAAACATACATACATACACATACGAGCTCTACCAAACATTTATATAACATAGCGTATAATAAATGTTTTTAGTAATTATGTCTTCGTATATTCGTGGAATTACACGAATAAAATTGTTGAGAAATAAAAAAATAACACTTTATTCGATATAAAATGTGTTTCGGTGTAATCTTTATTCCTATTTAACATTCAACTTTTGTTAAAATAGTATTTTGTCAGAAAATCTAGTACTTAAAGTTACATTTTAAACGTTTTCATGTCAAGAAAATTTGCATTTTTGTCTGCAAAATTTGTTCTGTACTACTACAATTTAATGTTAATGAAATAGGCTTAATTTGTAAGTGTTAAACATCATTCGTTATTTCATCGACGTGTTTTTACATGTACCTAGTTAAAGTTTTAAAGAAAACTATTCAATGTTGTATTAATCAATATTCTTAAATAAATCATGTAATATTTTTATAGAAACATTTAGTCTGTTTAACCACGTCCTACTCCTGGCCTTTTGCAACCTGTCGCATGTTCATTTCTTTCATGTCACACAAGCCATTTTGTTTTTTGAAATGGTAACACCATTTAATTGTGTAATTTGTTGAATATATATTATTTCGGCTTTTAAGAGCATATCAGTTAACCTTATTAACTTATAATCATTTGTTACGTGAAAACATTCTGATTTTATTTTATACTTTGCTAACCTGGATAATCATTTTGACAGTCTTTCGGTCGAGTACTCAAACACAACTTAGATTTAACCACGTCTAAATTCACGATTTTTTGAAAGTTTGCAATGAAAGTCTGTCAAAAATTCGTCTGTAGAGATGTGATTAAATCTAAGTTGCGTTTAAGTATTCGGGCGTTAGCAGCATCAAAATCCTTTAAAGTTATTTAAGTGATGTTATATATCGATTGTTATAACACGTTCTAGATAATTTCCATCACCACGCCAGTTTTTTTTATCGCTCTGCTGTTTCACGTATCAAAAGATCGTAACATTAAATGATATGTCTTCAAAAACTTACACGGAAAGTTATAAAATGCATGGCTTTTTGCTAGAATTTGTATTGTGAATTGGTAGGTATTTGTTTTGTATTGTTTTCAAAATTGGTTATCAGATCAGTATTTTAATCAACTACTGTCGTAATTTCCTTAAATCAAATCCCAACCCTCAGTTCGGTTAACGATATTCTCTTGAGCCAAGTTTCAATGCTACGCCGGATTCGTTAATTAATCTAAGATTCCTGACGCTTATAACTCGAAGACTTCCGATCTTAACTCAAATACTCGAGGGCGGGTTTACATGATACGAAGTCAATCAAATCAAATAATTTATTGCAACGAGTCAAATCAAAACAGTGAAATGGTACTTATTTGGTATGTAAGCAAGCTAGACTAGTCTATTACATCTAAAATCCTACACACTACCTACACGATAATAATAATAATGCTGGACCATCCACACAGCATCATCTAGCCCCAAGCTAAGCAGAGCTTGTGTTATGGGTACTAGATGACTGATATAATTAATACAATACCTTACGTAGATAAATATTTTTTATCATACATAGAAAATACCCAGAAAACCCCGAATAAATATTTGCAGATTGTACAAACATTTATCCCAAGGCGGGAATCGAACCCGCAACCTCCTGCGTCGCAGGCGGACATTCACCCGCCGCGTCACATCGGTAGTCAAATATGTCACATCCATGAAATAATGGCATAATTTCTATAAAATAGTTGCCTACAAATTGCACCTATCTACTATGACGCTGTTTGATAATAATAATCATATTTTGTTGTAAAGATAGTGTAATGTCAGATAATCATAGTTCCCTAACTTGTAATCCTTAAGCCACTGGTATCATGTAAACCGACCCTTATTACCACCATCTTGTATTTATTGTTAATATATGAGTGTTGCCATATTCTCTTAAGTCATTATGTACAAATTGGATATTGTAAGATCATTTGTTATCTGTCAACAGTTGAATATTACAAAAATAAATCAGTCGAAAGATTTAATTGTCTTGTTTATTACACCTCCTTTTAGGATTTTAAAATTAAGTTCTCCAAAATAAAGCTTTGAGTATTATTGAGTCTTCACGA
This sequence comes from Electrophaes corylata, assembly GCA_947095575.1. Classification (NCBI taxonomy): domain Eukaryota; kingdom Metazoa; phylum Arthropoda; class Insecta; order Lepidoptera; family Geometridae; genus Electrophaes; species Electrophaes corylata. The sequence continues at coordinate 3,438,946 of OX352702.1, forward strand.
ATTCGTTCTCTCGTTTTATAAAATGTAATTTGAGTAATTGGTTTACTGAATCCTTTTGAGGAAAATAAAATCAATTCCTCGTAAAAGTTAGATGGGCGTTTGAGCGATCAGTTTTATTGCAGAGAATGTATTGGTTTTAAACTAGAAAATGCTTTTAAATTAATTGACCGATACCCCGGGGGTCGGAGTAAGTGAGTAATCGTCTACCGGCGCGGCGGACTGATTCAATCAGAGACTGTCTAACATCATTTATTTAGATAAATAAAATAAGAAATTGGAGATGGTTTTATTTTTTTATACGAAAGGTGCCACGCAAGCCAACTAAATGCCCGTCATATCCCACTTGCGTGAATAAACCAGTACTATACGCCCTTCACCATCAACATAATTATCATCAGCCTGTAGATGTTCACTACTGGATGCCTCCCCTATACGTTTCCAAAAAGAACTATTTTACTTTTATTCCCCTCTTATTTTTATGCCAATTATGCCATTTCAATTTGCTGATTCTGACAGCTCTGTCCGTGACCTGGGTTGTTCTAGGACTATGGAGGGAATTATGTGGAGTTTCACTAAGAGAAAATTAGAATTAGAAGAGAGAGAATTAGAAATGAGGAAATCCATACCTCATTTCTAATTATCTCTCTTCTAATTCTAATTTTCTCTTAGTGAAACTCCGCATAACTCCCTCCATAGTCCTTCATGACAAAATAAAAGCCTTCAGTGCCCGTATAAAATAGATAGAACTTTATAAGGCAAATAAGGTGGTTGGTGATATTAACAAGAAACAAGTACCATTCGTATTAGTGCCAACTTTCCCGATTAACTTTAAGGTGGCGAACATAAGACTTATGGTGTTTTGCTGGTTTGGTCACACTTGTATTGTAAATACCTACTTGAAAGATCCTGCGTTCATGAATAAACCCGCATTGCATGATACTAAAAATCCTAGGACCATGACAGAGCAAAAGTCTCCAATGTTCCTGAGCGCTCACCAGAATTGACCACTAGCTTAAAACAATCTGCCTACCACATCGTCATCTACATACTTAGGTACCTAAGTCACTATGCTTGGCTTGGTGACTAGTTGAATACTAGCGAAACTCAACGTGAAGCTATTTTCATACAAACTTCAACCCCCGTATACACCTCTACGCACCAAGACGAATATACTCTGAAACAGTCTTTACGAACAGTGGTTTAGGCTGTGCGTTGTCTATATCCAAGTCAGTCAGTCAGTCAGGACAAATAGTCTTATAAATTGGTATAGATAGTATAGAAGAAGCCACTGACGGAGGGTATAAAACACGGCGCCAGTCAACGCCCGCCCTCTTTCTGCTGCGAGCCGTCGTTGTGAAAACATCTCCGTTCACGCCCGTGCTATACGCACCTACCTAGCTCTATAGCTGCATACCTACCTACCCATTTTTATTGCCTTGTTGTTGATTTCATTTTTGCCTCTGTATTTGATCATTTTTAAAGTAAATTGTTTTAGGTTTGATTTCTTTGTGTTTTTTTTAATGAAAAATAGATCAAATACGCTAGATCAGAAGTGGGATAGAATAGTCCATCTTCCCCACATTATTTAACTGCTTTTCTAGTTATTTTTTCAGTTGTGTAAGATGTCTGATCGCAAACATCGTCGTCGCCAACGAGAAAGGTCGTCTCCTCGTCCTAGCAGGCATCGAGACCGTACCCAGGACGGTCAGCTTGGGAGGATGATGGAGACGATGATGGCCAGGCTCACGGCGCTGGAGGAACGCTCCGCAGCGCGACCCTCTCGGTCACGTTCGCGCCACGTGCCTCGAGCGCATGGAAGTGCGCGCGATGCATCGCCGCCGTCCGGGCGCCGAGCCTCGGTGTCGTCGCCATCCCGGCGCCAAGTCTCGCCGCCGCACCGCTCTAGTGCGCGTGCACTATCACCGGCGCCGCTTCCGGTGCGTTCCAAGACGCGCACCCCGCCGCTGCCGTCACGTGTTGATGCGCTGCCGCCGCCACGTGTTGATGCGCTGCCGCCGCCACGTGTTGATGCGCTGCCGCCGCCACGTGTTGATGCGCTGCCGCCGCCACGTGTTGATGCGCTGCCGCCGCCACGTGTTGATGCGCTGCCGCCGCCACGTGTTGATGCGCTGCCGCCGCCACGTGTTGATGCCCATGCGCTGCCCCCGCTGAGGCGCCTCATGTCGCCGGTGCGACCTGTGGCGTCAGGGCAGGCGCTACCGCTGCTACCCAGCGAGCCATCACCGCTGTCGCCCCTGCCTCCTCCATCGGTGTCGCTATGCGAGTCCGGACCGGTAGGCGCCACCGGTGAGGTGAGCGAGTCCACGGGCCAGCCAGCACAGGAGACGGTAACCGATCGCATCGTGGATGCTATCCGCTCGATCAACATGTCAGTAAGACCCAACCAACATTTTTACATTTCGAGTTTTGATCCTAATTTACATAACATTGAGGATTGGTGTGCTGAAGTAGACCGAGCTAAGTCCCTAAACAAATGGAGTGATTACGAATGTCTGTCGCGAATAGGTAATTGTCTTAAGGGTGATTCTCGAGTTTGGCTAAACGAATGGGTGACCAGTGATCGCTCATGGAGCAACTTTAAACGCGAGTTTAAACCTTTGTGCCCTAAAACTCCTGACGTGGCGAACATTCTGTATGACGTCATGAGTAAAAGTTCTGACGAATACACTACGTACGCAGATTATGCTCGTCGCTCATTGCTTCGTCTGCGTATCGTTCAGGGGCTCAGTGATGAATTAATTTCAGCCATCATTATTAGGGGAATTTCTGACCCACAAATAAGAGCGTCAGCCACCAACGCAAAACTGTTGCCGAACGATTTGGTTCGATTCTTTTCGATCTATGTAAAAACCAACGCCACAAAGAGTGGTCCCCGTGCTACGGTTCACAATAGTTCTATGGGTTCAAAAATTAAACACGGGACCGATAAGTTAGACAGAAAGCGTAAATTTGAAGAGGGTAAATGTTTTAGCTGTGGTTTACCGGGGCATAAGCAGGCTAATTGTAAAAAACCTAAATTAGAATCAAATGGTTCCACGGTCACAAAAACTAATTTGCAACCAGCGTTTGTACCAACTAAGTCTGAACCGTGCTCATTTTGTAAGAAAACCGGCCACAAGGTAGACACATGTTTCGCAAAACAAAGGTCTGAATCACGTAACAAAAATGACGTAAATTTTTGTCGGGAAAACGCATCTACCCGTGGTAGCGATGTTGTTGCAGCGGTGATACAAGGTGTTCCTGTGGATGTTTTAATCGATAGTGGGTCAACGATATCACTTGTTTCGACGCAAATGTTAAAACATTTTCAGTGTACACGCAAACCTACTTTTCGGGTATTGAAAGGTTTAGGTAATCAGGAGATCGAAAGTACCTACTACGTTACGTTACCAGTCGAGTTTGAAGGCGTTACTTTAGAAGTAGACTTATTTGTCGTGGGGTCCGAGTTCATGAACACGTCGATCATAGTAGGTACAGATGTCCTTAACCGGGAGGGTGTGCGGTATATTCGAACTCGCGACTCTCAACTGCTTACTAGGGAGGTTGCTCAGGTTATGACCATTCAGACGGAACGGCCGTCAATCCCAGTGAATACATCGCTTACCGGTGATCAGCTAGACGAGTTAATGAGTATTGTTGAGGGGTTTTCTGAGTACTTCATAACCGGTACTGCGACATCCACCGTCAGTACGGGCAGCATGTCCATCAAGCTTAATAGTACCACTCCGGTACATTATCGTCCGTATCGACTTTCTCATGCCGAGACTTTGCGTGTTCGGGAAATTATTAAAGATCTTTTGGATAAGAAAATAATTAGGGAATCTGAATCGGAGTATGCAAGTCCAATACTGCTTGTTAAAAAAAAAGATGGATCAGATAGGATGTGCGTCGATTATCGGAAACTAAATGAGGTGACCATTAAGGATCGCTTTCCGTTGCCGAGGATCGACGACCACATCGATAAGTTAGGACAGAATCGGTACTTTTCTAGTCTTGACATGGCAACGGGATTTCATCAGATTCCTTTGCATGAAGATTCAGTGCCTCTCACTGGATTTGTCACAACTGAAGCGCATTATGAGTACCTGAAGGTCCCATATGGCTTAGCTAACGCTCCTATAGTGTACCAAAGAATCATCTCTAAGACGCTGAACAAATTTATTGAATCTGGTGACATCCTCGTTTACATCGATGACATTTTAATATTAAGTCGCACAATAGAACGCGGGCTTGTTCTTCTTAAGGAGGTGCTTACCACGCTAACCAGTGCAGGTTTTTCGATAAATCTCAAGAAGTGCACCTTTTTGACTGATGAGATTGAGTACCTAGGTCGTAGTATCAGTCAAGGTCAGGTACGGCCAAGTCATAGTAAAGTTAGGGCTTTACTAGACTCTGCCGACCCCCAAAATGTAAAACAGGTTCGACAATTCGTGGGTTTAGCCAGCTACTTTAGGAGGTACATACCTGATTTTGCTTTAAAGACCGCTTGCATTGTGGGCTTAACAAGAAAGGGAGTAGAGTTCTCTTGGGGACCGGAACAGCAGGCCGCGCGTAAAGAAATTATTGAGTGCCTTACCAGTGAGCCTGTTCTCGCCATTTATGACCCTGCTTTTCCGATCGAAGTGCATACCGACGCGAGCTCGATAGGATATGGGGCTGTACTTATGCAGGTTCATAAAGGGAATCTTAAGAGGGTAGTGGGTTATTTCTCTAAGCTAACGAAAGGGGCTGAGGGAAAATACCACTCATATGAGCTGGAAACTCTTGCGGTGATTAGGGCCCTCCAGCATTTCAGACACTATCTTGTGGGTGTACACTTTACCGTTGTCACAGATTGCAATGCGTTAAAACTTACGCAGCGTAAAAAAGATTTGTTGCCTAGGGTGGCAAGGTGGTGGGTATACCTACAGGATTTTGACTTTGAGCTTCAATATCGTAAGGGTACACTTATGAGTCACGCTGATTACTTGAGTAGGAATCCCGTGAATGTGTGCACCGTTCGAAAGCCGCAGAACTGGGCACACATTGCACAGGCTTCTGACGAAGAAACTTTGACTTTACGACAGAAATTGACAGACGGACAGTTAGACGCATCCCGCTATGTAGTTAAAAATGACATCCTGTATGTTAAACATTCGCCTACTGGGGAACAACCTCGGTTTCTCTGCTTCATTCCAAAAGGGCACCGGCTTAGCCTCCTTCGTGTATTTCATGATGAGCATGAGCATCCGGGGGTAGACAAAACGATTGGTTTGATCACCAGACATTTTTGGTTTCCTGGATTAAGGGGGTTTACTCAAAAATATGTTGCACATTGTCTAGTCTGTATTTCTCACAAAAAAGTAGCACGCGCTCCTTTACAGCCGATTCACTCATGGGAAAAGCCGGACACCCCTTTTGACACTGTCCACATGGACACTTTGGGGCCTCTCCCCGAGGCGGATGGGTACCGCCACATATTAATTGTCATTGATGCATTCTCTAAATTCTGCCTCCTTTATCCGATGTATAGGTTAGACGCGATTGAGTTAAAAAAAACACTTTACAAATGTAATCTCATTGTTTGGGGTCCCAAAATTAATCGTAGCTGATAGGGGTAGGATGTTCCAAAGCACCGAATTTCTCGAATGGGTACAAGGTATGGGTTGCGATACGCATTTGATAACTCCCGAAATGCATCAATCAAATGGGCAGGCTGAACGTTATTGCCGTACGGTACTTAACATGGTACGTATCGAGTGTAATTATAAGCAACAAGAATGGCCGAGGGTCATGTGGAAAATACAGTTGGTACTGAACATCACTAAGCATCGTACCACACAATACTCGGCTCTCAACTTGCTGGTAGGCATCGACTCAGCGACGCCTCTTATTCGAAACCTGATACGAGATGTGGCAATAGAGGGTCCCAGCCCTAACAGAGAGTCCCTTCGTGAAATGAGCCGGCAAAGGGCGTCTGAACGGCTAAAACAGAATCAGCAGAAACAAAATGCTTATGTTAACCAAGGAAGAAAGCCTCCTCGGACTTTTGAATTAAACTCTTTGGTTTTTGTCAGGAAACAAGCTCAGTCGACTGGCAAGCTCGACTCCTGTATGCGCGGGCCTTATCGCGTGGTGAAGGTGCTGCCGCATGGGCGGTATGAACTGCATCTTCTGGCTGGCTCCTATGGGAAGTCGACGCAAGCGGCGGCTGAGTACATAGTCCCATGGCACGGAGAGTGGACTCCTGATGTTTGTGCTGCTTTCTTCGATGGTGAGTGGCAGCTGCTGGGGTACGTGACATAGCCTGTCGCTATCCTAGTCGAGGTTAAGAAATCGCTTCACGTCGTGCTTCTTTTCTTAACCGCCACGGTTCAAGTCACGCTTCACGTCGCGCTTCTAACTTGATCCGTGGTTGTGTATGTAGTTACGCCTCACGTCGCGCCTCTGACTGCATTGGGTTGTGGTCAGGATATTGCTTCACGTAGCGCCTCTTATTTTGACTTAGCGTTTCCTGAGTTACTTGCCTCACGTAGCGCCTCTGACTCGGTGGTTGTTTTTTATTGATTTTGCTTCTCTATTCTTATCTTGACTTAGTGTTTCCTGAGTTACTTGCTTCACGTAGCGCCTCTGACTCAGTGGTTGTTTTTCATTGATTTTGCTTCTCTATCTGTGCTTTATGTCTAATGCGTATACTTGTATGCGTCAATATCTTTCTTGATGTTGTGTTTAGATGCAGACCAAAACCAAGAGTCCACTGAGGCCGCGACTCAACCGCGAGTTGACGAGCCTTTGCCCGAAGCTTTGTCATCAGGGGTTGACGTACAACAGCCTAGTACGTCTGCAAGCGTAAGGCTACCGTTGGGCGCCTCAGACGCCATCACTGCAGCTCAGCAGTGCATCAGCGTCGCGCCTGAAGGAGAAGACCAGCCGGAAGCCGCCTTCACACGCGAGGACGACTGTCCTCACAGCCCGGAGCAGAATCCTGAATTGGGATCAATTTCCATGCCTCTGCTGGAGACTGACCTACAGAGCTAAGGGAGCCCGAGGACGGACTCCTGTCAGGAGAGGCCGTATAGAAGAAGCCACTGACGGAGGGTATAAAACACGGCGCCAGTCAACGCCCGCCCTCTTTCTGCTGCGAGCCGTCGTTGTGAAAACATCTCCGTTCACGCCCGTGCTATACGCACCTACCTAGCTCTATAGCTGCATACCTACCTACCCATTTTTATTGCCTTGTTGTTGATTTCATTTTTGCCTCTGTATTTGATCATTTTTAAAGTAAATTGTTTTAGGTTTGATTTCTTTGTGTTTTTTTTAATGAAAAATAGATCAAATACGCTAGAATAGATATAGATATAGAATGATTTACCGTGGCTCATAATGTTAATATCAAAGAGAAAATTTGTTTTAAAAATCTTTTAGTAAACTTTCTCGAAGTATTTTTTCTTAGAAGAAATATTTTTCTTTAGACAACAGTGTAAGAAAAGGTTAAGATAAGACGACCCACAGACAAGAAGGTTGTGTAAAACCACTTTACACAAGTATTTTTTAGTTAAGTAATAAAAATATTATTCGAGATATTATTTTTAGTGTACCTTATTCTGGGATCGCTATAGTATTAAAATACATACAGAAAAATATTTTTATCAGAACTCTACGATCTACCTACAGTTATTTATTTTGTATCTACGCTAAGCTGCCTTTTATAGGATTTAGTGGATGGTTTTAGATTTTAGGGAAGGAACTAGCGCCTAGATTAACCTAACTCAAGGATGTTTCAAAATGATCCCTGGATATCATGGAGTAGATGCCTTTTGGCTTTGATTTTGTTTTTGCCCGTTTGGATCTGCGTCGGCTGTCTCAGGCATTTCGTATAAACGGGTACTACACGCGGACGACGTTGCGCACGTTTCACTAGTAAATATATATAGTAGGTAGGGGAGGTACGCCCAAAGCGGGTAAGCTAAGGATTATAGTAAAAAAAACAGTTAACTTTAATTATTATTAGGTTTTATATGTATTCATACATTCCTGTAGCTATTAATATTTACGTATACAAAGAAAAATTTAAAAAAAATACTCTTTTTAACATAAAAATTTACGAAAAACTAAACCCTTCCAAATACCCGATTTGCCCGTAGGGGGGGCCTAAAACAGGTACCCTACTAGGGCAAAGCGGGTAGTGATTAAACATATGAGATCTAATCAAGTTAATTTTAGTTTTTAATCATATCACAAACGTAAAAGCCAGCCTTATCAGTCTATCTAATTCTTGAGCTGCTGTGAAAACAGTTGTAAATTACCCAAGTTTCTTTTTTGGTCAATCCTTCTGCATGTGTCACTGCAGTGTAGATAGGTTAATGCCATATTTTTTGGCCGCACCACTGACCGAAGTTTTTTTGGCCTATTTCATAGCCAGTCCCATAGTTTTTAGAGTTCCGTACCCAAAGGGTAAAACGGGCCCCTATTACTAAGACTCCACTGTCTGTCTGTCTGCCTGTCTGTCTGTCTATCTGTCCGTCTGTCACCAGGCTATATCTCATGAACCGTGATAGTTAGAGGGTTTAAATTTTCACAAATGATGTATTTCTGTTGCCGCTATAACAACAAATACTAAAAAGCAAAATAAAATATATATTTAAAGAGGCTCTCATACAACAAACGTGATATTTTTGCCGTTATTACTATAACGGTACGGAACCCTTTGTGCGCGAGTTCGACTCGCACTTGGACGGCTTTTTCATCCCACGACGCATTAGAAGTTTTTCTTTGGTATTTATTAACCATTTGCAAAAACAAAAATTTTGCTGAACTGATAAGCCATTGATAAAATTGCACAGGGCAAATCAGGTGTGGGTAAAACGGGTACCTGTTTTACCCCTACCCGTTTTGCCCAGACGCATGATTTATTTTCATCAAGTTATAACATCAAAACAGAAACCACTAAATGCAAAGCTACTTCATAAATAGTAGGGCCAACTATCACAAAACAATTACTTAAAACAAGTAAGAACATTATTATGAACTATTTCAGAGTAATCAGAAGTAAAGAAATACGATATTTTTTAGTGAAAACTGCAAATAATTTTGTTATTTTTTTATCTTGTAACCGCGTATGCCAGGGAAGCGGGGTGACTGCCTGTGATTGGCTGGTGCGTGGCGCGTCCTGCCGCATGCACACATTCTCAATAGCGTAAAAGGCGCGCAAATTCAAATGCTTACCCGCTTTAGGCGGGGTACCCGTTTTGGGCGTACTTCCCCTACCTACCTACTATTCGTTTATTTTATACTTTTAAATATCTCTTTGTGAAGCAATCATATACCGCTGATGATGATACTCGTGCAACATAAAAGGGGCAATTAGAGTAATTGAATAGAGGACTTTACCCGGAGGCTTGGTTTTACTAAAAAAACAGCCTGAAAAATTCCCGCTGTTTTTATTCATAACGCAATTTTAAAAGGCAATGCTTGTTTTATTAATAAAATGCTAATTGCATTGAATTAAGCTGGAGTGGTAATGCTTTGTTTGTTTAAAAAAAAATTACTTTAATCCCCTGGTACGACAGATATCCTCTCAGATCTGTTAGTACGAAGTAGTAAAGGGTGCCTAAGTACGTCTAAATATTATTTTTATTATTTAGATTATTATTATTTTATTATTATTTGACCCCACATGTTTCAGTAGTTGATATTCCATACTCCATACGTAACGGGTTGCAAGCCCATCGCCGCTGCTAGAACCCTAACTAGTTTCCTCACAATAGTTTTCTTTACAAGGTTTTTTGTATTGCGTACATATTTTGAATAGAAAAATCTATACCTAGGTACCACTGGATTTGAACATTACGACGATCTACTACACACGCATTGATCAATATCCACCATCAATGTTTTTATTTCTTAATAAAACTTTAATTTACTTATTCAAGTCGCACAGGTATTTAAATAGGTACCTACCTATTTACAAAATACATATGAAACACTTGGGCTATGTGCAGTGCAGACCGTTACAAAATACTAATAAACTGAGTGTTCCATACCTGAAACATGCTGTCTGGAGAAATTTGTCTCTGCTAACCTTTTTAATACCTTTAAAACCCAGCTCTTCAATACTGCGTTGGTGCCTACATTGACTGGTCTCACAGCTTAGTTAGTAGGTAGTAAGCATAGAAGGCAGGGTCATTTGTGCTGTAGGGTTCGATCCCCACCTAGAACAAACATTTGTGTGATGAACACAGACGTTGTACCTTCTCTGTCTAGGTGGCATATTGTACCTATTCTAAATGTATGTATCAAAATCGTATATAACATATAAAAGTAATTAGTCATCTAGTCTCCATAGATACTATAGTTAGCTTGGGGCCAGATAATGTTGTGTAAAAATGCCCACAAATATTTAATATTAATGCAGAATTCCAAGCGTCCCTGTCGTAGAATCGTTCGTTTATTAGAGGATTTACTCGACCGAGACAAAATTGCTTTATCTCTGAGTGAAACATTCTTTTAAGTGGTTAAAAAAGCTTTGTGGAAATAAAAATCCGGTAGCGAACTTTTGTATGCAGTAGAATGTAATTTTGTTTATTATGTTTTTGCGGCTTTCATGTTATTACGGCCATAAGGTCTATTGTGCACTTATTCAGGATAATATGTTTATGGTTGGTGGTTTATGGTAGGTCACCATTATAGTTCTGCTCTTTTTGCTTAGTCGATTTCATGGACTACATGTTTACCATGCATATTTCTGCCGCCAAGCAGCTTGCTGTGTTCCGGTTTGAATGATGTGGATGCTGGTGTTATTACAGGCACACGAAGCTTAACACCTGTATGCCTCAGGTTGCTTGTTATAGATAATGGTAACCACTTAACATCAGGCGGGCCATCTACTTGTTCCATCAGCAAGTCAAATAAAAAAAATTAAAAAAATAAAAGTACCTACCTAAGTACCTATCTATCAAAATTTTTACGGAGTATTACAATGAGCCACAACTTTCAAAACTTTGGCCAACCCCCAGATTGTACAATCGTGTTCTCAAGGCACAAGCAGTAGTAGCTATTGATCAGTGAAAAGGCAAAGGCAAAGTAACCAAACATGATATGTTATGTTCTGAGAAAAGATCCACTTGATGTGGAGCGATTACCTATAACAATAGCATTAACTCACAGAGCTCGTCTAACGGCAAGTCTTATGTAGCGTCAATCACTCCGAGACGCAAAGCAAGTATAATATTATCATAGTTTAATGCTATTTAATTCCCTCAGATGTGTGTGCACAGAGGTACACAGAATAGTTTAAGATGCTTTACAATATGTATCTCAAGAATCTTCTCGTACATCAAAGCTGCCACAAGTTATTTAAGCGAAAATATCATGAAAGTATAAACCATTTTGAAGTTTATAAGTAGGTAAGTAAATGGCTTCTACTTTGAAATCTATATTTATTTTAATCTATATCTAGGCAAATCTCATCCCATGGCAAAAACTTTGCATAGTTCGGGGCTAGATGACACTATGAGAAAATGTCTACTAAATATAATAAATATATTACGTACCTATGTGAATAATTGTAATCCGAATGCCTAATAGAAGAATTATAGTTTTTCATCAGTACCTACCTACAGTTTTTAAGTTGCAGATTTTTCTTCTCAATCAAAGTTTAGAATTAAAAATACCGACAAAAGTAAAAAAAAAATGCTAGTTTCAATTCATAAAACCCTTTTGAAACCTCAACTGATCATCATTTACTTTAATGCTGACCACAATAACATGTTGCAATCTATAGAAAACAGAAAATATTATTTTCTTTCAGTCCATGTTACCAACATAAGCAGCTCAATGGGCAACGTACAAAGCAGCTTAGAAAATAAGCATTATTTCTCGTAGTCGTGACCGACCGCACGCTTAAATCCTTTATAAAATATTTTATATTTTTCCACGACATTGTACCACTACTATTATAATACGAGTATAATTTATATTTAACACACTACAGTGCTGCTGGCGTTTTGCGGTACATGACATGCAAGGTATAATAGTTTTAGACGCGGGATCAACGCGCATATTTTAACAGTACCTACTTACCTTACGGAGCAGCTTAATTATAAGAAGCGACTAGTCCTACTAACGACTAGCGACACTAACAAAGCAACTTTAAACACACAGATACGCTAGTCCGGTTAACCCCTCGTCTGCTTTTTCAATAATTCAAAGACAATCAAAAATCTACGTCTGAAATCTCGATAACCTAGGGTCTCTAAATGCCTATAGATTCCAGAAACAATGAATTTTCTACTGTTCCTGACTGCCAGGAGACGGTAGGTTTATAAATGCTTCAAATGAACTAAGCATTACGTTTCACCATCTCATCTTTCTTGTAGGATTTCGGAACCCTAAAAGGAAATAAGTAACGTGAGTTCGTGAAGACATAATCAATCGGTTCGGCAATAAAGCGTACCTACTCGGACAAGAAATTCGGAAAACCGAATTTCTTGTCCAACGTCCCTAATTTCCTTATAGAAAACTGCGAGTTACGCGCGACTTCATCCGCGTGAACTGTGGACATTGCTATGCCGCGGTACACGCCCAATTAGACGTCAATGATACCTACAAATTAAACACGTCCTTTATTTTTATATTTTGTAAAAGTAGTGTAAGGGTATGAACTGATGCATTATCTGTCAGTCAGTCAGTCAGAACCTTTATGGCGTGTTGTAGGGTACCCTAGTATCGTCTCAATATTCTAGGTAACAACCACCGTTCAAATTCTTATCAAGCGACCAACCACGCTGTTACTACGGCGGAAAACTTTCGTGTCGTCTAAACACGCTCTTATTCTTATGATAGAAGGTACTTAGATAAGTATAGGTATTAGAAAATGATACCTAACCTGATGCATAATGTATTCGGGAAGATCATTATTCTGCTGACGTCTCGTGGTTTATGAATGCGACCAAACGCCAACTACGATCGTTTGCATGAAATATCATTCATAGTTTACGATACCCAGTCGTAGATATTGCTAGAATATCCTTGTACAGTTATGATGAATTGGTTGGTGGGTATTTCTATGGCTTTGCATAAATTAAATAGCGAGACACACGCGAAGAATATTGTGACACATCGTCAGGGATAGTCAGCGGAAGATAGATTTAGATAAAGCAATACATACTAATAAGATCAAATACTAATACTAACAAATACATTAACTATAACAAAAAAAAATTGAATGTAAAACTTTGCAAGGGTTGTACATATTATCTATTTAAAATTGGCTTTATGTGGTGGTGAAACGACCTCAACTATATCCAAATATTAAATGTGGTACAGTTTGTACATATTCACATTTTGTAGTTAGTGATATTCCATACGTGACAATTTGCAAGCCCGTGCAATCAACCTCCCCAAAAAACCAACCGTTTTATTAATTTTAGACCATCGCCACATGATTCCCATGGGTAGCGATGGGCTTGCAATTCTGTAACCCTAAAATTAATAAAACGGCCTTATTTTTTACTGCCTGAATCACTTTAAATAATGGGTAAGTAGGATAGAGGGTTCTGGACTATGAGCGATTGCAGACATAATAGATTTTCTATTGAAGTAAATTAGAGATTCAGTTTACAATGTCGATTTATTTTATCGGATATTTATTTTTCGTATTTGTATGCAAAATTATTACTTCTTATTAAAACACTTGCTGGAACTGCTCGAATGTCTGAGTACTTGGTTTTTTTTTATGCTAATTCTGGTGGAACAAGCATATGGCCCACCTGATGTTAGTGGTAAACGTAACCTAGAAAAAAGCATTGCCTTGCAGGTCACGCGCGTTAGGTACATGCCCTACGATGCACTACTCTGCGTCCACCAGCCTGAGGCATACAGGTGTTAAGCCTCATGTGCCTGTAATTTCACCGGTACCCACCCACACCCTTCAAACCGGAACACAGCAATGCGAGCATCACTGCTTGACGGCACGCTGAGAAAAATAGATTTCGAGGCTAGGTTAAAAAAGTCTTACACCGTTGAATTGTAATTACGCTGGGCAACGTAACGCTTACGTTAGTTTTTACCTTTCAAAATGATACCGTCTATTACACTAAAGACCGGAACAACTTTATAAGGCGTTTCTGTTCGTTGTTACGTTTGGTCGGTTTTTAGCCTTCATACGAACAAAATCACCGTAATAACAGCACTTTTGGCTTTTCATTTTTCTCAGTGCAGAAATAGGTACGGTGGTAGTATTTCCCCGGGCGTTACTTGATTCGGACCCTCAGCGTGGGTCTTGAAGCAAATTTAATATGGCGTTACATAATGAGCAGTCCTTTCCTTACGAGCGGTACTGCGGACGTTAATGACCATGATTACTTTGGTAAACAGAAATTAAATCCAACTTGGTCGTTTTAAATTAGGTTTCGTTAAATTAGGTTAGGGTAAATTGTCTTTGTGAGGTTTTAAATTTTATCCTAAATACTGTGGTTGGTTATGTTATGACATTTTTTAATAGACTCAATAAGCATGTAGGTTACCTATGGTATTTAAATGCACAGCGTCCAGGTTTTAAGAGAAATTTTTAACAGTATCAAGAAATTACAGAGGCTAATTGGAGGGTCCGTGTCACACAGGAAATCGGTCTGATGAACCGGTGGTAGTAAAGTCATTAATAGCTGAATTAAAAAAAATAATATCTTGTAGGTCACGCAAGTTAGTCTCATATAAAAAAGCATTGCAGGTGATGGTTACCACTTAACATCAGGTGGACAATATGCTTGTTTCACCAGCAGTAGCATAAAAAAAACTAAACTTAAACAATTCCTACAAAATATATTTTACTTTCACATGCGCTGCCATACACACTACAGCAATCCTAAAACCGAAACAGAAAAAGCAAAAGCCTGAAGACTAGGCACGGTAGATATCCCCTTAGATCCAAGTAGTACTAACTGATTGAGGATGTCTAAGGGAGTAGTCAGAGGAACATCCAAATCAGATTTAGCATATAATAATATTTTGCAGTAGCTATAGTGTTCAATACGTGACAAGATATACGCTCGTCACCGCTGTTAGAATACTACTGTTTTCTTCACGATGTTACCCTACACTGTTTGAAAGTATTGGGATTGCGCACAATTTTTTCCAGTTCATTGCTGCATGACCAGATTCGAATCCACGATCTTGGAATCCGAAGAGTTAGTCCAACACTACCCATTTTACAGTAAACATGACCTAACCACATTTCAGCGGGAATAGAATTCGAAACAATGTTTCCAATCGACACCAAAAAAACAACTCATGAAAATAAAACGAAATCACAGCGTGGGACTAACATGCTGTCTGTGGAAAATCCTTGGAGTAATATAAATAGAATATATTACTGAGAACCTTTAAAACACGGCGAATAAATTCTCTTTTATTTAATTTAGCAGTTATAAGAAAAAATCAGCTAGATAAGTACACAAAAAGTATTTAAATGAGAAGGATCGCGACTGTAATTAGCCAGGGTAGCTACTGTGGGGGTTTCGGCTTTGAATAACTTCCCATAGGTTAGATACGAGACGGCTAAGAAATACACCAGGTATCCAGCAACATCTCCTAAGTGCTTGACACCAAACCGCCTACGTGGAGACTCTGGCAATACCCCCAATTAGGGGTAATACCTATGTCCAGCAGTGGACTTATTCCTTTTTAACTTTTGAGAAAAAATACTAGAAAAGGAAACCAGCCTACGGCGTACGCTAGGTAGTTCTAAGGCGGCTAGGTTGGTCGATCTCGAACTATGGCGTAGGCTCTATGCTACAGTTCGAGGTCAAACGACATGGGGTTCGAAAAGCGATACAGTGATTATATCTAGGTGCTTGGGATATATCTTTTGATAAGCACCACACTGAAGCTTCAAATTACATTATTTTGTAAAAAGGATCACGCATAAAAGAATAGGAACCGAACCGTGCGTTTCTTGCCTGTTCTTGGCTTGGTTGCGAGGAACTGGCACCTAGATTGATCTAGTTATAAAACAACGTGACGTTTGACTTTGGTGTATCATCATTTTTGTAGGTTTCTTTTAGTTCGGACATACAATAATAATCCCTATAAATTTACCGTTGTGGCCTAGAATTGCCAAACTTGGCAAGGGATTCTATGGCTGGTTCGTTATTGTTCACTGAAAACACAGTAGCAAGATTAATAGGGCGACACTTTGTCTGAAGCTGTGCTCCTGAATATCTCCTAAATTCTTATGTCGGCTCCCGACCCAAACCTAAAGGTAATTTTCGTTTAATCCGCTCTACTAATTCATTTAATAAAACAAGGTCTTTGTTTTTGAGGATTTATTCTTTTTACAAATATTTCTTGGAAATTTATTATAGAAATAGGTATTTGCGAATGTAGTATTTTGACTTGCCTGAACCGTTTAGACTATTTTGATGCTGTTTGTGTTTCATAAAAGGTCAATGGAGCTGTAGAGGATAAATAGAAATAAAACCGGCCAAGTGCAAGACAATCGAACTGAGGCATGCAAATTTTAAATCTCATGTGTTTGCAGTTTCACTGGCAGCAATACTTTTTAGCAGCCGGCAGCCGGAGTAGAGCAACGCTGCTTGGCCACTGAAAAAGGCATGGTGAAAACTTCCCGGTCTGTTAATAAGTAAGTATGAAATACATTTCACATATCTTGCCCTAAAGGAAAAAAACTACCTGTTATGGCAACTAGGTAACACAACGCCCGCTAGCCTTTTTTTTACTAAGAAAACATATAGCTTCTAGACACAGAAAAAACATTTATGTTTCTCACACAAATGTTTGTTCTAGCTGGAGATCGAACCCACCGCCTACATCACAATTGATAAAATACTTACAAAGGTACTGTAAGTATAAATTTATAGGTGTATTGTAACACCCTAGTAATTCCAGACACACATACAGTGGGTTGATAGTGAATAAATATAACTTTATTTACAGGTACTATTTATTTAGGTGTATTTTGTTCGTGTTTTCATTCAATAGACTTGTGGTTCGATGAATATCAAACATATCTAGAATAAATATAGTTTCTATTTCTATTCCCCCAGCCCCTTTTACACTCGGATTGCAATTACGATATTTACGTGGACGGAGCTGTAATCCCAAATGCGATATAGTTACAGAATGCTACGAGCTGCGCTGTAGAGGGACACGTAATACGATGCGGCCACGTCATAGTAAGCGTATACGTATTAATAGTATGCGTGAAAAGTAAAATCTGAGGCAAAAGGCCTACGCGATTATGCAATAACTACTTTTAAAAGTAACTTTTATAATAATACGTGGTTTTAAACTATAATTATGGCCATCATTTTCATATATTATTATATAGCTTTTTGTCGTAAAGCTATTTTTGGTAGAAAAATATAACTTTTTATTATTATTATTATTATTTATTTATTTTATTTATTGTATTAATCTGTGTTTTTGTCCCGTACTTTGTAGCTTCGTACCGTGTACTGCTCGCGGGTTACACGATGTTATTATGAAACTTAAAGAACAAAAGGTATGTTTTCAGTAATTTTATATCACAACTTCTAAAACATTCTGTTGTTGAGGCAAACTTAGATAGTTAATAAATTGAGAATGAAACAAAATTAAAAACCATTTGTATTGTACAAAGTTTCAACCTTAGATATGCATACAGATGAAAGTAATGTTTCAATCATAATAATTATAATAAGTAATGTTTTAGTAGTAGTAGAGCTCTTTGTGAAGGGCTCGTCCGGGGAAGTACTACCACCATGCCTATTTCTGCCAAACAGCTTGCTGTGTTCCGGTTTGAAGGGTGTGGGTGCCGGAGAAATTACAGGCACATGAGGCTTAACACCTGTTTGCCTCAGGTTGATGACACTGAGCAGTGCATCGTAAGGCACGTTCCTAGCGAGCGTGACCTATGAGGCAATACTTTGTTATAGGCGATGGTGGCACTTAACATCAGGTAGGCCATCTGATTCTTCCATCAACAAGTTGCATAAAAAAAAATCAAGATACTTGATAAGGGTTTTTAAAACATTTATTGTATTGTAGTTGTATGACGTCACATCTAGATGCTGAGGTCAGGACACTGCGGAACTTGGAGCTAACTACCTTTTTGGCATCCGTTGGCAACTAGCCTAGTTTTTGTCAATATCTACAAGGTACCACAAAATGGTCTTAAGTCCAGCTCATAATGAAACTACTTAGTCAAAGTGCTTTTATTTTAGTTGCTACAGGTTGGCAACAAGCTTAGTCATGCAATCTCTACTTATATTGAATTAAATTTTTATGTATCTAGGTATATCTATACGAATTATGAGAATCTTTGTCCTGACTGAATGACTGACTGACTGGGATATAGACAACGCACAGCCTAAACCACTGGTCGTGAGATTTTCAGAGTATATTTGTCTTGGTGCGTAGAGGTGTTCCCGAAATTCAACCTCTAAACGTGTACTGCGGGGGTTGAAATTTGTATGAAAATAGCTTCACGCGGACGAAGTCGCGCGCGTTACGCTAGCATAAAATACAGTATTTAACAGCTAAGAATGCTGATTTATATTATTTGCGGACACGCAAGTTACGTAAGCAGACGGTACTAGAGATAAAAAATCCAATAAGATTCTTTGTCCTGACTGACATATAGATAACACACAACCTAAGCCCACTGGTCGTATAGGCGTGGCATTTTTAGGGTATACTTGTCTATTAAGGTCTACTAAGAAAGGAATTCCCGAAATTCCACCCCTAAACAGGAAAAACGGGGGTTCAAGTTTGGAGGAAAATAACTTCACGCGGACGAAGGAAAACGCTTCGCTAGTTAAATAAACATATTCAATATTAATACCAACATATTATTTAACATTCTTCGTCTACTAACACTAATAAATTGGATACAGTAATGTATGGGTTAGATAAGGCAGTATTTAAAATTAAAATTAAATTAAAATTAAAATTCATTTATTTCAGACAACACAAAAATCAATTTTAGGTCCATATTATGTTAGTCAAAACTTATTCTATGTTAGTATCAGTTTGAATATTAAAAAATAATAATAATTTCAAGCACTGCAATCTAGTTATTGATGAAACTACTTCATCATTATCCGATTGCAGTGCTCGAGGAACGGGCTATCCCATTTATTGGACAATGCGTTCAGGATGGTGTTGGTACTGCCGTACAGCCTGCATAGCACTGAGGCGACTTTCTTCCGCATGCATGCATGGAAGCCGTCCGTGCGCGCTAAATTTAAATTTAAAGACCGTTTCAAAAACTTTTACTGAGTCAAACGGTGTCACCTTTACAAAGGGTGCAGTCACAATTGTAGACCATGACCATAAAAAGTATGTTATGTGTAAGATAAACAGTGATTTGAAAAACAGTGAAAATTTCTGTTGTTTTTTTTTTTTCCTTTTTGTTTGTAACATGTACCTAAGTAGTTTTTTGTCCGTTCTGTGTGCAAAACGTGTGTGTCAAATAAATGTATTTTCTTTCTTTTTTTTTCACTTCCCTGAACAACAGGTATTGTCGTATCAAAGTTTCGTATTGTCGTTATGAGTTACACTGCGGGCTTCGGCAACCCATTCCACAATCATGGTGTCGTTGCCGCACAGTGTAGATCAAAAAGACTACGAATTTCGGTCTATCGTTTTCAATAACATACCTGCAGGAGTAGGCACTAACATGCTTTCAACCTAAATGCGTCCAATGTGGTTTTATGAAAACTGAAACCACAGATTGTTTCTCAAAGGGCTTAACTCCTCCAAGCCTCTCTGCTTTCACGCTAGCTTAGACCCGCGGCTTAAGCTTCGACTCTATACATCAGCATCCTTTCATATTTATTTTTAGGGTTCCGTACCTAAAGGATAAAACAGGACCCTATAAAACAGGACTAAGACTAAGTCAGGGTAAGGGTAGTAAGCGGGTTAGTCAGAGGTACGTTTTAATATTAAATTTGGTCTGTTAGTAATAAGTATAGTTGCTTGTCAGATATGTGTCACTTCATGTAAGCTGTAGCATTAGTCAATGCGATGAAGGCTAGGTAAGATATGAGAACGGGGCACAAGAAAATATATTATTACCAGACATTTCACATAATGAGTATTAGGAGTATTGCATGGTCACATATCTAGGTACGACTTAACAATCATTAGAGTGCACACATCATTTTCTTACCCCATTCGCAGTAAAAAGAACCTGGTTAAGGTATCCTACTTTAATGGTTCAAAGTGCGCAGGTGTATAAACCTCGATAAAAAGTGGTATTACCTATAAAATTGCGGCATTGAACCAGTGATGTGTTTTTAACTTATGAAAATATATTTTTTTTAATGCTAGTGCAACCGCCACGGCTTTTTTATGCTACTTTTGAAACGTCAATCCAGGAGAACCTTTTTTTTAACCTTTAGTTCCATGCTAAGGTCTTCTTTTTCTATGGTTCCATACGAAACCTAAGGGAAACATTTTCGTTCAAATCAGGATGCCACATAACACACTTCATTTCAACTATTCATACTTGTGCTAAGACCTCAAGTAATGATGGTTAAAATACCACTAAAATTACCCATCAGAACTTAAAATAACACTAGAAAAAATTATGACAGAAAATTAATCCGCGAAAGGATAGTTCAAAAAATTGTCCACTTGACATGACACTGGCATAATTGTCTGTCAAATGACGGGCAGATGCCTTAGAGAAGAAAAGAAGAAGAGTAAAAGTCTTAAAACTTTTTTTTTTTTTTTTGTGGCATCTGTCCATCTTGCGGACAGTTTTGCCAATGTCAAATGGATTGAATAAATTCTTTTTAGTCAAGTCGAGCCGGTAAAAAAAGTAAAGTCAGCCGTCATCGGTTTTGAAGAAAAAGATGGTGTTTTTCTTTAAAACCAAAGGGAAACATTTTCGTTCAAATCAGGATGCCTCATAACACACTTTCATTTCAATTGTTCACACTTGTGCTAAGACCTCAAGTAATGATGGTTAAAATACCACCAAAATTACCCATGAGAACTTAAAATAACACTAGAAAAACAATTAAAATGAAAATACAATGTTGCTTCCAAAGATGACAGAAAACGAATCCTTAAAAAAGCTTAATTCGCCACCGTTTTTTTTGAGTTAACCTTATTACAAAATATGTCTAAAACCCACAGACTTCCTTTTAGAGTTATTTCAACAATGCTCTCTAATGCGCGGTTTTTTCATAATATGGTAGATCTAAGGGTAGGTATAATAATTCCATGGTATATGGAGTCTTTAGAAAGATGAGAACGTCTATATTTGGCACATGCCCACACATTCTGAAAAACAATCACAAGCCTACGATCATATTTCAAATGTATTGTATTTCTCACCCTCAATGGTATTTATATCGTGTAAAAGAGCCACATCACTACGTTTTAGCGTTTATAGTAGAACAATAGGGTGCTTGATGCCTGATATTGCGTTGGTAAATCCACGGAAAGCTTTCACGCAGAAACGCGTCAATATTTGATGTTTTAGTATTCTAATCTTGAGGTAGTATATACGGATGGTTTTTAGGGTTCCGTATCCAAAGGGTAAAACGGGACCCTATTACTAAGACTCCGCTGTCTGTCTGTCTGTCCGGCTGTCGCCAGGCTGTATCTCATGAACCGTGATAGTTAGAGAGTTGAAATTTTCACATATGATGTAATTCTATTGCCGCTATAACAACAAAAAGATACTAAAAAACAGAATAAAATAAATATTTAAGGGGCTCTCATACAATAAACGAGATTTTTTGTCGTTTTTACTATAGATAAATGGTACTAAACCCTTCGTGCGATTCTGACACGCACTTGGCCGGTTTTTTAGAAAATATCTCATCTTTTGCGTGTTTTTATGGTTGTTTTCTTTGTTATGTAAATTTATAAATGCCATTCTAGTGCTTTCAAACGACCGAGATAATAAATATACGTATAGCGACATCGTAAGATAACCCTTATTATACTAAAATTACCTAGCTGTAAACATTTACTTCGGCAGAGCCACCGTGAAACCAAAATGGGGATCAAAAAATTTAAGTACGTAATTTCTGAACTATTTTATTTTATTTTGACCCCTATTTCAAGTGGTTGCCGTACGAATTCATGACAAATACTGTGTGAATCAGGATTATTTATTGATTGTACAAATTAGAAATTGTATTAGCCAGCAAAGGATTTTTACATAATTGTTTAGGTACGTACTAAGATTTTTTAACAACCAATTGATATAAACTTACCCCTAGCTAAGTTTTAAAAGATACTTCTCTCAAACTAGTAATAAAAATAATCATCAAAGATTTGGTTCCCACTAATATCATTGTGGTTTGACGGTTACTCTGTTGGTCTGTGTAATAATAATTATAATAATAATAATGCCGGGCAATCCACACAGCATCATCTAGCCCCAAGCTGAGCAGAGCTTGTGTTATGGGTACTAGATGACTCTAATTAACTCTTAGATTCTGATACCCACGATACAGGGAATCCCAGTGTGGTGACTGTTGGTTATAAACAAAAGCCTGTATCGCTTCTTCAGACGCGGGGGAAAAACTGCAATTTCCCATTTTAAGTCGCGTGGTTAACGGTCATAACCACCACATCTGAGCGCTCGCTGATTTGTGCGTTAGCTCTTCAGTTTAATGTCTATTATAAAATGCTCGATGTTTCGTTTATGCATAAATGGAAGTTCTGTCAGACTATTCCACTCGCATCACGTTTCGAATAACGGCAGCGTGGCATTTTAATGAAGCTGCAATCCAGGTAGAATCCTGAGAGAATGCCGTGGTTACACAATCGCGTCTAGGTTTTGCATAAGCTAACCAAAGTAACTCTTGCCTGCTGGCAGAAAATCTAAAATAGACTTTGCTGGAACAATGTTATGACAACGTTTAGTCGGTCGGTCAGGATGGAAAGGTCACCAAGTTACTCAGCAGTAACTCAAAACAATAATACGGAACTTCGTTTATCGTTTTCAGAGTAGACTCCCTGAATTAAACTAGGGCCATACCATCACGTCTACGCTACTTCAACTTGCAGATTTTAAGTAATATTATAATGTACTAGCGACCGCTCGCAGCTTCGCCCGCGTGGCAGTTTTTTTCCCTTTCCCAGTATTTTTTTGGGATAAAATGTAGCCTATATATGTTAATCCAAGTTATTTATTTATTTATAAATAAATGAGGCATACAGGTGTTAAGCTTCATGTGCCTGTAATCACACCAGCACCCACATTCTTCAAACCGGAACACAGCAAGCTGCTTGGCGGCAGAAATAGGCATGGTGGTAGATTCTCTCCCCGACGAGCTCTGATATGTTGGAAACCTGGTTTCTTCTACGAATTTCTTTATTTCTGATATTCTTACGTAGTGAAATTTCCAATATAGTTTTCTCCGTAGACCGTTGTGCTACTTTATACTTTGTTGCCCAAAAACCAAGGATAGGTAGGTCCTCCGAAATCTATCCATCATTATACGGGTACGGATGGCGACAGACGAAATTTAATAAAATATTATTTATGACAGAGTCCGCACCCATTTATATATCCATAAGTAATTACTCACGTAAGGGGATAGACAGATTTTGCGGTTGTTTCATGATAAATTATATAATACAAGCCCATTGCGAGTTGGATTTGTTCATTAATGCAAACATTTTCCCGGAATACAGCCTGCACTGCTCTCATACCAGCCATGCACTTACCATATACTGAGGTAGACAAACAGTAATGTTCGATACTTGGAGCTAAAAAGTCAAAAATTGCCCCTGGTGCTGTACAAATCATGTTCAGAAGAAGCCTAGTCCACAAACATAAAAATATATACAGTCTGATATATATTTTTGAGTCCACAAACATTCTGAGAAACATACTTTTCAATAATTGACTTCATTTATTTTTCTTTTTATATCTGTAAAAACAGGTAGATAATTAGTGAACGAGCTTTCGGCGAAATAAAAGCTCAAGGTTTCTGGAAATAATTTCGTTAAGTCAGAAATTCGATATTGGAAACACTTTTATTGGTTCCTAAGCCATAGAAAGGCATCTACCATTTTTGATGTACCCAAGTAGCCAGTAATTCTGAAATATATATTTCAATTAATTAGATATCTGCGGGTACCTGCTTACTGAAATAATATTTGATGAGGTGGCCTTGGAGGTGGTTTTAAAAACGTTGCTGAAACGATCTTGCTGCCTATGAAAAGAGGTCGTGGAAGAAGGCTCGGGATTGAGAACATTTTATTAGGGCTATTCCCCATTTCTTTGTATGTCCTCTTACGACTCCACGGGAGTTGAAGGAGGAATCCTATTCTTTGGGCAATTTTCGTTATCGATGGCCATTTGTCTAGTGGCTGGTTTGTTTGCGCGACAAACAAAGCGTAAATATGGCGCCTCATCCATCGCGACGACATCGCCCGAGGACCGATTCCCGCTTGCCCCAAAATCACGTATCGACAATTCAGAGAAATTTAAGCTCTTATCCGCATTACCCTTTCAGTACAGTATCAGCCACGCTGGCGCGTGCTTTTATTGTGGTTTGTCGTGGCTTTTGTGATAGCTCACAAAAAGATTGTGAAATAAGATTTTTTTAAGTATTTCAGGCTTATTTGTGCAAATTCTTATCCAAATACAATTAATGCTCATTTATGTTTTGTGTACTAAAGTGTGTGTTATTATTTGTTGTACTTATTTATATACAACCTTGTTGGTACAAACTTGTAGAAAGATGCATAACTTTGTTCGCGTAAAGCTATTTTCAAACTTTCAGGACTTAGTTTCAGCAGAGTAGGTATATAAAAAGAAAATTAAAAGGTATTATTTGTCCAGCATTATTTATTTATTTTATTTATCGTTAGAAAAAGAGAGCCTAAGGTCAAGTCAAATTTAGTTCCAATCTCATCATCTATTAACGTACCTAGTCTATCCAACTTCAATTTTGATATATTTTTATCAATTGCGCTGTTTATTTACGATAAAATATTTTGTTTGCAGCCGCATTTACCGAAACATTATGCATGTAAAAGCATTTATGTTTATTTGATGTTAAAAGCCACATTCATTTTATTACGTTAGCTCCCACCAAACTGGGACATAAACCCTTACTTTTAGCTATAGCCGCTACGGTTCACTCACTTCGGCTGAACATTACAGCGTTCTGAAATATACCTTACTGATCTATAATAAAGTGGCTTTTAGCTTTATGATTGTGAAAGCTTTTGGTTGGCAACTAAACAGAGTCAACGAACTCTGGTTCTTAATTTATTATTAAAGTGCCTATCTTGTCTATAAGTATGTTTGTGTATTCTTTTTGGAAAAACGAAACATCTTACCCCGTTGCTATATGCATTATATTATAACCTGTTTTTTTTCTCAAGTCCTGTTTGTAGTATATGCACCATGTAGTATTTTAGCTGTTGTCTGGGTTTTTATGTATTTTTATTAAAGTAATACTTCTTATGCGACTTCCAACAAGGTTGCGTTAAACGCTTAACACTACGGAGGGGGTATGAAAGCACTGGTCTTTCTCTCTTTCTCTCATAGCCAGTTACGTTTCGTATATTAAAGAAGTTTTACTTCAGTCGTGTGGTCTAAAGCACACTCGTTTTTATTTTTGTCTGTGCCTAAAAAAATAAAAAATACAACTACGTTACTTGTTATTCTTACAATACTTGTAAGTACTTACGTTATTTACTTTGGTATTATTGTATGGTGTAACCTAAGGTCTTTGGGCGTGCACCAATGGATTTTTTTAATCGAAAAATTGATGTAGGTACGCATTACCAGTACAAAGTGTAGGAAAACATCGTTAGGAAACTATTTAGCATTCTAGCAGTGGTGATGGGCTCAACCTGTCACGTATGGAACACCCAAGTACTGCATAATGTGGGTGTATGCTTAATGTGACAGATTTCGGACGTACCTCTACCATACCCTAGATATTCTTAAATAACACTTGTCAGGGGATATCATTTCTCACATTCTTTTAAAGTAATACTTCTTATGCGACTTCCAACAAGGTTGCGTTAAACGTTTAATACCACCATGGAGGGGATATGAAAGCACGGTTCTTTCTCTCTTTCTCTCATAGCCAGTTACGTTTCGTATATTAAAGAAGTTTTACTTCAGTCGTGTGGTCTAAAGCACACTCGTTTTTTTATGTATAACTCATGAGTTAGATAAATATAGGCGTCGCCAGTTGTAAGTAACTATACGTCTCAAGTCGCGATTTTCTGACAGTTTGCAATGAAAGTCTGTCAAAAATTCGTCACTTGAGACGTGATCAAATTAAAGTAGCGTTTGAGTATTCGAGGGTTAGCCTGACAAGAAACATACGGCTTGGTTGCTACATTTTTTGTTGCGATTCTTCTAATAAAACAATAATTGGACAAACCACACATGCCTGGCACCGGGCACCGTGCCGTCGGCAAAATCAACATGAAAAAGAGTTCTGACAGCATATGTGAATATGTCGTCATGTAGCTTCAGCCACCCTACCATAAGCTTGAAAACTGACAAAAACGATGCCAAAATGGTCGTTGCATTTGTTTAACAGATATCTGTTTTCCTTTTTTTTGTACTAACTTTGTCCTTAATCTAAGGTACTAAGTAACGCTCTCTGTTCTGGCCTGTTTGGACTGAGCTCACGGTACAGACAATTAAGCAAACAAACTATCGAGGTTAGGTTTACCCCTCTGTACAGTGTAATTTCATTTATCCAAGCCGTGCCATTTCAACATAACCATGCCATTATCTCCTTTATCTAATTGATTCGTATACGTGTTTTTCTTTGTATACTACAGTTTACAAGCCCCGGCGGGAATTGTATTAAGTTCACTTTGGTAAAACAATGTTCTCGGAATTCATAAATATTCCAATGGTTTCCCAGAACTGAGCTCTCTAAGATAAATAAGAGGACAAAGTTGGTATTATAGTTTCGTAGGTTAATAAACAGGTAATAAATTATTATAAACATTTACACAGACTTCATTACAATATTGTTCTTAACAACAATTATAAATCTATACCAATTATAATAATATAAGAATCTTAGCCCTGACTGACTGACTGACAACACACTTTAATCAAGTTGTTATAAGAGGTAACTGCTAAACGTCTTAGTCGCAGCAAGTAGATTATTTGCAAGAAAGCAAATAACTGCATGCTACGGATTTCGTAGACATGCTGCTACCTCGTAGTGCCTCTACGCTTCGTAGCTTCTTTGTAACTGTATTGGTTATTACTACATTACATAAAATAAAGAAAGGAAAGAAATAGTATCAGGATTTTAATCCTCAAGCACGGTAGATATCCCCTCAGATCTTTTTAGTACCTAGTACTTACTCGAGATTCATCGAGGATGTCTAAGAAGAGTCAGAGGTACGTCTAAATATTATATTTGGTACATATACACATTTTGCGGTAGTTGATATTCCATACGTGATAAGTTTCAAGCCCATCTCCGCTGCTACAATATTAACTCCTCACGATGTTTTCCTTCACCGTTTGAGAGCACTATAGTGTACATAAATATTACGAAGAAAAAATTCATTATTGCACGACTGGGTTCAAACCCACGGCCTTAGGATCAGAAAGACCCCGTCTTATGATCACTCTCACTAGACCACCGTTCCGTTACATTGATCAATAAATAAATAAAAGAACTGAGCACTCTATTGCGCCTGTATTGTTCCGCAATTATTTTCCCAGTATTTGTCAATGAAAACAAATGGGTTCCAAATCCTGGAGATTTGCGTGTCCCCAACGACCCCATTTTCAGTGAGCCCTCTTTCACGGTTTCGATTAAATAATTTGCGAGACCACTCAACGGGAATACGTAAACTAGGTACGTAATCTTTTGGGGATCTCTCTTTATGCAAGGCACGTTCAACCTTTTTATTATCCTGGGGGTAAGGTTATATTAGGTAAACTGTTATCTTAATTAATAGTTAAAATATGTAATTCATACCTATCTCTGTCCCCACTTAGTGCTGCTTGTGTTACTGTGTTCTTATTTGAAGGGTTTACCTTTGTCATTACAGATACACTTTTACGTCTTTGAGTGATGGAATCTGTACCACCAACCACATAAGGTTAGTCTTCGGTAAACGTGTATAGATTGATGATTATAAAAAAATCAGCCTTATTTTTAAGGCCGATTCAAAGTGAACTAATTTTGGCTGTTAATGGTGATGATGAAACGTATCTAACATCACATCTAACGTATGCATAACATGACCTCAAAAAAAGATTAACAAGCAGCCGAACCCAAATTTCACTTCACAGCAATATCTAATATTCTGCTCAACATTCGGTGGGCTAACCGCAGTTTCCGTTACTGTCTCTCAGAAAAAAAACGTTGTTACCATGAGTAGTAGGTATCAGTAGGTACCAATCAGTAGTATATATCTGGGATATAGGATCGAGATGATCTCTTATTGCTATCCAACTTTATTTTTTTTATAAAACTTGCTGATGAGACAAGTGGATGACCCACCATCATCTATAGCAAAGTATTGCCTGGTAGGTCACGCACGTTACTTGTAGAAACTGTACTATTTCAGCTTGGCGGCAGAAATAATCATTATCCTGGATTAAAACTTTCACAGAGAACCCTGCTATTACAAACTGACTCAGTTAACCAAACTGTAGAGTGAAGTAACGTAAATTGAACTTTCAATTTCCCCGTTTCGTGATTAAATGGATCGTATTCGTAATTCGGACACGTTGTGGTGAGACGTTAATTTATTTTTGACCGCGTACAACGAAGGTGGTTTATGCGTTTGGTTGGGTAGAAATGTATATCTAAATCGTAATCCTATTCTACACGTAGTATTTTAGTACCTAGTAGTAAAGCTCTTAAGAAAAGGGCTCGTTTAGGGAAGTACTAACACTAACATGTCTATCTCTGTCACTAAGCAGCTGGTTGTATTCCGGTTTGAAGTTACAGGCACATGTGGCAATGCTTTGTTATAGGTGATGGTGACCACTTAATATCAGGTTGGCCATTTGCTTATTCTATCAGCATTTTGAGTAAAACTTTTTTTTTTTTTTTTTTATGCTGCACAATCCACACAGCATCATCTAGCCCCAAGCTAAGCAGAGCTTGTGTTATGGGTACTAGAAAGTCAAAGTCAAAGTCAAAGTCAAAAATCATTTATTCAGTAATATCCGCAGGGATCATCTTGAAACGTCTTAAATCTAGGTGAATCTAAGCGCCAGTTCCTCGCGACCAAGCCTAGAAGAACCGGCAAGAAACTTACGGCTTGGTTCCTACCGTTTTTTTGTATGATCCTTTTACAAAGTAATAATAATGTAAATAATGAAACTCCAGTGTGGTGCCAATCTAACTTAATAAGGTGATTGCAAGACAAAAAACATGTTAAGGCAATCATACCAAGATCTTAATATACAACAGAAGTTCAAAAGACAGCACACGCTACGCTTCAACTAAGAGTAATGCTTACAATCTAATGCATTCAAATAAGAGAATAGTACAGACATTGCAAAAAAATATCCTAGCTGCCGACGGGTCGAGCGAGCGGAACATCTGGCCACGCCGATTTATCATTAACGTAACTATCTAAGGAATAGTAGGCTTTCTTTATAAGATTTGTCTTAATGTAGGCCTTAAATTTCCGAATAGGAAGTTTAGTGGCATTTTGTGGAAGTTTATTATAGAATCGCACAGTGTTCCCCATAAATGACCCATTAACCTTTTGCAGTCTAAATTTTGGTATATATAATTTATTATTGTTTCTAGTGTTAATACTGTGCACATCATTTTTTTTCTTAAAACTACTTATGTGCTTATGAGTGTACAATAGATTTTCATAGATATACTGCGAAATTACCGTGAGAATATGAATTTCCTTAAAACGCTCTCGCAAGGAGTCGCGCGGTTTCATTTTATAAATGGCCCGTATGGCTCGTTTTTGTAAAACAAATATTGTTTGTAAATCAGCAGCTTTCCCCCAGAGAAATATACCATACGACATTACACTATGGAAGTAACTAAAATATACTAGTCTAGCTGTAGCTTCATCAGTGAGCCATCTTATTGTGCGAACTGCATATGCAGCCGAACTCAGTCTACTAGCAAGTGTTTTTATGTGTGGACCCCACTGCAATTTTGCATCAATATTAAGCCCTAAGAAAATAGTAGAATCTACAAGACTAAGTGACTCCCCATTTAATACAATATTTGTAGGGCTTAAGACCACATTAGGTAAAGTAAATTTAATGCACTTAGTTTTACTAGCGTTAAGTAAAAGATTATTAACGGTGAACCAGTTAAGAACTTGCGACAGAGCTGCATTCACGTCACTGTAATCATTCTTTTGTCTATCGACTTTAAAGACCAAGGAGGTATCATCAGCAAAAAGTACTATTTCACATTCTTTCTTACTACTATTCTCTATAAGATGTGGTAGATCATTTACATAAACTAAGAATAAAAAAGGACCCAATATCGAACCCTGAGGTACCCCCATTTCAATGAGTGACCCGGAAGACCTCTCACCGCCAACATCGACTTTTTGGACTCTATCAGTTAAGTAAGACTGTATGAGGTCAATTGCCCGGTTTAGGATGCCGTAGTGTTTAAGTTTAGATATTAAAGTGGCGTGACTCACACAGTCAAAAGCTTTAGACAGATCACAGAATACCCCGATCGCGTCTTGTGAGTTTTCCCAGGCATCGTATATATGCTTTAGGAGCATTGTACCGGCATCAGTCGTTGATCGACCTTTGGTGAATCCAAACTGATGGCTATGAAGTATCCCGGTATGATTAAAGTGTGATAACAACTGAGTAAGAACAACTTTTTCAAAGATTTTACTTATCGTAGGCAATACCGAAATTGGTCTATAGTTAGCTGGATCTTTTTCATTTCCTGATTTGTACAAGGGAATGAGTTTACTGTGCTTCATAAGATTAGGAAAAACACCCTTGTCAACACATCTATTAAAAATATAGGCTAGGCACGGTGCAATATCTATTATAATAGAACTTAGTACTTTTGTAGACATTCCCCATAAATCTTCAGTAGCTTTTATGTTTAAGGATTTAAATGTTGATACAATCTTATCAGCATTAATGTATCTGAAACTAAAGACGCTCTCATATTTTTTTACATTTGTCTCTAATAGAGCTGTCGCTCTAGAAGCAGAGGAATTCAAACATTGAGTCAATGCTTTGGGTATACAAGCGAAATAATCATCAAAAGCGTTTGCGACATCTATATTTTTACTCAAATTTTTATTGTTAACGTTTAAATTGATCTGTTTATTACGCGGCTTTGATTTGCCCGTTTCGTTATTAACTATCTTCCAAGTAGCTTTAATTTTATTTGTAGATTTTTCAATTTTATTTCTTATATGTAATGATTTAGCTGCTTGACAAACTTTTTTGAAAATTTTTGAGTAGATTTTTACGTGTAAAATAAACGGTGGATCATTTAACATTAATTCCCTAGCAGCGTATAATTCGTACAGTTTGTTCCTACTTCTATAAATACCTGGTGTCGCCCAGTCAGTGAACTTAACTCTAGCGCTAGCTTTACATGTTTTTAGTTTAAACGTATCATTGTATTCTTTATTTATTAAATTGAACAAATTGGTGTAAAGCTCGTTCGGGTCAGCCAAGCAAGGCATAAGGGATATATTTAGCTCAACATTGTTCTGAAACTTCTTTATACGGTTGTCTGTAATAGGCCGATAGTTAAATACCTCTGGTTTATCTACTACATAAGGAAACCGCGCGCTATGACCGTAATGATCGGAACCGAAATGCTTAACCACTGATTTAATAACTGGTACATGACTGCAAAAAATATTGTCAAGACAGGTGGCCGATGTTGGTGTCACCCTTGTTGCGTCTTCAAATAGGTGGTCTAGGTTAAAACATTTAAATAAATTTAGAAATCTTTCAGATAAAGGATGAACAGAAATATCTATATTAAAATCTCCGCAAACTATTAAAGTTTTGTTACAATTATACATTTTTAGCAAAACGTCTTCCATAGTGGATTCATACAAGGTGAAGTCCGCGTCTGGGGGGCGGTAAACGCTCACAACGATGTGCCGCTCCAGCTCCACACACGACAGCTCAATAATTCTCTCAATACTGAGATTTGCAATGTCTTTACGCTCCCTACATTTTAAATTATTCTTAACAATAATTAGTGAGCCACCACGTATAGCGCTCTTGCGGCCAAAAGAGCTCGCAACTCTATATTTATCAAAATAAGGAAGCAACTCAAGTTCTGATATCCAGTGTTCTGTAATACACATGATATCTACATTAAAACAATTTAAAAATAATTCTACTTCTAATAACTTGCTGGGAAGGCCCTGCATATTTTGATGTATCACATGTAAAGTGCCTGACTTTCCCATTGTCGAAGAATCTAGTTTAAATGTTGGGCAATAGGCCCTACTGCTCGTAGGCCCTTATTAGTAATGCTACTAACTACGGGCTTGTCTAAAGACTGTGTTATATTACTTATAACAGGATCAAAAATATTATATGCTAACAATTTAGCAATCGTTATTTTACTGCGTTTACTCATGTGTACAGTATCACTAGTCAATATAAAATTTCTAATAAAGTTATTAGTGTCAAAATATAAGACGTCACTATGACGACATGTCAAATTATATAATATTAGGTTGAGTTTAAAAATGTTCTGGTTTTCTTGAGCACTCAACGAGTTAGAGTATGGGAATGCACATAAAATAAGTTTTCCCAGCCCTAATTCTAACTTTTCTAATAAAGTTTCAACAAGTTTAATTAATTCTAGGTGCTTTACACCACTGCTAGCACCTAGTTGCACTACCATAGTAGTGTCACTGTCAAGACACCTATCCATAACTATGCTATTTATGAAGTGGCTAATGGGAGCATCTGGGTAGCAGTAGTTTGTTACTTCCTGCTCAACTTGATCATTAAGTAGCAGGCCCATCCCTATTCCTATCTTATCTGAGTATATAACAGTCCTCCGGGTCTTTCTGCCAGTATTTGCTAGTCTGACCGGAGACTGTGTGAAAGGTGCTGGTGCTGGCACAGGCTCCGCCACTGCAACAAGTGGTGCCTCCTGTAGCACAGCCTTTGTATGAGGTACAAGTGGCACCACCCGTCCAGAAGTGACCAATGATGCGCCAGGAAGCAGCTGTTCACACCTAGGAGAGTCTGTCTGTGAGCTATTATTACATACTTGTACATATACACTATCGTCATTCAGTATTCCAGCAATTTGTAAAAAATCTTCTTCAGATTTTTTATAATCCCTGGTTATGTCACTAAGTGATTTTTCTAATTTTTTAATTGTTGCAGACATACTCTCTTGTTCTATTGAACTCCTTGCAAGCAATTCATGGCAGGAATTCAATTCATCTCGTAATTGACATTTTTCTTTGCTAATTTTAGCTTGAATGAATAAATTTTTATGTTTTTTTAGTTTCTGTTCAGTTTTTTTTATGAAGTTACTAAGCTTAACATATTTTTTTATTTTGTTACTTCCTTTAATTGATGGAAATACACTTTTGCACTTAGGTGTAGTAAAGCTAATTAGTGAGGCGTTAGGGTCAACAGTGACCAGTTCTGACTGTAAATCCAGACTATTGTAATTGTTCGGTATTGAGATATGCACTGATTCATAAAGTTCATTTTTTGATTTACACTCGAGTAACTCTTGCTTTAAGTCCTGAATTTTCTGCATCGCCAACTCATAGGTGTCATGACATTGGTTCATACGTTCAAGTTTTGACTGAAGGTTCTCCATTTGGTCACGAACATCTTCATACTGGGAAAGGAGCTCAGCCAATTGCTTCTTGAGGGTTTTATTCTGGCCCAGAATCCCCATCATTTCAGCCTCACTCTCATCCCGTTCTTGCAGTAGCTGCCTTTGAATCTCCTTAGATTCTTTGAGCTCATCCGTAACCACCTTCAGCCTTGCTTGCAAGTCACATGCTGACTGATATACTTAATACAATACTAGATGACTGATATACTTAATACAATACTATATTACATACATAGAGATATACATTTTTTATTATACATAGAAAACACCCAGAACACCCGGAATAAATATTTGCAGATCGTACAAACATTTATCCCAAGGCTTGAATCGAACCCGCAACCTCCTGCGTCGCAGACGGACAATCGCCCACCGCGCCACATCGGTCGTCAAGTAAACATATTTAGTAGTAGCAGTAGTATTACTTTGCTTTTTAACCGACGAAAACGAAAAAATATAAAAATTATTCCATTGTTGTCGAATGGCCTTATTTCGTCATTGTCACGTTTGTTATTGTTAGATCTTAGCA
The DNA here is from genome assembly GCA_947095575.1 of Electrophaes corylata. Lineage (NCBI taxonomy): Eukaryota > Metazoa > Arthropoda > Insecta > Lepidoptera > Geometridae > Electrophaes > Electrophaes corylata. Next base: position 3,473,266 of record OX352702.1, read on the forward strand.
CAAAGGAGAATGACCGATAGAGAGAAGTAATGGTCGGTGTATTAAACTGCTACACTCAGCTTTGAAATTATTTTGAAATATACACTGTATTTTTTCTCTTCTTATCATAATTGAAACTTCTTGTCAATGGAAAAGACAAAACACAGTATAACAATTTTAAATTATAAGTAAAAAGGTTTGTATACCAATCACTCTCCAACCTGGGAGACGGCCTATGTACGTACCTACTAGAATGATAAGTACTCATAGAACCGTAAATATACTTACTGTTAGCATAATATGGCTAGTAGGAATAGCATCTACTAATGTAGCCGACGTCTGATATTTTAATAAACATTTTTCTATTTCTATTTCTACCAATACATGTCAGTACATATTGTATTTGTAAACGTGTCGCCCGTCAAGAATAAAAACTATTTTTTTATTTAGTAGGTACTATTCCAATTTTAGTAGGCACAAAATTTAGACTCGAAATAAATTCCTATTCATACTCCAGTAGATCCAAAATCAGCTTACAGTCCCACCAATGAATAAAATAGACTAGGTAGATAGATACAGAACCATATACCTACCTATACCTGAGGCATACAGATAGACAAGTTGTATTCTAAGCGTACTCTCTGAAGGGCTTTTAATCTTACACTCGTATTCAAAAGCTAAGCCCAAAGATTCACAAGTATTGTAGAAAAATTTGGTAGGTACTTTGTCTTTACATAAACACAAAAGATGTTGGTTCTACGATCTTTAAGGCCTACCCGGATACGGATTTCTCTCATTTCTGATTCTATCACTTAGTAAACAGCTCTCTCCAAAGCACAGATTAAATATCATAACCTCCATAGTCCTTCGATCGTTTGGCTCTCTCAATCAAATTACTAACGTAAATTAAAAAGTTACTTTGGCTAACTTTGAGCGGTTCAAATAGAAGCTCAAGCCTCGAGAGACAGTCCTTTAGGTATTGAGTGTCTTACGAAATTCAAAGGATAACTTGTTTTCAAAGGATATTTTCATGTTTCACTGAATTTGTTAACTTTGCAAGTACTTGTATCTTCAATTTATTTGTCGGAAAAAACTAATGGTCTAATTGAGGGCGCTGGAAACGTGTTTTAGGCGCCTTAAAACTGCATTTTTTTTATGATATTATTAATCTGGTTATTTCTGGAACTGCTGAAATGCTTTTTCAGTCTAAAAAAACTTTAAAATTTAAAAAAACTTGAATTATACGTAAAATTAATGTTATGGTTTATAATTTAAAAAAAGTATTGTGGCGCGGCAATGAGCTTGCAACCTGAAACGTATAATACCAACTATTGCAAAAAATGTGGGTTTGTACCAAATGTAATACTTGGATGTACCTCAGAAAACCTTGAGTAGATATTTGATAGGTACCGAGAAATCTGCTGTACCTGAGAATTAGAGCTATTTATTTATTTCATTATAAAATATCTAAATCGGTCGGTCAAAAAACCGATGCCGAATGCGATTGTTGCTGCTATCTCTTTTCGTTGACATGAAAGAGATAGTGATAAGAATATTTTAGAGCCTTTATAAAGTGTCAGGCAATGTGAATAAGAATTTGTATTTCTACGATAAAAAACGATTTTTAATTAAAGCTGTGATGATGGATGGAGTTTGTTTGATGTTGATTTATTAAGCGCTAAGCCGGCGCGCAATTATCCACAGCTTACTAGTTAGCAGCTCGCTCACTGCACATAACACTTATCCTACTGGATTAACCCGAGGTTGATTAAATATTTAAATTGTTAAAACAATTTTATATTTTGGAGTAGGTATACTTAGTAATAAACTACATTCAGAAGCGATCACTCTAGCTATAGTTTCTTTAAAATAATATTGGTCTTATGAAAAAAAACTTGAAAATAGCTTTCACTGAAGTTTTGTCCGATTATCATTCACTTTTCATAATACAAAATAAAAACAATTCCAAATTCTTTTTAATTTTCACAACAGAAAAACCGTGTATTTCATAGCCCACAACTTAAGAATGGAAAATTATTTGTGTATTATAACAGAAAAAGTTAAATTTTCCTTTGAAAAAACAGTAAAAAAACACCTAACTATTAAATAAATGCAAAATACTAATAATAATAATAATAATGCTGGACACTCCACACAGCATCATCTAGCCCCAAGCTAAGCAGAGCTTGTGTTATGGTGATGACTGATATGCTTAATGCAATACACTACATGCATAGATATTTTTTTATTATACATAGAAAATACCCAGAACACCCGGAATAAATATTTGCAGATCGTACAAACATTTATTCCAAGGCGGGAATCGAACCCGCGGACATTCGCCCGCCGCGCCACATCGGTCGTCAACAAAAACAAAAAACTCAATCAAATATTTAAACAATAATAATGTTAACTAAACGCAACAAACCAATTTACAAATAAAATAATGTAAATCAGGCTTTTTTTTAATTTTTAATTACAAATGACAAAATGCACGATCATAAAGTGCCAAGTATCACGTTAATCGGTGAGATTCAACGATAATATATAGCCGTAGGTAACATTTTCCTTAGTAACCTAGTTATATCAGCAGTACGCAATTTGCTACTGAATTGATTGTCACAGAGGATTTATGGCTTTGCTTTTGTTCATTTTTCTTTTGCCTGTGTGATGAATTATGAATCCCCAAGCGGATTATTGATCAATGATCAAACTGTTTCTAATAAACTGTATAATTAGGGGCCAGTAATTGAATCACGCAGGGATTTCACTTAAGCGATGAGCTTAGTGCGCCTAATGTGCCTAGCTTTTAGCAAATAGAAAAATAATGTACGGTCGTGTGGGGTTCATGTTAGGTTAAGTACGGTAGTCAAATAAACCTCTATACATTAACATAGAAAAGTAGAAAAGGTGCTTTTATTTATCATTCCTCATACAGTAGAAAAATAAAAAATTCTATTTAAATTAACAATGTTATTAAAAAATTACTATTGCTAACTAAACTACTATTGATAAAACTGTACCGCTATTTTTTGTGTCAAATAAATAAAAACAATTAAGCCTTAAAAGTGTCGTAAGAAAACGATAAAAATAAAAATAAACTCTTGCTGATGAAGTAAGCAGATGGCCCATTTTATATTAAGTGTTTACCATCCCCAATAACAAAGCATTGCCTTGCAAGTCGCGTTTTTTGGGAATATGTACGATGCATTGCTTTGCGTCTGTCAGTATGAGACACGTAGGCGTTAAACCTCACATGTCTGTAAATTCACCGGCAGCAACATCCATCAAAACAAGTTATTATTAATTAATTAGCAATGCAGCCAGTGTTTTGGGAATGCTTCAGGTTGGCACTGATCTAGATCAGTTGAGCCACCTTTAGATCCTTTGCAACAGTCTGTAGATAGCACAACGGTTTCATAATATGTATTTTGTAAATACCAATTATAAATACTTGTAATAGCTGTAATTTTCTTTGTTAATAAATCTATAGCACATGGATTGCGTAAGTAAATTAAAATATGTACCTTAGTTGTTTATGTGCTATTTATTTTGTGGTTTTACTCACAAACTCTTGTACTTTGTTGTCAAAAACAAGATTTCCTCACAATTTCTACGAAGAAAAGCTTTTAACTTCTCCTAGACCGGAACTTTTCATCTTTTGTGTAAAAACATTTTCATAATATGATTCTGAAAGATGCCTGAGGGAACAAAAGGGTGCCTTTCATACCACACTTTAAAAAACTTATGAAGCTTAGCTGGTATTCATTACCGAACTCACTCAGTCGTTATTTTCCTTTCCTTACCTTCAAGGAGGAAAAGTTTTGGCTGAAGAGTCTCGTTTGCAAAGCTTCCACGGGCGATTGCAAGACACCACGACGCTGACCAAGCTAAATTTTTCATCCTTTAAATCGGAAAAGATCAATAAATAAATTTTAATTGTGGACATTTTTACACCACCTTCTAGTCCCAAACAAAGCGAAGCTTGAACTATGGGAACCAGATGACTCATAGAATATTTAATACGTGTTTTTTTGTAAATACATGCTTAGAATACAATATTACACCCAGACTCTTGACCAGACACGGTTTGCCTTCGGTGGGGATCGAGCCCACACCCTACAGCACAGAAAGTAAAGCTAAGTAACTAAGCTATGAGGCCAGTCATAATAAAACAATGAAGTATGAGAATGAAATTGTCTTGACTAATATAAAATACAAGGTATAGAAAAATACTTACGTCACTGGGGCAAACATCGCCGGTCTAATGCTCGTTACGGATGGAAATATGTGAAATCACGCTCAGAAAACTAATCTTCCAAAGCCTTCCTTTTCAAGATGCAAAATTGCTACCTAATTCCGCAGCTGGGTCAGATTCAGAGGCTACAAACTCTACGTGAAAAAATATAGGATTTAGAAAAAAAACCTACTTAAACAATACACCAACATTTTATCTATAAATTATGTGGCCGAAAAGAGTGTAGGGTAGTCTAACTATGACATGAATGGTTAGACGTTCTTCTGACTACCCCTTACATCTTACAAATATGTTATGTCTCTGATATGACATATCTGGTGAGAAATTTACTGTGTCTGGGAATAACAGTCGTGAACTTATTAAATCTATCATTTTAGATGGAGTATTTAATTATACTGTGTTTACCGTTTTGTGATTTTGTATGCAAAAGCGTCCGCTTGAATTAATTAAACTCCTTACCTAGCCTTTAGTTATCCCATTCTAGATTTTACATTACCATGTTATTATCATGTCATGTCATTAGCCTAAATATTTAAAAATGTTTTCATCACGATGACTATTTATTAAATACTCGTAGTAACACTAAAATTATCTTTCTTGCTCGCAGATAATTAATAATCAAAGGAAATCTAGTACTTTAGCAATAATAGGTCTATTAAGAACTGGTCAAATTGTATTCACTTTATTATTCGATTTAAATAAATGTGGTCGCAATACGATCAACGTAACAATTATTTCTGCGGCTCCACATTTCAATCCCGTGATCCATCATACTGCCTATCCATTCAATTTTTATCCCGAGAGCGAACAAACCAATGCAAATAAAAAATGGATTGGGGATATCAAAAATTGATAAAACTTGTTTGCACATCAAATGGATCGTTTTTATGTTTTATGATACCATTGTTTTATATATAATCTTGAGTCTCCCTACATTGTAGGCAGAAGTTCGCTAATTTGATGATTTAAAACCTGAATAACACCGGAGCCCGTGACCTCAATTTTATCAAACAGGCATAATTTGTAAACTAAAGCATTTTTCTCTATCTATCTATCCCCAAACAAAGCTTAGCTTGTACTATGGGAACCAAATGACTAATAGAATACTTATATACTTTTTTCGTAAGTAAGTAAACAGGCCTTAGCATCTATTGATGATGATTACAGCGTCAGAGACGTTAGAAAAAAAAAGTGCGCATTATAAGTGCTCTCAAACTCAAAACACCGTGAGGAAACCCTACGTCAGTTACGCAGCTACCCTTACATTAAAAATTCTTGAAATAGAATGAATAACGTTAAAATGAATCTCTTCGTAAGTAGTTCAGCTAATGAAATGGGACGGTAAAAGGAAATTGATACCATTATTTAAATTCGTATTACCTACCTCCTCGTACATTACGTAAGCAAATTAGTTTGGGACTTATCCTTTCTGTTTTCTGTGGGAGCGACCTTGCTTCAATTCAAAAGATAAATAAAAAGTGTACGATATCATCTAGCCCCAAACTAAGCATAGCTTGTACTATAGAAACCAAATGACTGACAGAGTACTACGGGTACTCTATCACGGGATTTTTTGTAAACAATAATAATTATAATAATAATGCTAGACAATCCACACAACATCATCTAGTCCCAAGCTAAGCAGAGCTTGTGTTATGGGTACTAGATGACTGATATAATTAATACAATAACATTACGTATATATTTATAATAAATATAATACTAAGTGTAGATGACCGCCAGTGCCTGTGGGTTTGGAGGGCTGATTTAATGACAATAGCCACGATATTTAAAAGTATACCTACCCAACCTAATGCCAGCCTCAACCTAAGCTAGCGAAAACGAGCAAATACTGTCAACCTAGCTGAAACTTTTTTTTTTTATACAACTTGGTGATGGAACAAGCATATATCTCACCCGTTGTTAAGTGGTAACCATCACATAATAATAAAGACTCCCTTGCATGTTTCGCCTGGAAAGTGCTCTGTGTCCATCAAACCGAATCCTTAAGTATCTAAGATGCTAGAAGTATAAATCTTGAAAATTAGCTTTTCGTTGTAGTGTAGGGGGTGTACTAAAAAAACTGACCCTAAAAAGTGCGGCCCCCCGCACTTTTGTTGTATGAAAAACGATTCAATCGAACTTATTAAACGACAATCACCTATATATACGAATTTACTTACGAAGCACAGCTGGGTATAACTAATACCGAAGTATTAATTCAATTAGTAGATCATCAAGTGCCATCTGCATAGTTTAGAGATCCTGAGTTTCCGACTTCAAAGTTTGACAGTAACTACACTTCACATAACTTTGAGAACTTACTTGTTTTACAGTTGGTAACAATAACAAACAAGTTGTCCTATGACATACCACGTGACCAAGCTGCGTAGGACGCATTTTTCATATTAATTTTCGTACTACGCAGCTCTCGTGGTGCGTCAGTTAGCGGACAACTTGTTTGTCGCCAGCTATACTAACCTTTCAAAGACAAATATTAATTTGTCTTTGAAAGGTGACATTTTCTCTTTAGATATTGTGAAGTGGCTATTAGGGCCATATAACTGGTATGACCCATTTTCTCTCATGAAAGTGTACACAGATTCGGTCATCATCACTCGATAGTCAAGTTGTCAGTTATCAGCCCATAATTCGTGGTAACCATCACCTATAACAAAGCATTACCTTGTAGATCACGCACGGTAGGTACGTGCGTGCCCTATGATACACTACCCTGCGTCCACCAACCTGAGGCGCATATGCCTTTAATTTCACTATAGTGGACGCAGGGTAGTGTATCATAGGGCACGCACGTACCTACCGTGCGTGATCTACAAGGTAATGCTTTGTTATAGGTGATGGTTACCACGAATTATCAGGTGGGCTATATACTTGTTCGCCAAGCAGTAGAATAAAAAAAAAACTAAACGGCCTGTTAAGCCACAGCAATGATCCTGACGTAAGTACAAAAATTCAACGGCGTAAAAATTAATCTTTACCATTTGTAGGTATTTTCCATCATTCAAAAGACCCAAAGCAATAAATCTAACATTACATAATCCTCAATAGATTAATCGAAGTGGCAGAAATCCAAAGAATTTAGTTTCCGAGATATTCGATATGAATGATAGCAAATAGCCATAGTATATAGTAAATTCAGTGTCACAAATACTTGAGATAATAGCCCTATTTTTTAATCTTTCATTTTATTTCTCTCACAATACTTGGAAAAATAAAATAGTTACTTAAAGATAAAGTCTGAGAGTTATTGTTAGTACTAAGTTACACACGATTATGTCTAAAAACAACTTACAGAAACCTCTTTTGCTTTTATTTTATGAGTTTAAGTAGCTGGATTTTACCTTCCCCATATTTGAGGGGTTTTCACTTAGCAGGTGAATTGGTAATCGCAGTATCGGTCCTATTCCAAGCTGGAACCACCACATCTGGTGGTATTAGCAGTGTTATTTTTTGCAGTATAGACGTGTAACATGAGCAAAGACGTGGGCAGAAGCGAGTAATAGTGAGGTAAAATTTGTATAATGAGTTGACTCACTGCTAGAAACTTTACTGTACAGGGAATTTCTCAGCGCCACATTACAGATAAGGGCCATTTATCCGTGTCCCGTGGAGACTCGAGTTTAGGGTCAGTTGCTACTTTACGCTCGCTTATCTTTTGGGGTAACATTTGACACCATGAACTCGTATCAGACAACCTGACATTCATATTATATACTCACTTGTAGTTACTCATGCTAACCTTTTTAAACTATAAGTACAATGATATTATAGTAAAACATCATTGTATAAGTACATATCGTTTCGATGGTTGAAGTCAAAGCTTTCCATGCAAACGTATGGAGAACCAACATTGAATATTACAATTTTGTTTTTAAAGTTTTTCGACACGTTCAAATAGTTTTCCATCCGCGAATAGTTTGTGCAAACAAAATGTTTGTATTTGTTTCTAAAAGGTAAATTGTTCGCGAGTGAAAGATTGATTGGACATAGAAACGAGGTTGTAATACTTTTACCGTTGTCTATTAGTTTGTAGAGAGGTTGTTTGTTTTCTGTTTTGCCCTCGCCTTATTATACCAGTATTTAAGCGTCCGAAAAAAAACATAAATTGTTTACATTACTGTTAATTTATAAAAGGTTCTTAAAAAATCAGTAAGTAACCAAACCGTAAATTTCTTGCCTGTTCTTCACCTAGCTCTATGATGTTTCAAGATGATCCTGGATATTACTGAATAAATACTTTTTACTTTGACTTTGTTGCCTTGGTAAAAACAGCAATGTAATAACTATTATGCTTACTGCAAAGATAATCTCGCTGTTCCTTAGTCCATATTCTTAGGTTCCGACGCACTAAGGTAAGCCAATCATTTGTAGGGCAATGCGTACGCTTCTATTACAAAGTTCCAAGCGACGTGCGTCAAAATGTCGATTAGCAAATTCAAAAACGTAATAAAGCGAAAACTTTTTCAAAACAATATTTCGGATAGAAACGGGATATTTACCACAATCTATGATCTTGTAATCTATGATGGTACTAAATATGCACTAAATATTGGCATGTTCAGAATCTGCATTTTCTTTATGAGGAAGCTGAACAAATGCACACCAACACGGCACCGCACGGCGTGCTTCAGCAGCCCGAAGGACGGTTTATTATTATTATTATTATTTATAACTTTTTAAACTATCATGGTTTTGATCAATATTTTGGATAGAAACGGGATATTTACCATGATTTTTGAGTTTGATTGTTTCCCGATATTTCGGCACAGTTGCATGCCGAAAAATATCATAAATCATCATGAATCATGGTAAATATCCCGTTTCTATCCAAAATATTATTATTTAATTAGTTTAACTATCATCCTGTGACCTATGTGGATCGCGGGACGCGGTGGCACGCCGCAGCAATCCGTGGAGGAAACGGCATGACACGACATACGTTGATATGATTGCATCTAAATAAATTAATATAATGTGGACAACCGAGACAACCGATGTGGCGCGGCGGGCGATTGTCCGCCTGCGACGCAGAAGGTTGCGGGTTCGACTCCCGCCTTGGGAAAAATGTTTGTACGATCTGCAAATATTTATTCCGGGTGTTCTGGGTATTTTCTATGTATAATAAAAAATATCTATGTATGTAATATAGTATTGTATTAAGTATATCAGTCATCTAGTACCCATAACACAAGCTCTGCTTAGCTTGGGGCTAGATGATGCTGTGTGGATTGTCCAGCATTATTTATTATTATTATTATTGTTATTATTATTATTTATTAATTCTAAACTCATCAAAATAAGGATAAAAAAAAATCAGTAGCAAAAACAAATATAAGACAGATTCACAATTCTAGATTGGCAGTGTGATATTGGTATGGATGGATAAGATTACATGACATGTGGTATTTATTTAATTCACTTACAAAACTTGTGTAATATCTCTAGATTCATGACAGAAAGTAATGAATGTGGGTGGTCATCTGAGCTTGCAACTTGGACGTAGATTAAAAAAGTTTGATTGGAAATTTTTCTTTTAAAGTTTATTGAGACTGCCACTGTGTTCAAAGGCTCATCACTTATAAAGAAAAAATGTGTAAAATACCTAAGACAATTCGGATAAATAATAACTTGTTAATTTTGATTTGAGGACTGTAAAGACATGTGGCTTTTTTACGAGAAACGACAATGAATCACTTCTTGTAACCTTATTGTATCATATGATATTTATTTCCTAAAAAGCACGCACCTAAAACCAAATCAAAGTAAAAACGACAAGTCTTATTTTATTTACTGTCACCGTTTCGAAAACCCAAGGCGTGAGGTTTGTGCTTCAATTTAATTATTCTGTTCTCTGACCTTGTTTGCGAGTTAGAAATAAAAAGAAGGGACCGAGCGACGAGCGTGGTAAGTTTTTCCGTAAATTAGGTAACCAACGGAAAATATAACAATACAATAGCTGACGATAAAGAAGATAAAGTGAGTACCAGAACGGAGCCTATTTGGAATGACTTTTTGTAAAATTGTTTGTGCAAAAGCTGTTAGTAAAACACCGTTTAGATGTAGAGAGTTTCTCTTCTTGATCATGCGATTATCGAAAAAATATAAAATATATCCGACGGACCGACAACATTATTAGGCTCGCGGGATGTAAAGGCGTATGTCCAGCGGTGAAATCATACAGGCTGTTGATGATGATGTTGATGATGACGTTTATGATGATGTTGATAATTCTCGCCCTAAAAACTTTCCTCGTCTAGTGCACACACAGTGCTAGGCATCGTGCATCGTTCACCGTTATTACCGTTAGCGCACATCATTTTTTCACGTAGAAAAATCCATTGGAGCACGACTGGATTCGAAACCACGACCTTAGGATCAGAAGGCTTGCTCGCTTCCACTAGACCACCAATGCTCTAGTTTTTGTTTCAAATGATCAAAAACTTGGTCTTCCAAAAAGGTGGGTAAAATAACCTTTAGAATTATTATACTTATTAAAATTATAATAACTTTTCCCGGTCGGTGTAATGTAAAGCATACTTTTGAGTAAAATGAGCACGTAAATAACGTTGGGAACTGACAGAACTTTCTAATTACGTTTTTAATGAGACTAACAACGTAAACAGGCAGTCTCCCCATCGTAAAGTCAGTTTTATCATTGTCACACAACACTCTCGTAATGTAGAGTATATCCCGTAGAGGATGGGTAGGTAAGTCGGTCGGGAAACGTTAATTGAAAATAATTGTGCTTAAACCCCAAGATAAAACAAGTGAAGCGTCACTTTTTGTACAAAAAAATATTTTATTACACTATTATTTAAAGCTCGATATCAAGTATTTAAAATTATTTGTTTTCTATCTGGGTGTATTGTATTCTATGTATATATTAAAAAAACGTGTATAAGTTAAAGAATAATTTAACTTTACAATTTCAAAGGTTTACGGCCGCAAAAAGTTATCCCTATTGATTTGACATTAAAATGGATCTAATGGATCCTGTCACGTTCCGTATTGCAACTTGTCTACGGTTGGGTGCGCGGTGCTGTGCGCCTCATCAATGCGAGTGCGGTACTGCAGTTGACCAGCTTGGTCATCACGGATTATCGTGTACTAGAGCCGCCGGTCGAATGTCTCGCCACGCCAGTCTTAATGACATCATCCGGCGAGCCTTTACCACCGTGAACGTGCCAGCCATTCTCGAGCCGAATGGTCTGCTGCGTGACGATGGTAAACGACCTGACGGTATGACCCTTGTCCCTTGGGAGGTGGGAAGACCCTTGGTGTGGGACGCTACTTGCGTTGACACACTAGCGCCTTCCCATCTGTCGAGGACATCCGTTGGGGCTGGCGCGGCGGCAGATTTTGCCGAGGATCTCAAGAGGCGCAAATATGCAGGTCTCGACAGAGCCTACAAATTTGCTCCTCTTGGAGTCGAGACTCTAGGTCCGTGGGGTACAGAGGCCCTCCGGGTTTTTAAAATTCTTTCGGGCCGTCTGGTCGAAGCGACGCGTGACCCGAGAGCTGGTGAGTATCTGGCATAACGAATCAGCATTGCCATTCAGCGTGGCAATGCAGTGTTTTGGGAACGCTTCCGATTGGCACTGATCTGGATCAGTTGAGCTACCTTTAGATCGTTTGCAACGGTCTGTAGATAGCTCAACTGTTTCATATGTATTTTGTACATACCAATTATAAATACTTGTATTAGACATTAAAATAACATTATTTTCACAAAATTGTTGTTAAATATATCAGCAATCTGTCAAATAATCCCTAAAACTAAAAGCAAGCTTAAATAAATTACAAAATTAAATTAACAAAACCATTAGGAAACCGACAAAATAAATTTTCGTAACAGCGTTTTCGTTTTTAGTAACAGAGTTCATATTTAGCTGACAGGCCGTTTTTCTTCGTTATAAATCTAATTCTAATTAATTTACATTACGTAGGTTTGTAACTTTAGTAATATAATGTAATATAATGTTTGCTTTTGTATGTACACCAACCTACTTCTTGAAATTAATTTTACTTGTTTTATGCTACTAACACTGTATGGATCTTAAATTGTCCGAAATAAACGAAATTTATTTATTTTATTTTTATTTCAGCTTGCTGTGTACGTGTCCTGCTTTTCTGTATTATTTGTGGGCAGTAAATAATTAAAATTAAACTGCGTCTTCCCCTACACTTCGCGTTTTTCTCACTGCATAGATTTGCACTTCTCTAGATTTTGAGTTTCTCTGTATTAACCCTTTTCTAACCTACGAAGGTATCTCATAACATAACTTTACCATCTCGCCGATATTGCTAGCATTGTTTACCGGGCGCTAACAGATTAAGGGCTAATTTTCATTTCCATATTAAGGTGACACAGGTTACCGACTCAAACTCGATGCATAAGGTTAATATGCATGTCATCACTCTCGTATCATGTGAGAAAGAGTTTAACTCAGCGATGATCAATAAGAAGCTATTACACGCACGAGTAAGCACTTGCGTTGAATATAACGTCTAAAAATCGCCTGGTAAATGACGAATAGTCTTTAGGAGATTTGTTTTCATGAAAAAACTACTGAATATATTGATCCAAATTATGTTTTTAAACTCTTGAGTAAAGTAACTATGCGTAGCTTCTCATGATATTTACTGACGCCTGAATTTGCGTTAAAATTACGGATCTTTTGGGGCTCATAACAGTCGAGTGATTTTTGAATTTTATTATGAAATATAGTTACAAGCCTAGATAAAGACGAAACAATTCGATATCATGCTAAACTTTGAACGTTACATCATCAAACTGTGAAGTTAACACCCCGCAACGTTTATATAAAAAAAATGGCAACTAGTGTCACCTTAAGGGTTATCTACCCTACGGTCTAATGCTTAGAGGTTGGAAAGGTAGTTTGGGAATTGACCCAACCTTCCAAAGGTAAATTGTTTAGAGTTGGCAAAATTGTTTGAAAGACAAAGACTGTGTTGTGTTACAAAAGCCGTTTAAATTTGAAAACCCTTATGTTACAATATTTAAGCTAAAAAATAACATTCTTCCAATAAAAACAAACAGTAAAACCTTTTGAAAGCGGACCAGCTATCATGAAGCAACGTAGCTAATCATTATCATCAGCCTGAAAGGTGGGTACAGAATTCTTTTAAACGTTTTTTTTATATATTTATCTTCCCACTTCCCATCCTTCTTTATCCAATAGCTTCCTGAAATCCTAACAACGTCGGTCCATCGGGTGGTTTGGTTAGTATCATAGAAAATATTAGTAGTATTCTGAGTAAATATAGTAAGAAGAACAAGAAACAGACTTCCAATTTGTTAAGATTTAGAGTTGTGATACAGTTCAGGTAATTTAGTCACTGAATCATTGTTTTCAGTAAACTTTTAAAAAGTCGTGCACAGTTTTTTTTCTAAAAAATCATCATAATACATACAAATTTCTGTGTAGTTTTTTTTTCACTTTTACGATATTGTTGTTTATAATTTGTGGTATGCTTTGTTTCATGTCACGTATCTCTTTTGTCTGATCGTCAAATTTACTTTGCAGGTTTATCATTGCTGTAAGTCTTTGTTGTAAAGCCTTTTGATCTTAAGTACATAATTATTTTACTTGGGATAATTGAAACTCTGTAGATAAACAATCTGGAGAGCTCTATAACCATAAATAACAGCCTAACTTAACTGGCTTATTCTGAATTTACTTTAGCAAAACTTGCCCTTTACAAAAGTAAATTATTACATCACAGTGTGACGTAACACTTTACTATGAAGCTACCTGCTACTAAATATAACAGGCTTCAGTTTTTTATTATGCTAATGCTTGATGTTGTTATGGCCCACCTGATGTTAAGTGGTAACCATCACCTACAATAATGCAATGCCCTACCGATGCACTACCCTGCGTTCACCAACCTGAAGCATACTGGTGTTAACCTTACCTATAATATAGTGTAATAAAAAAAATTTTAAGTTGATAGTAGGTATTTTCTTTGATTACCTATTATGTTTTTGCGGTGTATATACAAGTTATACTACGTACATATTTACAAATATATATATATATATGTATCGTCATGTGATTCCCATAGTTTGGGGCGATGTTTGTTTACTACTTAGAGAACGCGCGCGACTTCGTCCGCGTGAAGTTATTTTCATACAAACTTGGGGGTTGAAGTTTGTATGAAAACTAATAAAAAATAAAAATAAATAAATAATGCCGGACGATCCACACAGCATCATCTAGCCCCAAGCTAAGCAGAGCTTGTGTTATGGGTACTAGATGACTGATATACTTAATACAATATTATATTACATACATAGATTTTTTTTTTTATTATACATAGAAAATACCCAGAACACCCGGAATAAATATTTGCAGATCGTACAAACATTTATCCCAAGGCGGGAATCGAACCTGCAACCAGTGCGTCGCAGGCGGACATTCGCCCGCCGCGCCACATCGGTCGTCAAAACTGTACCGTAATGATGATTATTCAATAAAATCTTAAATATCACTTTGAATCGTGTTATCACGTCAACGCAGCGCACAGCCTAATTTCACTGGTCGTAGAGACTTAGAAATTTTAAGGTTTTCATCTTGATGTGTAGGGGAACTAATAAAGGAACTCCCGAAATTCAACCCCTGAACGGACACAACAGGAGTTGAAGTTGTTATAAAAATAGCTTCACGCACGAAGTCACGTAGGTTTCACTAGTTTATAATAATTGTTTAGCTTTTATAGCTTCTTATTGAAATAAATAAATCAACTGGGAATTTTTATAAGCTTACTGATATCAATCTGCTTATTGAAGCAGATTGATATCTCTGTATAATTATATTTTGTTCAAATTTATTAAAATTTGAACACACAAAAGTGCTTTGTAAAAAGCTTATATTGAGACTTAAATTTTGTTCAAAATTTGAGAAATATTACTAACTAGCAGCCTCTCGCAGCTTCGCCCGCGTGGCAGTTTTTTCCCTGTTTCCGTTATTTTTTCGGGATAAAAAGTAGCCTATATGTTAATCCAGGTTGCAATCTATAATTGTTTTAAATTTCATCCAAATCGGTCCACTGGTTAGAGCGTGAAAGAGTAACAAACATCCATCCATCCATCCATCCATGCTTACAAACTTTCGCGTTTATAATATTAGTAGGATACCGACAAAACCATTTGGAGCGCAATGCACTATTTTATTGTACATTTATTCCCACGCTAGAAATAGAAGCTCTGAATTATTTATCATTTTGTAGCGAGCGTCGCTACAAATGCGCCTGACAAAATTTGCTATTTCTGCTCCGCTACGCAGCGTAGCAGAGAGCTACGAGGCGTAGCAGAGAGCTACGAAGCGTAGCAAAGTGATCTAGCAAGCGTAACGAAACGACTAAATTGTCACTCTAATTGGATTTTATGAACATTTAAATGCAAATTTACACGAATTGAAATGTAAGTTGTGTCACAGCTCAGTTGGTAGCTTTGCCATCTACGCTGTAGGTTGTTAGTTCGATTCCACCCGATAAAGAACGGTTACCTCTGTGTATAATAATTACATTTGACGACCGATGTGGCGCGGCGAGCGAACGCCTGCGACGCAGGAGGTTGCGGGCTCGATTCTCGTCTTGGGATAAATGTTTGTACGATCTGCAAATATTTATTTAGGTGTTCTGGGTACTGTCTATGCATAACAAAAAATATATCTATGTATGTAATGTATTGTATTAAGTTTATCAGTCATCTAGTACCCATAATACAAGCTCTACTTAGCTTAGAGCTTGATGATGCTGTGTCACATCCACACATCCACCGCGGACATGCCCTACGTGGCATTGCATTCGACTCTTGCATTGCTCTCTTTAAGGCTTGGTCACGAGGAACTGGCGCTTTGATTCACCTAGATTCAAGACGTTTTAAGATGATTCCTGCGGATATTACTAAATAAATACTTTTTGAATTTGACTCGAATTTGATTTGACTTGAAGCCCATCACTTTGAGACGTAAATCAACATTCCAAATTCTATGGTCTCATACATAGAATAAGAATAGTCCATATTCTTAGGTCTCATATACCCATCCTGTCAAATCGGAACACAGCAATGCAAGTATTAGACCACAGAGTACAGTTATATAAACAGAAACGTTAGACAGAAATAGTTTAATTCGCCAAATTTCCACTTATTTTATTTGATGAACTCCAGTTTAATTAGTTGGGTAATCGGTTTCATTAGTTCCGTTTCAACGTTCAACTTAATTACAAAACTGAAACTATGTTGTGTTTTAGTTGTTAGTGTTTCTTTTCTTCGACTATGGTGTAAAAAGGTAGTGAGAGGTGGCGATATGTTTATATTTAGCATTAGTAGAGTAGGGCATGCGTCTAACGTGCGTGACCTACGACGCAATGCTTTGTTATTCTCCTGCTAACCAACGGCCGATGTATTAGAACATAAACTCATCGTTTTTGGCGACGCATTTACGGTAGTAACGCTGATATATTTCACTAGTTAATGATTACCATTAAACGTCAGGTGGGCCGTCAATTGGGTATAAAAACACACTTAAAACAATTTTTTAATTTCATTTTAAATAAGTAATTAGTTATTCATAAAAATATATAGAAGCTTTATAGGATTTCTAAACATCTGAGTGTTTTTTTTCATCTTTTGACTAAAATTAATAAAAGTAGGTAAATATTATATGTTAGCTAGAATAATTAGTTACCTATGAAATGGAAATATATTTTATTTCCCGGGAGTATACCTAGTTTTGATATTCCTTACATCTTTATTATTATTAAGAGCCTGTAGTGTCTCACTTCAGGGCCTCCTTGTTTCTCTTTTACATGGGCCACTGTGGACCAGTGCCTAAAGGAAGGCATTTATTTCATACCTCTATCTTTGCCGCGGGTTGTCGTGAGGTTTTTTTCCATGTTTAACCGACAAATCTGTAGTGTATTTAGCCTATAGCGCATCCGATATGCGTAAGACATGGTCAGCCTAATCCTATTCAATTGAACTACACGTTGGAGGAAAATTTAATAAAATATAAAATTTAAATAGTTAATTTACGTACATCTTACAACTGTAAAGGAATATCTTGTGGTTTTTTTATACTAAAACTAATCATACTAAACATTCTTCCATACTATACTCACAGAACGCCCTCTCGATTTAAGTATACCTACTATACTCGATATGGGTAGAGATAAAAATAAGAATCCCTGAAATTTCTGAAGTTAACAGGAAGAAATAGCGCGCTCTTCTAATAATAAGCATAAACTTGTTAGAAAGAAGCCTTTTTAATAGAAAACTTGGATTAATAAAACAGAGTAGAGCAATCTGGATAAAAAAATTGCCTGTAAAATTTTCCGACGAAATTGAAAAGTAATTTTATCTCTGCGTCGGAAAAATAAGATCTAGACTTGCAAATTTTATAAGTGAAAATCAGGCTTTAAATTACATCGCCTAATAGAGAGAGCGTAATAATATTTGTTGGAATGTTATTTACCTGGAAGTTCTAGTCATTTTGCGATGTAGATTTTTTGCAATTCAGTTATTTTGCAATTTGTCTATTTGAGACTTGGACTTGAAAGGTACCATGTAGGATACTATGTAGGTACCTACTGATCTAAAGAACGGGGAAATGAAGTTTCATTATTTTTAGAGATCATACACGAGACCTTACGGCCAGAATCCACTGACTTTGTACGTCAATCAGTCGGTATTTTCGCCAAGGAATTGAAACTCTTTCCGATGAGACTCCAACTCCACCATCCTCACCGGTTTCACGTATAGCTGCTTGGTTCTCAGCCCGAGGGCACCTTTAGCTGTTGGTCCCGAATTCAGATCATGATGGAGATCTAAAAAACCTCATGTGTTTACCACTAGCTAATACGAACCACTTTAACCTTCTCCAACACATGACAATCATAAAAATATAAAAAAAACATATAAAATTTACATAATTAGCTAAAAATAAATTATTATTGACAACCTCTGGGGAAGATCTTGAGTGGAGATCAAGAACTGAGGGCCAGCACGTATAAATTTGCCGGCGGCATGTATCACTTAATTTTGCGGGTTTTTGTTACCTTCTAAACTGTTTTGAAGTTTGCTCCGAATAGAACTCCGTTTCCCCTGTCTACTTTATGAGGCGAGGGAACGCGGCGCCCTCCCGACGACACGCTATTCCATTCTGATTATGTTGACTTTTACTTTTATTACAGTGTCTTTCTATTTTCAGACTGTGAACTCGTGTTTCCACATACGTGACTACCTAGAGTAATTTGATGGTGTTGCTAGTCATGTTGTAAGTGATATTTTGAGCCATTTTATTCAATTATTTTCTCGCTTCTGCGCTGCGGAGAGCACGTTAAGCTATGATGGAGGCGTTAGAGCCGCTTAAAAACTGCTGGCCACTAGCCATGGTAATATTGCAGTACTTTGTATAGTAGCTATAGAAGTTTATATTTTTATACTACTTGCTACTGGAAGAAACAGATGGCCCACATGATTTCAAGTGGTTATCACTACCTAAAACCAAGTATTACCTCGTCGGTCAGGTTCGCTAGCAACTTGGCCTGCGATACACTGCTCTACGTTCATTAGCCTGAGGCATACAGGCGTTAAGTCTCATGTGCTTGTTATTTCACCGGCATCCACAACCTTCAAACCAAAATACAGCCAGCTGCTAGGCGGCAGAAATAGGTATGGTTATATAGCATTTTGTTGCTTTTTTTATGCTACTTTTGGTGGAACAAGCATTGACTCACCTGTTGTTGGAAACGCAATAAAACGCATTTTGTATTTGTTTATTATTAGTCGTCTGGGTCCCATACTACAAGTTATGCAAATGGTAACCATCACCTATAATAAAGCATTGCCTTGTAGGTTACGCACGTTAGATACGTGCCCTACGATGCACTACTCTGCGTCCATCAACCTGCGGCATAAAGGTTGAGCCTCATGTGCCCGTAATTGCACCGGCACCCACACCCTTCAAACCGGAACACAGCAATGCGAGCATCACTGCTCGATAACACGGCTTCGTGTCAATTGTTAACCAGTTGTTATAACTCTGTATTTGCTGTAATATTAACTCGGTGGTACCCAAATGAAATGCTTTATTTGTCTTTTAACTTCATGCAAAACAAAATGAACGTCCGAGTTGCAAACAGACGCAGAAAGTTCTAAACTACAATTGTTTTGAACGAACACAAAGGAAGTAGACGCCACGGAAAACACCCGGATAAAATGGACGCTCGCAGCCAGCCTGTGTGTAACTGCTACAAGACAACTCCATTTACATAGTAACTCATAATATATGAATAACAGTTTTATGTCCTGAGGGATAACCGTGAGCTCGGCAGTTAGTTAAATAGTTTTTTTTTTTTATCCGTACCGTGAGCCATTAAATAGCTCAGTCCAAACATGCCCAAACAGACCCGAATAAGCCCCAACAATGGATATGAGGGTATCATCGTACAAATCTGGAATCCGTTATTGAAAGTTCTTGTGACGAAATGATTACCTTCTAATAAAAAAAATCTAAAACAATGCAGTCTGTAAAGTACGCTAGCAACGGCAATTTCGGGGTCGCTTTTGACAGTTTGCAATCGTAGTATAAGAACTCGGGGTAAGGGCAGTGCTGCGCTACTATTACTCTTCGTTAGCGGATATTATAGGCCATATAAAAATACGGAGATAAGAAGACGAACCCGACTGGAAATGGGCAGGGCACATTGCAAAACCAGAAGACAGATGGGGCAGAAAAGCCCTAGAGTGAGACCAAGCTCTGGTCCCAAGAACGTGGGCAGACCTCACATGAGATGGACTGACGACCTGCTCAAAGTAGATTTTGTATTATTAAAAAGTTAGGCATCGAATGGGATTTGAACTGTACCGTACTATATTTTTTCGTCAAGCCTGTAGGTTCGAATGGCGTAGATGGCTAACGAATGTATCAAGGAGAAGTGCGTGGATACAAATCCCATTCAGTGCTCAGTGCAGCTTTGTGATAATATAAATTAGCAGTAGGTTTACTTCATCTTTTGAGGTAAGCGAAAAAGTAGTAACCCTATTGGTGATTGTTTCCTTGCTCGCAGCTTACCCTACAACTCTGAAAGCCATCCTATTATTACTTCTTTCATAAGCTTTTTGCAGCTTTAATATCACTGCGGCAAAACCCGGCCTTTTGTGATCGCCACTTGTGTTGGTGTCGCCCCTAATCGCGCGTTTATAGTTCAACGCTAAGACCACACATTACTTAATACTACTATGTTCTACGACGTAACAGCTAGTAAGCTACGTAGATCTACGACGTAGCTTTAGCTCTAGCACAGGAGTTATGTACTACCCACACGATTTATCCATTTTACTTACGAATAACTCGGGCGAAACGACCAAGTGTTATTTCTATGAAAATATGTTACGCCTACTAAGCGCCAACTTAAAGAAGAAGAGTAAAATGAAAACTGATTGGGTAGAAGTATGGAAAGTATCTAAGAATATGGACTATAAAGCAAGTATAAATGTAACAGTGTACGTTACGCAGTGCAATGCATTACACACTTTTTTTTAATTTTTGCACCTCTCGGATCAGGCTAAAGTCATAAAACCATACCGCCTCTATCAGTGTGCGCTAGCCCTTAAACTCACACACCAAGCCCCAGAAACATTACTCTCGGTACATTATCACGACCTCACGAAGGCGTAGTATACCTTACTTCAATTTATTTCAATATTATCTGCGTAATAAAAACCACAAATGCTCGTAAACGTCTTAACTGGTGTGTTCTTCCGTCACTACTAGAACCGTATCTTATTTAGCGTGGTATTATTTTGAAGTAAACGGTGCAGATTTTATGAAAAACCGATAGAAGTACAGTTGGCTGCACTAAGCTCGTGATTTTTAGGGGACCTACTCTTGACGTGGTCTTTCTACAACAAGTGCGCTAGCGAACAACGAAATAGAATTGCTTCAAAACGAATGAACACTGTCTAGGCTCTCAGGAAATCCATACAAATGTAGGCTGATTAGTATTATTAAGCTAGGATCAACTATTCCTTGCTCATATTGTTTTACGTATTTCTACTTTATTTAGCTTAGTAATCAACCAAAACCTTTCTGAAAATGAAGGTATTCATTATGTTAGTTGATTTATTAAGAAGGTTTAACATTGTCAGCCCCCGTCAAAGCCAAATCACAAGAAATACCTGCGTGTGGAATAGGTAATACAAATTATCCCAAAAGTCATGCATGGAGTGGAATTTGATACCCTTGAATATAAAATGTTTGCGGCACTATAAAAGCTAATAAATTAGGTACCCAGTATTCTAGATAATTTTAAGACCAACTATGGTCTATGACATTATGATCAGAATCGTTTGTCCTTGAACAATACCTATAATCATAATAATAATAATATAATGTTGGATAATCCATACCTACAGCATCATATAGCCCCAAGCTTAGCAGAGCTCGTGTTATGGGTACTAGATGACTGATAAACTTAATACAATACATTACATACATAGATATTTTTTATTATGCATAGAAAAGAAAATACACAGAACACCCGGAATAAATATTTGCAGATAGTACAAACATTCATCCCAAGGCGGGAATCGAACCCGGAATCTTTCCGGACATTCGCCTATAAGGAACCTCTATGCCTACCAGAGACAATATATTTTTAAAATAAAAAAGTAATAGAAAAATTAGAAAAGTTGGTAAAAGTAATAGATACCTATTACTTTTACTATCCATGGATAGTATGGTATGGAGGTTATCCACCACATTATGAAACTGTCATGGCAGTAATGGGCGTGGCAGTAGTACTTCCTCGCATGAGCACAAAGAGCCTACAAATAATGATTCAAGATTGTAATAATGATGAAATAGAATAACATAGGTAAGTTATTACTTGAGTTATAAGACAAATTGGGTTACTTTCAGGAATAACTATCATTAAATAAATAAATAAATAAATAATGCCGGACGATCCACACAGCATCATCTAGCCCCAAGCTAAGCAGAGCTTGTGTTATGGGTACTAGATGACTGATATACTTAATACAATATTATATTACATACATAGATATTTTTTATTATACATAGAAAATACCCAGAACACCCGGAATAAATATTTGCAGATCGTACAAACATTTATCCCAAGGCGGGAATCGAACCCGCAACCTCTGCGTCGCAGGCGGACATTCGCCCGCCGCGCCACATCGGTCGTCAAATTATTTTATCATTCTCTTTGGTACCAACGACAAAATAGGCACTTATCTAGATAAAAGGCATCGTTCAAAGCGATCGAGTCGTGGTCACAGAACGCTACAAATAAATTGATAAATATGCGAATACACACAACAAAGGAAATTTAACATTTATTATTCCGTTTGGTATTCCTGTGAAACAGAGACTGTAGACAATGTTACATTCTAATAGCGATATCGCTAGTAAAAAAAACAGGCCTTTGCAACTTTGTAGATGATGTTTACAGTGTCAGAGGCGCTTATTTTAAACGTGTCTGTATTTACGGGACGCTTTAGTGCCTGGGACAGGGTTTTAGATGAATAAGGCTTACCCAGAATCTACCGCAGCCCAGCATTGAAATAGATACACATATTGTAATTACGAACGCCAACAGAAAAAAAGAAATAGAGAATTACGTAAGAAATTATAGAAATTATCATTTCGTTTCATTCATGAAGCGTATGAGTCTTGTTTAGGCCCTTAGGTAATCTATCTAACTAGTAAAATAATCACTCTGAACTAATTGGTGCTTATAATATTGCATGACACGCCTTGTATGTAGGTACGTACGTATACGTACGTAATATTACACAAACTAGTTATACATAGTAACCCGTGTCTACTCTGCGTCAGACATTTATTACGTTAGATTGGCACCACACTGGAGCTCAATAATATTTATTATTATTTTGTGAAAAGGGTCATATACTGTGTCCCACACCATGCGACAAATACTGAGCCAGGGACCAAATTGACCCCACTACATTAAACTGTTCCTTTACCACCACTTATTTCAAGACAGGTAGGTAGGTTGTTTTTTTTATGTGACTTGCTGATGGAACAAGCAGATGGCCCACCTGATGTGAGGTGGTTACCATTACCTATAACAAAGCATTGCCTCGCAGGTTACGCTCGTTAACGTACTCTACGATGTACCTACTCTGCGTCCATCGACCTGAGGCATACAGGTGTTAAGCCTCGTGTGCCTGTAATGACACCGGCACTCACATCCTTCAAACCGGAACACAGCAAGCTGCTTGGCTACAGAAATAGGCATGGTAGTTGTTCTTCCCCGGACGAGCCCTTTCACAAAGAGCTCTAGCCTCTACTACTACCAAAGTGTAAACAAAGATACAAAAAAATAGCTTCATGACAGCCGTCACAGCTCAGTTCGTAATAGCTTTGCCTTAGAACAAACATTTGAGTGATGAACATTTGATTTCTACTCGTATCATTAGTTATGTATATTTTTTTTTAAACAATACGACGAACGAACGATTCCAACATCCAATGATTGGAAAATTTCTAAAATCGACGTAATGCTTACACAAGTGGGTCGGGTAACTAATACTAACAGGAAGGTAACACGATGCAGCGTCCTGTGACGTCACCGGCCATGACCCAACACTTCACCCCGCGGGGTGTGTAATAACATTCCCAAAATTGAAGTTTACTTTACCGACTCACCTGATACTTGTAGGTATTAGTAGGTAAGGTACCTATTACGTGTAGGTACACTCTGGTCAGTGTTGTAGGTAAGTTAAATCTATTTCTAACTTACAAAACGATATTACAGCATTACAATAAACTCTTAAATAGAAAAACAGCAAAATCTTGAACTTTTAACTAATAATTTTTCACAATCTCTACAAGACTGGTTTAGGAAATTGTTGGGAGCTGTCGAAGTTATACATGTCCCTATGACACACCTGGAAATCTTTCTTTTCTAAAATCTTGTATCTATTGTTTTCTAATCTATTGTTTTCAAAAATAGATAGTTATGTTACATAGGTAGGTACTATTGCCAGAGTCACGCCGAGTATAATAAGGTGTAACTATTAATTATCTAAAACTTCTAAATCTCTAAATCGGTATGAAGGGTGTGGGTGCCGGTGTAATTACAGGCACACACCAGTATGCCTCAGGTTGATGGACAGAGCAGTGTATTGTAGGGCACGTTCCGTGACCTACAAGGCAACGCTTTGTTATAAGCTATGGTAACCACTTAACATTAGGTGGGCCATATGCTGGTTCCATCAGCAAATTGTATAAAAAAAAAACTTGTCTGTGTTGTCTGTACCTATACCTCGTGCCTGAAGATCGTGATGACCAGATATCCTTATTATGATGGAGTGGACGGCTCATCTCCAGCATTAAGTGGACACGTTTAGTATACACGGTTCATGTGTAAATTTAACTAGCAACATCAGTTCTCCTAACGCCCATCATGTGTTTCCATCTAATTATATTACGCGTATTCTGTTGGAATTTTCCCCACGTTATCATAAAACTGGCCTCTAGCCTATTTAAGCTGGTCAAAATCTCCTAGGTTAATTAAAACTTTTACAGATTCTGAGCCATGCTGATTTCTAAGACTTCGTTTAAGCAATTAAAAAGTTTTTTACAAGAACTCTTAGGACCGCAATAACATTGGTAGGTACCTATAGGTACCTCATTAAAGGTAGGTAGGTAGGTTCAGTATTCTACCCTACTTGGTGAACAGACTGATTTCCGCAATTAGGCCGCGTTGAACCTTTCTTGCGTGACCTTTTTTGGTTGGTGGTTGCTAGTTGAGCCACCGGATGTCCTCCAAGAAGGCTAACATCTCGCTTATGCTGGCGCAGGACTCCTTATGTGACTCTACCGAATGTCAACCACATCTATTAACATGCTTCTATTTTTTAGCATAGTTGATGCTCTTGTTGATTATCAGCACGTATACTAAAATATTTGGGGAATTAACGGTTGTTTGATACTTAACGGGGCTTTTTAAATAATATAACCTTGCAGTACACCTAGTAGATGCTGAATGTAAATAAAACTAGACAAACAACAAATACAAATACCTTTCCATTTCCCCCGGACCTTGGTTTGCATCACGCATCCGGAAAAATCGGTAGGTAACTAAGTACCTACCTACAAAGTCTCTCGTGAATATAGGTCAAGGGTGGCGCATTACAAACTTACTTGTATTCTGTGGCTACTGCCACAGACTCAATGATTACGTAGTTGGTATTGCCACAGATTGCTAACCTGTGGTAGAGGTTCCACTTTTGAAATTTTGCGCCCCTTCGAAGCTTTAGTGACTTGGGTAGAATTATAACAAATTTTCGCTATTGTCATTCACTTACCTTATTTACAGGAAAACAAAGTTATCTCTGTGGGTTGTTGCATGAAAAGCTTGCCTACCTAGGTAGGTACCTATTTAAAGTCATTTTAATTTCAAGAAGATTTATTTAATAACGCGGTCGCCCGCGGACTGAAGTCAATTGGAATATACAAAAGTTACACAATCACTTCTATACTAGTACAGGTTGCAATAGGACATCCAAATAGGTTGGTTTGTGATACAAACTTGTATGCCATTATCATCATCCTGAGAAGTCCACTACTGAACGTTTTCAGGAATGGAAGTACCTACTCAGTATAATTATATCGCCCAGATGATTTCCTCCAGGTGAAACTAAGTCTACTATACTGCACCTAACTTTATACCTACATGCTACTTATAGTTTATAAGGGATGGCATATGCCTATGTTTCCAGGAAAAATGGTTATGATCCTTTTCCCTTCATCAAACAACTACTGTCATCTCCATGTTTATTAGTTTTTATAGTGCTTACCTGCATTAAAGGTCACAAATATTAAATATTATCCCAGAAATGTTTTACGGAATTATATAAAATCTCTACAATGTTGTTGATCCATCTTGGCTCGAGTATGTTAGGTCCACATGCCCATGAATGGTCATTTTAGTAATTTGTGCTTTTACATGAAAACAAGTTATTCCAAGCCCTCCCTTTTCTTCCATTCAGTTTTGAGCAGCGCCATTTTTCTCTTCTTATATTCAGCTTTTTTATATTTATTTCCTTCAATCCTTTTTTTCTGTGCCGCCACACTATTTTCTTTATTCTCAATTTCATCTAACTTTGCTACAAGTTGTTCTCGGGCTATTTTGCGGTTTTCATCTTGACTTCTACTCAGATGGCACTTTACCACTATTCCTGAAATATTTTACATATTTATAAGTATTTTTTGGATAATTCCTGTTAAATAAGATATGATTTTTTTATATGTGCTCTAAGAAAGTAATTAAATCGAAATTCAATTTAATAAGAATGGTGTTCAGTAAAATGTATAGTAAAGTAAATATATTTACCAGTAGGTATATGAGTAAGAACAACACAATTTGAATTTTTATTAACAGCTGAGCCACCTGGTCCGCTTCCTCTTATAAATTGTTCCGATAAGTCTAGCTCACTGATTTTAGGAACTTTTGAGTGGTCTATTGTGTGTTTAAGAGCTACACCTATATTTTGTAAGAATGTGAAAGGCTTGAATTTCACAATATTCATTGTTATCATGGTTGGAACTACACCACAGACCCACGACGCAGCAAAACTTCACCTTTCTGAAAGTCAAAGAAAGGTTAGGTGCCTACCAAATTGAATTTGTCAAATTAAGACTGAATTGTGTTACTTCTTAATGGGATACTTGAGTATGTACCTATTTAGAAAGCTAAAATAACTGCAGAGAATACTTTCGCACTAAAAAAGTCTTAAATAAGTACCTGATAGGCAAATGTGATATCCTCGCTTTTTATAAGTGATTTGTTATTTCTAAATTCAGTCACGACTCTTCGTCTGAAGTAGTCAGGGTCGGTAAGAGTTAACCTCCGTGAGTACAGCATCAAGTCTTTGTATAAACGTAGGATCTGAGGACGCGCAACCTCCATATTATCTAATACATAAGAAGAAAATAATTGATAACAATTTTGTATCAATAAACATAATAATGCACAGAATACTTTGATATTATGACAGTACAAATTTCAGTCTAGATAATCTGTGCTTATGTGAGTAACGGCAGTAGAGGTGTAACTAATATATTCATAATAGGTACAGGTAATAGGTACAAGCCATGTATATTAATATTAGGATATGCGAATATAAAGTAATAGGTTACCAGGTATTAGTCAAATATTAGGGACGCGTAATAGCGAGGTCGCTAGTCTATTACTGTTCTGTTTGCCAAAATGCCGACCGCCGTCATCTTACTCACTCGCTCGCCGACGAGTGAGTGAGAACGCTAGACTTACCTAAACCGACCCGAGGCGGGCGAGTGAGCGAGATGAATATTATATTGTATGAATAGTATCTGGCCGCTTGCTTGTCGAGTTATGCACGTAATGTGTGTATTGTAATTGTAAAGACATAGTTATACACGTCGGGCTTCGTATGAAAGCTACATGAGATGGGAACAAAGTAGGCATGGAAATGATTGCTACATTTAAATCATTTTCATTGAGTGAAATTAAAAAAAAAAATAGCGTTCATTTCACCTGCGATTTTTCACTGGCAATGATTTTTCGTGCATAGAATTATCCAACGCCACACGTTCCTTATCCTACTAGAAATAAGGTATGAATTATAATAAAAATCTCTGACGCTCCTTTTATGAAATGGAAGTTGGAACCGAGACCGGATTCAGGATTCAGGAACCTAATATTTACATTAACACTATACCTAGTACAAGTACCTACCTACTCACTAAATAACAACACATCAAACTAAATAACTATCTAGATAATTACAATAAACGAAATAAAAAAAAATCGCTAACAATCGCTGATTTCGCAAGACGTCGCTCTCCAGCGCAAGCGCTCGGATGACTGACTGTGACCTGCGATGAAATAATTTTGTAAATAAACAAATGATTTTTAGATCTGCTACTTATTATTCCAAGAAAATTAATGCTTTACTACACTTGATTTAAAGTCTGTTTTTAAAATACTCTCGACGACTTACGACATTCTAGTTCAAAGTTCGCCCATAATCGTACTAAAACGGAGCACGAGATGGCGCTGCGCTCTTCATAGCTTCTTTTTTTTTTGTGTCTGTCATTCGAACAATTTTGCCAATGTCAAGTGGGTTGAATAAAATACTTTTTAGTCGAGTCGTGGATTTGCTCCACACCAAACTAGACCACCAGAAATTAGAAGACCTTGGCAAGGTGTTCCTATTATAAAACGTAGACTATCCTAGAACTAGTTAGTACAATGGAAAAAAAAATGGAATAGACTATGGTTTATTTCTTAACCACAGACAAATTATTCCAATTAGTGTGAATAATGCGCCATCTAGTATAGAGTAGCGGCAAGATAGAAAAACCAGAGAGAAAAACTGATCGTTTTGTCTATGGTTTCATTCGAACCCGGCGTAAACGTCATTTTCGGGTTGCTGACACCTCACTGACAGTAGTACAGACATTTGTCTTGCCAGTTGTAAGTCATGTTGATGCGCCAGCCAAGTGTAAATAAGTAGCTGAGTGTGCGAAATTTGAAAAGCTTAGACTTAGTTTTCAATTGAATGTTTTTTGAGAAAGAAATGGCATCCGCGAGGATTTTGGCTTAAATCGTTGGAAGCGTTTCGTGAACCTATAAACGAAATAAACATAAAAGAAAAATAAAATGGATGTTTATTAATTTTATGTTAGTTACATAGACGATTGAGTGGTTACAAATAGATCCACTCACTGTCTTTAAACCTTATTATTGTTCTTATTTACATTAACACTATACCTAGTACAAGTACCTACTTACTCACTAAATAACAACACATCAAACTAAATAACTAAGTAGGTACCTAGATAATTACAATAAACGAAATGAAAATAAATCGCTAGCAATCGCTGAACTCACAAGACGTTGCCGCTCGCCAGCGCAGCGCTTGGATGACTGACTGTGATCTGCGACGACTGCGACGAGATGAAATAATGGAAAATCATTTTGAGCGATTTTGAGCTCTGCTACTTATTATTACAAGAAAATTAATACTTTAATATACTAAATTTAAGGTCTGTTTTTAAAATACTCTTACGTAATTCTATAGTCGAATTTTTAATTACACGAAGTCAACTGACGTTTACTGTGTTGCCAGTTTTTGATGAAATAAAAATAGTGTTGTGACAAAGTGAATGATTGAAAAAACTCCTGAATGAATGAAATAGCCTCGATTGTCTAGTGAATACTTAGTGTGCCGAAATGCCGATATCAGGTACGGGGTTCGAATTTTAGTCGTGTTTTGTACATACCAACGAGTTTTCGACGACTATGTTCCTATAGTATCTACCTATACTGAATACCGAGTGTCTTAAACATTAAGGAAAACATTGCGAGGAAACTTGTAAGACTGTCCTATTTTCAATACATCATGTAGTTGAAACTATAAATGTATCAAATATAACAATAATTATAGGTTGGTAATGAAAATAAAAATATCGTTTATTACATTTTCATCATTCATCTGATTGAACGAGAACTGAACGCATCACTATTACTATATGGCATGGCAACATTATTTTACAAAGTGACATTAGCTACTGTCAGTTGGCTATAGTTCAATCAAAGTTCGCCCATAATCGTACTAAAACGGAGCACGAGATGGCGCTGCGCTCTTCATAGCTTCTTTTTTTTTGTGGCATGTGTCTGTCATTCGGACAATTTTGTCAATGTCAAGTGGGTTGAATAAAATACTTTTAGTCGTGTCCGTCAGAACAGCAGGTACCTAGCTCCAATCGTGTTTTCGATATTGCAAGCATTTAGTCAATTTCTCGACAGTTCATATTTTCATAATACTAGAATTTGTCACCTCATATTTTGGGATATTTTCATATAAATACATTACCTGCTGTCTTGACGCTTCCTCAGCAGGTAACTCTCTTAATCACAGCGATCACTGCACCTTTTAATTGTGGATTTGCTCCACCCCATACTAGACCACCAGAAATTAGAAGACCTTGGCGATCATTACCTCGAGAGTTACTTGGTACCTTCCCAGTCCATCGATGGCGAAGTATAGGGAAATTAAAAAAAAAATAATAATAACAAAATTAGATATCCCACGTCATACCAAGATAGGCAGTACGTACACGCACGCACTATCTTGGTCAGCGAAAAGCCCGGAGGAGCCACCTATAAGCCAGGAAGGCACCCCCACGGCTGAGCCCCGCGACCCAGGGATCGTAATCTGCGAGTAGATGCTAGGGCGATGGGTTACACACCCGAGGCCCTTACCTGCAGTTCCCAAGAAGAAGAGAGCTGTAGATGACCGGATTTATTTATTGATTGTTTAGTCGAGTCTCCATATATATGTTCTGTGGTCGAGTTGAGTCGGTAAAAAAGTAAAGTCGGCTGTCATTGGTTTTGAAGAAAAAGATGGCGTTTTTCTTCAAAACCAAAAGGAAACATTTTCGTTCAAATCAGGATGCCACATAACTCACTTTCATTTCAACTGGTCATACTTGTGCTAAGACCTCAATTAATGATGGTTAAAATACTACCGAAATTACCCATCAGAACTTAAAATAACACTAGAAAAACAATAAAAATTAAAATACAATGTTGCTTCCAAAGATGACAGAAAACGAATCCCCCACACGTTCCTTATCTTACTAGAAATAAGGTATGAATTATAATAAAAAATCTCTGACGCTCCTTTTGAATTGGAAGTTAGAACAGAGACCAGATTCACGTGCTATCTAGGTAGGTACTTAGAATATAATATAGGCATAATCATGATAGAATTGCATTTATTTTCAAGCAATGAACTTTCCCTCATACTTTTACAGGCTTGGGACTGACAATGTAAAAACTTGATAACTTTTTTATTGATATAAAAAAAGGCTTTCGTGATAAGATTTGAGCGGTACCTATCTATTACGGTCAAAATGTAGGTAGGTACCTACTGTAAATATCTTTAGTAAAGATATTATTTACAATAAACGAAATGAAAATAAATCGATCGCTGACAACCGCTGATTTTGCAAGACGTCGCTCGCCAGCGCAGCGCTCGGATGACTGACTGTGAAGTGTGATCTACGATGAAATAATGAAAAATCGTTTCGTAAACAAACAAATGAATATGAGATCTGCTACTTTTTATTCCAAGAAAATTAATACTTTACTGCACTTAATTTAAGGTCTGTTTTTAAAATACTCTCTTACGATATTCTAGTTCAAAGTTCACCCATAATCGTACTAAAACGGAGCACGAGATGGCGCTGCCCTCTTCATGGGCACGTGCGGCTGCGACGAAACAGAAATATATAGTTTGTTCTTTCTATCACGCCCGCTCTGTCTAGCACGATTTGTCTTGTCACTCGCTCGCTCTCGCGTTCCGATTTCATTGAGTGCGACTTTTCGCAGACACTTTGAAGAGAAGTAGCTGGTGCGACGTATGAAACTGCATTTCATATTAAATTTCGCAAGCTACTTGTGAAATGATCCATGCCTAGAACAAAGTAAGTAAGCAATGAAAACCGTTTTTCAAATTTGGTCACTTGTTTCTGTCACACTGTGTAATGTGTATTCCCTAATCTAATACGAATATTAGTTTTAATATTTGTGGTGACCGAAGCTCACAGCGACTAAAAAGTACTCTGTGCAGCGATTCCATATTGTATTCAGATAGCACACGTGTGCAAGGCTGGAATGCAAACCACAGACTACTAGGATGCTAACGCATAATGCAACCAAAACTTACGAGTGCCTGTCTGCGTTTTCCTTAGTTGTGTTTTCAATGGCTGTGAAATCAAGTGGCCCTTGAGAAGAGGAGGAAGAATAATGGATGAAAACAGAACTTAGTAGGTAGGTAATAAGTAGGATTGTGTCGATCGTTCAATCACGAAGAACCGTATCAATCATGAACTGTTGTGATAATGAACCGGTTCATATGACCCGATCATTTGATAGCTTAGTAATATTCTGCAAAAGCGATTCTATGACGTTGTAATAAGGTATTTTTATTCCTGCTTACGTACTACCTACTTCATCGCACGTGACTGACTGTCTCACCTCTCACCTCAAGAACACTCGCAAGAGCGAGACGCAGCGGCGGCCGATCATTGCTGCTCGACGTCAATCAAATGTTCTGTGTTCGGTACACAGACATAATCTATCTACCGTGTCTGTGACACATAGACTGGATGATCTGTGCGTGTACGTGATCGGTCACAAGATCGGGTCTTTCCGTTGTTACTGATAGGATCATTCACGCGCGGTTCGTGATTGCAATCAAATGACCCGATCGATCATGATCGACACAATCCTAGTAATAAGTAGGTAGGTACCTAACTGGTAGACATAACTGTACCTACCTACTGAAGAAAGTTATCATCGCCCTCCACTATTCTGTGCCTTCACTCACTAATAAAAGTATCCGCCTTTCAGTCTATAAAAAAGTACTCTGTGTATCCGCCATAAAGTAACTTTTTGGTATCCGCCCGTTTTGTGTGTATTTAATTCACCTACCTACTTGCATAATTTGCCTAGTGTTACTTACATTGTTATGTTCTATGAGTCACAGTTATTTCTAAAGTAACTACGTAGGTTTCAATAAAACCTAAATAAAATGTTTCGTATGGACGCTAAGCAAGATCCAAGAATCCAAGATCCAAGGAATTATGGTGGAATTATTGACAGTATAAATACTGATGTTGTTAGAGAAGTCGAAAGAGAGTTACAGGACAGTCCGTACGACGTAATATCTCTCGTATTCCTCCTTTATGATGTACCCGATACGGCTTTGCAGCGACTTATTGTTTACCAACGAGTGGCCGGTGACGTTTCGGCTACTAATTTAAGCCTACTGCAAGAGTGGGCACAACGTGCAAAGTCAAAAAACACCTGGAAACATGAATTTCTGGAAGCTCTCTTAATCTGCCAACTGTATGGTATCGTCAAAAAACTAGGTTTTCACATACCTAGTGTAAAAAAACACTATCAACCAGACAACTTACATATCAACATGTATATTCATCCTATCAAAAAGGCTCTGTATAAAGTGTGTGAGAACACAGACTCAAACAACCTGGCCAGATTAAAAAGTACACTTCGTAATTACAATGTTGATACTATGGAGTTGGATAGTTGCGAACTGATATTTCTGAAGCTGATGTCTGAAAAATTTATCACAATGACTCAAATACAGTATGACAAAAAAGTATTGGGATGTGAATTCAAGGTAGACAAATTGGTGAAAATTCTTGAAAAGTTACCTGGACTTGAAAGCTTTGCAAAAGAGTTAAGACTTTTACAAAGTAGAATGGTCGATGTTCATTTACCAGAGATGCCTCAGGATGCTTGCACTCCTGCTCCTCCATCAGACATATCTAAACCGGAAGAGACTCCAATGACCCTTGAGGATTTTGATGAAGTTTTTGAAATGATGAATGAGCTTAAAATTGAAGATGAAAACCATTTAAAATCTGATACTAAAAGTATGGGCAAGGATAAATATGTAATCAAAAATACCCAGAATATTGGAGTTTGTCTTATAATCAATCAGGAAGACTTTTGCCTTTCTGAAAAAAGTATAGAGGATGATACACTTACAACAGTCCTAAGTAAAAGAAAAGGATCCACTGCTGACAAAACGGTGTTGGAAACAACTATGAGGTCACTGAACTTTGAAGTGGTAATAGGCGAGAACCTTTGCCACAATAGTATGATTGATTTTATAAAAGCTACATTAAGGAATAAGGTCAAAAGAACTGACAGCATTTTCATGTTATGCATATTGTCTCATGGTGTACGAGGACATGTTTATGCTGCTGACTGTGTCAAAATAAATGTAGAAGATATACAAAGAATCTTAGATTCAGATGAAGCATCCAAGTTGTGGGGCATACCAAAGGTTTTGATAATACAGGCATGCCAGATTGATGACACACCCCAGTCAACACTTGTGGCAGATTCACCCCATGACAAGAAAATTTACAATTATTTAAAAAAATCAGACTTTCTGATCTACTGGGCCACTGCACCACAACTTGAAGCATTTAGGAATGAGCAAAGTGGATCAATATTTATACAGCTGTTGTGTCTGGCCATTCAGAGGCGTGCGAAAAATGAACATTTGTTTGACATATTCACTTTAGTCAACAATGGTGTACATAAAATTTGCAGAGCTAAGAAATGTCAGCAGGTGCCTATATTTGAGTCCACTTTAAGGAAAAAGCTGTTTCTACAAATTCCTGAGTAACATTTGAAACATAATTTCTATACCTACAGTACCATCGTTATTACTGCATAATATACCTACTAATAATATATTATTTATTTAGTATGACTAATAAAGTAATGAAACATTTTGAATTAAGAAATATTTTCTATATTTATTTTTACATCTGTTTTAGTGAAGTCCATCACTGCTGCTTCCAGGTTTTTTCGTTCTTCATCTGTCTTTAGTTTTGACCACATAGTGTCTAAATAAGCTCGTTGATGTTTCTGTATGAATTGAAAACTGTTTTTAAGCGTAGCTCCAACATGTAAGGTATTGAGGCGAACATCTAATTTTCCTATTTTTGTGATAAAAGGCAAGGAACTTGTTACAAATTTATGTGGCCCATGTCTTGATCGTATGATGGCAATCCTGGTATTCTCGTTGCAGTATTTTGTTAGAAACCCTGATTTCACTGCTGCTACACCAAAGTCACCGTGCAATTGCTGAACTTTGAGTATCAAAGTGTCATGGAATATACTAGACTTCAAGGAAAGAGGTCTATTATCTGGCACCATTGGAGATACTATCTCAACAGTAATATACCTGGAAGATAAAACATTGGTAAGGAACTCTGTTATTTAAGTAGAGGATTAAAAATCCAAATAAAGTTAGTGTAAAGTTTACCTGTTCTTAAATCGAACCATACCGTAGCGTGAATTCACGACCCTTTGAGTATAAAACAATCACAATTCACAGAATACTTTTTTATAGACTGGAATAGAAACAATATCGTATAGGTACAAACAAAACAAGAAATATTATGTGTAGAGAAAAAGTACTCTGTGGTGTAGAGGTAGGGAAGGGGAATGTTAAGACAGAAGATAACACAGATGTTCGAGAGCTAATTTATATCTGTGGTCGTCTCCCCTCCCCATCAAAATGAATGAATGAGTGAGTATATATATTTTTTTATTCAATTGAACAAAGTAATTTTTATTAGTTGTGCATGCATGCACACATGCAACGCGCAGTATCATGGACGCACAGTATAGTTAGTAACCATAGTACGGACCATAGGTATGTTTGTCACTCTTTCACGCAGCACTTGATGGATTTTAATGTAATTTTACAATTATATAGCTCACACATCATAACATTATAGGCTATATCTATAAAGACGGCGGACGAAGTCGCGGGCAAAAGCTAGTTAGGCGTCATTATGTTTTGTATAACTATGGCGCTAAATTTAAATTAATATAGAGGTAGGTTAGGTACCTAAATCTTCAGTTTTGTGGAAGTGTGAAATAGCCGTAAAAAGTGTGATAACAAAGTACCTACATAATTCCATCAAAGTCAAAGACAAGACAACGCAAGTATAATAATAAAATATTATGGTTAGAGTTGTTATCACATCGTGCTATCTCGGAGCCAGGGTCACGGTTAGGTATCTACTATCATTATGTTTTATGGCTGGTTATTTATATTTAATGTGAACATCTTTACACGGAGTGTTTGGAGATGTAATTTACTGTGGTGTACCTAGGTAGATTGATAGGTATACCTACCTATTAATGTGAACTAACTGCAACTGGTTTCGAAAATAATTTATTTTAAGCCACATTGTTTACAGGAATAAAGAGATATGGCTGAAAAGGTGTTTTTTATCGGCGTTGATGTTGGTTCTAGTAGCGCAAGAGCTGCCCTTGTTGATGAAAAAGGACATGTTTTGAATGTGGCCGTTAAAGAATTACAAACATGGAATTCAAAAGTTGACTTCTATGAACAATCATCTAATAATATTTGGGCATGTTGCATTTCTGTCATAAAGGTAAGGAAAATAATAATTTTAAAATTCATAATAAACTCTATCGATATACAAGCGATATACCTACTTATCAAAATTTGCGCATCAACCCATAATTTATAATATTTTTAATGAAATCCTACTGTAAAAAGTATGTGTTTTGAGCAGTAAAAGTAGGTAATATACCAGAAACAAGTAAAGTATACAAAATGTTTTGGGCTTGTGTATTTATTTATCTGTGAGTACATAGTACTAGATGCGTTTAATTTAGGTGATAAGTAATTTATAAATGTTTGCAACCTGTATCTATAATGAACGTACTAAACCCACATTATTGATTATTTTAGGATGTAATCGTAAACGTGGATCCAATGTTAGTGAAAGGCATTGGATTTGATGCAACCTGTTCATTAGTGGCCTTGGATCAAAACAGTAATCCAATATCGGTCAATAGCTCAAACAACAATGAGCAGAATATCATTATGTGGATGGATCATAGAGCACATGCCGAAGCAGATTTGATAAATAAAACAGGCCATGAAATACTAAAATATGTAGGAGGTAAAGTTAGTTTAGAAATGGAAATGCCAAAACTGTTATGGTTGAAAACACATTTGCCACATAAATGGAAAAAGTACGGGTACTTTTTTGACTTGCCGGACTTTCTTACATGGAAGGCCACGGGATCTTACAGTAGATCTCTGTGTTCTCTTGTTTGTAAATGGAATTATGAATGCTCTATAGATGGAAAACAAGGATGGAATATTAATTTCTTGAATGAAATTGGACTTGCTGAGTTACAAGATGCCAATTTTGAAAAAATTGGCAATAAAGTTATGATGCCTGGGGAATGTTGTGGAGGATTGAGCAATGAAACGGCCTGTATTCTGGGCCTGATTCCAGGCTTGCCAGTGGCTACTTCCATAATTGATGCTCATGCTGGTGGCCTTGGAATGATAGGAACATTTGCCAGTGGTATCGATACCAATATGTCAACTCGCCTTGGACTTATCTGTGGCACTTCTACTTGTCATATGGCTGTAAACGAGAGAGCTGTGTCAGTTCAAGGTGTATGGGGCCCGTATTTCAGCGCAATGGTACCCAAGCTGTGGTTGAATGAAGCCGGTCAAAGTGCTTCTGGGATGTTGCTAGACTATATTATATCGAGTCACCCAGCTGGTATAGAATTATTGAAGACAAAAAATACTGGAGAGTAAGCTTCGAAAATAATATTTGCTAAGTTACCTACTCACAAACATTTTCAGTAATTTTTTTTAAAAGTATCATACTCAGAAACGTTGTGGTTTGTACTGTTTTTTGTATGATCCTTTTACAAATTAGTTAGCAGTAAGCCGTAAGTTTCTTGTTGGTTCTTCTAGGTTCTTAGTCGCGAGAAACTGGCGTTTAGATTCACTTAGATTCAAGATGATTCCTGCAGATATTACTAAATAATGGCTTTTCGACTTTGACATAAGTAATGTATGCACATAGTATTCTCATGTCGTTATTAATTTTCTGTTACAGTGTTCGAAGTCATTTAAGAAGTCTGTTAACAAATATGGCAAAAGTTCAAGGCCTTTTAGATATTGGATTCCTGACAAAGGATATCCATTTATGGCCTGATTTTCATGGTAATAGGTCGCCCTTAGCGGACCCCAGCATGAGGGGCATGATCACAGGGTTATCTATAAATAGCAGTGAAGAAAATTTGGCTCTGTTATATCTTGCTACGCTTCAAGCACTTTCGGTAAAATATTGTTACTCTATGATTGTATAAGCTCTACGCATTGTAAACCATTTATTTATTTATACATAAGTACTGCACTTTCGGTCCTACCATCCTACAATCTCGTTTTTATTTTATTTTCAGTATGGTACAAGGCATATCATAGATACGTTGATCCAAGCTGGCTACAAACCATTTAAATCCTTGCTAATATGCGGCGGAATCACTAAAGATCCTTTATTCGTGCAAACTCAAGCAGATGCGGTGGATTTACCAATTCTTAAACCTAATGAAAAAGACTCTGTATTAGTTGGGTCTGCTATACTTGGAGCATGCGCATCTCGACACTTCAGCAATATGCAAGAAGCTATTCAGATAATGGGTGGCTCAGCTGATGTCATAAGACCTAGTGCGTACCCTAAGGCATTTCATGATAAGAAATACAGGGTGTTTCAAAGAATGTTTCAGGATCAGCTAAAGTATAAATCTATAATGAACGAAAATGTGCAATAAGTTTTCAAATTAAGACAAATATGAAGAGGACTAGGCAGATGATGATGATGATGGTGATGAAGAGATGATCTCTAAATCATAAGGAAAGTGTTTAAATTTATATATAGACATATCTTATTTTATAATGTGGACAGGGTTTCTAAACTGATACAATATTAATGGGGAATTAAACATACGATATTTTAAATACCTACTATTTAATTATATTATTTGGATTATTTACCTACCTACACTTAATTTAGATACGTACTGTGTACTTAAATTTGGATACCTAGGTGGACTGAACTGCGACAGCATCATTACTTTTAACAATTCACCTAATAGGTACATACCTAACTATCTATATTAAAATTCCAAATTAAAAATACCAAAGCATTACAGATAAATGTCTTATTTGTAGAGTAAACGGTTGCTAACTTCGAATGTTGCTACAGAATACAACAATTACGAAAGTATTAGAAACGAATTACGAAGTGAAACATAAACAGTGGCTAAGAAAAGTTTATTACGAAAGGTGGAATGTCTTGTTTGTTCCTTGATAAAATTAGGAATTTTGTTATAAATAGTTGCATATCGAGTGTACGGCTTGTTAACAAATGATTTTACATGGGCAAGACATTCTACAAATGTATACGGCATACGTCTTGCTTGTAGACATCACAAAACTTTATAGTCTGTATCTTTTTTTTTTTGGATGGCCGAGTTGTTTAAAAAGTTTAGACGCATAGAGCGCCATCTTTTTCATTCGTTCGTTCACTTCATTCGTTCTTGAAACATTTTCCTCCAGCCAGCCAGCCGCACGCAGCTTCGTGAAAACATTTTTGTGAGAGGAAGCAAGGGCGTTGCAGGAATACGAAATACATTAGACAGGAAAATGTTATGTTTTCTAGGTAAAATTTACATTCAAACTGAAATTGAGGCTATAAATTAAAACATACCATCAACACTAACTAGCAGGTGAGCCAGGTATGTTTAGCCGACTTAGCCGAAAAGTAGTCTCGGCCTACTCAAATCTACCTAACTTCCTCCTTTTCATTTTGTATGGGTAACCTCAATCAATAACGTCGATGCTTTTTCGTAAAGACATTTTGTAAATAGCATTTCTAGCGTATTCCTATGTAGCGTCGGTTTGTTTTAGGTCAGAATGTCTAAACGTACAACTGAGGATAGCGGAAATGGCACCAGCCAGCCGCCCATCAAGAAAGTTCACTTTGAACCCCACCTAATAGGTCCAGTTTCCACCTTAGAGGAAATGGATATAAAAGTCCTGCAATTCCAGAACAAGAAACTTGCTCAGGTTTGTCTAACGCCACTCAATCGCACCATATTGTTATCTACCTGGAGAGGATGTATAAAACAAACCTATTCTATTACATGTCACAATCAGCTGTTTATCTGCATTGAATCAATTCAATGTCATTTTTGTGTTGTTGCAATCATATTTTAATGTCCTCGTTTTCTGTGCTCTTGACCCCCTTATAAATGGTATAACCTATTTACTAGGTCACAGATGCTCAGGTAATTGTAGGTATAACTACTACATAAGGCAAGATGCAAAACTTGTTCTTTATTTACCTACTTACTATGGACTGTATAAATAATGTTGTTCTAGTTCAAAAGTATGTGTATAATAAATATTTTAACCATCTTTTATTCATCTGTGGGACACAGGGGCCTGTATTTTTGTTATGGGTATGAATCAATGCAAAAGTATATCAGCAGCAGAGTGATATTTTACAATCCTAACATTGTCTAAATCTTATGTTACATATGTAAATTCTTCAAGCCTAGGATAATCAATATAGCATATTTGCTATATTGATTATATAGAAAAATATATCACCAAATATACCGAATGTCCAGACATACCCATTTTGGTCTGGGAATTAGGTTACTTGTTTTATTTTATACACTTAAAAACTTTAGCTGCTGTACATAAGTCCCAAATTTATATCTGCTATCCTGTTTTAGAGAATAGAGCAACGTCACAGATGTGAGGCTGAGCTCCGAGCGAGGATAGAACAATTAGAAAAGCGTCAGACACAAGATGACGCAGTTTTGTGTGTGGTCAATCGCTACTGGAACTTACTGAATGAAGATATCAGGGTTCTACTGCAACGATTTGATGCAGAGACTGCTGATGAGTCTGAAAACAAAAGTAAGTTTCAATTTACATCATTTAGTACATACTTTCAAATAAGGTAAACCAAAATTTTTAAGGAGATAATGGTGAGAACTGAAAATAATCAATCACATTTGGTTACACTTTGTAATTTAGAAATAAAGTGTTATTTGGTCTTCAAAGTTTTAAAAAGGTGTGAATTCTGATGTTGCTGGACGTTGTTGGATAGTTTTAAATTTTAACCATTTGGCTAGTTCTTGACATAATAGTTATCTATACTAATATTATAAAGAGGTAAAGTTTGTGAGGTTTTAGGGGTAATCTCTGGGTCTATGTCCAACTATGTGGTGACTATGTCAAGTACTGATTGGACATAGTCATG
The DNA here is from genome assembly GCA_947095575.1 of Electrophaes corylata. NCBI lineage: Eukaryota > Metazoa > Arthropoda > Insecta > Lepidoptera > Geometridae > Electrophaes > Electrophaes corylata. The sequence goes on from OX352702.1 coordinate 3,514,330, forward strand.
CTTTGATGACAGGGTAAAATACCCTAATGCCGTAATGTGACGGGCATTACAGCCATAGTTTCCTGTTGAGTCTTACGTGCTTGACTTATTTATTTTTTGATTCTCCATAACAGATGAAAATGAAGCCACAACATCATTTCTCATGCAATTGTCTACGTGGGACAAAGAGGAGCTAGACGCCCAGCTCGCAAACCGTGTTCAAGTGAGCAAACGAGCAGTTGCAAAGGTTCTGCAAGCATTTGACAGGCTTCAGCAAAGGAACGACAAGATATGGCGCGCCATAAAAGGGGAAGGAGAAGGTATGACAATATTTTATTTTGACACTACACAAATAACACAGACGAATGCACATGGTGCACTGAAGTGTATTCTATAAACGAAAATCAGTACCTACCCTTGGTACTATATAATAAGACCAAACATTTCACTATATAGATAGATAGAAAATAGAAAACACTTTATTGTACACCACATTACGATAAACACTACAAAACTAATACACATTTATAGAAAAAAAATCATTAAGTGGAATACAATACGGTCTTATCGCTACTGCAAGGTGAAAGGTGATTTTGTGGTAAAACTAATTTTAATTTTGTTATTGCAGAAGGTGCACCAGCTCCGTCTCTAGACGAAGTGATGCGCGCCACGAACGAAGAGGTCACCATCGAGAACCGGCGGCTCCAAGGTCTCTGTACGCGTCTTCACGAGTCCCACCATGAAATGACACTACGAGTCGCGCATTTACAAGACGCTGTCAACAGTCGCGACACTGAGAACGCAGAGCTAAAGAACCAGATCGACGATCTGCAGTATGAGTTATTGAAGGTAGTATTCATCAACAATCCTGCTTTATCTTGCTACGAACCAAGGTTGTTAATAATCAGGCTAATATCAGCATCACCATTGATTCATGCTGATCTAATGCTTATGTTCGTGACGCTACTTGACTTCAAAAGCCGGAGGTCTACGTGTGAAATTTTTGTTTGACTTAGTTTTGTCTCATTTTGACCAAACAATGTCATAGATTGATAATGGATGATCCTTGCAGTCCCGATAATTTGTCATTTGTAGGTAAACTCTATAGTAAGTCTAATAATGTAGTAGTCGACTGTTTTTTAAAAGTATACTTAAAATTAGTATCAGCATTTGTTGATGTCTATTAGCCACACACACAACGTCATTTAGCCGCAAACTAAGCATAGCTTATACTAGTGGAACCAGATGGCTGATAGAATACTTATATACATTTTTTTTTGTAAATACACAAATGCTTATCCTCGGTTTCAACCATTTTGTATGGCTAATGTCATTTTCTCGACAGGTCCGCTCGCGCAATGACAAACTAGAAAACCATCTAGCGGAAGCAATAGAGAAGCTGAAAAGTCTGCACCAATCTGGGGCCACAGCCGTCGTGGCCGGCCCCGTCGCCTCGACCGCCCAGGCCGCTGGTGGCGCTATCGCGGCCGCTAAGCTAGAAGACATCGCCTCAGAACTTGAGGAACAGAGAGAGCTAGCCAATAATAGACTGGCTGAGCTGGACCGTTTGCATCGACAGCACAGAGACACGCTGAAGGAAGTCGAGAAGCTGAAAATGGATGTGAGTATAGCTGTTATAATTTTGAACAATCTGGTGACTGGTGGAGGGTTTTTTATGGATTTAATTAATGGACTTAGCAGTTAACTCTGCCTAATGTGGCACTTGTAAGTGGAACATCAGCTTGTTTCAAAGAAAAAGTTTTTTAAACACTTATGGAATATTTTTGGTTATTTTTTATAACATTATCTTCCCTAAACTAAACATAGCTTATACTATGGGAACCAAATGACTGATAGATACAATATAAATATGTATAAGCATAACTGCTTAATGATCATCCCAACTAATCTATGCTATAGCTGTTATTATGGCTTGCACTGCTTTCATCATCAATTTATTCCAGTTTCTGCTAATGTAGGTCTCTCTCAGGGTGTTTTTTATTATGCTCTCACTGCTTTAGTGTATCCTATTTACCATATAATTATATGAATTACCATTATTTACCGGCTGGGCAAGCTATCTGAATCTGATTTAGATGGATATTAACATCTTAAAGCTAGTTCAAGCATAAAAAACAAGCAAGAATTTAACAATTTTGTCACCATTTAATTTGCTTATTATTTATTTGCTCATTTTTTAAACTATGAAAAATAAAAAAAAAAACAAAAAAATAATCAAAAATCCAACACTGTGTGATATAGACACATCAGCCATAGCTGCTCGTCTATAAATAAATAAATAAATAATAAATAAATTATGTTTGTTTCAGATCCGACAGCTGCCTGAATCTGTGATAGTGGAAACAACGGAGTACAAATGTCTACAGAGTCAGTTCTCAGTACTATATAACGAGTCTATGCAGATGAAAACGGCGTTGGACGAAACCCGCCTTCAACTGCAAAACGCTAAGAACCTCCACATGAGACAAATTGAGATGATGGAGGTAAAAAGGTTACTTAATTAAGACGAATTGACCGAGCTATTGGCTGGCCTTACAGCTCTGCTACAGTTAGTAGAAGCTTTGCCTTCTGTGTTGTAGGCTGAGGGTTCAATCTCCATTGAGGAAAAACATTTGTGATGAACATAGACGTTTGGTCTCTGTCTGTGTGTTATATTGTATTCTATGTATTAAAACAATGTATAAAAGTATTCTATCAGTCATCTGGTTTGTATAGTACAGCTAGTACAAGCTATGCTTGATAGATAGATGATTTTGTGTAAAACTATCCACAATTTTTTTTCATTTTTAATACATATTAGAAAATAGTTTAAAACAGCGAAAGATAGTGAAGGCCATATTGTTCAAGTTTAGTGTATTTTCATACAATACATGATTGATCAAGAGAATAACATTATCGTTTTGAAGCAAAAACTACTTTACTAGTAGTCAAATTCAATAAGTATTTATTCAATAATATCCAGGGATCGTCTTGTATTGTCTTAAAGCTAGGTGAATCTAGGCGCAGTAAGACCTTATAGTCCTTTTAGACTTGACGTAATTTTACATGAATAAATATTGCTACCCACTATACTTTACTTCCCAGAGTGAAGAACTATCTCGACAAAAGGCACTCCGCGCTGAAATGATACAACTTGAGGACGTCCTCGGCCAACTCAGAAAGGAATACGAAATGCTACGCATAGAGTTTGAACAGAACCTGGCTGCCAACGAGCAAACCGGACCCATCAACAGGGAAATGAGACATCTTATCACATCGCTACAAAACCACAACCAACAACTGAAAGGCGAGGTGCATAGGTATAAAAGAAAATACAAAGACACAAGCCAGGAACTGAATAAGGTATGTTTTTTACAACTAGAACCATCATGCTTACATATTTCTTTTCTTTTTGTCGACAGTGGCGCACAGGTAAGGTGCTCGGTAAGTGGTAATTGTTCACTATTGCATCTGCAACACTTGAGGGACAAAATTGATACCATGTAGAAATCATTTAGAACCAAGAACTATTTCCAAATTTTTTCATAGTTATTTTTATGTTCACCTACATATGAGAGCGTATTGGACTGTCTACAGTATTTTACTACAAAATCTAGACGTTACAATAGGAACAGAATTGGCAATAGATTTATTGAATCTCGAATCAGGCTCAAACTCTAGACCCTAATCCCTGGATCGAACTCGAGTGTAGTCTTGAGTATTCTGCCCTAGAATGCTTTTAGCAGCAATATTTTGCAGTATCTATTCTGTGCCCAAGGTGTTGCAAAACTCTTATCTCGAAGGTACCCACGGGCTGATTGGCGTGCACAAATCGCAGGTACGCGGTAACGCCTATTCTCCATACTAGGTCGTTTAAACGTACACCCATCACAAAAGTTGTGTACGGATTGATGTGGGGATCTTAAAACCAACCTTATGTCTAGGCTCGTAAGGAACTAGAGGAGGCGACCGCGCGTGCCGGGGGGCCCGTTGTTCCCGGGGCTGAGGCTACGGACGAGAAACCACTGGCTATCAAGAAGGAAGAGCCAGATCCTGAGGTTTGTGGTAGTATTTCATTTGTTCTGTCTTGGTCATTTAAGGTCAGTGACCAGGTTAGAACGTGGGTTTGGTATTCTGCTTGCATAAATAAGCATAACACTTTTTATAAATGTTCAAAAATAATATTAAAACTACCATTATCACCACATTCGCTTTCTTTTTAATTTTATTGAATGAATAAACAGTCTAACTTTCTAAACTAACAAAGCTAATTCTAATTTCTTTACAACACTCCTATTTTTACTATAGCGAATATTATTACTTACCAAATTCTTTCAAAAGAAAGAAAATGTTTTTAAAAGTATAAGCCGTTTATTACTTTGGATAGGCGTTTACGTTGCCCCTATTATGTTTATTGTTTTTATTGATTGTGCTGATTGCGTGTAATTTCCAGGGCGGCGTCGAAGGCGAACAAACAGCAGGTTGTGCCGCGGCTGCAAAGGAACACGCACGAGCCAAAATACAGGAGCAAGATCAGATTATCAAGGACCTCAAACAACAAATAAAGTAAGTTATAGAAAAAGTAAGAAAAAAGAAATAGCATCACGACTTTTATCCCGAAGCTCGGTAGATATCCCTTCAGATCTCTTAGTACCAAGTACCTACTCGAGATTCTTCTAGTCTAGGTTGTCTAAGGGGGGTAGTCAGAGGTACGTCCAGGTATTACATTTAGTACGTACCTAGATTTTCCAATATTTGCTATTCGGTTGACAGATTGCAAGCCCATCGCATAAAAATCCATTGGTGCACGACCGGATTCGAACCCACGACTTTAAAATTAGAAGGTGGGGCCACTAGACTACCACTGCTCTTAAGTGAATTATGACTTAGTTAAAATAGTCTTTATTCTGTATACACACACAGATCACATTGAATTTTACAATATAATTTAACACCAATGTTGTTTTGTTGGGAGTATTACGTTGTTTTCAGTTCGTAGTTTATTAATACGTTTTATGAATATTCGCAGAAAGGCTGTGAATGAGCAAAAGGAGCTGAAACTTTTACTGGACATGTACAAAGGAGTTAGCAAGGAACAACGCGACAAGGTTCAACTGATGGCTGCTGAGAGAAAAGTTCGCCTAGAACTAGAGGATCATCGACAGAAGGCCAAAATGGCGCAGGTACAATTAATATGCTGAAACTAGCGAAACGTAGTAGTTAACGTTAGTAGTAGTAGAGTTCGTTGTGAAGGGCTCGTCGGGGGCAGTACTACCACCATGCCTATTTCTGACGCCAAGAATGTATGTCAATATTTATTACTATACACAGAAAGAGTACAAATACCCAAAACACCCGGAATAAATATTTGCATATCGTACAAACATTTATCCCAAGGTGGGAATCAAACCCGCAACCTCCTGCGTCGCAGGCGGACATTTGGCTGCCGCGCCATCGATATATTTTATATTATTTTATACGACATCGGTCGTCGATAGTGTGATACTTCACACACACTTTATTTTCCAGGAGAGTAAACGAGAGCGTCGGTTAGTGGACGAGGATGCGCTTCGTAAGATCAAGCAGTTAGAAGAGCAGAAGTACGAGCTTCAGAAGCAGTTGTCGTGTGTGAGACCCAACGCTGACCCGCTGCACGGCTTCTCGCGACCCTTCGCCGGATCACAGGTACTACACCCATGGTTACCACTCGCACATTCCCACCTCAGCAAGTGAGGGAAGCGAGCCATGATTTTCTTATTTATTACTTTATTATTACTTTGTAAAAGGATCATAATAAAAACGGTAGGAACCAAGCCGTAAGTTTCTTGCCGGTTCTTCTAGGCTTGGTCGCGAGGAACTGGCGCTTAGATTCACCTAGATTTAAGACGTTTCAAGATGAACCCTGCGGATATTACTGAATAAATGATTTTTTACTTTGACTTTGACTGATTTCATCTTGGACGAATCCTCATTAGGTTACTCATACTCATTAGGTTCGTCCAAACGATCTATAGTTGTTTTGTATTTGTAATAAATTTATTTTCTTACTAATGCTTTGGGGTGATTACTCCACTGTTTGACATTTTTTTTTGTCTCGTTGCTTAAAACAAATAGCCCACCCGATGTTAAGTTACCATTACCTATTACAAAGCATTGCCTCGCAGGTCACGCTCATTATGTATGTCCAAAGTTAAGCATAATATGGCATTGGCTTGTAACTATATTTCAATATAGTTAACCGAGCGAGCGAAGCGTCTCAGTTTCGTGATTGACGCTGACACGCTGAGATCAGCCGTTTTACAAGTAGTCAACCAGACAAAACCATTTTAAATATTATGTGTTACCAACCTATTGTAGATGACTGCAATTTCTCAGTCTGTACATGTTATCCTGGACGTTGGCAATATTGTTCCAGCGGTGAACTAAAATATGCTCTCTGCTTCTATATAAGGAAGAAGAGGCCCTCCTCAATGAGATGGAAGTCACGGGACAGGCGTTTGAAGATATGCAAGAGCAGAACTCACGGCTGATCCAACAGCTGAGGGAAAAGGACGATGCCAATTTCAAACTGATGTCGGAGAGGATAAAGGCTAATTCTCTACACAAACTGTTGAGGGAGGAGAAACAGCTGTTACAGGAGCAGGTGAGATTTATGAACCCTTTACGATGATTTAGGCATACAACAATAGCCTTTATCTAAAATGTTTATAGTTATTTTTTTTTTTAACTTTTGCGATGGGAGCCCCTATTGCACACTTATATTACTCTGGTATTTATCACGTGCTACCTTTTTTATTTATTTTCCCGATGTTGCAATAATCGTGGTCGCGGGCAGACTGGAGCATTGAACTTGAGATCTACCGGCGATGAGAAATGGTGGTAGTTTGAATAACTACCCTCACTTGATCTTCTGTATCCATATTGTCTGTGTTCACTGCGACACTGATGAAACATCGCGACGCACACACTTATCAATGACGGGATTCTACGATGATCAAAGTCTGGATACGTCTTCACGACTTGAAATTTGGATATTTCTTAATTTCAATCCCCTTTGAATCATCCTAGAGTAGTACCTTTCATAATATTCTTATCACTGTCGCTTTCATACATAGAAACAAAACCAAAACCTTAGTATGCCTCCCACCTAAGTAAATAATGTAACACATTAGGATTCTGTTGTATTTATGTAACTACCATAATTTTCTACTATTATGTATGTACTAGAGGCCGCTCGCAGCTTCGCCCGCGTGGCAGTTTTTCCCGTTCCCGTATTTTTTTCGGGATAAAAAGTAGCCTATATGTTATGCTAGGTTACAATATATATTTATACCAAATTTCATCCATATCGGTCCACTGGTTAGAGCGTGAAAGAGTAACAAACATCCATCCATCCATCCATACTTACAAACTTTCGCGTTTATAATATTAGTAGGATTACGTATTGTATGCGATATGATTTATATTGTACATTTTACATTTATATTTTTACAATATAATTTCATATTGTATGAGTACCTATCGAGTTAATGCCAAGAAAAAGATATCGCAAAAGACGTATCGGCTTCTTTAACTAATGGGCTGCTAGCTAAAGTGGCCGATACGTCTGTTGCCATCTCTTTCTTTAGCGGGGGATACAAGTAAGACCAATAATGTTTATTTGCAGGTGCTAACGCGCGACCAACAGATCGAATCAATGGGCGCGGTGGCGCGGCGGTTAGAAGAAAAGGAGAGATTACTGCAAGCAACGCTCTCTGCCGTCGAGAAAGAGTTGCTTTTGCGGCAGCAAGCCATGGAGATGCACAAGCGGAAAGCTATCGAGTCTGCCCAATCTGCCGCCGATCTCAAATTACATCTCGGTAATATTGATGATGTCAAAGTCAAAGTCAAAAATCATTTATTCAGTAATATCCGCAGGGATCATCTTGAAATGTCCTCTGCGACGTCGACGGCGAATCTTACTACGAAGTTTCATGTTGTATGACTCGCAACCCATATACAGCGTGTAATAAGACTACTTTCGAAAACTAAAATTGTGCATTCAGACCATGATTCTGATTAAAAAAAAATTTGAAAAACTACTTTTAAATTATTTTTATTAATTTTTTAAATAAAAATTTTTTTTAATAAACATACGTACCTAATTATCTTATTTAAAAACGCGTAAAAACGACAAAACTAAAAACATCAAACTAAATGAAACACGTAACAAAAAGGTCATCTGCTCGGTGCGATACCCTCGGGGACGTGGGGCAGCAAGGCGCTGTATGGAATACATCGTAAGTTGATAAATAACGTTGAAACTTCAGCAAGAAAATCGTATTTCTCTTATTTTACTGTTAGCCAAGTGGTATTCTGAGACCGTCCTTTATTATACCCGGTATATTGATCTAAATGACTTATAACGCGTTTTGTAAATTTCAGAGAAATACCACGCGCAAATGAAAGAAGCGCAACAAGTGGTCGCGGAAAAAACGAGCGCGCTAGAAGCGGAAGCTTACAAGACAAAACGATTACATGTAAGTAATTTTTACCATGCATACCTGCACATACAATGCACATACAATGCACATACAATAAAATCCCTCCGTCACCTCGTGTCGATTTCGTCAGCAATGACTAAGGGAACGCAATCAGTAACATCTACCGAGCACTTTGCACCAATACTACGGTCACCAATCCGCCTACCCAGTGGCTATAGAACCGACAATCGCCGAAAATACAGGTTCCTCGAATGGCAACCTCGAACTGGAAGACTCATAGGAAACCACTCCCATCGATGGACCAATGACGTTATAAGCGGGAAGTCAGTGAATGAAGAATACTCAAAATCTTTACTCAGTAATGGACTTGTTCAAACTAACATAAGCATTCCTATGAAGTGGGTTTCGCGTTTGGCAGGTGGATCGTCGACCTCATTATTAATGTTAAGTACTCAGGAGACTGCTATCCATTCTCGTGTGCGTTCTTAATGTCGCTTATGGGCACGAGATGGCAGAATCTATTGTATCCTCGTCATCACGTCGGGGTCACCAATGTGCCTCCACAATGGTGACCCCATTGGTGACAAGGTTAGAAAGTATGTCCTCCAAAGTAAAGCTCTTCCACCGAGCGACCTAGCGGCCTCCTAGGACCCCGAGCCGAAGGTAGCTCGGTGTAAGATCTTCAAATCAAAGTTCCAAAAGGGAGTAAAAAATAAAAGGGTTTATTGTAAATTTGTGATTGCAGGAAGAGCTAGCGATATTGAGACGCAAGGCTGAGAGGATGAAGAAGATGGAGCAAGCCGGTAGCAGTATGGACGAGGTCCTGCTCGAAGAGATCAGAGAATACAAAGAAACCCTCACATGTCCTTCATGCAAGGTAAATACTGCAACTATCTGTATGACTTAGCTTTTGTTTTATTTGTAGAGAAAATAATGGGACAAGCAGACGGGTAAAATTTTTTCTTTTTACAATCAAACAGATGGCCCATATGATGTTTAGTGGTTACCGTCACCTATAACAAAACCTTGCAGGTCAAGTTCGTTAGAAACGTGCCGAGCGTTCATCAACTCAAGGCATACAAGTTTTAAGCCTCGCGTGCCTGTAATTTCACAGGCATCCATAGTCTTCAAACTGGAACACAGCAATGCTGCTTGACGGTAGAAAGGCATGGTGGTAGTACTTCTCCGGTCGAGCCCTTCACTAAGAGTTCTACTACTATTACTACTACTACTACAAAGCTTATTAGGAATATAGTAGTGAAATAAATTGGTACAATCCTGTGGTGCACTCACAATTGTGATGATGGAAATTTTAAACCAACCAAGTTTGTGACTGACCAATGTGACTGAGCATAAAGCAGAAGTTCTAGGAATTTAATAAAATAATAACATAACTTAATTTCAAATAACATTTGGAAATATTTTTCTGGTTCTTATTCATAAATACCTAAGATTCTATTATAATATATTTTAAAATGAACCACGTAAAGAAAACAATTAACTACTTTGCGGTTGCTTTCTTTTTTTGGTGTAGAGTGTAAAATGTGTGGGTCTAATAAGCTAGATATATAAGTTCTCCATGTACCACATTTCAAGCAAATAAATTTCATTTCATTTCAAAGTATTCTCGTAATTCAACTCTGGTTTAGCGGGAAGTTTCATTCGTCTGGAGGTTAAATTTGTACGAAAATAGCACTGTACGAAATAACTTGATCGTTTTTCTTTTTTTTAGGTGAAACGCAAAGACGCTGTCCTCACAAAGTGCTTCCACGTATTCTGCTGGGATTGCCTACGCACTCGCTATGAGACGCGACAACGCAAATGTCCGAAATGTAACGCCGCATTCGGCGCTAACGACTACCACCGCCTTTACCTCTCCACCTAAATGTCTTGTGACCTTTATTTCTGTGTTACTAAGACCGAATATCGCTGGTCGCTGGCAACGAGCGGGTATGTCTATAGAATCTATAGTATAGTCAAGTATAAACTTGAATTGTACATAGTAGTGCCGAAGAAGTGGCAAAGTATAAGTGTATTTATTTGATTATTCAAACAAAATCGCTAATACTACAATCAACATCAAGATGATGAGTGAAGAGAAGAATATAACAATTTAGTTTCTTCAATTCAATTAGACTTAGCAGATGTATCAACTGCTTAGGAAGTCTGCAGTGAAGCAAGCAGACTACCCCACCTAATGGTAAACGGTTACCGTCGCCTAGGCATTGATGCGTTGCCTGTCCTAAAGGATTCTATATTTACTAGAAGCAGTTCATCTTTATTATGTTTTGATATTGATTGTACTTTATGCAAAGGCCTCGGGTTTGTGTTGCCAGTGCGACATACATAATACTTAGATGTATTTCGAATCATTCTTGAATTGTATATATTGTTTAGTTTATATTACCCTTGTGTGAAACATGGGTGATTATGAAAGTTATCGAGATTAGATTCAATCGCTGGCGACAACCAGGAGAATGGAAAACGGCGCGTCGGATGTGACGGCTGGAGTTAGGCAATCGGCCTTAGGATAATATTGTTTTACAGTAAATTTTCTTTTTCTTATGCTGAGGTCGCTATCGGGGCACACGTCTCTCTTCCTACCTTGAGCCGTAGGTACAGTCAGCGGTACTAAGTAAACGGGTCTTTGCATCTATTGTAGAAGATTTATACAGCGTCAAAGACAACTTTTTTCATTGTACCTCTATTTTCAGGACACTAGTGTCTGGGAAATTATACAATTTGTAACTTTCAAAATAGTGTCATAGTGTTTGAATCAATAGTGAATTTATCAACTGATTTCATGATTTTCTATGATTTATTTTAATGTGATTTTGAAGGTTAAGAATTGTGTATGTTGTGTGTACATTCTTGTGCAATTGACTGTACAATCAAGGACAAAATCTGTAGTAAAAGTTTATGGTTGTTGAGAACTCTAATCCACTAGCTAATGTGGCCGATAACTCTGTTGCTGTCTTTTTCTATTGATATGGAAGTGACGCAATGTTTTAAAGTAACGCTATAAAATGTCGGAATATGAATTAGAACTGTGTACTTTCTTACAGCAAGATCTTATTTTATTTTTTCTATTTGCTGGCTTTCCATATAAAATGTTACACAACCACTATTATATACAGATAGTATTGGCACAGATTGTAATTTTTTATTAGAAAAAAGACTGAAAAAAGGTGCACCTGATGTTGAGCGGTTTTTCTGCCTATAACAATTACACACAGCATGAGGTAATTTCGTTAAATTCCTTACAAATTACATGAAGTCTGGGTTCAATCGTGTTTGTCAACTGTCTGCAAATTTTTACTTGAGTTTCTTAACTTAGTGTAGATTTATCTTCAAACATCTAAACTAAGTGGCCGTTAACGTCTCCGACGGCCGAATACTCAAACACAGCTTAAATTTAATCACATTTCAAGTGACGAATTTTTGATAGACTAATTGCAAACTGTCAAAAAATCGCGACTTAAGGCGTGATTAAATTTAAGTTGCATTTGATGATTTGATGATCTTTATCTTTATCTTTATCTTTATCTTTGAGTATTTCGACATTAAATTGTGTGGCAGACAGTCCGCTAATATGACCACAGCATTATCAATATGTAACATAGTTATTATTTATGTAACTTTTACTGAGCAACTGTAGTTATTGTTGCAATAAAACAGTTTTGGACATTAATTATAATTGTGAAACTAATCGAATTATGGCAACACTGTAAATTTTATTTTTAGTGTTATCTGCTGAAAGGTGTAGTATGTACTGCATTTGAATACGCGCGTCTTAAGTAGAAAAAATACCGAATGAAAAAGAATTCACTCGGTATTTTTTCTAGTACATACACTGGAAATGCACCAATTTGATGGTTTTAAGACCTGCGTTTTCAACAGCAATATATTATACAGCTAAGCCGATATTGTTGTCTTTTTAAACAGTTTAACAAAAGGTTAAATTGTTTTTTGATGTGACAGTAGACTTAGCAATCGCAAGTATTTTCTAAATTCATTTGGCCGTTGCTGAAGTTCATATTACTTCAGAAATTCGGAAATGTTTAACATTCATTCCTTTATTGTAAAGCCGTAGTTGTCTATGTAAATAAATTAGCAACGCTTTACACATTAGTTACGTATGAATTTAAATGCATTTTGCAGACATGTACATTGGATACTTGAATTGTATTGTATAGTTAATACGAGTAAACTGGGTAGTATCATGAAATCGAACAAGTGTACACTCAACCTGTATTTATTTATAAGGAATAGAAAACTCAGGTTATAATTGAGATGGTATGATAGGTTTTGTAGAATATATTATCTACTATAGCTAGGGAAATGTAATTTGATGGCCCGCTCTGACTGATATATTTATATATTTAGGTTAAATTTATCATTGGCTTGGTAATCTTGGCGCATACCTCATATTGGTGATTAGTTAAAATTTAATGGGTTTTGTTGAAGGGTCACATTGTTTCTATGGATGGCGCTATGTGCCAATCATATGGTAGGGAAAATGCGTCACATTGTTATTCACAATAAAGGAATGACTATTTTGCGTGTACCAAACCATGACCGTAGTAGAATCTGTAATTCCCTTTACAAAACCTTTGCTGGCTGAGTGGTCTGGTAGAAATTACAAATATAAGATTTTATGTTATCCCAAAAGTTATGCACCGAGGACCCAACCTGTAGATGGAGCCACGGTCGCTGAAGTACTATTTTATCATGCCGCTAAGAGTTTTTCGTCAAGTGGGTTAGAGTCTGATGGCGCATATGGTTGGTGTATCTCATGTTAAAGATACTAAAGACTATAAAACTAATAAGGTTACAATATTTTCTTTTTATGCGTTTTTGTTACGGTCATGAATTGGTAACATCACTGGAGTCAAATCTTAAGGGTCAGCACACAAAATGAAATGTGATTTCCACTGATTAATAATAAACTGTTATGTTTTAAATTTAAATTCAGCAAGACAAACTTTCGTAGTAGTAGTAGTACTACCTTTACAAGTGTTTGCACTACTTGATTGAATCCGATATTTATTATTCAGTGTAAAAGAATCCGTAGTTTACTTAACGTTGACTCTAACGGAAGTTATTAAGATAGATTGTATGTGAAAATAAAGTATGAATTAAGTGTGATATATTTGTGCACTAGTAGACAGACAGTATAGACTAGAGTTTTGTATGTGACGCCACATTGGCTAAAGCCACTCTCACATTATCAGAGAACATCCTAGGAGAAAATTAACTGACACACAAAAGGTTCTTCAAGCCCACAATCTGTTTTTTTTAGTTATGCGAACTCATGAGTCCGATTTTGTATTTTAAGACTGTTCTGAGCAAGCTTATCGTGTCTCCATACAATAATCACTCGCATACACCGACTAAGATGGTTTTAATGTGTGGTTTATGGGGTCATAATATAAAAATAACCTCTTATTACTTTTTCATTATAACTAGACTACCAAACTGTAATAGCAGGCGACTGTAATAAGCCGCGCAAAAAATTATTAATGGTTTTGTCTACGTCTGACTGAATTCGGATAATATGCCGGCGTAGCAGCATACATGCGTGTCTTAAGCGTAACACAGAGGATGGGTGCGTGTTGAGTCTTAGGCCGCAAACTTAAGCGTATCTTGCATCACGCAGGAGAATTTGTGCGGATGCAATATGCGATGAAACTAAATTCAAATTATAAAAACTGTCGATTGGTCTATTTAGTGCACGAATGTATGAAGAATACATGTTATAAGGACTTTGATTTACCTGTGAGCGTTTGTTGGCAAAGGAGAAGAAATCGAGCAATCTGCTATTTGAAATCATTTAAACAAATCATTCAGGGAAAAACAATTTGAAATGTGTATCGTGTAAAACATGCCTTGCGTTTTGTTATTTAATTGTTTAACCACAATACCCAGAATAAATGCTCTGTTAAGTAGCAGATTGTCGACAGTTGAAGTACTGAGACAGTATTTGAATTACGTTTATTGTATACCACGGGACACTCGTAAAAGATTAGGTACCTATATAAAATATATAATACTGTTTCTACAAAGCAAAAACATTTGTTGATTTACTGGGCATATTTAAAATAAGTAACGCAATATTTTTCTACTGTTCTTGTTAATATACTAATTATTTAAGTATTAGGTAGTACGATTGGATAGTTTCTAATATAATTATGTGCAACAGTAAGTTAAAATGTATAAAAATATGATATAACACAATAGTTTCACCCAATTTCACAAATTGGCAAAATCGAAAAATCTCTGGGAATATTGTATTGTCAAAAGTGTATCTCATAAAGTTAGGTAAGTAGTAAAACATTGAGATTCAATTTAATGACAACTTCGACAGCTCAAAGTCGTCTACCGCCTATGGCCAAGGGATCAAATCATCACGAACAATTGGCCCTGTATTACGCAACTCATGACAGGTCACTGAAGGTTAAAATAAGGAATCACTCTGTCAAACATGACTATTTATGCTAATAAAGTGGTGTTAATAATTGCCTTAGAGCAGTCCGTTAAGTTACGTAATAAGAGGCGAATCATTTCACGGTCATTGCCGAAGGTCTAGAGTTGCCCAAAAGTTGTATACCTCGTCTACTTTAGCTACTATTTGGGCGTCTGCTCCGAAAAACGATTAACGTAGTTGCGTATTGTCGTGAATTACACTGCGGTGTAATTAGGAAACTTTGATGGTAGCCTAAAACGATAATACGAAACTTCGCTTATCGTTTGCCGGAGTAGATAGACCATGAGTTGTTAACGTCAAACAACGTTGTTCCTTTCTGTGGATAAGTTGATTTACCACAAAAGGCAAACCCGATAGATAAATGATAATAAACTGATGTATTTTTGTTACAATATCTAGAACATTCATGGTAAAACTAATAAATGTAAACTATCCTCGAGTTAAGTTTTTAAGCATTCTAATAATGCTAAGACTGTAAAATAATCACCAAATTTGATTCACATCACGGTCTGGTGGCAATGAGCTCTTATATCGATGTTATGTAATATGTACAGTAAATCTTGAATCTAACAAAATAAATCAGAAATTGTATAGATAGAAAATTGTATCTGGCTACAACATTACTTGAAGTATGCAAAATAAACGTCGTCATAAAATATTTTTTCTTTCTTTCATTATTATATCTACAATCAATAGGGAACTATCTACTAGACTCAAGTACATCTACCGTACATCGCCCTATCTGTACAAGCTCTAGCAACTAGAGCACAGAATACTTAACTAGAGTAATATACGTACGTCAAAATGAGGCAATCGTGCACATATAGTACCTACATACAAAATGGAGTTAGGACAGTTGCTTTCCATCCTACGTGTTTCCGCTTGGTCTATGGATCCGCGTGTACTGTGACTCTTGAAATCGATACACGAAGTTTTGTCTTGTCGTTTTGAGTTATACTGCGTGGCATTTGAGGTAGCAAAAACTTAATTGTAAATTGGGATAGGTACAGAAGCCCGATCGAAAATAGTCTACTACATTTAGTTTTAAAAATATTCGCCCTATTCAATCGTGCGCTAGTGGAGTTTACAAAAGTACCAAATAACAAAACTCCAATCCATAACACGACGGTTGGATTGGAATTGTGGGTTGAGGGTGGTAGGTCGGCGTTTGAGAGTCCGATGTGCTGCAAGCGATTTGCGCGCGAGTGTATCTCATGCACCGAAATGTGCGTTGCATGTGTTTTATGCATGGGCATATATTAACTTCTAGTATATAGCAATCGCGAGATGATAAACTTATGCTACTTTGTTTTCGCGGTCCGGGGGACAACACCACTAGCAGAATCTCCTTGTCTTCCCTCTAATGAAGACACCGGGGCAGCCCAATTCTAGGAAACTTAAAATAGTAATGTAAAACAACAGTGCCGGTTCTCAATATTTTTATTTATATATAATATTTACATCACATAATTCGACATTAATAAATTCCATGAAGACATGTTCGTATATATTTTTTTCTGACTGGACTTTTATAATTACAATGATCGTAAAAGTTTTAACTTTAGCACCTGAAACCTAAAGCAAGATAACTGGATGGATGAACTGTGTATTACATACAATAAAAAGGTAAGTATATTCATTAAAGGAATTTCAATATTTATATAAATAAATAAATAAGTTGTTGATTTTGTTATGTCAAAAAACAGTTGCATAAATTATAGTCAAATAATTTTCAACAATATTTTGGAATATGTTACGATTTTTTTACGTAAATCTTCAGTCTCATTTTGTAACAATTTTGCCTAGCTTGCAACTGTATAATAGATTGATTGATCTTTACATGATTTTAACAACATCAAGGATTAATTACCATCCTTAGAGAGCTTTAAGTTAGGTTAGATTTTTCAAATTTAGCATCATCAGATGTTATTTGACTAGATCATAACATTGCTTTGATATTATATTTTCAATATTTATATACGACTTTATAGTTGTGATGTAAATGAAGTAAAATCTAAACACATGCCAGCGACTAAACTTAAGTTGAAATTAGCAATAATGGCACTTAATTATATCTCAAATTATGTCATTGTATGACGCCAAATGTAGCGGTAATCCGCTACATTACGCGTGATTCCTAAACATACTTAACTCAATGTTATGTGACCATAAAAGAAAAAAAAAACAGTTTAAAGTGAAGTATTTTGTTAAATGCGTTTAGGAATGAAGAAAGTTAATCTTACTCTAGAAAATTGCTTACGTTTACGCCCTAGAATTATGCAAAGTACGAAATTAATCTTTCCATACAGGATGTACCTTTCCTATGTAATTCCACACAATTTGAGATCCATCGCACATTTCAGTTCATAATAATAACATCCTGAAAAGCGTTTATAAGTAACGCTACAAACATTTGAAGGAAATATATTCATTGAAAAGTTTTATCAACATAACTGTTACTAAGACATTTGCACCTGTAGATGATTTCAGGGCAACTATTCACTTATACCCCTATTTTCGGGATGTCGTGTTTGGGACAGAATTTTATAAGGAGTAGGCTTGTCCAGCACCTATACCATCCTCACAGCTTAGTTGGCAATATCGTTTTCAAGTTTACACATAATCTATACCAATTATAAGAATCTTTGTCCTGACTGACTGACTGACATATAGACAACGCACAGCCTAAACTGGTCGCAGAGATTTGAAATTTTCAAGGTCTTGGTGCGTAGAGGTGTACTAAGAAAGGAATTCACAAAATTCAGCCCCTGAAGGTCGAAGTTTGTATGAAAATTAACGCGGACGAAGTCGCGTGTTTCGCTAGTATTTCTATAGTCTTCTTTCCGTCACAGACGCACCGGACGGACCACAACACAAGCTCAAAACTAATTATGCTAACTTTGTGTGACACTATAGGCGCCGTGTCTATACAACTAACTGTTATCTATTCAACATCATTAGCCTTGCTCGTATAGTCAGCTGCACTAGAACGTAAACAATTTGTAACTTTCATAACGGTATTACAACAAAACAATGATCTCTTACCCCTCAAAAACCAAAAAGTCATGAAATTAGTCGATGACCTAACTTATTTTTTTAAAATTGTCGTGCAAATTTTTTTAGCACCGCTGTGAAACCATTTTGAAAGTTATAAGTTGCATACACTCTAATGCAGCTGACTGTACACGACGAAATGTTTAACAATTTTTCTAAAGAAAATATTCAGACTATTGTATACTAGGTACCATTTTAAAAGCAACATTACATCAAATATGCCTCGCGTCATCTCTCTCTAGACGTATATGCTTCAGGTTGATGGAAGCTGGACATTGCATCGTAGGGCACGTTCCTAACGGTGATGTTAACCACTTAACAACAGGTGGGCCATATAAAAGTTGCATAAAATCAAAAATCACAAGAGGGTCGTGGATTCAACTCTCATTTCATCGGCCAAAAATAAACACTATCGCCATCTTTTACCAATTGATATTGACCAACAGAGACAAGACTAATTTAAGGCAATGTTTAAATTTGTAATGTTCCAAGTAATTTTATAATCAGTCTGTTTGAGAGTTGACTTGAACACAGTAGTTTAAAAGCATTAGGTCTTTGAAGTTGAATAGATTACACTGACGGCAAACTCTTGACTAATTAATCCAAATGTGGAGTCCAAAAGCGATCTTAATTTAAAGTAACATCTATTGTACAAATGGCGAGGCGCTTTTAATACTCATTGCCAAGTATCTTTCTAATTTCTTAACACACAACTATTCCAACTATCTCAATTCGTTTCTAGCTATCTCCCTAACCGTCAAAATCTTTGATCTTAAAATCTATTTTAAAATATTTAATTTCGACCTGCGATCCATTTAATTTGACCATTTAATATAAACATAACTAGATTATAACTAGACAAACATTTTCTTGTACAATATTAAGTCTCACAAAGTTGTATTTATGAGACTCTAAACCTACTTTCTATTGTGATGTCATTTCATTTTGACTTATCACATGGTGTTTTGTTAATTTGGTCACTCATTGTATCGTTGTTAGTAAATTAGCAAGAACCGACTCTGCACTGAGAAAAATGGATTTCGAGCCTAAGGTTAAAAAAGTCTTACACCGTTGAATTGTAATTACGCTGGGCGAGTTTGTAACGCTTACGTTAGTTTTTACCTTTCAAAGGGAATACGTCAAAATGATACCGTCTATTACACTTACACAGAACGACCGGAACAACTTTATAATGCGTTTCTGTTCGTTGTTACGTTTGGTCGGTTTTTTGCCTTCATACGAATAAAATCGTCGTAAGAACGGCACGGCTTTTCATTTTTCTCAGTGTGGCGACGAAGTTTTTAGGCTGCCACAATACCCGTCACAGCATCGACTTCTAGAGCCGGAACGAACCTGACGGGCAAGTTAACCCTTCGAAGCACTACTGGTCCTCTTAGGACCCCGTAGAACGTAGCTTAACTTATGCCCAGTTTCAATATCTATCTAACAAGCGTTAGTATAACTAAAAACCGTTGTCAGACATGATTTTTTTTCATTGTGTAATGTTTCAGTACCAGTTTACACTGACCAATGAGGTGAGGGCTTATCTGACAGGTTACAACCCGTAGTACTACTAACAGGCGCTCGTAGAATACTATCAACGTTAGTTAATCTGTTAAGAAATACCAAGTAAGCTACGAGCGCCTCAAATTCACGTGTCACGTTTCACTTTGCAGTATTTATCTGTGCATAAAGTATGGTCACGCACTCATTCCGTAAGTACATAATATTCATTATGTACGTATATAATATTCGTTATGTACGTACATAACATTCTTTATGCACGCACATGTAACTGTAACATGTAATCAATAATTCAAGGACTAACCCACATATTGCTTACACTATAGAGTTGGAGACTCATTTTACTTTCCTAAACTGATGCAACTTTACATTCGACTGAATTCCGTTTTAATCTAATTTGTAAGCACTAATATATTGCTGTCCCTTATAAAAACAAACCACAAATAGACAATTAGTTAAATTAGGTTAGTTTACGATGGTAAAAGTAAATTGACTTTTGCATCTATTGTAAATGATCAGTCAGGGGCAACTTTTTCACTCATGCCCCTATTTACGGGACGCTGTAGTGCCTGGGACAGGGTTTTTAGATGGAGTAGGCTTCACCACCATCCTCACAGCTTAGTCGGTCTTCACAGAAAAGACATGGTCAACACATGCGGAGCTGACTAAGGGTTTCCTCACGATGTTTTCTTTCATTAACTATATTAGTTACTATGCAACAACAAATGGTCATTCGTCTTGGAAATTATGGCGTATGTCCAGCGGTTGATTTCTTCTGATGATGAAACTTTTTG
The DNA here is from genome assembly GCA_947095575.1 of Electrophaes corylata. Classification (NCBI taxonomy): domain Eukaryota; kingdom Metazoa; phylum Arthropoda; class Insecta; order Lepidoptera; family Geometridae; genus Electrophaes; species Electrophaes corylata. The sequence goes on from OX352702.1 coordinate 3,534,651, forward strand.
GCAAGTTTTTTTATGCAGTGGTGTGCAAAGGCGGTGCAGTGATCTGTGTATGGAGCGGTGACGTCGGTGGAGGAGAAGCCAGTGCGAAGGCGAGCCGTTCTAGTCTCGCGTGAAGAGAAGCAAGCCGGGGCCATTGGAGCGGCATAGCACCGCTCAGCGCGCTCAGTGCTGCGTCCAGCGCTTCGTAGCGCTGCCGTCGTTCGCTTTCACTGCACGATGCTAGCTCCTGTGAAGAAAATATGGAATTGCAGCAGTCTGTGGACGGACCTTACAGCATAGTTAGTAACTTTCTAGTTGTGGGTTCGATTCCCACCGAGGACAAACATTTGTGTGATAAACATAGATGTTTGTTTTCTATTTGAGTGTTATATTGTTTGCCAAAAAAACACCGGGTATATGACATGCAGTCATATTCATATTTGTTGTTGAGGGCTCCACTAGCTAAAATTGCCGATACGTTTCTTGCCACCTCTTTTATTGATATGACCCTTTTACCTATGAAGTTTCATTGCAATTCCAAATTTTAAAGACATTGTCAATGAAAAAGCCTTTGATAAACGATACCCCTAGATATAGAGTTGCTGCAAAAATCCGTCTCGGTAAATAAGAGCTCACTCCTGATGATTAGCAACATTATTTACTAGTGACATGGTTGAACATAAAACTGTTTATAATTTTTTTTCTCAATTCGTTAGTAAACAAATGTAGCTGTCTTAGTATATATTCACGTGGACAGCTTTAAGCTATTTTTTTGTATGTGCCCCATCATCTAGGGGTATCATTGATCGAAGGCCCTTTTAAAAGCGTATTCTACTCACCTCCTCCAGGAACACTAAATCATCCTCTTCACCTTGTTCCAATTGTTTTTTGAGCGTCTTGAAATAGAGATATGTAATATTAACACATACCCTCAACAACATACACACAAAATAACTTAAAATATATGTACTGAGGTGAAGATCGGTTACTTTGACCATTCTACACTGCGGTTATATACATACAATATGGTTATACAGCTGTTTGCGTTTATAGGACGCGTCAAACTTTATGTAGTATTTATTGGTAGAGTAAAGTATACATAAATCAAGTAAAATATGTAAGGGCCAAGTAACTAATGGCAATATTACCGGGTTTCTATATTCTTGGTGACAGAAAGAACACAGTCAAATTTGTGAAAAGATTCATCATTGCTTTAAAGTTTGACGCGTCATTTACCTTGGTTTTTTATAATTATTTATTTTTAATCTAAATTTTATTATTTTCGTTTATATGCCGATTTTTTAAGACTTGTCAGTGATTATTTACAAGTTGTGCTTGCAAGGTCCCAATGCTATATATTGCATTGTGAAGCTGATGCTGAGTTTCAGTGTCATTATGTTCTGTAAGTTTGAAACTAAAAAATATACGGTAATATTATAATTTCTACTATTATCAAAATATATTGGTTTTATTGTAATTCTACCATGATAAAACATGCAAAATTGAATTTAGCAATATTAATAAAATTATCAAAACTATTTATATTAGGTATGCACATCAAATTTTGACATCCTACCGTTTATCCGCCCTTTTATCTACATACGTTTATATTACAAGCTTCAGTTAGAATTTATTATTATTATGTTAGAGTGACCAAGGCCCATTGGGCTGTGTAAATCGTCACTAGGTGAGAGTTTTTCTGCCAGGCAACAATGCGTTGCACTAATAAACGCTTGCAGAATATTGGAACCGGGCTTAAGACAAAAAATATAATCTTATTCTATATGCTCTTTGACTTTGAATTGTGGAAAACAGAAATAAAACCTTAAGTATAGGTTTAACTTACATTAAGTTGAATGACCCACCCTGATTCTGCTAACTTTTTTGGTGTTGCCATAATTAAAATATGTATATTTTATACTTATGAATAAGGTTTTTAAAAGAAAATAAACTTCAAGAACATAATGACCCCAGTGCGACTAAAAGCTGTAATGAACATGTAGTTATATTAACCTTGACGCTTTATTCTTGACTCGAGATCGCCAAGCAGGGCCTGAATGGTGTAATAACCTGTTTCATATTAAAACAGTTAACGGCACTAACAAAACTGCACTGAAGATATGAATTAGACTGAATACATAGGCATTCTCATTACTATCATCAGGATTTCTGAATTAGTATCTGACGACTAGCGAAACACACGCGACTTTGTTCGCATGAAGTAATTTTCATACAAACTTCAACCCCTTCTGTACCTGTTTAGGGAATTCTTTTTTAGTACATCTCTACGCACTAAGACGAATGTACTCTGAAAATGTAGTCTCTGCGACCAGTGGTTTAGGCTGTGCTTTGTCTATATGTCAGTCAGTCATTCAGTAAAGACAAATGAATTTTGGGTACATTCAGGGACAACACAATCATACAGTTGTTTAAATCTTATCTGTATATTTGTCAAGGTTGCCTGGAAGAAATCGCTTTCAGCGATAAAACCCATTGAACTTTCTTAACTTGGTCTGTTTTTAAAAAATACCATAGTGTACAATGAGTTGTTACAATATATCTGTCTAAGTACTCACTTCCACAGACTGTCGGTAGTGTTCCATCATGTTCTTGCTGGCATCAAGCTCGGCTAGCTTCTTCACCACCACGTCAGCCACATTCTTCTCCGTAACATCTATCTTATCTCTGGAAATAGCAGTACAATGGATGGTATATGATTCTACAGCAAATTTTGTGCAGCATGGAATACGCATATAGCTAGTTTAGTCTAGCTAAGTAAGATAATAAATGAAATATATTATCCTAAAAATTATTCCCTCGAGTGGGATTGGAACTACTTTCGCGATAATATAAAATCTTTGTGATTTCCTTAAGACCACGTAAGCGCTATAAAAGCTAACAAATTAAGTAAAAAAAAATTGGTGTATTTTTCACATAGCGTTATCTAGCCCCAAACGAAGCCAAGCCTGATATGCTAGTAATATCAATGTAGAATGTCTAGGACAAGAATATATTCGACATTTGAGGCGTAAGTGTATCGTTTTGAAATTTGAATTACATGCACATGAGACTTAACACCAGTATGCTTCAGGTTGGTAGACGAAGGGTAGTGCATCGTAGGGCGTACAATAAAGAGTCTATCTATGTATAACTATCTATCAGACGAAGTCGCGAGCGGGTGAGCTAGTCCTACTAATATTATTAATGCGAATGTTTGGATGGATAGATGGATGGATGGATGGATGTTTGTTCCTCTTTCACGCTCTAACCAGTGAACCGATTTGGATGAAATAAGGAATAAATATAGATTGTAATATGGAACAGGACATAGGCTACTTTTTATCCCGAAAAAATAACGGGAACGGGAAAAAACTGCCACGCGGGCGATGCTGCGAGTGACCTCTAGTACTAGATATAAGTATACAAGTGACGTGATAGTTACCTGAGCGCCTGTGCCAGTTGTATAGAAGCAGCGTCATCGCTCGCTACCGCGGCGGCGGCCGCCAGTCTCAGAGCAGCGAGGAGCTCTGACAGTCTCGCATCTAAAGCGGCCACGCGAGCGATCAGCGAGCCACGCTCGTCCTCCGCCTCTGAGCGCTGGCGATGAGCGATAGCGGCGGACAGATTGCGGAGGGACTCGCGCTCCGATGCTGACGCTGATTCCGGCTCTGAAATTACAAACATAGACAATTAACTCAACTTATTGATAGTATAATTATATTATAGATTATAGGAGTAGTTTGCATTAATAGTAGTTTGCACCTATAATTGAGGTGGCATTTATCTGGATTTAATTATGTAATGTTGTACCTAAAGATAATGTTGGTGTTCACTTTGTTGGTGTAACATAATAATAAATAAATAAATTAACTATTGGCCAGTAGCGGCTCGTTCCGGCTTCGCACGGGTTTTAGTAAGGATCCCTAATTTTTTTGAAAATATTAATATAGCCTCTTTGAAATTACAAAAAGACATAGACAATTAACTATTGGCTAGTAGCGACTCGTTCCGACTTCGCACGGGTTTAGTAAGGATCCCTAATTTTTTGAAAATATAATATAGCTTATGTCACCCGGGGATAGTGTAGCTTCCCAACGGTGAAATAATTTTTCAAATTGGTCCAGTAGTTTCGGAGCCTATTCAATGCAAACAAATTAACAATAAGTTATTCTTCTCTCTTTAGTTAATCTTATATAAATAATATTATCTATATAAGATTAACAAACAACAATAAAATTTTGTAAGTACATACATAAAAAACACATTATAAGCAAAATAATTTTTTTATTCTAAACTGACTGACTAATATTTAGACAACGCACACCCTAAACCAATGATATACCCTTCATATTCAGGGTATATTCATCTTGGTTCGTAGAGGTTTAATACGAAAGGAATTTTCGGAATTCAACCCCTATAGAAATGCAGCACGGGTTGAACTTTGTATGAAAATAGCTTCACGCGGACGAAGTCTCGCACGTTTCATTAGTTCTTTATAACTGTTAATAATTCTTATAAACTTGAACCTTCAGGTACCTTTATCAATATCAGGGCAGGAGTCCCGCTCTGGTGATAATTCGTCACCGCTCCAGGCGCCAGCGCCTTCAGCACCCGACCACCATTCTTCAGCATATTCTGAAATAAGCACATACATTACATTATTAACCCTACTAGAAAATCGGCGTAACCTCGAAATAGTTACACAGTTGTCTCTTTCGATCTTATTTGAAACTTCCTGGCAATGCAAAAGACAAAACACAGTGCAACTATATTAACGCTGAGTAACGTTAATACAGTAATGCCGGGTAAGTAATTAAGTACCAGCGTACCTCGCATCATGCACGGACCACCGCCTCCCAGAGGGAGTCGTAAGGCCGAAGGCAGACACACATTATAATAGGGGCCACCAATTAGTTTCGCTTGGGGTCTGTTTAAAGAATGACCATCGCGGTCTGCACAACATTTTATAGAAAAAAATATTTATTATGGAAATAACAAAGGTATTTTTTTACATATCAATGAGAAAAATGTTTTTTTTTTGTTGCGGACTATCTGCCTGAAGTTTGGAATAAAACTGGTGCAAGCTATTGACATTAAATTCGAGTAATGCGGGGGATAGATTTTTATTAAATTACGTATTCTTGTAGTGCAAGTTGCTGTGTTTTCGCGGTCCGCACAAAATAGGTCGGCGCATTATAATAAACGTTAAATAAAGGACAACCGCCCTAAAAGGCTAATAAGTAGCGGACTATAACGCACGGACAAACGCCCCCACAGGAATTCATAAAAACGGAGGTAGACCGTAATGCGCGGATCATAGCTCCCCGATAACCAAGTCTTACCAGGGTCATTAATAAAGCACGGTTCAGTCTCGGAGTCAAGTAGGTCAGCAGAGTTGTCATTGTCGTCAGACACACGCGAGCGATCGTCGTCGGCGACGTGTCCAGGGGTGGTAGGGGCAGTAGGGGCGGGAGCGGACCGTAATGCACGGACCACCGCCCCCAGAAGACCCGCTCTAGGTTCCTCTTCGGGGGATAAGGCCTCGCCGCTGTCGCTGCGGCTGAAACAATCATAATAAGTAAATACAGTGTGTTTCACCGACATAAAAAGTTGTAAGCTAAGAAACAGATCTCAGATTAGGTAGTTTTTTCTCTGTTCTCGCCTATACGCCGCATTTTTCAACCGATTTTCACGAAAATAGACACACAAGTTTCTAGATTTTTGATTGGGGGAAAATAAGAGAGAAAATTTTCCTGTATCGACGATCGATTTCACTAAAATTTGAGAGGCACATTAAGGACTTCATTCTACACACGATGTTGCGAAAAAAATATCAATAGGCGGGAGTAGAAGGGGAGAAGAGGTAAAGTTTTCTGTAGCTTTTTCGGAAAGTTTATACACCAGGTTCGACTTTCTTGGACCAAGTAAACGCGAGAAATCGATAAAACTTGTACTCCTACTTTACTCAACAGTATAGTATAGGTAAGCGTGGTCTACTGTTTTCACAGAATCTCTAGTTTATTGTGTCTACAATCTGTTAGCAGGTGCTAGTATACACGTGAAGTATTCTTCTGTGATTTAATGTTGTGTTACCTGTAAGGGTCGTTGTATGCCTCGTGCCGCCGCTGCTCTAATATCAGTACTGGTAGTGTTACCTGAATGCGTCGTTGTGGTAGACGGTGGGTTGCAGCGCGTCCTTGGGCAGGTGGTAGGCGCGCAGTAGCGCCCGCGTGAGGCGCGCGAGGCGGCGCTGCAGCGCGTCGAGCGCACGCGCCGCGCCCGCGCCGCCCCGCGCCCGCGCCGCCAGCGCCAGCCCCTCCTGCCGCCGCTGCTCGCACATCCGCACCAGCTGACGACACTCCGCACGTCTAACGAACAAACACTACACATTACACATCTACTTCATTGCTCGGTCATCGTGTCATTGTTCAGGGGTCACAACCAAGGTTTTCGAAACATGTGTCCAAGCATGGATGTATCGAAAAAAATATCATCACGACTTTTATCCTTAAGCACTGTAGATAGTCAAAGTCAAAAAGCATTTATTTAGTAATATCCGCAGGGATTATCTTGAAACGTCTTAAATCTAGGTGAATCTAAGCGCCAGTTCCTCGCGACCAAGCCTAGATCTCGTAGTACCAAGTACCTTCTCGAGACTCGAAGATGTCTAAGGGGTTTCCATGTAGTACAAAATTTGCTTAGTTTGGGGCTAGAAGAACTTCAATCGCGAAGGTTGTAGGTGTACTAACAAAAGAAATTCCTGAAATTTAGCCCCTATAGGACTGCTGCGGGGGCTGATGTTTGTATGAAATCAGTTTCGCGCGGACTAAGTCGCACGCGTTTCCACTAGTGACTAAAAAGAGAACCAGCTTCACTACTAAACCATAGGTACGCTAAATATCTTCTTAGATATGACGTTTAACATACCTAAAATAAATAAATACCTTTTGTCCAAGTCTGCATGGAGTCTCGTAGCCTCTGCTTCGGCGTCCCGCAGCGAGTGAGTAAGCGCGTTGGTCTCTGCAGCGAGAAAGTCTTGCATCTCAGCTGCTTCTCGTTCCGCTTCGCACAGTCTTGCCTCCGCCAGTCTCGCCCGCTCACGTTCCGAACACGATTCCTGAAAACCACAAAAACATATATATTTTTGTAACCATGTTTTATCGAACGCGACTTCGTTCGCACTAAGCGATCTTTATACAAGCTTCAACCTGCACCCCTTAGAGGTAGAACTTAAGAAAATTCATGCTTACCGCGTGTAGTTTGTTACACTGGTCCCGTAGCGAGTCGATCTCTAGCCGTTGTCTCGTGGCAAGCTCACCAGCCGCCTTTAACTGATCTTCCAACGCACGCAGACATCCTTCCGCCCCTGCGCCTGCTCCTAAGTAACAAAAACCAATGTTTATTAGTGTAGCTCGTTCGACCAAGCCTTGAAGAATAGACAGCAAATTTACTTCAGAGGCCAGTATAAGTCAGAGGCTACATTGATAATTATAAACGATACATGGTTTTTTTACACCGGTGTTGTATTATACAGGTGGGTAATCTTCAACACATCGGATTGAGCTTAGTTCGACCTCCATAATGATACCACGAATTCACATAATGGGACCAAGAGAGACCCAAGGGCATGTTGAAACGCAACTATTTGTAATTCTGGTCAGTTCTGCCAGCTACTCGTACGTTATTCTGGCGTGGTGTGTCCAAAGCCCTTTTAGTAACTGATAAATAAGGTAAAATATAACCATATACAATGCGAGAACTTACCTGCAGCCCCAGCTAGTTCTAGAAGTCGTTGCGAGTTGCGTTCTAGCTCCGCTAAGACGGAATGCCGCGCGTTCCTTTCCTCTGCCAAAGCAGCTTCTGCGTGCAATCGCATTGTGCGTTCTTGTGCCGCGGCCGCCGCCGCTGCCCGCGCTGTTTCTGCGTCACGTCCGCTGGCTTGCACACCGCGATGGCACTTTGTTACTTCTACGCGCCTGTAAAGCGTAAAATATCCGAACTTATAAACGTAACTGTTACTTATCATAGTTTCTCATTACTCATTTAAAAACGAATCAACTTGATTTCTCCTTCGTATCGTACTCAGATTACAAAAAAGCGTTTTTGTTTTAAGTCTAAACACTTGACATTAGTAAATTCGTAGCAACCCTCAGTTACTGACCAATAAAGGCAAAAATAAAAGAGAGAATAAGAGATCGTAATAGCATTGTTTACTAAGAACAGATTTTTATAAGAAAGGCTTGAGTCTGCGCTATGACGATAGCGAATGAATGATAACGCTTCGCTAAGTGATGAGATGATGATATTCTAAACCAGTTACTGAGCTTATCACGGTTATGTCTTATGTAGTGGACAAATATATTAAGACATATCACGGTTATGTCTTATTTGGGCACAATCAAATGATTCAGACTCAGATGAATCAGACATATTAAATTCGATAAGACAATATAAAAGTATTATCTAGATTATAAGATCGATAAATAGCCTACATGGGTGGGTAGGCTAGTAAATTCTAGAAAAACATTCTAGTACATTTAGACAAACATAAGCTATGCTATAGCTAAGTTATAGCGCTATAGTGTGATACTAACGTCTCAATGTTGGGCAGGATGCCTCCAAGAGCTGATTCCACATCTGTTCCCAGTAGAACTGTCTGACAAGTCTTCTCCGCGTAAATCCTCACCCGCATCTTAACTGCACGAGACGATACTGATCTCGTGACTGTCGGTCTTCTGGAAGACGGTGGTGTGCTGTCGTGCTTTGGAGATCCATCAGGCTCATCACGCCGTCTCCTGGGCAGTGTTCCGTACTTGTCAGCGGCTATTCGAGCGGCATTCGTATCCGGTGTCGCCGCCAGTCTTTGTCCATTCGTCGGCCATCGCTTTTCCTCGCTCGGTGAATTCGGCGTTCGACATCTAGCGGTGGATGTTTTGGTGGGTTTGGCTCGGAGTGCGGGACTCTCGCGGACTAGGTTCGGTAGGTCGGTGGTGGGTCGGATTCGCGGCTTAGGTGTTAGTGGGCGAGGTTTCTCAGGTGGTGTTGGCTTCTCTCGGCTTCTAGCGCGTTCCCGTGTGGCTAGGTTAGGTCCACGCGGTGCTGTGACTGGTCTAGGTGTGGAAGACCCGACGGGTGAGTTTCGTTTGGGCTCAGTGACGACGTTGACGCGGCGTCTCGGTCGCGGAGGAGCTCCGGCTAGAGAGGAGCTCTCGGAGCCGCAGCCCGAACCGCAAGATACCACACTGGAAGCACAAGATCTGGAACCACCACCGCTGCTAAGCGCGCGACCGCAACCTTCCACTCCACTGTCGCTGCCCGCAGCACCCAGTGCTAGCTCATCACCCGCTGGAAGACTGTCTAACTCACCGAATGATCGGGCGTCGTCATTCACTTCACTAGGTTCATGTTCGGTACATGTGTCCTTATCAACCGATGGACTGATTTCCACTCCATCCATAACCACTCCACTTTCATCATTGGTGCCTACACTAATATCTTTGTTTGTTACACTGTTATCTTTGTTAGATACACTATCGTCTTTATTGTCCTCACTTTCTTTATTTACAATCGTCTCTGTATTGTCACTAGGGTTACTTTCTAATTTTGTTTCTACTTTGGGAACATCTTCGTTAGTTTGTGTTTCTGTCGATGTGGGCGCTGCTACTGCCTCACCGACGGCATTGCTTTTTTCTTCCATGGCTGCTGCGATTTACATGCTCTGTAACAAATGAAATCAATATTTAGTATAAAGAAGTAACAAATGAAATCAATATTTAGTATAAAGAAGGTTAAACCCTTCCGATTGGTCTGAATACTGTTAAAATAGCCAGTAAGTAGCATTGGAATTGCGGGAAAATGTCTATTGTTCGTGAAACCCTCAGGAGTTGAAACGCACACAGCTCTCTTGGGAGCTTATTATTAAGGTCCTCAGAGCTAATATTGCTAATATTTTAATGCCACTGACGTATAGCGTAGGAATAACAGCTACAGAAAATTTAGGATTTATGCCGATATGTACAATATACATCCTGGCGTCAAAGTTCACGGTTACAACACTTGCATAGCAGGTTTATGGCTTCACTTTACAATCGCATCAGCTTGTTAAATACCTGTCTCACTAAATGTATAGATATTATCTCTTAATATATAGGCAAGGTACTTCAATAAGTTGTCCAATGAACACAAAAGAGGAGGCTATTAGGACGTCAAACGGTGAAACCCATAACAATGAGCAGAGTAAAACCTATCGACGTTTTGCAATGCATCGTTTCTATGAAGCTGAACAACAATGGTTCTCATGACTGACAGGGCCCACGTTCCCTATTCATGTCAGTTACAACTGTTTGCCTCGTTTTATTGAAATGTAAAAAACCCTGGGTGTGTCATTGCTCAAGTTTATTACATTCTACGACTAGTTCAGTTTAAGGAAGGTATTCAAGAGAAAGGGGTTTCACTAATTCCTGACATACCACTTTCGCTTAATCAAGACCTTGTTTAAAAACCCTTAATCTTTTCTTTTGCTTGTACCAGTCAGCAAACACTTGAGTTGGACTTGATGACAGATAAAATAACATAACTAAAATAAACATCGATGTTTTATTGAAAACATCGACCGATAACATTGTTAACGGATTGCTCAAATAGGGGAGCGTATCGTTGAAACACCTGGATCCCCGATAACGTATCGTCTTTCCATTCAACAAGATTATTAGACAAGTATGGAGCAATGTTAAGAAGGTCTGAAGGTCATCGCACTGCAATTTGCTGGGGGAGCTTACTGAGCTATTTCAAAATGTAATGCGTGAGTGGTATGCACGTGTACTGCATTATAGGTGACTTAATTCTTCATGCTACGTTAGAACGTGAGGTAAACTAAACAATGGAATACATTATCTAATAGATGATTTTACAGCATCTCAGATGCTACTTTTAATGCACGCCAATATATGTGGCCGTGGGTCTACCATGAGTGTCACTAGATTCATTCATTTAGATACGTGCAAGAAACAAGAAAAAAAACACTGAAAATCGCAGAAGTTCTATTGAGTCACGATTTACAGAGCCCAATCTTAGTGCTACAGATAACTAGCTCCCTCTACCTCAAAAAGCAAAGTAACCTATTCATACCCATACTAATCTAAAAAAATCTAATCTAAAATATGAATATGTAACCTACACATCACTATCTAAAATATTAATAATGTAGATACCTACTCTATCTATCTAGTAGATAGAGTAGGTAGACTGAAAAAACTCTATGGTAGATGCACTGAATTTGATATGTATGTTACTTGGTTACTAGGAAAACGCACTCCTGTTAGCTAATATCAGTAATAAGGATACTCCGTGTAGATAAACTGTCTGTATCAATTTGTCTTACTATAGCACAAATAAAGTAGTGGGTAGTGTAGCGACGAGCAGTCTACAAATTCATAGAGTAGGTAGATTGAGAACATGCTGCTATTTTTAACGGCAGCAGACCTAGTGTCAGTGATTATTGATTATATTGATATACAAAGGCCACGGCAAAGGCTTACACTTGAGTCTTTTCTATGTTGTAGGTATCTCGCTCATTCGTAAATGGGTTGAGAATTACAACGCAAACGTTTACATTAGTCGTTTCTAAGGATTGCCTATAATGTAATTCACTCGATGACGCGATCGCGAGTGGGTGACGAAACTCTTGAAAGCTTTCATCGAATAAGCATCTAATGTAAGAGGCTTCTTCATCGAATTTCTACTTGAATAACTTTCGCAAGTCGTGAACCTCGTAAATACAAATAAGATTATTCCCAGGGTGTACTTTAAATTCTAGCTAAGGTAAGATTGCATTATTTGCTGCCTAAGAATCGAATCACGTATCTTCTTCGATCGATTTGCTGGGAAAATAGATTTCTTTTTTATAGTTTTATTGATAGAAACTGCTAGTGTGTTGCACATGTTGTTGCATGATTGACGGAGTTCTTATCGTAAATTATTAAGCCACGTCCAATACGGTCACGAAATGGATGGGATACCGCAAGCTTAAATCTATCTAAAATCTAGCTTAAATCTAGCTTAAGCTGAAAATCTTCAAATTAAACCCAACTCTACTTTGAGAATATGAAACAATAATAAGATATAATAAACGCCCCATAAACGGTCGTAAATTTTACTACTTAGGACGGCCATTTCAAATTAAAGTCATAAACGAGAATAATCTTTATAGCAGAGTTATGATCGAGCACTTCCCATAAACAAAGGAAGAGGAAGAACCACTGTTAGATACAGTTTATATTAAAACAAACTGCAAATACGTAGGTATTTTGAACAGTTATTTAGGCTTATTGAACGAATGATTTTATTGGTCGAGAGCGATTCAACCAAGTTTTAAATTACGAAGTACGACTGCATGCTTGTTGGACATTTCTCACAACATCTAGCCCCAAACTAAGCGAAGCTAAGTATGTACCTACTATGCGAACCAGATAACAGTTTTTTTCTTTGTACTATTACTGAGCTGTGTCACCAGTCGTTTATTTAGGCTTCTTCTTCTAGGCTTGGTCGCGAGGAACTGGCGCTTAGATTCACCTAGATTTAAGACGTTTTAAGATGATCCCTGCGGATATTCCTGAATAAATGATTTTTACTTTGACTGACTTTGACTTTATCAGCAGAGCGACCGCGTAACCGAAATAACAATGGGAATCAAAATTGTTTTTACAGTCTTAACAGTACCTATCAGAAACCTTTAAATAGAGTATAATTTCTACAAATTATTTTTGTCAAAAACGTTTTATGGTAAAAAAGCTTTGCTGTTAATTTTTACAAAACGAATTAAAATTTTATTAGTAAGATAGACGGCATTTTTAGGATCGCGAAAAGTCAGTGGACGAAAAGGCTCAAAATCATTCACGTATAGGTACTCGTAGAAGAGGCCTATGCTCGGCAGTGGACTTATGCAGGTTTTAATTACTACGATATAGAGCATTTCAGTTTCGCGGACGCTTAGCAATGTTTTCATCAACATAACATCAGTTAGTTTTCAGACGTGCATGCAAGTACTTGGGCCTTGCAAAAGTTGCAATTGGCATGCATGTATGATGCGATGAAGCAAGCGTAAGCTGGTATGTGCTGTGTAAAAACTTATTTAATCACTCATTGTTTATATTCTTTCATATACCGCGGGCAAAACCTAAACAGGACTTAAACAAGACCAGGAACCAGGAGATCTCATTCGAACCAATACTGGTTGAAGTCCCTCTATGGATGATTATGAAATCTAGATGCAGAGTGGGTTCCAATATACATTTCAGCAATTTGGCATAGGTCCATCGGTTCCAGTTCAGCGATATAGTTGAATTATTGTAACTTTCAATGCATTTGGGTTAATGCACACAATACGTAGGCACTGAGTAATTTCGAGGCATACGGCATCTAGGTAAATTACAGTTTACAACATTGCGACCGCTATTTTTGTAATACCTATTACCAAATTGTACAAAATACCGAACTAAAGACTTCGTAAGAAGGCACCTTATTACTTTAGAAATACCCATTTAGAAAATAACCTCGCCATACCTCATGGACCAAGGACATTGAAAATACCATGGGAAGTCCGTGAATTAAAGGGGTTAAAATAGTTCTTCCTGGAAATGTATAAGGGAAGTTTATGTCCCGCAGTAGACTTCATCAGGCTTTATCAGATCCCCTACAACGTCACAAACTGTACCTCTTTAAAGAGGTTATAATATTATTATAACTATATATAGGTAACTATATAGGTCGCGAGGAACTGGCACTTAGATTCACTTAGATTTAAGACGTTTTAAGATGATCCCTGCGGATATTACTGAATAATTGATTTTTGACTTTGACTTGACTTTGTCTATATTATATATTTTAATTATATTCTATAAGTATAGATATAGATCGTATAGATTAACCATGAAAGCTTGAATGAATTTCTTTTTGCATAGAGCAATCAACTTTAATAACTTTTTTGAATAAACATAATCTCATCTCACCCACTCATGTCGAATCACCGAAGAAGGCCTCAACCTAAAGTTCAAGAACCCCTCTAAATAAACAGTTCAACAAATGTTTAGCAAAGCGCGTTTAATTCTATATCTATTTGCTCGAGTGTTCTCATTTGTAAATATTTATCTAATGTCAACTAGAAATAAACTTCAAACTAATCTGGATAGTACGAACCTCATACTAAATACCAATACCATTCAGAGTTAACCTGATAAAGTAACTCTATTGATAGGTACAGACCCTTTAAAGGTCGCACGAAACGAACGAGTCCGAAGGACATTTCAAAAATTCACGCTTGAGAAACTCACTGCCGAGAAATCAGATAATTTCAGATTACAATACACTAGCTACAGTAAGTTATGATATCAAGACACTGTCACAATTGCTGGGAACATTTCAGTTCCGACATTACACCAGCAAAGCCAGGAAGAAACCGTAGACAAAACAAACAGCGTCGGTCAACAAATTGACAGAGTCTCCAGCTGATTGGCACGACGCGCCAGTCATGCTGACAACTAACAAGCATGTCCAGAGTGTTTGTCTGTTTGCTTCTGCATGAAAAGACGTACTGAATTAATAGGAAATGGAAATCGAAGACAGGGCGGGCCGTCATGCATGACCCTCCACTCAATTAACATAATCTTTATTTTATCTTCATAACTATCTTAGTCCAAGGTTTCATATGTCTGCCAATATCCATCTGGCTTTGTAACCTTGGGAGTGCAAAAAAGTGGTTCATTTTTTGCCGTAACTAAAGTTAGATCACGAGTTTTTTCCGTAATTACAAAATGATATATGTGTGGCGAACTAATTATCCTAAATAACAGGCAGGCTCTAATGAAAACGAACGAACCTAATATTTTATTGTAATATAGCTTTAAAGCTAGCTCGAATTAAAGTTGTATGCAGAATGCAGAGTGAAAAATAGACGCCATAAACACAGAGGAGACATTAGTAGTGTAGTATAACATTATAGCCCGCATACGTCACATTTTTATAGACCCAGCCCCGACAACAGATTTGAGCAACAGATTAATCCTAAACTAAACTTTAGGCAAAAAATTAATTACAGTTGTTCTCCGTAATGGCTTTATAGCCTTAAAAATATAGAAGCTTTTAGTTTAGAAGCTGTTTAATGTCTGCCATTTTATAAATCTGTTTAGAGATATGTCCTTCAACATAATGACCTGGTACAGGCTATTGCACCCAGTTTCACATCAACTTGTTATTACAATCGTCAGTCACAACCTTCATAGTTATTTTCTCTGTGGAGTTTCATTCAGTATATATAATATACATTTATACAATTTTGCATTAGCTGACCACTGGCCATAAAATTACTTAGGTCAAATACCTAACAGAACTCGTGGCTTAGTGACATCCCCGTGGGCTTGGCATGAATAAATATCAGGTCGACCATTGCTTATTATGTTGCTATGAGCATAGAAGTTAACCTTTTAAAACCGAGTTCCACAATTATCGCCAGACAATTGCTTGAAACCAGATAGAGTCTAATGGCCGACGTGGGAGGGACGATATTAAACTTATTGCACACATGTCATAAGTTTAGGCTACCGGTTATACTTTATCTGTTGCAAGAGAGCACAATGACGATGAAAACAATGACAGTAAAGTGTATGGCTCGTGCTAAAATAAAACACAAGAATGCTAGGCAGATGTTCCTATGACTAAAACCAGTATCCCTATCCACTGATCGAATGCAATCAACGTGTAAAAGAACGTGCAGAAATTTCAATGAAACCTGTTGGAGCTGTAGGAGGTTTTATAAAAAGGGGGTTTTTAAATATGTAATGTCGGGGTCAATAGCTGGTAACAGCTGATTGTTGGCCTTTCATTAGGACATTGCTGCTGCAGACAGGGCGCGACCGGATATGAAGGCACAGAAGATATAATAGTACTGATAAACAGAAGTTTTACTCTATTCGATTTGTTAAAGTAAAACAGTAAATATTGGTACTGTACTGATTTAGATTAATTCAGCTATCGTGTGCAAAGGTCTGAATAAGTTGTTAGTTGTTTATGTATATTTTATACATGCTTTTAAAAAAAAAAAACACATTTACTTACAAAGAAAACTACCGCTAATTGAAGTATTTATGATAATAATAATAATATTATAATAACTGGTGAATTGTAATTGTGAAGGCTGATTTAAAGTGACACGAGGCGGTACAGTTTGATATGGACGACCAGTCAGCTAATGACGTTCTAAATAGGACGTGAAAGCTTCGAGGAAATTGCTATAGCTTATGCAAACATGTTATTCGTTGGTGAATAGAACTGGGTGTGATGTGATCCGATCCGAGTTGACAGGACACAGCAACGACCATTTTACTAAGCAGTTACCTACATGGCAACAAAATACACAGTCGCTTACAAACATGACAACGAATCTAGTCAACAATATGGTTGTTGACAAGTTTATATCCGCTGAAAATGGATGAGTTTATTAAAAATGTTAAGAAGTCAGGAAATAAGAAACTGTTATACGTGCGAATCCCGCAGATTTGCCCTACATTATGAAGTCCCTATTCACCGCACCCCAACCGTAAGAAAAACGGCCTCGCCATTACGGCTCTCGTGACAGTCGTGACATGATTACATGAATCCGATGCAAATACTCTTCATGAATCCATAATCCTCATAATTCCATTCCATAAATACGAAAACAATCAAGATAATAAGTATTTGAGGTAAGGTGAAGGTTGTCCGCAATAACGATAATCTGGTCGTGAAAGAAAGTTTGACTAAGCTAGTGTTGTTACAAACAACAGTTTTATTGTTGGAATAAACACTCGTTCCCTCGCGAACCCCCATAAGTCCAATAAAGACTCCCCTCGCTTTTGGACAAGGCGAGATGGGAATGTAAATATACCCATTGATTTTCCGAATTGTGTTGTCGATGTTATCGGGAATGGCATAATTTTTAAAATAGACATTTATAACACTGATCAAATTGAAAAATATGTGTTTAGAAAGATAGCCAGCAGATAAATATGAGAATCAGTGACTGAGTAACCGTCATACTTAAAACGTTTATTAAATTTAAAGCTTAAAATGACTTCTGTAATTTTTTTTCACTACTTATCCAATTATTGCTTGTGCCATCGGAAAGTCACATAAAAAAACTTATTGGTAAAAAAAGGGCAATAGTTTTAATACATTGTTTGTCTTTTAACAGATTTTTATTAGTAATGTTTAAATCTTAAAAATTGATTTTGGACATATTATATGACGACCGCTGTGGCGCGGCGGGCGAATGTCCGTCTGCGACGCAGGGGTTGAGGGTTCGATTCCCGCCTTGGGATAAATGTTTGTACGATCTGCAAATATTTATTCCAGGTGTTCTGGGTATTTTCTATGTCTAATAAAAAAATATCTATGTATGTAATATATTGTATTAAGTATATCAATCATCTACTACCCATAACACAAGCTCTGCTTAGCTTGGGGCTAGATGATGTTGTGTGGATTGTCCAGCATTATTTATTTATTTATATCGTAATGTTTGTGTTGTGAAATGCAAATGTGGACATTAATATTATAGGAACGAGATGACTTTTAGGATAACAAATTTGAATACTCTACTCAAATGTCGCAGAAAGCAAGGTCGCATACTTTACCACACACAAGATGCAATTAAAATATGTAGGTAAGGTAAGTACTAACTTACCTGCCTATTTTATGTGATGAATTATTGCATGCCTTTGCTTATCGGATTATGAGTAGGTGAAATTGTGATAGCTGAAAATAAATTCTTGGGAAATTATTGACTTAATCTGTTCCTTGTTAATTCCCTGTCCGATTAAACTGATAAATCATCAGATAGCAGTGTTTTTAAATAAATGTATATTTCCATTATTATCATCAAAGCATTCAATCACAAACAATGTTACGTCCATTACCTTCGAATAATATTTGAAAATTACTGCCCTACCAATTTTTAAAGCTTTGCCAATTAGGTTTGATTACTTTAAAGCTTTTCTGTTATTCAGCAAGCAATATAAGCTTTCTTGAACCTAGTTAACAATATATAAAGCATACCTGTGAGTTTATAGAACAGAAGCAGGTCAAAGGACTTCCTGCAACAGAACTCTTTGACTTTTAGAAAACATACAAAAATAATTCGATCACTAGTTTCCGTAAACACGACTATATCCGAGACGAACGCGGATGGAACTACCGAATAAAGGCTACACGATGGAGACCGAGGGGCGCGGCGACGGCGGCAGTGGCTCGTCACCTCGCCATGTGTGAAATAACCCGCCAATTCACATTTCACATTCTTCATTACCAATTTCATACTCGTGTACGACATTCACAACATAGCAAGTTTATAGCACGCAGTCTTGCAGTTGCAGCTAAGGCCGACCGCATAAAAACAGTCAGGTTTACTTCGCAACTTTTAGATTAGAGCCGGATAAACGATATCCTTACTTGTAGACATAAATCAGATGAATTGATACATCCATGTTCACTACCATAATGCACGCTGTAATTCAAGATGTTTATAAACAAGGATAAGATTGATTTCAGTGCAATTCAATGGACTCATAACCTTGCTATATTATTACGCAAATTGTAATTCTATTCCGACTATAATGATCTCAAATTGGCAATCCGTCTCGCTTGGACGATTCAATTGCGTGTAACGAGGTAAGATTGATCGGATGCGCAGAATCAGTCTGCATCAGTGAACTAGGAGATGCAATAAGAGAATTGCCGCTAGATCAGTATGACGTTTTACAACTAGAGTTATAGTATTTTTCTGGCTCGTTAGCTATTTGGCAGAACCCACATGGCGCACCCCAGTCATTAACAAGCATGAGATGAGAGTAAGATATCTTATTTGTATAAAGAGACAGTAAACAGGTAGGTAACTATACTTCGTTCGCAGTCGTGGGAGTTGAACTTGGCGAAAATTCCCATAAATAAGGAGACAATAACAAAGAAATGTATTAATTCTGAATACTTACCACACATTTTGGAAAGCAGCGCTACATAGAGTTCAGTACACTTTGTAGTGAGAAAAAACACCTCGATGGTACAGGAAGCAATGTTCACTCTATTCATTAGGGGGTTTTAGCAGCAATATCCTGTCTAGTCAAAACATCCAAAGAGTCGATAATTACATCAAGCTTTGCCTATCACAGCTATTAAGGGGACTACGTCGTCGGGTCAACGTGATTGGATTTGAAACACTGCCTATCTGTAAAATGCCAGCTGCTTATTTTACGAACAAGTGGGAAATACCAATCACTAACCGTGAAACCCCAGCTTGTGTCAATCAAAAGCATCAATGGCTTTTCTATTGTACCCGGTCGTGCTTGACGTAAACTTTTTCTAACAAGAGATCTATTAAAATAACTTTCACGATGCTCTTGTGTGGTTGTCTAAACAATGAAGCTGTTTGTAACTGGTCAAATAGTACTACATAAAGACAACATTTATCAAAACATGTCTGGTAGTTTCATTGGTAATCTAGGTCAAAACGTTTACAAGAAAGATAATTTTCCATTGAACTTCTCAAGTGGCGATATGATCGTGCAGCCTTGACCGGCGGCCATATGGTCCTGAATGCGCTTTGAATCTCGGCTCGAGAGACCAGTACCTTACATGGTAGAACATTCACGATCATCCACCATGGTCGACGGGCTACACAACGAGCTGTTATACTAAACTGGATGGAATGAGGCCAGGCATAGTAAAAATATACGACAGTACGATAGTAACCGTGTAGAATCACACTGTATAATAGAAATAGACAATACATTTATGTTCGTTAGTTAGTTAATATACAATGTCATATCAGAACCAACAGCGATTTGGATAAAATGGAGGTAATCAGTTCTGATAAAGCTATAGTTTTATCTAAAAAAGTCATAATTTGTTGGGTATCGATAATTAAATTATAAAAAGCGCCCAGTGCACAAATATACTATTTCATTAGATCATACACCATACTAACAAAAGATAAAGTCAGCCTTACATAAGGCTGAGCATCTGTGTTAATAGAACGTTTTGTACTATAAATACGGGTTATTTAAAACCTGTTATTATAAGATTAATAGCCGTAATAATGTTACTTTACTTTAATTATGCTAACACGAAGATGACTTGTAAACAAAGTGTACTAATGTGTCCCGAAAAAGTCTTTTTGCTTTGTAAACGTAACTGCTGCAGACTTATTAATACACATAAAAACAAGCTAGCATTATGGTTTCTGTGATCAGATTACGCTTATCTGTATAACATAGCGAGGAACAAGGATTTTTTTATTTAGAAAACCTTATCTAGACTAGAAGAACGCGTGCGACTCCTAGTCTATGTAGTTATTTTTACGTAAACAAATTTCATCCCCGCTGCGCTGCCTGAGGGTTGAATTTCCGGAATCTTTTCCTAGTAAACCAATATACCTTGAAAACTCAATCACGTCAAAACTTTTTTAGTCACACGAATACTAGCGAAACGCGTGCGTATTTTTATACATACTTCAACCCCCGCTGTACCCGTACAAGGGTTGAATTTCGGGAATTTCTTTCCTAGTACACCTCTATACGAATATACTCTGAAAATGTTAAGTCTCCACGACCAGTGGCTTAGGCTGTGCGTTGCCTATATGACAGACAGTTAGTCAAGACAAAGATTCTTATAATTGGTATAGATACAATTTACAGAGTCATTTAGCCAAAAGTCACATATTATGGGCCATGATACCTATACATAGTACACAGAATCCATAATTGTTTTAATAATATCTTATTACAGTTTAACAAACTCTAGTAAAATGTGAGTCACCTCCGTTGTCCATGCAACCGTGACCACTGCGGCGACTGACATGCTTCATATTCATATCGCCTAGTTCCAACTACTAGTTTTTAGGTTTCCGGTAAAACTACAAATTTAAAGAACCAGTCATTTGTTACCTACAGTATAGTTGGAACACTGCAATACTGCTCGTATACTAAAGCTTAATAGCACTACTCACCATCACGTATCGTCTTAAGTGGATAATCCGTTCATGGTACTTACGAGTACCATGAACGAGAACAGCCACTTACTGAAGAGTAAGTGCCTGTTGGCTGCAGTTCGGATCATCAATACGGCTAATTGTTCGGAGAATTTAGATGGCGAATTTACTATATTTTGATTCGTAGCGATATTTTGAAACATAGAAGGAAGGACAAAAAGACTGAACGAGAACACCTTGAAAATTCTCAAAAACTCAATAAACTAAAATATGTTGCAGCTAATGCATAACTAAGATGAGAATTGAAATATGTATATATCAGTAAACAGCTGCAATGTATTTAATACATTAATTCGAATCTTATAGATTCAAAATAATTCTAACGGAAGCAAAAACATCAGACAAGCATGTCCTATCAAGAAGTTCTGTACAAATACTAGACGCCTCAGTAGGTATCAGTCTACCAACCAATCAGGCCTTATCCATCAAGCTAGTTACAGTTCTACAGCCAAGATAGCATCCGTGTCATTGAGCGTTGCGACCTGACTGCTGCAATCAGATCCTTGGTGCACAAGCGGAACGGTGCTCCACGGGTATCGCTTACGATAAGCATGATCTCGTAGCTTCTGGGAAAATACTTTGCATTGAACTTGGTGGCTTGGCTTCACGTGAGAAGTTAAAACCTAAAGGTTGTTACTTTCTCGTAAATTCCTTAGCCTATCAAAATCGAGAGATCAGGCTAGCAATTAAAACGATGAGTAGATCAAGTTACAAGGTGTTATCTTTATATGCTTTGGAATAACTTTTTGATGTTCACTGACCAATTGGTTTTTGTTTTTATTTTGCAACCTAGAAGTTGAATAGAGCTATTACAATAATTAGCTTTGCTGTCAAGCGCTTGGCAAGCCGAGTGTTTCTTTTGCTATTGTATTGAAACCTGAAGGCGACTTTCGCAAAGAAACTACTTAAGTAGCAGTAAGTAGTTTGCAATAATTACTGTTTGCGAGTTTAGAAACGCATTTGATTAGTCACTTAGGATTGGTTAGGTTCGTGTTATACAATAAAACTCTAGGAATCGAATTTAATGCGACTATCTTCGATATTTAAAGCATTGAAAAATAAGTACCTTTTCCACTAATTTAAGATTCGTTACGCACTCCATAAAATTTGAACTTACTTTTTGCTCGTACATCCAACATCAACGAAGTCTCTTATTTTTAATATATTTTTCTTTATAGGTTGTTTTCACAATCTCTACAATGTCAATTCAAAAAGCCTAACAGTCTAATCATATCCGGTTGACTACATATTTCTTTTATCTAAGAAGTTTCCACAATTTGGCAATGTCAATAGCCTAACAGAGCCTAACCATCTTCATTTGATGCCATCATACGGCTGCTAATACCTATACCATAGATGAAACAAAGTAACTGTGTCTAGACTAGACTTTCTTAACGTGTTCATGAACTCAAGTTTTAGAACTTAGAGTTTACTGAACTTACAAACTTGTTCGTTGTACAAAGAAATGACGATGTTATTTGTGACACAGACGTTTGAATCAACAGTTTTATTCAGACAGCCGTCTCATCTAAAAGGAACAAGATTTACATGAAATGGTGAGCTAATTATATCTTACGGAGTCGCGTGCCTAGCGTTCCAAAGGGGGCCATTCAAGAATGCTGCTATGTGAGGTTATACGTACATTGAACATATAAAACCTTGTATAAATTAGTAGCTTCATTAATTAAGAAATTGTAACAGCAAATGAGTTTATTTCTTCAATTTTTATCGGCTACCTCAAAACAATAAAATGCGAAAGTTTTGATGTTTAGGACTCGATCACGTCGCAATGCTTAAATCGAGTTGGATAAGAATAAGATTGAGTTTTAAGATGGTTCTGGTTCTGAAATATCTGGTCCTGATAGCTTATAATAGCTACGCACTTTTTAAAATTTTCGCAATCGAGACTAGGGGATAAGCAAGTACAAAATAACTTTTGTAAAAAGGTAACTTTTATCTATACTTACTAATACATATTATAAAGAGGAAAGATTTGATTGTTTGTTTGCATTGAATAGGCTCCGAGACTACTGGTCCGATTTTAAAAATTATTTCACCGTTGGGAAGCTACACTATCCCCGGGTGACATAGGATATATTATATTTTCAAAAAAAATAGGGATCCTTACTAAAACTCGTGCGAAGCTAGGACGCACCGCTAGTTCATAATATCTGTATGTCATGACTTGTTTGAGTTTTGTTTTTATTACTCTCAGTTGTCCATTTTTATCACGCTTGCAATTGGAGTTACTTTTGGTTTTTTAAAACCAGTGTTTATTTGTATTTGTTTCCCTTTACTGTATTGTATACGGAACAGAATACAAAGTGGCCTTCAGGCAACGATCTATATTAATTGATCTTTGTGTTCAGTTAAATTAATTAACTAAGATACAAACATTTATTTTAGTATTATTATTATTGTACCATTTTAATTCTCATTTAATGTGTTTATAATGTATGATTTAATTGTATTTTTTACTGGATAAAACTGGCTCCTTCATAAAATCATCATATAGTGGTATTTTAGAATATATAGCTATTAACTACCATCGTAAAGTGCATTAAATTGTATTTGACGCGAATTGCGACAAAGAAAAGTTGTAGAATGAAAACCAGCGCTTTTACTGTCCTGAAATGACTTGAGCAAGCGCCCGTAATTTGTTTATGATAAGATCTAAAATAAAAATAAGTAGTGTTCCATCTTTTTTGTATGTTACTATTTGCTATACTCATGAATTCAGCTTTCAGTCGTTCAGCCGTAATAAGCTTAGAGCAAATATATGAATACGGGGCCAATAAAGTATGAATATTATGTCATAATATCGGTCAGTCGGAAGTAATGAATGTTTCAGCAGTCGATATTTCATTTCGTCATGTACTACATCGAGCTGGATTTAAAAAAGCCGATGTTCACACAGTTCGAGCTCGGATTGACTACGTTTCCGCATAGCGTTCTACATCTAAGTTCTACTAATATCGCAGAGGCGATGAAATGAAATGGAAAATGATTTACGATCGGGGTTAACGATTCGTTCACGCGTTTGCCTTATGGAATAAATGTTAATACTTTGAGACCTATCAAATACATTACACCCGCTAGGACAAATACAATTCACTTTGAACTTTAACGGAAACGCTGCATAAAATTGAATACATCTCAGAATACCTAAACAAAGAAAGAATGTTTCAGAGGTAAGAGGCAAAGATTTGAATATGCTTCTTAGATATCCTAAAGATTTTGAGTAGCAAGAGATCGCTATCGTTCTTCATTTTTTAAATGTACATATACCTCTCTAGGACCTGAAGTAATTTAATGAGATCATAAGCAGTATCAATCATAAACTCCTGTGGGAACTGACGTCCGGGTCGTATCGTGTTGTGTGAACGATGATTGTAAAAGTGGGCTAGAGGTTTTGCTCGTAATATATTTAATAATAGACGTCGTTTTATTCAGCAACCGTGTGATATTCTTCGAAATTGTGTCCGACCACCTGATTAGAAAACAAGTGGAAAAGGTAGAGGTTAGGTATAATGAAACTAACTGCAGAGCCGACCAATAAAGGCTTCCAAACTGTTCTATCAATCACAGGCAAAGGTGCTAAAGATATGTTTATGTATGGAAACAAACTAGTGACCATAAATAATGTTACGAATCTAGAAAGAAGATAAAAACATATCCAGGAAAAGAATATCCACAGACTGAAAAAATAAGGTGGGAAGATCAGAAAATAGAAGAGAACCTAAGTCATTATCATCAAGTCTACTGCTGGACGTAGGTCTCCTAAGGCGTGACATTGAACCACGCCACGCGGTCCTCGTGAATACAGAATACCTATTAGGAAACAGTGGATAAGAATTTTATCCACTATTCACCAGCGAAATTTCGGGTGACCTTGCCAGACAACCTAATTGAATTCTTGTAATAGAAAACAACTTAAGATAAACTCCACTACATACTTAATTATAAAATGAATGAAGAACTGATTAGTCTAGACAGGATAAATACCAGGATTGGAGCTGCTGCGGCAGCTTATGGTAAATTACGGGCCAAGGTATTCCGCTCGCATGATTTGAAACTCGCCACTAAAGTCAGTGTTTACATGTCAGTGGTACTGCCTAACCTCCTATACTCTTCTGAGGCCTGGGTTCTATACCGCAAGCACATTCGCACACTCGATAGATTTCATCTCAAATGCCTCCGAGACATCATGAACATCAGATGGTCAGACCGTGTTAGGAACACGAATGTATTGAGACGCGCTAACATCGGAGGCATTGAGATGTATTTGATGAGGCGACAGCTTCGCTGGTGTGGACACGTGTCTCGTATGGCGGAGAGTAGAGTGGCGAAGCGCATCTTCTATTCAGAACTCCAGTACGGTAAGCGTAAGCGCGGTGGCCAGTACCTGAGATTCAAGGATGTTCTGAATAGACATATGAAGCGATGCAAAATTGAGCCCAAGGAGTGGGAGCAAAACGCAGCCCAGCGTTCAGAATGGAGACGGCGAATCCACCTACATATCAACGAGTTCGAAGAAGAGCGTCAACTCAATCTCGATAAAAAGCGAGATGAATTAAAGGCCAGACCACCAGAGGCCTTATCCTACCACTACATTGGTGGGGTACTGACGTGTCCTAAATGCGCTCGTACCTTTGTTAACAAACTTGGGTACACTAGCCACATGAGAGCGCATCAGAGGGCAGAACATCGAAGCCCTCACACATTATTGAGTTAAAATGCCTGTTCAGTACACAGTCGCCGTAGCCGAAATCGGTTAGGAATAATAATAATAGTCTAGACAGTGAAGTAATAGATTACACGACGATAGAAAGAGTACAACAATAAATTTACTAGTAAATTATAAGTTGCAAAACATCTGCTCTACCAGTAGGTATAGGCACATGAGGGCTCCAGCATCGAACGATACGCTAAATAACCGACTTCCGTTCGCGCTCCGCAAACGCAGATATCGACCACACGCAAACATCTATTTATTACACTTACATACATTACAGTAAAAATGTAGAAGAGCGTGAACTACCACGTAAAGCTTTGTTCTTACCCTTATCAAATAGCTGGTGAAATTTTGGTTCAAATGACCAATTCCAATGAAATTAAAACGGTTATATATGAAACAATTGCTTTACGCTGATAAACAATGGTTCTCTGAAGTACTTAATCAGTACAGGAAAACCAATACAATATATACTGTGTTATCACTGGAAACATTAAATAACAGTATATATATGGGAAATATCGTTTACAAGGACAGACCCACTCTAAGTAAACAAGGTACTTAAATTCATTTTAGTTATTAAAAATAAATTTTAGAACTCACAATAATGTACATTATATGCCTACAATTTTATTGTTGTTTCGTGTTGAGTAAACAGAATATATTTACATATTTACAAGAGTAAAAAGGTTCGTTGATGATGTACCCTCTCGAAAACAGACACCAGCTGTGTCAAGAGCACGTGTGTTATTGTATACAGAAAAAGCCACACGTGTCGGTCTAACCATCGATAGAGCGTTGGAGTCTAAATTTTGGGCTATTTTTACAAAAGTTTCACCAATATTTACAACAACCTCGATAACCACAACTTTTATCTAACTTTTACAATCAGGTTGCGTGGGCTTACGACTCTCGAAATAGTATATCCGTACGTGAATCACTTTATGAATCGTTTATGGTGTTGTATCAGCTAAGGCAAGGACTCTTCCTCGAAGTTCGTTGCTCCGTTGTTTTGCATTGCATCGCGACACTGTCTGCATACTGATCATGGTCTATTCTTATGTCATTGGTTTATCTCACTCGATAAACTTGATCAGATTCAGATCTTTATTTTATCTAAACTAGACTGTAGGTGACTGGAAGAGTGAGTGAAACTTAATCAAAAACTAGCACATCAAATGACATTATTGGTCGAACTAAAAGCTGTCTGGTGCAAAATTGAAACTCGTTAAATATTACATCACTGCATATCGGTGATCGATGGTTGCAGTGAGAGGACATTTTGTATGCTGTAACTTTAATATGGTTGTGAGAGTAGGTGCTACGAAATTGTGAACTATATCCGGGAAAGTAATAACGATGAAACAATTCAATTAGGAACGCTTAGCATCTCATTATAGAACTACTTTAAAAACAATAGCCGTGATTTAGTCATGCCGATTGATAGCAACGAAGTACATCTTATACCGTCGCCCGTTCAACCTTCTTCGTATCCAACCTAAGAGTTGTTGAAATACAAGTTTTTTTATACTATAACAACTAAGCTCATAAATCTAAACAGGGTTTGATAGACCTTTGTACTTTTACCCTCATAATAGTAGTCACTGATATACAGTTCCCAGGAGCTTTCATAAAAGGTCGCGTAACAATACCCTATATTGAGGCAAGGCTTTTCGCAACTCGAGCCCGAAGTCGCGTCAGCCCGGCGCCTGCGGCAAGATACTGTCACAATGGACAAATTGTTGGACAAATTATGCTTTTATATTAAAACGAGTTGAATGAATAGGTATTCGATTCCAAAAAGGTTTTGCATCGGGCACAGAAAGTAAGCAAACACGAGCAGGCCGCCCGTAGCCGCGGTGGTTTTATGGCCGGGCCGGATTGCTTGCTAGCCGATAAACATGTCCGTTCGAACGTCTGGAAAACAACGCTGCACAGAAATATCCATCAGCTAACAAACAACGGCTCTGACTTTGATTTCCTCCGCATTTATTTGACTAAAAACAACGCTAGAGATTTTTTTAAATGGCAATGCCTATGAAAATATGTTGGCTTGGCTAGAAGCCAATGTTCACAAAGAAAATACAAAATCGATGGATTAAAAAGGTTTCAAGTTAGCTTGACGTAAATTGTAGGAAATTGTGTATGTATGCACTTACTTGTTTGTATGATCAAAATCTAGTATGGTGTTAGGTTTGGTAGATAAATATAACAACGGATGTCGGGTTTTAGAAAACTTCTCTATGCACGTCACATATACACGTCTCAGTGAATTATCATAAAAAATAACGGTGTCTACTTGTATGTATGTAAAACAAGAGTGCCGAGAAAAAAGCGTAGGGCATCAGGTCAGGGCTATTATTATAACGGAAGATTGAAGGGCATAATATTTCAACGAAAGCAAAGCTATTCGGATGAGTGGTAAACCATTCAAACTTTTATGGGGCGAAGACAAAAGTTACGACCTGAAATTAATAATAGTGGCATTGATGGAGTGGGCAGGCGTGGAGGCATAATTAATTATGAGAAAAATTAATCTAATCCTATTCAGTGTTTTGAGAATGGACACTACGTATACAGTGACGTTGTTTACTGCAATAAGGCACACACGAAAGAAAATAGAGCGCAGAGTCATAGCCACACATTTTTCCGCAAGAAATTACGAGGAAAAAGCTGTAAAAGCCGGTAATTATACTAAACTTGTATTTCGTTTGGATTGCTGGACTGAATTGAGCTCTTGATTAAAAGGAGGCTTATTTCGCCGGCTTTTTCCTTCTAGGAGTTGCAAGATGATTTATAGAAGCTTTTAAAAGCTATTATATTGATACAAAACCTTGGACACAGTTTATCAAAGAGTCAAGCGGATCTAACTCTAGACTTGCTCACGGCACTTTCGTCATCGCTCAAAGAGTACGGTTTTTTGTTAAATACCTACTTGTATACTACCTAAATAAACCTAGGCCAAGTTTACAGTATGATGTCGGCAAAAACATTTAAGAATCGTTTATAGGCGAATGAAGGGCAAATAAATCGAAGTTAAATTACTCACTTCCAGATATTTAATCACTGAAGTGCATTGTCTAATCTCTGTAGCAAGGTCGTTGTTCCAAATAAGATCTAACGGGTTCGATGGCCGATGGTCAGTGCTGTATTCAGCACGTGTTTATTATTTATACTGCTTTATATCTTCGTATGCAAGTCTAATGATTCCCGGAAGGCGGTTGTCGTGTTTTGGAAAACCATTTCTAAATTTTAAATTAGATTTCGAAACTACAGAAAATAAATTGAGGAGGCCTTTGACAAGCAGACAGAACCAGCTAGTCAATAAGTATATCCCCATGCTGTTCTTTTAAATGCAATTTTTTTTGCTAGGGAGCTAGACATGGTAAAAAATTGATGGGGAAGAAAATGGGCTGTATTAAGAGGTAAGACTGAGCAATTAACACTTGCAAACAACATTTTAAGTTATATATATATCTCTATCACTTATAAGAATCTTTGTCCTGACTGACTGACACATAGAGAATGCACAACCTCAACTACTGGTTGTAAAGACTTCAAATTGTTAGGGTATATGGTGCGGTGTAGAGTATATGCATAATTATTTACCGCACCGATTTCAGTAACAAAACACTCACTTTCAAACCGGTCTCAAAACGACTGCCGTCGAATATTGCCTTCATAAATAGTCATGATTGCATATTCTTTATTGTGACTTTATTGTTAAAGATCCAGAAGCTCATAATACTAATGTAGTTTATACCTAACAAACCACAAGAGGGATGCAGTCGTTTGTTGGTTAAGTTGGATCATTGACATTTAAAGAAAACAGACAAGTACTCACACATAAACACCACAAATCGAATAAGTCTGCGGTCCAGAAATCCGATCTTCACTTCAAGTATCAAAGTCACAGTTTCATTGAACCGAAAAAAAATGGATAAATCGATTGAGGATAAAACAAAAGTTCACAAGTATAAAGAAGAACACTGCACGCGTCCAACGTTGACGCTGGGGTGAACGTGACTGTACCATACCGACTGGCATGGTCGTCGCACAATCGAGGGGATTAGGCTGCAACTATGACATTCAAACGCGAACAAGACAAGCACTAGACTATTTTCGTACCCTGCGGTTGCAACTTATTTTTGCAAGTTGTGTTTTCATGTTTCGCGATCGTAAACAGTGATGCGAGAAGGTTTTCTAAGGGGCTGCACTCAATGAAGACTAAATAAAATTGTCTCTTATCTCAAGTAAATAATGCTGACGAAATGCTTGTGAGTAAGAAATAAGAGAAAGCTGAAACCGAATCAGACACTAAAGCACTCGTTTTAATCCATACTCGTTCCACATAGTTTGAGTCAATATTTATTCTAAGAAAACAGAGTTGACCTTTCAGGATTAAAAGATAAATCTGTCTGGAGCTGATGCCAAACCGTTTATCGATGTGTAAATCAATATCAAAGCAAAAGGAGCACAAGTACAGCTAAATTCGTCGAGGTGTCTGACATCTTGATTAGTTTTTGACCTATGTTCAGCAGATAAGCAAAGACAATTAATTTCATTTAGTTCTAAACCATAAAAGGGTTTTCAATGCTACAGTATTTTCGGTCTGTTCTATTTATGAACACTTGTTGAAAATTAGCTTAGCTGTTTCTTAATATTCGTGTCGGAACAAACAAATGTTAATTTTTGACACAATCGCGACTATTACAACTTTCAAGTGTTTATAATTAAATTCATTACCGGTTTCAAATAGTTCGAAAAGAAATGCCCAATTTATCTAATTGCCGTGAATTGGTCACACAGCGGGCGTTTATTGTGTTATTTCGTAAAACGGTCTAGTTAAGACTGTTACAAGAACGAACAGTATTTTTAACTTTTTGGCGGCTTGTATTTTGTTACATAATGTTGTGTAAACGAGCAAACTTCTCCACAAAAATAAGGATAAGAAGTCTATTTTGTGGCGTAACTCAAATAGTTTAGTAATAAGGTGTTCTTCCTGTGGCTTATTAATAATTCAATACATAAAACTGTTGTAATATATAAATTTTTCATCGCATAATAGTACATACGAAGAAAGGCTTTAACTTATTATTTGATTATTATTAAAACTATCATGTTTGCTGTAAATTGAAGTTACCTGTTTTCGATTATCTGCTATACATAGGTCGAAAAGCAGCCAAGATACTGTCAGATACCTCGATAAGCTTACCCTGCCTAAAGATGCTTCGTGAATGTTTACCGTAACATTTGGTAAAAGATGGCCATTGTTTAGGCAATTAGTGTGAAAAATAAACTCTACACGACTAAGAGTAAACTCGTGTATGAGCCAGTGACCAACATGGCTAGTCATTTAATACTTTCAGAAAAGAAAAAAAAGAACGATGATTCGAAACTTCAACGTGAATACGAACAGTGAGTAAGATACGTGGTGCATCATGACAGGAAATTGCTAAGATGTTACAAAATGAGAAGTATAATGGAACAAAAGATTATAACTTACGGACCGAGATCGTAATAAATCTACGCAGGATAAAAAGTATAGATCATTCTGAGCTTACAATTTATCTTGTTCGTAACAGGATGTGTTTCAGGAGAGACAGACGGATTACCTATTCCTTATTTCCTCACTGACACGCCGTGCCGCATTCGAAGATAGAGATGGAAATGTTGCAAATGAAATTCAATAAAACTGGGTGATGAATTTTAATAATAAGGTACAATTTAGCAAAACTCTATTGTGAATTTGTGGTTCAATAACAAAAGCAACATAAATTGATATTGTAAATTTAAATATGATATTGTTAAAATGCGTGATGATATCTGTTATTAAAATGGGGAGGTAAAAATGAAAGGCAGATCTGAACCATCAAAAAAATTTATACATTTAAGTCGTTTGAAATATTATAGGGAACTCAAAGGACTCAACACCTAATCCGATTAATTCGGGATTTGACGTTTTAGGATGGCGCCGAGTCGCTCTCGTGACCTACTTTCGAGGTCTGCGGCGGAGGCTGCGGAGTACGCATCGAGAGGTCAGCGCGTCTGCTCGCCTGAAGCCCATGACACGAAAACAGCCAGTAATTATATCGAAATAACACTTGTAGGCCAGTATGGAAACCACATCTAGTACTCAGTGGCATGCAAGGTATTCTTGCAAATTTTTCAACCAATTATATATTATCTGTACTATTTATTTCAAGTTGGCTACTAGGTTCTTTGTTTTCGTTGGTAGACCTAAAAGGCCTTTGAAGTGAAGAACTTTATTTATGTAATAGCCGTTAAATTTGGAGAGGTACATTCTTATGAAGAAAGCAAATGCCAATTTTATAAAAACCAATAATCAATATTGAAAATAAGTAGTACGTAATAAAAGTTCAATTTTGTCTGGTTCTTCATAACGTTCTTACTAGATATCAGACCTACGGCAAAACGCTGTAATTGAAAAGCTGTTTGTCTCAGTTTCCGAGACGCGACAAAAACCGATGGGATTAAGTAATAAATCGTGCTGTCGATCAGCGACAAAGACATTCCCAGCTCTTTGGATTCCGTAAAATTACATGACAGAGCGCGTTTGAGAACTTATACCCGTATGTATTTGTCAAGCCGAAAACGTAGCACATAGATACGTTTAATAAATAAATAAATAATGCTGGACAATCTACACAGTATCATCTAGCCCCAAGCTAAGCAGAGCTTGTGTTATGGGTACTAGATGACTGATATACTTAATACAATACATTACATATATAGATATTTTTTATTATACATATAGAAAACACCCAGAACACCCGGAATAAATATTTGCAGATCGTACAAACATTTATCCTAAGGCGGGAATCGAACCCGCAACCTCTGCGTCGCAGGCGGACATTCGCCCGCCGCGCCACATCGGTCGTCGATGTGGCGCGATAAGAATAAGATAGAAAGATAGACATTTGGTAAGATATTTGGTAGAGTATTATTTAAAAAAATC
The DNA here is from genome assembly GCA_947095575.1 of Electrophaes corylata. Classification (NCBI taxonomy): domain Eukaryota; kingdom Metazoa; phylum Arthropoda; class Insecta; order Lepidoptera; family Geometridae; genus Electrophaes; species Electrophaes corylata. The sequence goes on from OX352702.1 coordinate 3,567,414, forward strand.
ATGTATTCTCGCATGAGGATGGCAGCATGATCTGGACGCCTACGAGGAACTGGCGACTAAAGGCACAATATCTTAGCGACTGGAGGAAAGCCTTTGCTGAATAATAGAACACTATGAGTTAAAAGTGTTTTTTGAATAATTTTCTGTCAGAAGAGGGATAGTAAAATGGCAGTTGTTTTAAGTTTAGATATTTTAATGTATCTCAACTGATTGCAGAGCTAGACTGTCCAAACACAGTAGGTAGTGTCCTTATGAAAGACACGCAAAGAACGTGAGACCACTACTAATGAACTGTATCAGTTATGGCCTCGAGCCGCGATGGATATTGGGATGGTTGATTTATTAATTGTCACTATTTTACAGTATGCAACAGTATTTTGACACTAAAAAGTGACTCTCATAAATCACGAATATGTTGTGTTGTGACTATGGGATAAGAACAGCGATATTATGAACGGTATTTTGACATTATCTAACTACGATTATCGTAGGTTGTAAGATGTACATCAAAAAAAGCATAGCAAAAATCTATGGAGGAAAGAACACGTGCCAATCCCACCCCGTGGAACAACCGCAGAGAAATGATAAACCGTTTTTTGACACCGATAGAGCATCGATTGCTCTTTTTAGATATAATATGTTCAATGCTCCTATCTGTGCATACGATAAGATCTTCATTCTTTGGATAATATACTTAAGTGGCATGGTAAAAATCTATAAAACCTAAATGTATTGTTACATTTCCCATTGTGTAGGTGAAAGTTCAGAACGAGAACAGGTTCCGCGTGTGTAACATTATTACATGGGATGTGATTTGTGTAATAGACGTGTTTTTGTTACATTTTAATCGTTCAATCTGAGACGAATAATCAATAGATGTTTTTTTAATGATCAGAGCTAGAACCGCTCAATATCAACGCTTTAAAGTGTCTAGTATGAGACTGTTGTAGGATATAATAAAAAAAAGTATAAAATATATCATATTAAACAGCAGTGCTCTTAAACGGCGAAGGAAAACATCGTGAAGAGACTAGTTAATATTTTAGCAGTGGCGATGAGCTTGCAACCGGCCACGTGTAGAATACCCAACTACTGCGAAATGTGGGCATGTGCCAAATGTAAACTTGGACGTATCTCTGAACTTTAGATATCCTCAAAGAACCTTGAATCGATATTACTTACTATCTATAATTATATGTATGTAATGGTATTACTTAGTACATTCGAGAGATAATTAAGGAGTCTGGGGACAAAAGTAAAAGAGTTATTTTTAAATATAATCTTGCAACGGTGGATTATACTAACCCATTTACCTACAACAATCTGAATGCGATGGCATGCAACCATTCAGAATCTAGGTAGATTGATTTTGCTGAAACAAGCAAGTCATGACATGTACTTTTTAATTCTGAGCGACTGTATAAGACGTGGAAAGTATAATGGTTAAGATATGAAATTATTGTTTTGATAATAGCTGTCTAACGCCATGTAAAATCACGCTTTTTAATATATTTTGAGAAAAAAAGAGAAAAAGCTCCGCATAGATACCAAGAAACATATTTTATGACATAACTATCAAAAACGCACGAGACTTTGCGTAAAGTTTACATACAAACTTCAACCCTCACTGTACCCGTTTAGGGGTTGAATTTCGGAAAGTCCTTTCTGCGCACAAAGATGAATCTACCCAAAAAAAAATCAGCTTTCTACGACCATCTGTTTAGGCTGCGCGTTGTCTATATGTCAGCCAAGACAAAGAATCTTTTAATTAGTATTGATAGATAGATAGAAGATCTCATGTAAATTGTAATACAATTAACTCACAAACTCGCACTATTTCACTCAAGTTACTATTTTATTGAAGTGTCGTAAGAAAGTAAGTGCAGATAGGCTGTGCATTTTTTTTACTTTCACCGGAGCAAGCTGTCCAATTTGATGCAATTACCACGGTGCGATTGTAGGGCAATTAAGGCGTGCGGATGCCGGTAGAGGGGTATACGTAAGGAAAGCATCTTCCTGCTACCGTCTAGCTTCAGGAAGTGATTCTACCATATTTTTATAGCTGCTTGATTTGGTTTAAAGCCTATTCGCTTTTAAATAAGGTTCCTAAGGTGTTATAGCTAGTTCCAAATTATTCTGTAATAGCTAAACACTTTTTGGTCAAAGTGATGGACGAAGCTATGAACGAGCTCTGTGATGTAGTCTTGTAATAGGTAGAAATAACCGCTCAACATCAGCTCTGCCTCTCAAATTTGATTTCGTTAAAAATGTGTCCGAAAAAAATGTTGAAACTTGAAACAGACCACATGTGTACGATGCTTCATTTATAAACAAACCATCATAAAAATTTGAATAGTTGCATGCGTACAAACGTAATATAATCTGTGGTAATACGTTACACAACACTACATAACACGTTGTAAGAATGTATGCAATTTTACATTTTGCTCCAGTATTGCACCTTGAGAGTAATAAACAAAGGGTAGGGCTACGCCTACTATAAAACTACGAGCATGAACCGTGAACCGTGTGAATGTAAGCACAGAACTGAGAAAGAATACAAATTTTAATTCTATTTTCATCAATAAAAGTTTTAGAAAATTTATAAAATCCTGCTAATACTAAATACGTATAATGAAAAAAATAAAAAAAAAACGACCCAGGGGCGTCGATATGAATAAGACATGGAATGAAATGTACTTAGAATAGCGTACTTTTACCATAGTGTTGTATGGTTGCCGCGCAGTGTAAATCGAATATCGGTACGATATGTTTCAGTTACTAATGTCGAATTTGTACGTGCTTAGCGCTCTGTAAGTACTAGAAGATGTCAGTGTTTTGTGTTGTTGATGTGACCTTTACAAAAAGATTTCATGCAAAGGTGGTTCATGCAAACCACGCCCTGTGGTTTGCTAACAATGGCTCTCTCAGAATATTGCACCTTCTATAGGAAAATTGTTTCACTCCGCTTCATATTATGTGAAATAAAATATTCATGTGAATTTTAATTGTCGCTTCTTAACTGGCAATAAAGCAACTTTTTACCAACCGTTCTAGGTAAAATAACCAGTGAACTTTGGATTTCCTATATATTTAATTAAGCACCAACATAGTATACACATTATAAACAAATAAATACAATATTAATATTTTGAATCAAGTGTATTACAATAAAATAATGATAATTGACAGTGAGCCCGTTTTATAAAATAGCCACATACGAAACTCGACCCGGTCCCACCAATTGGTGGTAATTTTTAAACAGCTCTAACTAGCCTCAAATTAAGCAAAACTTGTATGTACTATGGGTGCTGTATCTGATCTATCTATATGTAAGTAGAATAAGGATATTTATCCTGACTGACTGACTGACAGATAGACAACAATCAGCCTTGACCGATGGTTGTAGAGGTTGGTGCAAAGAGGTGTACTAAGAAAAGAATTCTTGACATTTAACCCCTCAAGGGTTACAGCAGTAGAAAGTTATATCAACGACGGTTCGATTATGTTTGGAACATTTGTTTTCATGGGAATTTTCTATAGTAATTAATATCCAGTCGAAACCAGAGAGAACTTTTATCTTCATGCGAACACACACATTGTTCAGTGCACTATAATCGATTTTGCTACGGGTTTGATAGTTTACCTGTCTCTCTCTACAGCAGATATCAGACAAAGACAGCAGAAGCTATTTAAAATTTTCATACTAGTTTTTCCCACGAGCAAATAATATCGGTTTTTGGGTTAAGAGGCTCTACATCGTTAGAGGCGTTTTCACTAAAAGCTTTGGAAAAGCAATAACCAGCACTACCTGCAGAGTGCCGACTAACTGGTACTTTGAGTTTTAATACGAATATTTTGCATTTATTCTTACCTAACAAGAGAAAACATATTTTAGAGTAAACATTTTTCTGAAACATTGCCAGAAAGATTTTTTACCCGCTATTAAGATTAATGAGCATTCAGATTGCAAAGTAATACTAATATTTAGCCTGTGCTGTATGTAGACTCGAATATAGTACGTACAGAAAATAGGACCCCTTCATTCTTCATATGGATGTCGTAAGAACATCATCATTATCATCATCATCATCATCATCTCAAGGAACACACTAGAGGATGAACAGCAGGATCTCCTAAATGTGCACCTATACTGCGGTCACCAATCCGCCTGCCGAGCGTGGTGACTCCGGCTAGCCCACCAAATAGTCGTTGTGCCGCTATGGCCTTCACAGCCGTGGTATCCACAATATAAAAAGTTGCTTATATCCATCACCGTTATTTTCTCTCCTGACAAAAAATGGTTGTCTACCCCTTACAGCTCCGAGCACAACCTTCAGCAGAAGCTTGCCCTGGATTTCAGGCTTCTCTCAGAGCGGCGTTTGTTAACTAAGGAAACTCCTCCGAGGCCACAGACGTCATGATTGCATCGTTAGCTGATAGCACCATAAAACAGTACGATCCATGTTTAAAACAATAGTATTTATATTGCACTATGGATCGAGTTGAAGTACGGGAGGTTTATGTCCAGCGGTGGACTCATTCAGGCTGATGACAAGTATGACAAAATTTAGATTTGCCAAGAGGTATAGATAGTTCGATACAGTGATTTAGCCACGTGTTTAACGCGCGTGTGGATCACACTTTCTCGCGCGTGTTTCCTCATACAATTTTAATTTTACGTGTCAATTGAAAAATCTGAGCATACTGTGCCATGTCGATCCAAGTCAGTGCGTTCCACTTGTGAAAATAAACCATTTAGCACAATTACTTCACTTACCGATAAAGTGATAAATCATACGGTTATTGCACGTGAGTACCTTTGTAAAGAAGTAGGTACCTACTCTTGATTCAACCTTGTATTATTGAGGGCGGTGAAACCAGTCTTATAAAAATATTTTGACCGGTCAGTAGGTACCTACCTCATCTCTTGTACGTAGAACATAAAGATACAAATGTGTGTATAAAGAATACAAATACCGACAGATTAGATGCTTCGTCTAAATAACTAGAGCCTGTAGACAAAGGTACATAATATCAACCATGTACGAGTATACATATACGTGTCAACCAGTTCTTGCGTGAGAGCATGACAAACAAACAGACGCAAGGTTCAACAATAAAGGTAAGGATTATAGTCATGGTACACATAGCATGTACCGAACCCTCTGAGCAAATTCCTCCCTATAATTATTGCTGTTGCGATAGAAACAAGGGGTGAACTACCTAGCAACGGAGTCGGGGCTAATTATGTCTCCAACCTGTCTACCCGTCCGCAAAACTCTTTTTAAACTAAAAGAAATTATTTCACAATTTTACGCTAGAAGACTCGAAGACAACCAAACTCTACTTTGTCTGGTAAAAAGATAAACAGTTGTTCACTTTTTTTATTGTGATAGATTTCTCGGGGCTGACATAAGCCTCTCCAGTCTCGGGGTCTCTTCCGTAGTCCTAGCCACCACGCTCGGTAGACGGATTGAAAACCGCAGTGTCAATTCTAGGTACTCAGGAGATACTATCACCCATACCATGGTACGTTTCCTTAGTCGCCTCTCACGACATCCATGGCAAGTGATGGACGGTTCTTTTCTATTCCCGGGCCTATTTTTTTTATTTGTCCACCACAATTCAATAGAAAAAAGGACCTTAGGATCAGAAAGCGGGGTAGACCACCGCTGCTCTTAATGATTTTAATTGAATATTAAATGAATTTACTGATGTTTTGAGCGATTTGACAAAAATGTGTGTCAGAATTGTTGGTTAAAGAGGATAAAGAAGTGCTATTAGTAGTTGATGTTTCACTTGCACTTGTCCGTATACATCACGATATGCAGCTTCCAGGAACGATGAAACGCTGCGACAGATCTTGCTAATTATAACCATTGCCTCCGCGTTCCATTCCAAGCATAACTTTACTATCAACTACAAGTTTAGTTCAGACAACCAAATATTATTTTAAACTAGAGGCCACTCGCAGCTTCGCCCGCGTGGCAGTTTTTTCCCGTTCTCGTTATTTTTTCGGGATAAAAAGTAGTCTATGTCCTATTACAGATTACAATTTATATTTATACCAAATTTCATCCAAATCGGTCCACTGGTTAGAGCGTGAAAGAGGAACAAACATCCATCCATCCATCCAAACATTCGCATTTATAATATTATAGGATTACATACAGTTGGTTTAAAAACCACAAGATCTGATTGTAAGTGATAGTTATGATGAAGCAGAAGCAATTTAGAAGCTTCAGCTTGTAGTACTAATTGGTTTCCTCACGATGTTTTCCATCACCGTTTATATGAAAAAAAATTTGACATATTTCTTGTAAGGATTGTTATTGTATCGAATGCAAAAGATAGCAAATGTTGGTCTAATTTCATCAAATGTGTTTTATGTCATAGAAACGAGAACGATGTACTAATCATAGTCGCAGAATTATGCATAAATCATTTGATGAAGATATGCATGTCTACGGTTTTTTGGAAAATATACCCTAGCTCTCCCATCATCAGGAGTCGTCTTTGCACTCCCTGTACAAGCACAAGCCAGACAATCCACAATAAAGCCACAGAACCACAGATGATATAGTAGCACTATGTCTATCTATTTCTGGCAGTAAGAGGCAGTTGCGAACGATATATCTTTTTAAGGTGTTCGTTTATAGCCTCAACTTTAGAGAGCTATTGAGAGAATTGAAGCGTGTAGCGTTTGATGCCCACAACAGATCACGGTAGTAATTGGTTACGCCAACTTCGCGTTTGCGTGAACTTTATATAAATATGTATATACAAATAAATATTTTTGACGTTGTATGGTTAAAAATACCTATAGGTATCCTAAGGGTTGGTTTACATCCCTGGTAATTGATGCAATCTTACTGGGGGTTTTACCGCCGCGCAAGTACCTATTCTTGCGGCCGATACGTATGAAGTTGCCACGATCAGCTGCGCTCGCACCTGCATTCACGCGAATGCGGGATAAAAAAGTCTGTCTACGACGCTCGCGCCGAACGGTCGAATATCGCTGATCTGCAGTGGACCTTCGGATTCCTGGCACTTCCCTCTAAGTTATTGTTGTGGAGTGTCTCTCGCATCGCAGGATCGTGAATATCCCGATCTTCTAAAAGGATAACGCTAACTATAAACTTCTGTGTGTCGTGGATTTGGAGTGCAGTGACTCATATTCCAGAACCCCTGGGATTGAGCGCAGATGTTGCTGGTGAGTAAGCCTTCCCATTATTGCCTAAGGTTTTAGCTGTACAACGTCCTAGACCATCGCATTTTCTAGATTACCTATAACTATTGAACCAGCGAGCCCTCATTAGGGTACACCCGCAGCGTATCATTTGCTTTATTATTCTCGTAATTTAATCGAGTGCTGAACGATACGCACCATTTGGTCCTACGAGCCTGGATAGTTTGGTCCTAAGCTTAGCGAGAATTGTCCTACAAGTCTTAAAAATCTAGAATTTATTTACGTAAAATTGCATATCGTTATAGGAAACTCGTCCTTATTGCGTTCTACGTAAGGTCTATTATCATTTGCATTCTTTAGTTAAATCCCGTTACATTACTTATATAAATTTTTGTAATTTCACAGTTTAAGTTAGTAAATCATAACGAAAGTTAATAAGTTGCATACTATTACAGTGATTGTGTCGTAAAATAAGATTTTATAAGAAACTACGCATAAAATTCCATCAGTTGTGTTATTGCGGGTAGTTTCGTGGTACACGAACCGCATGGATCGTGTGAGCTACGTTCACAGCAACGTGTTGGGAGTTCCCACTTAGCCTATGTTGGAAGGTTAACTTTCGCTATCGCATCCATTGAGGATTATACCTACCAATATATAGTCTAGTTCCCGGAATCACAAGCGTTGTTGACCGGTCATTGAACTTTTGTTATCTTGATTTATTAAATAGAAGTCTTGTATGTGAATGTTATCCTAGATAATCGCCTCGTATTGTACGAGTATTTAATCGCAATACAGTCCACTCCGCATTTGATTAAATTAGTGCAATTTAGTCAAATTAATCGCATTCAATTTTATATTGAACTTTGTTTTTTTGTAGGTAACTTGTGTACGTACATCGCGCTTACGTTAACGCTACGGTTGTATGATCGGATAAGTTATTTCTGTAATACACCTACGTTAGTGTTAGGCTCTCGCATGGTTGGTTATTATTTCCATACCTAGAAGAACTTTAGTTTATTTATAAACTTTGTTTTTCATATTTCGCATCGCACCTATAAGCTACATAGGTTTCATACGGCTTACAGGAAGGTTATCTCTGTGGAGTACCTACTGTACCGGACCGTACCGTACTGTACTGTACACCCTTTCATATCTGTACCGTACTGAGTTTCGCATCGCATCGCATACTATTATTGTATAACCCCGCATCGCATTTTATTTTATTGTTTATCTACATACATTTGGTTCTTTGTAAGTAAGTGGTTAGCTAGGTATCTAACGAAAGCCTTCGTTCAGTGTACTTATCTACCTACCTAAGCATTGAAACTTTTTCGTTGTTTACAAAGGTGTATTGTAGTGTTAGTCTACCACTAAGTTATTGTGATAGATATCGCACGGTTTGAGTGTGACTCATCCGTACCTAGTTCTTTATATTTGCAATATTTTTATTGCCCCTTCGCTGCGCGTTCTGCGTTTTGTACCTAGGTAATTTAATTAGAATTGAATTTATTGTTTTAAATTCATTTTTCTATCGCACCTGGTTTCTATTTATTGAACTAGGGTTCCGCAGGTAAGGAAGAGTGGTTCCGTACCTACCTACTTTAGGTTTTACCTTAGTCAAGCATTTGTTCTTTTGTTTGATTCGCATTTTATAGCACTAGCTTGTTAGGGTTCCGTGCTTGATTATACCGTTGGGTTCCGAGTCAATATTTTTGTATAAGTAGCTGATTTATTGGGTAAATTAGTTTATTATTTGAAATGGAGGATTTACAAAATAAATTAAAACTTTATGAAGGCAAACGCGCCGCATATTTTGCTCGCATACAAAAACTATATGATTCTATCACCAATCTTGATGATGAAAAATCGCGGAACACTTTTATTGCGCAAGCTAAAACAATCGATGTTATTCGTAACGAGATTATTACCACGATCGATAATATAAATATAATTTCAATGAAACTTTATCCCGCATATGAGGTCAATTATAACTCATTGTCTGCCTTTGACGATCTTGCGTGCGAAATAAAAAATGTTTTGAGTTCCCTAGCCATAAATAAAGATTCATCTAACTTAAATAAGTCAGGATCTTCGCATATTAAAATACCTCGCATCGAACTACCTACTTTTGATGGTGACATTCAGAACTTTCCGTTCTTTTATGAGACGTTCAAACGGGTTATTCATACAAATCCCGATCTCTCGGATTCGGATCGCATCCATTACTTGCTAGGTCACCTCAAAGGTAAGGCGAAAGGCGTGGCAGCCGGCATTGTGCCTGCTGCAGAGAACTATCGTGTTATCTGGGATGCGCTTATCGCTAAATACAGGGACACGCGCGCATTAGCCGTTAACTACTTAAATCAGCTGTTTTCTTTAAAGTCAGCTGGTTCGTCGCCCGCTAATGTAGAAAAGGTTTTTGATAAATATACAGCTATTGTGGCTGGACTCAAGCAATTAAAAATCGATAATATGTCTGATTTTATATTTATGTACGCGGGTCTTAAGTTAGTAGATTCCGACATCGCAAAACATTACGAAATGTCGCTTCGCAACATGAAAGATCCTCAAAGCACAGATTACGATTATTTTGTAAAATTCGTTCGAGAACAGGTAAAAATTCTTTATCGCACCGCGCCACAGCGGCCTGACCGGTCGACTGCTGGCACCGGCGCTAGTGCGCCATCCCCCGCACCCGCTAGGGTCCCGCAGGTGTATGTAGCTACATCACCTAAATGTTCGCTTTGTCAGTCGACGCACACCAACTTATATAAGTGTGGTGCCTTTTTAAAATTAAATACGAATGACAAATTTAAACACATAAAAGATAATCGTATATGCGGTAATTGTCTTAGTAATCAACATACTGTATCTAAATGTCAATCTACGTTCACGTGTAAGAAATGCAACGGAAAACATCATTCCCTCTTACATTTTGATCAACCGCCGCCGCCACAACCGAAACACGCGCCTGCAGTCAGCGTCGCACCGTCTGCTAGTGCCGAAGACCAGAGTCCAGATCCGGAACGCGTTTCTTTATGTACTCACTCGGCTTCGGCTCAAACCAGTACTCGCACTACGGAGGTTTTAGCTACTGCGAAGGTTTTAGTGGTAGGTAGGAAAGGGAAGGATGTTGTTGTTCGCTGTCTTCTGGACCCAGGTTCTCAAAAGAACTATATTACCACACGATGTTGCCGTATGCTTGGGCTACCTATTCGTGACGATTCTGTAGTCACTGTCAAAGGTATCGGTGGTACTTCTCAAGCTGTTCGCGGTTCAGTTGACTTCACATTTAGCTCGCGCCTTCGCGCGCAACCCAAGTATTCTATTGATGCTCTGGTACTTGATGAGATAACCGGACAGCTTCCATTGTGCTCGATAGATGTCGCGCATCTCAATCATATCGATTCACGTCTACTTGCTGATGATACTTGGGGAGTGCCGGGGAATATTGACATCCTGCTTGGAGTGAAGCTGTTTGCTAAGTTATTGCAACCAAGTGAGGTTACTTCTGCAGCTGGATGTCCCGATGCATTAAAAACTGTGTTAGGTTACATATTCATGGGAGACGCGCCTATCTTAGAGCCTCCTACCGCTACTATGTCGTTTTGCGCGACGTCCTCTTTGGAGAGCTGCGACTTGCGTAAATTTTGGGAAATCGAAGAAGTTCAGTCTTCTTCTATCACTAGTGTAGATGATAAACACTGCGAGCAGTTTTATTGTTCTACCACTACTCGCACCCCATCTGGTAAGTATGTCGCTGCTTTGCCACTTAAGACGGTCGCTTCGACGTTAGGGAATTCTTTCGAAATCGCACGTCGTAGGTTTCTTAGCCTCGAACGTAAACTTAAATCGCATCCTAACGTTAAACTCCTTTACGATGAAGTCATTCAAGATTATCTAAAAAACAATTACATTTCCTTCGTGGAAGGAGTTCTTCCGGGCGAAGTCTCGTTCTACATCCCGCACCATGCTGTCATTCGCGAGGACAAGACAACCACCAAGTTACGCGTGGTCCTTGACGCAAGCGCGAAGTCAGACAATGGTACATCGCTAAACGATATCCTTTACGCAGGTCCCGTTCTTCAAGCGGACCTTCTTAATATTTTGTTAAACTTGAGACTTTTTGCTGTAGCCATAACTTCCGATGTTAAAGCTATGTACCTTAAAATAGCTATTCGCCCCGAAGATCGCCCTCTGCAGCGGATACTCTACCGCTTCCACGAAGACGAAAAATTAAAGATACTTCAGTTTTCAGTGCTCCCCTTTGGACTTAAATGCTCTCCTTTTGTAGCAATTCGCACCATTCAACAATTATGTAAGGATGAAGGTCATAATTTTCCTCTCGCCAGTGAGATACTGAGCCGAGATATATATATGGATGACATAGTCAGCTCTACTTCTAATGTAGAGCAAGCTATAGAGTCTTCTCACCAATTGATTAAAATATTTTCACTTGGTGACTTTGAATTGACCAAGTGGTCAAGCAATAGTTCGGAAGTTCTTCAGGCTATTCCCGAGTCCTTGCGACTCTCGCACAGTGTCGATCTCAGTAAGGATCCGACGCTGAAAGTCCTTTGTTTACGTTGGTTTCCTGACCAGGACTATTTCGCATTTCAGGTCAATCCTGATAATCGCCCCTGCACAAAAAGGAATATATTGTCGTCTATCGCTCGCCTTTTTGATGTTTTGGGCTTAGTCGCGCCTATAATTTTGTACGCCAAGTTACTGATCAAGGATCTGTGGCTCGTCAAAATAGGATGGGATGATGTCCCACCGAATCGCATTGTTCGCCTCTGGGAACAATTTCAAGCTGAGTTACCTAATATTTCGCAGCTTAAATTCGCACGTCATATTGGCGTTATTGTAAACTGTAAGGTTTCCATAGTTGGCTTTGCGGATGCCAGTGAGAAGGCCTATGGCGGCGCTGTTTATGCCCACGTAGTCAAGCCAGACGGTGACATTGTCGTCTCATTGGTATGTGCAAAGTCTAAAGTCGCACCTCTTAAGGTTGTTTCGCTAGCTCGCTTAGAGTTATGCGCCGCACTCCTTCTATCCATCTTGATAAAACGAGTTTTCGATCTCTATTCCGCCCGATACGCCATTGAGGCTGTCGTAGCCTTTTCGGATTCAACTGTAGCTTTGAGTTGGATTCACTCTTCGCCACATCGCTGGCACACGTATGTAGCCAATCGCATCGCTAAAATCCAAGAAAACTTACCCGCGGAGAACTTCTTTCATGTCAAGGGGTCTGAGAACCCAAGTGACTGTCTCTCTCGTGGTTTAACACCGGCCCAGTTAGTCCATCATCCACTGTGGTTGAATGGACCACCATGGCTTAAATCACCCCGACACAAATGGCCAGTCAAACCATTCGTATCTGGTGACTCGCAAGAGCTTCCCGAGATCAAACCGGTGGCTCTACCTTCAGTAACGACTGCGGGTTCTTCTGATACAGATACCAGTTGTCTGACAGAAGATATTCTGTACCATCGTGCTTGTAGGTTTTCTTCTTGGATGAAATATTTAAAAACAATTTGTCATGTTTACAAATTTCTCAAACGCCTCCCTAGGGGACCCGTTACCGCTTCGGACTTGGAGTTCGCTGAAACAGTAGTGTGGCGCTCTGTTCAACGAATCCATTTCGAATCAGATCTTGATCGTCTAAATCGCAATCAGTTATGTTCCAAACCATTACAGAAACTCAGTCCGTTTCTGCATAATGGGCTTATTCGCGTTGGTGGACGCTTAGCCAATTCTGAGCTAGACTTTGACTCTCGTCACCAACTTTTACTTCCTCGACAGGACCACATAGTGGAACTTCTCGTTTCCCACTATCATGTCAAAAACTTTCATACAGGTCCAAACTTGCTTCTGTCTCTTTTGAGACAGAGGTATTGGATTCTGTCCGCACGACGTATTGTACGTCACATAACGTTCAATTGCAATATTTGCTTTCGCTCTAAGCCACGGCCGGTTTTTCCTATCATGGCTGATTTGCCGCAGTCTCGTGTGGAAGTTGCTCCTAAAGCATTTTCACACACTGGGTGTGATTACGCGGGACCGCTTATGATAACTTCCGTGCGCAGCAGAGGGCAAAAGAGTCGTAAGGCTTATATTTGTTTCTTTACATGCTTGACAACGCGTGCTTTGCATCTGGAAGTTGCCTCAGATCTCAGCACCGCGAGCTTTCTGTCAGCATTTAAGCGTTTTATCTCTCGCCGTGGTCCTATCGAATGTCTCTATACGGACAACGCCACCAATTTCATTGGTGCTAGGTCTTATCTTCGCGATCTCTACCAATTCTTATCGCAAGAATATCGCCCCTACTGGGAAAGGGAACTAGCGGATCACAAAATTACCCTTAAAACGATCCCATGCAGAGCTCCGCACTTCGGTGGATGCTGGGAAAGTGAAGTTAAGAGTGTCAAAACGCATCTTCTTAAGGTCGTCGGTCAACAAATTCTCACTTTTGATGAGCTTAACACTATGTTAACTCAAGTCGAAGCTTTGTTAAACTCTCGACCGCTCTATGCCCTTAGCTCGGATCCGTCAGAACCTACCGCTTTAACACCTGCGCATTTTCTTAACACGAAACCGCTTGTGTTTTTACCCGCTCGCGAAGTTACTGAAACGCGTTTACACCTTATTTCACGACACGAATTGACTGATCAACTTGTCCAATCTTTTTGGAAGCGGTGGCGCAATGAGTATCTGCACACCCTCCAATCAAGACAAAAATGGAACACACCTACTAACCCAGTACGTGTTGGTATGGTTGTGGTCTCCATGCAGGATAACGTCATGCCTTTGCATTGGCCGTTAGGTTTAATTACAGAAATCTTTCCGGACAAGAAAGGAATATGTAGAGTCGCTTCCGTTAAAGTGCAAGGTGGAATGCTTCAGAGCAGACCGATTGTAAAATTGTGCCCTCTTCCCACTCAATAAGCCATAATTAGTTTGTCTTAGTTTTAGGTTAGGGTTACAATCTTATGTTATACGTTATATATATATTTTTTTTCCCCCGTTACTTAAACATTATTTTTGTTTGGTTACATCGCAAATATGGTAGTTTTCGCGACGATATGCAATTATTATAATTTCGCTTTCTCTGTGTTTTGAAAGTAGGACCTTTCAAGCCGGGGAAAAATGGTTACGCCAACTTCGCGTTTGCGTGAACTTTATATAAATATGTATATACAAATAAATATTTTTGACGTTGTATGGTTAAAAATACCTATAGGTATCCTAAGGGTTGGTTTACATCCCTGGTAATTGATGCAATCTTACTGGGGGTTTTACCGCCGCGCAAGTACCTATTCTTGCGGCCGATACGTATGAAGTTGCCACGATCAGCTGCGCTCGCACCTGCATTCACGCGAATGCGGGATAAAAAAGTCTGTCTACGACGCTCGCGCCGAACGGTCGAATATCGCTGATCTGCAGTGGACCTTCGGATTCCTGGCACTTCCCTCTAAGTTATTGTTGTGGAGTGTCTCTCGCATCGCAGGATCGTGAATATCCCGATCTTCTAAAAGGATAACGCTAACTATAAACTTCTGTGTGTCGTGGATTTGGAGTGCAGTGACTCATATTCCAGAACCCCTGGGATTGAGCGCAGATGTTGCTGGTGAGTAAGCCTTCCCATTATTGCCTAAGGTTTTAGCTGTACAACGTCCTAGACCATCGCATTTTCTAGATTACCTATAACTATTGAACCAGCGAGCCCTCATTAGGGTACACCCGCAGCGTATCATTTGCTTTATTATTCTCGTAATTTAATCGAGTGCTGAACGATACGCACCAGTAATGGATCACAAAATTACTGATGTAAGTAAAATAGACAGGCTTTTGCTATTGTGATGAAAACATTTGACGCAACATTTTAGATGGAAGAGGCTGAATATGCATACAGTAATAAAAAAACCGGCTAAGTGCGAGTCGGACTCGCACTACACGGTTCCGTACCATTATCTATAATAAAAACGGTAAAAAAAAACACGTTTGTTGTATAAGAGTTGTAATTTATTCTGTTTTTTTGTTATTTGTTGTTCTAGCGGCAAAAGAAATACATCATCTGTGAAAATTTCAACTCTATCGCGGTTCATGAGTGAGATACAGCCTAGTGATAGACGGACAGACAAACAGACAGCGGAGTCTTAGTAATAGGGTCCCGTTTTACCCTTTGGGTACGGAACCCTAAAAACTTACTAACCCGACGTTGATAAAGGTAGCGCGTGCCCGTCTCCAGAATACAAGCTGCAAAGGTTCTCTTGACTCTCACTTGGCTGGTTTTTCATAACCTTTCAAAATATACATCAACCCTTGTCATCACAATTTGCCACAATATTTTTTGGGTGACTTTAGTTTCATTCTGACAGCGGGTTTGCTTATGTCTTTTATTGATTAGATAAGATAACCACCATCTTCTGACCACGTCAAGCAGAGTTTTTAGTTAGTAAACAGAATATTAATTGAAATTATGAAACTTCTGAGCTAAACAACACAAATTCTGAATAGATGGAATCAGCGCTCGGCATTTGCAGATTTATGCAAAGCAAATACACCGCATGCGTAATGGGATTATAAACATCGGTTTTAGCTTCAAACAAGACTGACGATACTTAATTTTATGCAAACCTACTTCATAACTTATAAACTTATTTTCCCCACTGCTAAATCAAGTTTTAATAGGCTAGAGGTCGTGGACGAATTTTTTAGGCCGTCTGTCCGAAGGTTGAACCGCTGCCGGATTGAGATGTATAACGTGAGTTATGTCGCACTTGCAATTAAATCACTTTAGGAAGGACTTTAGTCCTTATTCTATGCTTGAAATATTTGTAGACGAGAGACTTACAGACAAGCTAAACAATAGATCTTCGTTAGACAGACCGAGGTATGATTTTCGCATTATCATGTTAAAACAGGTGCATTTTTGTTTTAAATATCTTGACATCATCTTATTTTATTTCAATACTGATATTTAAATTCAAATATTTTGATGTTTGCATCCCAGATATGCTCAATCATTATGTGCTCTCAATTAGTTGTTTAATTCCGATGTTACACTAAATCAAATAAATAAATTATGATCCATTTTGCACATCGTATTCCTGCAGGTCAGCAGTATTAAGAACATACCGAAGCACGAAAGCGTTCAGATATAAATGCCAATGAGAATTACCGTCAGTATGTAAACCTAACACTGTATGTAAACCTTGTTGAAAAATTTTAACTGTTCCTATACTCTATCTGCAGTAGCAAAATAGAAAGCTCGCACAGTTTCACATCAGGAAATGTCAATGTAGGCGTTATAGAGCGACGACCCTATAAATTTTATGTTTTCTAACAATAAGCTATAAATCCAGGTCAGGTAAACTATATCGGGCGTGCAGTAGGAAGGTTCAGTAGAGGTTAATTAACTTTCAGGAAAACCGCGTAAATGAAACCACCAAAGTACGAGTCGAATTGAGTAGGCATTGTTAGTACCGTATAATTATAAATACCACTCCTGCTACCCATTATATTAGAAAGAGGAGAAACGCGAGCTACTTCGTTCGTGTGATGCTTTGCAGCGTAGTTGAATTTCAAGAATTCCTCGCTTGGTAAACCCTTTTGCAACAAATATACTCTGAAAATGACAAGTCTCTACACGTGTGGCTTAGGCAGAGCAGCGTTGCTTCTAGATTAATTTCTATAAAATATAATAGAAAAATTAATTGTTTGGTATAGCTATACATATTTGATTTACCGGTTAGTATATTTGGACTGTTGTTACTTGCTACAGTAATAGGGTTTTAATCGAATCATTTACGAACCCAAAGCTATTTCTGTAAAAGTAAAACAAACTTCGACTCAGGAATTGCGAAATCGGACATTGTGGAGCGACGAATCCAATTTATCATAATGTTCCTTGTTTAAAGACGAATGTTAAATTAGTTCCGATTTCAAAACTAGATGGCACCAGTAGAAAAATTAGAACTCGCTATCGATGCGTTTTAAGAAATGTATGGTGCCATCCTTGGTCTACTATTAATTAAGCTTTTTGAGTAATATAGAAACCTACACTATTTGATGTTGTGTTTATTACTCGCCATCCCTCCCTGCCAATCTTTTCTGACGGTCGTTCATTTGGTCCTTCGAAACCGGATTAAGATTGATACAAGGGTGTGGCAGGAAGATTTTTTGTATTGAGTAGTTTTCGGAACTACAACCCCGCGCCCAGAAGTAGTGGATCGCTACTTGGTGTGAAGGTCGCCGGTCGGAGTACGCTTGGAAGCGTCGACGTTGGTGTACGTCGCGTGGCTGTACGTCGTGTTGCTGTACAGCAGAGCGGCCGCCGCCGACTTTTGAGTGCTGCGGAGGAGGTACCTAGCGCGCTGCATGCGCTGGCTGCAATCGCATGTGTGGGTGCGACTGAAGAGAAGTCAACCGGTAGTGTTGTGTATTGTGTAATCGTGTGAGCCTGGACAAACTGTGAGTACTTTTATGCATAATTCAAGAAAAGTTGATTTTGAAGTTTTGAAACATTAAAGTGAATGCATGAATAGTAGAAATAGTTGTTTAGGACTTAGAATAGTTTAAGCAAATTGGTTTAGACGGGGAATCCATGCCCGATTTTCAAATTTTTGTTAAAACACTTAGAATAATTTTGTAAAAAATTTATACTTGTAAAAGAATCCAAATTTGAGCTCTTAGTATTTGTATTCAGAAAAAATGGATGAAAAAATTGTATTACAGTCTGATAATTTTAATAACTTAACTAAAGCAAGGAGAAATTTTAAAAAATCTCCAAAGGATAGAATCACAGAAACTTATGTTCAGGTACGTTTAGAAAGTCTAGAACAATTATGGACTATGTTTGTGACAACTCACCAACTATTGCTAGAAACGTACGGTACAGAACTTAAGTTACATGATTATATCACAAAGGATATTTATGATCAAGCTGAGGAACTATACTTAGATTACAAAACGGAGCTCAAAACTATTTTAAAGAGTTTTGTAAAACCTGCTCTAACCGAAATCTCAAGTGTAATGCACGATGGGGGACATTTAGCGCCGTCAGTATCAAAATTTGTTCTACCAAAAATTGTAATACCAAAGTTTTCAGGGAAGTATGAGGAATGGGTCACATTTAGAGATTTATTTTTATCTTTAGTTCACAAAAATGAAAATTTAGATAGGGTGCAAAAAATGCATTACTTAAAAGGGTACTTATCAGGTGAAGCAGAGCAGTTATTAAGGCAAATTCCCATAGCAGGGGATAATTATAAAAAATGCTGGAATTTGTTAGTAGACCGATACGATAACAAACAATATTTATCGAATTGTATTTTGAAAAGGTTGTTTAGTCAGAAAAGTCAAGTCGTTGAGTCTGCGCAGGGGCTAAAAGAGTTGGTAGATACTACCTCGGATTGTCTAAGTGCATTAGGAAATTTAGGTGTTGATGTATCTACTTGGGACATCATTGTGATACATATACTTACTTTGAAGTTGGACGGCGAGACGCGGAAACAGTGGGAGTTGCATGTAACTGGTAGCATCGCTTCTGATACACTGCCAACTTTTGAGCAATTTAGTAATTTTATAACAAACCGATTTAGAGCGTTAGAGTTTATTGGACAAAAGTCTAGTAACAAAGTTGTTAGTCGATCGATGCATGCTGCACAGTCTGATGTATACCAACAATGTCCGTTCTGTTCGGAAAATCATAAATTGTATCTCTGTAAGAATTTCCAAGCACAAGATAGTGACGCTCGACGGAAATATGTGCTGGATAACGGAATTTGTTTTAACTGCTTGGGGGTAAACCATTCTGCTAAATCTTGTAGAAATCCTATAAAGTGTAGAATTTGTAGACGTCACCACAACACGCTGCTACACCCAAGAACGGCAAGCAAAGAAAAGATAACGACCGCTGTTGTCACTGAGGACTCTGAGGAAGAGCAAGTGAAGGATTCGGTGGAAGAAACGGCTGAAGAAATACAAGTAAATACAGCTTCGGTGCAAAGTAGATCGGTGTTACTAGCAACGGCACTAGTAAATGCTAAAGCAAAAAATGGATCGTACCAAACGGTAAGGGCTCTACTTGACCAGGGGTCGCAAGCTTCTTTTGTGACTGAAGCGGTAGTACAGCTTCTGAAACTAAAAAAGACGCCAGCAAGAGGTACGATATCTGGGGTAGGCGGGGCAAAAACAGTTCAATCAAACTATGTGGTTCATATAAATCTTAAATCTAAAGTGGAACCTCATGAAAACATACAGGTTAAAGCACATGTGTTAAGAACAATTACCTCTTTCCTTCCAGGCAAACAGGTAGAGGAAGTAACCTGGTTGAAGTCATCAGGTATCCAATTGGCAGACCCTGAATTTCATACTCCAAATAAAATAGACATTTTATTAGGAGCTGATATATTTTGTCAGATTCTAAAAGAAGGAGTTCGTAGAAATCCAGGTGGGTTTTTAGTAGCACAAGCAACTTTGTTTGGGTGGATAGTGTCGGGAATAGTAGGTTCTAATCAAGGGGAACTTGCCAGCACTGCGATAGTAATGCACGGCACGGTTACTGATGAAAATGAAATGTTAAAAAGATTTTGGGAATTAGAAGCTGAGTCGATCTATGAGGAAAAAGGAATGTTAACAGAGGAGGAAAAAATGTGTGAAGAGTTTTATGTTAAAACTACAATAAGAGATGCAGAAGGGCGGTACGTCGTAAAACTACCGTTTCGCAACAAGAATCCCACATGTCAGGAAGGAAACACAAAGCAAATAGCGTTAAAAAGATTGTTAATGTTGGAGAAAAGGTTGTCTAAAAATAAAATACTAAAAGAGGAATATCAGAAAACGTTTGAAGGATACTTACGGGAGAAATACATGGTACCTATACATGAAAATGAAGAAGAAGAGGACGCTGTTTATTTGCCATATCATGAAGTTATAAGAGAAGATAAGGATACCACAAAGGTTAGAATTGTGATGAATGCGTCCTCAAAGGGAACCAACGGGGTAGCCTTAAATGACGATCTAATGGTCGGACCGACATTGCAGATGGATTTGAGACACATAATCATGCGTTGGCGGAAACATCCGGTAGTTTTGGTGGCGGATATTGAGAAAATGTACCATCAAGTCAAAATAAATACGAAAGATGCAAACTTTCAACGTATTCTCTGGCGCAGCAGTTCTGAAAAAGAAATATCAGCGTATAAATTAGTGCGTGTATTATTTGGGACAGCGTGTGCACCACACTTGGCAGTTCGAAGCCTTATGCAAATAGCCGCAGATGAAGGACATCTGTATCCAGTAGCTGCCGAAAGAGTGATAACTGATTTCTACATGGATGATCTGCTTACTGGTTGCCAGAATGTAGGCGAAGGTATGGAAATTTATAAGCAAATGAATGAACTGTTGAAAAAAGCAGGGTTTCGGTTACAAAAATGGTCCAGTAACAGTGAAGAGCTATTGGCTAAAATAAAGAAAGAAAAACAAGAGCAAGGTAAGGAAAGGAACCTAGAAATAAAAATGGATTCTATAATAAAAATTCTGGGGCTTACTTGGAATAGATGCGATGACGTTTACAACTACACGTTGAATCTTCCTCCGCTGCTGCACAGACCTGAAACAAAAAGGCACATATTATCAGATATTGCAAGATTATTTGATCCGTTGGGTTGGGTTGCACCCGTTATCATTGTAGCAAAAATAATGATACAGAAGCTATGGTTAGTAGGATTGGCATGGGATGAGGAAGTGCCGGGAAATATTTTAAACGAATGGGTAACTTACCGCAAGAGTTTAAAAGATCTGGAACATATAAAAATACCTCGCCACTTGGGATACACGGGCACTGACGTACAAATACAGCTGCATGGATATAGTGATGCTTCTCAAGTTGCTTACGCAGCAGTGGTCTACGTTCGGGTAGTTGGTGCTGATGGGGAGATACACGTTCATTTAGTTGCTGCAAAGACCAAAGTAGCACCAATTAAGCAAGTGTCCATACCACGATTGGAGTTGTGCGGGGCTGTACTGTTGTCTAAACTGTTGGCAGAAGTCGGAACAGTAATGGAAGTTCCAAAACATAACTGGTTTGCTTGGACAGACTCAACGGTAGTCCTGGCGTGGTTGAATAGTCATCCAAGCAGATGGAAAACGTTTATTGGTAATAGAACCACTGCAATAATGCAATCGTTGGAACCGCATCAGTGGAGTCATGTTTCCTCCAAATCTAATCCAGCAGATTTGGAGTCAAGAGGACTTAGTCCTGCAGAGTTAGTTAAATCGTCATTATGGTGGAAAGGACCTGAAATGCTCACACAGGTAGAAATTATAAAAGATAAGCCAAAACCGTTACAAACCAATTTGGAAGTAGCCACGAAAAAGGTATGCATGCACGGCACAACGGACGAAGCTGGTTTGTGGGACAAGTATTCTTCACTGACAAAGTTGTTAAGAGTAGTAGCTTACTGTAGACGGTTTCTAAACATGAAAAAACCCAAGGTTGAACGACATAGCAGCTCCATGTTAAGCTGGAAGGAAATAAAAGAAGCCGAAGAGTGTTGTATAAGACAGTGTCAAAGGAAGTGGTTCGAAGAAGAAATTGAGGCAATTGAAAAACAAAAAAAACTGAAAAGGAATAGTAAATTACTATCTTTGAATCCATTTTTGGACGAAAAACTGATTTTACGGGTAGGAGGAAGGCTGGAAAATTCAAATTTTGCTGAAAACAAAAAACATCAAATATTAATACCAAAAGAAGGAAATTTATCAAAACTATTTATTGAACATGCTCATAAAAGTACCTTACATGGTGGTCCTCAATTGATGCTCAGTGTTTTGTTTACCAAATACTGGATAGTGGGCGCTAAGCAGTTGGTGAAAAGCCATGTTCGGAAATGCATAATCTGCGTTAAAAACAGGGCGGAAATCAAGCACCAAATAATGGGTCAATTACCTTCCGTGAGAGTAACGCCTGGTCGAGCGTTTAACAAAAGCGGCGTAGACTATGCTGGGCCCATTGACATCAGAACCACAAAAGGGCGAGGGCACCGTACGTATAAAGGATACATATGCCTTTTTATTTGTATGGTTACGCGGGCCGTTCATATCGAAGCTGTAAGCGATCTTACCACGCAGGGATTTTTGGCGGCATTTAAGAGATTTGTGGCCAGGCGAGGTCCTTGCACGGACCTTTACAGCGATAATGGAACAAATTTCGTTGGTGCAGAAAGAGAGCTACGCGCGCTGTTTGATGCGGAACAGTCGCTGGTGGGTAGAGAGATAGCTGAAAGCTTGGCCACGAATGGTACCTCATGGCATTTTATCCCACCTCGTGCACCGAATTTCGGAGGCTTATGGGAAGCAGCCATAAAATCTACGAAATTCCATTTAAAGAGAGTGGTTGGAAATACGACCCTGACCTATGAAGAAATGACCACAGTATTGGCACAAATTGAAGCTTGTCTGAACTCAAGACCGCTATCACGAATTGATGGAGTGTCAGAAATGCAAGCCGTTCTGACCCCAGGGCACTTTTTGGTCGGTGAACCCCTTGTAACTTTACCGGATCGAAATTTTGAAACGTCAAATTTGTCCACGTTGAGACGTTGGCAGCTCACGCAAAGGATGCTACAGGATTTTTGGCGTTGTTGGTCGCGAGATTACGTTCACCTAATGCAACAACGTTTCAAGTGGCAAGATCAAACTCCAGAACCCAAAGAGGGAGATGTAGTTTTAATTAAGGAGGATGATTTACCGCCCAGTAGATGGTTGCTGGGAAAAATTGTAACTAAACATCCAGACGCACACAATGTTACCCGCGTAGTCACCTTGCGCACAAAAAATTCGTTGATTAAACGACCAACTTCAAAGTTAGTTGTACTCCCAGTCTGTGACTAACTTTCAAATTGCGTAAAAGCTTTTAGGTTAGATTATAGTTATAAGTTGTTAGTAAGATATGAGTGCAAGTCGTTAAATTTTAAGTTTAGTTTTGTTTGAGTAGCTGTGTTGTAAAGCAGTAGTGGATTATAAAGAAATAGTAATAGTTATAAAGTAATAGTATAAGAGTAAAGTATATTTAGGGTCATTAGTTAATTTTACTAAAGAACACCATTTGTCAATGTTGTTCTTGGCGGGTAGTATGTTTAAAGACGAATGTTAAATTAGTTCCGATTTCAAAACTAGATGGCACCAGTAGAAAAATTAGAACTCGCTATCGATGCGTTTTAAGAAATGTATGGTGCCATCCTTGGTCTACTATTAATTAAGCTTTTTGAGTAATATAGAAACCTACACTATTTGATGTTGTGTTTATTACTCGCCATCCCTCCCTGCCAATCTTTTCTGACGGTCGTTCATCCTGATGACTGGAAGACACGAATGTCTCCATTTGAGTAATGCCTTTGTGTGGCATGACTTCGCATTGCCGAATTTAGCCAAGGTCAGGAACAAAGTACAGCTACTTACACTTGCGATTAACTTCTGAAACTATCTGAGGGTGGTCATAAATCACGTAAATGTAAAGCTCAAACATCATGGAGGTTAGTTTAGGTTCTTTTCATAATTTATAGGTACTTGGTGAGACTTGTTTTCGCAACTAGGCCGATGATGGGTCCTTTTTGCGTGACGGGTGGTGATTGTCAGAGGAACCACCCGATGTACTCAAGGAAGTCCAACAGCTCATGTATATAATTTATAGGTGCACTAAACCCAAAATGGTACGTGGTAGGTAAAATCAGTGCATGTTATCAGTGGAAGATGATGACGCCGAGATTCAGAAACGAATATCAGTGTGAAGAGAACTTACACTTGAAAACGTAAGCGTTCATGTATCTGAATTTTGAAACTTGAGGAATTTAGCAAGGAATTTTTATTAAAAAAAAACACCATGTAAACGAACTAAGTCATTAGCATTCCACTAGTGCTCGTTTAAGAGTGATTGCAGATGCTATCTTCGTGATTTGAATGCGTCGCGACGTGTCTTTTAGAAAGTGTTTGTTTGTTTCAAGACTTTCGGTAGTAGTTACTCCGTTACATACTCGCCCACGCAGAATGCAATCAAATCCAATTACAGAACAATTGAAAGGATACAATCCTACGTTTAAATGCAGTGCCTGCGTGGGTAAAGCCATTAACTATTGACAAATTGCAACTAATTAAAAGAATCAAACAATTTAGGATCTCTCTATACTCTACCTAAACTGCTGCTCGGTTTTTATACTGTCTGTATAGCTTAAAGCTAGGACGAGCTATAGCTATAGCTATAGCTAGGGGAGAGCTAAAACGAACGATCGTGATTGACTGGTCGATAGCGAAAGCTTTTTGAGTCATTCGGGACCCCAAAATTACTAGACAACGATACATAATATTAAGGGTGTATGTTTTATGAAGCAACTATGTAGTTACCCCGCTAGTATTACCGAAATCCGAGTCTCTCAGCGAGACCCAACATCTTACTTTTGTTCTTTCATACCTTGAACTATCCCATCATTGAACCATTACAGCAAATACATTTTCGATTAAATTCGAACCTGGAAAACGTGAAACATAATAGTAATTGTTAAATAGTAGATCACTTTCTGCCGAAATTCTAAGTTGTCAATCGCTGAATCTATAAGTCCAAGTTAATAATAATAATAATAATAATGTTGTGATTATAAAAAACATGCACTAAGGCGAGCGAAACCCAAGAAAAAGATTTCTTGCAACAAATCTTTAAGTTGAGAGAAAGGTAAATATAAACTGCTGTATCCTGTAAACCCTAAGTTGGATATATATAGCTGTGATAATGAGTAACCAGACCTGCAGACCGGTAAAACATATAAAAGAAATTGCACTAAGTAACTATCCAGGAATCCTGCTGGTCACTACATAAAAATTTACAACAGATGCACTGATGTTTGGGAGCTGGTGGTCTGATCATAAAAGCTGCAGGATATATTGCTGTATACGCTTTTTAAAGAAAATCTCGAAATGAAATACTATGTTCAAACAAAACATGATAATTCACATAATTAATGGAACAAGAAATTGTTTACCACGATGACCTTTATATTAGCTGCACTTCGTTTTTATAAGTAAACGTAACGAATTCTCAAGGTTAAACTAACCTGGCAAAGTCGTGATGACATCAACCATATCAGTATAGACCGGATATGCCAAGACTTCTGATATAACTACTTCTTAGACCCCGCGACTGTAACTCCCAAACGGATTTACAGGATGCAGAAGTTTAGAATTTACCTTTCTCTCAACTGAAAGGTTTGTCGGAAGAAAGCTCTTTCTAGGGTTACGCTTACCTTTGTGCATGTTTTTTTATAATCACAATTTTGTCAATATTCAGTGTACAAAAAAGGATTTAGGAAGTTCGATGATCCCCCTCAGATCTCTGGACGCATAAATGAGGGTCAATGTTAAGGGGGTTAGGGGGGACTCAGGATACCGCGTACCATTTGTGACCGTACCATAAATATACCTACTAACTGAGTACAAATGCAGATGAATATTTCGGATTTATTTCTTAAGCCAGCTCACTTTTAAAAACAGTTTTGAACTTGATTTGAAGATCAGCTTAATCTATCTGTAAAGTACTTATGAAATTACTAAGTCTACGTAACGTCTTTGACTCATTAAGTGACAGGTTGTAAGCCAATCGCGGATTTGAGAATACAAAACTAACTAAAGACACTAACAGGGTCTGTGTATAATATCTTTTAGAATCACTGCCCTCTACTAAGGGTCGTCATTATCATAAATTTCGTCCGTTTAATTCTCAACATTCTAAAAATAAATGTAGGTGCCCAACTACCACGTAACCCAGCTCAGCTAATGTAGCATATAATTGCCCTGGCACGAACGTCCACACGCTTTGCTTATGAAACCAAATTGCCGTAGGAAGGGCCATCAGCCTCCATTCATCACTCACATGATGGTGATCGGCACATTGTAACTTAGCTGCCATAATAAAGACCGAGCGTGATATGAACCGATATAGCGAAGACTCCAGATCAAATGGTGACGGATAATAAAATACTTAATTAAAAAGGGTAGGGACGAACCAAGTCGTAAGTTTCTTGACTATTCTTCTAGGTGAGGCCATGGTCGCGAGGAACTGACGCTTAGATCTACCTAGCTCGAATGATTCTATTACTGGGCATAAAGCTAGATTAGTAGGCGGATTGGTCGTCGCAATATTGGTAAATAAGTACTCCTAGTCATACTGCTGCCTATCCCCGGTAAGTTCTTATATAGTCATAGTCGCCTACGATACTCACTGGAGATAATGGAGATGTCCTTTCTAAACGGCCAACACGGCCTTAATTATCAGTGATCTGCTATCGAATAAATTGTTAAACATTATTTCGAAACTAATTCGTGATAGGCACTGAACTTTTGCGAGACACACGTTGGTGTAGGTAGGTACAGTCACGAAGAGTAGACACAGAGTGGAAGGATTTAAAGTGATATTTTGTAGGAAAACCGCTATTAAACATTTCGCCTAACCCGCGCGAAAGTGTCAACGGCGAAACTGATACGAGAATAATTATAGAATGCCCGCTCGGCGTGCTTTGGCAGGAAATAAATTGCTTGATATGATTTTGATTTATTAATGACCCCATCCAATCTTACAAGCATCCATTAGTATCACTAAGAATCATTGCATGCCAGATAAGTCTGCATCTGACCAATGAGGTGAGAGTTTACGGACACCTGTAGGATATTGGAACTGAGTATTAGGGAACTTCATATAGATAATATGTTGTAACAAGTATCAGCTCATGCATATTTTGCTTGCCAAATCAGCAATGAATGTCAAGACTTGCTTGTATCAGCTTAACATTATGGCCACATCCACATTACAAATACATGGAGTTGTAAATTTATTAGAATATGTACTAATATACCAGCAAATGTAGTAAATTTATTGTGAGCATTCTATAGGAGATGTAACATTTAGGGAAAATAAACTATTGTGATTAATAACTCCTATGATATTTTTTTATACAGCCTAGCAAAAAATAGAAATTATCCAAAAAAGTGCTAGGTCAGGGAGGCATATTAATTAGTGGTAACATGTTATTTCAGTCAATGTTGTGGTTTAAGTACCGTGTAAATAATTAAAATACATTAACACTGTTTACTGCAGATAATCTAGATGTTTGGGTTTACCTAGGTTATTAGAAATATGTAAAATTTAAGGAATATCTATCTTTTGCTGCAATTTCTATAGAATTGAAGTTGGTGTTAAAAAGTGAACTAAATGATACAAAAGAGATTGCTTACCAGCAATGATACTCAATGCTGTAGCAAACAACTGACAAGGTTAATGGCAATTAATGGTATCTCTAAACAACATTTGTTAACAAGAAGAATACAGTAACATTTTAGAGTTGTTGACCACCACATTTTTAAATATATATTAAATTAATAATTTTCCTCATCCTATCAACATTTAATCTTAAAAATAGCTCCAGGTAAGCAGATACATATTTATTTGTACAAAAATTAATTAGCCAACTCTTAAGGCCTAATCGGAATTCTTTCCAAATATTCTAACGATGATTATTTTTCGGTCCTCGTTACGCCTGAAGGGCCCACCTGATATAAACCGGCTGAAACCGAGGATTCGAAAGGAGAGGACTTAGAAGGTAGGTACCTTCCTACTTGGTGTACGACTTCAGCAATAGGATCTCTCGGATATCAAACTTATGATTACGATCGTATCAACAGCTTTGTTTACAAATTCAAGGGATAATTTCGGAGGACCAAACAAAACGAAATAGAAACCTTTATTGATTAGATAGGGTGAAGTACTGCATCGTATGTTGATTCATAGATTAACATAAAATAGCACAATTTTATATTCGTTTCTAAAAACGTTTTGAAATAACGAGTCAGCTATACTAATCACCATACCATGTGACACAAATTCAAAGAAAAGCGTATTTTATAACAGAAATGTGAGACCACATAAGTTTAAATTTAGACTTACATAATTCCAGGTGCAGTTGAGTTAGTTTATCGTAACTTAAAATGTATTCTAACTTGACCGAACATAATGTTATAAAAATTACTACAAAAAATAACACAGCACCCGCGCGAGTTCAATCAAAACACCATAGCCACAGAGTAAATTGAAAACCATGAAATGATGAAAGAAAAAGAAAACCAAACCACACAGAACACCAAAGACAATATAAATACGTACCACAGACAAAGTGTTTTTATATAAACTGATAGCTAAGGGACTTTTAATTAGTATTAAATTATCATTTGATTAGTTCAAAAAAGGTACTCTGTGAACCTAAGATGGACTCTCATATTCTATGCTGTGAACTCAAAACAAGTGCAAAAAGTTTTTTTTCCGCCCTTGAAGCAAGCTACAAAGTCTTTTTTATTTCGAGCTCTATGGTTCTAGCATAGACAAACTAGTTCTAATGTGTGTTTTGAAGTTATGTTTATATTTTATTTTTATTCTTCCTTGATTTACCTTTTGTTAGAAAATGGAAGCTGACTCAACTACATATGACAATAATCCCAAGGCGCTAATAGATGGACCATGTTTGCCCTTCAACACATGTCCAGGGTAAGATGCAATTTAATTCATTACCTACTTTTCCCCGACGCCCAAAAAACCTAACTAAATTTAATTTTTTATTATTTTCAGGAACTTTAAGCTTTATACGGAGTTTGTACACAAGAACGCCGACAAAAGTATTGAAATCCAAATAATAGAAAGGTTGCAAAACTTCGGTTTACTGCCGAATCATGTCAAATGCCCAAGCAAAACACCTGATTGTAAACTGATTTGCAGAACTGCTAGAGTCGTCGATCGGTAAGATGAAGCCCTGTCCTCACGTGTATCAGTTTTCTTTAAGTAGTTGATGTTCAATCAGTTGGACACTGTAAATGTAAATGCTGATGTTACTGTTCAGTAATGCAATTTTCAGTTACTCTGAGTGGATTTTGTAAGGAGTCACGAGTGTTCTCAACACAAAATATATTAGAAGTACTTAGAGAGCTCTAAGTGAAGGGCTCATCCAGAGAAGAACTACCTACCACCTTGCCTTTTTCTGCTGTTTGTTGTGTTTTAGTTTGACGGTGGGGGTGCCGGTGAAATTACAAGCTTGATACCATACCTGACAACAATAATTACCATCAGTTGGGATGTATGCTTGATCCATCAGGAAACTATATAAAAAAATATTTAAGAAGCATTCTTAACTTTTATACCATTCAAAACAAATTTCAGAGTGCAATGGGCCTGTGAGGCCTGCGGGAAGAGGCAGCCAATAAGAGAAGGGTCGTTTTTCTTCAGGCTGCAGTGTTCTCTCCCTCAAGCATTACAGATGATCCTAGCATGGTGTGAAGATGCAGATTGTAATACAGTTGCAGAATATTTTGGTAAAGCTTACTTCATTTTATTAACCTACTGAACAGGCCTTTTCATATACTGTACATGATTTATACAGTGTCAGGGGCAACTGACAGGTCATACTCCTATTTACAGGATGCACTATCACCTTGATCATCCTCACAGCTTAATTGACTTAGTCCACAGGAAAGATTGGCCATTTGTGTGTTTAAAATGAGTTCTATCACTGTTTGTCACTGCCCATCAATAAGAGATGGCAATAATAATAATAACAATGCTGAACAATCCACACAGCATCATCTAGTCCCAAGCTAAGCGAAGCTTGTGTTATAGGTACTAGATGACTGATATACTTTTTTTTTTTATTATTATTTTATACCACTTAATAATAGAACATTCAATAGATATTGCACCTTTAAACCTTTATAGGTTTGTCTAGGTGCTCACATTCGTCAACACTTAATACAATACATTACATACACGGATTTTTTTTATCATACTGGGGTTGTCACCACTAGACCATCAGTGACAGACAATTAGCCTACTAAATATTGTAAATTGAAAATTAAGATGCTCACTATTCAATATTGTTATAACTATTGTATGTTTAAACTAAATTACAGCAATTTTCTTACATACAAGTTAGATATAAAAGAGGTTGTAAGATTCAACTAGTTAGATGTAAACGGTTATCACAAGATAGGTACATATTAGTTCACAGTAGGTACTACATAATTATTACTTTTAAGGATGAAACATTTTGTTTTAACCATTGATTCCTGAAACCCGTCCTGTTGAACTGTGTGAATACTCTATAGTTTATGGTTCTGTCTTTATCTACATGTAAGACCACTATTATTTGTTTCACACAGATAAAAAACAGAATGTAACTAGAATAATATATGCTACTAATTTTCAAACTATATTACTAACACATTTGTTTTTTCATGCTTTCAAGCAGATAACAAGGTGAGTTTATGAGTTAATAACTGCTGCAAATAACATAAAGAGGTTTTATAATGTGTCACTTTCTTAGACTAACCTTACTAATAGCACATTAAAAATCTTACCATCCCTTTGTTATAATCTGAAGCATCAAAGATAATGCAACAATATGAAATCTAAATCTATTATAAGAATCTTTGTCCTGACTGACATATAGACAACACACAGCCAAAACTGCTGGTTGTAAAGAATTTTTAGGATATTGTGCATAAGGAATTCTTAAAATTTAACACCTAAATAGGTTTAAAGTTTGTATGAAAATAATATGTGTTTACAGGTGTGAAAATAAAAGTAGCCTATCAAATATATGACAAGCTTGATGAGCTGGCTATAAAGCAGAATGGTAGAACTCTGCTCGGTGGTGGCAACAGTGTGGTGCTGGCAGAGATGTTCCCAGACTGCCTGAATCGGCTTTCCCCTGATACAACAGACCATCCCCATGTCCACAGAATACTGATGCTTGCTGATACTAAAGTGAGTCTTTAACACCCTGCATAATAGAGTATGCCTAGGTTTACTAGAAATTGGTAATAGATGGAAAAATACTACTCGTGGATGTCGAGAGAGACGATTGAGAGAATGCACCAAGAAATAAGCAGCATCTACTGACGACTGATGTGGCGCGGCGGGCGAAGGTCCGCCTGCGACGCAGGAGGTTGCGGATTCGGTTCCCGCCTTAGAATAAGTGTTTGTTCGATCTGCAAAAAATTTATCCGGGTGTTCTGGGTATTTTCTATGTATAATAAAAAATATCGATGTATGTAATATATTGTATTAAGTATTTCAGTCATCTATTACCCATAACACAAGCTCTGCTTAGCTTGAGGCTAGATGATGCTGTGTGGATTGTCCAGCATTATTATTATTAATATCCGACGACGACGACGTTTTTTTTATGTGACTTGCTGATGGCACCCGCCGATGGCCCACTTGATGTTAAGTCGTTACCATTACCTATAACAAAGCATTGCGTCGCAGGTCACGCTCGTTATAAACATGCCCTTACGATGCCCTACTTTGCGTCCATCAACCTGAGGCATACAGGTGTCAAGCCTCGATACTCGATACGATACACGATGTAACCATTTTAAAGATATATCGAGTTTATTAGCACCATGGCTTAGTCTCAGCAGCAAAGCGCTTGGTAAATCAACCTGCTGGAATACGTATTTTAATAAAGCATTAATTTTTCAGCACATCCCAACACACTACCGCCTGTACGTACTAAAAGACGACCCCAGACGAACAAATGCATTAACCAGCAATCAGGTACTATGCTTACATATACTTTATATTTTTAGTCTCAGAAACCTGATTCTTAGATCAGAAGGCGTAATTAGTACTACCTTAGAGTCGTGGGTTTGAATCCGGTCGTGTACCAATGGATTTTTGTTTGAAAAGTTTATATGCGCAATGCCAGTGCTGTTAGACGGCGAAGGAAAACACTACTGCAAAAAGTATGTATGTACAAATGTAATATTTGGACGTAGGTATTTCTGAGTACCTTCTTAGACATTCTCAAAGAAACTCGAGTACCTACTTAGGTACTTGGTAAGAATCGTTGCAGTAAAATGATGGAAGTATAAATAAATCAAAAAGAGGTAATTTTGTTTCAGATATTGACGCAAATACAAAGCATAATAACGAAGGCTGTCACCCCTGATTCAACCTTGGTCACAGGTACCACCATACCACCAATAGATGGCGCTGTACCTATACAATATCTCACGCAGCAATGTGACGGAGATATGCAACAATTTTGTAAGTAAATACTATTAATACAAATATTCTATTAATGTTACAAATAGCGAAAGTTTCAAAACAAGAATTAGGTTGTTAAAATTGGGCTAGTCAGAATCGTCAAACTGGATTTGACGATATTTTGTTACGAGAATTGGGCCCCAGCTTAGATATAGTTCCTAGAAAAGATACTTTTTATGGCGAAAAAATAACAGGAATAAGGTAGAACAGGAACAGGTTTGTTCGGGTAATAACCGGGAATACCCGGGGAATTAAAAATGGGGACGAGCGCACCAGGATTTTGCGCCCTTTCCATCCACCGACTTCCCGTGATCCTAACAATGTCGTTCTGCCATCGTGAAGGAGAGCGTCCAACGCTTCTTCCGGTTCGTGGACGCCATTCGAGACCCTTTATTCCCAAGGGTACTTTTTTATCACAACACCTTAACAACTTAATATTATTTGTTGCAGTAAGCTCCAGGATATGGAAACAGGCGATAACCCTGTGTGCGGCATCCCGCGACCTGTGTGCAAGCGCTACTTTACCGTCGGTTTGTGCCACAACAGTTCAACGGTACCTCGACGTATCTCTATACCGGCTCACGTATGGAGACGGCTTCTACGAACACATGCTGAATGTGCTGGCTGATGACTACACTAGCAAGATATTACCTAGTTAGGCATAGCAAAAATATATTAACTAACCGTTTTTATTATAAAATACTTAGACATAGACATAGATATAGACATACATTTATTTGCTACAAAAACACACATACACATACAAATTAGATCAAAAGTAGAAAAAAAAGTCAAAAGAAAGACATAAGCAGTAGGTGCCTGTGTGCTACAGCAGCAAAAGGGTCTCGACTCAGCGTATGCCTCACCACTATTTTTGCCTAGTGGTTAGGCGCTGGTATTCTACTTACTACTTGGTACTTGCATAGTTATGTGTCCTTTGTAGTGTGGTTTTTGTTTGGTGATTTTCTTTCTTCGGTCGTTTATCGCTTGATGTTTCTATCACTATAACTTTTACGATATTATAAAATAATTGATATTAATTAATAAGTCGTGAGACCAAAATGTGCCCTTATTGTGTAGTGATAAGGTGTATTTTAACGTAGTTTTTTTTAGCTATAGAAATGTGTAAGGGCGCGTTCTCACTGTGTCTGATCCGAATCCGAGAAAATTATGTATTACATTGCTTTTATACTTCACCTCTTTATCCTAGCGGCTAGGATAATATAGGATGAAATAAAAACTCAGTCTGTTTCGTCACACTGCTGGGCAAAACGCCTTCCTCAAAGATTTCCAGTTCTCCTTTCACTGAGCCTTCTCCCACCATCATCTTTCACCTGCACCTTTTAAAACTTGACTATAAACGAGGTCCACAAATTGAAAGTACCTCAGCGAGCTATGGGGAAAGCTAAGCTCAGAGTTTTTTTAAGGATATATCCGAGATGAGGTTATTCGACAAAGAACCAGAGTTTTTGACATAGCTCATTCATATGATGAGCTACTAAAATGGCAGTGGGCGGGCTATGTTTTCGTAGTAACATTCGTTGGAGCAAACGAATACTTTGACTCCGAGTGGGATTTGAAGCCACGATACGTTATAGCAGTAGTAGCAGTGGACTGATGTAGGTTGATGATGATAAATCAGGTAAAATGTTTGTTACTAATGTCGTACAAATATGCGAACGGAAAAAGTGCGTGAAACTGAAAATGCCTTACAATTAATTACACTACTTTGTCTGAATGTCAGAGTGACGTTTTCACTAAAAGAAATAAATGAACGGCGAATCCGTATTCCCTCAGATTCGGATCGGACGCAATTGTGCGGAATAAACGGATAGTGCAAACGCTCCCTAATTCTAGACTTGTAATTATTCATTGTGATATTATTTTTCTACTTGTTATGTCAGTAGGTTTGATATTACAAAGATTAATTTTAATTACTCTACTTTGTTACTCACATCTTATAAGCAGTTACTGTAGTAGTACTGTGTAGTTTTCAATTATAAAATAATTCATTTACTTATATACAGGGTGTAAAAAGAACTCACCGAAAACTGAAACGGAAAAACTCATTCATGAAATTAAAAATAACAATTTTTTCGGACTAATAAATTTATTGGCTGTCAATGCTAACCAAAAAACCGAGCTAGGACTCTAGCCCTCTTGTAAATACAAACCATTTATTTTGAAACCTGGTGATGACAATGACAAACTTAAGATTATGACAATCTAAAAACA
This sequence comes from Electrophaes corylata, assembly GCA_947095575.1. Classification (NCBI taxonomy): domain Eukaryota; kingdom Metazoa; phylum Arthropoda; class Insecta; order Lepidoptera; family Geometridae; genus Electrophaes; species Electrophaes corylata. The sequence continues at coordinate 3,601,985 of OX352702.1, forward strand.
TAGAGGTGAAACCGTTTTGTTCTATTTGGGCTATGTTCCTACATATTTGTATAATGAAGGTGTACACAGTGTTTCTTAAACTTCTTCAGTTTTATATAGGGAGTGGTCTGTTTGTAAACATGTGTAATGTTTCGTAAAAATAGGTTCAAATTTATGTATTAAAAGTTATGTATTAAATATAGTAAGATTTTAACACCAATTGTTATTTAAATGGCCGCCAAAATACCTGTTCTTAGGAGGCACTCTTTATATAAAACCCAAGAGTATGCGATGACTTCCAAAAACAAACTAGAAATTATAACAAAGGTTGTCTGTGTACCACTCAAAAACGTTCAATAAAAACGAAACAATTTAAGACCGCTTATCTTAGTTTTATTGATGAGATGTTAGCGACCCACGATGCCCGTTTCGCTTCATTGATTTTGGACGATTCTTAAAATTAACCTAAGTAACTAGATACAAGAAGGTAAGATTTTATAAAAAAAACAAATATGAGTACCTATGCATAAAACCAAATGAAATTACAATTCTGTTGGTTTACATAGATATGATGAAAGATTTTTTTTATAAATATATTTTTATTTATTTATTTAATGGCTTACAAAATCCACAGTTAAAACAATAAAAAAACTTGGGATTTAAACATATAGCCAATAATGGATTTACATTTTAGGTATAATACATTTGCAAAAATAATCGACGACGGTCACCTTAAGGCACTTAAATTATAGTCATTTTATCTCAGTATATTACATTAGTACGTTACAATTGGTATTATGCCTCTTCTTCTTGGTTTCTTTTAGAAAAATATTTGATAGACGTTCGCTGTGGCACTGTTTTTTTTGATACAGCGCTAGGTAACCGCTCAAGATCATGTGGGTTATGTAGGTAATTGTTACCTAAATAATAGCTTATTTATTGTCAGCCTAAAGACGTCCCCACCTTGACATTATGTAGACATTCCCCATATATTTCGAGAAAGAACGAACCTCCGTCCACTGACTAGGTACCTGCGATCTTAACAACTTGCCGTTTTGCCAATACCAGTAAAATAAATTCGAATTGAATGCAGATTTTAAACTAGAAATCAATGAATGTACTTGGAATAAAGAAAGTAGTGCTGACCCATCCACCTACTTGTTCAAAGTATACCTACCTACCTTCGTGTCCAGTCTAGAACTAGAAAGCTGTTCTAAGCTTCAAGATAAGTTATTAGAAATCGAGCACAAAATGTGAAACAAGAATCTTGCCTTATTATTTGTAAGTAATCATTTCATAGTGTTTGTTACGAGTAGGGTCAGATAAAAAAGTTTTTAAACATTTCGGGGTTGTAACTGTTATTTTTTAACTGACCCAAAAAAATATTTTCAAACCTTCTCAATTTCAGTTTTTTTTATAGTTTGTCAAGTTTTTGTAAGCAATTCACGCATGTAAATTTCGGTTTAAAGAACTTTATTATCACTCATAAAGAACTTCACAGTTCACTTAAAATGAGCTTAAAACTATGGTAGGTTATAAATTCAGCTATAAGGTTGGTAGCGTAACAAATAATGATTTAATATATAATAATAATGATTTCACGAAACAAACGGCACAACATTTATACCTACATAAAATAGGTTGAAACCAATGACCCAAAGAAGATCAAATAAACACAGTGCCAACCTGGTGCGTAGGTAAGTAGTTTGTTTTTCGAGCGAACCAGTGCAGTCAGCGCACAGTAGTGTGTGTGAGGTATTACCTACAAACAGCGATAGGCAGGCAATAGGCAAGGCAGGCATATCGACGCATGGTTGATGCATACTAGTATATCCGCCTATTAATAATAAACTTATTGTATTAGCGTCCAATGATTAGATTAGTAATGCTAGAGCTCTTAGTGAAGGGCTCGTCCCAGGAAGTACTACCACCATGCCTATTTCTGCCGCCAAAGACAAACAGCTTGCTGGGTTCTGGTTTCAAGGGTATTGGTGCCAGTGAATTACAGGCACGTGAGACTCTACACCTGTATGCCTCAGGTTGATGGACGCAGAGCAGTGCATCGTACGTTACGTTCCTAACGAGCGTGACCTGCGAGGCAATGCTTTTTGATAGATAATAGGATGATAGGCGCTTAGATTCACCTGGATTTAAGACGTTTCAAGATGATCCCTGCGGATTTTACTGAATAAATGCTTTTTGACTTTGATGGTAACCACTTAACATCAGGTGGGCCATCACATTGATACAAACTGTATAAAAATAAATGAGCTAATGCATCAACATCGTAAAATATTATACTTCATCAAGATTAGTGCAGACTGTCAGTCAACTGTGATTAAAAAAAAGTTAATGGCCCGTTAGTGCAAGAGAAATGCGATACTGCTCTTATAATCCAATCTAGGTCAATTAAGTACTCCGTAAAACGGTTAAGGGCAAAATAAAATAAAGCTACTTTACCGTTCTTTGAGATAAGTAGGTAACCAGTAAGTACAGTTAGACTTCGACCTCTTATGCAAGCATACTTTCTCTCCTTAGATTACCTTGTCATCCCTTACAGAAGTGTTCTATAGTAAGTGTGGTATATAGCTCTCGCGGCTCTTTCTATGCATTTTTTATACATCTTGCTTATGCAAGCAGATGGCCGACCTGATGTTGAGTGGTTACACAATTGGCTGTAACAAAGCATTACCTCGTAGGTCAGGCTGATCAGGAACATACCCTTCGATGCGTCCATCAACTTGATGCATATAGGTGCTAAGTCTCAATTGCCTATATATTAATTTCACGGACACCCACACTCTTCAAACCGGAGCTCAACAAGCTGCTTGGCGGCAGTAATAGGCATGGTGGTAGTATATAGTATAGTAGTATATAATAGGTATATCTGTGGTATCAGTACTTCCCTGAGGAGCCCTTCATAAGAGTTCTACTACTACTAATACAATTCATATTACAAAACTTTATATTCCGATTTAGGAGAAAGCATAACATAAAATGGTGTCGAAAGCATCGACAAGTGGTTTGGACCGTTCTAATAGTTAGACTTTTAATTTATGTTTAAACTGTGTCGCGGACCAATGCCAATAATTTGTCGGAGTAGGTCTGACTTAAACATCTCTAGTGGTGCTATGCCTTTAAAGTACCTGCTACGGCTTAGCAAAATGCGTTGGTAGACGTAAGTCTACCACCGACGACAGTTAGGTGTAACCGCGTAGGTACTTAACGGGCATTTATGGTACCTAGAGCTTTTTATTAACTGGTGGAGTTAGAATCATTTCTCTTCCGTTTTCTGTAGCATAAATAATGTTGAAAGCTCGTTCTATAGAAATTTGGCTGATAGATTAATTTACTTTTGTGTATAATATACTTTTTATCATGTAGGTATGTTTATCCTCGGTGGATATTGAACCTAATTTGATATCTAAGTCATAGCGTCTTTAAAATTACTTAAAAAGTTCTAACTAGGTATGTATTTACAAAAAAAAGTAGGTACCCATAAGTAGGTACCTACAGGTATTCTTATTTTCTATCTTGTTCCCATATTACAAGCAGTTTGGGGCTAGATAACGTTGTGTAAAACTTCTTCGATTTTCTTATCTCAAAATGAAAATAGTTTTTAAGGATTGGGTTGAAAAGAAACGAGGCTCACACGGGATTTACTGTAAATCATCGCATAGAAGTCTGAGCGGGCTAAATTTTATGTATGAGTATTAAATTGAGCATATATATACGTACTTAACAAAACTGAAAACACAACTAGATAAAAAATAATCTATAGAATATCAAACTGGAAATAGCTGGAATTCAGTCAGTGCCATGAAAGTGTAGCAATGTAATAAATGATTCTTGCACAAAATACAGGTCATTAGGTTATGCACATCAGGTTTCGGATATCGTAAACAAACTCGTTTTAAAATAAAATCAGAGCTTCCTAAATTCTGACCGTCCTTTTGATAACAACTTTCACCATTTCCTACAAAAGAGGAGACTTTCAAACAAAGATTCAAAAAAGTATTTTAAACAAAGATGAGAGATTGGCCAAGCGTTTAATAACTGTCTTGGATTAGATCTTACACAGAAAGTAGGAAAGTAAGCAGGTACTAGTCTGAGATTCTTATCTATTGGTTTTGATTAAATTCTAATAAGTCATCCTCGATTTTGTAATTTATAAAATGAGCTTTTGCCTGGCTTTTTGCTAGCTTTAATCTCGTCCTCTAAGTGCTTAGTTTACATACGCTTTACAGGCGCATTTCCTTGTCATTTACAATGTTCTCATCGGTATTTATTGAAATTGATCCGTAACGGGTGTTTTCTATGTATCGGAAACGTCTTGCATCGATTCCAGTTTAGCTAGTGCGGCTGCGGGAGCCAGTATACCGCTATCTGGGTGAATAAATACAAGATGCAGCGGTGAGTGGGTACAACGGAACCTTGCTAGCGAGGTTCAGTCGGTCTGCAGGCACCTTTCGCGATGGTCAATTATAGGCGAGTCGTATGCGAGGTGGCCCTTCTCTTCGGCGCGCTTTCGATCGTCGTAGCCGCGCCGGCTTGTGACGACAAAGATCACAGATTGGTATACGACCAGCGGCAAAATGGTACAGAGAACTATAGACTCAACATTGATGGTGTTGTCATCGCTGTAGCGCCGGCGGAATCGTTCCTATCTGCGCTATCAGACGTTGACTTCAGCGATCTTATCGATTTGGAATCGTTGGAGCAAGAACTGAGGCCAAAACCACCTGCAACATCAACCACACAGAATCTACCGAAGCCAGATGAGAAACCAGTGTCGGACGCCAAGCCAGATAAGCCAGAAGGCAAGCCTGATGAAAAACCTCTGGTAGAGAAGCCCCAAGAGTCCCTTGACAAGCCCGAAGCCCCATCGAAAATCGACGATGTCTCCATCGAGCCTGTTGCCCAAAAAAGTCACAAAAAGTCGGCTCAGCTACGAAAGCAGGAAACCACACAAAGGTACACACTAGTTTAATAAACTGAAGTTAGTTCATACTCCTACAAGTAGGTACATAGCTGTGCCTGAGAAAAAGGCCCCTCCATCACTGCCCATGGATGTCGTAAAAGCGACTAAGGGAAAACACCAGAGGATGGGCCAGCAGTATCTCCTTAGTACTCCAGCACTGCGGTCACCAGTCCGCCTGCCAAGTCTGGTGACTATAGCAAACTTTTCCTATGATTGAGATCAATGTCCAACCCCTTCCAATGGCCTTGAAATAGTACCCTGTGAGAACAACCATAACATACCTACCGATAACATTGACTATTTTTACTTAGTTGCTTATATTTTTTTTTGTTACAGACTGAAACACCGGATTGCAAGCATCTTTCTCCCCTTCCTTCAGAATAAAAGGCGTCATCAATAAAAATCATCTAATTGATAATTTTCTAACTAGGTTGTTACTACCTACCTAGCTGAAACAGGGAATAATTTCAGCAATTCTGTGGTATTGTGATTGAAGTGAATGTTGTAATGTTAAATGTTTTAAGTGATAAAAAAATGCATTTATTTAAAACCTTAGAGATAAGTTTTAGAATAAGGCAATTGTATGATTGTAAATTGTTTTTGTTGAAAATAAATAAAAATTCTTATTGAAAAATCTAATAAAACTGTACACTTATTTAGTAAATGTAGGTGGTTATTTCACACACTTAGCTAGCTCCAAGCTCAAAGCTTGTAATGACATATAATATAAAACATATAAACTTTGTTTATAATCACTCACACACTTTTATTATAAATAACTCCCCGAAGAGAGGAATAGAAGTGCCTAGATAAAGGCAGGAAGATGATGATGTGCGTATTCAAACGTTTCTACATGTCGGGAATCGAACCGAACTTACAGCGCCTAGGTAAAAAAAAGGTTTTTGTAGTTGAAAGCAGTTGAGAGCTATGGTTGAGAGTTTGGCTCATTATCATCAGTGAAAGACAAGAGCCACAATTGAAATCTGAGGGTGGATTCTGAGTTTTTTCCGTATTCCGGTTAAGGATGAATGTACTGAATTTCGTGGTTTTCAGGAACTTTTGCCGAAACAGGAATCACAGTGGTACCTATATATAAACATGGTATAAAGTTATAAATAATATATCTGTCTTTACAGATAGCGCATAAAAACTGGTCGGTTCCATACAACATTTTCGCATAAATACGTTTTCACCTTCGCAAGAATCGCTGAAAATGTCGGAAAACGTCAGCTCGAGCTCGAAAACCCATTGAAACTAGAATTTGATGTCAAAATTAGGCCTATATGAAATGACAGTTTCGAAGAATACCATTTGCATTGAAACGATCGAATCATGGATTCGATGATATTTTGTTACGAGAACTGGGTCTCTGTACAATTACAGAACAGTATTCTTCGTTTACATTAGACATACTGCGGTCCCCTCTAAATATATGCACTAGGTAACTATTTATTTAAAAATTATTCTCAATCTAAATATATATAACTCAAAGGTGACTGACTGACTGACTGACATAGCGATCTATCAACGCATAGCCCAAACCACTGGACTTTGTCAATTTTAAACCGATCGAACCGAAGACTTTGCATGCATAAAGCTACTATGATACAGGAAAAAACTACCACGCAGGCCAAGCTGCGAGCGGCCGCTAGTTGTGAGTATAAAAGAGTATTCGTACATGTTGCAGTAGTTATTAAAAAACAAGAAAAAACCAGTAAAATACAAGAAATAGACTATAAAATATAGAAAACTCTATAAATATAGGAAATATAGAAAATGGGGGTGTGAGTGACTCAGGATTTGGATGATGCTAGATAGTTCAATCGGAAGTTTAGTACCTATAGTTTAAGTAAGCTATAAGTAAATCAAATATAACATAAGAATTTACTATGAGTAGGCAATAACATTTTACCTACATATGAAAGTGTGGATATATGCCTAGTACCTATCTAACTATAGTTACCTACAGCCCAAACTACGTCTCATAATAATATCGGCCTTATAATAATATCTGCTGCTCGAGCCACCCGGAGAATAAAGTAATAATATTTGTCAAAGAAGAAAACAAACGTATTGTAGATTGGGCTATTTATAAAACGTATTATCTCTCGTAGGTCACGTCAGTTTTATCGAGTCCACTGCGTACCTACGCATATTCACACAAAGCATGCCAGCCAAGCGAAACTCTGTTATCGCTAGTGACCGCTGACCTCTCGACCCGGGGTCACTGTCAATTATTCTACCCAAGTCCTGAATTTGACTGCATTCAATTAGTAATCACTCTATATACTCAAAGCTAAAATAAATAAATAAATAAGCTAGAACTACTTCTCTAAGCTTTACGGAAGAAAAATAATAATTGGATAGGCAAGGCACCTAATCGAAATTGAAGTCGAATATTTGCAAGAAAGTTTAAAAAAAAACAGGCGTTAGTTTATTTAACATTTTCAAAAGTGTGCCACCGCATTCACAGTGAATGCAGCTTGTTAATCTTAAAATTGATTATTAAAAGCTTAGGTTTAGTACGCAAGCCTGCGCCACATTCGTGCCGAGACCGTTACACTGTACCCGATTCGAGAGGACTGGTTCACGCGTGCTCGGTAAAAGCGGCGCGGGAGTACACGGCTCGCAGTCAGCTCCGAGAAGATCTCTAACACGCACGCGCATCATGTTCCTTACGCTAGTGTGTCTGGTATCCGCCGCGGTGGCCTTCCCGGTGTCCGTGCTTTACGACCGCCGGCAGGATGGAGAGTTCAACGTCAGCGCGGATGTCCAGAATATTGTCGTGCTGGTTGCGATCCCAGAGAAAATGTCGGTCCCGGCTGATCTGTTTGACCTACTGAAGCAAAACAAGGGCCAGACCCGCCACTCTGATGCGCAGGAGAGGGCAGATCATGTGATGGACGCGTTCGTGGAGCCCAACACGCCTTATCAGGTGGAAATTGGAAACGACAGAAGCGCAGGAGGTGGTGGAAGAGCAGTAGAGGTAGTAATCGCCGGAAGGAGGCGGCTGGAGACCGAGCCTCAGGAAGACAGTGATGAGATTAAGCTGATCGGTGCCATGGAGCAGTGCGGGCCTGACCGCGAACGGGACCCAGATACCCTGACGTGCCGGTTCAAAAAACTCGATACAGAAGACGTCAAGCCAGTACCAGAAAGCTCAAACTCGATACAAAAGGAGCCAGTCAAAGAAATTTCGAACTCTTTTCAGACAGAAGAAAAGCCACAAGAAAAGCCACAAGCAACGCCTGAAGTCATTCCCTCGTAATCATTGATCTCTAATTAGGTTATTTATTCGCAAGTATCTCGCCATCATAAATTATTATTTAATTACATTAGTTTCAAGTTATTTCGCCGTTTGTTTTTCATTTTTAATAATATTTATTAATGTGAATAACTATCAGTCATCGATCTCAGCTAGATCTCGCAAAACATGCATCAACTATAGTACAGTTGTGCTATTGTGTTTTAAAAATAAATATTGACTTAGGGTTATATATACGCAGTCATATCGTAAATCCGAGAATGCGAAGTGTCGCGATGGTCACTCGTTACTTTCCCTGGAAAACTACTGATGTGGAGCACTTAGAAGCGGAGAAAATTAATAAACACTACGAGTCTGTACTCAGACACATTCTGATCTCTCCGAGCCACTTATTTTAATAGTTCTCCTGATGAACTAGAATGTATAAAATCCGTATCTTTCAAAATGGTTCATTGGTGGAACTCACTTAGGGAAAAATAACCTGGAACTCTTCCAAGGGATTAGATATCCCCTCAAATCCCATTAGGGCGTACCAAGTACTAGCAACTCAAGATTCTTTGAGGATGGTGGTGGTAAGTCATAGGTCCAAATATTTTATGATTTTTGAGTTTTTGCTATGTCTATACTTAGGAGTTTATTATAATACTGTGATAGGTACCATTTTGGAGGTTAAGAATTGTTTACCTACATTCTAGTGCAACTGACTGTACCTAGAACTATCTGTCCTAAATAATAGCAGGCGATATGGTTACCTGTAGCTATCAATAATAACCAGTATATCTTTAGTAAGATACCTACCAAATAACCTCTAGGTTATAGGTACAATATCTGTCGTTTATCAGCTAAATTTATAACCTGCTATTTTCAATGTTTGTTGAGGAAAGTCAGATGCAACGAATTACAATAAAAACTTCTACCTAATTACTCAACTGAAACCTGTTCACCGGTAATGTTTATAAACTGTTGCATTTAGATTCTACTAATACCTACCTAATACCTGGATGAAAGACCTGCGCCCTTAGCCAATGTCATTCGTTTAGATTCGAAGCTATTAGATTGCTACATTCTGCCTTTGTAGTAGGGACCGCTATGTTATACGTACCCACCTGTCTCTTTAGCGTATGCTTTGCTATGCCGATAAAATTTTGCTAGTAAAAAAAACGATGAGTGTGGATTATATTTTAGCGTCATGAAAAAGCCCAAGATTTTGATGATGATGAAGTTGAGATGATCTTATTACCGTTACCTACATGCCATTTTATTCAGACTTTCTAACAGGTTCTACCTGGATTCGAGAGTTAGTCTGGATGGTGGTCTTAATTGTGCCTAAAGTAGGTACCACTGATTTTATTTATTTGGTAGATTACTTTTAGGGGTCTACCGGGGGCCCTTAAATCTATGCTGGGACCAGCCAGAGTCATAATAAGCTCCCCTAGCGGGGGTACAAAGAACTCTTGTAATTCCATACAAAATCCACTCGTAAACCGAGCTCTCGATACACAAAAAAGGTAGGTACTGGTACAAGAAAACGAAGAAAACTGTAGGAACCAAGCCGTAAGTCTCTTGCCTGTTTTTGGCTCTTGAGACAACTGACAAACCCATTTTGGTTTAGTTAATAATAACACACACACATGCATTGTATTTATATTAATACTTAATACATTACATACATACATATTTTTTATTATACATAGAAAATACCCAGAACACCCGGAATAACTATTTGTAGATCGTACAAACATTTATCCCAAGGCAGGAATCGAACCCGCAACCTCCTGCATCGCAGGCGGATATTCACCCACTGCGCCACATCGGTTGTCAAACTTGTGTTGTAGTTGAATGAATACTTACCTTATTGACTTAGATGTTTACTTTTGTGTAAAAAGATATGTACTTACGTATATTTATTAATATAACAATAATGTACAGTCAGATGCACTAATATGTAAACAATTCGTGAAATATAAAATTAGTGTCACAACACTATTTTGAATCTTACGTATTGAATTCATTCTGGTTGAGCTGACTGTACCTATAGTTTTTGGCGTCGGATCTTGCAATTCTCTTTTGAACAATTTCCACGTACCTATATGTGATTAGGTACAATAATTTTTTGATCTGAGGGGTGGTTGTGTAAGCGTTGTTGCTAACAATCTTCTGATGCATGTGTCAAATACGACAGATTTTGTAAAGGAAATCTGTCATATTTGTCACTTGCAACAAGAATATTTATTCAACCCACTTGACATTGGCAAAATTGTCCGCAAGACGGACAGATGCCACAAAAAAAAAAAAAAGAATTTGTTAGCAACAGAAGATACACAATCAGGGGGCTGATGACTACTTGACTTGATGCTGCAGCCAGGCGGCCACCACGCCTGTACGAATTTTGTATCCAACCGTATCGTTTACTGGTAGCTCACATAGTTTTATTTGCAAGTGAAGCCGAAGGCTGGTGCGACTACTTCAATGGCCTGTCAGGCGGTAAGATGGATTACAGACAATCTGCGTGATACGGGCCTACGCTTTCCTGCTGTGGAAATAAAGATAAAATATTTTATCTTTATTTCCATTTTATATTTATAAGATATTTTATCAAAATTGCGCGTAACAACATTGACCACCAGTGGCGCAATACAAACAGAGCACTTAGATAAATTTATATTATTTTTACTAAATTTCGTAATTTATATTGAATTCACATTTATTAGGTTCCGTCATTCATGTTTTAAGGTATTATTCAATTTATTCAAGCACCACCTGTTACCAGGTTCTCTTTTAAATGATCCTAGCATATGTTACCATTTTAACCCAGCGATAGTAGGTAGGTAGGTACCCGAATCAAAAGCATGGATGATTTTTTCTTACTTCTGTCATCAAGGTTTTCATCTAAGCCAGTGTTTTGGGGAAGCTTCTGATTGGCACAATGGTCTATTAGTTAGCTCAACTGTTTCATATGTATTTTGTACATACCAATTATAAATTACTATTTCTATTATACCGGGTGTAAAAAGCCCACTTCCGAATACTCTAGGAACGTGTAAAGGTACATACAACAAGGTCTTATAGGTATATAAGGAGTAGGTACCACTTGGCTGACAGTCAAATACATTTAGAGCAATATGATTATTTTAAATGAAATTCCTATTATCAACCAGCTATGTATTTCGTACAGTGGCCAACGACAGTGCGGTGGTGTCGGCGACCGCCGCCAGGGCAACAACACTCCGGTCAGATGATTGAGATTTCCTTTAGATTGCTGTTTTTTGTGTTTTGTCGTTTTTACGCATTTTTGAATAAGATAATTAGGTACTTATGTTTATTTTATAAGGTATTGCCGATATTGAAAACAAAAAAAAGCGGAAAATAAGAATGCGCTGTTTAAGTTTTTGGTCTTATTTACACTAACTAAATTATGTTCAGAATGTAAAAAAAAATATACGCGTAGATATATTACAGGTGTAATACAAAATACAAAAATATTTATTTTAAACAGTGTACATGACATTACACCAATGCGAGTATAAAAAGACAAGCAAAAGGTCAGTAGAAATTTTAGGTAATGTGGAGGTTCTTTGTGAAAAACAGGGTAGGGAAGGTTTGCTGTAAGAAAACTCTTGTTAGGGTTAAGCTCGCCTTTGTACATGTTTTCTATATATGTATTTTTTCTATGTATTGTTTGTGTGCAATAAAGAATTAAGAATTAAGAAAAATAGGGGAAAAAACAGTTTTTTCTATCATACAAACATCATATTCAATCAACCTGACTCAGTTATAAATCATATTTTATCATACTAATGATAAGGTATGTTGTTATATCCATTCAATCTATACAGGTGCCTATGTAATTTACCTTCCTATTAACTTAGGTAGGTACCAACAGGTACTGAAATTATTATCAGTGGACCATTCATTCATTGCAAAAGCAATAAGACAGGGATTTTTATCAGCCACTCGTAACCTACACAACCATTTTGTTCACCGTCTTAAATTATTGGTGGCCGGAGCACATATTTGTTTATCAAATTTAATTTAGCTGGTATAAAAAAACTTGCACGTTGTAGAAAAATAATATGGCAGAAAATAAAGATATTTTTGAGTACAAGGAACTTGATGCGAACGAAGTGGAGGAAGCTGCAAAAATTTACTACGGTAAGTGGTTATTTGAATAATTCGGAGATCAGTTACCGTAATTAAAAAAGTCTGTTCTCCGTCAAGGTCAAGCCAAGGTCTGTATTCATTCAGTTTCCTGCCCATGGTCATAATTATTGCAATTTACGTGTTGAGTTAGAGCCATTTTGTTACTGGCAAATTTTAAACTAATAACATAATGACTTAATTTTTACTATACCTACTTACTTAATGTGTTAGTTTTAAGTTTACTAGTTTCAAATAAATATTTTGGATTTGATTTGATAATGAAACAGGAAATTCCGATTCCAAAGATGTTTTTCTTTCTTTTAAGGTAGGTATTATTACTTTTACTGGCACTGCGATAAAAGAATCGGCCTTTACGAAAAGGAGACTCTGAATTTAGGGAATGTTCATTCGAGCTTTATAAATAGTAATAAATACCTTTGAAAACGCGATGCTAATGGGTCATACCCTACATACGTAACTAGGATTGCAATCATTCCACGTCTTTTTCGGTACGAGTCAAAGGCGAAGGTTGCTTCGGCTCACATTATAAACGTCAAACAAGTCACGAGTATCTAATCCCATCCTGCGAGTAGGTACCTATTAGAAACACGAAAGTTTAGATGTCTGGTTGTGTTTGGCTCAATCACATTTAAACTAAGTTGCTAATTATTCTAAGTTCTAATTAGGACCTTTATGTCCTTTGACACGGCTCCTAGTAACATTATACCTAGTCAAAAACTTAAATAGTTGTTGTCTACGAACTTCAAGTAAAGTAACGTCTAATACGATTTTGTAATGAATTTTCACACATTTTTGTTATTTTTAGCCTTACCTTTTTAAACTTAGGTTCCTACAAAGTTGCCAACCGGGCGACCTCCCCTGAATTATGATAAATTGTGAAAACCATTAAAACTAATTGGATCTGAAAACCTAACACACAGTAAACCTGATACCTACATAAACAAAGACAAATCTTATGTTACATATTTTCTAAAAATTATAACCCAACCTTAGTCCTGGTAACAGTACAAGGTGGAAGAGATTTATTACTCGTTTTCTGTTTACAGACGGCCACGAAGCAATTCGAGTTGGACCAAAGGGTTACTACGTCTTCAAACAGTTCAAAAAAATGGCATCAGATATCTACAATATGCCATTGAGACCTACAGATGTCTTCGTAGCCAGCTATCAGAGATCAGGTAGGGTAGGTTACCAACTTACAAGAAAGAACTGATGTTCTGTGAAGCGACGCGGCGGGGCGCCTAGATTACTACCTACTTACTAGTTTATACAATTTTAAAGAACTAAAATCATTCGAAATAAAACTTTGGCCTTGTTAGAGATCGGTGACTTATAATGATTACGGACTACTTAACCTTTCTATACCCGCGCCAAAAAAAAGTACAAATATACCCGCGCACGGTGCCTGGGACCGAAACTTCGAGTCCTTGTTTTTCGGTAATTTTGATAAAAAGCCTTACTCAAACTATGTTTTATTATTACTAAGGGATATATTTGCAAGAAATAAACCAATGCTATAGAAAATATTTGCTTTATTAGTAAATTATAGTCTTTTAAAACAATCTCTGAAAAAATGCTTCTTTTTCTTACAAGCTGCGAAATCTTGAGCAAAAACATAGTTATTCTCAAAAAAACTCGAAAATCTTAAAGATAATGACACGAGGAACAATATAAAAGCCTTTTCTTTCCCTTTAGATCATTTCTAGACTGTCTTCTTACTGGCATTGACGGAGCACTTTTGTTCCATTTTGTTCTATTATCTTTGCCGATGTAATAATTTCTAGAAGTTGGCACCTCTACCAGATCAACGTCAGAATCACTATCCAGCTCAGTACTACTTCCTTGTTCTCGCATTTCATCGTGATCCTCCACATTACTGTAGTTATCATCTTCATAGTTGGAATCCAAAAGTTCGTCCTACAAAATACGTCTTATGCGTTTTTGTCCGTTTTTCAGTCAATTGTCAAGCTAAAAGTAAAGAAAAAATATGTAATATACCATATATATATATTATATACAACAGTTATACAAACAAACTTATAATTATATGAATAATAAAACTTATTACTTACCTAAAACTGTAACACCTATACCCGCGCCGGTCCCACGGACCGATTGACGCCATGTCCTGCGTCACGCGCTACCCGCACCAACGCTCGCGTCTCACCAAATTGAAGATGACGACGAATCATGCAGCTACTAGGAAGCTCCTTGCACTAGACTTATCCTGACGTGAAAAAAACACGGAAAACTAATATGTCGGTCTGACAGACCAACGCGCGGGTATAGGAAGGTTAATAAACTGAAAATTAAAGAATGACCGACTAGTCTTCTATTTATAGGCACGACATGGACACAAGAGTTGGTCTGGATGCTAGCGAACGATTTTAACTACGAAAAGGCAGCTGCTGTACCGCTTACTCATAGATACTCGTTCCTAGAGTAAGTTGTTTACCTACCCTTAAAGTTATCTTTATTCCTAAGGTCACTCATATTCATCGCAAGGTACCAAGTAACGTAAAAAGGCCTTTTACATGTACCGTAGGTGGTTTATATGGTGGTTAGGGGCAACTTTTTTCACTCATACCATTTTTTACGAGACGCTGCAGTTCCTGGCTTGCCCAGCCCACCTAACCTTTACCATCCACACAGCTTAGTGGGCTTAATACACAGAAAAAAACATGGACAATACGTCCGGAGCTGACTAAGCCACGGGTTTCCTCACGATGTTTTTCTTCACCGTTTGAGATTATCATTATATAAGTTTTTATTATATAAAGGGCACAAGTGGAAAAAAGCTAGGAGCTTTTTAGGTTCTATTTACCTTGGTAAATCTGCTTGTTCTATCAGCAAGTTGTACAAAAAACCGAGCGCTTAGCTTGGCTAAAGGCAGCCTCGGGTCGGTTTGTGAAGGCACTTCAGTCTGACACGTTTTGTGGAGACTGTTAAACTATGAGACTATTAGATTTTGTGCAGTTAATATAGGAATGATGCGTAACGATTTACCCCCTTTACTCTGAAATACTTTTTACAGGATGGCAATGTTCTTCGACGACGCTACAATTGAACGCTTTAAAATGTCCACCACTTCAGCTCATGCAAAACAAATTATAGACGTCATGTCGACTCCTGCCACGGAGTTCCTGGCTGATATGCCATCGCCTCGCTTTGTGAAGACCCATCTACCGATGTCCTTGTTGCCTCCGAAGTTGTTGGATACTGTAAAAGTGGTGTACGTGGCGCGGGATCCGAGAGATGTCATAGTCTCAAGCTTCCATCATGGGAAGCTGTTTACAGTTGTGAATTTTACTGAGAACTTTAAAACGATGTGGAACGTATTTAAAAAGGATCTGTGTGAGTTACCTACTATTTCTCCCGTATCATTACGTGTCGATTAACAATCGAGTAGGTCTACCTCTAGGCCTCTAGGATGTTAAGCTTCTTTTGGTCATAATTATGATTTCGTAGATTCATGTTAACGGTGTATTTTATGTTTATTTACTTTCAGTCATTCTGACCCCTTACTTCGAGCACGTGAAGGAGGCATGGGCTTTGAGGCACCATCCCAACATGATGTTCTTGTTTTATGAAGACCTCTCAAAGGTAGGTTAAGTAAAGTTCCGTATAATTCCGTTGGCGGAATGAACCAATTAATAACCAAGGCTAGACGTTCAGTATTTATAAATAAAAAAAATAAAAAAGCCATTTATTTCTTACAGAAATGCTATTTACAAAGTTTTGTTACATGAAAGAAAGATTTGTTAGTTTAAAATATTGTTATAATTTGCTGTTTCCTAAATTATTCTGTAAGAACCCCTCTGCAGGTAAAGGCCTCCTCCAAATTGAGCCAGTTTTCTCTAGATTGCGCTATTTGTATCCAGTTTGGACCCGCTGAGTGTTTGATTTCATCCTCCCATCTGTTGCAGGGTCTCCCTTGCTTTCTTTTGCCCACTGGCCCCCTCCATACTGTCACTCTTTTTGTCCACCTTTCATCTTGCAGGCGTGCTATGTGTCCTGCCCACTTCCATTTCAATGCAAGGGATTGTGCTAAACCATCTGTTGCTTTTGTGATGTTGCGTATTTTTGTATGCCTTATTTTGTTTATTCTTTTTATGTTTAACATACTCCGCTCCATTCCCCGTTGGCATGTTATAATTTTATTTACGACATTTTTGTTAAATTTCCACGTCTGACAAGCGTAGGTCAAGCATGGTATAAGGCAAGAATTCATAACCTTCGTCTTCAGTTTGATTGGCATGTTGCTTTTAAATATTTCTTTGAGGCTCCAGTATTTATTCCATGTTAACTGGGCTCTGCGCTCAATCTCCTGGTAGTTGTTTAATCTGTCGAAACTTATTTGCTTGCCTAGATAAATGTATTTTTCAGTATAATGGAGCGGCTCGTTATCGACGTATATTTGTACCTTGGTGCTGTTGGTCATTACCATAGTTTTAGACAGGTTCATTTCTAGTCCGGCGAGTTTGCTAGCTTGGTTTAGTGACTCCACCATGTGCTGTAGCTCTTTGCCTTTCTCTGATATCAGCACTAAGTCGTCGGCGAAACGTAGGTGGCTCAAATACTTAGTTTTTATTTTTATACCACATTCATTCCAGTCAAGCTTGCTTATTGTCGACTCTAGTATGGCTATAAATAGTATAGGTGACAGTGGGTCCCCCTGTCTTAAGCCTCTCTTTATAGGAAACCAAGGGCCAGTTGTTTCTAGTTTAACTCTGCTTTTGCTCTTCCTGTATATATTTTTAATTACTCTTATATATTCGTTTTCCACATCCTGCGTTACTAGAGTTTCCCAGATATAGTTGTGTAGCACCGAATCGAATGCTTTCCTGTAGTCGATAAATGCCAAGTATAATGGCCTACTTCTTTCTTGATATTTCTCGATGAGAAGCTCGAGTGTGTGAATGTGGTCGATGGTAGAGAAGCCTTTCCTGAATCCTGCCTGTTCGACAGGTTGTCTTGTTTCTAATGTGGAGCTAATTTTTTTGGTCAGGATTGTAGAAAATAGCTTATATGCGCTCGACAGCAGACTTATAGGTCTATAGTTCCCGATATCTTTCGGGTCGCCTTTTTTATATAACAGAATTATGTTAGATTCAGACCATTGAGTGGGTGTCTCTCCAGATTCGAGGATAGAGTTGAATAAAGTTGTAAAGGGTGTAGATAGTATTGGGGAAGCTATCTTTAGAGTCTCATTTGCTAGGTTGTCCGATCCCGGGCTTTTGTCTAGTTTTAGATTGTTCAGAGCCTCGACGACGTCACTTACTTCAATTTGCGGTCTATTTGTTAAGTTTCCGTCGCTGCTAATATTTTGGCTTTCATGGTTTGTGTCTTCTGGCTCCTTTGTGCTGTATAAATTCCTGTAGAACTCTGTCGCTATGTCGATGATGTCGCCGCGGTTGGTTTTGGCTGTAACGCCTTGTTTTAGCTCTTCGATCCAAGTTTTATTTGGTTTCAGTTCCTTGTATGCCTTTTTTGTGCTTCCAGTTTTGCAGAGGTGTTTTTCAATAGTTTTATATCTGTAGTTGGCGTAGTCTTTTTTTATGTATTTGTTGACAAGTTTGTAAAGCGCCGAGATTTCGTTTCTTATTGCTCTGGTTTTATTTAAACTTTTTTGCAGGTCTTGTCTTCTTTTGAAAAGTTTTAATGTACGCTCTGAGAATATTTTATGGCCATTCTTTGGGCTTTGTGCTACTCGGGCATTTTGTAAGCTTGTGGAGATGATTCTGATTAAGTTATCGTAGTATTTCTGGACTGGGATAATAGTCTCAGCAGACATTTGATCTTTTGACATGTAGGAGTTTAAGTATTCTTTGAACTTAGTGATTTCTTCTTCGCTTGTTATTGTGCTTTGTTGACAGTTTGAAAACCTTGTTCTACTTTTTTTGAAATGTGTATCATATGATATTGTAGCTCTTACAGGCCTGTGATCTGAAGGGTAGTTGATATTCAGTACTTCTATGTTTTTAAACAGACGAGGTCGATTCGACAGCACAAAGTCTATTTCATTTTTGGTGGCTCCGTCCGGTGATCGCCAGGTCCATTTATTTTTTGTTTTTTTTTTGAAGAAAGTGTTCATAATTGACAACTTGTTTTCCCTGGCGTATTCGATTAGTCTTTGTCCTCTCTCATTTCTGATTCCAAATCCGTGTGTTTTCATGATTGACTGTTCCTCATGTTTTGGTATTCCAATTTTAGCATTTAGGTCGCCCATCAGTTTGAAGTCTTTGTGTGCAATTTCTATAGCCCTGTTTACTGTCGCATAAAAGTTATCGATTTCATTATCGCTTGCTTGTGCAGTAGGGGCGTAGACTTGAATGATGGATAAGCTAGTATTCTCAAATTTCAGGTTCAATATGGCTACTCTTTCAGAAAGGCCGAGGTAGCTTTCTATATTATTTTTGAGATGGCATTTAACTATAAAACCTACGCCATGTCTTCCAGGTGTGTGGCCTGTATAGCAGAAAATGAAGTTTTCGTACTCTTCGATTTTGTTTCCAAAGCATCTTGTTTCAGCTAATCCTAGTATGTCGTATTTAAATTCTTTGAGGGCTTCGCTTAGCTCTAACAGACGCTCATACGATGAAAGTGTTTTAACATTGTATGTCAGGATGTATAACGTTCTTTGTAGAGTTGTTTCATTTTTCATAGGGTTGTTTGGAGGGTTTCGGTCATAATCTTCCACGGTGACCAGCCGGCTTGGAAGATGTGTATGGTGTTTTGATAGTGGTTGTGTGTTGTCGTTGCGAGAGGGGGGCGGTAATTGCTATGTGTTAATAATATTATTTTGCTGCTGATCTGATGAGTTGCTCGTGTTCTTGTTAATCAAGTAGTTCAGCATGCCCGGTTTTATAATACCTTCTGATAGGCTTGAAGTTCTTCTTATTTGTGGTTTATTTTTCTTGTTAGCCTGTGTATTTGTTTCAGCTCCTTTTGTAGTATTGTTTTCAGGTGAAGTTGAGAGCATTCTTTTGTTATTTGCCACTGTTTTGGTTTTTCCACTTATGACAAGCTTGTCGTATTTTATTTTTACAAGGTTACCCTTTTCCCTTTCGATTCTCGCTTGCTCCTGAAGCTCTTTTCTCTTTTCTAAAATATTTTGTGGGAAATCTTCTGTTATATAGTAACCGGTATTTTTTAATGCACTTCTATTTTTAAACAAATTAATTTTTGTGCCGAGTGTACAAAAAGTGACAATTATTGGTCGAGGTCTTTACCCTTTCTTGCCTATTCTTCTAACTTCCTGAATATCCCTTTGATCCAGTTCTTGAGAAAAGTGTTCTTTGATAAATTTCACTATGAGATTTTCTAGGTTAGAATATGATGTTTCTATTTCTTTTATCCCGAAAAACAGTCAGTATTTATAACGTGAAATAAACGCAAAGGCGGAGGCAGAGCGGCCGGCGATGGTTGTTTTTATGTAATAGGTGTTTGTTAGCTCAGAACTGTCATTTATTAACCGATTTTAAATATCGTTTGAAAATATATAGGGTACTTACTTTTATAATATAGGTAGGTACTGTAAAAATATCATCAAAATTAGTTCAGTAGCTTGATTTTAAAGTCGGTATCACAAGTTTTTTTAATTGCCAGGATGTTATGACAGAAATTAGAAAATACGAGCTGAGTTTCTAATCTAGGTTGGGGTAAACCTCTTATTTAATTGTGCATTTATTTCGAGCTACTCTCGACCCCCTCTAAGTTTTCCAGGCCTAGATACTGTCAATTTCGCTAACTTTACAGCTTACACCCGTCCACATCTGTAGTCACTGTCGAATCTAAATGTCGTTCAGACCAAACTTGGCTTTTTTCGTATTGATGTTTTCATAAACCAAAATAAACTGTTTTTATCGTATTTTAGGATTTACCAGAGTCAATTCGCCGTGTTGCAAGCTTCTTAGGCAAGGAGGTGACGAAGGAACAAATGGATCGCCTCTGTGACCATCTCAGCATAGAGAACTTCAAGAACAACAAGTCGGTTAACTTCGAAGACATGAGGGAATTTGGCTTTCTTGATGAGAATGAGACATTCATTCGAAAAGGTTTTTGTCCGTTTTTTTAATGCTACTTAGCACTAAGCTACACAAGTAACCATATAACAAAGCATTGCCTTGAAGGTCACACATGTTAGATACGTGCCCTATACACTACTTTGCGTCCACCATCCTGAGGCATACTGGTGTTAAGCCGCATGTGTCTGTAATATCACCGGCGGCACTTTCAAACCAGAACGCAGCAATTGCGAGCATCTGCTTGGCAGAAATAGATACTGTGGTAGTATTTCCCCTGACGAACCCTTTCACAAAAAGCTCTTCTACTGTAACTTTTTATCAATCCTACATACCTACCTTGATTCTATCATAGAACTCATCAGGTATTTGTCATGCTGTTCGCAGGTAAAACAGGTGGCTGGCGCGAGTATTTTGATGAAGAGATGACGATTGAAGCTGACTGCTGGATTGCTGATAACCTACGTGACACAGACCTGCGCTTCCCTAGCATGGAAAATGAATGAAAGAATGCATTGAGCCTAGATACCATAATAAACGATTAAATATTTTATATAAATTAGGTAGGTTTGTCAGGTTACTTAGTACTCTAGTAGTCTAGGTTTGTTATAGGTGATGGTATCCACTTAACATCAGGTGGGCCATGCTTGTTCCATCAGCAAATTGTATAAAAAAAAAAAAAAAAAAAGTACCTTACCTGACCTGCCAGGCAATGCTTTGCCATCTATTTTTTTTTTTTTTTTGCTGGACAATCCACACAGCATCATCTAGCCCCAAGCTAAGCAGAGCTTGTGTTATGGGTACTAGATGACTGATATACTTAATACAATATTATATTACATATATAGATATTTTTTATTATACATAGAAAATACCCAGAACACCCGGAATAAATATTTGCAGATCGTACAAACATTTATCCCAAGGCGGGAATCGAACCCGCAACCTCTGCGTCGCAGGCGGACATTCGCCCGCCGCGCCACATCGGTTGGTGGGCCATCTTTTTGTTCCGTTATCAAGCTGTATACAAGCAACCGTTTGTAGAGTTTAGGTAGTTTTTATCATGTAAAAACAAGGAAACTTGTGCAAAAACTATTGCCAAATTTGTTTTTGAACAATTTTCTTGATATACACCATTAGGCAGTGGCGGATTGGCCACTGTAGGCCCGGGCCTGGGGCGGCCAGATTTAGGGGCGGCCCCGACCGTAGGGCAGTATATGGTGGATGCTGAGAAAGGGGCGGCTGATGGCTTGGGGCCTAGGGCGGCCGAGACTGCAAATCCGCCACTGCCATTAGGGCGCGTTTATATGGCGCGAAAAGCGCGGACGCCGCGCGTATAAGAAAATCAAAACAAAGTATCGTCTCTATATTCTCAGGTAACAATATTCGTCACATAGAATATAGAGACGATACTTGGTGGATACTCGACATCGTCGCCGCGCGATTTCTTTCGCGCCGTATAAACATGTCCTCAGATGTCTTGTACCTATGTACCTTTAAGTATGTTCGTATATTGAGAGAACGGTGGTCTAGTTGTAGCACCCACGCATTCCGATCCTAATGTAGTGGGTTGGAATCCAGTCGTGTACCTCGAGATGTTTTTATTTGAAAAATATAATGTTTGTGCTCTCAAATGGAAAACACTGCGATGGTGGCTATGTGCGTACATTAGTCTGCTCCAGCCTGTTTTGTTTACTTATGTATCCTATACCTATTACAGTAGGTACCTACTTACATGTACAAGGTACAATCTAAAAATACGATGTTGATAAATGATAAGTGCAATGGCGTGATAGGGGGATTATTTTATTATCTGTGTTCCTAGTGTAGGTACCTAGCAAGATTTAACATTGTTTTTAAGCTGTCGGTATCTTGACAGGTGTAGCCCCCACCTAGAGGAATGGTACAGTCACCACTAGAAGTTGATGATTTTTTCAGAAATACGACCTGCCTCTGTTTCCCTTATGTTTTAAGAATCCATTTTATCATCTTTTTCATATATTTAAGGCTTTTTGTTATACATAAGATTTTTTTGATCGCGAGGAACTGGATTCCAAATTATCCCTTGATAGTATGTTATGTACTCATTTTGAGTTGCTCGATGTCCAAGTCGCTCTACCCACTGGCTGTTTATATTAATTTACAATACTATGTATCTTATTCTTTAGTTCTTTTACATAATATTTTCTTTTAAACTTGTACTTGTCTTAGTGTATGCTCTTGGCATAATTTGCCTTTACAATATTTCGACCTTACACCCTGTATGTACACTGGTCGGGGTCCTCAGTTCGGATAGTTAGATATAATAATAATAATAAATAATGCTGGACATGGATTGTCCAGCAAATATATATATATATATAAGTATCTTTATATATCTATACATATTATTATTATTATAAAGTTTAGTCTAATATCCGTAATAAAACATGCACTTAACTCCCCCCCATCTCATATTATGTTCGTTCCTGTCCATCCAAAGGTTGCCTGGTAGAGGTCGCTTTTAGCGATAAGGCCGCCCATTGAGTTACTGCATTGTTTACTGTATATTCTTTATAAAATGTGTGTACTTGTGGTAATCAATAAAGAGTTATCTATCTATCTATCTATCTATATGACGTGACAACGTGACGACCGATGTGGCGCGGCGGGTACTATGTATACGTGCCAACTTATAATAAATAAACTAAAAACAAATACGTAATACATATAAATATATCTATACTATATGAGTATATTACATAAACATAATTCAATATAATATACCTAGTGCGAGGAAAGTTATTCCTTTAATAAATAATAAAAGTTCCAGTACACGACATGTAATGAGCTTTGACCTGGCTCTTAAAGATTGAAAGAGATTTTGCCTTTCTGATGTCGACAGGCAACGCATTCCACAAGCGGACAGCCTGCACTGTAAATGACTTTTCGTAGAAAGTGGTGGTGTGAACAAGAGCTTTTAGCTGTAAGGTATCGGAAGAGCGTAAGATACGAGGGTTAGAAAGGTGCAAAAAGTCAAAACGCTCCTTCAGGTATGAAGGCGTTGAGGAAGAGAAAGAATAGGAGATGAGGAAAAGTAAATGAGGAAGAGTAAAGAAGATTGAGGATGTGAGCATTCCGACGGAAGCGGATTGGCAACCACTGAAGTTTCTTGCGGAAATCAGAAACATGATCATATTTGCGCAGGCCAAATATGAATCGTATGCAGTAATTTTGGAATCGCTCAAGCTTAGACAGTTGCTCTTCGGTGATGTCCAAAAAACCAGGCGTCAGCATAATCTAGAATTGGGAGAAGGAGGGATCTTGCAAGCGCTATTTTGGTGGCAGTGGGTAAAAAATTTCAAAGTCTTCTAAGGGAGGCACCAGAAGCAAACATTTTCCGACTAAGCTCAGCTAAGTGTGGTCGCCACGAAAGTTGTTTATCAATTAGTACGCCTAAGTTTTTGACCGAATCACTTAGCTGTATGCGTTTGCCATCAAAAATAACTTGGGGCAGGTGGAACCAGTCTATTTTAGAAATCATCCTAGAACTGCCTATAACAATGATTTGCGTTTTATCAGGATTGACAGAGATTCCAAACGATTTACTCCAGTCCGAAATGCGTCACATATGTATTTATCGTTCATATCGTACTGGCCTTAACTATAGTTACTTCAACTGACATGATTGTGTTATTTACTGAATGGTCGCCTTTCGTTTTTTTAATACTGTCTTTGGTTATGGTTGCGCGCACTTTTGTTAAGGCGGAGTAGGTACGTTGTGACCATCTCTTTGAAAAACAAGTAAGTAGAAGTTTTAACTGTATGTATTTATATTAAGAGCGCAATAAAATATTTCAAAAATTATTGCAAGCAGTGTCTAGTCATTTTGTGTTAGGCAAGTGATTTTTGTATAAAGACACGAATCAGCCTACTACTACCCTACGACAGCGGCGTGCTGCGAACAGTCCTTACTCCATACAAAATATTCCTGTAACAAGATCTATAACAGTCAAGTTTTGGAAAACATACCTACTAGAGTAGAGTCATAACAACAATATTATTTATAAATAAACTCCAGTAGGTACCTACTTGCAAAAATAAGCCTCCAAAGAGTAATTAAGTGAAGTAGGCGCAACAATATTTGATATATAAAAAAAAACAAAATAAACATACGTAATTATTTTATTTTCCATGCGCGGTTTGAAACAAACGAATTGAGATTCGAGAAGCGCGTTCAAGTCTTTTGTAAGAAGAAGACGCAATGCGTTGTATTGATCGTTTTTAGGGTTCCGTACCCAAAGTGTAAAATGGGACCCTATTACTAAGACTCCGGTGTCTGCCTGTCCGTCTGTCACCAGGCTGCATCTCATAACCGTGATAGTTGAAATTTTCACAAATTATGTTTTTCTGTTGTCTAAAAAATAGAATAAAATAAATATTTAAGGGGGGGGGCTCTTATACAAATAACATGATTTTTTTGCCGTTTTTATCTACACTAATATAATAATATTATAAAGAAGAAAGATTTGTATTTTTGTATTTTTGTATGTAACGAATAAACTCAAAAAGTACTGGACTGATTTTAATAATTCTTTCACCATTTGAAAGCTACATTATCCACGAGTAACATAGGCTAAATTTTATTTTGGAAAAAAATAGCGTTCCGTAAAATATTTGGTATATTTAATTGGAGTATAATTCGTATAAATGCTGAGTGAAAGAACATATATTTATCTACAAAAGAATGTACTTAAGTGTAACCTAGCCCACATAATTAACGAACTAGAATTTTTTAAACCTTGTTTTTTCTCCTGTAAAAGTTCGGTTTTTCACTTGTATCACCTATCACAGGAGGCACAGAAATAATACCTAGGTACTACCTAATAAGTACTACTGGTACTTTGTTTGTGGGTCTGTAATGGCTTGTTATTATTTCGATTGTGGTGCCGGGTGCTGTGCTAGCTGTTTTTTTAGTTGTATTAGCCTTGACATGATTGGCGGTTATGAGGAACTGTTGACTTGGTTCTATTAAGAATGTCTGTAATTATGGGCCAATGTTATGATACGAGAGCCAACGTATATAACGTATTATTTTGCGTATATAACGTATTATACGTACGTAGTCTGTAATTATTATAATTTAAGAATATGAAAACCGTATTCAAGCAATGCGGTTTTTCATATTTAAGTTTTTTCTCATTTTTCCCATTTTGGAGACGGTTTTTGCCAATTTCCTTTCTTAGTGCACCCCTACACAGGAAAACATCCTCTAGGTCCTTAGGCTTAGGTTAGGAATAGGACACACGGTTTCGGCTGTTCGTCACTCAGTCAATAACGGAAAAGTTTTATATTTAGATGTAGCGATTGAGATATAAGAGGCCCAATTCTCGTAAAGAAATATCATCAAATTTTGGTTTCGATCGTGTCAATCTCAATGATATTCTTTGATTCTGACATTTCAGACAGGCCCGATTTCAAATTCTAGTGTCAATCTCGTCTCAGATCCTAAAATATACGAGGATTGGGCCCCAGAACCTACCTAAGCCAGTTATATTACTCTAGTTATTGATTTCCATACTAAACCGTATTCCGTACTAAACCGGTCCATTCCCTTTCATCAAACGAGGATATGACATTGACTCCATTGACTATACTTTGTAATTACTTAAGCAATCACTGCTTACTTATATACTTTAGCGTCATCTCATAAGTACTACGATACGAGCGTTAGGTACCTACCAGTTTACTAGATATTTAAACAGTTTTACTTGCTATGCATGCGCATTTATCAACGATAAATGACAAAAGCGTATTTATCAATGTCTAGAGAAACACATGCGACTTCGTCCACGTGAAGTTATCCCTCCTCCCCCTTCTATCCCCCCCTGTACCCGTTTAATTTCAGGGTAGACACCTCTTAATACAAACAAACCCTTAAAATCTCTACGACCAGTGGTCCAGGTTCTGCGTGGTCTATGTGTCGGTCAGTCAGTTAGTCAGGATTATTACTGATTATTATTACTGCAGTCTAAGTACTACTTGGTATAATAACGGCCATGCGGTTCCCATAGTACAAGCTTTACTTCGTTTGGAGTTTGGGGCTAGATGATGCTGTGTAAAAAACGAATCCCCTAATTGCTGTTTTGTATTGTTTGCATTCTATGATGTACGTATATACAAAAACGATATTTAATTACCTGTTCTATCAGTTATCTGGTTCTCATTGTACACGTTTTGCTTAGATAGATAGATAGAAAACTCTTTATTGTACACCACAACGAACAACGCCACTTACGTATGGAGGTGCTCAGTGTGGTATTGTCATTGGTAAAGGCAGATAAATACGCTTAACATCTGCTAATACCATCGTTTTTTCTTATAAAGTATGGAGCAGGGCACGAATGCTTTACCATAGGTGATGGTTGCCACTTCATCAGGTAGGCCACTAGCTTGTTTTATCAGTTAATCATATAAATAACAAACTTCTACACCCGCTGAACCTGTTTAGAGGTTGTATTCCGGGAAATTTATTTCTTAGTACACCTCTACGCACCCAGACGAATATACCCTGAAAATTTTAAGCCTTTATGAGACCAGTGCAGTCGCTTAGGCTGTGCGTTGTCTATAAGTTAGTCAGTCAGTCAAGAAAGATTCTTTTAGTGGTATAGGTTGTATAATATACACAAAATACAGCGCAGAAGGCAGAGGTACCTACCAACTGAGTTGTGCGACTATTTCCTAATTGTAGCCCTAAAAAATGGATCGTATGATCTCAGTGTTATTTTATAATTGAAAAACGGCTTTATTCACGAAACTGTATTATTGTTAACGCGGAAACCTGCTACCTACGATTTATTTTATTTTATTGTGTTATTAAAAGGCGATTGTATGAAGGAGTAAGTTGCACCGTCCCTACCAGCGCGACTTTGTGTTCGAGATTTCTTACCACACCACCACACCAACTGCGAACGCCGCTTGGAACACTCACTTTCACTTTTGCTTACATAACGTTTTCCATAATATTATAACACCTTTGTTCACATAAGAAAAATTCATAGTTTTTGCAATAAGTTTTTTTAAATCAAAATGATGGACGACGCGGTAAATAATAACTTTCCCTTGGAGATTAGAGATGTGGAACCGAAGTTGGCTGAGGATCTCATGAAGCAGTTCACAGGTGAGCCCTTTGTTTTTTTTTGTCATCTGGAGAGTTACCCTTAGTACCTAGCCACTGACTGCAGCCACCTAAGGTGCTTGGTATGTGAAGGCTATCAGAGTAAGTGGCCCTTCTCAGATACTGTGTATAGTTTTTATTCAGGTCAACAAACAATTGCTCCCATAATTTGCAGTATAGTTACTTTAGCATAACTATATTTTAAATTGTGGGGCCACGTAAGTCCTATAGATTTATCTTTATTGTAATTAGAAACATGTACTTAGGTAATTATTGATTCTACTACATTGTATCAGTATTATCGTATAATTTAAATAAATAAGAAATATAGCTAACGCAAACAATTAAATCATGATTTTAAACTATTTAGCTGAGTGTGTTTGCGATTTACAAACAGGATGTAAAAATATTACCTACTCAAGTGCATGCCCAGGCAAAATAAATTTATCTCTAACTCTATAGATGTATCTCTCAAACGGTGAAGGAAAACAATGGGCTTGCTTTACCAACCTGTTACGCATAAACTACTGCTGCTAAATGTGGTCTTGTGTCAAATGTAATATTTTAAACGCGCCGTAACACTAAAACAATAATATTGTTAACGAAACAATTTTTAATTAGTAATGCTACGAAATATACGTTCTAAATTTGTATATTGTTTTATTCTAACACAATCATGTTAAATTAAATAAATAAAGAAATCATCGAGCATCGAGTAACGCCATCCTTAGATTCCTTCGGTTTTCGGGAGTAGTTTTCTTACACTCTGTAGTTCATTTTACAGATGCTTGCAACAATATAAAGCCGATACATATAAGTAGGTATAATGAGTTTGATAATTTAATCTGCATATGTGGCCTAGTTATTAGTCATAACCTGTATCGGTCACTACACTAGTTTAAATTAGAGCATTGACCTTAATTCATATTACTGTGGTAGTTACTAAAAAAAAGATAAATAATTGTAGAAATAAAGCAGTATCATCGATTGGGTCACTTATTAGTGCATAATGTGCATAAGTAAGTACGTAATTATAATAACTTTTAGGGTTCCAAAGGAAAGTCGTGAAAGAGAACCCATAGGGTATGATTTCATCCGTCGCTCGCGTTCGTCTGTTGGCCATGGCTGATTTCAGGACGAACTAACAAAGCTATGGACTTGAAATATAGTTTTAAATATATAAAACTCTATACTAGTTATTATAATACTATACAGTTAAATGTAACTAAATGTTAACACACTTTTATAATGTATTTGCTACTATTTGTTTGCACCCGATGGACCGAAAACAATGTCAAGATCGCGAAATCATTCTCATTCTTCCTACAATAGCAACATATTCGGAACGGGGTTTTTTCAGGCTAATCATGACTGTATATTTAAAAAAATATAAGGTAAAACGATGGTGAAGGAGTACGAGTAGAATAGTTAGATAATATTATTCAAAATATATCTGTTGCAACAGATAGAGGTAGACCAAAAAAAAAGATGGATGAACTGTGTGAAAGATGACATGAATAAGAATATGAACGTCTGATAGAGGGGAGTGGAAGAAAAGAACATGTTGTGCCGACCCCACATAAAATGGGATAAGGGCAGGAAGTAAGCTTCCTCACTGATGATTATTTGTTGCAACAGAACCCTCGAGCGAGTCAATTCGTACATACATAATCGGTCTTATCGTTAGACTTAAATTCAAAGTGATCCCTAATGACTGTAATTAATAAACAATGCCCTGACTAGCTGGTAGATATAAAGTCTAAACCACTGGTAAATACCCTTGTTTGACTTAACGATTGTAGTGTGGATTCAGTAGGTTATTATGTATTGTGGGTAGATAACAAGTTTAATATCTTACATAGATTATTGGTAAAGTGTAGATGGTTTTATGTTTATGGAAAGTTTTAAGGGAACCGAGCGTAAAATACACACCTAGTAGAAATATTTTGATCATAGCAAAACGCCTGGTTATGAATGTTAGCAAAATTACATCTACCGCGCAGACGGCCGCTAGTCTTCCATAAACTAAAAAGCCTTTTTTTAATAAGATATTTATATTATAAACATATGCATCACATGTAGGATTCAAACCCGCAACGAAGTGTCGTTTATCGAATCACTCGCACCATTGATTATGAGTACAATAAATAAATATTTGTACACAATATTTGTGGGCGTTGATAGTTACTACACCGTTTTATATAGTTATTTATTATAGTTGTATATTGTAGCTATCACCGTTTCGTTTCTGTTACCCATTGTTACTAGTTCCGCAATAAAATATTTTGATTTGATTTGATTTGAATATCATCTAGTCCTGCAAAGCTTGTACCTACTATGGAAACCAGATGGCTGATAGAATACTTTTTACATAAGTACCTACATACATCATTCAATAAATTGTATTATTTTCGAAATCGAACACAAACGAAGGTCACACGTTCAGGAAGCAGTTCTCGTGCATGTCCAAGTACCTTCGAAATTGATTGCAGTGTACCAAGGTTCTCTTTAATGGAGCCTATCAGTTATTCAATTCGACACGGCCGAATGATCTTAAACCTGTCGATTTCTTATTCACAGATCTTATTTCAATTAAGAGGGCTTATTATATTCGTTTCAGCTACCAATATTACCTACAAATGGAAAAAAAAAACCTTTTTTTAGTACCTAGACCAACAAAGACAACAAATTATATTTTATTTGTGGTACCAAGTACCCATTCAATTGAGTACCTACCCCCAAGACTATTTGAGGGTGTCTAAAGGGTTACTCAATGAATGAGAGTAGTCAGAGGTACGTCTAAATATTATATTTGGCACATACCCACTACAGTAGTTGGTATTCCATAAGTAACAGGTGGCAGGCCCATCACCGCTGCTAGAAAACGAACTAGTTTCCTCTAGCATTGCGCACATATACATTGAATGAATTTGATGTGTGTTGAATGTACCACCGCACCGGTACTCTACTATATATTTTAACATAGAAAACTCACTATAATCGGAATTTGTATGTGGTCGTTATATTGTAGGTAGGTACCTACGCAATAAGTTTATTTTCTACATATTATTTTCCCCACGACCCCGATCCACGTTTAATTTCTCTTTTTATTAAGTTTTAATTATATTCTAAGCATGAGAACTTATAGTAAGATAATGGAAGAAAGAAAGCTGACCGAGGTACTTAAGTTAAGTTTCGAGTAGAGAGTAGTGGGTATAATTTCATATCATGATTGTAGTTTCCATTGAAGTTCCAGCTGTGGACTTATAATTATATCCAACTGGTTGAACTTATATGTAGGTAGTTGAACTTATTGGAACAGGTGTATCCACACCTAGCCGGAAGTCTTCATCTCAAAGGATATTGGAACCAGATATTAGTAGATCGGTTACGAATGAATGGCCAAATTAACTACCAAAAACTATTTACTCCAAAAGCGCTACTGTAAAGCATTTTACATACTTACATTACACGTATAGGTGTACGTAGGTACATAGCAATAAACATTTTCTACGTTTGATTTCAGGGGAGCACACTGGGTTTGTTCAGGTTGGCCCTAAAGGCTACTTCCTCCCTAACAAGTTCAAACAGGAAGCCAGCCACATCTATAACATGCCGCTGCGTCGTGATGACGTCTTTGTAGCCAGTTATCCTCGATCAGGTGAGATAATTATAATACTATAGGCATATATATAAAACTATAAATTTATATAGGCCTATACTTTGTTACGAAGCAGGGACGTAGCTAGAGAGATAACCGTGAGCTCGATAGTTTGTTTGCGTAATTATCTGTACCGTGGGCTCAGTCTGAACAGGACCCGAACAATGGATACGAGAGCATCTTCATACAAATACGGAATCCGTTACTTAGTATAAACAAGGAAAAACAATGCTATCTGTCAAGCACGGTGGCAACCATAGAATAAGGACTATGGTAGCAACAGTAATTTGACGACGTTTGACAATTTACAACCGTACTTTATGAGCTCACGATGAATGGGCAGGAGAGAAAGTATTACATTATGTGGTACCTACATTATTTGGAGTAGCTAAGCTCACTGCACTAACACAATACTGCCTGATGGTCATTTTTGTTTTTATTTGTTGCCTTAGTTTCAAGTTATTTTTATAAAATCTAATTTAGGCTTCCATCTGTATACTAGAACAAAGTCAAGGTAAACTTAAGATACCTTTATTACTAGGCACTTTGTATTATTATATTAACACTGTAGGTAGCTTACCTACAGCTTTGAAACACTTAAGTAATTGAGTTTGCCAAGGTCAATAAAACATTCTATTCGATTGTGTTTCAGGAACCACATGGACCCAGGAGTTGGTTTGGATGGTGGCGAAAGATTTGGACTACGCCGCGTCTGATGCCACACCGCTTGTTGAAAGATTCCCCTTTTTAGAGTGAGCAACAAATCACACATTTAATTTCTACCAATAGTTTGTTTTATCTTGTTGGTTCGATTCTACCAACGAACATACTGCATTAGGAATTTGGAAATATTGTAACAGGATAGTATTATTCAAGAGCTTAATTTTATATATTTTTTTTAATGTGACTTGTTAATGGCACAAGCAGATGGCCCAGTGGACACCATTATTACATCACCTATAACAGAGCATTGCCTCGCAGGTTATGCTCATCATAAACGTGCCATTACGATGCACTACTCTGCGTCCATCAACCTGAGGCATACTGGTGTTAAGCCTCGTGTGCCTGTATGTAATTACACCGGCACCCACACCTTTCAAACCGGAACACAGTGAAGCTGCTTGGCGGCAGAAATAGGCGAGTGGACCTCAGGCTGCTGGATTTGGCAGTGCATCGTAGGGTACGTTCTTAACGTACGTGGCCCCTTAATTCGTCTAAGCCTGCGAGGCAATGATTTGATATAGTAGGTGATGGACCACTTAAGGTTAAACAAGTCGGTACGTTGTCCATACAAACGCTGTAAGCTTTAGTACTAAATCTTTAGACGCTTGTAACTTTCAAGGTAATCTGATTTTACCGTAGCATATAGGGTAACGAGCCTAGATAACGGCAAGATAATTCAGTATCAAACTTAACTTCGGACGCACGTTAATAAATAGTAGACATTAAACGCTTACAGCGTTTGTATGGACATAGTACCGACTTGTTTAACCTTAACATCAGGTGCATAAAAAATAAAACATTCTGCCTACTACCTATAAGCACGTTTTGGCGACTGACGATGATGAGGTGTTAATCATATCGATCTTCCTAGGTTTTCAGTCTACGTCCACCCTATTATGAAAGAGCGATTTAGAATCGAGAACATAGACTCTGAGCGTAAACTGGACCTTCTAGAGATGGTGACACAGCCAGCCACGGAACAGTTAGCTGAATCTCCTTCGCCTCGGTTCATAAAGACCCATCTGCCAATGTCCCTTCTACCCCCTAAAGTGCTTGAAACTGCCAAAGTGGTTTACGTTGCAAGGGATCCTAGAGATGTCGTGGTTTCTTTCTACCATCTGAACAGGCTGATCAGGACGCAGGGATACACTGGAGACTTCAGGACATATTGGAACTATTTTATCAAGGATTTACGTAAGTAACTAATGGACACTAATAGAGCTATAAAAGGAGTGAACACTGTATAGGTAGATCAGAATCAGACTAGATCTTCTGTTACAGATCATTGGACTCCGTTCTTCGACCATTTGATAGAGGCTTGGGATATGAGGCATAACCCGAACATGCTATTTTTATTCTACGAAGAGCTTTCAAGTGTAAGTTTTATTGGGATTTATAGATTCTAGGTAGGTATTGGTATTGTCATCTAGGTATCTACATAGAGCCTACTTTTATAGAAAACTAGCTGACCCAGCGAACTTCGTTTCCCATTATTTTGTTTTTTATTGTTATATTATTATTTTTATTACTTATTAGGTAGGTATCCTATTCCCGACGAAGATAAATCCAAAAACACAAAAATCATAAAAATTTGTCCAGCGGTTCTTAAGTTATAAGTGGTGTAACTAACAAGACTTTCTTTTATATATACAGATATGTAATAACTGGCCCAGTTTCTATTCACGAGACTGGTATTGAATCCTAAACCGTTTTATCCATGCCTACGAGTGGTAAAATGACATTATATTCTTTTATTGTAGGACTTGCCAGGAGCAGTTCGCAAAGTAGCAAAATTCTTCGACAAGCAGTTTACAGAAGAGCAGGTGATAAAACTGTGCGACCACCTCAACATTGATAACTTTAAGAAAAACAAGTCGGTGAACTATGATGTTATGAAGGAACTTGGAATACTGATACCTGGGGAGCAGGCTTTCATCAGAAAAGGTTCGTTTCGCCCTATCTAATGATTTTTTCTCTGACTGGCTGAGGCAGCGATTTGCGATGCGACTGGAAGAGCGAAATGATTTTGTAGTAAAATATTTGATGTACAGTATAGCCAATACCTACGTGAGCATTCATTTATTGGTTTCAATATGTCGCAGGTCGCGTCGCGGCCTAATGTAGCCTCAGCCTTACTGAGTTTCCACTAATATCCCACCAGTTCAGTAAAATCAAACCACTACGTTTTGTGGTGAGACTACCAACTTGAAACCGGCGAAATTTTTTAATGATAGGCAGTTTCAAAGTACCTTCCTACGTTGGGTAGATACCTATATTCGTTTCAGGGTATAACTATTCGGCATAAAAGCTAGGTACCCTACCAATGTGCAGATATATAGTTAAGTACATAATTATGAAGGCAAATATCAGTTTTTTACAGGTTCAAATTATAAACTAAGCAATGACCTTATCAAAACATCGAGGCCAAGGTTTTGCTTTGTTGTTACAGAATAATATTAGTTGGTACTCACGTTCTTCTCTCTAGCTAGGCGGTCAGCATCAGAAGTAGAATCATTTTTCCGAATTACGAACTCATTTATCTATGTTGACATATATTTCATTTCATACGTTATCAAAGTTTACGAATAACATAAAAGCTTTCCTCATTCGGAAAACACTTAAAAGATCTGCCTGATCATCATTTACTTTTGGTACAGACTCTATGTGCCTTGTACCATGATCAGATTTTTAAGGTGTACCTACATATATACTTAATATATTTTTTAGTAGTAGGTACCTATATCTTTTGCCAAATTTTAATAAATACTTTCAATTAATAAATGTTGTAATCTATCACAGGCAAGGCCGGCGGCTGGCGAGACTACTTCGACGCCGATATGACCAAACAAGCAGAACGTTGGATGGCCAACAACCTCAAAAATACTGACTTCAGATTCCCACATATGGAGAATCTATTTTAAAATTTAATATATACCTATGTACATAAGGATATTTTTCTATCTAAAAAGAAAAGCACGGATAATGGGGTGATAATCATTTATTTCGATTAATATGCTCTATTTTAAGTATTTCTTTGTAACACCATATTCAAGTTTACATCAATATAATGAGAACTTTATAAGTAAGATTCTAGCAAATAAGTAAACAATATTACTTCTAACCGCGTTTTAATTATAACATAGTCCATAATTTCAATTCCACATAAATAAAACAATGTCTCAGTCCTTACTCACATTTTATTAAATAATAATACGGTTATACAAAGAAAATAAATTAAAAGCCAGATTTATATCAATCATTCGTTGGTAATATAAAATTCTAAAACAGACTTATAATCATAATAATGGATAATAACCGTCTAGACGGCAGGTTCGCGCGACGACAGTAACTGTCGCGCGAACCCGCCGTCGCTCTCAACGAACCGGCAACGTACACTATAAAAAGCGAATCTATAATATAAAACTGGGAAGTACTCCCGCACCTAACGACTCGCCGCTACGAGCGGCTTTTTAACTATCGTACACTTATAGAAAATCACAAAATCAAGCGGAAATAATAGGAATCTCATTGCGCGTGCGTGTTTAGTTTGTTTACGCGATAACGTCTGGCAGAGTGGCGTTGTCTTGCGCGGGCGGCGATAGAGGCGGCTTCACCAGCTCTCCGGCGCCGCCGTTCGCGAGCCCGTTCACAGCTGCGACCTCCTTCACCGACTCCACGGATTTCTTGTTCGCTATCTTGCTCACGGCTGTCTTTGTGCTGGGAACCTGAAATTTTCAATAGTAACATCACATACCTGATCAATAATCTAACTTGATCATCAGTAAGATTAAATTCTTGTATTATGGATGGAAACAGAATATATATAGCAGGTACAAAGTCACCTGGAATAAGATAATCCATCATCACCCAAAATATTCCACTGATAGACATGGATCTCCCTAATTTTGGAGGGGTTTACCGGAATCACCACGATTTACACGTGGACTGCACAGCCAGTTTACACCCTTTTTAGGCAGTAGGCTCTTGAGCAGCGTCAGCTAAAAACGTGACGAGGGTGTGATAATATGGAAAAGAAATAGATGCTTTTCTAAAAATACCCTAATTATTTATCATATAAGTACAGTATTAGTTATAGCTATTTTTTTTGTGAAGCTAGTATTTTTCCTATAAAAAGTAAAAGTACCCTAGTGGTGGCAGTCCTGGGCGGCGCGGCCTTGGCTGTGATGCGTTTGTTGGCGAGGTCCTTGCTCTGCTTGTCCAGAGGAGTCGCGCGGGTCGCTGGCTTCGGGGCCACAGTTCTGTTATGAACAAAACGAATTAATTACAATGTTGGTACTATAGCAAGAGTGGCAACAAGATACCATCAGTAAGATTGGTGTAGAAGGCACGGTGCACAAAACTTGTTCGTCAAACAATTGGGAACATATGTTAACTTTGTGTAGATTAACGAACATCTATAGCATAACAGACATCTGCGTAACTTTTTAAGATTTAACATTAAGATATTTAATTATATGAATAATTATTTATTTATGGTTATACACATAAAAAAAATATATTATTATGTGTACGTATACATATGCACAAGTTACCTGGTGGTAGCGGGCGGAGCGGGCGCGGCGACGCGTGGTGCGGGGCGCGGGGCGGGGCGCACGGTGCCGGGCCGCGATATCGGCGCCGGCTTCACCTCCTTCACGTCGCCGTTAGTCAGCGGCTTCTTCTCCAGCGGCTTGCGGGCCGGAGCGGCCGCCGCCGGCCGGGGCGCAGGACGAGCCGCGGCCGGACGCGGTGCGGGTGCGCTCCTTGCTACGGGAGGCTTAGGAGCAGTCAGACGCGCGGAAGGAGCTTTAGGCGCGGATGCGACGCGGGGAGCGGACGCGACGCGCGGGGCTGCGGGTGCGGCCGGTTTCGGTGCCGGTTTAGCGGCGGCTGGGGCCGGAGCCGGAGCCGGGGCAGCCTTAGCAGCCGCGGCGGCGGCGGCCGCTACCTTAGATGGAGCGCGAATCGGCGGCGGCGTCTTCGTAGGTGCGGCCGGCTTAGGTGCGGCGGGCTTCGTCGCCGACGTTCTAGCGGTCGCGGGACGCGATGCCGACAGGGGAGTGCGAGCCGCCGGGGCCGTCGCCGGTCGCTTGGTGGCCGAAGCGGGGGTGCGAGGAGCGGCCGCTTTCGGAGCGGATTTGGGCGTCCGGGCGTCGGTTTTGGTGAGAGGGGTCGACGGCTTCTTGGTCGCCGGAGTCTTTTTGGAAGCTACGGCGGCCACGGCGGCGCCGGCCGCGACCGCTGCGGCAGCCAGCGGGGCCGCGGCGAGGAGCTCGGCAGCGGGAGTGGGAGGGGGGGTCGTGCCGGTCGCGGGCCGCTCGCCGTCCTCCGGACGGATTTCCGAAGTGACGGGCACGCAGATCTCCTGCGCGCGGGACTCGGCCACGCCCACGTCGAGGTCGGTCACGAGTTCGGCTTGTGTGAGCAAGTCGGGTGCGGGCGCACAAGGCGTCGGCTCTCGTTCGATGAGCGCCTCGGCTGCCGCCTCCACCGCCGGCTCCGCGATCGGCGCCGCCGCGACCGGCGTCACCGTGCGTTCGAGGACCTCCGTCTCGACCAGAAGTGGGGAGGCGATGGCCGCGAGAGACTCGCTGGGTACGGGCGTTACGGCGGCTAGGATTTCGACGGGTATCGGCGAAGGTGCTACTACCTCCGATTTAGGTTCGACGGCTTCTACTGGTGCGTTTTCGATCAGAGCACCCTTGACGGGCACCGGTGAAGCGGTCGTTTCCTGAAGTTGTTCCGGGACTGGCGTTCGACTCGCTTGAGATTCTGGCTCGGCGGGTAAGGGTGATGCTGTCGGAAGCGGCGAGTTACAGATCGGTTCCGCCTCGGGCTCCGTGGAAAGCGGAGACTTGGCCGGTAACGGTGACTCGGTAGGTAGCAGGATCTCCTGCTGTAGAGGCGACTCAATAGGCAGCGGCGACTCTGTAGGTAACAGGACCTCTTGCGGCAGTGGCGAATCAGTAGGCAGCGGGGAGTCGCGCTCTAACGTCTCGGGCAACGGCGAGTCTCGAGGTAGAGACGCGTCGGTCGGGATCGGCGACGCGATAGTCTCGGTCGGGAGAGGAGACTCTCTGGGTAAGGACGGCACCGAGGGAAGCGGAGAGGGAATCGGAGACTCGCTGGGAAGTTCGACGTCGTGCGGCGCCGGCGATGCGCTCTCGAATGGCGAACGAGGCAAAGGCGACTCGGTCGGCAACACTGTATCGGGCTCAGGGGAAAGGCGCTCGTTTTCCAGCTGAATCTGAGGAGCTTCAATCACAGCTTCGATCTTTTGTTCGATAGTCTCTTCGATGAGATCGATGTGCGGTTCGGCGTTTTCGTGTACGAGAATGTCTGCTTGCTCAGGCTCATGCGTGGGTTCAGGTGTGATCGCTTCGCTCTTATCCTGAGGCGCAGGGGAAATAGGTAGCTGTTCAAACGAGGCTTGTTTGGCTTCCAGATTGAATTCTACTCCGAATTTATCATTCTCTCTATCATCTTCAAAGTCGGCGATTTGGTCTTGATCGACTTGCGTAATCCCTTGTTCAATTTCCATATTGATTTCATCAATTTTGTTAGCGGGTGACTCGCCACGTTTGCTGTCGTCGGTGTCTTGTGAAAGTTGCGATATTTCCTCTTGAGGAGTGATCACTTTATCATCTCTCTCGCTCTCCGGATCTAACAGATCATCATTTGTAAAACCTAGCTCTGAGCTCTTTCCGTCTGGAATTTCAGGTATCTGCTCGAATAGGAGTTTGTGAGATTCAGGTGTGTCTGTCTGCATAACTGTGTCTTGGGGAATGTGGCTTGATTCAAAATCGATGTTTGAGAAAGGCTGCATGTTGTTTGTTGCACTATAATCGTTGTAATTATCAACCTGTCCAAAGCTTGCAATGTTATTCAATAGATTGTCTGTTCTGTCATCAAACCTCATGATATCGTTATTAGGTTCCTGACTATCTTGTGATCCGAATATATCTGTGTGCTGATCGGGGGAGATGTTTTCTTTCTCGTTATCATTTTCGTTGATGCCGTTGGTCTGTAGGTCCTCATCGTCGCTCTCTGGCAAAGGTTGGACGGCATTCAGGTCCACACGTAACTCATTCTTGGTGAGCCTTTCACATGTGTCGTCGTCCTTTTCTTGGTAAAAGCTCATGCTCATAGGATCTCTCTCCTTATTCTTGAGCCTTTCAAAGAGTTCATCATTGCTTTCAAATGTTTCAGCAAATGGATTTGTTTCTGTGTT
Source organism: Electrophaes corylata (assembly GCA_947095575.1). NCBI lineage: Eukaryota > Metazoa > Arthropoda > Insecta > Lepidoptera > Geometridae > Electrophaes > Electrophaes corylata. The sequence continues at coordinate 3,641,166 of OX352702.1, forward strand.
TGTCTGGAATACCTGTGAATTAATATTCCTTGTTGAATAAATAATGACCTACACCTACAGCACAATCAGTAGAAACAACAATAATATAGTTTTTATATCCTGTTAATTAACCATTAGTAGGTACTCAGTAGGTTACTGTTGATATGGTAATGAGTAATCGGAAAATTCAACAAATTGTTTATTTTGAGAAAAGAGAATTGAACGACCCTTTCTATCTCTGCTTGTAAGATGATAAGCCTCCTACCCTCTGCCACAATGACCTCACAAAGTATGTCTATAGAAGATGTGCCATCTAATTTATCTATCCAATAGCACCTGGTTCCTTTTGCTTATCAGAAAGGTCTTTGTCACATTAGCTAATGTTCTATGGACAGTTTATACTAGCCAGCTCCTAGTGATAGTTTATCTGACAGGGGAAACAAGAACTGCCAGTAACAAAAACTTATGAGTTACATTTTCTAAGCCGTCATACCTGAATGTTACAAAAGTCTGTGGTGTCCTTCTGTATTCTTTCAAAGTCTTGTATGAGGCTACTATCCTTGACTTTATCAGGTTCAATGCCCACATTGAATCCGAAGCCCAAACTGTCCATGCACTTGTCATTGCCATTGCCATTTAAGTGCTCCTTTAAATCTATTGAAGCATTCTGAAAGGAAAAACATTTTTAATTATATAAATAAACCTATTTATGAATTCACACAATACCATCTAGCCCTAAACTTAGCAAAGCTATGGGAATCGAATGAGTGATGCAATACTTATATACATTTTATTTGTAAATACATATTTAGAATACAATATAATACCCAGACATTATACAAATGTTTGTTTTGGGTGGGGATCGAACCCACAACCTCCACCACAGAAGACCAACTGAAATGTAAGGGCAGTCAATATATTAATATAAAGTGGTTACAGTTTGTTTTCAATAGACGGAAAACCCGCTTTTTAATGAGAATAATATAATACCGCGAATTACGTGTGAAAGATCACTTGAGTCATAACAAAAGTCAAATGAGAGTTGTAAGCTCATCAGTACTTAATTCTGAAACGGTAAAGAAAAACACTGCACGGAAACATGTTATTTAGGAATATCTACCATGCCTGGAGATAGCAGAAGTGAACCTATTACGATAGTTATGAAAACAAAAAGTATTGACTAGTTCATACTGTTACTGGTAGATTGAGGTCTCACAGTGCAATAACTATGAGTAGTGATAGGGTTCCTTGTGAAGGGTTTGTCCAGGTAAGTACTACTGCCATGCCTATTTTTGCCATCAAGCAATGTTTCTGTGTTCCAATTCGAAGGGTGTGGCGGTGAAGAAATAACAGGCATATGAGGTTTAACAACCAACATCAACCTGAGACATACAGGTGTATGCCTCAGGTTGATGGACGCTTGGTTGTTTGGATAGCAATGTAAGGCACATTCCTGATGTGATGGTTACCACTTAAAACAGGTGGGTCATCTGCTTGTTCCATCAAGTCATACAAAAAAACTGTATTGCGGTGACAAGGCCAGCTTGCCAGGTAGCTATCACTAGTAAAAGCCTTAAAAGTCTAGTTCCTTTGTCAGTGTTACTTACACGATGCCCATTGAATTGATCACAGTTATCCAAGTCTAGCAGTTCCTTGGGTCTGACGACCGCCTCAGTCTCGAATTGCGCCACATCTGGCAGCTCAATATCGTCCATAGGAACCGGCTTGCGCGGCGACTCAGCCAGAAGCACGTCGCCCACTCCGCCGGGGACGAACACCGGCGCGTCCGGGTTCAGCGGGGAAGTATTCATGTCTACAGAACTTGTCTCCCAAGCTGGCTGAAATTGGATAAAGGAATTGCTTAAAAAAAACCAAGTATAATAGTGTAAGCTTGAATGTATCCCTGGTTCGTGCTTACGAAGTTTGATAGATAGATTGACTAAGGAATACTTCCGAATACCATCTGGTTGTTAAGCCCTCAAGCCAAAAATTACTTGGTAGAAGATTTCGTTAGAAAACATACATACATTCCAACCAAAAACAAATATGACAGATTTGCTATAAAAATGTCATTTTTGACACTCGCAACAGGAATTTGATTACAACCACACCCCTCCTATACAATCGAATTTCTATTATTTCTTACATAGATATATCTAGATCTGTCTTCAAGCAGGCCCGAGCAGCAGGGTTGAAATTCGAGAATCCTATCTTAAAGTAAGTAGGTACACCTACACTGCAAAGTAAAGTAAAGACCCCAACTTCCCAACTTCCTCAGTTTCTAGTTACCTAATAGTTTTAAGTAGCTGCTTTACAAAACCTTGCATCACAGTCATCCATTTATAGTCCACAAACTATAGATATCAAAATAAAATAGGTATAGCCAAAGTTTATATTTTTCAATTTGATGCTGTAGAATGGTAGTAGGTACACCATATTTGTTCTAAAAAACGAGTGATTAGAATGCCATAGTAGGGAATGGGTGTATTGCACAAAAAACTAAGCTGTATCATAATGAAATAGTAAATAGAAAGACCTTAAGTTTTTTAGGTAGTAAAGTAGCTAAATAAATAAGATGACTCATAGTAGTTCACCTAGGTGTGCCAAACTGGTTTTAGACAGCCTACTTTTGATTTACAACAGGAATCAAGGTAAACCTGTCTTCATTTAGCCATTGTAACAATGAAAATACATAATGTATTTAGTTGGAGACATACTGCCAATAATGACAGATACTTGCTAACATCCCTTCATCATCATAAGCAGCTATATCAATCAAATCTTATGATAGACATGAATCAAATCTCATGGTAGACATGCTCTGTCAGAATTCACAGTATGTTTTCAATGCTGCCCTCTCACGTGGCTGTTGAGTCAGCCAATAGCCTTTGTCAATATAGATCTATAAATAGCAAAATTATGTATGCAATTTGCATGTTTATTTGCTCCTATAATTAGTTTCTTCAGGAAACCTTGTTACTAGTGATCCCCTCCGATATCTAGTACCTACTTTGTAGCACCGACTCAGGATTCTATGAGGGTGTCTGATGGGAATAGTCAAAGGAACATTCAAATATTACATTTGACACATACCTACCCACATTTAGCAATAGTTGGTATTTTAAATGTGACAGGTTGCAAGCCCATAGTCGTTTGAGGTAGATACTGTGATTTAATTGAGGAAGTTGTAGGCATGATTCAAGTTATGAAAGTCATCATAATTATATGCCGTGACCTATGTCCATGCACGTGACAAAAATAAGACTAACTGCAATATACCTAACTTGTTTTAAAATAAAACAAATGAATTATGAAGTTTCCAAGCATTCAACTTTTTCACTGTAAAATTTGGCCACTTTCAAAATGTTCTAGATAAAAGTGTAACTGTTCTTTGAATACAGTCAAAGTAACATGAAGATAAAAGAACATTGTTCTGCTTATCGAAAAATGCTATTAATCGTCCTTGAACCGTTATGTGTGGTAACAAACATGATTCAAAAGGAAGGAATGGTTTGTGTAAGTGGTATAAGTACATACATTGTCCAGGGAGCTGGGTGTATCCGGGCGCGGCGACTCAGCTGGCTCCTCGCGTTCTCCTTCGCCCTTGAAGTAGTTCCACTCGTCTTCGGACTCGTCGCCGCTCTCAGCTACATTATCTACCAGCGCTCCGACGACGTGGCCCTCTTCCACTGCACAAAACAACACCAAAACACTTATTTAGGTACTGATAAACTTCACACTGAGAATGCACACCTGGCAATGGCGAACACGTATGTTCACCCCCATCAGACATCGATATCAACAGGTGACACACCTTCGAAACAATAGGCTCATTGCTCCTACCGATACGAGAGCAGATCGAAACGGATGTAAAACATCTGTCGAAGCCGGTAGGCGATTGCGGGAGGTGCCTATCGACGTAATTTTACCGGTCGCGAAATTCAAACGGCAAGGACGTAGTCTCGGGCGCCATTTCGAGTGTGATATCCTGCGAAGACACGCCCGACAGCGTCTTGCAAGGATATCGACACCACGTGCGTGTACCTTTGGAAATCCTGCGCTCTCCGATGACGGAGGGATGCGCCTTCGACCGAACCGATCTATTTCCAGAACGCCACTCCGCATGAATCAACACAAAAATAACCTTTCACAAACCGTTTGGAATGTGTTAAATAAATCAACAACATTCGCTAAAGATCACATACCGTGAACGGTAATTTCACTGCACAGATCTTCGATGGAGACGTACTGTTCGAGCCGTAAAAAATAAAAATGTAGACAAAGCCCCCGATTACAAAAGCCGAGCGGTCGTAGAGAGTAGAGTAGCACAGACCCGACGGGCGTTCAATGAGCGACTGCGAGGAGAAAGAGGGGGACGGGGCGAAGCGCGCGAGCGGGACGGCCGCGGCCGCGCGAGGGAGCGGGGCAGCCAGTAGATTAGGGATGCCAGTATTTCGGTACCTACCTACCTAGTTTACTTTGTACAATTTATATTACCTACTGTTCTAAGGAAAAAAATAATCCCTATGAAAGTATATATTGGTGTTTTTTTACAATGACGCGTTAATATACCTAGGTACTATAACGCGTTCTAAAAAACTAACCAGTTTAATAAAGAAGTAGATAGGTAGGTACCTAGGTAGGTATACAAAGTAATGCAACGATTTCTGGAATCTAAATTAACATCCTGAAAAGTCCATGGTCTATCCTCTCCTATATGTTTACGCTTTGTCTTCTGGTTCGTGGCCATTCAAGAATCTTTATTGTCATTGGTTCTTGGCACAGGCATATTACCTTTATTCTACAAGCAATATGGCCTGCCCATTGCCACTTAAAATTGCTGATTCTGATAGACATGTTCTGATAGCAGAGTTCTCAGTAAGGTACCTACCTACCTACGAAAAGATCTGCCTTTTGTAGGTATAACAATTACATACAAACGAAGGAAATTAAATCACGAGACTGCCTAACAAATTTGCCATATCTCACACAATCAACTCATCACACACACCTCATTATTGAGTCATCTGCATACAATCGCATCTGGCCCCAGATGATCTAAAGACGGATATGAATGTGGGTGAATGTAACAATCGATAAACCATGACACATTGGTTACTTTTTCTTTTGCTCTCGTTAACGTTTCACATCATTGTTGAATACTGTTTACAGCTGTTTTACCCTTATTGTTGTTACTTGGTTAATAAAATAGTAACATTTACTTGAAATTGAGGCTTATTATCTGTATGTTTTAGTTTGATAGATGCGTAGTAATGCATCGTAGGGCACATTCCTAATGTGCCTGCCCTTGTGCGAGGCAATGCTTTGGTATACGTGATGGTTACCACTTAATATCAGGTGGGCTAACTAAGCACCTATTGTTCCATAAACTAGTCATATAAAAAAATATACGTGTTAGTTGGTACCTAAGTTATTCGTGAAATGAGCAAGATCCTTTTCTACCTATATGTTAGGTATATACATTTTTTTTCAGTTTATCAACAAAACTATTAGTCAGACTTATATCTATGTGAGCAAAACCTACCTATGTTAAATTAAAGTTTAGTAACCTACCTACTAAAAATACTCTTACTATTTTTTTTTTGGCCTTCTAAACTGGACGTAACGTAAAAATAAGCTTAAATATAATAAAATTTAATTGAAGTAGGTAGTTATAAGTTGTCCGCTTTATATTAGTAGACTCGTTCACTCTTATACCTAACAAGGGAGAAACCTAGGATCAGTACAAAGAACATACCAGCATGCACGGGTGGTGTAGGTGGTGCTGGCTCGTGGTTCTTAGTGTCGGCATCGATATCATCAGCGTCAACCGCTGTCTCAGGACCTAGATCCTCGCTATCACTGTCAGAGTGGTCAACACCATTGTCAGCGTTGGCTTCGGCGTCAGCCTCGGCAGCGGCAGCGACGGCGGCGTCCACCGGCCGCTTGCATGCCTCCGTTTCGCCGGCGAACGGTGGTGCGTTCGCCAGCGCGTTGTCCAGCCTGTATTGTATAAACGGAGTTTGTAGAAAAAAAGAGACAGGCCCAGAAAGTTGGCCTTATTAAGGTTCAGAAGCGAGGATTCTAACAAGAGAATATTTATATAAAACAAAACAAGTAGGTCACACAGTTAGGTATACATATAATATACAACAAATGTATCCAATAAGTTTGATATTTAGACATCGGGAACTGTCCATAGTTGAATAGACATAATATGAGCACAACAAGCTATAGAGCAAAAGGACTTTTTCAACATCCGATGTTATTTTGCATAATTGAATAAGTATCGTAAGTATTGCAAAAGTACATGACATTGTTTATCTAAATAAATATTTTAAAAATTCATTTATTATTTCCAGTTACTTATTTATCTAGTAAAGTTTGGTAATGCTCCAGACAGACTACCAGACAATGTTAAAAGGGCGAATCGATGAAAGTGTCTATTAAAAGGACTTTCGTTTTCAAGTATATATTATGAGATGATCAATCTAGCGTACAAGGTCGTCTGGTTCTACATAATGTCACGCTCGCGCAACATTTTTATCTACACATTTGCCGAAAAACCGGTTAAACAAATGAGTTCAATATTTTCTAGGCAAATAGTCAAATTTGGTATTATGATATAATTTTAAACAGTTTTTAAAATCGCTGCAGATCGACAATCAATGAATTGGTACTAGGTTAGCGTCACGGGACAGGTGTTGGTATATAAGTCTACGAATCGACAGGTGTATTGAAAAAAATCTACCTCTTTCATTTGGTGACTCCTTTCTTGCCTGTCGTACTTATTTGAACGACAATTTTCAAGTCAAGTGAGGAAGTAAAACAAAACACTGCCACATCTTCCGAAGGCCTGATTGTGAATTTGTGAGGCAGGTCTGCAATAGGCCAACGTTGGCGAGAATTGAATTGAAGTTCAAATGTATGTCACTGACCCAAGATCCATGGGCGTGCGGTTTTCAGCGGCGATGTCACGTGGGTCCTTGAGGAACACCACGATAATGGAGATATTATCAGCGGAGCCCTGCGCCTTGGCTTGCAAGATCAGACGCTTTGTCACCGCTTTCAAGTCATCTGCAACATACAAAGAAACATGTAAAAATGGCTTAACTTACTATTTATCCTACTCGAGGAAAATATTTTTTGGGATAATATAAAAATCTTTACTATTTATCTTCTTTATTTGAAAAATAAGGAAAAAATAAACAGAAGAATTTAGAGATAGGTAAAAAAATCAAGGCTTCAGGTTCAGTCACGCTGAGTCACAGTAACTTTAATAGATGTTATTTGCAGTCATAAGAGTGATTCTGATCTTGGTAATTGTAAATAGCACACACATTCAATTAATTCAAGGATCAAAGTTCACAAACATTCAGAATACACCGGTTTTTAGCAATTGCAAGATGAACCACTAGCTATGGCTCTCCCAAAATCGATAGAGATCGCATGTGACAAACTTTAAAACTAACTATTTTTATACTTTTCAGTTAACGGCATACCAATTTCTTTAGACACCAGTGTGTCATCCAATAATGTTGGACTAAGTGTTGCGAAGTCTATTATGTCTGCAATTTGTTGTGGCACAATACTGAATAGCGCGGACGGATATGGAGTAACTATGTTTATACACCGATTTGCCTCAGCGCCGCCGCCGGCCGGCTTATGAGGGTGTCCTTGTTCTGTCTCAACTCAAGCAAGCTGAGTCACTGGCACCGCTATTGTGCCACAAAACGCATGTACGTGATACGCCTGCTACATATTTAACCATCTATAATTTAGAAGTCACGCCATTAAACAATATGTGCGACCTTGACTGACCGAATTGCGTTCAACCCTTCGTATAGAGCGAAATTAAAACAATATTAAACTTTGCATGACATCGTTATAGGTCTCATATATTAAGGTAATTTAGGTGTGGGTTTAATGTTAAATGGGTGTAATGAATTGAGTTGTAGATATGGTCATGACGTTATAGTGTAGCGTTAGTACGTAATAAACTAATTAAATTAGTCTAAATATGGCAGTGGTGGTTTTCATCGGGCGACTAGCCGGCGCGGCGCACCCTGTCCCGGAGGGCGTGTGCGAAGCGTGTTGCTCGCTATTTAAACGGCACAAATGGCATAAACTTTAAAGTACTAAGTGTTGCCAGGTTCGCTCGTCTAAGTACACGCCTTGACTTTGCTCGCTATTTCGGGGAGCGTCGTCGCCGCGCCGCCCTTGTTTTTTACCCTGTTTGGACTGGCTCGGAGCCAACCGCGCCTTGTCTACTCTTATTTCAATCTAACGCTATAGAAGGTTATTAATTTAATTTATGTACTTTCCTACCTAAAATGGGCCGATGTTTGAAAACTCCTGCTAGATTAGGTTTCAAATTGGTCAAAACTATCCAGGTAGAGGCATCTGTTTTGTTAAAATTTCCAGTTTTCCTACCAGTGGCGTAACTATCGTAGGGCCAGGTGGTGCTGTGCACCAGAGCCCCGAAGCTCAGGGGGCCCTCCAATCTAAGCTTTGAAAGGTGAGGAGCATAAAAGAAACAGAAAAAAATAAAGAAAAAAATGTAAAATTTCAATTATTATATTGTAAAACTTTTTGAAGACCAATAAAAGTTCAAGCTACGTGAAAAGAAGGGGTGAGGCCTCGATTCTTTCTCTATGCACCGGGGCCCTTGTCCACCTAGCTACGCTACTGTTCCTACCATCTTTGTCTTACCTCGTCTCCTAATATTATCGTAACCACTTTACATCAGGTGAACTATCTACTTATTTCTTCAGCAAGCCTTATAAAAAAATACCTGATAGCATAAAAAATACATTGACATGAAATTGTCAAAAATTTACGTTGGTTTAACTCATACTCAACGGTAATTTTTAGTAAGGTACACCTTCAGCCCGAATAATTCTACTGCTGATAGGACTCTCCCATTTTGAACCTTTTCCATGAACCGTCTTCCTGCTATCTTTACGATATCATCTAGATCGGTCCAGTTGGCTATCTTTTACGGTAAATAGCTATGAGCATCAACTTTAATTCTACACCAAGTTCAAGATTACTTGGTGTTAATCGGCTTAGTGTTCAAACCAGGCTCAGTATACTCTTAATGTCAACTGGTTAGAATGGAATTAATACAACTACGGTAAGGCTGACCGAAGGGATTACAGTAAGCATAATCTTGACTATGGTAATCCTAACCTGGCCCTTTTAGCAGAAGAGGTTTCTATTTTATCAGCGAGCTCGCAACTAGTATGTGACATCTCGACTACTTCAAAGTCACACCTCTATGCTTATCGCTATTTCTCTAAAGGCAAAGCCATTAATCGTACCGCGGAAGCAGTAAGTACATTAGAAGCTATCATGTCAGTGGACGCAGTGGGCGATGATCGGCGATTACCGGCGGGTAACGGTGACGGATGGAATGCGCGCCGCACCGGACATTGTTGCTAGTGGCCACTGCACGGGGCAAAAACGGATCACGACCCATCGACGCATACTAAGCCGCGACTGCGAGACACCTGCCGTTTATTGATAAGTACTTGGAATTATTCTAAACCATACATATTAATATTAGCAGTAGCTATAAGCATAGGCCATGTACTGAATCTACTTGAATCTAAAGTGCTCGGACAACCAGGTCTCACTAACGATAGGGAGTCGACTCAGGACTAATTTAATCTCAGTCCAAATTGGATAAGAGTTTCAGAAGCTGGCTTTAAAGTTGCATAGGAAAAGCTAAATAGGGTACTGACGAGAGCAAGTTTAGCACAAGTGTCGCGTTGCTATCGCAGATGGTTGTGGTAGGTCGGAAATCGAATAGTGGAGTAGAAAAGCGAGGGCAGACTGGGGGAGGGGGACCTCCCCCTCCCTCTCTTGATCCGCCTACCTAGGCGGATCAAGAGCAATTTTCTACCGAGCCATCCGAAGCGCCAGACAGAGGATTATTTCCATGTTCGCAGCATAACTATTCAACCAACCTTATTTATAGTCAGCAGAACGTTATTTATTCACAATGAATAGAAAATGGCAAAAAAAAATTCTAAACCTCCGCATCAAAACTATATAATATTTTTTACAGTGTTTTTAACTACTGATTCATTTGGCATTGCATCATTTCAAGCTCATGCATATATGGTATACAGTTCTTGGTGATGAATAAAAATGACGTACTTTTCAAGTGCTATATCATAAATATTTATAACCGATAAATAAATACATATTGTTATGAACTGATGATTATTATGTTTCCACATTCTGAGCTTTCGTCGATTTCAATTCGAGCAATTAAAGTTGTCAATTTTAATAAGCTTTCGCTTTTCAATTTTCTTAAAATTCTAATCTCCGACTCTGCATACAATGCACTCCGCTTGGTAAGTAACCCTGCAAGACTACCATCCCTCGGGCTTATCTTTGATCCAATGCAAACTGGTTATGAAATAACTATTAACACGCCTCAGAAGAAATAATTTCCGACGAGATACTTGATAAGATATGCATCTACCACACTGCGATTCCAACTGTGGATTATATACATACGTATATAATTTGCTATATCGCAAAGCCATGGAATAGGACGGAAGGAGGCAGTCTCCCCGGCGCCATTGCTGTCTTCAGATTCCATTATATACGTTTTATTGTAAACTAGCATCCGCCCACGGCTTAGTCCGAATTGTACCCCTATTACCCGTTACGTCTGTCTGTCAACATTTATTATTACCATTCGATCTATGTTTAATTATAGGCCTTAGATAATAACAAACACGATGTTTTTTTCCAATTATAATAAAGGAGAAGAAAGAGATTCCATGAAGTCATTGCAGCAGAAGTCATAAACGTTAATTACAATTTGCGTTGTGGGTATTTATCTCTGTAATAAACATTGAAAGGGTAGTTTATCGTGACAACAAAACTAGTAAGGTGGAAGGATCAAAGTTAAACTTAACTACAACTATTATTAACTATTTGGTGATTTAAATTTTGATGACAGTCTGAATGAAAATAGAGTTGGGCCCGCAGTATACGGTTAAAGGTAGCGTAATCGAAGATTACGTACGCAAACATTGTTAGAAAGGAACATTTCATAATTCAGCAATGTATAAATTTGCCGTAAATATCGCTAGTGGGGCGTGAGGAATGCGAGACAATACACGCAGCATTGTGCAATAGGGAATAAACCCACCCGACACCGTCTGCGGTCTAACTGTATCGCGAGACGCAACGCAGGCACCGCGGGAACACGTCATTGCATCACGTCTATTTATAATCCTGCAAACCACTCTAGATAATGCCTGGAAAAGATATCAACAGCTGCTAAATCTATCGGATATTTTAATATGCGCTCAGGCAACTCGAGTGCTGAAGTGTTAATTAAGCGTATACGTAAATAAGCTCTTCGGGCAAAGGGAGGCTGATATTTACAGACGCATTATCGTAGGAAAACAAACTCGACAGGTCTCAAGCAGGCAATTGGCTCCCGTGCTACTTACATGCTTCGACGCGACAGATGACAAATATTTGACGGAGACTGAGACGATAAAAGCTTTCCTATAGATGGTCAATGGTCATCTTGGTTTGCTACTACATTTATCGAGGTATTTAAAACGTGAATTTAATCTTATAAGTGCTTACACATCGATCTAGAAGTAAGAAAACCGAACTGAAAGCCAGCATCCAATCGATAAAATTAATAGCGTTCTATAGAAACCTCTCTAATTGTTAGTGCGCACAGCGAAGCGTAATGAAATTGAGTGGGAACTTTCGTGCACGCTCGGCGTTCATCAGTTGGCCGGTAATTGGTTTACGAGCAAGCTAACATGGTACAGAGACAGCCATAGTGGCGGTAGAGTGTAGGTAGTGCCGTGTCGTGTGCCACCGGGAATCCTACTAATTAACGTAGAGCCGGCCCGCGCGCCTCTCACAGGCTTTTTAATTGGAAATACTGGCCGTTCTGTTTTGTTGCGTTACAGCAGCTGTAGCTTTGACCTCTTTGAATCTATATTTAGCTTTAATTCTATAAATATCGTGCCTCTGTTCTTTACACGATACTTCCTTATTCGAAAAGGACTTGACCCGAATAAGCTGTATAAAGTATATATAAAATAAGCGACGGTATAGACGAGCTTTCAGCAGAAATGTAAATTTAATGCGAAATGAAACCAATTACCGCGCAACTACAATTTACGTTATTGGACTGTCATAACCTGTAGGTAATAAAATAAACGCATTTCTAACAAACGATGCACTATGTAACGGCAAAATGTTGTAGATATCTAATGATATTTGAATTCGTTTTGGGTATATGTACCACTTTATATGATTCAATGCCCTGTGGATTGTGCAATTTAATTTGGCCGCAAACGCCAGCGGAAATGTAAATGAACGGGCTGTTATGCAGGCTGCATCCTTGTGTTCACAAAGCGACCTAAATTTTCGGCTCGGCGATGTAAACGTATGATATACAGTGTGAAAGATGAGAATCGCTCCAATTGCTGAATGCAACCCAGTTCCGGGATGTGGCGCAAAACGTTGCAAAAGAGTTTAATCGCAGGTTTTATGCTATGACACTAGCGCAGCGTGCAATAGCAATAATTCTGGCAAAAGAAAGTATAGTGTAACTGTAAGCACGTGAGTTGAATAATAAGCTTAACGTTATTGTGCTGAAGATTTAAGTGTAGCTTTCTTGAGAGTTATTATACGTTTAGCATTATGCACAGGCGAGTGGTTTCGCGACAAATCACGCCTTCTACTCTCATTTAAATGCAAAGTTTCGATCCCACGCAACAAGTGCCACTTGACGGACTTGACAACCCTACACTTATACGGTTCTATTCTGATGCAATTCTATTCAAATATTGATTGATCGATCAATTTATCACGATAGGGATTAAGCGTTTTAGCAAAACAATACCTCCAAAACATAAAAAAAAACGCGATAACAGTTGAGCCTCGATAAAAAATGCAGGGAAAGTAGTACTGCGTTCATTTTTAACGCTATCAGTTGTTATCGAGGATGTGTAATACCATCAAGGTGAACGAAACAATTGCACACGGAAATTTACAACCCAAACATTAAAAGCCACGTAATTGTTGAATTGATATTAGCGAGAGAAAACGGATTTCAATATTGCACAGAACTGACTCGCAATCAATGGATAGTAAACTTGTTACAACAACACCAACGATATGTACATAAAACATTGAAGCATTTAAGATAGGCGATATAACTATGGACGAGTTTACGTTCAAACCGTTCACTGCAGGTTATTAACCAGATAAAATAATGGCATACTACCTAGACTTTATAAATACTACAGTCGGTGTATGTATGTATACTCCGGCTGTGGAAGTCAATGCTCCCAAACAGAACGGATGTCGGATATTTCACATGACATCAGCCGCTCTAAAATTTACCTGGCACGGGCAAAATGTTTGACATAATAATGTCTTCGCACCTCCTATCGAGTTGACGAACAAGTAAGTATTGAATAATTCAAAGACATCACGCAGTGTCGGTTCTGTGAAAATTGCACGAAACGTAGTCACGAGCGAGACGACCTGCTATCCGGTCGCAGACCTCATCCAGCTAGATAAGAATTGTATTCGGCAAATTACAGCAAATTAAATAATTGATAACCTCAATCCTTCTAACGGTTGATCATACATTACGTAAATGGCAACAGTGAAAAGTTAAAGCATTTATAAATGTATTTAACTGTTCAGTTCAGATGTCAATAGAAATATTATACATAATTATAGCTGAGCTGGGTTAAATGCAAAATGATTTGCGGTCAATTGTATTCTCCGAGGCCATCTCTGTTTGTAATGTATGAATCATGCAAAGAATTAACTTCAAAGAAATCGTCTAAGTGAGAAGAAACGTGAACAACCCTATTAGATGATTTCAGTTTAGTTTCATCGGCGAATCACCACGTTGCGTCGGCGGCTGGCTGTGTGGGCGAAACAGTCCAGAAATTACATGAAAATATGTTCTGCGCCAGGAGATACAGTTCAATAAACGTCAGAAGTAGTCAGTCCGGTCGTAGTAGGTGCTAATGCAAAATCCTTGTATCGCAGCAAATATTTGTGAGGGCGGACTAATGGGAGGGATCAGAAGCGGGGTGTGGGGGTTCTCAACTCCATAATGGATAACAGTATGATTTTTAAGGAATGTTTACTGAAAAAATCTGTGTAGTAAAAACAATATGATGCGGTAACGCTCAATTTAAGTAAAAGACAGATCGATTACATCCAAGAGCTACATTTCCTGGAAATATCCGCTTTACAAAAGTTAATGTAAATGTTATTCGCAAGCTACCAAAAAAGGCAGTCAACTTTCACAGAAGCGAACTGGGATGATCGTAATCTTCGAGACCTAAAAGCAATACATATTTGCAATTGAGAGAGATTGTGTCAAGTCAATGTGCCAACCCTATATGTACACGGTAATTGTATATCCGATACTGGCTGTACGCGTCGAAGTTCCACGCAGTACACCTCATCCTACTACATCCAGCATCAGGGACGGGATGGAAAATGCTATATGATGTATCTATTTCGCACTATCAATAAACAAACCAAGGTTACTTGAGATAAACGAACTTTTTCTGATACTTATTTTGCAAATAGCCTAAGAAAAAGCATGGATTTTTGATTGGGGTGAAAATAGGGAGGAAAAGGGGGATGTTTGCTGTAGGGTTATTTATGGACGGATTTCAATTAAATTTGAGAGTTACTCTAAGGACTTCATTATACACAAGATGTTGCGAAAAAAATCCAAAAATGGAGGGAGACGAAATTTCCTAGCCTAGTAGCTTCGATCAATGATAGCCCTAGATGGCGGGTCACATACAAAATCATAGGTAAAAGCTGTTCGACATTTGTTTACTAAGGAAGTGAGAAAAAACTAGCCAAGTGTGAGCCGGACTCGCGCACGAAAGGTTCTGTAGCATTATCTATAGGTACTATAACAAAAATGGCAAACAAATCACTTTTGTTGTGTGAGAGCCCCCTTAAATATTTATTTTATTCTGTTTTTTAGTATCGTTGTTATAACAGCAACAGAAATACATCATCTGTGAAAATTTCAACTCTCTAACTATCACGGTTCATGAGATACAGCCTGATGACAGACGAACGGACAGACGGACGGACAGACAGATAGACAGCGGAGTCTTAGTAACAGGGTCCTGTTTACCCTTTGGGTACGGAACCCTAAAAAGGTGATAAACAGTTTTAAGTTCAACCTTATTACAACCATGTCACCTAGTAAATAATGTCACTAATGAGCTCCCGTACCAAGTCGGAAAATGCATATATTATCTATGTAATGGTGTTCCTTTTACTCGTTTAGGTACGATACTTTTTAAATCATTGAAATCGTTCCATTGGTTGCGAAGATATTACACATTTTGTACCAGTCAACCGCGGGGCGGCCGAATAGCTCATGTGACGTCACGAAATCTTTTCCGCCCGCGGGCGCGCTCTCCGCAATTCATTTATTAGAGTTCACTCGATCTGCGCGGGTCGTGTTGTGGTTTTTACGTGAATATGCCGAACTATAAGTACTGTATAGTACCGAAGTGTACTAATACTTCAGTTAGTACACCTAAAAAACTATTTTTCAATGTGCCAAAGGTCCCGAAAGTGCGCAAAAAATGGTGCACTATCATGAAGAGGGATGACAAAATTCCGCTTTCGTGCCAAACTTCAAGATTTTGTTGCGAGGATCATTTTGATGTAAGTAGGTAGGTACCTCCATAATATACCAACTATTATCATAGTTGGTATATTATGGAGGTACCTACTTACATCAAAATGATCCTCAATCATTACTCGTGTGGTAAACAGGTGCGTAGGTAGCTTAGTAAAGCTTGTTTACGAATGTTAAAGAAAAATACAGGGTCGTACCTACTAGGTATATTTCAATGAGTAAGTAAATGATAAAAAATGTAAGTAGTGAAGTTTCTAATAACCCTTCCTCGGTAGTCGGGTTAAAACCAGGGTCGTACTCAGGTCTAACTACAATAAAATGTGCCGTTCCCGGTAATATTCCCCAATGCGGGAATATCCCACAAGTTTCCCGGGATATCGGGGATCATTTTGGGATTATAGTTATAGATTCTATCTCAACATCATCATCATCAGCCTGTAGAAGTCCACTGCTGGACATAGGCCTCCCCCACACGTTTCCAGGAAGAACGATTCTGAGCCCTTTCCATCCATCGACTTCCCGCGGTTCTAACAATGTCGTCAGTCCATCGGGTAGGAGGACGTCCTACGCTTCGTCTTCCGGTTCGTGGTCGCCATTCGAGAACCTTTATTCCCCAACGGTTGTCGGTTCTACGAGCTTTATGGCCTGCCCACTGCCACTTTAACTTGCTGATTCTGAGAGCTGTCGGTGACCTTGGTTCTTCTACGGATTTCCTCATTTCTGATTCTACCTCGCAGTGAAACTCCCAGCATCGCTCTCTCCATAGCTCGTTGTGCGACTTTAAGCTTGTGTATGAGACCAATAGTTAGCGACCACGTCTCAGTGCCATAAGTCATCACTGGTAACACACACTGATTATAGACTTTCGTCTTGAGGCTTTGCGGTAACTGTGACGAAAAGATGTGCCGTAATTTCCCGAACGCTGCCCATCCGAGTTGGATTCGTCGGCTGACCTCCAACATATACCGGTACGGGTGCGACATGAGCATTTGACATAAGTTTCGTCTTACTCATGTTCATTTTAAGACCCACCTGTTGGGAGACAATATTGAGGTCTCTAAGCCTTGTTTCTAGGTCTTCCAGCGATTCCGCCATTATGACTATATCGTCGGCAAATCGAAGGTGACTTAAGTGTTCGCCATTGATATTGATGCCATACCTATTCCAGGACACGAGCTTGAAAATATCCTCCAGTGCAGACGTGAACAGTTTCGGAGAAATTACATCTCCCTGTATCACTCCTTTTTGCAACTGGATAGGATTTGTACTCTGGTCCTGGAGTCGGATAGTCATGGTGGCATTACTATATAGGCCTTTCAACACTTCGATGTACCGATAGTCAATTTGACACCGCTGGAGTGATCGTAACACTGCCCAGGTTTCCACTGAATCGAAGGCTTTTTCATAGTCCACAAACGCTAAACAAAGTGGCTGGTTATACTCTTCGGTCTTCTGTATAACCTGCCGGAGCGTATGAATGTGGTCTATGGTACTGAAGCCTTTTCGTGACCCGGCTTGTTCGGGAGGCTGGAAGTCGTCTAGCCTACGAGCGAGACGATTAGTAACTACTCTCCTTCAAAAGGGTGTTATCACCTTTCTTAAAGAACAGTACCACCACACTCCTGCTTCATGCCTCTGGCGTCGTACCCTCGAGGTTGAGGATATCTATCTATACATGTAATAAAACTGTAGCCAAAGTGAATGAAAAAGAAGTACGTAAATCTAAGCGCGAACGAAGTTGCGAGCAAAAGTGATATATAATAAAAAAGAAAAAATATATACCTGAATTTATTATATTTTTAGGTGGAAGCTGATAATAATAATAATAATGCTGAACAATCCACACAGCATCATCTAGCCCCAAGCTAAGCAGAGCTTGTGTTATGGGTACTAGATGACTGATATACTTAATACAATACATTACATGCATACATATTTTTTATTATACATAGAAAACACCCAGAACACCCGGAATAAATATTAGCAGATCGTACAAACATTTATCCCAAGGCGGGAATCGAACCCGCAACCTCCGCGTCGCAGGCGGACATTCGCCAGCCGCGCCACATCGGTCGTCATATGGAGAACTACGTCAAGTATAGGCTTGTGGGAGGAATGCTTAGATTGAAGAAGGAAGTATTGCATTCCTGTATTGTATCCCTGACCTTGATTATTTATTGTATAATTTTTAAATAAATCTGGGTATAACCTACGACAAAATATAATTTAAATTCTTAGGACTTATTTTAAACTTAACATACCTAACGCTTTCGTTTATTCATAGCTCTAAATTACGTGTCCAAAGAACTTAGGTAGGTACATTCCTGTCAAATTAAGTATTTAAGTCTAATTTTATTTATTTTATACCTACATAATATTTTTCTTTAAACCTTTAAGTTTCTACATACTTATCTACATACCAATGTTGAAAATAACAGCGTAGGTAGTTACAACAACAAACACAACTTCCCTGGCTGACTAACCTAAAACTTTTAGGTATTTTATAGGCTAGTCCAAGTATGTGTACCTACCTACATATTATCCTGTTATTCTGATTAGGTTGATAATGAGATTTGTTTACCTCTGAAGTTTCCAACCATGAATTTCAGCGCTTGTGTAATTTAAATGATTACTAAGATAATCAAATACCATGAAGGTATCAACTTTAGGTAGATTATCGGATTGCGCTTGCTCAAAACCGATATCTACCTTATTTCTAATACTCATTTGTTATATTAAAATAACAACCTTCTAATAAAAACCTAATCAAATCACTTGGTGACGTTACGCTCCGTGTCGGACGAGTATCGCGAACAGAAACGCGGGGCGCGCAGTGGTTTGGCGGCTAGCGCTGGGCCATTGTGACGTCATCGCTTCCGTTCGCGCGGTCAGTGAATCTCGTTCGGTATTTTGCCCATAACTTAGTCAGTTTTGGCCGTAGAAAAAAAAAATTTGCATTTTATGTTTTAGTTTCTCAAGGCCTATAAAACTGCATTCATAGAAAAAACTGTGACGGGTCCCCATTGTCAAAACAAAATAAGAGTTCACTTCTCAAATGAGCTCTTATTTACCGAGACGGATTTTTTGCGCCGACCCTATATCTAGGGTATCATCGATCGAAGCCTAGTAGCGTTTTACATAGACGGATTTTAATTTTGAGAACGGGAAAGTGTCGGTTATAGCATGGGCTCGCGAGATCTACTGTTCCCACAAAAACACTAGTTACCTATAATGTGTCTTGTATGTAATGAATGTCTTACTATTATTTGTGGTTGCGTATTTACGAAGTGGGAGCTTTAATTTCTCTGCAATATATTGTAAGAAAAATAATTAAGATTTTATGAAAAGATTGTACTTAGTCAGGTTTCTAGACATCTTTTTAACATCTTTTTGCGTGAAATTTACTAAGTACGTATATTTATCTCAAATCTGATAACTGATAAGTTGTCCAGTATAAATTTATGTTACTTCTATCCTATTTGAGTTAATTTCGTACCCAAAGGCACATTTCATAGAACTCGTCTGCATGGCCCGTCTGACCCAGGACGCAATCATTTGTAATTTCCGAATGGCACTGCGATAGGGTAATTAGGTTATCCCATTGGTGCTGCATTCGCTAATCAACTTATCGGTGATCTCGAGAGGATGGAAACGGTATTAATTTTCATTTGAAGCACTTTAATGGATGAGATTGAGAAAACGCATGGCATAGGTAAAATAGTACATACACCATTACGTATAATACATAAAAGAGAAATGTATAATAAATTTAAAAGAAGACAGCGCCAACAAGCTTCTCTAGACACAAAACAAACGATTATGTTCATCAAACAAATGTTTGTCATTATTGGGAACCGAACCTACAACCTACAGCGCAAAAGGTTAGTTATATATGGAGATACGAATGGTTTCCCCTAGTAAAAACACAACTGACGCTCGCATAAAGTTGTTTTCATAGCAACTTCAACCCCGCTGTACTATTTTAGGGGTTGAAATTCAGGGGTTCTTTTCTCAGTATACCCTTGATCATCAAAACAAATTTCCCTAAAAGACCATGATCACCACTTTTGGTTAGTCAGTCAAGAAAAAAATCTGTTATAGGTTGAATTTTCTACCAGATTTTCTTCTTTACGAGTACGAAAAAATCTTATAAACTGTAACCGGAGTTACTTCAATGTTGTATAAAAAACACTCACAAAAGGTAAACATCTCGCTCGAAATAAACGGATGTGCACCGAAACACGATCTCTTATGGACAGTAAGGGTATTTTTATCTCGGCTTATGAAGAAATTTAACAAGACGTGGATGTGAAACTTGTTAAGCAGTGTATTCAACTCGATACAAGATTAAGCAAGATTGGATCTAATGCATGATATGTATGAACATACAGCTAAAAATATTGAGGGAGTTTTCCAATTATCTGTTGCACACTGTGTGAGAGATGATAATTATGAATACTAAATGAGTGCTGAGATGGAAGCTGATACAGGGAATGGAGGAAGATTGCAAGTTGTGTCGAGCCCATGTTATATAAAAGTCTAAAGATTTTCATAAGTCCTCCATAGTGAGTTCATAAGCCGAGACTTATGAAGAACTCTATCTCTTGCAGTGGAAGCCTTTATTTCGTAATACATGGAATACATCATATACATAATTATTGCTTTTTGAACCTGATGCTCAAAAGTCACAGGCATTCGCTTACCCTCTCACAAAACTCCATACATCAAAATAACATTCAAGCTTTAAATCAATCAGCTATAGAGTGATATTTTCCAGGATATCATAATCAAACGCCTTCCTTAAAATAATAAGCGGAAATTGTATATATTGAAGAATTTAGCTAATCACAGTCTGCGCCAGCCCACTGCTGCATTAACAAACAAATTGGACCGGCAACGGTTCGACAGCTGCGCAAATACAAAGCCAATTTGAATTGTATATCATCTGATATTACAAAGAACTGTATAGGTATGCAAACATTATGCTGAATTAATTTTAACACAAGTTGTTTTGAAACTGGGGTGTTCAAAATATTTTAGGTATTGTACGCACGCGCGGATAACTTCTTATATGAATCAAGATGAGTAAAAATCTTCAGTCAGACCAATATAACGTGAATCTTTGACATGTTTTCTGGTAATAAAGCAAGACTACATTCAATCTGAGAATAATTGCGCTGCCGTCGGTTAATGACCTACCAGTTAAAAATAATCTTGCGTCTCCCTCCCACGCCGGGCCAAGGTATAGCATACATAATGCTATTTTACGGTGTATGGTTCCTTGCGAATTCAGAGATAGAAGCCACTTCACTTAGATTCGCTCCGTGACCGGACCAATCGTATATTCGAAAGCATTCTAATATTTTAATGTGACTCGCAAATTATAGCAACAAGTTATTGCGGTTTGACAGACAATAATGCTTGTGCATTTATACATCTCCACAGTAATCCCAGTAGTTTTATGGTTCAATAAGTTTCTGACTCTTGACTACACCTCTAGTCACGTTTCGTAATATTATATTCAGACATTTGTAGTCGGTGTCAGGTGATAGAGTAATACCGAGTTGATAATAAAATTGTAGAAAACATCATACAAACTACTTAAATCAAATCAGAACAGATGAAGATCAATAATACAAACTTCCTCCTCCAAGACAGCAGTGAAATCAGCTCACGAATGAAAGTTATCATTTCGTGAATCTGCAAGACTCCTCATCACGACATAAATCGTGAGGTAAACACGAGGCGTAAGATAAACAGCACTGTACTCTCAGTGATTAAAATACACGACAAGGATGCTGGCTGGACCGTTAGAGGTATAGATAGAGGAAAGAAAATATTGGCGTAACCAGTCGTACTAAACAAGGGGCAAAGACCAGGAAAGTTGTAAGAAGGGTTTGTTGATAAGAATTGTAGCTGTTCTAGATTATCATTTGAACGTTAGTGGTGGCGTTTTCCCTACGGTATGCAAGACGCAAGTAGTCAGCGTCGCGTCGGTGGGCGCCCGCCCTCGCCTTCTTTACATACAATCATACAATACGGCGCTCAGAGCCTAGCTGCACAATACCCTCGGCCCACATCGCGATTGTCTGAATCATCGGCGCCGGCGACGCATACGGGTTTGTTTACACTCAACGCGATAAATTACACCCGCCCAACCCGTAAGTGATCCGATACCATTACCGCTACCGCAGATTACGAAAAACTCATTTGTGATACAATGAACTTAATAGAGAATGATAACTTTTCCGATGCTTATTGAAGATTGTGTTGTTTAATCGTCTGTTAAAATGTCTTCAAATAGATATCGTCTTAAGTAAGCCGTCCGTCTAAGTAAATTAATGTCTCAATTTTAACCACGACTTCTTCACGGATCGATGAAGCACGCACATGTAATAAATGAGCCGCGACGGACCGAGGTACCCTATTTAGTGTATGCTGCTGTATTGCTCAACTATAACTGAATAATTAATTATTTAAACCAATATTAACCCAAATCAAGTTTGTAGGTTTTACATGAATCACATGGTTTCAACACATTAGCCTGAAAATTAGAATTCAACTGCACTCGAACATAAAATAACCGAGTTATATCTAAGACAATAACTTCGTTGTTTTAACGAAGCTTAATGCAACTACTTTCTCACAAAAACAATTAAGGCACAGCATGGAGATTCTAGATACGATCATTATTTACGACAATACATATCAAATAGATTATTATAGCACTAAGGCGTTGTCAAACTACCGTAATAAAACGGCATAGAGCTTAGAAGAGCACTATCCCTTCTTATTGTTTCCTGGACGCTCCATTAACGCCCACTATCCGATCAATTCAATAATTTATATTTCTTTTTCAAGTTGAATGACTCTATGTTCCGTATTTCATAGAACACGTACTGTATACTGTAATTACATAATGAGTATTCGATATAATAACAGCATTCAACGTCTCGTGAGAAAAAAGCAATCTGTCTCGAACCTCTAGCTTGTTTTGATAACATTCACACATTCCCGTGTCAAGAATGAAATGTAAATAATTGAGGAAATTGCATTCCACGTCTTGGGAAAAGCTTTGAATGAGTAAGATTCTAGAGGTTGATATGTAGGACCAGAGTTAGGAGCGATGTTTTTTTTTAATGAAAACAAATTACCAAACTAAGCAGATGGTCCACCTGGCATCAAAGCACACCGCACCGTCAAGAACGGGCCTTATGTGACATTGCACTACGTCCATCACCCTGAGGTTTAAGTCTTAAGTCGCCCATGAGTCAATAATATACATCATTTTGAAAGGTGTGGGTAACGGTGAAAACCGTGGTCATAACCCCCCCCCCCCCCCCCCCTCACCCCCAAAATACGAGGGAGGTTTATGTCAAGTAGTGGATTTATCTAGGCTGAAAATGGGCACACTGGACTTCCACCCGCACCCATCATTTTCAAATCGGAAAATAACAATGCGAGAAGAATTCTGAGGGCAGTATTTCTCCGGATAAACTCTATTAGTTATTACTAACCGAGCCAGACTGATAAATTTTATGAAGAATTTAACATAGTTAGTAATTTAATTATTTTTAGCAAATGTTAGATAGGTTGAATAACGTAAGCCGCGTGTTGCACGAAGTGCGTGTTGGACCTTTGTTAGAGGCCGACACTGAGAGAAATCGAAATAAACACTACAAAAATAATGTTCAAGAACATTACTGGGGCAACAGTAAAATGTACTTACGCGAATTTAGAACACACATACCTTGCAATGGTGAAACTACGAGTACATACAATACAATGGACAAAGTGTATTCTCTCTACAGTGATTTTGTTATGTTGCTTTTCTTGTCGTTTTTTTTACAGCTTGCTAACGGCATAATAATGAAGAAGAAATGGTTACCTTCAGACAAATCTCGCAGGTCACGCAGGTTTGGAGCGTGCCCTAAAATGTGATCTATCAAGCTGAGGCATACAGGTGTTAAGTTTTATGTGCCTGTAATTTCACTGTTTTTCTAGTGTACAGTTCAATTCATTAAAATTAAATATCAAACTCTTCAAATCTACTACTGAAACAGATAAAAATAAATAATATATAAATAAAATATATCTGTAGGTCGCTTTCGTAAAACACAATCTTGATAAAATAGGAGATAGCATTTTTGCAAAACAAAAATGTAAAAACAATCATCACGTTTTTCCCACTAAGTTACTCATTACCAAACAACAGCGTATCGATTAGTAATTAATTTACCGTAAACCAGATAGCCAAACATTCACCGTTATTTCTGTTTAATGGAAGAAGATAATGAAAACGTTATACTGTCATGATGATAATAATCGACTGTTCATGTCACACAAAGAAAAGGTATTCATTGCGGCAGTTAGCTTTTTGGCGAAATCAATTATTGAAAACATTATGTATATTTTATCACCGGCTGTATAGGTTTTGTTGAGAAGTGGGTTTAAAAAAAATAACTACACGCATACAATCTTCAATTCTTATTACTAAAAAAAAAACATTTATGTTAGTGTTATATTTAGTTACTAAAATATGATTGAGTCATTTCATCGATTAAAATTCGATACGGAGAAAACGTTCAAACATGAACAAGATACATGTGCCACTTTAAAAGCCCAGATATAATTGGCATTTCTATCGTGTTTTATTGATAAACGGACAGGAAAATCTGTCGGTTAAAATCGCTATATTGAAATAGCAAACATATTATACTCAGTTTAACTACATGCTTGCAAAAAACTAACAATATTTATACTATGGAATTCAAAGATTTACAGTTGTATGAATAAAATATACAGAAATGTATCTTATCAAATGAAAACATCTACTATCTGATTATAATATGTTACAAAAGTACATATAAGGAAGTCAGATAAATAATTTCTTATAGATAATTACATACGATAACCTACCCGTATTTTATAAAATAGCATAACAGCGAAACAGAATGAAAGTTAAGAAACATGTAAGGTAATACAACTTACAGCGGTTGAATTACAAAAGAAAGTTTGTCAAGACACCTCATACACACTGACAGAAATAATGTCGTAAAATTCGATGCGTTCAATATTGAGAGGCTGGGAAATAACATCGGCTCCAGCAGAGAAGTAAATGCAGATTCAAGTGCATTGGTCATGACAGAATTATCAGCGCTTGCTCGGCGGGGATGGCGCTATTTCGGTGTGTTTCGCGAGTAATGTCGTCGAGATGCTGCAGCATGCTGCATGTAGAACATCGTTTTGAATCGAGATTTATCCTATATTATGCACAATATTCAAGACCTACTGTGTGAAGCAAAATAAATAAATAAATAATGCTGGACAATCCACACAGCATCACCTAGCCCCAAGCTAAGCAGAGCTTGTGTTATGGGTACTAGATGACAGATATACTTTAGTAAGTACATACATACATTACACACACACAACATTACGACACATTACATACATAGATATTTTTTATTATACATAGAAAATACCCAGAACACCCGTAATAAATATTTCCAGATCGTACAAACATTTATCCCAAGGCGGGAATCGAACCCGCAACCTCCTGCGTCGCAGGCGGACATTCGTCCGCCGCTCCACATCGGTCGTCATACCGATCGGTCGGTAATAAAATAGATATGATTTCAAAGTACTTTTTGACATTTATAATTTTGATAACAATGAAAGTATTAACTCGTGATGCAACATCGTCGCTTGTCTGTGGCATGGCATCGTTAGCTCTTAATCGGATGAACCGACTCAAATAATTAATACTATCTTTAGTAATTTGCTTTGTGTTTCTTATCTGGAGAAACTATAACCCCAATTAATGCACAATCATGTATATAATCCATTTTCTATCAGTGTACTTTCTCCCTTTACTAAGTTTAGGTAATAATACAAAGCACTAACGAATGTATAACTTGAAATGACAGGCATCTGATCCACTCACATCAAAGAAATGGTTTACTGCTCACTTCGCCTGTTTAGGATACACTTTAAACATTTGAAGCATTCTACTTTTTGTTCCTGCGCGTGCTTTATACACAAACATATCCTGTGAATTAAAAGGATGTACCTACATACCTACTTATTAGCAACAAGGAAAATTAAACCTTAATTTTACGAGTAAACACTCGTGCCTAATGAAACATTAGAGTATTTTAAGAAAATATTTTGTTTAACTTACTACTTGTCAAAGATTACTAAAGTAATTATAAGGCCTTATATGGCGTAATGCATGTTTCCGGGAAAATTATTTCAACCGGTTTTGTATTCCTCATGTCGACTGAATCAGCCTACACATTTGCATCGGATATTTTTGCTAAATCAAGCCGAAGTTATTGCAATCACGTGTGCAAACAGATGGTCACATTTCGAAACTTGAACGAGTGACAACACAAAAACTTTGCAGCTTGGAGCTTTCTGCCGAAAGCTGCCGGACTGGTAATGCTTAATCTGAGAAATCAGCGCCTTCTTGGGAATCGAGACGAAACATACGATCGAGAAAGTATCTGAAATATCGACTCGATAATGTTTACATTTATGTAGGCACTGGGTGGGTTGGGTATGTAATGTAATGTCTATAAGAGGGGGAAAGCAAATGGAGCGTGCATCGAAGCGCACTTCTACCACGTATAAATAAATACGAGGAATGCAAAGAGACCGCAAGAATCACGGAAGAATGCGTCGACATAGAGTGCCAGAGCCGCACGCGTCCCTTCATAATATCACTGTAATTTGCACCCTCCTTTATAAATGCAGGTGCACGAAGGTGTGAATAAATGCCACACAAACATTACTCGTTTCTTTCTAAAACAATTTTAATTGAATGGATTTAGAATTCCAAGCGGTTTAGAATTTACGATGGTTTTCAAACGAGGACAATGATGTATTTAATACTCAGATGATGTCATTGGTTTAATTAAAGGAATTCGAAGTATCGCTGTGTTGGAGACACTTTTAGCAGCAGTAGAGCTTTTTGTGAAAGGGCTCGTCCAGGGTAGTACCTATTACTACCTTACCTAATTCTGCCACCAACCAGTGATGCTCGCACTACTGTGTTCCGATTTGAAAGGTGTGAGTGCCGGTCAAATTACAGTCACATGAGGCTTAACAACAACCTGAGGCACACTGGCCTCAGGCTGATAGACGCAGGGTAGAGCATCGTACTAACGTGCGTGACCTACAAAGCAATGCTTTGTAATAGGTGATGGATACCACTTAACATCAGGTGGGCCATATGCTTGTTCCCCAACAGCAGTAGCATCAAAAAAAGTAAAAGGACTCGAAAGGGCCCTATACTCGCATAAATACTTGCAGCCAAATGTCGCACGAGTAGAGTCGCGAACAGGCTTCTATATACGGTGAGAGCGTGGGAATATATTACAATGGTTACACACGTTTAATTAGCGCCAAAACTATGTAATATTCACAAGCACACGAAATTAATGTGAATATGTATAGAATAAATAAAACGTTTCAACGTTAATATTGGTGACCCCTACGGATGAATCAGTCGACCACGCGACTCTATTTGTTGATTCAGCGCCTCTGAATGATGCATTGTTCTCAATGAATTATGGTGGATAAAACCCCACTTGTTGTTTTTAGTGAGCAACGAAATCTTTCAACATTTGTTTATCACGCTAAACATTGTTTCACTTAAAAATAAATTGTGGATTTAACACCAAACTTTTTTAAACAAGTTTTTTAGTTCAAGTAAGTAAAGTTGCTATACAAACAAAAGTGCTGAAAATGAGTCAGTGAGGATTACCAACGAGGTCAGGAGGATGGCGACAGCGTAGGCGTGGAGCCTGCACGACTCGTACAGGAACCTGTTTAGGTCATGAAACCCATGCAGTCTATTTAAATCGCCCTCCAGTCTAAACCAAGGCATAAGCGCTTAGTCGCGGATCGTCCCTCGACTATTTATAGCAAACCACCTTTCCGCATATTGCTAAGCTTTCTCCCCTAACTTCTTTGGTTCGTGCTGGTATTTGATAGAGAAAATATTGCACGTAAAATATAATTACATACTCGAAGCTACAATGTTGCTTATCGACGAATTATCGTCGATAGATGCGACCGATTTATAATTACGAAGTGTGCAAGATATTGGTTTACAAGCTACAGGCTTAGCGAAGAGAGCAGCCGCGTGGGCGGACGCCGTGAGTTATCCTGCAGGGCTGCAATAACGAGCAGTCAGATAACAGCGCCACTTGCAACCTTCTATATTTTACAATTAAACAACTCTTTAAATAATTCAAGTATTAATGAGAGGCATTTCGTGCCAACCTGCCAGCTCTAGACCTAGACAGATTAATGAAGCTGTTCTATGTGGGTGCATATGTAGGAGTACCCGAATTGCTGAGTTTGTTGCATAAAACAAAGAGCTTTAATAGATCCATTGTTTTGTGAATGATTTGGGGCAAAACTGAAAGTTACTCGTTACTGTTTCGTTTCGCAAAGAAAACTAACTGCCGCTCGCATTTGATAGGTTCTAGAAGAGAAAGGAATGTGGTATTTAGATGCAAACGGCCGTAAACATCAAACACATTTTATACAGAGCACAAGCGTTAGAACGTAAAATTCCAACTACAATAAAATAGCCAGAACTCAAATACCTAGTTTATGCTCATTGAAATATCAACATTCCAGCCTATTCGCTATTTCTAGGATCCGTATTTAGAACATGAAGACAGACCACAATCGAGTAGACTATTCTGAAAGCGCGGTAGGTATTACAAGCCACATTCCGTGGCGTCGACGTGAAGCGATCAACTCTGATGCGTGAATAATTCTACAATGATGAGTAACCGAGTACAAAACTCGCCAAATAACCAGAAGTGTCTAAATTTTCGCTAATTGTTTTCTTAAAACTACCATTTAGAGAATATTTATGAAGTAACCTCGGTGTGCACGACAACGTAGTTCTTAAGTTTAGTGATAAGTTGTACATTATATCCTAGTAGCCCTAAGCAATGTAACATGTGAAAAGGTCAGGTAGGCAAGCGCAAATAAATGTTATTTTTTAAGGTGTTTAAATTAGATAAACCATAGGCAGGTAGAACCCTACACTAAAGAACATTGGTCCTTCGCAAGCCGGATCACTGAAGCAGCCAAAATCAAAATGCCGGTTACACGGAGTATGCAGGGTCGAGAAGAGGTGCAGGCATCCGCTAGCACGACGGAGGAAAATACCACGGAGACCACCACAAGCCAAGCTACCGCTGAAGAGGTTGTGCGGGCCGGGCACAGGCCCTCGCAACCGCGGTCCAGGAGGTCTGGAACCTCGGGAAAGAAGAGCCGCTTGTGGGCAGCACGTGAACACCTAGCGACGGTACGCGCAGCGCAGGCAGACGCGCTTGCGGCGGCCGCGAAAGCTGCTACGGAACTCGCTGAGATTGCTCTCGAGCGAGTGCTAGCAGAGGAGCACTCAAGCACCGAAGAGGACGGAGAGCAGTCTGAGCTGGCATCCATCCGCATCTCTACGTGGCTGCAGCAGCGGCCAGAGGAAGAGCCGCCGCTAACCGCTGGCAACAAGGGGATCCTAGGAGAGCCGCCTTCTGTCAAGGAGGACCAAGGAGTGCGGGAGAACCGGGTTACGGATCAACCCGGTCGGGCGACCGATCCGCCCACCGTGCAGAGGTCCGTCATCAGCTTTGAGGAGCTGACGGCGGCGCTATCGCCGATCGCGACGAGGAGGGATCCGCCGAGGTACCTACAAGAACTTCCCGCCTACAACGGGCAGGTGAGTGGGTGGCTGGCGTACAAAGCAGCATATAGAGACAGCGAGACAGCGTTTTCCGCGTCCGAAAACGTTGCAAGAATGCGTAAGAGCCTTAAGGGCGCTGCGCACGAAGCGGTCAGCAGCCTTTTGGTAGGCCAACCCGACCCGGGAGCTGTGATGGAGGCTCTTGAGAGGCGGTTCGGGCGGCCCGAGGCCCTGGTGCTGGCTGAGATGGAGAGACTGCGTCACCTGCCCAAGGTAAGCGACGGCGCCAGGGAAGTATGCGTCTTCGCGGGGCGAGTGGCCAACGCAGTAGCCACGGTGAAGGCTCTGGGGCGTGAGGCGTACCTTAAGGTCGTACCAATAGAACTGGTAAGTCTGAACGCCAAGATCAGTACGTACGCGCTCCTAGACGACGGCAGTACGTGTACATTTATAGAGGAGTCCATCACTGAGCTTTTGGGTGTCGACGGGCCGACAAAGACGCTGTGGATAAAGGACGCTAATGGTGGTGAGGCCGAGCATAAAAACAGTAAGATGGTCAGTGTCAGAATACGCGGCAGGAACGAGAGGCGCGAGCATGTGTTGCGCGAGGCGCAGACAGTCAAGCGATTGAATTTTGTTACGCAGACCATCGAGCCCGCAGACATAAAAGATTGCCGCCACCTTAGGTCGATCAAGGAGGACCTAGTCTACGAAAACGCGTGCCCTAAAGTCATCATCGGGCAAAATAACTGGGACCTCATCGTGTCGAACGAGGTGAGACAAGGACGGGACGATCAACCCGTCGCCTCGCTCACACGTTTAGGATGGGTGCTTCACGGCTGTCGGTACTCCGATGCGGCGTCCGACGACGACGGAGACTTATGCGGGTGCATATCGACAGTAGCCCAACGAGCAGAGGATTTTGAAGAAAAAATGAAAAACTTCTTCAGACTAGAAGTCGTGGGGTCCCTCAACGCCGACTCCGCTATCTGCGCGCTACGCCGGTTTATCGCACGGCGCGGCTGCCCGAAGGAAGTGATGAGTGACAACGCGACGTGCTTCAAGGCCGCCGATCGAGAGCTACGAGCGGCCTTACTGGAAGCCGTCGAAGAGGAGGTGAACAGCCGCTACATCAAGTGGCGATACATCCCACCAGCAGCGCCGTTCATGGGCGGCGCTTGGGAGCGCTTAGTGCGCTCTGTCAAGGAAGCGCTCACAACGACGCTTCAGGAGAAGAGCCCGAAAGAAGAAACCTTGGCCACCTTACTGGCCGAGGTTGAAGCCACGGTCAACTCACGGCCGCTCACTCACGTGGCCGTGACCCCAGACGACCCAGAGGCCCTGACACCCAACCACCTGCTGTTGGGGCCTAACAGCCACGTCCCAGCCCCGGGAGAGTTCAACGAGAAGGACGACCATGCGCGACAACACTGGCGGCGCGCACAACGACTGGCTGACGAGTTCTGGCGCCGGTGGCTGCGCGAGTACCTACCCGCACTGCAGCACCGGCGGGAGCCCCACACCAGCGGCGACCCACCAAAGGTCGGCGACCTTGTCATCATATGCGACGAAAACCTACCCCGCAACACATGGCCGAGAGGACGAGTCACGGCGCTGTACCCAGGACGAGACGGCGAGATCCGAGTGGTGGACGTCATCACCAGCGCCGGTCACATCCTACGGCGTCCGACGAAGAAGATTGTCGTGCTACCGATTCATCGCGAGACAGCGACGGCGGGAGAAGCAGCACGTGAACACCTAGCGACGGTACGCGCAGCGCAGGCAGACGCGCTTGCGGCGGCCGCGAAAGCTGCTACGGAACTCGCTGAGATTGCTCTCGAGCGAGTGCTAGCAGAGGAGCACTCAAGCACCGAAGAGGACGGAGAGCAGTCTGAGCTGGCATCCATCCGCATCTCTACGTGGCTGCAGCAGCGGCCAGAGGAAGAGCCGCCGCTAACCGCTGGCAACAAGGGGCTCTTCTTTCCCGAGGTTCCAGACCTCCTGGACCGCGGTTGCGAGGGCCTGTGCCCGGCCCGCACAACCTCTTCAGCGGTAGCTTGGCTTGTGGTGGTCTCCGTGGTATTTTCCTCCGTCGTGCTAGCGGATGCCTGCACCTCTTCTCGACCCTGCATACTCCGTGTAACCGGCATTTTGATTTTGGCTGCTTCAGTGATCCGGCTCGAAGGACCAATGTTCGTGGTGATTTCAGTGGACTGTATATTTTAAAGTTGGGCTGCGGATGGTCTGCAGATGTGGAGTAATAAAACGCCGGGTAACGGGTAACGGCCGAGGTCAGGTAGGCCGGGCGAAGGGACGACGACGACTTGTCTCGGGACGCAGGTAGGTGTTGTTGTGACGACGGGTAGTGGAGCACTGGTTGTTCGGCGATTTTAGCCTATTATTTATACAAGTCGTCGTCCTCCCTTGCCGCCCGCACATTGACGGAAGCGCGTCTCTTTATTTAATACCATGATTCTTATGCTTAGGTACCTACAATGTTTTATAGACTTATGTGCGTGCAGTGTACCTAAGCTACATGTAAATGCTAACTACGTTGGCCCAGAAACTTGTCTATACTACAGAAGCTAGACCTAACTCTTCTTCGTACCTACTCGACTCTGAATAGGTACGTAGCCTACTCGTTCTGAGGCTAGTCAGGTCTAACTCTGACAAGTCCCTGGGCATACCTAACTCTATTTCTGTTCTTCGGTAGATCCCTAACTTTCTCTAACTACCTAGCTAGGCCTGGTATACAAATTCCTGACTAGGCCTAGCTCTTTGTTCTTTAGTGTAGGGTTCTACCTGCCTATGGTATATCTGATTTAAACACCTTAAAAAATAACATTTATTTTGCGCTCGCCTACCTGACCTTTTCACATGTTACATTGCTTAGGGCTACTAGGATATAATGTACAACTTATCACTAAACTTAAGAACTTCGTTGTCGTGCACACTCGGGTTTGCCGATGGCCTAGCTCATATCTACGAACTCATGCTCAGGCTCATTTAACGCCAGTAGAATACTCTTTGGATTTTATTGTGTACAACCCACATCATGGTTTTAAACCAAATCGCCGGGTCCGACGCATGACGACCCCGCCTTAACGAGAACTTCCTCCGAAACGTGCGTGAATAGGTAAATTTAGCTTAACGGTTATCCATCTAGATTTTAG
Source organism: Electrophaes corylata (assembly GCA_947095575.1). Taxonomy (NCBI): domain Eukaryota; kingdom Metazoa; phylum Arthropoda; class Insecta; order Lepidoptera; family Geometridae; genus Electrophaes; species Electrophaes corylata. Next base: position 3,673,732 of record OX352702.1, read on the forward strand.
CCGCCATTAACGGTGCTAAACTTAAAGTTAATTATTAGGATCGTCGACAAGGCGCTCTGACGACCGGCCAATGGCGGTACAGCCATTCTCAGTTTTGGCATAGAAGGTCGCTGATATGGGTAGCAGCGACAAATTGTACCCCTGCGATTGCCAACACGCATATGCTGAGCGTGGCGATTAGAGCCAATCCTCTCAAAAATATGGCCGAAGACAGACTCCAGTGGTAGGTACGTCTAAAGACCTACGTGCAGCAGTGGTCTAAAATAAACTTATGATGGTCGGACGCAAAATTCGTCACGAGCAGTACTTCAATCAAACACTTGTTATTATTCAGACGCTTTTTCTAATGATATTCATATCAAATCAGCAAAATTATATGGCAATTGCTAATAAATGCAGTTTTGGCTTGGGTTCTCGAAGAGATGTCCATGCTGTAGAAAGTGGGAAGGAGGGCAAGAGGGCAAAGCCACAAGTCATCAACATAATAAGCTGACTCATACAACGTGTGGGCACGTTACCTGCAGCCAGAGAAATCTAGACGTTACATGGTGCATCCATAATGTAACTGTCCATTCTCCATTGGAACATTCAGTTCCTTGTATGAATTTATAGCTAATTTCCACTCAATTCAAATATTAAAATTAATCTCAGCTGCAAGTTGCTTTGCCTTGTAATATTAGTTAGTGACAGTTAACATTAGCCAAGCCAGTGGAATGATCAAGGTTAATTAATCGAAGGACGATCAGCAGTGCTCTGTGAACAGACGCTCCAAGAATATAGGAACCGGGCAATAAACATTTAGACCAAGGCAGCATGTCTAGGTGAAATGTAATAAGATCCAACTAGGAGAGCTAAGTCGGTACTTGGTTACAGACAGTTTTTACATCAATTCAAAACGAAATCGTGATGGCATTTGCTGCACGAAGCGTAATCTTTGCCTTTCACAGCGCAGCGTGTGACATTTAAAACTTCTGGTAAGGTAACGAAATTCACGACCTTTAATGGCCATTTGCACCAAATAAACCTTTGAAAGGTAGACGTGGTTCCAGATTGCAATGAGTAAATTAACAGAATTTAAGTGTATAAGTTTTATTTTACTACTGTGTAAAAAAATTATCAAACAGAATTTTTTCCACTGAATTAATATTTTAGAACTATTTTACAATGAAAATATGATGGTATTTTTCAACTTATAAGTCATACCAGTTATTAACCCTATGATTCACATAGCATCTGAAAAACTATGAATCATCTGTAAGAAGTGAGACATGAAATAAATTCGATGAGTACTGTACTGTATTGACATATCCTACGCAACCAGTTTGTGCTGATCCATTGTGACAAGTGGAAGCACCTTTGACTGACCCATCGCTCTCTTGTCATTTAACCCATTCAAGATCTATCATCAACAAACGAAGTAAATCTTCTGCAACATTGTAATCAGCCTCGGCCTATTACCATCAAGAAATCATTGATTTCTGCTGCAACCAGAAACCTAGATTGGCAGTGTTTTCACACAATTAGCGGTTAGTCAGTCGTACCAATAATGGTTTTTGTCTTACTTCTTACAATGACCTTATTGGAAAAACAATGTTTTCTTGTATTCGGTCTAGACGCGTAATTGCAAGTAAATACAATGAGTGACCTTCAGTGATTGCAAAAGAAATAGCTGTATCGCCGGCCGGTGTGGCATGACGACAGTGACCACAACAACTATACCCCAGCGGCGGTGCAACTTCCGCTTGGAATGTTCTAGGCTTGCTAAGACGCATATTTATGTGCAAATTACGTTAAAGACATGTTTATTTACACACTGTCCTATGGAACTATGTATACTAATAATTGTGTATTGTCTCGCAAAAAGGGTAGCTGGTGCTTATAGTAACAAAATATAACTTTCTAGTTCTTCTAGGCTAGTCTAGGCTAGGCTAGACCAGGCTAGGCTTGGTCGCGAGGAACTGGCGCTTAGATTCACCTAGATTTAAGACGTTTCAAGATGATCCCTGCGGATATTACTGAATAAATGCTTTTTGACTTTGACTTTAACCTAAGGTACGAAGCAATTTTAAGAACAGCACCACAGGTTAGTTCTGTTCCCCACACCAGTTCTACAGAAGCCTGTATGTAACTGCTAATCATCTTTAGAAACATAATATACGTATAGTATATACTAGGTACCCATCTTGTTTCGATGTCGATATCCTTCTATTTTTTCCTCTAACTGGCGCGTGCCTCATGACAAGTTCCTTTCGAGACATGGCTGGTCGCATCCCCTCACCATGATTGCAGCTATTAAGATGAGTCACGCTTAGCCACGCGATTACTCTGCCTGTCTTATCAATCGCGATCGTTTGCGTTTACCACGCTCTTTTATAGTCTTATTTTAATATACAAAACCTGACAAATGGTCCTATGGTAGGTATTCACTGGAGCAAAGTAGAAGCTACTTGTTTAGAACATTTAGAACATGCCACGTGCATGTTTCCCAGTTACCTGAAGAGTGAAGTCAAAATAGCTCTATCAACGCCCTTCAGTCAGTAGTACAACCAGCAATACCGGTGTCGGAAGAGACACGTTCTAAGGATGAACTGACTGAGGACAAATTACCAACAAATTTGACATTCGTACCGTAAACGCATCTTACCGACATCATAGTTACCAGCACGGTAACCGCATTACTCCGAAGTTAAAGTTTCGATGCCACGCAATGTAATTCATATGTCAACACGATACGCCACAAATGTCAAACATATTCCTGCTAAAAAACTTAGCTGTTGTATTAGCGTTATGTGCACTCACAGTTATGATGATTCATAGTTATTGCGGAGCGTGTTCGGAATGCTAAATGTTGTTACTATGGATAATTCTTACATGGAGATTAGATTTTCTATCGCTTATTATACTCAATCATAAGCTGGTAAAAAGTGAATAACAATGCTAATGTTCCATTAGTTGGAACCTGTGCGGTCTCTATCTAACGCGATTGCTGTTTTATCCACTGTTTTGGTTCTTTCAAAGCCTTTAGAATGCAGCAGCTCGAGAATAGTCATATGCTGATATAAATTCAGAACGGCCTTGAAGAAATTTGGCCACTTGTCTATCAGATTGCTAAGCGGTTGCCACAAGGTGGAGAAAGCGTCGGTCGTTGTCGTTTCCGCGCGAGGGCCCCCGGTAATGGCAGTCCGCGGGCCTACGACGATGCGGTGGCACAGGCTACCTGGTGAGCTCCCCGCGATGACGTCAGCGCGGTTAATTAGCAGGCAGGCGCGGTCTTGCTTACTGTATCGCTTTGCACCCGCAGGAAGCTTCTTACATCATCCTATCCTACGTGACGCATTATCTATATCTATTGTCTATAGTATAAACATCGTGTGGCTACCGCGCAGTTAAGTCCTAGCCAAGCTTATACTCCCGTCATGACAGTGTCACCGGTCATAGGATTGGATTGGTCTTATGAGGCAGGTTCTGTTGTAACATGATTAAGTTTAAAAAAACTTGTGTAACAGACTTAAATGTTTATCTTACACACTGGGGTTTCCAGTTATTTTAATTTAAAAAACTATTTCAATGAAATTTGTATGAGACATTTATGAGAAAAGTATAGATTGTCAAATATAATTTTTTTTCAAATCGGTTAAAAAATGGCGGATTTCTAGTGTACAAACATAAAAAAATAAAACAAATTGAGAAACGCCCTTTTTTTGAAGTAGCATGATAAAAATAAGTTTATTAATGTTATTGCATTGGTGCACCTGTTGTTTGGTTTATTTTATGACCCTTTTGAACCACATTTAAAAACGGTCTTCAAATTTTGTCGCATGTAATTTAATCCAATCAACACCAGTCGTTGTACAGGAATAAATCAAGATGTTTCTGACGAATAAAACTAACCAAAAAGTATCCAACCCAATTGACACATTATCTTGTTGAAACATGAGCCTCATAATAATAGCGTGATCTTGATATTTATCAGAACTTTATACAAAGAGATTTGAGGAAAAATACTACCAAACGCAAACACAGAACAGTATTGTCCGTATGGAATGGAGCGCGTTCATGTCTTTTGTTTGAGTTTGCGATTTTTTTATAAATAGGTACATTTCAATAAAGCAAGAAATAACGGGACGTGGAAAAACCCGCCTCGCTTGCCGTACAGCATCCGAACAAAAGGCAAAACTTTGCTACAGGGAACCCTTTGAAACGCCCGAGTTCTGCCAAATTACAATGAACGCTATAAGTTATCTTCGCGGGCGCGCCTGTATTAATTACGCCAATTAGTCAACGCAATGTCACTCATTCCCTGTTAAATAAATTAGTCTCATCGGTCGTACTGAGCGCCGGTCGAGCTCTGCATTCTATCAAGGGGACAGCCCTGAATACATCACCCTCAAATCTTTTGATGTACCCCTCGCTACCCGTACCACTTATTGACCGATATACCTAACTCCTATTAATCTTGTCACCTCTCCGCTTTCTGATACATCTCGGCTGTCGGCCGAATGAAATTAGGTCTCTTTTGATACTAGCCAAAGTTATTTTTATATCTAAACTCTGGTCGATGTTCGATGTATGGTTCATATCCATTTACGGAATAAAACATATAAACTGGAATGATGCGAGGCAGTGAACGTCAGAAACCGTTCTAAATAAGGCGCGTTAAAAATATCCCGTGACGGAGTAAGAATGGATATTTCGAAGGGTATACGAGAGTCAGCGGGCGCACAACACGAGAGAAAATAAAATAAAATGTCGTGTGACATATGAAAGAGCACTAATTTAGTCCCCCGCGCCTAAAGTCTCAGAGGCAATAAATCAAGCCGCTCCTGTACACGAAATGTAAATACAGCTATGAGTGAGCACACCCAACATGCAACGACACCCGATGGTGTTAATAAACCCGAGACATGAATATTAATTTTCATAATTTTGCTGTCACGTTTCAGTGTAGCTGTAACGCAAAAAAATAGGAATAAAAAACTTTATAAACACAATTCTTATTTTCCTTCTTTAAAAGCTGAAGGTCTAGCACGATTAAATTAGACATAATCTTTTCAATTTGTAAAGAAATTTAGTTTTCGATCTACAAATTCATGAATGAACAGCGTGTTTGAAATGTAGTCAAGTAAGAAGAATACGTACAATTCAATCTCCGTCTCGATTACTGTGGGTAAACGGTGAGGTGTGCCGTAAAAGGGCATCTATTATAACAGATTGCGCAGGCACGAGTGGACTATTTTTAGCAATCATACCCTTTCTAACATATTGGGCGTATTAAGCTCATTATGGAGCTTTGCTTGATATTTAAAACATTATCTATGAATGTTTATTATTTTATGAAATTTTTTATTACAAACTATATAAAACACTAGACAAAACACCAACAGATTAATAAATGTATTTATTAAAAACTGTAGCTATCGCTTCAGTTTTGCATGTCGTTATCGCTGCATGAAAAATTAATCGCTTCCGCAATTTACGCATTATCTAGATTATAGCATATTTTTATAAATAAAAAAGTTTAACAGTTTTGCGAACTATAAATCCAAAACTAAGCATGCACTAAGCTGTCGACGCAAATAACGTGACATGTGGATTTCAGTGTTTTTTTTTTTAAATTAACTAAGGAAAATATAGCAAGGAAACCAGTTAGCATTCTAGCAGTAGCGATGTGCTTGCAACCTGTCACGTATGGAATACCAACTACTGTAAAATGTGGGTATGTATTAGAAGTACTATTTGTTCGTATCTCTGACTATCCCCATTCAATATCCTCAAGGAATCTCGAGTAGGTACTTAGATTTGTTCTTTTTTTTAATAAAAGTAGGTACTTAGTACTAAGAGATTTAAAATAAATAAATAATAATAATAATAATAATGCTGGACGATCCACACAGCATCATCTAGCCCCAAGCTAAGCAGAGCTTGTGTTATGGGTACTAGATGACTGATATACTTAATACAATACTATATTACTTACATAGATATTTTTTATTATACATAGAAAATACCCAGAACACCAGAATACCCATTTGTTCTTTTTATGAATTAAAAATCATGATAATCATAATTTCAAAGTCACCTCTATAATAATTATAATACTTGCCCTAAGACTTGTATACTAACGTATCTTAGTGCGTAGGGGTGTACTAAGCTAGGAAATCCTGAAATTCAACCCCTAAAGAGCAGCATAGATTGGATCGAAATTTGTATAAAAATTGGTTCATGCGGACGTAGTCCCACGCAATTCATTAAAATGAGAGACGTTTTGCACGCCGTCGGGTACCAGTGCAAAAACATAAAACGAGAATATCGTCCAAACACAGTAAATCAAAGTTATTGTCTGTTATTCTGGACTTATGGTGGTCACGATTCGGTTCCAGAGATCATTGCTCACACTACCTACTGTTCCTCTACAATACTCCACATAATACAAAAGCTCATAGAAGTTAAATAGATCTCTAAGCATTTCTTTTAACGATAACTTGGTAAGTATGTCCGACAGACTTGTGCTACTGTATGGTAGGTAGGATACAGTAACAATATTCTGAGAGTACTTTTCAACACCACTAAAAGTTTCTAGAACTAATTATTTTGGCTGATAGGTATCAGAAACTTTATAATAATTTTTCGTTCTTTTTAAACTTTCAATCCTGTTTTTGTTCAGGTTGCAGTTTCTCTTATCTAATTCATACTAATATTGTAAAGATTAGTTTCAATGACGCTCAAACTACTGAAACGATTTGCAACGTAGAATAAAAACAGTTTGTAACTTAGATTACTTGAGGTTTTATCACAAAATATTTTCAGGAACAGAGTAAAAAAGACAGAAAAGGCACAGTAAAACAAAGTGCCTTAAATGTTATCATAGCAAAGCGCCTAAATATTGAAATATACCCTGCCTTAGTAAAATTATATACCCTGGTTTCTATAACATTAAGTGTAGTCCTCCGTTAAATATAATTTCATCCGTTGATTCTGTGCATGCTACCTCACGAGAGCAGCTAATATCAATTAATACGATACATAGCTCTAATCTCACTTAGTAACAACTTCTAAGCGATCTTCTAATCTCGACATGACTAGCGAACCGGCGGAAACGTTTGTTTTATTAATCGACCGGAGTAATGGATTAATATTTATTCTATTAAGAGACTAAAGTCTAGTTGGGTGTAGTCACACCGGCCAACACAGATCACCATTCGAGTATAAGGGGTATCCAGCGGCAATTAAAATATCCGCGGTCCACTACAGAGCCCTAATGAGTCGCCCGACCAGGTTTGCTGCGGCAAAGTGAAGCGTTTATAAATAAAACTGTAATGTAGACAGTTTTGTTTATTTTAAAGCTAGATTAGCTGGCTTATCACGGCCCACCTGATGATGAGTCATCGTTACCAACTTCAGTGCAACGTCATAACTGCGCTACAAAACTCAGATAGATCAATTTAGTGAACATAGTTTCACGAAAACATTTGATATATTGCTCGCTCATCGTTTTAATAACCGAAATGCACCACGCTGAATACCAAACGTGACACAGAATGTAGAACATGCCGTTAATGTTTCATGCAAGCCAAGCAATGTTGCTGTATTCCGGTTTAAAGGGTGTGGGTGCTGCTAAAATTACAGGCTCATGAGAGCTAGCCCTCAGTACCAGTAAGCCTCAGGTTGATATACACATGGCAGCGCATCATAAGGCACGTTCCTAACGTACGTGACTTACAAGGCATTACTTTGTTAGAAGTGATAGTTACCACCTTACATCAGGTGGGTTATCTGCTTATTCCGTCAACAAGTCTTATAATAAGCATATTGGTTATCTGTGATAGCGAAGCTTTTAAACTGTTAGAAGGTCTGCTAGTGTACTCTTGAAAACCGACAAAAGTTTCGTATTGTCGTTTTAAGTTACAGTACGGTATGCCAGGCAAATAATATTGTAATATAACTAATATTGGAACTGTATTCTTAAGAAAAATATGCCGAAGTAATTTAATCCAGCAGCAGTAATCAAACTGTTCCTATTCACAAGATGTCGAGAAATAAAGTTCCAATTGTGCCCTTAATCGATAGTAACCCAACGGAGGGACATTTCCTCACGCACCGAGTCACTCAGCCCTCATTGAGGGAACCGCTACGTGAGTGAAATGCACAAAGCTATCGTAGACAACGTAGGACTTGCTGTTATTTAAAGACACTGATTCTTTTTGTGGCCTCTCGTTCATCTATCTGTCCTCATCTCACTCTATGCAGGGCTCTAGGCACAGGGTTTTTTTTTCCTTCTCTTATCCGTCGTCATCTTGGTGCTCGTCATGTCACGTCAGCCTAAATAAGTCCACAGCTGGACATAGCCCCCCCCCCCCCCCCCCCCCACTATGCTTGGCAGGCGGATTGGTGATTGCAGTGTCGGTATTTAGTACTAAGAAGATGCTGCTTCTCCTCTCCTTGTTTTTTTGTTAATGGTTTGTTTTTATAATAGACAGGAGTAATTAATTAATATTTATTATGTTAAGTGACTAGACTCCATAGAAAATAGTGCGTCCACAAAAGATAGTGCGTAAACCAAGAATCGCAGCATGTCATTGTTTACACATTCTTTACATCTTTCCTTTGATATTCTTACTTCCATAACCATACATATCCATATTACTGTAACACGCTTTTAAAAAAACTAGGCAATACGTAGGCCATTGAGTTTACTCTATCTGAATGAATCTGATTCTGTAAAGGGATTTGAAAAATTGGCTAAGGTGTAAGTAATAAAAACTCAAATTATGTGATGCCGAGATTGCTAACATATTTTATTAAGGCGCTTTCTTTCTTGCGCTTGTTCGTTTTTTCTATTATGTTGTTAGGTTTTGGGATAAAAAGTAGCGTAAATGTAACGTAACAAAATATATTTACTCTAATCTGTGTAACTGTAACGACGTTGAGGCCTACATATCAAAATGCGTGATATGTATTGTGTGTAATTATTTTTATTGAATTTCGGGAATTCCTTTCCCAGTACATCTACGCACCAAGACGAATATATATGCTAAACATTTCAAGTATCTGCGACCAGAGGCTGTGCGTTGTCTGTGTCAGTCAGTCAATCAGTCAATCACGACAAAGATTCTTAGAATTGGTATAGATAGATTTGTTGAACAAGATTTATATATTAGAAGTATGTGAAAAGTTACGACAGACAATTCGGGTTCAAAATTTTTATGCTGGATTGCATTATAATATACCCACTTTTTGCACAGGACACAATATAATGTGACAGGTCGCAAACCTATCGCCATTTCTATATGATTCGGCACGTTTCTGGTGTTAATTTCACACCGATGGTATCGCTCTACACTTCCGCGTAAAGCTACTGACGAGGGAAAGTTAAAATATGGTTATCTCGTATGAAATAAACAAAATGAAAGGTTCTTAATTACACGTTGTAATTTATTCAAATGTCCTGCTTGTAGTTACAGACAGAGTAATTTATAGATGTCGTAAGCTGATGTCTATCTAGAATATTACCAACGATTACTGTAATCAGCTAGCAAAAAACTTTAAATACATAAAAAACACCAACCAACATCTTATAATAAATAAATATTGATACTTTCACACAACGCCATCGAGCCCCAAACTAAGCGAAGCTTGTATATATTTTTTTTTAGGTAATATAAAACCAGCTAGATGTTTTTATTTACATGATATACTACTGTTGTCAACTACTATAGTTTTTTAATCGCACACTTTTTGAAAACCATACTGTAAAAAATCGAGTGAGCTTAGTAGAGTGATTTTATCTGGTTCCTATAGTACAGGCTTTGCTTAGTTTGAGGTTAGAAGGTGTTGTGCGAATGTGACCCAATATTTATTATTTATTTAAGAAAAAAAATGGTCGTAAAAATGATACGTCTTCATTCAGGAAATACAAAGCTTTCAATTCTAAAACTGAAACGAAAATCATTTTGTAATAACTACATATTTTCTATAAAACTATTATGCAATGTTAGAAAGTTGAGGCTAACTACGTTTCTATTGCTAAAAAAGAAAAAACACAAAATAATATGCTTGCTAGACACGCAGGGTTCGTAAAAGAAATGACATTTTTACACTTATTAACAGTAGTGTGGAACTCCCACGAGAAATTTCGAAATCAGGTAGGGTAGAGTAACGCAGGGGTGATATTACACCGCCAAGACAAAAACGCACTCAATTCCGGGTTATTTCATAAATTGCAATAAAAATAGGGGAAGTAGACAGGCAGGAAGGCTCATGCAGTTACATTCAGACGTGTTTAAATTAAAGCTTACAAGATACGACACCTGTACTACAGTTTCATGTTGCATAAAAATGGAATTACGAGTTAGTTTCGTCGACGCCATATTGTTTCAAGTTGAGTAAGAAAATTGTTGCCTGCATTTTAAAAATGAGGCAAGAATGCACAAACTGGAATATATTACCGTAATTCTGCCTCGCAAACCTCGAATGCGATAGCCTGTACGTTCAATGTATATTTATAGCATAGGCTATATTTCAGTTACAGGTTGCCCCAGGTCGGGCGGCATTCAGACAGTTCAATAAAATAAGTTATTCATGATTGCAGTACATACTGTAGGCTCTATGTAGGCGCGGTTAGCGGCAAGCTTCGAGGGTTGAAGGAGGGTCAACGACCGGTGTCGAGACGTGACGTCACTCGCCCTACAGCTGTCTATGACGTCACTCATATATAGTCCTCAGAAAACAAAACACTAATTCACAAAACATAAGACTCAATCTCAACACAAACATCTGAATATGGTCACCACATGTCTTCAATGTTGATATTCATACTTGATATCGCTTGGTTTACTCGCCATTTGACGTCAAGTGAACACTTGTGCCGATGAGAACCTAATTAATGGAGGGAATTAATAAACCTCTAATTGCCAGCTATTCATAGATTCACTCAAAAGAGTGAGGGCTTCTTAAACACAGTTGAAGTTAGAATAAATATATGGACACGTTCTTACTTACATAAAACAAACATAGGATGACTTGACAGACGCCAAGTGTCAAAGACGGATCGAAAGTGAGCCACTACAAAACAATGCCAGTCACAGACGACTTTAACAAATTGTCACAATTTATTGCTCGCCTGTCAGAGTAGAGTAAAATGCGCCATCACAAATGCCTATGCTAGTGATTAATTGACCACATTGGTAAGACAAAACGCATCAAGAAAATCTCAAGAGCCAAAGAAAGTACCGTAGCGATGAGTAGCGGGATCGCCGTGATTTCTCATCATAACAGCAAGTCTTAGCTCGCTACCGAGCCGCGGCTAACACGCCAAATTGTGCTCTCGAATAGAGCAAGAATATTTCACTTGCAACTGTATTTAATGACAGTGCCCACAGTAATAGTCTGGGAATCCTGCAATAGCGTCTTATGCAGGTGAGATTAGAGGAGAGATAGCCCAAACAATGGATGCAGCAATACTTATGCAAATAGAACAGCCATGTTGCAAAAACCTTAGCGCTCCGTGTACCGTTCGCATGTTCTATGTTCTCGGTATTCGCTCTTCCCATCTCATAAATAAAATTGGAGTCAGAGGGATTGGTGTATGACTAATACCGTTTTGTAGTACTTCTTTGCCTACTTCGAACTATGAGTAATCTTAACTATGAGCTGTTACAAGATTGCGCCAGGCTGTGAGCAAAAAATGGTAATCAAGCCGATATAAGAGGCAAGATTTAAATAACTTCGTCATTTTATTACACTGTGTTACAAATTCCATTATATTTTTTGTACGCAAGATAAGTGAACGAGTACCTTATTCAATAGCTGGTTTTTTTTATCTAAATATTTCAAACTTCTAAGGAGTAACATCTATAATTTTAAATCTAAATGGAAATAAATTTAGATAAACTACTGTAATTGAATCTTGTTAGATTCCATTAGATCAAATCAAATGCTCTTAAGAGATTCGTGCCTTTCTAAGCACGGTTCGGGCAGTAACGATGAAATCAACAGGCCGATCGCTCAGGTGGCCCTTTGTGTTGCGACAGTTCAATAGAACATACATCTGTCTTGTTTGGACGTCTGCTGTGCCAACGGACAGAGGCTATTGCGCCAACCGGCAGGTATATCATACTTCATGAAGTGCTTCTTCACACAATAGACCTCAAGTGAAGTGCTTTAACTCGGCAAACAATGTGAGAAGTGGCTCTTCTAATGATTTGAATGTACAAGCTACCATCAAGACTACCAAACAATACCTGCCCGCCTACAATACAATGTCCGCCTGCGACGCAGGAGGTTGCGGGTTCGATTCCCGCCTCGGGATAAATGTTTGTACGATCTGCAAATATTTATTTCGGTGTTCTGGGTATTTTCTATGTATAATAAAAAATATCTATTTATGTAATATATTGTATTAAGTATATCAGTCATCTAGTACCCATAACACAAGCTCTGCTTAGCTTGGGGCTAGATGATGCTGTGTGGATTGTCCAGCATTATTATTATTATTATTAATACACAGTAAACCGATAGGAGAATGGCATATAAACGAAACAAAAAAGAAAATACAGTATGAGTGCCTTACTAGCTTTAAGGTTAAACAAGTCGGTACGTTGTCCATACAAACGCTGTAAGTGTTTAATGTCTACTATTTATTAACGTGCGTCCGAAGTTAAGTTTGATACTGAATTATCTTGCCATTATCTAGGTACGTTACCCTATATCTACAGTAAAATCAGATTACCTTGAAAGTTACAAGCGTCAAAAGATTTAGCACTAAATTTTGTAACGCTTGTAACTTTCAAGGTAATCTAATTTTACTGTAGAATATAGGGTAACGTACCTAGATAATGGCAAGATAATTCAGTATCAAACTTAACTTCGGACGCACATTAATAAATAGTAGACATTAAACACTTACAGCGTTTGTATGGACAACGTACCGACTTGTTTAACCTTAAGGTCTAGCTTACGGTCTTTATAAACTTTCAAATATTGGAAAAAAGAAAGAACGTGAGATGCGCACGTTATTCCAACCCCTATTTATTAAAAACAGTTTGGGTTATAAGTTGGTTGTGCAAAAAATACGTGTTTATGCTGGTATCTCTTAAAAGCTCTCTGTGCTACTCTAACCCTGGCAAGCGCTAGCCATTCCTGATAAATGGACAATGAGCCTAAAGAGAAGATAGGAAATATAGGAATGACGTAAACGTTGAATTATGTTAGTCCAGTAAGAAACTTGTAAGTAAAAATAATTTTATAAGACATTTAGGAAAATTAAGTTTAATAAACGAATTTAAAAGGTTTCTGCTAACATACGGAAACCCCCACGGCGCACTTATAGGTTTGAAAGGGTTAACGCTTTCAGATTGTAAGCTGGACATCGTTAAGGTGGTTCGATTCGGGTTGGCGCGAAATTTAAATATTTTTGTGGTTTTTAATTTTTTCTTCGTTCCACAAGCAATGAAATTAGCGAGAAAGTAATTTGCCGCAAATCGTAAACCATTTTCTACGAACTCATGATAAAACCAACTTTGATTAGTTTGTATTTTGGAAGCGTTTCGGAAAATGTTGATTTTTAGCAGAAAATTTCTTATTTTCCCAAATGCTCCAAAAATATCAATGAATCGAAGTTGAGTTTATTATGAGTTCATAGAAAGTAGTTAACGATTTGCGGCAAATTACTTTTCCGCTCGTTTTATTCCTTGTGGAACGAAGAAAAAATTAAAAACCACAAACATATATTGAATTTCGAGCCAACCCGAATCGAACCACCTTAAGTGTATGGTTCTAGTACTTGGTAGAGCTACATAGAATAGAAGAACTAAAAACCTTGTTTATGACTATGTATGTTTTGCGAAAATGGACCTAATTTAAGAAACCCACATCTATTATTTTTATTCTAATTGTGGGTAATATAAGCTAATCTGTATTTCATTAAAAATTGCTTGAACCAGAGAAATTAAAAAAATCTATGATTATGGTTATTGAATATGCATATAATATATCCTTGATTCTGGAACGTTGTTTTATTAGAGATAGCATAAATCTGTGTCGAAATGTCGCAACAGGATTTCGTGTCGCCATCAACTTAGCCGTTTATTGCCTAGACATAAACAAGCGCGAAATAGCATTAAGAGCATCGTGCAATAATCCCATTTTCACGGTGGGTTCGAAGACCCCGCTCGGAAAGTCCGGCTCGGCCGTTCGCGTGACCACAGCGGCAGCATGGAACACTTATTTAATTAAAACTACTACGAGAGGTGCGCCCGTCAGCACTTTTAGACTATCGATTCACAACAGTATCCGCCACCATCTTGATAAGCAGCAGACTATTAAAGTACATACTTGCTATAATATCTATGATCCACAATCTCACCACATCTCCCGCATCCAATCAAGCATTCAATCTAATCATAATCACAACACTCAACTTTCAATCTGATTGCAACTTGCGATCATACAAAGACAGGTTAGGTGAAACGCCGGCCGGCCGGTGTCGCGGGCCGGTGTTGGTACTTGCGGCAACACTTCGGTTGAAACAACTCGAGCAGGTGATCGACTGAGAGGTAGGCAGGTAGGGTAGGACTCACATAAGTGCAATCGCGCTGGGGTGCAAGCCGCCGGTCCAGGGATCACTCACTGCACGGATCGCGAGTGGCCGTTCGCGCGGCCGGTGTCTCGGGGACTGGCGCGGCGGCGGCCGGCGATCGCGGCGGCGCCGGTGCAGCCCGAACGCACCCCGCGGCCCCTCCGTGCGCCACCCGCGCGCAGCCCTCCAGCCCAGATGCTTCCAACACGCGCGTTACCCGCAATTCGCAAATTGAAACTTATTTAACTACTCCTTTGATATTCCCAGAGCCTATCCTAAATCTAAAGAAATATAATCCCCCAACACTAAAGCTCAATGTTAGTATTAGGTATGTTTAAAGTTAAGGGTTAAGAGTAGGTTAATAGCCATATCGGTACCATTAGTTTCGTAGTTTACGAATATTGGTGCAAAACGTGGAGTTTGGCGGATGGTAGATGATGGCAAGGCGACGACCCCGCCGGCCACGCTCCGCCGCCCACCAGCCTGCACCGCCTCGCCGAAACTTCGCACTTCACTTTTCCACTAGGAACAGTTCAGAGGTGCACGAGCCGTGAAATTGCCGCAAAACTTGACGTAACAGAAGCCGTCTAAAACTCATTTGTCTACAAACTTTAGTGTAACCGCATAAAATTTAACTTTTGAAGGTACAAACGTGTCATGCTAAGCTCAAAAAGGGTACACAGTCCCCCCAAAGTGAAGCCCTATCCACGAACATGTAAACCTGTCATCGTTTATTTTTGTTTAGTTTGTGAGGAGAATAGTAACCTTCCTAACAATGATTAGTCATTATCACTTTCTTTAGTGGAGACTGGGAAATTACATTCAGCTCAGGTCCATCTTGAACGGAAACTGTTGCAAATGACAGTGTCGTGTGTAGGCTACATTATCATGCAGACAACTCTCATTGAGCAATTAACCATTCAAGCACAACCTTGCTTTCGCCAAACGCAGAAACATAAATGATAAATGTTTCTTAGTTGCGCAAGCATAAAATCTCGTTTTGATACGGACAAGAAAAGAAAACCGTACCATTGGCTTCGAAAACAGGAAGAATAGAAAATGTATCGCTTATTAATTCAGGCTTAAGATGCTCGATGCGAAATGATCGTGCTTACAAAGTGAACAATAGAGACATTACATAGTGGCCGGATAAGGTGAAGTTTGGTCCATGTGCCGTCGTGCTGAATCTCAATGAGGCAGAATTGCCCGCGGCATAAATGTCTAGTTGAACTATTGTTCAGCATGACTCACACTTGCCATAATCAATGCTTATCGTCATACCTTGATAAACTTTCAACAAAGTTACCGAGTGGAATGATAAAACCATTTGCAAAATCATTACGCAAATTTCTCGGAAGAGAATTTTACAAAACTGTTTCATTTAACTGTGGTATATAAAACCAACTTTATATGCTTCAGAGCTGGACGGTACTTATAAGTTAAGCAGATCATAAGGGTACGGTTTGATAACTTTTACAGTTAGCTAGCGGATGTCACGATGTCTTTATTTAATGGCGATAGCCTTTGTTGCCAATTACGGGCCATTACTCATGCGTGTGATAATTTTATTAATAAGAATGTATACATATTATTTTATCCATCTAGTTCACGTCTTCTGTCATCGACGAGCGTGTTCGTTATCTAAATGTCTCAGTCAAAACGTTTTATCGAATTACATTTAAGACAAACACATTTTCTAGATATCTTTTTAAATAAATGATGTAAGTGTTGTGTTCCAAAATATGATAAAAAATGTTTATTCTTAACATCTGACGTGTTATATCAATAATGAGTTTTCGTCTAAATAATTTGAAGGACACAATTAAAAGGTCATTGAACTTCACAATAAATCAACAGTTGAAAAATAAAAACAGTCTATTGTGAGACTGAGAGTCATCGTCGCATATACCAAGTCGTAATCCACGATACGCACACACACTTGAACTCTCACGTGCTTGAAAAATATCAAACTTAAACAAAAAGAAAACAAATTACATGTTTTAATCTCTATCAATGAACGCTGGCCCAAAAAATCGTTCAGAGTAAATAATTACAAAACTAGTGATGACTAAACCTAAAGACTGAAACTATCTTTCATCATATTTTCCGCAGCTGTCTCGTTGGTTGTCTCGTCAGAGTAGTATAGCAGCACAATGGCGGCACTGAACAAACATGGATCAAACCAAACATCGCTTGACAAACAATAACCGCCGCGCCGTTTTTAATGCCGCTCCATGCAAATTTATTCAGCAAAAAATATATTGCAAGCCTGATTTGAAAACCAAAAATTGAGAGCCTTGTAAGGAACAATTTCTTGCAGAATTTACTTGTAATCAATTGACATGGCATGGCTTCACAGTAACCGAGACGGGATAAAATACAGGCTGTTTTAAATATAAATATGAAAATCTAATGATGTAGTCTTGTACGGCAGTTTGATTTATGCTAACTGAATACTGAATTTTTAGTGTATAATCAAAACACATAAATAATTCCCAATGTCATTGATCTTCACAAGGATTAAAATATACTTCGAAAATAAGATAAAGCAGCATAGTCTATATTTTAAATAAATTCCACAGCCTGTATGCATGCATATAAAACAGCTAAGTGAATTTGGATGTACGAGTAAGTAAGCACAAATACGTGACCAAGCGGTTATGCAAAACGATTGCTTTGAATCTTGACAACATTCGCAAAAAATTTTAATCGTAATAGAAAATATGGAGACGATAAGTCTGATACCCATGTATAAACGCTGGCTAAAGATTTCAGAGTACAATCGATTATTTTTCAAGAATGTAATTAAAATTACGTATAATGTATCAACCTACCAACGTGTGTTTTGAAACTAACATCAGTCGCGTTTTAATTCTTTTAATAGCAAGCTAACAAATCTCAATTAATCAAAATGAGCAATTTACTGAGAGATACGTAATTGCCATGTGAACGAAGAGACCAAACACAAGTATTTGAAGATTGTAGAATGAAAATAGTAAATCCGGGGGCAGCACCACAGATGAAATGCAGTACTATGATGACCTATGATATGCTTTTACCAGTCTAACAGACCAGTTTGCGAATTCGTTTGTATGCGAAATTAATAAATTAATAAATCAAAGCTAATTCAGATTCCGACAGGTTACTCTGTTTACAGGTCATACAGTCCCAGACATCCATCAAATTATCTAGACTAAAATAGAGTCGCTTTGTAGGACTGGTCACTTACAATGACCTTTGTGGTTCCAATGAATATAACTCAATTGACTTTGAGACAACCCACTGAAAACCTTTTATCGTTCATTTGACAGAAAGTTATCGAGAATTATTCTTGGAAATGTATCCAATCTGAGACCAAGAGTTCAAAAGAAGAATTCAATCTCTGACTGAGTTTTTGCTTTCTTTCCCACAAATTAAGGGGAAGATTAGTAACACTGGTTCACCGTGTCTTGGCGTTGCATTCTGCAGTACTGTTCATGTGTGAACTCAATTAGATAGTTTTGCTGTCGTGACTTACGCCGGCATGTCTGCAATTTGTTCCTGATGCTGCCGATAGGATTAATTGGCAAAGAGGAGTTGACGTGTAGCGATAACGTCCGACGCTGAACCAATAAGCCCGGTAGCAACACCTTTCTCTCGTGAGCAAGTATTTAACAATGGTGGATTTAAACATACATCATTTTATGTTTAAGGAAGATCGCTATTTTTAATTTTTTTTCAACTTTCAAGCAATCACTGAACTAAAACTAAAGCTAGGTATATACTTGAATCTAGTAGGAAACTAAATATTCGAAACCAGAATCAGCTATGAATTTTTTGCAACAATCAGAATAAAAATAATAAAGTAAATAACCGATAATTTCTTAAGTACTTATAAATATTTAAATAGGTGCTACTTAAATATTTATAAGTATTTAAGAAATTTCTTTCATTTGTCAGTATCAAAACCGCATCACACTTGTGTAAGTAAACTGAGTTAACTTTCAGGTCGCCAACCTTTACATAATCAATTTACATTGAATTACATTTAACCGCTTTAAAAAGGCGTGATTAACACTGCACAACGTCGCACGCGAAATGTATGCACATAAGTAACTTTCACTACAGATTTTTGTAACAACATCCAACACGATAAAGTCTACGACTGAAGATAGCTTACAGATATAAAACAAGGCAAAAAATTGAAACTTAGAAAATTACGGATATGCAAATAACGGAGTCATAGAATATCAAATTGGATGTATGGCAAAAATCATAATTTGATAACTCAGCTAATTTGATTCATGCTCTAAAGCTAACACGGCTATGACTCTTGTATGAGTATTAGAGCTCAGACTTGCTCTGAACAAAGTTATAATTACTTTTGAATGCATCATCGTGTGAGCTAAATAGAACATAGAGGTCACCGCCACCCCACCTGACATCGGGAACTCCGGATAAAGCGCTCGTATTACCGGATCGACCCTCGGGCTGAACCGAACTATAGAATCTACTGTGCTAGGCTGAACAACGTCCCATATCTGATACATTATTTACGCTCAAAGGATTCACCATGCCATCATGCCACTATAAATACATCGGCCATGAAATTTTATGCGGTACGAATTTCGTACTCAAAAATTCAAGTCGCGTACGTCGTGCATATTTGTACATGATTCATGAGGCAAACGACTGAGTTAGATGAGTAAAATTAATGCTGAGGTGAGGACGGCATTGCTATGAAATAACGACAAAAACCCACGAAAAAACATGAAAAATAATGTAGATATTTTTAAGACAAGCAAAACAAACAGCGCTGATTAAAACTGGACAAGATGAACACAGTTTATTTTAAGACCCCGTTAGAGTACTAACAAATATCGTAATTTACCTCGGACAGTCCCCGGGCGGTAGCCAAAGACATTGTAATCGCGGTGGTTCTGCTAGTAAACGCCTTACAGTAGCAGTTTATGCCTATCATAATATACAATCTTGTCATTGTTGTTATGAGATAAGAGGGCGCCCACCCACAGTCCCGGAACCAACGCGGTACATCTGGACGCTCTCCAATAGACAATTTACAACGAGAATAAAATACGACGTCAACGAGCGAACACTCGATTTTGCAAATTTTTTACTAGAAGAGATCTAGATAAGGCTCCGGTTTCAGAACTACTCGCTTTCTTTTTATAAGAACATAAACAAGAAACAATCTACCCGGTAAGGGTTTTACCAGCCAATATACACAATGGATTAAACATTAGCATCACAGGTTTTTTTCACCTAAAACCAGAAATACTTGCCAAAACCACGATACAAGACTATTGGCCATAGACTTTTAGATTGCCACGTATGCATCTATATATATTTAGCGTATTTTTTATAAATTTTAATATTGGTAATCAGAATCAAATCTACGGCTGCGCAAAAGCTCGCATAAATTACACCACTGTAATCCCCCGTTATTCGATTGAAAGGATTACTTCGTCCTTTATCAGCCCTTTGGAAGAGGGGACTGAAAGATACAAATTGCGAAAATCTTTGCGGTCTTGCAACGAACAAATGTGTAGCGAATCGCTCCTAAATTGTCCAATTGAAAAACCAATTTAAACAAGAAGAATTTTAAATTAACTTTGAAGTTCTAGTATAAGTACGCTTACAAACGTAGGACTCGTAAATAAATAGGCAATTTTTATTTCTGATGTGACTTATCATAAATACTCATGAATAAAGCAACTGCTATTGATAGTTTTCCAATAACTCGTAATAACTTTCCAGATAACATATTAAAAATTATGATTAAATCCGCCTACGAAACCGGAAAAGTCGCCTCTGGAAAATAAGGAGCAAACGAAGGAACGTTGCCAGTTTCTTTTAGATACCTACAGCTTCGGAAAGTTTTGTTAAAAAAAAGCTTTACAGGATCAGGGGTTTCACGGTATGCGGAGACAGGGGCGGCGCAATAAATGTAATGATGTCAAAGAGGCTACGTCGCGTCGTCGACGGTCGGGCGCGGTAACGAGCGTGGCCCTCCGCCAACCCTACATTTTTATTGCAGCGCACCCCCTCGCTTGCAGGCTGCAGCGCGGTTGAGACCACTCGACTGCAAAATGCATAATCACTGCACGACTATCTACACGCTAGATCTTTGTGTAAACAGTACAGAAAGAATATATTTAGATATATTCAGAAACGTAAAATGAGGAGCACTTTATTCACACGTGGAGGCGGCAAATGTAAATAGAGGGGGAATGGCGGTGAAAAGTTTGAGTTTCATTCGGTAATGGACTATGATGTTTCGTGGAAATTTAAGTTCCGGTAGAATAGCACTAAAGAAAACAAACCCATTTGGGTGTTTATTTTTAGGTGTATATGACGTGGTTATTGGAAAGAGTATAAAGTGTATTCGCCAACAATGCAAGATAAATAGAATATGGTATATGAAGCGATGCATGCTCGAAGGCGTCGCTGGTCGCCACTCGTTTTGCAATGCAAATTCATCTAGCCAGCATTGCCAGGTCTAAATCACTCTAGATTTTCATTTAATGTAAAACGAGTTTTATCGCGCTGGGTTACGTTCCAACATTATTCAAACACGAGTAATTTCATCAGCGTACCAACAACAAAAAATTTTGTCTATGCTAAGGACCCAGTTTTAGGTGCCTTAAAATTTTAATATTACGCGCTATATGAGTTCATATTCATAAAATATTGCCTGCTTTATTATGGTCAGGGTGAAAATATAAGCGTCAGTACATTTCTTCTGTGGTAGTGGTGGCGCGAGCAGAATCGACCGATATGTCATGTGGAGCGAGACCGCTGTATACTTTCGTAGGGAACGAATAGACTTTCGACAATCTCATTTGTTTTATTTGGTTTTTAATCTGTTTAGAAATGTAGGAAACTTTCATGCTTCTCTCTTTTGGTTAGGCCGCAACCGCTTGTACAGTCAGTTGCACTAGAATGTATACAATTCGTTACTTACAAAATGGTTACAGCATTACAATTAATATTTACAGGGCAAAAACACAATAAATAAGTGACCTCATCAGCTAATATCACTATTTTTGAGTTTTTAATGTTTAAGAGATTACTATAAGGTTTTGATACCGTTTTGAAAGTTACGAATTGTATACATTCTAGTGCAGCTGACTGTACATACAATAAAATTGTGCGTGATAACACTTACTGTACTTGTTATTCCATCCATCACTTACCTTTTTTAAGCCTTTGTACTTGATAAACCTAGTTTATCCAAGCTTTTTTAAAACAAGTAATTCTTTGACTTTTGAATGCTATCGCATCAAGTGTTGACATTCGAAAAGAAATAAAACAATAAATGTAGGCTTTTATTATCTTTGTTTTATAATCAAAGTGTCTGTAGATTCGAGATCTTTTAAAGCTAGTGAGCGAACTATCAGTCATTTCGTCTACAAACCCTTGTTTCGTATGTGCTCTGGGAATAAACAACACCTCGCCAACATCATACAATAATAACTATTAAGAGTCACCTAGGGGTTCTTTTTAAACTAATGTTTCACTCCAAACTGAAGCAAGAGCCACCTTTATAAACACATTTTTTATGTTTCACTCAGACCTTCATCGTCTCAATGTAAGTAGAATGAATCGAAAAAAGAGTAATGAACCCTGTATCTTCTGATACATGTTGCTATCCAAAAGACAATATTTTAACTATTCAACCTGGATAGTTACCGTTATTTGAATACAAAGCGACAGCAAATAACTCTTGAGACTGTTACGGTTAACAACTTAATCTAATGGCTATCTGAGGCATGCGAATTCCGTTTCCAAGACGTTTAGACTCCTATCGGTTATACAGCAAAATTCCTATAAAGCCGGGGTCTACCCCGCGAAGATTCATTTTACATAAATAAATACTGTACAACATTTTCAAACAAACTAACAAACAGAGAGCAAACATTTATGTTATCACACAAACGTATTGACGATATAATTTACACTGAGCGGCAATACCAATACCAAGGCGGGAATAGATCCCACAACCTCCTGCATCGCAGGCGGACATTCGCCCGCAGCGCCACATCGGTCGTCAATTTGTTATAGATTACAGTATTAATATCCACGTGAAGTCGGGACACGCTTGCGAGTGACAAAACAAGGAAAAGGGCAGCAATGCAGCACATTCTAATGAGCTCTTAATAGTCCACGGCTTGTTGCCCAACTAGGGCTACTCGTTTATCAATACATTCTCTTCGTACCTACTCTCTTATAAACGGCGCATTTATGTTTTACCTCTCTTTAGCGCTCAATCTTTTAAAACGTAAGATCTGTCACTTCCAATGAGTTTGCAACGTAGAATAGACTTAAATATATCGTCTTTAGATTCATTATCTAAGAATAACTAAAACCGTTCACTATTTCATACATCGCTTCGGTAGTGAAACTTGTGAATGTGAGAACTATCATTGACTCTGTGCTAATTGTGTAAATTATCATCACTTTGCTTTATTTTGAACAACTGTTTGGCTTAAAACATTTAATTTGAACCAACTTAAAGCAAGGGTTTAATAACTTAACTTTCATCCGGATCTTCACGGTATACTGTAGTTTTAGAAACTCTTTTATATAAAGCTTTAACCATTCTTACACAGGTGATGTTTTATGACTTTAATGCATAATTTACATGAAAGTAATAATACCAGCCGTCTTGTATAAGCAAGTAGTAATTATTTTTTTATGACTAAAATTTTAATTTAATAAAGTAGGTCTCTTTCAAGTTGTTTTACTGTATGCTTGTCATTATTGTATACCTCTACATTAGAGGCATATTTATAACGTTTTTAGAATGGGACCGTAAAGATGCGCACTCATTCACGCTTACACGCGATAGCGGAAGTTTACTAAGAGGGCAACCGGTGATCTAGTGGAAGCGACCTTGCTTTCTAATCCTAAGGCCGTAGGTTCGAATACGGTCGAGCATCAATAAGTTTATCTATTCGAAATTATGTGCACAGTGCTCTCAAACGGTGAAGGAAAACATCGAAAGGAAACCCGTGCCTTAGTTACTACACGCATTGACCATGTCTTTCCTGAGGAATAGGCTGACTATGCTGTGAGGATGGAATAGGTGCTGGACCAGCTTACTCCGTCTAAAGTCTGTCCCAGGCACTACAGCGTCCCGTAAATAGAGGTACGAAAAAGTCACCTCTGCCGCTGTATAAATCATCTACAATAGATGCAAAGGCCTGTTTACTTTACTTACTAAGACTTAGTAACAAAGTAGTAGAGATCAACTCTTGTCTCGAAACAAATAAAAATAGTTTGCAGACAAGCACTACGGGTGTGTTTTGATGGATTATATAATAGTGTAGCAGTTTACGGTTCAATCTGTTGCTGAACTCACAAGCGCATAAATTAATAGTAAACAAGACAAGATGTTCACCTTCTCGATGGGATCTTGTGCGATAAGTGAATGAATGTTGGCAGATAACGCAGGCGCAGTGTCAAGGCCGGCGCGTGTTGACGCCGGCTTTGCCAACTCACGTCATCTATACCAATTATAAGAATCTTTGTCCTGACTAACCACTGGTCGTCGAGAGTTGAAATTTTCAGGGTATAGTGGTATATCGTATGCGTATCGTCTTGGTACGTAGAAATGTACCAAGAAAGGGGTCCCCTTATTCAACCCCTAAGCGTACCTATAAAAAAAAAACAGACAAGATATGGTAGTATATTGTGTTGTATGTTGTCGGTACACGCAAGTTAATATAGTTTTTTTGAATATCGATGTTACTAGAACACAAAAGAACACTAAAATCCTCAAAAAAAATTAAAACAACATTTTCAAAACCTATTTTTCACTTTTAAAAGTACGAAAAATTATATAAAAT
Source organism: Electrophaes corylata (assembly GCA_947095575.1). NCBI lineage: Eukaryota > Metazoa > Arthropoda > Insecta > Lepidoptera > Geometridae > Electrophaes > Electrophaes corylata. The sequence continues at coordinate 3,698,158 of OX352702.1, forward strand.
ACATTTCATATTTTCTCGTAATCACAACTTTTTATGATTTTAAGTAAAATTTCTGACTAAACTATCATTACCAATAACGATAATCTTCAACTGAAACACAATAAACATGTTTTACGCATTTGCATTATGCGATGTAAATCTTGTGAAAGAACTCAAACGTGCTACACCTCACTAGTTTCAACCACAGACGTAGATTCAACTGGATACAGCAAAATTATTTATTACTTGAAAATTATACGTACCAACAACGTACGTTTGACTGAGCGCATTTTGTACGATAAGCGTACTGACTGAATTAATCAGCGTACAAATAAGTGTATTTCATTAAGATAATGCACGCAGGTATGGCAAGACCTTTATGAAACCATACATGCCACATAATTAACAACCTCATGACTGATAGCAGAATATGAGTAAGCACACTCACTTGAGTATAGCCGCACGCAAAGAAGCAACATAAGGTAGGTATCTAGTTAAATATATACCTGTGGTTTCAATTCTTTATCGATTTTATTCGATATTATTGATCGTTCTACCACCGGATTTACAATGTTATCAGTGGCTAGATGGCTGTGGAGCGATACCGGACAACACGCGGTTCGACACTTTACAATAATAACTAATTTTAGCTTTGTTTAGGTATGTTATCCACAAATACCACAAAACACGCACAAGTACTATCAAAGTCCCAATAACACAATAATAACTAAGGTCAATCACACGTCTTGATAAGTAAGTAACTCTAAGCGGCGCCAGTTCTAAAAGAACCGGCAAGAAAGTTACGGTTCAGCTTCTGCTGGTTACCCTTGCTAATTTATCTTAAAACACGAAGTAATATGTTATTGATTATTTACCGTGATGGTTTTTATATAATGCCCCTGTCTTTATTTAAGCTCGTACACAAGTAAGAAGGCCAGTGCTAGGTACATATATGGTGTAGGAAGAGACGCAATGACTTCAAATATACCAGTGCACCATAAAATACGTAAAAGGTTCAAAGTGAGGTAGTTTATTGAAGATTTTAACAACAAAAACTCTATTTCTTTCTGCCGTTATATCTTCTTCTTCGTTATATGGTTATATGGTTCAATATTATTGAGTCGGTAGATGAGATATGTTAACAATAATAATTAGGTAGTACTTATATACCTACCCTGTTACTAATAAACTCAACGTATCGTTCAAATAGTTACAGCGTGCTGTCTCTTTCGATCTTATTTGAAACTTACTGTCACAGCAAAAGACAAAACACAGTACCTAAAACTGTTTTAAAATTACGCAGAGTTTATTAGTAATATAGTGTTTTTCAGAACTCTAAACGAAACATAAGAAGACTTCGACCATGCCCTTTAATCCAATTCAAAGTATGCTAACAGCGAAAGTAAACATAACATGACTAAAACCAATGTTCCATGAGTGACTGCCACCGCGTTCAAATAGAGAAAGTGTAATAAGAGTAGAGGGTTCACCTGAGCTACGTAGCTACTCTATTTGTTTACCTGAATAAACAAGCTTGATAAATTAAAATAACCCTTCACAATTTGCAATACGGATCAAAGTAGAATACACAAGGAAACTGTTTCGAGGGTATTAGACTGGCCACCCCTTTGGACGCGAAACTCACGGCTGTTTAAACTCTCAAATCGTTTAATCCAATAAAAGGGGTGTAGTCCATCGGAACTAAAGTTGGTACGGCAAATGGATCTCACAACAAAATGAATATTAAATTATGAACTTTTGAAAAGATCAAGCCCTGTGTGATTAAATTGTCGAGCTCGTAAAAGTTCGTTCGAGTGTGATGAATGGTAACTTTATGGCCTCATTTTGAAGGGAACGGAAATGGATTAAATTTTTTTACTATATCCATTTTAAGTCCGTTTTAGCTTTCATTTATTTAACTTACCTACGAGGCTTTTCTGGCGTGGTGTTTTTTGCAGATCTAAGTAGGAATGCAGTATTCAGCGTGTTGATATGGATAAATGACCACTAGTGCCCAAAATAAGTGTTTTTTTTTAGAGAACTAGTTAAAATCATAATAATTAAATAAATAAATAAATAATGCCGGACGATCCACACAGCATCATCTAGCCCCAAGCTAAGCAGAGCTTGTGTTATGGGTACTAGATGACTGATATACTTAATACAATATTATATTACATACATAGATATTTTTATTATACATAGAAAATACCCAGAACACCCGGAATAAATATTTGCAAATCGTACAAACATTTATCCCAAGGCGGGAATCGAACCCGCAACCTCTGCGTCGCAGGCGGACATTCGCCCGCCGCGCCACATCGGTCGTCAAACGACCACGAACGACGTCGACGAACGGTTTAATTTCAACGGTGATTGGCCTACTACCTGTCACATATGGATATATGCCAATATTTGGACGTATCTCTAAGACCTTAGACATCAAAGAATCAAGAGTTGGTACTACTTGAAGCTCTGAGGGGATATACCATTCCTGGGTTTTAACGACGTGAGGCTGGCCAACTTTAGTACGTCAATAGGTTTTTTTTTGTATCTAGTGGGAAGGAGGCAGCTTAATTAGATAATATTTTCTGAACATAAGTACATAGATACACTCGAAGCAGAAATAGAACACGCATCCGCGTCTCCATAAGACATACTCACCGCACAACAGAGGTAGTCGCTAAAATACTACGTTTACAGAGTACGTGAAGTTTACAAACGTGGTAAATTAGAAAGGCTTCCTCGGGGGGCTGCGACAGGGGGCCATAGTCAAGTATCCAATTTCTCCACTTCCCCACTTCCGATGCAATTACGACACAGTACTGCGGCCTGCGCTGACCGCAGCTGAAATCTAGGCACCGCAGTCCGCAGCGCAGCAATCTCGTTACGGAACATAAAATGCTACATTGTTAGCGAGATTTTTTCGCAAGACCTATTTGAACAAAGAGACCTGTTCTGGTGAGCTAACACCGACTAATCGTATTCCTATAAAACGACCACAGCTACATGACAGCCGTATTCTATGACTCTGTATACCATGAACTAGAGAATAGTTAGACTAGAATCTGCATAAATAGTGCCCGCGAATTCGTTAGTGTTGTTATCTAACTACGAGTATATCTACAAACTTACTCTATTACTGACATAGTTAAACCGTGTTTTGTCTTTTGCATTGACAGGAAGTTTCAAAAAAGATCCAAATTAACCCCGAGTTTAATAAACTCGGGGTTTACCTAATAGGATTAAAATTCTAAGATCTAGCTTATTCTAAGATCAAGTATTCAATCAAATATTCTCTTTCAATTAACTCTCACTGACATACTAAAGAGTATATGTAACTTCCAAATTTCATATTTTCAGTATTCCACGGCTACACTGTTATGTAACGGAGAACGTTTCTTAGGAAATCAAGGTTACAGATTAAATCTGCAGGTGTTTTGTTGTTTAACAGAACCGAATCGAAATCACGACGAAGGCTTCAAGGTTATAAACTACTTAAGTCCACCAACACATTACAGGCCATTCAAGGGTTGTTTAGTATAACCAAATCTTGTTAATGAAACTTTAACTTGGCATCCCAACGTATATTAAACAATAAGTGTAAAAGTTTCTAGATGTCTATGCGAGACTAAGGAATTCTTGTGATTCTACTCCTAGAGCTGTAGTGAGTAGTCATTACTAACATACAAATGAATACTTTATACCAAATATTTTTATGCAAATGTCCTTGTGACAAGGGTTACTATATCACCTTAGACTATGTGAATCACGTTACCAAGCCTTGAAATATTGTCTACAAACTTTGTGACAACTCCTGCTTAAGTGATGGTGAAAGGAGGCCTTGCTCTACCAGATCTGAAAATATTTTCACATAAACTCAATTGCTTTATTCCTATCTTGTCACTGTTTGTCATTTGGTAAAGGTTCGCAATAGTTAAGGTTTTTTTTATATATTTTGACAGCCTTAAAAGGCTTAAAAGGCTGTCAAAATAGTAGCATATTATAAGTAATATAAGTAAAATAAGTAAGATCAATTATTGTAATTTGAAATCTGGAAATAGCATCACGACTGTAATCCCCAAGCACGGTAGATATCCCCTCCGATCTCTTAGTATAAAATATCTACGTCAGAGGCACATCTAGATAGTACATTTGGTACATACCTACATTTCACAGTATATACATACGTGACAGGTTGCAAGCCCATCGCCGCTGCTAGAATACTAACCAGTTTCCTTACGATGTTTTCCTTCACCGTTGGAACGTTATCGCACTATGCTTACTGTAATGTATGTATAACGTACTTATTCTCAACGCTGTTTCTACTTTCTCTAATATCGAAGTGTAAATTAACTATACAGCTCGCAGTAATTGTTGCTCATTTTCTACTTATAATCTGACAGGAAAATTAGATACTCACAGATTATTAGATATTTTTAGAATACGACACTCTTCATGTTGTCATACAGCAACAATAGTATGATGGATCAGAGAATGTCCACAAGTCGAAATTAGGGGTGCGTCCCTTTATGTGATGTGTCAACATTCGAGATTACAACATCTACGACTTAATTACATTTCACCCTCAGTTTAAATTGTAATACAAATGAAATTCTACCCTAGAAAATAGCGTCTTCAAAGGTCGGTCCAGAATTTTCATCAGTATCAGTATCCCATGAACGAACTGTTTCATAGTTCGGATGCTGGCAAAGGTACTTATAAAAATATAATACAATTACAAAATGTATAGAAATGTTATATCAGCTATCCGGTTTCCGTAGTACAAGCTTCGCTTAGTTTGGAGCTAAATGGTAATGTGTGCAATGCTCAAAATATATTTATTGATTACTTACTACTACTACTCTAAATAATAAACGCACGCGACTTCGTTGGAGTGATACGATTTCCTTACAAGCTTCAACACCCGTTGCACTCTTTTTAGGGTTGCAGTTGAGAAAACACTGTTTTAGTACATCTTACGCACCAACAAAAATATAGCCTGGTAATCTACGACCAGCGGTTAAGGTTGTGCGTTGTCTGTATGTCAGTCATTTAGGATAAGGATCCTTATAATTGGTATATATATAGATTACTAAGTGGTAACATTACATACCTAGTCTTTCATGATGCATATCTTTTAATAATTATGAGTCGTACATGATGCATATCTCTATAACGATTTAATAATTACTAAATTCTAAGAAATAAATTACTTTTCTTTCTGTCTAATCTGTACGACCCTCATACTTGAGTACAATAAACTGCTAATATTTACAAAACAGGAAAAAAATCTTTTGAACGAGGCGAAAGCTCTTATCGCCGCGAGCGTTGGAGCTCCATTAGAGACACTTTACTGAGATTTGAGGGCGCCAAAGTTACTGTTTTAACCAAAACACAAAGGGGCCCAACTTTAGTGCTCCATTGAGGGCTGAAAATAACTTGAATGTGGGGTCGGAAATGTGTCAAAGGTCTCAAACCACAGAAAAGGGTGCTTATGTTTTGTGCTAGTTTTGCTTGTTATGACTTTGAACAATGAACTTTAACGTAACTATTGCAAGAGCAAAGGATATTTATGAGTGTCAAGAAACTCGACATATACACCATCTATTTAAAAAAAACAGTTGACTCATAAAGATCCCTTGAGAATTATATGGCAGTCAGAGGACCGTTCAACCATCACGTTTGCTAACTTCGTCACTGAAAGCCTCATCTTGAGTGACTACTCCGAAAAACGTATTTCGTATTATCGTTGCCAATAACGCCAAAAATGCGTGTAGCAAAACAGTAATACGAAACTTTGTTTATCATTAAACGGAGTACTCTGTATTAAGCTACGGCATCAAAATGCAGTCTGCTGACTACCTCACGAATATGAGCTGCAATTTCCACACCGCATGCAATTTAATTAGTTTTTTCAAGGCAAGGTTTGCCGAGACTGTCTGTCACCACGCCGTCTGGGTTTACCTTGTTTTGACGGCGCATAGTCATTTTGCAACGTCTATCAAACATGAGTCATGTAGATTGTAGATTAGAAGTCGGTTTCAAGGTCATTATAGATCGAAATTAGTGATGTTACCGCAAGGTACTTGATATAAACAGATATGGACAATGCACAGTCTAAACCAATGGTCGTAGAAACTTGAAATTTTTAGAGTAAGTATAATCATATTGATGCGTATAGGTGTAATAAGAAAGAAATTCTCAAAATTCAACCCCCAAACGGGTACAGGGTTTAAAGTTTGTATAAAGATAAGTTACGCTAGTCTGAATACAAAAATACGCCGCTTACAGCAGTCACAGATCGTCTCTGCCATAAAGCCGATGAAATTATCTCATACTAGCTGACCCCGCGCACTTCCTACCGCTAATAAAAGCTGTCTTCTTTATATTTTCTCACCTTTTAAACCTTCTCTGGACTTCCACAAATAATTCAAGGCCAAAATTAGCCAAATCGGATCAGCCGTTCTCGAGATTTAACGAGACTAACGAACAGCAATTCATTTTTATATATAAGTATAAGAAGAAGATTTCGTTTATTCACAGGGTAATTCCGAACTATGTAACTTCACACCTGTTCGATGTCTACACAATAATATCGACACCATCAGTTCATTCATAGTGTTTGTTTACATTGTTATCTGGAATGCGTAAAGATCTCACGCATATTAGCACCGTTGATTCATGTAAAGGTTTTAGAAACTTTCCGTGATCAAGACCTTTTGGCATTATTTACGGACAGAGAAGCGCGTTGTCGATTTAAAATTGCTATGCATTGCGTGAAAGTAGTAGTTGTAGGTAGGTATTGTAGGCTAGTAGGTATAAGTAGTTTTGGTTATAGAAAATAAGTAGACATCTATAAATATATTGAGGTATATAATAAAAATCAGGATCTTACTTTTTCTATGTAATATGTTGTAATAAGTAACAGATTCTCGTGCCGACAGAAGCCAGTGTTGAAGCTTAAATTCATTGTTCTAAGATTTTCTTACTACAACATGAACGCAGTAAATATATTTCGTTATATTGTATTCTAAGTATTTTACCAGATATCTAGTTCCTATAGTACTAGCTTTGCTTAGTTTTTGGCTAGTTGACGTTGTGTGAAAATTTAAAATATGCATTTTATGTATTTGCAACACAAAACTTACTCTAATTATTATTAAAACCAACTCGTAATACTAAAATAAGTTTAGTGTATCGCAAAACGGACTCCGCCTCAGTATAATTTGGTTTTCCTGCTTCTAAAGTTGGTCTTCCGTCAGAGCAAATTGGTCATGCCACGGATAATGTATTTTTGGTTTAAAAATAACGTGTTATGCGAAGTACAGTGGAGGTTCAAGTCTGTATGAAAATATCTTCACCAAAACAAAGTCATCTAGATATCCACCGTTTATTTACAAAGAAAATTATAGCTAATACAGGTATTTATATTTGGTACGTACAAAATACATATGAAACAGTTGAGCTATCTACAGACCGTTGCAAACGATCTAAAGGTAGCTGATCAGTGCCAATCGGAAGCGTTCCCAAAACACTGGCTGCATTGCCACGCTGAATAGCAATGCTTATTCGCTGTGCCACGGTATCCACTAGTTACCTATGTATATTGTACACCACCTACCTTGCTATAACATCTAATGGCCATAGAAAAACATTGTTTTAAGTATTGCAATTTCTTACCAATGTGTAACTGTAAGTCTTGTCTTAATTGTTTTATTTTATTATTGCGGTGTGTGTTCTAGAACAATTTTGACGTATTGTGTAAGTAAAGTATGAAGGTGACCCGTGCAATTGTTCACATATTCATATATACATATTCATTATAGGTTGACTTTACTTCATTTTTTTAGTAGCAGTAGAGCTTGTAATAGTTCGCCTGGTGAAGTACTACCACCGTGTCTATCTGCCGCTAAGCAGTGCACGTATTGCTTGAAAGATTTGGATGGTATGGGTTTCGGGGCAATTACAGGCACATGACATCATTTTTACGTAACAGACTAAAGGCTGAATCGCATTAGACCCGCCCCACGTGTTGTGACACATCAAAAACCTATGGATTCTATACATTTTTTAAAGAAGTGATTACACTAGAACAGACGGTGCGAGTCTTCTGCCTATGTCTCAGTCTATCCCATACAGAATGTCCGAGACTATCGACACGGTTACACGCGTTGTAGATAGTACGTGTATTGCCGCATACGCCAAAACCACGGTGGACGAGCTGAAGTAATTCAACTGTTGCAATCAGAGGTAACCGCTCAACGTCAGTTGGGATATCTGCTTGTTTTAAAATGTCAATAATTCTATCACTTACCCGGGTCTGCCCCTATCTGCCTGTACACGGAGAGCGCGACGTCGTCTTCGCTGACGAAGTCCCACAAACCGTCACACGCTACCACCACGAAGTCTTCGTCTCCGTCGAGGTCCACCGTTGCATGTTCAGGCTTCGCCGTCACATACGGCTTGTATTGAGCGTCACCTGGGTAATAAAAATGCCCTCATAAGAAGTGATAATATTCGCTGTAATCAAAAACCACTGAAAAGTAAAAAAAAATCCTCTTTATGACATTCAACACACTTCACGTCCATACTCAAGAAAAACTTAATGGTTACTTTAGTCGCTTCTTAGTATAAATTTACCTCCAGCTTTACTCAAGGAGCGACTTGAGTACCGCAGTTACTCTTCAATATTATTTGCCGTAAAAATGTATTTCTAACAAGGTTTGTCCAGAGCTAATCCTCACGTGATTAAAAAGTAATATTGAGTCCAAATTTCATTCCGAAACAGAAGAAGGCCGATTTCGTAAGAGCGTTTGTCATGAACTTGTCCATATCCACACAATAATGCCACGAACGCTGTCCAGATAATATCAAAAGCACTTTGTCTTATGAAACTAAAGTAGCTACTTGTGACTTCGTAAATAATGGATTAAGTGACCAAGATTGAGCCCACAATAATGTTTCGATGTCGCTTTACGTAACAATAACAAACAACTTAGCAATAAAAATGGCAAAGCTCCAAAATTTACATGAAACAGCTTTACTATGTAAATTTACTGGTAAATAACCTAACATTTCATAAATTACAAAAACATTTTTAAAAGATATACAATGCTCAAGCTTTATTTTGGATAGAAACGGGATATTTACCATGATTTTTGAGTTTGATTGTTGATCAAACTCAAAAATCATGGTAAATATCCCGTTTCTATCCAAAATATTGATCAAAACCATGATAGTTTATAAAAGTTATAATGCTCAAGCTATTCCCATCTTTTACCGATGCGTGAGAAGCGGTAAAGGTAATAATAGTACAGGCTAGTTTAAGTTTTGCTTTATGTCAAGTAGTATAGTATGTTTTTAAAAGTAGTAGAGTTTTTAGTAAAGGGCTCGTTCGGGGAAGTACTACCATCATGCCTATTTCTGCCGCCAAGCAGCGTGCTGTTCCGGTTTGAAGGGTGCTGGTTAAATTGCAGGCACATGAGACTAACACCTGTATACCTCAAGTTGATAAACGCAGAGCAGTGCATCGTAGGGCACATTCCTAACGAACGTCATCTGCAAGGCTATACTTTGTTATAGGTGATTGTAACCATCTAACATCAGATGGGCCATGCTTATTCCATCAACAATCGTATAAAAAAATGTAAAACGTTGTGTATAACGAGCGAAGGACATATAGCCAGTTTATAAAATGCAAAATATTTTCATAATCTACCATGTAGGTTAATCACTGTAATAAATGATTATAAGTACAATAATGTCAGCAAATACACTTAAACACTTGCGCACTTTTACGGCATACTGAGAAATCGTAAAACCGACAGCAATCTAGGTACTACAGTTGAAATGATACTATACTTCTATTACTATTCTACTATATTCTGTAGATATATTTATAATATATGTAAATTCCTATACTTATGATTTTTTACTTATTTAAGTAGGTATCCTTATTTTTATAAATACTTAGTATCATTCTACTTGAACAGTTTTGTTTTATAAAACACGCCACACCATTTTTTTGACATCTAGGATGACTGGCAGACAATGCTATTAGCATTAAGTTACTCCTAGCACTCCATTGTTTAGTGCGAAAGTTTTAAATAAATAAATAAATACTTTGATGCGTACATTTATATCATAGTTACTTTCATAAAAACAACTACCTATCCATATTTACATTGCAAAAACTATAAATGAATAAAATTACACTACCTCATCGTTTTAAGTTATCTATATACACACACAACTCTTAATAGGTACAGGTATATATTTCTTACAATACCGTACCGTATCGAACTAAACGAACTAAAAGTACATTACCATAATGTTCTTGAACTTCTCTTCTTAACTACAGGTAAAGTCTGAACAACCGTCCCGCATAAATCTTCCATGAAAATCTCAACTTTCCCTGAAGGGGTGGCGGATAAGTTTCGGAACCTAATCTCGTATGGAATGTGATATCGATGAGTTTCAGTCTCGATTGGGAGAGTGGGGTGCTGTGGAGAAAATGTCAACATTGGATCGCAATTATTGATATGCCCGACGCGGCCGGTGTGGTATACCACTATTTTATGGAATTGTATGGTGAGTATTATATGCTAGGGGTGGAAAATAACCTGAGTCATTAAAAAATATTATCTCTTTACTTTAAATACATCGCTTCCACATTTTTTATGCAATTTAAAAAAAATATATACTTGCTGATACCCTTTAAGGTACATAACCTTTACCACAAATCGCATGACACCGGACCACCACTAAATATCGGTGCATGTGATTTAATTCATATAAAAATAGTATAGGCCTACCTATTGTAGATGATATTATTTATGCCTTTATTTACAGGAAACTGTAATACCCGATCAGTATTATAGTGGATTAGGCTTGCCCAGCACCTAATATACCATTATCTTTAGACCTGTCGACCTAATCTACAAGTAACTATCGGTTCTATCAGCGCTATTATGCAGCGCTGACTGTAAAAATTAAATGTTTTCCTTCACCGTTTAGGAAAAAGATTATTTGAATTAGAGGATGTATAAGTTCTTAGGGTCGGAAGGTGGGGTTATTACCGCTAGACTACTAGTACTTTTGTTTAAATAGTAATTCGAATATCGATAGTCATTACACCCCTATCACTAAAATACAATGCACCGTAAAAATCGATACACAGTGCGTGCAGCAGGGGTCAAAATACGAGGGCTGGGTTTGATTCAGAAGGGGTACCGCCGCCGCCGCGACGACATATAGGCGCCCGGCGCGCGCACTACCTAATACCTATTATAATTGAGTTGTGAGGTCTATTGTTTTAAAATGTTTCGCACTTGCGCTCGGCCGCTTCAATATTCATGATTGCATTGCAAATGACAGATTTTATGCAGATTTGATTGCGGTTTCGTCAATCAGCGCGCAATAACGGTCTTGTTTCATTTCTGTACGTAAAAATTGAGTTATACTGGGTTAAAATATAACCTTTATTTATTTCATATATTTTTCAAACAAATAAATTATATATTGATTTCGTTTAAAAGCACAAAATACGGAGCTCAAGATGATGGTAATAATTAACTTCAAACTATACCTACAGAGTGAAATAAGGAAACGCAAAAATGGTGGCTTAATTCTCTTCTGACTGGACTGAAGTAATGACATTAAGTTTACTGGCTAAAATGTGGCCGGAATTACACAATATGCCAGTGGAACCCATTTTGCTAAAGTTTTATGCAACTGAAATTACTTAAGTAACACTAAAATTGTATTGTAGTGAACTAGCAGCTGCCCACAGCTTTGCCCGCGTGGTAGACTTAATTTTGCTAACCTCAATATTTAGGCTCTATTCTATGATCATAATTAAAGCCACTTTTCCCCCAAGGCTCTTGTACTAGGATCCTGTAAAATTTTATTGTCAAAAGTAAGCCTATATGTTAATCCAGGTTACGAACTATATTTATTCCGAGCGTTCATAAACAAACACAAAAAAAATTACAGAATCTATTAAAAAAATAATCGAAATGATACCCCAAACTGCATCACGAATCCATCAATTAGTCGGCACTACATCCGTAGTAGTCTAAAAGCCATTACTCAGCGTGTTCCCAGTCGGGAAGCTAGCTATTAAATGGTTGGCACACGCCACCGGTAGCGACTCTAGCTATTGTGTATAAGGAAGGGTAGAGAGAGCTGTATTGGTGGAACTTTTGAGAGTCCAATGCGAGTCCAAGCTCGTTTGAGTTCGAGCAATCCAGTCAATAATCAATAAATAAACACTATATAAGTAAAGTAACATTTAAAAATATAAAAAAAACTACATTTATTAAACGTTTCGCAAAATAAAGTTAGAAAGGTACCTAATGGCGGCTCCACATTAGTGCCGTGAATTCACGCGCGAATTCACGCGCGAATTCACGCCATGAATTCACGCCTCAAGTCGTACCCTCCACATTCACGGGATGCTCACAATCGTTTGAAACCCGCCGCGAAATGGACGTAGAAGCTGCTGCTGCAATAACTTTGTTTGCTGTGGCAACATATCACTATTTAAACGTCCAAAACAAGAAAGTTATTAAAAAGCGTTGGAAAAAAAGAAGATGGTGGATGACTGAAATACATCGTAACGAAAGGGGCGCAAACCCTTTGTCGCGGGACAAAATACCAACTCTGATCGGGGAACAGACGTGAACACGCGTGAACCCCGCGAAAACCGTCCACATTTACGTTCACGCCTGTTTACGGAGCTTCACGGCACTAATGTGGAGCCGCCATAACTGTCACAAGCTAACGAGACACAACTGAACACTCTTATTCTGTAAGACTTGATAAGTTGTCACGTGAGAGAGAGAACAGCAGAAAATCTGTGTACTAGGATTTTCTGCTGTTCATAATGATCGGAGTTATGCACACCCCTAGTTTCGGCGTGTGCCGTTAACGATGGTGGCTCATTGTGTACGATGACCGACCAACGATCGAGCAATAATAATAAAACAAGCGATTTAACATCAACTTCACGCCCTACAGGGTTGATGATCCAACCCTTTGTAAAAACTTGCGGGGTAAATAATGGTTTTGAGTTTCATTGTTTTAGTTTACATAGTAATTTAACAGATCGTTTGTTGGAAAATTTATAATTATTTTAAAGTTTATTTACTGTGTATGATGACAGCTATGCTGACAGTTTCACTAAATGTTTGAACCCAAAAACTGGTAAATCTGTAGAGGTCACGAATACTATTATCTCTCCGAATTATAACTTGAACTGGAAACAGGCTATTTGGAACCTTTTCTATCCACCGACTTAAGACGATCCTAACAATGTCATCGGTCTATCGGGTTCGAGTGCGTCCTACGCTTCGTCTTCCGGCTCGTGGTCACCATTCGAAACCTTTATTCCCCAACGGTTTTTGGTTCTACGAGCTATTTAGCCTTGGTTCTTTTACAGATTTTTTAATTTCTCATTCTATCTCGTAGTGAAACTACCAGAATAGCTCTCCATAGCCCATTGACGCAATGAGCGTATCGGAAAAACTAACCAAAAAAACAGCTTAAAACTTAAAAACATTGTCACACATAAATCTTTGTACAGCTGTTACAAAGAACGTCTGTAAACATGCAAACATCAGTAAAATTTAACGATTGCCTATAAACATTTAATCCCGCGTCGGATCCTCATGAAAACGCGTTATCGAACATTAACAAGGAACGGTACACGCTTAATAAAAGTATCATGTAAAATGAAAGCAAATTGTTTTTCCAACTTTTTATACTTTACTAGCGAAACGCGCGCGACTTTGCCCGCGTGAAGTTATTTTTATACAAACTTCAACCCTCGCTGTACCCGTTTAGGTGTTGAATTTGGGAAATTCCTTTTTTAGTACACCAAGACGAATATACCCTGAAAATGTAGTCTCTACGACCAGTAGTTTAGACTGTGCGTTGTCTATATGTCAGTCAGTCATTCAGGACAAAGATTCTTGTAATTGGTATAGATTATCTTCCTCTTACATTTCCAGGAAGAAAGATTAATCCTTCGCAATCCACAGACTTCCCGCAATTCTTATAATATCGTCAGTCTATGTCTAAAACGTAGTGCTCTAAAACGGTAAAGGAAAACATAATGAAGAAATCCATGGCTTAGCTTTGTTTAGGTACTTTACTTTTACTCTAAAATCATGAAGGGCAGGGCAGTGCATGGCAGTGCATATTTCTAAAGTGATGGTTACCACTTAACATCAAGTAGGCCATCTGATTGTTTCATCAGCAAGCCGTAAAACAGATAAAAACTCATGCCCTGGCCTTTCTCTAAAACATCTCCTATCATGTTAAATGAAACTCTGAATAGGTACACAGATAAAATCGTATCATAGCATTACAAAAAACTCATACACAGCAAAAACTCATCTGAAATCTGTTGTCTGAGTTCAGTTACATTTGGAGTTATGCCCAGTATTTGCAATACATAGTAGGCTTGTAGGCCTTTTTACAACTACTACTTTCTACAACGCTGGAAGTAAAGCGCCTCAAATTTTTATGTTAGCAATTACGTTATTCTAGTAATCAGGCTTTTTGTGAAGGGTTCAACTGTCCTGACTCACGAAACCTGTTCCTAGTCGTTATATTTAGTTGTAGTAGAGTTTTTAGTAAAGAGGTAGTCTGGGGAAGTACTACCATTACTTAGTACACCTCTACGCACCAAGACGAATATACCTACCCTGAAAATATTATCTACGACTAGTGTTTTAGATTGTGCGTTGTCTATATGTCAGTCAGTCAGGACAACGATTCTTGATATATTTTTGCCGCCAAGCAGCATTGTTGTGTTCAGGTTTTAAGATGAGTGAAATGAAATGACGCGGAACACACTCGTCCAGTTGGGCAAAGCATGCCCTATTGCTTCTAAATGCACGTTTCTAATACTTTCTTGTAAGAACTTTTTCCATCATTAAAACCTATAAGCGATATACAAGTTTTGCTTAGTTGGGGTCAGATGGCGCTGTGCAATCTGTGTGTCTACATTATAAATGATGAGAAAAATACTTTAAATACTTTATACTTTGCTTAATTTAGGGCTAGAGGGCGTTGTGTGAATGTGTGTCAATATCTATATTCTTCTCCTTCTTCTTCTTACGTGTCAGTGGTATATACCTACTCTAAATAACTTTTGAGTAAAATATTGCCACATTCACTTCATTAAAGAGGAAAGAATTGTTTGTTTGTTTGCATTCAATAGGCTCTGAAGCTACTGGACCAATTTGAAAAATTCTTTCACCGTTGGGAAGCTACACTATCCCCGGGTGACATATTATATCATCAAAAAAATTTGGGATTTCTTTACTAAAACTCCAATAATGTACAGTCAGCTGCACTAGAATGTATGCAATTCGTAACTTTCACAACGGTATTACAGCATAACAAAGAACTCTTACATGTCAAAAACTAAAAAGTCGTGAATTTACTTGATGAACTCACTTATTTTTTGAATAGTTGTCATGTAAATATTTTTAGCACCGCTGTGAAACCATTTTGAATGTTACGAATTGTATACATTCTAGTGCAGCTGACTGTACCAAGGTGTAAAACAATCGCATGTGCTGCGAAAACTATTGATTTTATAATTTTCGTTAAATACTCGGGCGCTAGTTCTTTATATTTATGTCTAAGGCTAACAACGCACGTGCTACGAACCGCCATCCGCCATAGTTCGCGGTTCGTGCGTTGTCTGTTTATGGCACAGACTGACTAATGTACCTTACCTATAGCTCTGGATACTGCCAGTTGTCCGTTGACTCGCCACGTGCCCCAGAACAAAACTGTCCCGCCTGACTTCTCTATTCGTTCTTTTTCATCCTACAATAAAATACCACATTAAATATTAAAGGCAGCTCTTGATCAACGCGCATAGAGGTAAATAAATAAATAAACAAAAAAATAAAATATGTATAAATAAATATTGACACACATTCACACAACGCTTTCTAGCCCCAAACTAAGCAAAGCTTATATTATGGGAACTAGATAGCGAATAGAATACTTATAATGTCTGGGTGTTATATTATATTCTAAGTACGTATTCACAAAAAAAATTATAAGTATTCTATGAGCTCTCTGGTTCCCATAGTACAAGCTTTGCTTAGTTTGGGATTAGCGGGTGTTTTGTGAATGTGTACCTACCAATATTTATTTGATTATTTATTTATTTAATATGGGACGAGAAAGCTTACGTTACCACAGAATTTTTAGGCACTTATTCTAAAGGCCACTACGCACCGGATTGTACGCGTATACGTGCAAGTTCTACTGCATGTAATGTTCATGTTCGTGCACTTTACTGTACGTGTTCGTACGTGCACGTAGCACTACGCAACCGGCGTACCGTCACATACAGTTACATTTATTGCACCCTGCTAAACTTCCACGTTTAGGATAAAGCAGGGAGAAAAAAGTTAGGGTTACTGACCTCTCGGTTAGGTTTATGTGGTCGTACTAGTTGCATCAGCCTCATACGTTTGGCTAGACACGCCAGCGAGTCACCAGCCCAGGCTGCTAGCAGTCGCTTCCCTCGGATCGTCACTACCACCGCTGTACTGCCGCCGCACGCTCTCTGAAGCAACAGGAACATTACTTACAGTGCGTAACGTTATTTGGAAGATTCGTCCTATCAGTCTTTTTGTGCCTCACAACATCAGTCTGAGTTACTTCTGCGCTGTAGGTGGTGGGTTCGATCCACACTTAGAACAAATAATTGTGTAATGAACATGGGTGTTTGCTCCCTGTCTGGGTTTTATATGTATTTTAAGTATGTGTCTACAAAAAATATATACGTTTTGTTATATATAAGGGCACGCATGTGCATGCCTTAGCGTCGGACACTGGTGTAGATTAGTCCCGCCTTCTGAGGCGGGACTAATCTACACCAGTGTCAGTGAGGTATGTTTCCTCACTTACCTCCTGATCACTCTTCCGTATGAATTCTGCATCAGTTCTGAGGAACGCGTCCCGCATGGCCCGCGTCAGGTCACCGGCAAAGTGCCCACTCTCGACCAGGTACTGGTGTAAATGCGCAGCGCAGTACGTAGCGGCCGCTGAGCCAGCGTGCCCATCGTATACTGCGTAGAAGCTTGTCGGTTCAGTCGTCTGAAACATCATAAATTATTTTTTTTATCGATTGCTAATGGAAGATTCTGATATAAGGTTACCATCACCTATAACAAAGCATTGCCTTGCAGGCCAAGTTCGTTAGAAACGTGCCCTACGATGCACTGCTCTGCGTCCATCAACCTGCGGCCTCATGTGCCTATAATTGCACCAGCACCGACACCCTTAAAACCGGAACACAGCAAGCTGCTTGGCGGCAGAAATAGGCATAGTGGTAGTACTTCCCCGGACGAACCCTTTACTAAAAGCTCTAGCTATTAGCTACTTCTATTTTATATAGTTATACTAACGTGTACTATGACTAAGTTTTCAGGAGTGATCTAGGAGCAAAAACCTGACCGCTCATCAAGTAACAAATGTCTGTCTGATTACATATTCGGAGATAGCCTCGACAGGCCTAAGACCTATACGCTGTATCAAGCTGCTTTTTATAATTTAAACTTATGTACATTTAAGGAGCATAAAGACTGCGATAAAACGTTAAGCATATGTACTTGGCCAGGGAGAGAGAGAGCCAGAAATCAATGCATAAGAGATATCAATGTATAATATTCTTAATAATAATAATATTATATTAATAATTTAATTAATTATGTAAATAAAAAATATATTAACCTCTATTCCAAAAAGCGCTTCCAAATTTCCAATTTCTACATGTCTATCTTCCATAACTCGGCGGGAATTTTTAGTGGCACACGACACAGTCTTGAGGTCTCGCTGAGCGAGCGGAGGCGGCGGTGGGAGCGTGTCCAGGCGGGCATTGTCCAAGTAACGGAGGCAGACATCGTTGACGCGAGCTGTGACTGCTTGCATCAACCGGAGGGCTATGTACACTGGAATTGAGAACGAGAATGTTTGTTATGCATTAGGTACCACGGATATCATAGGACAAGCACAAATACATTGCCTTGTATATTTAGCTGGGCAGTCAAATGCCTTTCGAGGTCTGAGATGTTAGAGTTACAATACATTTATTTATTTACAATCGAGAAAGGATCTTGCATCTTGGTAGTTAAAACGTGCTTTAGGACGTTTTGACTTTTGAATTTTCTAAAACTTAGTTTTTAGAAGATTGATTTCTGAGCAGGGACTCAGAAATCAATCATCTAAAAACTAAGCAAAGCTTGTAAACTGATAATTTTTTTCGTAATTACATATTTATGAGTAAAAAATAACATATAACACTACGAACAAACTTGTTCATCTCATAAATGTATATCCTCAGTGTGAACCTACAGCGCACGTTTACACCTAACAGCCCCATTGAACCCTAACTTGAATAACGTTTAGGACAAACCGATGAGAATAAAACAAAAAGCTGCTCTTTCTAGTACCGACTTGATCACGTGTACACGAAACCTTTTGTGGCGTATAGTTCCAAGATTTACAGCGCAGTCTCCATAGGACAGGTTACTAAGGCGAGTGGCACAGCGAACCGCTTTTGTTTTTCGCAGTTACTCCTGGCCCCGAACATTGCCAGCCTGTAAAGTCTATCATCATACATACTGCCTCATTGCCGTGTGTAGGGGGCAAAACGGTCAACGATGATGTAACAAAGTAAACAAGCTGAGATTGTGCTACATGATATCATAAGTCTTTGTTTCTATGCCCTAGATGGTACACTATACAGAGATCCATTCAAAAAGATTAATAAACCCATTTGCGTCAGAGTTCCAATTACTTGTGTTTGTCCGCGATGTGTCAAACTAACAATACATTTTGATTGGAGTTCTCTAACGAAACGTGGCGTGCGCTTCTGTAAGCAATTTGCATTCGCAAATAGTTAAAGAGTTGAATGCTGGGATTCATACGTAGCTATGAGAGAGATAATACGAGAGTTTGGTGAAAATAAGCATCGTGAAGATTTATGTAAGACTGAAGAATAGTACAGACACTGCTATTCTAGGCCACAGCAAATCCCACGTAAACAAGGCTATAAAATGCCGTTGTCATTTATCTCCTGAAGTAGAAACTGATATTATCGTCCAAGCGAAATTACCTCTATCTGTCTGTGGCACGGCATAGGTTACACAAACAAACACTATAAGCATTAGAGCTGAATAGTCAACAGACAATCATGACAAGCTCAATTTACCGTTACTCTACCAGTTTATACCATTATGTATTTAAATTTGAATACTAAAATCGGACACAAATAATTATTACTACTACGCTACAGTAGGATTCAAACAGAGTAAATGCCTTTTGACTTATTTCCACTTAAAAAAATCGGATGGTCGAAAATCACTCAAAATGTGATGTAACCAACAAACGCCCTTGACGTCAACTGTGAAATAAGTTGAAGGGCTCGTCCGAGGATGCCCGAGGATGGAGACGTTCTATATGCCTATTTCAGCCACCAAGCAGCGTTGCTGTGTTCCGGTTCAAAGGGTGTAGGGTGCTGGTGAAATATCATGCGCATGAGGATTAACACCTGTATGCCTCAGGACAATGATCGCAGTTCAGTACATCGTATTTTTTTTTTATTATATTTTTGCGGCTTTGGTATCACTGCGGCCATATGGCATATTGTGATCGCAGTACATCGTAGGGCAAGTTTATAATAATTAGTTATGTTGTAACCATTGTTACAAATAACAAAGCTCTAAGAACAATAATAGTAAAATTAATCTGTTAGGTACCTGATTCGTCAGATTTGAATCCAAATTCATTTGGATATTTTTTCGATGCTACTCGCACCTCATCAAGTATTATCCGCCGCAGCGGCGTCATCAGTGTGAGCGGGCATTGTCTGAAAACAACAAACCAAACATATTATTTACATACCATTCGCGCTGGCTGAACTGAGTTAAACAGGAAATATTGACAATATCGTGGTAACGGGCAATAAAAAATAATTACGCGGCAGGACATGCTACAAAGCGGCGGGTTCATTGTATTTGATCCATGGTGTGGATTTGGGACGGGAAAACACCATAATTATTCTGGATTAGCTATGGAAAGTGTTAAAATGTTCATTCCTTTATATCACCGCATGAAATTCTGAACCAACTTTACTAAATAATAATTACGAAGAGGTTGAATATGATTTCCTGAAATCCTGAGGGGTTTGTAGAACCCTCTTAAATCAGCTGGCAGGAACGAAGTATTGATCGTGACACGGTAACTGGGTTGTTTGCTACATTGTAACTATTTTGTAACTATTGTATTACGGATTCACAAATTGGAAATGTCCAGAAGATAGAAGATTGGAAATGGCTTTCATTTAGCTAGACACACAGCGTGTGTTCGCCAAGTTTGAGCAAAAAACGGGTATCGCACCCACAGTGTGTATATGAATCTTATCGAGCAGATTTTGGAAATCTCACAACACAAGAACTACGATGCCTTCACTTTTGCAAAGTTGCTGGTTCTCTAAGTTGGTTATTTAGTTAGCTATCTAGAATAAGCGTAACCGAGCGAAACAAACACGCAGAAGTTGCTGCTGATATCGTTATCAGCTAGATTTTCAAGATACACGTTTATTGTTTTCTTTCTTTGTTTCTTGGAATCATAATGTTGCAAGTAAATATTAAAGAACATAATCTTGCTCAGTATTGATATCTTAAATTAAAGCATACTTAGATAAATTAAAAGCAAAATGTTTTTTTTACAAACAATTACTAACTAGTTTCAATGACTTGTTTCTGGGTCTAAAGAGTTCATTAAATAGATTGTGACACTAGAATACTACTGCAAACTGGGTATGCGTCAAATGTATTATTTGGACGTACCTCAGACAACCCCCAGTTGGTGCTAGTTGGTAGGTCCTAAGAATTATGAGGGGATATATTGCTACTGTGCTTGTGTATTATAGTCGTGAAGCTGTTTCTGTTTTTTTCCGTTATGACAGGTTGCCTTCATTCTTTATCAATCTCATTGGAGCGAAGGAAATGCAAGTCAGTCAGTAGGTATAATATTCTAATATCAATTTAAAAAGAAAAAAATATACTGTTCAAATTTTAATTAAATTAAAAATAAAAAATTTAGCTAACACCGAATTCAGTAGACTGTTATCTAGCACAAATCTGTATTTTATGCATCACCATTCTCTCCGCCAGCTTTTTACTGAATCAACGGTACAATAAACAAACCAAACGGACATATCCCACTCCCAACTGACGACTAACATGTGTTAGTTCCCTCCGATTTCGTAGACGTGTAGTTATAACACGGAAGTGTACGTCTGTCCGTACATTATTAAGAGTTCAGTGCTCCCAAAAAGTATTCCTCTACATTTCTCCGGGATATTGACACAGCAGGTCGACCATAAGGGTAATTTAATATACATGGAATACTAGAGATTCTTTGGGCTTATATGTGTTTTGACATAAATATGCTAGTTAAAATTTTGCAATCCATATCATACAAAAGACACTGATAAAATAAATGCACTCGAAAAACACTATCGTAACAGGGCGGGGCATTATCATCGCTACTTATTTTGCTATGCTACGAGTTTAGACCTCACTAAGCGAAACGCACGCGACTTCGTCCTCGTGAATCTATTTACATACAAACTTCAACCCTCGCTGTACCCGTTTAGGGGTTGAACTACTACAATTCCTTTCTCTGTACACCTCTACACATCAATATACCCTAAAAATGTTAGGCCTCTACGACTAATGGTTTAGGCTGTGCGTTGTCTATATGTCAGTCAGTCAATCCGGACAAAGATACTTATAATTTGTAGGTACATAGATATCGATTTTTCGAAAATTAAAATTATTTATTTTAAAAGTTTGTTTCTATCAAACAATAGAACATGGAAGGTGCTGAAAAACTCCAGTATTTTTTATAAACGATTACCATACCTACTAATGTATACCTTATGCTAAGAGCACTTTCGCTTGATTCACTAGTAAATTTATTAAGGCCGCAGAGTCTAGGTATTGAGTGAACACCACACCACGACGCTAAGAACTCGGACCTCAACCAGAACCTAGGTTTTTGTCACTTTGCCAAGTAAATACCAGTCTGACTAGAGATGTAATAAAAAGTACAGTGACGCTGTAGTCCAAATTAACTCTAGCCACACCAGGTGTACTGCCTGCTTGGTATGCTATATTTTCACATGAAAAAAGTTCTATTAGTGTCTTATCTACGTAATCAAGTGAAATAGATCTAGCTCCGCATATTAAAGAGTACACATAACCAGTACATTGACACCGGTCCGCGTTACTATCAAGACCATCCGCATCGTCCCACGCGTCTCACTCGCCAATTTATGCGTCGAGGGCACCAGCCTACGACCTCCCACAATCCCTACTCAAGACAATCCTTAGAAAGTTTACCTGAGAACAGTTAGATACTGAAATGCCGATGTGGGATACAGTAAATAAATTTTAAATTTATTTAAATTGAAATAGTAATCGAACACGATGCCAAACGGTTAGTTACCTTAGCCTTTCATTATAAAATTTAAATAGGATATTCAAAAATCACGTAACTAATTCATTGAGAACGTGCTCGTGCTTTCATTGGGAATTGCACCGCGTCTAACGTTCTTTTAAGTTACAGGCACATACCATCCAAATCATCAAGCGTATTGCTAACCGTTCACAATAATTACCACAAACAAACAAATAACTTGCCACAAACAAACAAATAACTTGCCCCAACAATGTTTACAGCCACTATTTTTGACGATGTGATAATGGTGTTAGTTCTTCCCCGGACGAGCCCTCTATAAAGAGCCACACTACTACTAAGGACATAGTTTTATTCTACAATAACAGTGTAAGAAACAAGCTGAGAATGCTGATTTTCCAAATTACATACTTTTGCACTTATTTTACGCCGCTTCGTCCTGAAGTTTGACCGATTAGGTATATAGGTTGATAGGCATTCGGTCAAACTATGGACAGTAACGTATCAGTCGACCCATGAATCCGAATTCTGATAAATTCTAAATTGGCCGTTGGTCAGTCTTGACCTTTACTCAGACGGATTTCTCTTTAACACCTACAGCTTTCAAATGACTGCAATAATGCAATATTGTGTGATGATCTCAAAAGATTGGCAATGGTCGCGGTCTATTTTGAGGTGCAGATAGTAAACACTGGTCAACACCTGAGTAATCTTATTATTGGTCATTTTATCGCATGGATGCGATCTAAATATATTACAACTTGTTCGTATTCATTCTGACAGAGGAATTGGAGCATGTATGCTTCGTAATGCTATGAAAGAGAACGGTAAGTATTACGTGTTGTCCAACTTTAAATATTGCATAGTTTGGGTTAAATCTTGCAACTCAGAGGTTATCCCACCATTTCCAGCTCTCCCTTACTTCAATTACGCTCTAGATAGAGAAGCCTTAAGAAAAGTTTACAGGCACTTCTCATCTACCGTTCTTGATTCGAGGAGGTTAAAAGCTTGAATTGATGCAGACAGTATACGTCATGGGACAAGCAACAGCACAAGTTTCAAATATGTCCCAAATGTTTTGCAGTATTCCTTACGTGCAGGTTGTAAGCCCTTCGCCGCTTTTAGAATACTAACTGGTTTCCTTACGATATTTTCCTTCACCGTTTGAGAGCACTAACATTGGCTACATAATTTTTTCAGAAGATCACAAGGCAGAGTCACTCCCACTTAACCATCAGTGCCCTCTGTCTGCTATGGCATAAAAAAAATGCATTTGTGTGTGCCCACCGCTTCAGAATTCGTGCTATGTCGTCAAACCTTAGCCAAAAACCATGGAACGAAGGTGTAGGATGACTCTCCCTCGAATGTAAACTTCACTGGCTCGTACGCTCGCTAACTTACTTTTAACACTTACACGAAATTATGATATGAGCATAATAGAAGGATTCTACTAGTGTGCATCCTACGTCTCGTGCCCTTGAATATCAAACTCTAGATCACAGCTTTGCATTAAACAAGTAGCTATCTTAATTCCCACTAGACTTTCCCGTCTGTAGTAGAACACCGAGCAACTTTATAATTAACACTCATATAGAATTCATATAATCAAGATGGAGTTGGACTATAGAGACTTTGCTGGGCATGACTGAATCCTCAAATTTCGTCATCCAATTAAACCTCTAACTAAAACATATTTTTGTGAGCAAGCAGTTGTAAGTCAACATGAGCCAGAGATTAATGTTCATGCCAAGCCCTATTGACCAAACACTGGATTTTGGGGGGCTGTTCAACCCCTAATTGAATTCTGCTGTGAGACGAGGTCATCAATCACCGTCATCGTAATGTGTCTGTTACGCAAGCTGCAATCATGTAGTGTAATGGTCATTGAGCATCGATACTATGCAACATTATGTATTACGGCATTCTTGAAATAAATAGAGCGTTTAGATAGATCGCAAGTAAATATAAATAAGCTTCAGAAATGTAGGTAAACAAACCTTTGCACCTATTGTTGATGAATTATTTAATGTCAGGGACCAATTTTCACTCATACCCTTATTTAAGGGACGTTGTAGTGCCTAAGACGGGATTTTACATGAAGTAAGCTTGCCCAGCACTTAAACAATGGTCCCAGCTTAGTCTATAGGAAAGACATGATTAAAATACGTGCGGAGCTGACTAAGCCGCGGGGGGGGTCCCTGGCGATGTTTTTCGTCACCGTCTGACAGCATTGTAGTAAAAGCAATTCGGGGAAAAATCTATTCTGTAGTACAGATCGGCAGATATCTGAATGTCTTATTTTCATTCTATAGTTGTATGCCAGGTACATCTTTCGATTGAAATCTCTCTTATTATACGCGTAAGACCACCGTGTATTTCCCATTGAAATGCCTTCGAGTGCCGTCTATCCAATTATGGAAAAGGACGGGACGGAGTGTAGTGTGAATTGGATTCAAATAGGTATATACTACTTGAATAGCAATTCAATCAACGCTTGATTAACAATCTACCTTAAGTTAATCAAACCTGTTTGTTTATTGTATTTTTGTAATAGATAAACTCAAATAATACTTATGTAACTGATTAAAAGAATATTTCACCTATATTTAGAGCCCTTACACTCTTTTTACTGTACCCGTACGAAACCAGGGCGGGTCGGTGGTAGGTAAAAGATACTGGTGGAATCGCTATTTCGTTATTTTTTCATTAAAAAGTTAAATATTCTTAAAACGATTCATATTCTAAATAATTATTATGATGTCATATAGGTTAGGCAGGTACTTAGGAGTTTGCTTAATTTTTTGCTATATTTACACTAAAAGAAGTAACATTTCCCAAAAAATTTCGTAGTACCTACCTAGTTTCAAAATGCTAAATATTTTTCTGAGCAAAAAATAGAGCTGAATTCTGCTTTTCGTAGGTACATTCAGAATGTTCTTCAATTTACGTTTACATCATTTGCGCTTTGTACGTTATGATCTAGAAGGGTTCAAGCTCGATTGGTCAAAATGGTAGAATTCTATAATTCTGTGTGAAGTGGACTTATTTAGGCTGATTGATAGTGGGATAGGATAGGTAGCGTCCTATATGCGTCATTCGATGAGTTCGCGCGTAATTTTCCGTATTTCAAAACCGCCAGTGTCATATGAAGGCTTATTTGATGACTAACAAAGACGATGTACCTACAAGCGTTTTCTACTCTTAGGTGAGGTGCACGGTTTGAATAAGAATGATTTAGGATCGCAGGCCTACCACCTGATAATAACAATATAATGTTCTACACCTGAAATACTTAATATAATAAAAATATTATAAAGAGGAAAGATTTGATTATTTGTTTGTTTGCATTGAATAGGCTCCAAAACTACTGGACCGGTTCGAAACATTCTTTCACCGTTGGGAAGCTACACAGAAGCTACATCCTCGGGTGACATAGGCTATATTATATTTTCAAAAAATATCTTTTAAGCTGATGTCTAACGTGTTGATCTCAGTTGTGTGGATATTTTATTCGTTAAGCCAAAATGAGGGTTAGACACGACCCGCGTGAACCCGCGTCGACTATCTCTAGAGCTGTAGTGTAATCTCTCGAGCAGACTTAGACTAAACGTATGGAACCGATAAGGTTTTGACGCATCACGACATGCGAGGCGGGTATAATGTGATTTTACCTTTATACAACATGGAATCAGTTTAACAGCAACTTTATTCACCTACCTGGCTAGATAAGTTATGATAGCTACTATGAGTCATTTTGGTAAGCTCGTGCTATTTTCCGCATTAGAAAAAGTGTGTCTCACGTGGTTGTTATACTATTGTTTTGGACGGGATGAGTATTTTGTATGATCCAAATGCCAAGCCAACCATGAAACGTTTGTTACGCAAATGTATGGACAGCCACGAACACGTACAATCAGCTGCAAAAGTGACTGCCGGCGTAAATGTCATGCAGGGGTTGTGACAAATTCGTACCGTTCGTACTTTGCGCAGACTTTGCAGTACTTTGTTCTTACTTTGTACAGATCAAAATCCAGTCGCATGTGTCAATATGACAGATTTTCTATAGCAAATATGTCATATTTGACACATGCGACTGGATTTTGATGCTAACAGAGTTACATGAACGGGGGGCAGAAAACATGTTTTCTGCAGATGACGGTAAGAAAATTGTCGGGGATCGAACGTCCAGTCTGATACGTACCTATGTCAGACAGAAGTTTCAAGTACTTATTAGAACGTCGAAGGCGCACTCTCCATAAATTTTGTTCTAGACTCCGCGCGCGGTCCGAAATTTCTAAGACGGACGGTTACCAGAAAGTAGCAAAAAACCGGTAAGTAAATAAGACGTAAGTTTACCACATGTTTTCCTACGGTTGCCTGCGTAGAACTAGCCTCAAGATACACATAAACGTAGTTTAAAAGACGATTTTGATATGAACCATCTAGGTAGAATGTGTTATGGATCTGATGGCCTATTTTTTTAAGACCCATCTACCAAAGCCCATAAAAAACTACCAGTAGACTAACACAGCATAAAAAATATCTCACAAACTCAGTTTGGAGTGAACTACTAGTAATATTTAAAAATTAATTACTTTCTACAAGGCTACTTTTAATGTTAACTGTACAATGATTTACATAATAATAAAATGCAATTACATAAATAGTAGGTAACCAGGTAGATACAGGTGGTAATCTATGTATCTCTCATCTCTTTCATTTGAATTCTGACAATAGTTAGTAACAAAAATTTAACACCTGTACAACTTTTTTTACACATCGAACAAAGGTCTCTGAAACCCTTGGAAACCTAAGTCATTAATCTATTGGGAGTTTATTGATAGCATGAGCAAATGGTATATTATGTTTATTATGAATTATTAGCAGCTCATGTGACTTAGTCCATGTGGAACTTACTTTACTAATGTATTTAAACAATTTTCACCTCAATTTTACGAATGTAGATGTTTTCAGATACCCAGTCCCCAAAAATCCAGTGTCCATCCATCTGGCAAGTTTCAAGCTGGACCATGCTGTTGTATATATATATCAGTCTGTCAATCTATACTCTGATTGTCATTTACTACCTTTCCATTTAATAAATATATGTGCTATATTTATTTTTTGATCTGGACTTAGTTTTCTATAAGTAAGTCCAAGTTAAAGTAATACACTGCGGTCATCCATCAGTCTGCCAAGTGTGGTGACCATAAAAACACAATCTACAATCCCAAAAAATATTTCCTGAGTTTGAGAGGAGGCTCATATACACCAGTGGACTTCTTTAGGTAGATGATAATGACACCTATCTTATTTAAAGACTACCTAAAACTATACTATATAGGTATAGCATCTAATATGGCATAGCTTGAACTATTTAAAAACTCAACCCAACAGCCACATTCAAGGTCAACTCTCAATTAAAATAAATCTATAAATTATACAAACCATAAACTTGAATAGCAAGCTCAGTTTAAGAAAGCATTTATCTAAACTACAATAAAACTGTAGACGTCGAAAATCTTCTCATTAAAGATATTTTTCTGAAATCTTGCTAATAGTAATTAAAAAACCGGCCAAGTGCAAGTCGGACTCCTGCACAAAGGGTTCTGTACCATTATCTATTATAAAAATGGCAAAAAAAATGTTTGTTGTATGCGAGCCCCCTTAAATATTTCTGTTTTTTAGTATTAAACTAACTATCACGGTTCATGAGATACATTTTGGTGACAAATGGACAGGCAGACAGACAGACAATTATAAAACAAAAAACATGAAATTTTACTTTTGAAAAACTAAATTTGTTTGTACACACATTGCGCAAAAATTACTGAATGCATGTTGATACAATTTGCAGAATTAGTTAGCTCATAGTCCAACTTAAAACTTAGTATGGATTTCATTAAGCAGTCACCCTTAAAGGGTGTAAGAAGAGCATGAAGTTTGTATGAAAAATTCAAAGAACAGTGGAGAAGAAGTCACGAGTGGGTCAGCTGGTGGCATATAATACAGGTTCACAATTTGACCTAAGACAGACCTGTGAGGTTGACCTTGACCTCTGAGTTAGGTCACATTGCTTAGTGCTAAATCTGCAGACATTTTATTACATTCCCTTTTATAGATAAGTTGCTCGAGTGTTATACTATGGAATTCACAGAAATATTTAACTATTAATAGATGAATAATAATTGATAATAATCATATACCTAGGTAGCTACTTTCCTTACTTGTACTTCCTTTACTTGTAAATACCAATGTAGGTACCGCCTAAATACAATATTGTAATTAATTATAACATTAATTGGTAGATACTTTGGTATAAAGCTTTTTAAATCATATTGAAGATACTCTAGCATGATCTGCCTGCAACCACTTTTATTGCAAGATTATTGCCAAATCATTAGATTGTTTAAAAGGTTGAATACACTATAAATACCCATGAAAAATAAGTGTTCCGATCATGAATGTAAAAAAATACTTTTGTAAATCATATTATGCAACTTATTTCCCTTTTTATAGTATTTTTATTCCTATTCCAATGTTTTCCTACTATGTGACATAATAAAATTCTGTACATTCTGGCACACCTTTCTACATAATCACTTGGCTATCGTTGTTATTATCAATGAGTGTGTTTTATTCATACAGGGCTTGTCTTATCTGCATTATTTTTATTTTATCTAACAATGAAGTGTTTGGATGGTAAGATGAAGTGAACACTGTTTTATCTTGATGGAGTTGAATTGAAGCAGATAGGAAAGAACCATAGAATAAACAATTTGCATTTTTACTTACTTTTCGGTAAGGTATTGGGTGATCCAGTAAAGAACCTCTCCAGTCAACTCAGACTCGGTTATAGTGTAACCAGCGATGTTCACTGGAAGCTGGTCCTCCGGGTTTACAGTAGCCGCAAAGTTCTCAAAGAAAACTCTATACGGAGTCAAATAATCCTCTTTATCACCCATTTTAGCTCCTTCGACTAAATAACTTATTTTTATTGATCAAAAACTCACTTTTACAGTAAAATATCACAAAGATTAGGTACACTTTTACCTACATTTACACAAGATATCGTATAAAATAAGTACCGGATATTAGTTGCAATTTCACATGTAACTTCACGCAATATTTACAATACTGCATTTGTTTGTATCACGAGCGGTTGGGTTTTGTAAAATCAAAACAAAAATCACATCACATCATTCTCACAAAACATTCATCCATCCTACCTATCGCACCACAGAATACTTTGTTTGTTACTATCACACGATCAGGGTTGCCCACAGAATAGAATACTATTGCTTCTAGAGCGGAGGGGTTGCCTGCCTTGCCTGTCTTAACTAAAGGCTTTTTCAGTGTTTCCATCTAGGACTCTATAACGCTTTTTTTTATATAATAAAAGAAGAAGAAAACAAAAAACGTTTAAAAAAACTTGCATAAAGTATAAGTATGTTTACAAAGAAGTTATACAGGAACAAATCAATTTGGGGAAAAATAACAAGTATTGGTGGAATTTTCAAAATAAACTCTGGCAACAGGACCCTTACTTGGGAAAAATAGAGCTGCCAACTCTGTAGATTTACCACATGAAACTGGTGGTTTGGACCCCACCACTGGTTGGTTTTGTTTAGTTTAATGTTTTTTTTTTATGTGAAGCTCTACCACAGGAGAAAGCGAGAGGTGTAAAATATTTAAGGTCGGTAGTTTTATTTGGTTGGTAGTTATTTCAGTTCTATCTCGGGCTTTTTCGCACAATCCTTGAGTCGAAACCCTCTACGAGATTGGTTGCAATTTCGCAACGCATTGCGCATGTAAAGTAAGTATTGACAAAAGTCGGTATCTATGTATTTTAAGCATTTTGTTTCGTTTTTGTTTATAAACTTTAAACATTACAATTTTATGGTGTTTAGCGTCAAATTTTTGTGTATTTCCTGGGTAGCAAAACGCTTTAGTGGATTTCAATAGGTGGATTCTAACTTTTTTCTCTTTCAGACTTTCTTTGCGAGCTAGTCTAGTCTAAAGTCTAGAGATCACACTAGTTTTTCGGACAGTTGAAATTGAAATAAAGTAGAATCACGTTGAACCTAGCGGGGGCTTTGCCTATTAAAACAGTTGGCAACTGGAGCAAAGAAAGTAAGACCGGCACTACATAACGTACTCACTGACTAGTCAATCCAGTCACTAGTCACTACTACCTACCTATCTACTTTACTATCTACGTTACTTTACTTGGGTTTGGGACTTGGAACGACGGGATCGATGTAACAAAGTATTGTGATACAGTACGTGATTTTGGTTGGACTTCGAGTTTTCGATCGCTACGGTATTTCCATTTTACTGTTATTTTATACTATGCTACATGTAAAAACAAATAGATTAATAACTTTTGTACATTTTCTTTTGCTTAATATCTAAGAAAGTATCCGTTTATTTTGATTTGCCTGTTTTACTAAGTAAGTACCTACTCTGTTAGAAGCTGGTATCTAGGTTGGTACCTACTTGTGGGAGTGGTGGGTGATTATTGCCCAAACAAACAGTCTAAAACTTATGTGGGAAGTATAATGTGCTGCCATACTATGTTTTTATAAGAATATCTCCATCATTATTATGCTTAGACTAATAAGTCGATAGGTACCTATGAAAGTAAAACTATCAATAAATAGGTAGATAAGTATCTATTTCATAATGATTCACAATTTTATAATCCATCTTCCGTAATTACGCGATGGTCTAATAGATATTGCTTTTACGTTCATACGTGATTGATAAAAACGATAAGATTACAAGTTTTACAAAAATTATCTAGCATGCATCGTTCAGACTTTCTTCGTTTTTAAACATAGGTAGGTCGATTTTTTTGTCAAACTTACACCGCCATTGCACTTAAATTTCGTTTTATTATTTCTTTACCAGGGTTTTATAATCAGAAACGACTGTTTTACCAGAAACTAAATCAACGTCCAAGAAAAATGCCTGCTATAATCGGGAAATATCAGCACTACAAAAATGAAAATGTGGATGAATACTTCACTGTAGTTGGTAAGTTCTGAGCAGCAGTTACCTAGGTATGCCACCTACTTATTAGGTATCTCAAGTAAGTGGTATGTAATCTGATCATAACAAATCATCATGATTGACTTGCATAAAAAATGCGCAACCGGCTGGTTTGAGTTTTTAAATTTGGGGGGTTAATTACTTTTTACTGCATTTAAATGTTGCATGATAAATTGAGATCAAATTCAAAGAATATATTTGAGAATTGGCATACATAGGTATAGGTTTTTTTAGGCAAGTACTTATTCAAAATTACTAGCCAATCTTTGTTTATAGGTATACCTAATCTTTTGTTACTCTTCTCACTATAGGTGTACCATTTATGGGACGTAAAATGATGAGTTTGTCATCACCTACAATGGAGATAAGTATGGAAGGTGACATTATGAGCATAAAGAACTCATCCCTGTTAAGAACTGTAGAGTTCAAATTTAAACTTGGAGAGGAGTATGAAGAAACTATGCCCAACACCGTGATAAAAGTGAGTAAAATTCTTGGTTACATTAAGCCATATCTAGTGAGGCATGAAAAAACCTGCGTAGTGACTTGAGAATCATTGTTTTAAGTAGGTAGTAAAGGTTATCAAATGATTACTTTTTGCTTGCTAAAAGCCAATCATTTTTAATAACCTCCTCTATGGTTAGTACCTACTTATTTATTTGTGTTTCAGAGTATAACCACAAAAATAAATGAAAATGAAATTGAAACAAAATCTGTGATTTCTGAAAATGGAGCCAAATGCGCCCGTCTTTATCAATTCACAGACGATGGTGTTGTTGTCGTAAGTACCTACCTACCTACTTACCAGTAAAATTACATATACAGTGTGAATAGAGACTTACGCACATAGTCGTAGAGACTTAACGTGTGTCGGAGTGACTTACGTAAGGGCTACTTTAGTCCTTATTCTATGGGGTTTCCTAGGTATTTATTTACTTAATAGGTAATACAGATCTCCATAACTGACACTAGCCAGATTCAGTGAGAAAATTATATATGTAGGAAATATAAGATAAGTAAGTACCTACCTAACGTACATAAGCAGGTGTTGATAATTTAATTTTACCTTTTCAGACTCTTACACACGACCATGCAAAAACACCAGCAAAACGCTACTTTCGCCGATTGTAATCCAAATAACG
This sequence comes from Electrophaes corylata, assembly GCA_947095575.1. Classification (NCBI taxonomy): domain Eukaryota; kingdom Metazoa; phylum Arthropoda; class Insecta; order Lepidoptera; family Geometridae; genus Electrophaes; species Electrophaes corylata. The sequence goes on from OX352702.1 coordinate 3,730,860, forward strand.
TCTAAACCAAAAGGTTCTATTATGTTCATAATTAATTTATTATTCTACTCATCTATCTACCACTGCGGAAAAAAAATTGGTATCAACAACGAACAAATGTAGAAATAGGTATCTTTCTATCTAATAAAGATCTGAAGCTTGGTAGAGGAAAGCTAAGTATATGAAATTTGTTATGTATTTAATAATAAGGATTGCAGAATTGGTGTTTTATAACTTGTTTGATAACTTTCAGTATGCAATTATAGTGTTATACTCTCTAAACACTCATTAAAAGTTAATATGTGATATTGAACGTTTCCATCAATGTGGGAGTAATAAAATCTATCTATATTTTTGTTACCTAGTAAATTCTGTAATTATGTGTAATTGTGTGTACCAATATAACAGTGTTCATATTATAACTCAGTGATCCTAGGTTATAATGTTATTCAAGATACTGGGATTTATGGTTTTAGGATAATATTAAAATTGTTATTTTTGTAATTTTATATTGTCACTATGAAATAAACGGCGTCATGCAAATTATACTCATAATATTCTGTCCATCCGCGGCTCCACCAATCAACTATAATCCTTCCATACAACGGTTGGCTAGCGGAACTTTTTTCAGATGCCTACTATCAGTTATTTCTAAAAGAAAAAGACTTAATCTTACAAAAAACGCACGCAAGCTGTGCGTGCGCTGCGCGTTGTGTGCTGTGCGTTTTTTATTATAAAAGTTTTTCTACTGATATTTCAACCAATAATTATTATTTGTCATACATTGCGAAAAGATAACAGTATAATACTGGATTAATTAAATACCATAAGTAGTACCTACTCATAAGTGAGCAAGCACTTGGCGAGAGAATCGACGTTTTCGCAATTATTATGGACATTGGATTCTTGCTGGCAACATTGCTTCCTTCATCTATACTGGGTCAGGCAGGGGGCGTCAACTCTGGAAGGGCGTCTTCCAATGTGGAAACAAATGAGTGAGGTAGGAGATTAATTAATATTCAAGAGGAAACGAGATAAGAAAAGATGGTATACCTACCAATACAATTTTTTTATAGTAGTAGGTACATATTCAATCTACACTAATAATAATAATAATATCATAAAGAGGAAAGATTTGTATTTTTGTATGTAACGAATAAACTCAAAAAGTACTGGACCGATTTTAATAATTCTTTTTTCATTAGAAAGCTACATTATCCACGAGTAACATAGGCTAAATTTTATTTTGGAAAAAATAGCGTTCCGTAAAATGTGTTGGTTTTTCGGACACAAGGTGTAAAAAATCAACCAGAAAAGTTACTTATTTTGCGTACGCTGCCTAAACTATAAAAGATAGAACAATAAAATATCCTAAATAATTGTAGATCTTATAAATATCTACAAAAAAGTCCGCGACACACTATACCTATCTATGTCGGGTGAGGCACAGCAACCATTTTTTTATTTATATACTTATAAAAAAAATATCTATGTATGTAATGTATTGTATTAAGACCTAGTTAATACATTTATTTACAAAGAAGTATATCAGTCATCTAGTACCCATAACACAAGCTCTGCTTAGCTTGGGACTAGATGATGCTGTGTGTATTGTCCAGCATTATTATTATTATTTAAAAATTATGAATTTTTTTTGGACTACATTTAAACGCATTTATTTTACTCATACTATAAATCCTTATCGAAATAAATTATTTTATCACTAAGTACAGTTCATGTAGATAATATTTGGTCTTTGATTGATTAAAATTGGACGTTTGGTTTTGAAGTTATGGCGAAATTAAAATATTACGATTTCTGCTGCACGCCCCGTTGCGAAGTAAGCGTCACCAAGGTGAGATGCGTATAGATCACAGAGTACTTTTTTATAGACTGGTATAGATCTATGAGTAAGGTACCCGCGCGGCTCAGACGCGAGGTCGGCTCCCTACGCAGGTGTTTTATAAAAAGGACATTAATTCATAATGTAATATAGTTTTATGACAAAATCTATACAAATAAATAAAATTGAAGTGTCTGTTTGTAATATTAAAATAACCGCTTTTTACTACATGCATGGAGTGTATATAGTCGATACTTATGCCAAAATAGCATTTTTTTAAATTTTTGTCTGTCTGTCTGTCTGTTTGTTCCGGGTAATCTCTGGAACGGCTGGACCGATTTCGACGGGACTTTCACTGGCAGATAGCTAATGTAACAAGGAGTAACTTAGGCTACTTTTTATCCCGAAAAAATAACGGGAACGGATAAAAACTGCCACGCGGGTGAAACTGCGAACGGCCGCTATTTTATGCCGTATTAACGCCATCTGTTGGCAACATCGAGTACTACTTCAGTTAAGATTTGTAAATAAACATGTTTACCGCCCAACGAAGTGGGCACCGGTCAGCTAGTAGGTATTCAATATAGTGAGATATCAGCACAGAGTACTTTTTTATAGACTGAAACAGTAATCTATGTAGGGATAGTAGCAAATCTTTTTTGATGAAAAAAACATAGTATCAACGTAAAATTTTCCTAGTTTTACTTTTCGAAGTTTTTATTTCATTTTGACTAGTATTACGAAATTACACACTAGAAATAAAATAATAAGAAAAAATATAAAAGCAAAAATGTTGGTTTTATAGTGCCAAGATAACAGAAAATTTATCCCGGGCGGATTTTTCTTGGATTAAACTTCATATATCATTTTGACGTTCTCGAGTTTCGCATAGCTTATTCTGTGTGCTGAAAATCGTGTGCGTTGATCGCAGTCTAAAAAAAGTATTCTGTGGTTGATCGATCGATGGTCGCGGTCATAAATTACTTTGCTGTGTGCTTTGTTTGATATTATCGGAAGTCGGTCGTCGTAACGTGTCGTGATCATCGAACGCAAGGAAAAGAAAGAAAGGATTTTTAGCGATAGACTGCAGAGGCGCAGAAGTATTCAACACCCAATCTTCGCAACTAACCAGTTACTAGTCCTGTAGGAAAAACGTTACAAAATGGCTAATTACGTCGCCGCTCAAGATCAGGTAAGTGCGAAGTATAATCGGGGTTGCTCAGTCTTTTGTGTTTCGATTTAGCTAGGTGGGTAGGTACCTCAAATTCAGTAGAGCTAATCATATTTTTTTTACATTATCCCAATCATGGACTTGCCTCCTACCTATCGCCACCTGTGGTTCTAAATAAGTGCGCTCTTGAAATTCTGTTTAGATATTATTGTCATTATTTATTTTCAGGATGAGCAAGTAAAATCGGTTAGGCGTTTACTCGAAGGATGGCGTATGGCATTACTAACGCTGAAGTCTGTTCTACTTTGGGAACAGCAATGGCACCCGGCTGCTATATTTGGCGCAGTCACCATTCTGTACTTTCTAGTTTGGATCATGGATCTGAATTCACTTGCAACTTTTGCTGTGGTTGGCCTCCTTCTTAACTTCATAGATTTCATTGTGCCATTTGTGAGCAAGTTGATCTATGGTCAAAGTGCTTGGACAGGCCAACATGAGAAGATCTTCATTGACATCTGTAATAACATTGTTGTAACCTACAACAAAATGTTCCATAATATCCGCACATTCTACTTGTTGAGGGAATCCAGCCCTTTTATGGTAAGTTGGTTGAAAATACTGATATTATGCTTACAGATCAATTCACCATTTAGACAGAATTCATTCCAAATGATAAAACAATGCACTGCAGTTATCAAGCTTTCTAGAGTGTGTGACTAACTTGCATTTATTGTTTCAGTACTACATAATATCTATCAGCATGCTTTGCACACTGACCTGGATTGCCTCATCAATCAATAATACATTCTTGCTTTACATCCTCACCTCTGTGATGTTGCTGTGGCCGGGTCTCGCAAGCACTGGAGTATTCAACTCTTTGATTTCTCTGTTCAACATGGCACCTAAATTTCCCTTCCTCAAATCTGATTAAGAATAATCTCATTTGCATATTATAAGCTTTTATTCTGTGATGGTCTGGTCATAAGTTTTAAGTTTAAAATTAGAGTAATGCTGTTAAATTATTGTTTGCGTGATATTAAATAAAGAGCCAAAGCTACTTTGATTTTTTAATACGATTTTTTATTTATTCCCAGTGCTATCCCAGTAGGTTCCTAATATTTCATCTAGATTAACAACAGTAGTCTCATACTACATAGTCCTATTCAGGCCTACCCTGAAGTTACGCAAGCATACTAGGCATAGATAGGCAGCAACACCTCTGAGTGGGTACTTAACATCAACACTCCTGTTACCTAACTGTCTGCTAAGCGTCATAGGCATAGGCTTTATATAGATCTAGTAGTGCAGACAATGCCAGTGAGGAGTCCTCTTGTACACCAGAACCACTGCAGCTAGAACTCGAGAAATAGGTATATGTATGGTATAAATAAAGTACTCAAGTATTTATGAATATGAAATATATTATTTTTACAAATTCTTAGGCTACATGATTTATCACTGCATGAAAAACAAACTTGTGTAAGTATAACACAACAAATACGCAACTAATTGCAATGGCTGCAACATTGTATTTTCTTAATACTTTTAAAAATATTTTACAAACTCTCCCTTCTACTATTTCCTATTTCCTAGTGCGCGTCATTATAACCTTTACAAAATTGATTCTAATGTTCTTAAAACCTTGACGAAGAGATATACAAAAAAAGTAAGAACTATAGTAATCGATTATTCTGTTCTACTGTGGCTCTATTAAATTATAAATATTAATTGAAGTGTTACATCAGTATATGGTATGAATAACTCGATGATTTACCCAAAGTACCTAAAATAATTTCGGGATTTTCATTCAGAACTCAGATAAGGATTATTAAGTGTAAATTCTCTACAATTTTTTTGTCAATACATAAAGTAGCTACTTAGTGCAAGAGATTATCACAGCTAGTCTGCTCAAGTTCTACGTGCTAAGTTTCTGAAATAGTGAAGCCTGGTTTAATACTAGAATTCTTAGCTTTCGTGACAGAGGGTCCTGCCTCGTTTTTGTTTGCTGCTCTGTCGTTTGTAGTACCGGATCTAAGTAAGTCTTCTGCGACCGGTGTGGTTTTGAACCTACTACCTGCAACACTACTGCTAGTAACTTGCACATTATTATTTTTTTGTGCACTACTCTCGCTATACCTCCTACCATTATTCAGCATATCGTTCTTAATTTTGCTTTGAATACTCAAGGATTCTATATCGTAGACAAGTTTTGGCGTATCGTCTTTCGTGCATTTCGCAACGTCATTTTCTAAGTTGAAGTTTTTACTGCTAGAAGGAACATCTTTGTAGAAAGTCTCTTTTGTTTGCTGTAAGTTTAGTCCGTAAAAGTCAGCGGCAGAGCTCGTGGATGGGTACACTGAGCTTGTTGATGGTTGGGCACTGCTTGTGGACGGTTCGTTGAGCCTTAAAGGCGGACCGATAGAGTGCGTATGAGGACTGAGATCATTTCGTATGATTTTCATTGGTGACCCGCACAGGTCTGCTAACGTTTCCTCGTCGTCTTCACCTTCTCCACTCTGAAGATAAATATTACACAGATTATTATTGTTATTCAGTTACAGTGAAAGTTTACTTTGACCAATGAGGCTTCTCTGACAGGCAACGACCCGCCCGCCCTAAGCCAAGCTACTATCAACAGGCGCTTATAAGAACTGTCGTGATTGATTGTCGTGCCCTACCAGGCTCATGTTGAAACTTATATTTATGCCCTAAGATCTTCTGTACACAACATGAACGCAATAAATATATTTGATTTGATTTGATTTGAACTTGAGGGGTCGAGTTTCAGGAATTCCTTTCTTAGAAGGTACATCTCTACGCATCAAGATGAATAGGTAGGTATACCCTGAAATATTCAAGTCTCTACTACCAGTGATTTAGGCTGTGCGTTGTCTTGGACAAAGATTCTTATAATTGGTATAGATAGATTGGAACAAGACATTAGTTGATAAAATCAACTTACCAATAAGTCGTGGTCCGTGATAGATCCGGCGGTAGCCTCATTGCTGCCAAAGTCGAGCTCTGAGGCTAGAGACACCGGCGTCACATCACCGCTAATAGATGAACCTGGAAATAGTATTAAAGCTACACTTAAAGAAAGTACTATCACCGTACCTATTTCTGCCGCCGAACAACTTGCTGTGTTCCGTTCCGTTATGGTGACTACTTAACATCAGGTAGCATCGGCTTGGTCCAAAAGTAAAAAAAGCACAAAAGTACATTACGATATTTTCGTCGTAGTTCGAATCCTACTCAGTTTATAACTTTGCATAGTATTAAAAATCACTTGAAATTATATATTTAGTCATCTTCGCTATAAATGACGAAATCTTATCAATTACGTACAAAGTTCCACAAATTTAGACCCTAAATATACTTTTTATGGTTCAAATTTTTAACTATTTAGAAAATTCCCGCCGCGTTCATTTTGCCAGCGTTACGTTAGTGATACGTGTACCTTCTTACATCGATGATGATTATTTTACTTAGGAATTAGGTAAGTAACTAAATAAAAAAAAAACATAATATATAATTTTTCTCATATTACCATCTAGCTACAAACAAAGCAAATGTCTGTATTGTGGATCCCTATGTTCATCACAGAAATGTTAGACCTCGGCCGGAATCGAACCCATAACCTACAGCGCTGAAGGCAGAGCTACTAACAACTGAGCCGTTATGCCAGTCATATGTAACTACGTATCATACCTAACTATAATCAGTTGTATAAGTAACTATAATTAGTAACAGAAATAACTATAATTAGTCACATGAATAACTATAACTGTCACATAAATAACTATAATTAGTCACATAAGTAAATAACTTAGGTAACTATAGTTAGTTACATGAGCACCTATAAATAGTCGTATAAGTAATATAAACGTTGAGAGACTTTGAAAATAATTTATTGACAAATTAGAAAATATTTTAATGCCATACCGAGAGAGCCGATAGAATTGGTTAAAGTATCTAACAGTTCAATCAACATTAAATGAGTTTAACATTTAGCTTTATAACGTGCATTGCTTTCGAAGTTCATGCAAAATGACTGACGGAATGGTGCGTGGTTTGATTATGCAGGCAGTGTATTGATACATTTTTATTACACAACAAAACCCATTCGGTGACGTATTATCATCTGCTAAGATGTTCAAGATTTAGCCTGCTAGATCTAAGCAATACTTTACCAAACGTATAACTATTTAAAAGAACACACGGAACGTAGACTCACGTCTTACTGAAATAACAGGCAACTGGCTCAGGTTGATGAACGCGGAGTAGTGCATCTTAAGGCACGTTCCTAATGAACATGACCTGAGAGGTAATGCTATAGGTTATAGGTGTTATAGGGTCACCTATTTGTTCTCATTCATGTAAAAAATTCTAAGTAATCCTTTCTTAAGCTGGTAACGATTGCAGGTATATGAAAGAGCTAAGTTTAGGGTTTTCCATGGTGAGTCAGTTTCGTAAGTGTTTTGTTTGAAATCCATAGGGTCTTTTATGTCGGGGGTTTAACATTTTTCCTTTTTAAGTCGTAGTCTTGATCTTTGGCGATTTCCCACCAAGCCTTCCCTTGACTATCAAGATCGTCCCGCCAACGTCTATTCGGCCGTCCCAGACGTCGTCTTCCATCCAAAGCGGAAGATTTCGGGGGAGACCTTTGCCCAGCAGTAGGACACAGAAGGTTAATTAAAAAAAAACTTCCTGTGGATATCGTAAGACGACTAAAGAAACGTTCCGTTAGCATATCCTGAGTACTTAACCCCTAACAGTGTTAGGCTAACACTGCAGTCACCAATCCGCCTATAGTGTTGCAACTACAGAAACCCCCCCTCCTAACCCCCAAACATAGGGGAGACATGTCCAGCAGTGAACTCATTCAGGTTGATGTCATGACTTTTATTTATAAGTATTCTCCGTTATTTTTCTTAGAGCTCATGCATAATCTCGACGCATTACATTCATTCATTAGTTTTACCTGGAACCATGCCAAAACTTGAAATGCATATGTGTCCGGAGAGATATATAACTAAAGTACCTGCTACGTTGCAATGCGGCATGAAAGGATGTAGACTGGACTCGCACAGGGTAGCCGCTTCGCCGTCCCAGCGCGCGCCGCCCTTCCAATTACTGGAACCAACGGGACACCGTCCATACCGAATGCGGCTCTCACCGTGTGTCAATAGAAACCCGAGTTATTGAAGCATATACTCGTATGCAAATAGACCGCAAAAAGACCTTGATTGTAATTTCATAAAGCACCCTCTAGCTAAGCAAGGTCGTACTATAAGAACCAGAACTGAAAGTGGAATACTAATAGATAAATATGATGTACTAGCAGTGTTGCAGAGGCATAAATAGAGGCATTAATATAATATTATTTCTTTCGTGTCAATGGTACACCTATATATTGTCCGAATAGAATTTAGCCACCTCTATAGCGCTGTGTGTGGCGTTGTTATGCACAAGGGACAGATAAGTGTTAGGCACTTTTTAACCAGGGCTTTTTCGGTTCCCGTAAATTTATCAGGATACAAGCCACACCCAGATTGCGAATTATATTTATTAAGAGTTTAACCAAATAGATCCGGCAGTTAGGTCTGGTAACATCAACTACTACTAATTGTCTAATTTAAAAAAAAGTTTTTTTTTTAATAATTAATAATTGAATGACAAAATTAACGAAACAAAACAAATATTACGGAAGCAAATATTTACTTTTATTTACAACAAATAACCCAAATAAAGAATACAAGACTAGATTTGGATAAATTCACAACACTACGCAATTATCCATTAGATTCCTAGACATATACAGCTAATTCATAGACAGCTAAGCTCGCAGGGTTTTAGAATTCTAATACTTATCTAATACATGGCATCAATATGCTCTACAAAATCAATCTATTTCTATTGACACATAATAGAACCGCATTCTATATTTTTCCATCTTCCAGCTATGCCCATTCTAGATCACAACTAAACTTACTGTCAGACTCCTCACCACGAAGTACTCGGAGTAAGTTAAACATAAATACAAGCAGTAGCATTATATGACAATATCAGAGGGTCTAGACAAGTCGCATTCGCTTCTAAGCGATTCCAATTAGTAACATAAAGTTTCGGCGAAAGATAATCGAAAATTATTCTAAAGCATTTTTTACATAGCTTAGTCAATTATCCCTTATACTTGACTTGTTACATTTCGTATTTGTTACGTCGAAATGTCACGTGGTATGCAAAATTCTAGTTAATATGATTTGGATATAATGCGACTTGGCTATAGGTACTGTACAGTGATAGCGTGACTCAAACGAGTGTTCCAATGATGTTATGACAGAAAAGCAAAATTTTACACTACAAACCGCACTGCAAAATGAATCGCAACAGTTAGATATATAAATGGATTAGTTAAACCAGTACAATATCATCATAGATAACTGTAGTTAAGTATAAATAAAAGCATATAATCATTCCTCAAAGTGTTAAAAGACTTTTTTAAAACACTAATATAATTTATAAGTTTGCATCCCTTGCATTTTACCCTATTTTGTATCCTATTTGTTTGCAGTAAAATTGCGACAAAACGTGATTCAAATAACTTATTTATTTTTAATATTTATCACCATTCATTAGCAGTGCAGTTGCACAAATCTAACTCGGCAGACACATTCAAGATTACAATTAAACTACCCCACCTTAGATCAGGTATCTTGAGTACGATTAGGACGTCCAATAGCGCAGTAAGCGAGAACATAAACCCACCAAAAGTATTGAAGCATTTTCCACAGCAACAGATGAAGGAATCCTATTGGTGGTTTCCTCATACAACCGTCTGTCTTGAGCTTTTAAATTATCTCAAATATTACCTGTCTGCTATACTCTTGTGCTCCGAATTGGCGTAGTTAGAGTTGGGAGACGAAGGCCCAGCTGAAGATAGACCGCTGGGAAGTTCGCCTGATGATGACATGAGGGACGATGGCCCGCTCCAACCTACACCTGGAAGGTGAGGTTAGGGTGTTTAGGGAATCTATAGCAAATTTAAGCCTTTGTTCTATCTGACTTCAGCCTACACCGTTGGTTTGACATTTTCTGGACGAAATTTATCCCCTAAAGTGGTGCAACTGAAGTAGAAAAATATTATAAAAAGTTAAAGAAGTATAGACTAAAGGTGCGCATTTGGTAGTACTTTGAAAACCAACTTTTAAATGCATTGACTCACGCTCTAAGTAAGAACTTACGTAGACGGTACTCACTGTTGGTGGGAGAAGGCAGCTTATGTTTATGGGCAGGAGGCGTGTCCAGCACCACGGGAGCCCCGCCAACTCGCTCCAGGAACTCATCCAGCTGTCGCAAGGACAGTGCGTTGTGCAGCGTCTCTAGAGGACGAATAGCTGGCACGCCGCCGAAGCCTTCTAAAGCAGCTGGACACAATGATCGTTTAAACACACAGTAAAACCAACAAGAGATATTTTATGGCACAGCCTTGATTCTACACTAAGTTTCCTTGTATTGTGGATAATCGTGGGTATCAGAAACATCCAGTAACAATATTTGAGTATCATGCAAACATTTGTACCGCCGTTGTAAGAATCAAACCCTCAGCTACTTTTGTCAACTAGAGCGCTGTTGTTTTTTTAAAAAATTGTGGATCGAACCATAGCCAGATATTACCAGCCTGAAATTCATTGCTGAATAAGCATTAGCTTCTATTATTAGAAAAAGAAAAGTTAACTCAAAATAATCTTCTTACCCAACTGAATAATAGATATTTAATTCAAGTATTGTTTATGTGTGTTCGCTTCATCCAAGGAACTTGATAACTTCAGTTTACGAAATATAGAATAAAAGAAAATCGACTCACCATTGCTAGAGGAGGAGGTAGGTATCATGACGCGGAGGTTCGGCGCGGAACTGGAGCCCGAGATGACCGCTGTGGAGAAGAGGCCGGCCGCAGACAGCTTGCCCCTCGCGCCCAGCCCCAACATCTTCAAGTAGCTCATCTGGCCGGCGATGCTGTGCCGCTGCCGCCGCCCTGCGCCCCCCCACACGCTAAAGTCCTCTCCCCTGCCCCCTTTCTCCCCTCCAAATGTTATCGCCGAGAGAGGTAGCTCGTTAGTCGAGGACTCGACGCCGTCGAAGTTAAAAAGGGGGGTTAAGGGATCGACACTCGCGCGTCGCCCCGGCGACGGCGTCAGGGTTAGCAACGGGAGCTCTATGGCGAGCGAGGTTAGTGCGTTAAGGGTTACGTGATGTGCGACAGTTAGTACACGGGGTGGTGATAGAGAAAAAATATAATTAGTATCATAAATAAATAGAATACTATAAATAAATAGACAGTAAAATATATATAATATTAAAGCGTGACGGTGGTGTTCGCCGCGATAAGTGATTCAAGTCACCCTGACAGTGACTGCGGGAATTTCCTTTTACAGTGAAATAACCAGTGCGGTGAGTTGGTGAGCTATAAGGGCTCATTGAAATGACCTATAGAGAATGACATCACAAGTGCACATAGCCATAGCCCGGATGATATGACATTGACAGTTTGACGATTGTTCTGTCGCAACACAGCCCTCTACGTCATCGGCTCACTCCTCGCCTCATATCGCTATGATTCGGGGAGAAAGTAGCGACTAAAGGCAACATTGCGACTGCATCGCCTTTGCAAACCTGGACCAATCGGACCTCTCATCAGTATAAACGCGATAATAGACAATTGACAATGCTAGTAAGGCGGAACATATTTCAAATTATTTTCCGAACGTTCAGCCAAATCAGTCAGGTGTGCAAATGGCGTAGACGTAACGACTGCTAGAAACTTGGCTATTGTTATCACTGTCTATCTTATTTGCCATGTGCCAGGATAGAAAGAGATAAATGCCTTGCTTCATCGGCTTCAGTGTTAATAGAACATGCTTTAGAACAGTAGTCAAACAAACACAAGTGAGGAGCAAGGATGCAGCAACACACAAGATCGCCGGCCAGTATGAGCTCAGTTACCGCAGATCCCGTGCGCTACGAACTCAATAATAATTTCAAAAAAACCACGCACACAATAAACACATTAACAAAACTTGCTTTACAGACAAATAATGTCTATTATCCGACGCCTACATTCTAGCGATGGCCTAACTATAAATGGTAATGTTAAATAATAAACTAGTGCGTCACGAGCTCGATGACTAGGAAATTACATCACTAGTCTTCTTTTTCTCTAAGGCACCTGTCCGTTATACAATTTTGCCAATATCAAGTGTTTTAATAGAATCCTACCTAAATCGTTTTCAGTCAAGTCAACCAAAATCTGTCAAGTCGGGCTGTCATTAGTATTGAATAAAAAGATGCCGTTATTATTCAACTCCTAGGGAAACAGTTTCATTGAAACAGTTTCCTACTCGTAATATTTCTTTTCCACTTTATGACATGACTGACAGACAATTTTGCCAGTGTCAAGTAAATTATTGAAATCGTTTTTACTCAAGTCAGTCAATTGCTATATCATCAATACTTAGATAAGATATATCACATCACGCTTACTTTCACTTAAAGTTATCAGTATGGCTACTTTATCTAAAACAAAATGTAGTTTCGTATATGAATTAACTAGCAAACTTACATATAATTTTTCTTATAGGTACATACATATACTTTCACGAATGCGAATAACGAAGGCTTCCACCGAGGCAAAACAAAACGAATAATAATATTATACGCAGAGTATATGACATGAAACCAACCACCTATAACTAAAAAAAGGGGGTCTAGATTTATTTTTTTGACATTTAAGTTTATAGATCATTGACAATGTCAGTCATTGTATGACTTGAAAATGGTACAAATTGGGTAAAATATTGTGTGTGTGCGTAATAAGTGTGTACCTAGTACCGCACTGACCTTGCCTGTCCACGGCCTGAAGGCTGGTGTAACGCAGAGTGTTGTCCGAAAGCTGTACAGTCTGCGACACTGGTGCCGCGTCACAACGTATTAATGCGCATTCCGTTATAATACAATACTATTAGTTTAGTTGCAGTAAAATACCTACTTTATAACTGTATACTTTTTTAAATAGTAAATGATATTTTTGGTGTTGTTGTTTAGATGTTGGACTTAATCATACCGCAAGGATTGGACCGATTTGGATAATGACCGATCTGCTTGCTCTTTTTTATAGAGTTACTTCTTATATAGGTATTACGCGACTGAAACGCAAAGCTTGGGGCAAAAGCTAGTGAACGAATAACTTTAAATTTATTCTTATTCTGTATGCAAGTAAAAAATAATTTATAAGATGTTTTTGTCCTAAACAACACAAATATATTAAATGTTTATGTGGTAGTACTTTACCGGACGAGCCCTTCACTAAGAGCTCTACTACTAAAAATAGTTTATTAAATAAGCAACTTAGTAATGTTTATAAGTAATTACAACATTGCTTAAAATTAACCTTACTACTGTTTGTGTTAAAGCGTTAATAAAAAACGACAATAGTTTAAGCATTGTTCATTTCATTTGACAGATTTAAATGTATTTTTGGGTATGTTACTGCAACCAATTGTATATACAAGCTAACTCAAAGCAAAAATATCATGTTATTTATAAAAATAATACGACAACATAAGTAGATTGAAACAAAACTTAAACCAAAATAATTAAATTAATAAAATAGTGGTATGTAATGAGCGGGAGAAATTTCAACGGTCATGCTACTGTGAACGCTACTTTTCACTAGATAAGACAAGAAATCGTCTTAAAATCGAATTAGTTTTGTTTTAATCACTTTTTATTGTTATTTGGGGAGTTCGGTAAAATCTTAACACAATAACTGACGGATTCGAACTAATACGAAGTACATACAATATAAGTGTTCAATATGTGTTTCGATCGCGAAAGTTTAAAAAAAAGAACTAATGTTTGATATGTTTACTGTGATGGTCAAAAAATACTGCAGGCAAACACCGCATTGGCCAGTGTAAATTGTCACTGTTAGATGAGCCAATGAGATGAAGACATATCCGACAGGCAACGATTCTTAGAAATACTATCGCTTGTACAGTCAGCTGCACTAGAATGTATACAATTTGTAACTTTCAAAACGGTATCAAAACCTTCTAGTAAACTCTTAAACAGTAAAAACTCAAAAATCGTGAAATTAGCTGATAAGTTCACTTATTTTTTGAGTTTTTGCCCTGTTAATACTAATTGTGACGCTGTAAAACCATTCTGTACGTTACGAATTGTATACATTCTAGTGCAGCTGACTGTACACTGCAACTAGGCATACGAGACAAAATTAGTTCGAATCCGTTAGTTAACAACGAGCGGTTAGAGGAACATTTCAATCAAGCTTGCAGGGGATAGTGTGGGGACTTACCGTTATCGTGGCTTTGTTTGTGTTGGTCATAGCTTCTCGCACGAGGAGGCGCTTCTTCAGGTTCTTTAGGCTCTTTTTCGTCACTCTGGAAAGTATTTGGAGAATATGTAAATTTAATATCAATGTGGAAGAAAGAGAAAGCGACATTGCGCTGCATTGAGACGAAACAGGCTGAAACTAGTGGTTTACAATAGTAGATTTCGCGAGCCTTTATAACCATGCAATAACCGATACTTTTCCCATTTTCATCATCCATAACATCCGATAAATAATAATAGAAATCCTTCTACACTATAACACTACAGAAAATTCTTCTCAGTTCCCTCTTCTACCCTCTTTTCAAAAAAAATTTGCAATATCTTGTCTAGAATCCGTCTTAAATCCGTAATGTTACAGAAAACTTCTCTATTCTTTCCTATTTTCCACCGATTCAAAAATCGCGATCGACTAATATATTAAAATAAATCAAGGAACTTGTGTGCCAATTTTAACCAAAACCGATTTTAAAATGCGACCTCGCTGTGTGGAGCCACGTTCTAAGAGAGAGCAAAGAAATACGTGGCACGATTATAATATCGCCGCGATTTTCTCGCCCGTGGAAATAGCCCCTTAGTCCTATTCTATTCCACCCCATCACGGTTAACCCTAACTTATAAATACTCACTTGTGCTCTCTCCCTGATTTCACCGACCACGTGACTCCTAGCGCGCAATTCCTCATTGAGCCGCGCCGCTAACGTCGATGCCTCGTGACCACTCACCGTGTAATGGAGATTGCTGGAATTTACAAATTAAATTTAAACAAAATGAGGTGATCCGTAGAAGGGCATCAATATAGCTCTCAGAATAAGCATGTTGGAATGATAAGGCTTTAGTTCGTAGAACCGGCATACCGCTTGGGAATAAAGATTCTCGAATGGCGTTCACGAATTAGAACACGAAGCGTTAGGTATATCAGGTCAATCGTCCAGTGATGACGACCAATGTGGCGCGGTGGGCGAATGTCTGCCTGCGACGCAGGAGGTAGCGGGTTTGATTCCCTCCTAGGAATAAATGTTTGTACGATCTGCAAATATTTATTCCGGATGTTCTGGGTATTTTCTATGCATAATAAAAAATATCTATGTATGTAATGTATTGTATTAAGTATATCAGTCATCTAGTACCCATAACACAAGCTCTGCTTAGCTTGGGGCTAAATGATGCTGTGTGGATTGTTCAGCATTATTATTATTATTATGGCCAGATCAGTCAGGCAGGTTGCAACTCCAGCGCCACTGCTAAAATATTAACTGGTTTCCTCACGATGTTTTCCTTTGCCGTTTTTAGAATAAAGTGTTTGTAATACTTACCATATCGGTATAGGGTCCGATGGCCTTAGTTGGCTCAGTTTCAATGACTTTTTCGGTGAGAAGGTATCCAATTCATCAGACTCCTGTAATGTATTGTCAAACATCACCTATTGGAATAACAAATAATGTTATGAAGACTGTTTTGTACTTATAAATGGTTAGACATATTTGGTCTTATTCTTAAGTGTCTATACTGAGTCTAATAAGACTGGTTCAGAACACTCCAGGGTCGTGAACAATAAGGTTTACCTACAATAAGGTCTAATAGAATACTCTAAGCTGACAATCAAATAGATTTGGAGCAATATTTGAATTTCGGGAATTCCTTTCTTAGTACACCTTTACGCACCAAGACGAATATACTCTAAAAATTTCAAGTCTCTACGACCAGTGGTTTAGACTGTGCGTTGTCTATATCCCAGTCAGTCAATCTGGACAAAGATTCTTATAATTGGTATAGATAAAGTTGTAAAATGTAATACTCACAGCCTGTAAGGTCTCCTGACTAGCCATTTGATCGTCTTCTCCCTCTTCTTCAATACATTTCACTTCTTCAGGGGAACTCTGTTGACAAACCAAAAGATTTACAACAGGTTTTGTTCTTTCAGTCCTTTTTATCATTCGTCATATATGTGATTATTCCTGTCATCTTTGACACAGTCCACCCAGCTTATAGGATACTTCACTTTCTACAGCTACAATTCTTTTTTTTAAATATACAGGGTTACAGGAAAAATCGTGCTAGATTCGTTAAGGGCGTGGAGTACCCATCATTTCTGACTTATTTCACAAAACGCCCTACCCTAAACTTAACCCTTTTCGAGATATTCGACTTTTAATTTTTTTATATCTTAACTTTCACTTGTCTACTTACTACGTTCTATTCAATTAATGTATGCACTATTTTAATTATTGACGTCATAAAGCATCTTATTACACAAAAAAACAAAAATAAATTTAGTAGTCTAAAAATCGGCAGTTTTCAATAAAAAAATTAAAAGCAGAATATCTCGAAAAGGGTTGAGTTTAGGGTAGGGTGTTTCATAGTGAAATAAGTCAGAAATGATGGGTACTCCACGCCCTTAACAGATCTAGCACGATTTTTCCTGTAACCCTGTATACTTAGACCATACATACACCCAGACACAGAACAAGCATGTATGTTCATCACACAACAGTTCTTTCTCGGTGGGGATCGAACCCAACACCTACAGCGCATAAGGTAGGGTTACTACGAGCAGTGGCGTAGCTAGGTGGACAAGGGTCCCCGGTACATAGAGAGAATCTCTATCCACGTAGCTTTCCAAATAGCGTAGGTTCTTAGCGTTAGGCTCAAGGCTGCCTTGTGAGCCTGCTCACAAGATTTTTTTCTCTCTTTTTTTTCTGCTCCTCTCTATTCAAAGCATAGGTTACAGGGCCCCCTAAATTACGGGACCCTGTCCGTTCGATAACTACGCCCCTGAGTCTACGGGCTGTGTTGCGACCCCACTTATGGGATAAGGGTACGAAGGTAATGTTTGCTCACCGAGTTGTTCGTGGTAGAATGATTACGACTATGCGGTCGAAAACCCGGCCCTGGCGGTAAATTCTTCTGAACACAGCAATTCACACCGGGACTGAAGTGTAACTCCACATGGAATCTAAAACAAAACATGATCAAATAAATTGATAGCCGTCACAGCTCAGTTCATAGTAGCCCTGCCTTCTGTGCCAGTGGTGGGTCCGATCTCCACCGAGAAAAAACATTTGTGTCATGAATATATTTGAAATGTCATATTTGTTTTGTGTCTGGGTGTTTATATTCCATTCTAAGTATGTATTTACAAAAAAAAAGTATCATATTATTATATCACCTGGTACCCATAGTACAAGCTATAATTTGTTTAGGGCTAGATGATGTTGTGTAAAAATGTCCACAAATATTTATTATTTATTTATTTAAATCAACCCTCATCAAGATGAAGACAGCCTAAGGCCTGGTATCACCCATTATATCGAGCCTAGCGATTAAAGTCGTGAGGCTGTTTCTTTCTTTTCTAAAAAATAATTAAGTATTCTTCAGTTATTTGGTTTTCATAGTAGGTACGAGCTTTGCTTAGTTTGTTAGTCAAATGTATGTCAGTATTCATTTAAAGTACCTTTCTTCCGAACAAGGATCCTTGGTGGGGTCTTCGTATAGCATAACAACTATTTGCGACATGTAGTTAAGCTCTGACACCATAGAGACGTATTCCATTGCGCGTCGCCATTGTTCATCTTTCAACTCCTGGACAAAATAGAGTTTGAACGAACCTGCACCCATGCCACACATGCCACATGCTTATTTCTGTCGCCAAGCAGCTTGCTGTGTTCCAGTTTAAAGGTTCATCCAATGACCTTACAGCTTAGTTAGTAGTAGCTTTGCCTTCGGTGCTGTAGGTCGTGGGTACGATCCTCATCGAGGACAAATATTTGTACAATGAACACATAGGTTTGTTCTTTGTCTGGTTGTTATATTGTTAAGTATGTATTTACAAAAAAAATAAGTAATCTATCAGTTATCTGGTTCCCATACTAAAAGTTACGCTTAGTTTGTGGCTAGATGATATTGTGTTAAAATGTGCACAAATTTTTATTAAACAAATCAAAACCTTTCTAGTTACAGATTTCTGTTACTTTTGTAAAAATAAGTAAATACCAGTATTAGTAAATAGTTACTAAAGGTTGTCAAGTTCAGCGATAAAACCGCCCATTGTAAATTGTTATTTTATTTTATGATTTGCAATTTTTTTATTCTATTTTATACGTATAATAAAAAGTAGGTACTTACGTCTAATAGTCCACCGAATCTGAGTACAGTGAGCAGCGAATGAACATGACTCTCGCTGGTAAAGTACAGTCGAGTCCGCACGTGCCTTCCCGGACTTGACACTCCGTGACTGTACCTGTATACCAGGTAAACACTACTTGTGGAATAAAAAAGCTTATCTAATAGATATTTGAATGTATAGGTAACTCTAGTCTACGGAAAGTTAGTGGTAGAAATGAAAGATAGCCTAGAGCGTGCCACAACAATTCTCATGCATTGAAGATTATAATAGACTATAGACCCCAAAAAACGATCCACACACAAGTTTGTTTCCGGAAGGTAGATCCCTAAGCCAAGCTTCGTGATAGGAAATACATATCTTGATAGGATCAATAAAACGTATATAATAACGGACTATGTCTGTCATTCTTCCTTTTGCATTTATTTATACACTGCCACATAGAACTGGCAGTAGTATTTATAAATACTCTTACCGATCTTACGACCGATGTGGCGCGGCGGGAGAATATGCGCCTGCGACGCAAGAGGTTGCGGGTTTGATTCCTGCCTTGGAATAAATGTTTGTACGATCTGCAAATAGTTATTCCGGGTGTTCTGGGTATTTTCTAAGACCAATAAAAATATCTATGCATGAAATGTTTTGTATTAGGTATATTAGTCATCTAATTCATAACACATAATAACACAAGTTCTGTTCAGCTTGGGGCTAGATGATGTCGTGTGGCTTGTTCCAGCAATGTTATTATTATTTTTCTTATTTATTTTGAATAATCTCGTTTTTTTTTAGTGCCTAATTTAAATTGATCTTGGTTTTTTATTTTGTCTTATTTGTAATATGTGTATGGACCATATGTCTACAATAAAAATCTGTTATTATAATTGACTAGCGAAACGCGTGCGACTTCGTCTGCGTGAAGTTATTTTCATACAAACTTCAACTCCTGCTATATCCGTTTATGGGTTGAATTTCGTTCTTAGTACGCATCTACGCACCAAGACGAATATACTCTGATAATTTTAAGTTATGCTTTAGGCTGTGCGTTGTCTATATGTCAGTCAGTCAGGACAAAGATTCTTACATTGGTATAGATACATTTCAATACCACCATACCCTGTTCCGTAGTTGATAAGAAAAGTATTAGCAGAACATAATTTTGCAACACATACCTTGGATTCAGTCTATTGACTGTTTCTTCACCCGACTCCTCAATATTCCGCTGCAGATCAGCCCTGATCTTCTTCAGCAGAGGAGTGCAGATTCCCTGCCCTATCGTCATCTTCTCTTGCATCGTCAAACCGTATTCCTGAAGCAACGTAATGGAATGACAATCGAAAATATTCTTTAAAAATAGAATTAATTATATTGTAAAGTTGTTTGTTATCCAGTAAGCGGTAATATTAACAGGGATTCAAAAAGGAAAAACCTTTTATCATCTTCATCATTATTTAAGTTATCTGTGCCATAACAATAGAACGAATAAAACCACAATGAATTTCGCAGTCAGAAGCCATACCTTCACAACAGTATTAAGACTCTTTGTTAGGAAATTTTCAGTGTGTATTCGTCTTGGTGAGTAGAGGTGTACTATGAAAAAATTTCCCGAAATTCAACCCCTGAACGGGGTTTGAAGATTGTATAAAAATGACGTAACGCAGACGAAGTCACGCGCGATTCGCTAGTATATAAATACTAGCAGCCGCTCGCAGCTTCGCCCGCGTGGCAGTTTTTCTCGTTCGTAATTTTTTCGGGATAAAAAGTAGCCTATATGTTAATCCAGGTTGCAATCTATAATTATTCCAATTTCCAATTCATCCAAATCGGTCACTGATTAGAGCGTGAAAGAGTAATAAACATCCATCCATCCATCCATACTTACAAACTTTCGCGTTTATAATATTAGTAGGATACCTACAACTAACCTGCGGTATAACAATATCAGCCAAGTACTTGGCGTATATATACAGCTCCTCAGCTAAGTCAAACTGCAGTGTGTGTTGATTGTGTTGTAGATCGTACTTTATACAGTCGTAAATGTCTGGGATTTTTGATATGTCGTACGTTTTATTTTTTGTGCAAAAATCCTTTTCTATCTTGCCCCAGCGGCGGCCCATTAGCTCCCACGTCTCTCCGTGGTAGAGAATTGTATCTGAGAATAAAACTATCGTGAACATATATTGAAGACTTATATTACACGGGTATTTATCGCGTATTACCTTTTACGGTGCGTAGATACTATTAGTGTTGTGTGTCGTAGTGTGAACACTGACAATATGGATACCGAAGATCAAGTGAGGGTAGTTGTTGATACTGCCACCGCTTCTCAGTGACGGTAGATCTCAAGTTCAATGCTCCAGTCTGCCCGCGACCACTGCTATTGCAACATAGTCGAAACGTCGGGAAAATAAATAAAAAAGGTAATACGCGATAAATACCCGTGTAATATAAGTCTTCAATATGTGTTCCGATCGCGAAAGTTTAAAAAATACTATCGTGAACATAATCAGAGCCTGAGAATAAAATTGTCATGATCATAATCTCTCTGGTGGTCCACTGAGAGTGAATCAGAAGTCGGGGCCTTCTGATTCTAAGGTCATGTTTTTCGAATCCGGTAATGCACAAATGAATATTCTATACGAAAAAATTATGTGCATAATCCCAGTTCTCTCAAACGATGAAGGAAACATTGTGAGGAGTCTCCTCGCGATGTTAGTATTTTTTTTTTATCTCTTTCAGGCAAGGATGCATGGAGAGGATTAAAACGAAATTTGGAAAATGATAGTTCTGGGTTTTTACCTTACATTAGTACATTACATTCATAGATATTTTATATCACACATAGAAAATACCCAGAGCACCCGGAATAAATATTTGCAGATCGTACAAACATTTATCCCAAGGCGGGAATCGAACCCGCAACCTCGTGCTTCGCAGGGACATTCGCCCGCCGCGCCACATCGGTCGTCAACTAAATTATATTAACCTTTAGTCTTAGGATCGTCTTTCTTCGTCAGCACGATATGAACTAACTGCTGAATAAGCGTGTGCACATGAGCACAGCATCTGACAGGGTTGTTCACGTAGTCCATAGCAGCCGATATGCTAAGGGAGGCACAGGGGTTGATCCGAGCTTTGTCCTCTGCGGTAAAGTCACGGTCTACTTGCATTGCTTCGTGAAGACGTGCTTTTGCCCTAACAAAAAAAAAGGGAAAAATCAAACATTTTCTTAAAATACATTGTTTCTAGGGTTCCGTACACAAGGAGTTAAACGGGATCCAATTACTAAGATTCCGCTGTCTGTCTGTCTGTCACCAGGCTGTATCTCACAAAAAAAAAGGGAAAAATCAAACATTTTCTTAAAAATACATTGTTTCTAAGGTTCCGTACACAAGGAGTTAAACGGGACCCAATTACTAAGACTCCGCTGTCTGTCTGTCTGTCACCAGGCTGTATCTCATGAACCGTTGTAGTACCGTAAAGAGCTGGAATTTTCACAGATGATGTATTTCTGTTGCCGCTATAACAACAAATACTAAAAAAAACAGAATAAAATAAATATTAGAGGAGGCTCTTATACAACAAACGTGATTTTTTGCCGTTTTTATTATAGATAATGGCACAGAACCCTTCGTGTGCGAGTCCGACTCGCAATTGGCCGGTTTTTATACTGTTAATTCTGATAGTCAGATTTCGTTTTAGAATTGAACCTGAGAAGGAAACGAAACTTCTTCGTGGTACACTCTGGTAATAGCTGGAACCGGTAACGCTCTAGTCCTTAACTAAGCATACCTGTACTATGGGAACCAGACGACTGATAGAATACTTAATAGTAGATTGTTATACAAGGAGCTAAAATGACCCATTATATACGAGGTAGTTTTACTAGAAACCGAGTTTTAATGGGTTTTAGCTCCGTGTGTTACACTATACTTTTCACTACGATTGCGAGAAAATAAAACAATCCAATACAATATGAAATAAAAAATTATAAAGATTTCGCGCCAATGTCTTTTTTTTGTTTCTTCTGTAGCCGCAACACATTGCATGCATTCTACCAGAGATCGCCGATTTTAGTTCCATTTTCAAAATTAAAATGAAGTTCTTTTTTTATGAAACAGTAATAAGTCGAGTCTTTATTCATGATTATTCTACTTATGACTAAAAACTTTTTCGTTTTTGTAGGCTCATTGTCACTTGACACACAAAAACTAAAAAAAAAAAACTTTTTCCCCTAGAGGATGAAATGCTATTTTATCCCCGATCTGGTATGCTACAATGACGGCCTTTTTGAGCAAGAGAAGTGAAAAAATAATTAATATAACTTAAAAACTGATTTGACATTAAAGGTATATCTCCAAAAATTTTCGTTTTCCTAGCCTTGAACACAAAAAGTTTGCGGAACACTGATCTAAATCACTCCTATTTAGTTGAACAAACACTTACATGTTCTGAACTTTAGAAGAATCGCAGTCATTGTCTAGAAGTCCATTCGTATTGGCCGACTTGACCATTTGTACTAGTATTGGCGTGAGTTCTCCTTCCAACGCGAGCAGTCCCTTGGCAAATGCAGCTGCAGTCATTTGCACGCGACCCTCATCTGACGCGTAGATCTTCAGATCGTGACGGAAGGTGGAGTGGAGACGAAGGAGCCCTAAGCCTTGGGTACCGCCTTCACCTGGATAATATTAATTAATTTCATTACTACTTGTATAGTGCTTATTTGCACTTGAAAACGATTGTAAAAAAAAACCTTTAAGTTTTTCATCAAGTGTACTTAGGCTCCGATGGCGCAGGTGGTTAGAGCTCTCCCGTATCAAGGGGTGGGTCGTGGTTTCAAATCCCACTCGGGGCATAGCTTTTGAGATGATATAAAAATCAGCATTTTATTCTTGCGTGTCGCTCGCTTTTAACGAACATTAAGACCGTACCCTACAAACTACTCAAATACATTGAGTCTAGAAACTCTTGGTAATTAGGGTAAAAATATTATATATTGCAGTTTTATTATTTGAATACGTGACAATACCATTTTATAGTCCTTATATTCTTTTTATAGCCTTATCTATTTGGCGGAGGGCATTGGTATGCCAATACATAGGGTAATTCTAGTTTGGGTACCAATATTGGCCTACAAGGAAATGTTACTGTGAAACTGTATCTTTATTTTATAGTTTTAAATAATCAACATTGTATAAGTACAACAATTAATATTATTATAATGTAATTGTAATGTTTAATCAATATATAATTTCAATTTCAATAATGCAACACAGAATTATATACAGAGTAACTTACCGGGAATATGCCTTCCTTGCCCCCCTGGGTACATGCATCGGAACATTCTTCCCAACTCCTCAGCCTGGATTCTACCCGCCGGGGTAAGTTCTCCCCCCCATTTCAGTATCAACACTAGGGACGGATCGCCTTCCGCACCTACTGTAACGATACCTACTGTGAAAACAAGTTAAAATATTAGGAAGAGTTATAGACAACATGATAATAGTACTAAATTCATAGTTGTGACCGATGTGGCGCGGCGGGCGAATGTTCGCCTGCGACGCAGGTTGCGGGTTCGATTCCCGCCTTGGGATAAATGTTTGTACGATCTGCAAATATTTATTCCGAGTGTTCTGGGTATTTTCTATGTATAATAATAAATATCTATGTATGTAATGTACTAAGTATATCAGTCTTCTAGTACCCATAACACAAGCTCTGCTTAGCTTAAGGCTAGATGATGCTGTGTAGATTGTCCAGCATTATTTATTTAATACAAAGGTTTCTATCGGTACTGATTTGGATCAGTTGAGCTATCCCTAGAATTATTATTTGCAACGGTCTGCAGATAGCTGAACGGTTTTAGATTTTTTTTTACCTTTTTAAAATAATAAAAAAAAACAATAGACAGCAAAAAAAATAAAAACAAGTTTTATAGAATATTAACTTTTTTAGGTTTTTTTCAACCGAAATCTAATTTCTAGACATATTACTCTTTTTCTCTTGACATACCTACTCAAGGAAACCAAAGATAATGAACGACTTTTATAATAATAAAGTACCTGTAAACCGTGTTGCGTAGTGTGCTGATGTCTATGTCAAATCTAATATACCTTTCGACGTGTATCTATTTAACTTGTGTGTATCTACTGCTGGGGACACACAAGTTACAGATGATCGGATTATAGAAAAGAGCAAGAAAATACATTATTATATACTATACTATATTATATTATATATATCCATCATACTTTCAGATTTGGGCAGCAATGCTTTTACATGGGAAAATTAAAATAATATTACTATAAATATGTGGTAGTTAAAATTATAGGAAATATATTACCATCATCCGAACTAGAACCCCTTGGTCGTCCACGCGGTTGATACTTCATCTGCACTTTGCGATTGATGCCAGAGAAATGACCATACCTGTCAGAGTTAAAGTAATAGGCTTTTATACACGAACTTAATAGTACAGATAGATAAATAGATAGATAGACTATCTCTTTATTGTACACAAAGAAGTAAAAACACAAAAGAGATAACTATAAGTATTGAGTACAACACCTTATCGCTAAAAGCAATATCTTCCAGACAACCTTTGGATAGAAAGGATAAACAGAAATAGATAAACGGCGGTGCACAAAAAGATAAAAGTAAAGCATGATAGTCTTACATTTCTAGGACACTCTTGAGCTGTTCTAGTTTGCCTTGCTTCTCCTCGATCTCAGGGTCAGCGTGGCGAGTGTGAATATCGGACAATAAAGCTCGCGCGATGTCCAATATCTCCTGCAGTTGCTTAGGCTTTTTTAACTTTACATGGCCGCGTTTATAACCGTCATATTTCTCGAATATTTCGAAGAACCTAGAATATAAACATAAACATAATTTATTTCCAATTTTAAATGGTACATATTTAGCTAGTAACTTACTTCCTAGAATAAAGCTACTTAGATCTAAATTTTAAAATAGCTACTTAATACAAAGGTGTATAACCAGTGGAGCTATGAACAATTTTGTCTGGAACAAATAAGTAGGTAGTTACAAAAATATAAGACATTTTTAATTGGGAAGCTTTGAGAATTCTGATTAAATGTTGGAACAATCAAATATGATTTAACGAAGAATTCTGCCCTGGAAAGCCAATTTATAGTAAGAAAAATCCATCAGTTTCCTCACTAGACCTGTATCTGTACCTACCTCGGATGTCTAACTTCAACTTTCATCTTCTGCTTGGGGGTGCGATCCCCATGTCTAATCACAGCCACCACGCATCTCAGCTCCATCATCTTGCCAAACGTAGTAGGCACAATGGGCGGGTCGTCTAATTGAAATGGCACAGACCACGGAATGTGTAACGTGGGGGCGAGTTCCCGTAGTATCATATTTCCAAGAATCTTGGCGCAGTCATCGTAGTACTTGTTCGAGTTTTTAACGAATGAGAAGCCATTGACATCACAAACGAACGACTTGCCATTTGCCCTGAAATAATAGAACATTCTGTAATTTAACACAACACGGTTATTTAAGTATATAGGTTATATATAGTTTATGTCCAGCAGTGGTCTTCACAAGCTGATGATGATGATGGTTATCTAAGTAAGCGTTTTGTACCTTTTGTAGATGATTAAGCGTCAGGGGCACCTTTTGAATCATATTCTTTTTACAGGGCGCTGTAATGACTAATACAGGATTATAGATGAAGTAGGCTTAGATTAAATCGCCTAGAAGCTAATGCTTAAAACCTTATTTTATTAAGGAAGACAAAAATCCAGAAAGACCAGCTATAGAGTGTTGAAAATTGTTGTGTTATATTTGGAAAAGATATTCAATATTACTTTCAGCTGATGAATCAAAGTGTTCCGAAAATGTCCATTGGTCCGACCGATCTTACTGCCATGTCTCAACTCTCACCTCAACAAATCAAATCCACAGACAGTCTGCTTGAAAGCCAGGCAGACCTTTCTAGATATCAGCTTCTCTTGGTTAGATAATATCACGGGGTATCTAATTTCCTTGCCTTCGGAGTCGCGCTCCACTTTTCCGTCCAGAGCCGGACTTTTTCGAGCCTCGGCGTGAGCGTAGTCAGGGCCAACTGTGTATACTTTCACATCTGTGCCTGGAATGAAAATCTCCATACTTATAAAATTCTTCTTCAACGTATTCTTATAATTGTTTTAACTACAGTTGGGACAAGCAGATGACTGACTAGCCCCACCAGAGTAAACAATCTCTTATACATATTATCTATAGTAGTAGTAGAACTCTTTGTAAAGGACTTGTCCGGGGAAGTACTACCACCATGCCTATTTCTGACACCAAACAGTTTGCTGCGTTCCAGTTTGAAGGGAGTGGATGCCGGCGAAATAAGGCACATGAGGCTTAACTTAACACTTATATGCCTTAGGTTGATGGACGCTGAGGAGTGTGGTAGGTCCTGATGAATGTGACCTACGAAGCAATACTTTGTTATAGGCGATGGTAACAACTAAACATCAGGTGGGCAGTATGAAAACAAACTATACTCTTAAGAAACCTACCCAGAAAATTTCAAGTGTGCGTTGTCTATAGTCAGTCAGGACAAAGTTTTAATAATTGGTATAATATTGGTATCCTAGATATCTATAAAAACCAGTCTACTCACCATCAGTTGGCATAAAATCTTCATAAATAAACGATCCTGTTTTTCTTACTCTCGATTCTGGTGAGTAAATACTACTGCGGCTTCCAATCTGAAATATAAACAACACTTTTCTTCAATTCACGAATTCAAATTAGCTTTTAAAATACAATTCCTTACATTCCATTAGATTGTAAGTTTTGACATTTTAATGAGATCTGAATAGACATTTTTACATCTCAGTGATGGACTAGGTGTAATGCAGTTAGTTACGCACAGGTAACCGCTCAACATCAGGTGGGACATTTGCTTGATCCTTGACTATTTCTATAAAATACTAAACCTGATTAGATGTATTATCTACTCAGGTTTAGTAATTTATAGTGCAATGCAGTTAGTTACGCAAAGGAAACCAAACAAGGAAACAAGGAAGGATCAACGTAAGGTAGGACATCTCTTTGATACTTCACATCGTCAAAAATCATCAGTCACATATAATCCATCCTACTAATATTATAAACGTGAAAGGTTATTATCAATACCCATTGATTAGAGAGGGCAATAGTTTAAACATTGTTTATCTGTTGGCAGATTTTTATTATTATATTTATTTATATAATTACATATACATTATTTTTATTTATTTATTTTTATCTTAGGACATTACCTTTCTAAATAGTCTTTGACTCCCCCCGCCCGCGGATGTTGGGTAGTAGATATAGATATTGTGATCCTCAGCCGACACCGGCTTCTCCACAAACGGCTTGTTGAACACCACCCCGTTCACTTCGACGTGGTCTTCGGATTCAACTAGTTCATGATCTGATAAAAAAATATTGAAATACATTTGACACGGGTTCCCAGATCAAAAAAATCTAAACTCCGGAATAAATTCCGGACATTTGATGCAAATTCCTGACTTTCTTATAAATATAATATTATTGTTGATAAACATCACCGTGCTTGTAAATAAACAAAGCAAATTTTCAAATAACTGTTACCTTGATTTGTAATAAAAACATTTGATTTATGTAATAGCAACGTTTTACCTGAAATAAAACGTATATTTAATACTTACCTTGCTAAAAGCTTTATAAAGCTTTATATGAGAGTAGCGTATCCGTTTCCGTCGTATTTCAACCAGTTTTCATACTTTTAAGCCTTAAGCTTCCGGTCAAGTGGCGCCACCTGGCGGCCGCGCGCAGTTTTGCTTCGTAAAATGTACCGCGCCATCTTGAAACCATTGGCTTAATTTCACCAGGCAGAGATAAAAGTGAAAGCTTTTAGCAAGGTAAGTATTAAATATACGTTTTATTTCAGGTAAAACGTTGCTATTTATTACTAGACCGTTGCTAAAAGCTTTATAAAGCTTTATATGAGACCTGTTTGTTATCGCCTGGTGTCGCCACTTGTAAGAAATAGGTGGTAACCTAGCGCCAATGTGACATTAAAATATTTTACAATAGTAAGTAGGTAGGTACCTACTAAGAATAGAAAATTAAAATTTATGTTTTATTAAATTATTAACACATTCTATATTGTACATGATAGGTAGTGTACAGATCAGTTACTATCGCTGCAGATATTTACAATAACTACGTGTAATGTGTAATTACTTGTATAATATCAGATTTTAGTATGATCAGAAATAATGCAAGTTTTCGTAATAAGCATGCTACTAACACTATATTATTCGAAAAGGTTATTAACTCGGTTATTGCTTCCAACGGATGATTTGTAAGAATGGAGTAGTACTTGCTTATAACCTTTCGCATGTGAATGTGCTGGTACACATTACCTGATTGATAAACCCCCTCAAGCTAAAAATTCGTCGGGAGATAATATTTGATCCCGCTTAGTAGATATCGTAGATCTAATATTCGGAAGTGTCACGTAGCAGTCTCCCTATACAGCACTTTGATCTAGCTTGCTATAACGGTGCGTAATGCGGCCTTATGTAGTACCTTATTACTGTAAAAAATATACTGGAATTAGAATTATCAGTAATTCTGATGATGGTTTTCAACTGAATTATTTATAATAATTACTGCAATCAGTTTTTAACCGACTGTCGGGTGAAGTGATAATATCAGTAGATCTTATGAGGGATAGGATCAACTGTGAATACGATTCATCTTGAGTTTAGAACTATCAGTAAATAGTGGTAATGATTTATAACCAGGTTATATAATTTTACATATTACTTTTGAACAAACTGTATACTTCAAATCATACTATTGTTAGATCCGATGCGGAATAGGATCAAATGCAAGTAGGATTTATCGTAAGGGCTGATCACATAAGTGTCTTCCTGAGTTATGTAAAGTAGTATCGTGGTGCTACTATTTTTCTAAATAACAATACAATCCTTTGAAATAGCAGTAAGTTTGTCAGCGTCCCAAACTGGAAACTTTTTTAGATCAATTGTATAACTAAACTTAAGAGTCTGAAACACAAGAGGCATACACGAGCTAAAAATATTTAAGCAGTGCGCGGTGGTAATTACACCAAGTGGTCTGTATTCAAAATTTCTCCTCATATTCCCACACTTACAGTAAACCGATAAATTAACAGAGAGAGAACAAAAATGCCACAGCTTAGACTGAGTTTCGCACGTCAACATGTAATTTCCCCCGAGGAAGTATTACAAGGCATATTTACGGTAGTAAAGTTATGTGAGCTGTTATGCAAGTTAGTATAGTTTCGCAGAACACTGAACGCACCATGAGATAGTTCAAGGATAGTTGTACTATCTTCACGTAATTTTTACTTAAATAATCTATTTATAAAATTTATTAAATGTTCATAATTTAATAAAAATAAGGTAGACTGCACTAGACTGCAATATGCGGTTTTATAGTCAGACAAGTCAGTGGTTGAAATTTCCCCACTTAGCAAACCACATCGACCGGTAATAGATGCCGTTCAGGATATCGATGGCCTAAAAATTATCAGCATGATTTGATACTTACGTAGATCACTGTGGACAATCATGATTACCTATGAAATTATTCATGTTTTAGTAAAGTTTCCTTTCTTGGAATTGTTGACATCCTTTTGTCGCACTGTACCTAACGTCGTTGCCGTGACTCGGTAACTATGTGTGATTGGCTCTGACAGGCGTGTAAAATAAGGACGAGCCCGACTGCATCCAAAATGTTAAGTGGAATGTTTTAAGTGTGCTCCAAAGCCTTATTAGATGCATATACAAAAAAATGCAAAAGGATAATTTAGCGACATTGACAGCAGAAAATACATATCTTCAAATTATGAATTTGGTAAAATCAGACTTTGCGATTGATCTAAAAAACTGATAGCTTAAAATAGAAAAATTGCCGAGTTTTAGAAGAAATTCGGTTTCTCAAAATTATAGTCTATACAATGTTAATAATGTATGTATCTATCTATTTCAATAAACATGACAACAATTTGATGGCGCT
Organism: Electrophaes corylata; assembly: GCA_947095575.1. Classification (NCBI taxonomy): domain Eukaryota; kingdom Metazoa; phylum Arthropoda; class Insecta; order Lepidoptera; family Geometridae; genus Electrophaes; species Electrophaes corylata. The sequence continues at coordinate 3,761,445 of OX352702.1, forward strand.
AAAATTCAGCTATAGCACAATAATTATAAGTTATCCTAAGAAAAGCCTTCTGACTTTGATTTGTGATCGCAGGGATTCACACGATTAACGATATCAATAGCTAACCTTTTGTCTTAGCCATCCAACTCGTTCGGTAAAAACAGTCTTCAGAAAATTATTTGGGCATCTTAAAAGTAACCAATACTAAGTTTCAACCAATTTTTTGTATATAAGGTGTAAACGTAGCTGTAAGACTTTACTTGAAGTACGCTCGTAAAAGATTCACTTTGTATAATACACCAGGTTTTGTACACAATCCAGAATCTTTATTATACATACTTATCAAATAAAAAAGCTTGGCAAACACAACCAATCGTGTAGCGCCTTGGAATTATATTAAGGACGGCTGACTAACAATGAATGAGAAGAACCAAAACAGAGCTCAGCTTGGGAGCGGTCTACATCCAGCAGTGGACTAATAAAGACTGATGATGATGATGATGATAGGCTGACCTATCGGACTGCACCACTAGAAATAGAAATTACGAAAGTGGAAGCATTGTACTGTAGGTACTATGCTTTTAAAATGTGTAACCCATATTTTTACAGTGTGTAATGCATACCCTATGCATGAACAAGGCTTTCTTCCCATTGAGAGTGTGGAAGTGTGTTAACTGGCTTTCTTATGAGTATCAACTATTCCTAGATGTTACACGTTGGTTTTTAACACCTCTTAGGGCCTTACAGCGTACTTGGGACGCTTTTAAAAGGTTTAAGGCACACGCAACCGACGACGAGCCTCTTATTATAAAATGAAACTATACCAGAGTACTTACAGTTTTCACTTACTGAGCATCAGAGAGTTGACCCTTGTATTGAAAGTGGTTATGATAACATCAACCCCTGAGGGTGTACTTGATACACGTATGTACGTGCATTAGGAGGCCAGAGCCACTAAAAGTTCAAAGAGTTCCATGCGATGGAACACAGTCGTACAAACGCCTTACCCTCGCGAAGGGCGGCTGTTATTGGTTGGCTTTCTCTTGCGAGACACCACCAAATGCTGATGACCAAAATGGGATGTGCTTGATTCAGGTCTTTGCATACATTAGAACGCCAGATTAATAACAAGTTCATTGAGTTCCACACGATGGAACTCAGTTGTACAAACGCCTGACCCCCGCGAAGGGCGGCTGTTATTGGTTGGCTTTCTCTTGCGAGACACCACCAGATGCTAATGGCCAAAATGAGGTGAGCTTGATTCAGGTCTTTGCGTACATTAGAACGCAAGATTAATTAAAAGTTCATTGAGTTCCACACGATGGAACACAGTTGTACAAACGCCTTAACCCCGCGAGGGGCGGCCATTATTCGTTTGGATTTGTCTAGTAAGAATCCGCCAGATATTGATGGCCAAAAAAATGAGATGTGCACAATACAGGTCTTTGTGTACCTTAGATGGCCACAATAATTACAAGTTCATTGAGTTCCGAGCGATGGAACACAGTTGTATAAACGCCTTACCCCCGCAACGGGTGGTCGGTATTAACTTTGATTGGATTTCACCTTCGAGAACCAGTCTTGGCTCAGAACAGATTTGCACCCTTCCCCGGTATGCTCGCACTCAAATACCTAAGTAGGTAAGCTAGGAGGAAGGTAAGAATTGTACGGGTATTTTACTCAGTGACGCATTCACTTATGCTTGTAATAATATCTTTATGTATTTGTTACTTTTAGCTGTGTGACTGCAAACTTATTAAAAAAAGGTCTCGTAAAATGTATGGAAATAATAAAGGGCAAAGTGACAAAGTTACCGCAGTGTTTTTGTTAAAAGATAAATAATATAAAAATCATTTTATACAAGCATAAGAGAGTGTCAAGTGACGTAAGATGTTTTTCCCCTTTTTGTTTGTTTCCAGGTCTATTATACCTGGAGTTAGTACATCGTTAGAATATATATATATATAATATGTTATATACAGAATATCTTAATTTTCTAAGCTAAGCACTGAACGTCAGATAGCTTGATAAAAGTTGTCCTAACTTTAATTTTAACATGTAAATACAATGTCTGTCTAGGAAGTTATACTTCCCAACTACCACTCAAACTAATTGTAGTCTCAGTATGAGATTTCTATTCGTATTAGCAAACAGTAAAAATGTTTCGAGGGTTCGAACCACGCTGTGAGATTATCTTACGGCAAAAGCAGTGGCAGTTCCACTTTTGGCTATATTAATAGGCTCTGCTGGAAATATTTCAACCCAGAGCTAATGGCTGGTACTAATTGTAGTAAGAGCCATATCTCGTGGTCAATTTGTTGTAAAATAAAGACTTTGATAGTTCGCAAGGGCTATCCTTACTGAAAAATTAAAACTTACAGATGCTTAGTCTGTACGAGTAAACTGGTTAATTTTAAATCAAAGACACGTGATCACAACGAAAAATCGTTAAAATAATCGATCACGTATAATTAAGGGTACTCACGATTTTTTCCTTTGCACAGTGTAAAGAGCACAATATCAATTTAAATAGATTAACACTATGAGGAAACAAATTTAAAATATTTTAAACAACTGTCGTCGCAGAGATAGCTGCTGGACACATGTTGCTTCGACGGAAAACAAAACGCCAATGATTTCAAGATGGCGCGGTACATTTTACGAAGCAAAACTGCGCGCGGCCGCCAGGTGGCGCCACTTGACCGGAAGCTTAAGGCTTAAAAGTATGAAAACTGGTTGAAATACGACGGAAACGGATACGCTACTCTCATATAAAGCTTTATAAAGCTTTTAGCAACGGTCTAGTAATAAATATCTTATTTCACTCTTTACATTAAAACTCCTTTACATAAAAAATATCTTCGCACTAGGGAAATTGCATGGAACTTTTTTCGCATGAATTTTCATAAACTTCAACCCCCTCTGCATCCGTTTAGGGATTGAATTTCAGGAATTCATTTCTTAGTAGGAACACCCCTACGCACTAAGATAAATATACCTCGTAACTGTCAGTCAGAAAAAATATTTCTGTTATTGTACTTTTAAAAATAACAGGTAGCACTTACGTTTAGGATCCGGTGAATCCCTATCTAAAACTGCGTACCTAGGTATTTCTATTCCTTCACTTTCTAATATCGCGTATACTCTTCGTCGATCCTGAAACACAATTAACATCATCTTAGCTGCGTAATTTTCATACAAATTTCAACCCGCGCTGTACCCGTTTAGGGGTTGAATTTCTGTAATTCCTTTCTTAGTACACCTCTACGCACCAAGACGAATATACCCTGAAAATTTCAAGTTTCTACAACCAGTGGTTTAGGCTGTGAGTTGCCTAAATGACACTCAGTTAGGACAAAGATTCTTATTATTGGTATAAATAGATCTATGTAAATGATAAAATATTTGACATAAACTACTTAAAATATATGAAACATACCTGAATATCATATTGCATATGAAGATTGTTTATCACATAGGGTTTCCTAAACTTTTCATACTGAATGGCTTTGTCTAACGGGAAGCCTTTTGAGTGAAATGAGATCAAACAATCACAGATAGGCCACTCTTCTACTGGATTCTGCAAACAATTATATAACACTTATTTCCACTTATTTAATTTCAAAGAAAATTCCACATAGGAGTTAAGCAACTGGTGTAGCTCAAGGCACTATTCTAGGCCCTCTAGTGAACATGGATTACATGGATAATGTCCATGCTTGTATTATGCAATAAGCTGAACCTGAAACCAACAACAAAGCGCCTCTACCTCGTGACTGAAGCCATTCAATTCAAACACTTTCCAATATCCACCACACTAGTAGGTAAGTCTACATACTGTCCACTTATGCAGATAAACATAAGATAGATAGAAGGTATAACAATGGTTAGTTCTAGAAACGGAAAAAGGGTAACTTGTGAAACAAAATATATTATGAACTTTATGCATTTACTCTATGAGAAAATTATATCTATGCCATTAACTAAAATTGGTTTCTATAGCAAAATTTAAAGTATTGAAGAAATATGATAAACACAGTAAGCAATCAAAGCATTAGCAAATCCAAAGGACATTAAAAGATCAACAAAAAGACTTAGGTACTTGCATCAAATCTAACAGCATAGAATTTACTTAGATCAATAGTTTAAAAAACAAATGACTGGATTGGCGTACAGTAATCAGAAAGCCAATTTAGGTACAGTCTACCACTGCCAGAAAGATTATCTGGGGATATTTAAGTTTACTTTACGTTCGACACAATTTTAACAGAATTCTCAGAGATAAAATTCAGGGTAAGGCAGTTTAATTTAGAATATATTATATTTTGTTCCACAACAATGTTAGACAGAGACGAGAACCTTAAGGATAACCTCCTCAGGGAAGACCAGCATCTTGATGTACTCAAACTCATCGAGCCTTGTGAGGATTTCCTTCATGGGTTTGGATTGGGACTTCTTGGCCATGGCGCATACGCCAACCACCACTTTTTTGCCACCGCCATCGCAATGCGGATCCAAAGACTCGCACAGGTCCAACTCTCCCTAAAAATAGTTAAAAGTATAAACTAATAAATCTGAAATTATGATGGTAAAGTCTCAAACAGCTGAAATTCAGAGATGGAATTTGTAATCTGAATTCAGGCACATGTGCCTCACATACAGAAATACAAATCAGTAGTAGTGTCTTGTATATCAACTCAGGTGAATGTTTTTGGTAAAGTTGCAACAGAAAAACCCTACCAACTTGCAGTGAAGTCGTGGGAAATCTGATTTCTTCACATACAATGTTAAAAAAAATTTAATAAGTTTGAAAGCAATTCAAAACTGTCGACAGACTGTGCAGTTCTACATAGCTTCTTAGAAAAGATGTGGTGGTCCTGGCTTTGAATAGAGGTTCCATTACTTGAATTTTTTTTTATAGGGCTTGCTGCGAGGGTATATTTTTTGGGATAATAAAAAACCTTCCATTATTTCTATGGATGTCTTAGAACTAAGGGAATATCAGGAGACAGGCAGCAGCATCTTCTGAGTGCTAACTCTCTCTCATTTCTGTTGAATTATTAGATGATATGTGCTAACCAAATGGGACAAACACATAGTATGAATAGCATATTTAGTTCATCAACACAATGTGACACTGAGGTACCTAGTGTGTGCATGCCTCTTGTTCTACTTGGCTCACATCCAAGTTTGTATGCAATATTTGCTGTTGTTCTTCTTTGTTGTGCAGCTTTATTAATTTTAAGATTTACAAAACAATATACAGAATTTTTAATTATGCAGAGACTGAATCATATAAATCAACAAATCTAATAAACAACTTTTGATCGATAACTATGTCCCAAGTTAGTTAGTATTAACTTCAATAGTTTTCAACTTCATCACACATTGTTAAGAACTTGATAAATCTTACATCGGGCAAACAGTCATCACAATAACAAATCTCATCATCGTTCTGCGTTTTCTTCCCTTTCCTCCATCTTTTGAGCCTCCACCAATCCTTTAACCACTGCCACTCCATCACTGTGCTTTAACAATCTATCACTTAAAAATGATAATATCTCCCACGATAACATAAAACAGGTAACCTTGTCACTGATTGGCCCGTGAGCAGTATGATAAGTAAGATAAACTTGACATAAATTAACATTACCTCACTGAACATCATACACAACACTTGTGTTGCTATAAATAATATCCAAGCTGCTAATACAATTATGCCATAAAACAATAGTTATCCAATTGAAATGCAGCTGACTAATGTAGTCACTATCTGATAATCTATTGGAATAACTTTTGCAAATGTTTGTTTAGACTGTTTGATGAAGATTACTTAGTGGAGTTTTATGTGTTTAGCGTAAACTGCAAAGGCCACATAGACATTGGCGATGTGCTGATAAAACGGTCTTATCACGGCTTTGGTAGATGACCTCGGCTTGTCCTACTTAGGTAATAGTAATACTGTTGGGCTTGTTACTCGAGCATCGTCAGAAGAGCAAACTTACGGAAGATCTTATGGGTACAAGATTTCCATCGTCGCCGACGTAAAACTGTGGTTGAGCAGCTTGTCGCAACCCTTGATAGCCATGTTCTAGCTCAGTATATGACATCACCTACATGTGATTTCCACCATATAAGTAATAGGGATAAATTTCTAAGTAAATTTTGCACGGGAAAATCACAAAGCTAAACTAACTCATGAAATAAAATAAATTTTAGTTTCATTATTATCAATTTGCTTTGTTTACTTCAATTCAGTTCAAACGAAAGTCCCAGAGAGAGGGAAGAGATAAGGAGGAAGAAGGGGAGGAGGAAGGAGGAGAGGAGGACACGACATAGTGCTGCCAACTGTTAAATTATGGTTTGGGCACCTACTATTTAATTTTGTTTCACATACCTAAACATTATTATACAGTAATCTTATTTATGTACTCAGAATCAATATTTTACGGGGTCCAACTCTCTCTTACTTTCTCAGGATAACCTAAGCTATAAAGCTTCCCACAGAAAAATCACTAACGAAACCATTAAAATTAAATGCAGTATAGGTATCTCTCGTTAGAGAGTATTACATTCCTTGATAGGTATGCTCACCAACTGGAGGATCCAAGATACAAACTACTAGTTTTAGTGGTAAATGAAATGAGTTGGCAGCACTGTAAAGACAAAAAGGTAGGTCCACAGAATTCTTTGTGCGCATGCATGCAGCAGACATGCGCGTTTCCGTAGAATACTAGTGTACTCTGTGCATGCGCGGATGAACCCGAGAGAACACGCACGCAGACAGAACCCTGGCAATTACTTAGGCAAATTACGTCCACGCCGTCCACGGCAGGCAAAGAGTAATTTTTACAAACTGGCTAAACGAAAACGAGACGATGAATTTGCGAGAGTTATTATAGTCTGTCAAAAGCTGAACATTCTGCTGTCAATCAGCTGTTTTAATTTACCCACTGTGTTATTGTTTAGACTTGGTTTCGATGTAACCACAAAGTACCTACTTTTTATATGTAACAAAGTATTCTGTGCACTTTACAGTGTATTTTATTTTACGAAACGTGCACTTGTATAAAATTTTTGCAGCAACAATTCAATTTCAATTTATTCACATAAGTAAAACGAATCCAATCCAATCCAAGGCGCTATGCTTACTATGGCTTCGAAAAGTTCAAAAACTGTGTTAACACCAGATTCATTTTGGCATGCTGTGAATTTATTAATTACCAAGCCACATGTGGTGAATAAAAGGTTGTGGGGCTGTAAAATATGGCTACATTTATACTGCAAACCTGTGAACATTTCGAGTTTGGAGTTACCGGCACAATTCAGCAGATTAGATAGCACAGTTACAGCTGAAAATGTCGAAGACTACATAAATGGAGTGCTTTGTGATGCAGAGCTAGAAATATGTTCTCAAGAAGTTGCTTGCTTCGAATTGTATTTTGTGCAACTATACTCAAAAAAGTTCGACAAAGTTCAAGTATTCCAGCTTATCTTGTTAAATAAAGAGAAAAAATCTGTAAACTACCACAATGTCTCTCAAGAAACCAATCAAAAGTCATGTCCTAACTTTCCATTTACATTAACATTGTATGAAACTTGTATCAAACTTAGTGGCTACTGTGGTCAGTATACCTACCTTCCTGACTCAATTATACAAATGCCCCATCTCAACCCCAGTGAATAGAAATATCATTGACTTTTCATACCCATATTTCTAGATGATGCTGATTCATCATACAAATGGCTAAGCAGCACACTACTTCCTCAAGTAGTCAAATGGTGTGAAGAGACTTCAAACGATTCTTATAATCAGAGTATTTGTAAGGAATCTCTAGCCTTAGTACCACACAATGAATACTACATTAAATATAACGAACTAAAAATTAAGTATGGAAAGGAAATGGTCAAGGTATGAGATAAAATTTTTTGAAAACTTATTTTTTTATGGGGGAAAATGATGGAAGAAACATATTTGGACAAGGTAAACGGAGTTGGTCTCAAATTTACCACTAATTACTCATACTACTGTGTTTATCTGTATTTATTGTGTTACTGTAAGTTTACCCAAGTAAATAAAAAATCAGAACACAGCTAATGTGAGCATAACTATGAGGTGATAGTAATAGGTATGGTGCAGTTTCGCGGACTAACTCTTTCACAAATCTCTACTGCTATGAAATATATACAATCCTATGATGCTTTAGTAATAAATTGTCTTCAGATACACCCATTACAATAGACAAAATCTAGACTGTAGTGAAACTGCCAGAGAATAATAGGAGTAAAATAGTTTTATTTTGCAGATTTGGCCTGAATGCACAGATCCATCAAAATTTGTGTATGAGGATATAGCAATAGCCACATATCTATTGCTGCTATGGGAAGGTGAAAACAGTGAGAATAGAAAGCAAAGATTTGTTGACCTGGGATGTGGAAATGGTTTACTAGTTTACATTTTAACTAAGGAAGGTCATACTGGAGTTGGCATTGATGTTAGAAAGAGGAATATTTGGGACATGTACACAAAGGATGTTAAACTACAGGCAAGTTTCAATTTGACAGCTGTCATAGCATTGTAGGTGGTGGGGTCTATCCCGATCGAGAACAAACATTTGTGTGATGAACTTATAATATTAATTTTTGTTGTATCTGGGTGAACAAAAAAATAGTATATAAGTATACTATCAGCCATCTTGTTTCCATGGTACGCACTTGCTTAGTTTGGGGCTAGAGAGTGTGAATAAGTGAATGTTTGTCAATGTTTATTTATTTATTTAATTCAAGAAACAAGAATAGCCTCTTTTTCTTGAATTTCTGATTTTCTTTTATTGATTTTGAAATGATTTGTTTCTTTTAGGTGAAAACCATAGTTCCATCTGATTCATCTTTATTTCCTGATGCAGACTGGCTTATTGGAAACCATTCTGATGAACTCACACCATGGATCCCTGTTATAGCAGCCAAAAGTTCTTATCAATGTAACTTCTTCCTTCTCCCATGCTGTGCTTACAATTTTGATGGCACAAAGTACCACAGGAAAGACTCATTTAAAAGTCAGTATACTGATTTCCTGGAGCACATAAAGATGCTGATCGAAGAATGTGGTTTTAATGTTGAAATGGACCGGCTTAAGATACCAAGCACAAAAAGAATATGTCTTGTTAGTAAAGGGAGGATTTACAAAAAAGAAAACTATAGACAGTATTGCAACAAAATACAAGACATTATAACAAGTCAAACAAGTGAAATCATTAAAAAAGTAACATCATCAAACTCAGGTAATGAGACATGGGTAAAAAATTTCAAAGCAAGAGATCCAGTGGAAAAAGTTAGAAATTGTACACAAATAGATAAAGACCTCATAGGGTCAATAGTAAGACGCATTGCAAATTATCTACTTGAAGGATCAAGTGAAGGATTTACTTGGTATGGTGGTAGAAATGTTGACCTATCTGAAGCTATTCAACAAATACCATCAGATCAATTGAAGCAGCTTAAATCTGAATCTGGAGGTATACAAACACTCTTGAGGAATAATCATAATATTTTCAAAGTGCAAAGTGGAAAGGTACAATTAAGGCATCCACAAACAGCAGATGAGGTGATCAGTAAGAGAAAATCCAAAAATCTAAAGCTTCAACAGAAACCTTGCTGGTTTTATAACAATCACCCTCAAGGCTGTCCGCTGTTGGATTCAAAATGTAGTTATTTGCATACCTACAGTAATGAATTTTATTGATAAAATGAAAAACTGTATTCTTACAAAACATTTATTAATTTATCATTAACCATATTTGCTAAATAAAAATAATCTTTTAAACCCATAACAAAATCATTATTGTAACCAAGAAATATAATAATCAGGAAATAATATTTACAACAATCAAATTAACTATCTATCACATAATACATTAATTTACAATGAATTATGATCTATACCTAGCTCCCACTTAATTACTAATGATAAATATAACCAAGAGTCTTTGTCCTGACATATAGACAACATGCAGCCTAAACAGTTGGTTGTAGAGACTAGAAATTTTTAGGGTAAGTTAGGTTTGGTACAGAGGTGCACTTAGAAAAGAAGGTAAAAATTTATGAAAATGGCTTCACATGTACTAAGTCATGGGCGTTCCGACTAGTGATAAATATAAAAAGACAAGTGATATCACTACACACAGTATTTTATAATATATGAAAAATGCATTTGAACTTATCCCTAAATGCAAGTCAGCATCACTCCCTCAAATATTAGTTTAAGCAGTTATGTGTCAATTTCAAAGAACTTGTTTAGCTCAGTCAGATTCTTTTGATCCACCAGTTCCGCTACTTGATGCTCTCCCATGTATGAACAAACCATTCTCAATGTCATCCAGATAGCAGGTGAAGTGGAGCTAGATGAGTTTGAACCAAAACTTTCTGCCTTGTGCTGCTGATTTAAAGCTACCAAAAAATGTTCAGCTGCTTGTTTGTGAGCTCCTAAGTTCATACATGTAATACCAACATTATACCGGGCTCTCACAAACCCTGGCTCTAGATTCAAGGCCTCGTGATAGGCTTCTACTGCTTCCTCACTTCTGTTACTATTAGCTAAAGTAGCACCAAGTCTGTTCCATAACTGAGGATTATCGTTTTGAACCATCAGGGCTGTTTTGAAGCAGTCCACCGCTTTATCATACTCATGACTTATGTTGAACAACACTCCAAGAGCATTTTGAACATCTGGATCCACATGTTCAGGATTTTGTCGAGCTGCGTCTAGGTATAAATCTCTAACATGCCCTTCTATCATTGCCCTTGTAATGCCTTCTCTCCCCTTTTGTAAAGAAGGTAGATTATTATATTTGGGGCTGTTTAACAGCCAATCTAGCAAAGAACTGCACGCATGCTGAGGCATGCTTTCATTAGCATAAGCTGCTGCCAAAACCATGTGTGCTTTTAGCATACTGGGATCAAGTGCAACACATTTTCTTAGAGCTGTTATAGCTGGCGGGTCCTGTTCATTTTCAGCCTGAGTAGATCCCAAGTAGAACCAGACAATGGCAGAGTCAGGTTGTTGTTGAGCAGCAGCCTCAAAGCATACCACAGCTCCAGGGACATCCCCCATTTTCAACTTTTCTTTGCCAAGTTCAAGAGCATTCATGTTCTCCAACATCACATTACCTTCAGCAAATTCATATTCTTTAGACATGCCGTTAGAATCGTCCCAAAAGTCTGTAACATTACTTAACTTCTGCCACTCTTCTTTGTACTTTTCAGAAATCTCATTCAGCAATTGTTCTTTATTTTTTGCAGATTCAGTAGCTTGTGCAGTTTCAAAGTTCATCTCTCCAGCACTAATTTTCTTCATGAAGGACATGAACTGGTTGTACGCGAGGTTGTGGTCATCCTTTGTTTTGTCAACATATTCCTGAGCTTTTGCAGGAACATTTTGAAATTCAGAGGGATTCATGTTTCCTACAGGTGGTACTTGGTAATTTTGTACTTCGGGGGGATTCATGAATCGTACAGGTAATACATTTACACTTTGAAGATATGCCTGACCTCCCATTACCATCATTGGTCGTGGTGCTGGCGTAATCAAGTTTCCCATCATTGGTCGCTGAGGTAAGAAAGTCGACGGTCCGGTCATCCATGAGTTACTCATTGAGGTACTGGAGCTTGGTCCAGGCATGGCCTGTGTATTTCTGTAAATCCCAGTTTCAGGCAAGTTGTGTAGTAAGCTGTTCATGTTGAATGTTTGGGGTCCTTGCGCGTTGGCCTGTGCCATGAATTCACCGACATATTGCTCGGCAAGTGTGCGAGGCTGAGCCAGAGTTGCATCTCGACCGACGATATTCGACAGCTGGACAAGGGAATTATTGCCGCCACAATCAGCGGCTACGAGTTTGTTCAGCGACATTTTGAGTCCTTGAAGCACTCTAATGGTGTTAATTCCAAATGCCTATTATTAATGTTCAAAGGTCAACAAACAACACTTCATTTCTAAAATAACAAAAATGGCTCCTTATTCTATTGCTTGCAATGTTGCCAGCGCGGGTCTTCAAAAAAGGCTGAAACCAAATTTACCAGAGACCGATTTTAAGTCTGCAAAGGGCGAAATTTTAAAAGCCATGCTCTTGTTAAAAAATTATAACTCACCTAAATAGTAATCTGGAATACTATTTTAGCATTCAGCATACAAATACTTAGTGATACCAGTGTCGTAGTGTGTACATATCTCGGCCACCTACGCGCATCAACTCGCAGCAGAGACTACGATCGATCCCTGGGTCGCGCGGGGCTCAGCCGTGGGTGTGTCCGTCAGAACAGCAGGTACCTAGCTCCAATCGTGTTTTCGATATTGCAAGCATTTAGTCAATTTCTCGACAGTTCATATTTTCATAATACTAGAATTTGTCACCTCATATTTTGGGATATTTTCATATAAATACATTACCTGCTGTCTTGACGCTTGCTCAGCAGGTAACTCTCTTAATCACAGCGATCACTGCACCTTTTGCACTGCTTCCTATGTCAGCATTTAGTCATGCATTTGTCAATTTCACATACCAAGTTTCATCAAATTTGGTTTAGTAGCAACGGAGATATTACGATGTGTTTATTTGAAAATTTAACGGACGCTATGTGCCATTTTGAGGTTATTTTCAGCCAAAGTAATTTCACTTGAATCGAGTCACCTGCAGCTTATTTCCAAGAAATAGTTATACCGACGGATTCTTTAGAATTTTATCTTTCAGATAGCAGTCCAACATCGTAGCTTTCTAGTGTTTTTATCCTAATAAAACCATATATACAGTTTACATGCCAATATGTCCAAAGTGCAGTGCAAAGTGATACTAGGATAGGGATACTAAACTTCATAGAAAAAATCATACGACAGAAATGTATAAGTCAGACACAGTATTTCCAGCTTTTAAAACAAGATTAAAGTATTCATCATCATCATTTTAGATAAGTTCACAGCTTATTTCCATGATTAAGATATGTCGATGGATTCTGATACACGGGTACGTGGCCAGTAGCACTGACCTGACACACCATGCCAAGCTAGCGAGGGTTGCTCACAGTACGTAACATGGCTGCATGACGATTGTTTCTGCCTCTCCGATATGCTGTGTGTGACTTACCGCCATGTCGATACCAACCTTATGATTTAAAATTCAAAATGGCGGAAGCGAATGATGGTATAAAAACTGACATGGGGGTCTTCTTTCGATTGATTTGGGGGTGCTACTTATGAATATGTGGTCAGATTTAAAATTCAAAATGGCGGGTGCAAATTATGGAATAAAAAAATGACCTGGGGGTCTGTTTTGACTACTCTGAGGGTGCTGATTATGAATATCTGGTCAGAGTTGAAATTCATAATGGCGGGTGCAAATGATGGTACAAAAAACTGACATGGGTGTCGTTTTCGACTGATTCGGAGGTGCTGATTACGAATATCTGGTCAGATTTGAAATTCAAAATGGCGGGTGCAAATGATGGTACAAAAAACTGATATGGGTGTCGTTTTCAACTGATTTGGGGGTGCTGATTACGAATATCTGGTCAGATTAGAAATTCAAAATGGCGGGTGCAAAAGATGGTACAAAAAACTAACATGGGTGTCGTTTTCGACTGGTTTGGGGGTGCTGATTACGAATATCTGGTCAGATTTGAAATTCAAAATGGCGGGTGCAAATAATGGTACAAAAAACTGACATGGGTGTCGTTTTCGACTGATTGGGGGGTGCTGATTACGAACATCTGGTCAGATTTGAAATTCAAAATGGCGGGTGCAAATGATGGTACAAAAAACTGACATGGGTGTCGTTTTCGACTGATTCGGAGGTGCTGATTACGAATATCTGGTCAGATTTGAAATTCAAAATGGCGGGTGCAAATGATGGTACAAAAAACTGACATGGGTGTCGTTTTCGACAGGTTTGGGGGTGCTGATTACAAACATCTGGACAGATTGAAATTCAAAATGGCGAGTGCAAATGATGGTACAAAAAACTGATATGGGTGTCGTTTTCAACTGATTTGAGGGTGCTGATTACGAATATCTGGTCAGATTAGAAATCCAAAATGGCGGGTGCAAAAGATGGTACAAAAAACTAACATGGGGGTCTCTTTTGACTAATTTGGGGGTGCCGATTACGAATATCTGGTCAGATTTGAAATTCAAAATGGCGGGTGCAAATGATGGTACAAAAAACTGATATGGGTGTCGTTTTCGACTGATTATATTCGTAATTAACACCCCCAAACCAGTCGAATACGACACCCATGTCAGTTTTTTGTACTATCATTTGCACCCGCCATTTTAAATTTCAAATCTGACCAGATATTCGTAATCGGCACCCCCAAATTAGTCAAAAAAGACCCCCATGTCAGTTTTTTGTACCATGATTTGTACTCGCCATTTTGAATTTCAAATCTGACCAGATATTCGTAATCGGCACCCCCAAATTAGTCAAAAAAGACCCCCATGTCAGTTTTTTGTACCATCATTTGCACCCGCCATTTTGAATTTCAAATCTGACCAGATATTCGTAATCAGCACCCCCAAATCAGTCGAAAACGACACCCATATCAGTTTTTTTTAACATCATTTGCACCCGCCATTTTGAATTTCAAATCTGACCAAATGTTCGTAATCAGCACCCCCAAATCAGTCGAAAACGACACCCATATCAGTTTTTTGTACGATCATTTGCACCCGCCATTTTGAATTTCAAATCTGACCAGATGTTCGTAATCAGCACCCCCCAATCAGTCGAAAACGACACCCATGTCAGTTTTTTGTACCATCATTTGCACCCGCCATTTTGAATTTCAAATCTGACCAGATATTCGTTATCAGCACCCCCAAACCAGTCGAAAACGACACCCATGTCAGTTTTTTGTACCATCTTTTGCACCCGCCATTTTGAATTTCAAATCTGACCAGATATTCGTAATCAGCACCCCCAAATCAGTCGAAAACGACACCCATATCAGTTTTTTTACCATCATTTGCACCCGCCATTTTGAATTTCAAATCTGACCAGATGTTCGTAATCAGCACCCCTAAATCAGTCGAAAACGACACCCATATCAGTTTTTTGTACGATCATTTGCACCCGCCATTTTGAATTTCAAATCTGACCAGATGTTCGTAATCAGCACCCCCCAATCAGTCGAAAACGACACCCATGTCAGTTTTTTGTACCATCATTTGCATCCGCCATTTTGAATTTCAAATCTGACCAGATATTCGCAATCAGCACCCCCAAATCAGTCGAAAACGACACCCATATCAGTTTTTTGTACGATCATTTGCACCCGCCATTTTGAATTTCAAATCTGACCAGATGTTCGTAATCAGCACCCCCTAATCAGTCGAAAACGACACCCATGTCAGTTTTTTGTACCATCATTTGCATCCGCCATTTTGAATTTCAAATCTGACCAGATATTCGTAATCAGCACCCCCAAACCAGTCGAAAACGACACCCATGTCAGGTTTTTGTACTATCATTTGCACCCGCCATTTTGAATTTCAACTCTGACCAGATATTCATAATCAGCACCCTCAGAGTAGTCAAAAACGACACCCATGTCAGTTTTTTGAACGATCATTTGCACCCGCCATTTTGAATTTCAAATCTGACCAGATATTCGTTATCAGCACCCCCAAACCAGTCGAAAACGACACCCATGTCAGTTATTCGTACCATCATTTGCACCCGCCATTTTGAATTTCAAATCTGACCAGATATTCGTAATCAGCACCCCCAAATCAGTCAAAAACGACACCCATGTCAGTTTTTTGAACGATCATTTGCACCCGCCATTTTGAATTTTAAATCTGACCAGATATTCGTTATCAGCACCCCCAAATTAGTCAAAAAAGACCCCCATGTCAGTTTTTTATTCCATCATTTGCACCCGCCATTTTGAATTTTAAATTTGACCACATATTCATAATTAGCACCCCCAAATCAGTCGAAAAAGACCCACACGTCAGTTTTTTATTCTATCATTTGAACCCGCCATTATGAATTTCAACTCTGACCAGATATTCATAATCAGCACCCTCAGAGTAGTCAAAACAGACCCCCAGGTCATTTTTTTATTCCATAATTTGCACCCGCCATTTTGAATTTTAAATCTGACCACATATTCATAAGTAGCACCCCCAAATCAATCGAAAGAAGACCCCCATGTCAGTTTTTATACCATCATTCGCTTCCGCCATTTTGAATTTTAAATCATAAGGTTGGTATCGACATGGCGGTAAGTCACACACAGCATATCGGAGAGGCAGAAACAATCGTCATGCAGCCATGTTACGTACTGTGAGCAACCCTCGCTAGCTTGGCATGGTGTGTCAGGTCAGTGCTACTGGCCACGTACCCGTGTATCAGAATCCATCGACATATCTTAATCATGGAAATAAGCTGTGAACTTATCTAAAATGATGATGATGAATACTTTAATCTTGTTTTAAAAGCTGGAAATACTGTGTCTGACTTATACATTTCTGTCGTATGATTTTTTCTATGAAGTTTAGTATCCCTATCCTAGTATCACTTTGCACTGCACTTTGGACATATTGGCATGTAAACTGTATATATGGTTTTATTAGGATAAAAACACTAGAAAGCTACGATGTTGGACTGCTATCTGAAAGATAAAATTCTAAAGAATCCGTCGGTATAACTATTTCTTGGAAATAAGCTGCAGGTGACTCGATTCAAGTGAAATTACTTTGGCTGAAAATAACCTCAAAATGGCACATAGCGTCCGTTAAATTTTCAAATAAACACATCGTAATATCTCCGTTGCTACTAAACCAAATTTGATGAAACTTGGTATGTGAAATTGACAAATGCATGACTAAATGCTGACATAGGAAGCAGTGCAAAAGGTGCAGTGATCGCTGTGATTAAGAGAGTTACCTGCTGAGCAAGCGTCAAGACAGCAGGTAATGTATTTATATGAAAATATCCCAAAATATGAGGTGACAAATTCTAGTATTATGAAAATATGAACTGTCGAGAAATTGACTAAATGCTTGCAATATCGAAAACACGATTGGAGCTAGGTACCTGCTGTTCTGACGGACACCCGTGGGTGCCTTCCTCAAGCCGTGGGTGCCTGTGTGCAAGTACCTATATAGGTACCCATAGAATAATTAGTCCATATTCTTTGTAAATATGTCAGATTTGACATTTATTTGACATGACCTTTCTTTGTTTACAAAATGATTGGGACTGAATTTTACAGTGCGACTAGAAAGAAATTATTGAGAAAGGATAAACATCAATGATCAAAATCAATGAAACATCTAATCTCTGCTAGGGTAAGAACACACTTCACAGAAAACACAAAAATAAACTAGTAGATAATAGTGTTCGTTATGCGTTTTGTGTTGCAGAGTGAAATAGGTACATAACATAACCTAACCCTATGCCTGAAGAAAAGCCTGAAAGTCCAAAAGAAGATGCTTCTAGTATCGCAGAGCAGACTGAAATTCCTCCTGGTGAAAAATGGCTGGTAGGTATACCAAAAATGTTATTTTGGCTTATCTAAGTTATCCAATACTACTACTACTAGTAGGTACTTCCTTTTAGTTAGAAGCAGATTCTTTTTCATGGTACCTAAGGTTCACATTTTAAAAGCTTACTCTGGGATTAGTTTAGCGCAAAAACAAATAGTTTACTAGAATTTTTTATTTGAAAACGTCGCTTTCTAGAGCGGATCCGACTTGCTCGCATTTTCATGGTCTAACATAACCGGGTTATTTTATAAAGAACATAAAAAATGCATGTAAGACGAACTAGCAAAGCGAGCGTGAAGCATGAACCTATTTTTAGGGTTCGAATTTCAGGAATTTCTAAGAGCTCCCCTGCCCACCTTAACAAATATACCCTGATATTTCGTATTATTTACAGCCAGTGGTTTAGGCTGGGTTGAGTTGTCTGTATTATGCCAGTCAGGACAATCAGATAAGCTAAAGATTTATATAATTTGAACCAATAAAATAACTAAAAAAAGCCTCCCAGCTGACTTATTCAGACTGGTACATCCACAGCTTCAAATTTAAATCTCACACAGATCAACCTTATGTTCTATATCAGGGCATTACAATAAATAAATATCAATAAATATTTTTGCTGCACATTTTAGCCCTGCAGGCTAACAACCAGCTGTAATAAGTGCTGTTAGGTACCTAAGACCTTTTTAGCAAAGGTCTTAGAAGATGTCAAAACAAGAGGTAGATAGGGTAAAATGCTAGGAATTTAATGTAATACTAACAGCTGACTCATTCTTGAAAAGGGCCGTTTTGAAAAATGGCTACTTTGTTTGGGTACTTACGCACGGTGCTTACCTATAATTATAAGTACCTATAATTATAGGTACCTAACACCTACCTTATACCTACCACCTAGGTAGGTGGTGGCTGTAGTACCTAGACAATACTGTCAAACTGTCCTTCTCTAGAATGGGCACGCTGTTAGTATCACATTTTTTTTTATAATAATAAGTTAATAATAGTTAGTTAGTATTACATTTAACTCCTAGCATTTTACCCTATCTACCTCTTTTCTTAATTACTATTTCTCTCCATTTTACATATTTACTTTAAATAAGTCCTATCTGTTGGGCTATAAGTGTAATTTTGATGGTAACTTTATTACTAGCCCTTTGTGTCCCATTGCTGGGAAAAAGCCTTTCCCATTCCCTCCACACATTCAGGTTCTGAGCTAGGTTTATAAAGCCCAACTGAAAACAGTTGTGCTCGTCCTGCCATGTCATCTATGTTTGGGTGTACCACATAGCCTTCTGGCTGGGTCACGAATTCACTCGGTGGCTGTTTTTGCCCACAGCTCTCATGGCATGCAACACACATAGCCAGCCCAATCCCATATGAGCTTAGCGGATTTTGAAACTATGTATGTCTATGTTACTTGTAATATGTCATGGTTACCTAATTTATTTCCAGATTAGAGATTGCGATACATACTATGAGGAATATAAGGAGTGCACAAGCTTCAAAGGAAGGTTCCAACAGTATTTTGTTTATGGCGAATCACTCGACTGCAATCAGTGGAAGAAGGATTATGACAACTGCTGTAAATGGGAGTCAAGTCAAGATTCTAAAGCCGGGGTATGCTAATTTACCTACTTTGTTGAATAATAATAATAATAATGCTGGACAATCCACGCAGCATCATCTAGCCCCAAGCTAAGCAGAGCTTGTGTCATGGTTTCTAGATGACTGATATATACATTTTAGTGTTTTTATTAGTGTTCTGCAAATCACAAATCTTGTACATATTGTCAAGCTATTATGCATAGAAAACACCCAGAACACCCGGAATAAATATTTGCAAATCATACTAACATTTATCCCAAGGCGGGAATCGAACCCGCAACCTCCTGTGTCGCAGGCGGACATTCGCCCGCCACGCCACATCAGTCGTCAATACCAGAGTATTCACAATTTTTATTAAATAAAAAATTGCTTCACGACTATAATCCTCTGGCACAGTAGATAATATCCCCTCAGATAAATAAATTAATGGGGTAAGTTTAATGAGATAAGCTGGATTGATCTCGAGATACGGTGAGATAAGGTGGGCAGAATAGGCTTGGAAAGTATAAAGTTGTGTGTATATAAAAGCCGGTTATAATTTCAGCTTGCGGTAATAAAAAGCGAAAACGCGCGCCGGATGGAAAGGCTTCGCCCACATTACAGAAACGATGTTTGGAAGAAACGCGACGCGCCTCCCGAAGACTGGAACAAACCTTTACCAGAGTGGTTAGTGAAACGAGATGAGAATACCTATCTAGCCGCGAAAGCGCAGGAGATAAGAGAAGGAAAAATCGTAGAGCCGGATAAAAGTTTCTGTGTAATTATGTGACCTAGGAATTCGGAACTGTATATACTTAGTACTGTTTAAAGATAGTTTAGCAAACATTACAAGGACTAAGTTAATTGTACAAAAATAAGAAATAGAAAACTTTATTTACAAGATTCTTGCTGTGTTACTAGTTTTTGTGCAAGCATAATAACTTTATCTACCCTATTTTCAGATTGTTCGGTGTATAGGTAGGGCTTAGACGAGTACTTTTTTCGTCTAAGAGGTAGGGTCTTTACAATGTCTTGAAATCCGTAAGAGTTGCTTAGAGACGCACAGAAGCGAGAAGGCTGGCAAGCGAAAGGTATCCACAGTAAATAACTGAATAACACTGATTTATCACGAGTTTAATAAATTCATAAGGAAA
This sequence comes from Electrophaes corylata, assembly GCA_947095575.1. Lineage (NCBI taxonomy): Eukaryota > Metazoa > Arthropoda > Insecta > Lepidoptera > Geometridae > Electrophaes > Electrophaes corylata. Next base: position 3,781,695 of record OX352702.1, read on the forward strand.
ATTGGTTAGCTCCTTAGTTAGTGGTGGAGTTCTCAGGCCGCCTGAACGCTTCTGTCATGAAATTACTGACCAAGACTGGACCATTAGCTTAGTTGACCGAGCGAGTGAAGTGTCTGTACTTCCAAGGATATAGGAGAGACCTTTGCCCAGCTGTGGGACAGTGTGGATAAAAAAATATGATTCGCGATAACTTGGTATACAGATTTTACTATTTTATATTTTTCCGGTTGTGTATAGTTTGGATGTCTTCAAGAGAAGAGTGAAAAGATATCTTCTAGGTAAGCGTGTTAAACCGTCGACCGCATCAGAGCAGATTTTGAGTTTTTTACGTTTTGCGGATACCGAATTTCCTATCTTATCTAATGGAATAGGTCCACAAAATGAAGTAAATGGCTCACTGTAAGATTTCTACTAAAAACGTTAGAATGTAGGTGTACCTACTGTTCGTAAAACTACGACATTGTGTAAACCATGGAAAATGGCAAGTGAGTGAATGAAGGAGGTTCACAATGGACTTTTCTGAATGTTTGCGGATGGAGTATTCAACTAATAGTAGCATAGTAGTCGGTTAGACGAAGCGTTTGGACGCCCTCCTACCCGATGGACTGACGACATTGTTAGGCCCAAAATAGTTTTTCCTGGAAACGTGTGGGGTAAGCCTATGTCTAGCAGTGGACTTCTACAGGCTGTATACAATATGTAGGTATCTAAAATTATATTCAAGTAGGTACTAAACAGTACCTACTTACTTAGTAGTTAGGTAGGTGCTGTGACATCATTTTGAAAATTACGAATTTGATACATAATAATGCAGCCGATTGTACCTAAGTACTTATTTTATAGTTATTATCATTGTATTTTGTGAGACTTGATTGTAAAAGCATACAATATCGGCATTAACTAACCAATAACGTTATATCAATCTGACCCAGCAACCACACTATCTCAAAGATAACACACAGCAATGTATAATTGTTCACAAATAAGATAAAACTTATTTACCACCGCAGTCTGTCGCTTATTGGCATTGTGTCGACTCCAGTCACACTCATGAGTAGGTTCTTGTGTAACACGGTTCTTTCCCTGCGTTTTATAAGAGTACCGATGGCTCGGAACGCGTCTGGTTTTCTTATCGAGGATCCAAAGTACTCCTTTTTGAAGGAGTTAGGTCTAAAGGAGAGGAATGTCGGGGTTTTCAACGGGAAATGGGAGGCGAATGGAGAGGTAAGATAATTTTATTTTTATACTAGACCCGAATTGAAAATTAAATAAGTGAGTAATTAATAACCTAAGTATCTATCTATCTACCCTAACTGTTATTACAATAGAGGTAATTTAAAAAGTGAAAAGATTAAAATAGTTACGATTTCTCCTGGCAGTAGCTAAACTATAATAATAAAAATATAATAAGTAGCAGAGTAGTAGAGCTCTTCGTGAGGGGCTCGTCCGGGGAAGTACTACCACCATGCCTATTTCTACCGCCAAGCAGCTTGCTGTGTTCCGGTTTGAAGGGTGTGGTTGCCGGTATTTTTTGCGGGCACACGAGGCATGCCTCAGGTTGATGGACAGGAGAGTGTATCGTAGAGCACGTCCATGACGAGCGTGACCTATGAGACAATGCATTGTTATAGGTAATGGTAACCACTTAATATCAGGTAGGCCATTTGCTTGTGCCATTAGCAAGTCACATAAAAAAAAATGCATGGCATTATTATTAATTTGCAAAGGATCATACAAAAAAAGCGGTTGGAACCACCAAGCCGTAGGTAGTTAGTTCTTATCTAGGCTTGGTTGCATGAAACTGGAGATTACTTTTATGCTTTTTGACTTGTCTTTGAACGGGGCTATAACACCGACAAGGTCTCAAATATAAGGGAGGCTTATGTCCAACAGCGTAGGTACTTATTCAGGTTGATGATGATAAGGATCAACTGGTAAGGATATAAGACCTATTTGTTCCAGTTTATTTATTCTGTTGATGTCTATGGTGCCTTTCACCCACTCTTTTTCTCCAGCCAGCAAAACGATACCGATGACCTTAACCTTTCTGATAAGACTAACAAAATATTTGAATTTCATCAGACTATCAAGTCATACAGCCCAGCGAACGGCAAGGTTATAGCCGAAGTCCAGGCAGCTAGTCCAGCTGATTACGAAGCGTGTGCTTCGGAAGCGCAAAAGGCATGGCATGAGTGGGCAGAGATGCCGGCACCTGCCCGTGGGGAAGTCGTCCGGCAGATTGGAGATGCTTTGAGGGAGAAACTCCAGCCGCTAGGCCAGTTGGTTTCTTTGGAAATGGGTGAGTTTCTGACAGAAGAATACCTATAGGTATGTATTACTAGCTAAACTCGCTGTACCCGCTTAGGGGTTGAAGACCGTAAGACCTAGTTTTTAACATTCTGCACGTTCTTTTTGTAAAACCTGTTTCATGAATATAATTAGTCAGTAATGCAATACTCTGTTAATACAGTTATTCAATAAAAATATTCTTATTCTTATTCTGTACCTAGTTGATTAAATAAATAAATATTGACAAACATTCATACAACGCCCTAGCAAATGTACCTACTATGGGAACTTTGTATAGATAGCTGATAAAATACTGATAAATTTATGTTGTAGGATCTTCTGTACACAGCATGAACGCAATAATTATGTTTGATTTGATATAAGTACTTTTTTTTTACACAGGTTAGGAGGTACATACTTAGAAGAATACATACATATAAGTTCTAGACACAGATCAAGGTTCATCTTTCGTAAAACTAGTAGGAAAATAAATAATAATCATTAATTACTTTGATTAATTACGTTGGTACTACAAGAGTATTGAGTTCTTTTTACAACGAATATACCTTTTATTGGTATTTTTTTGTTCTAAGGTAAAATTCTCCCCGAAGCGATTGGCGAGGTCGTAGAATATATCCACGTGTGTGACCTCGCCCTTGGCCTATCCCGTACCCTTCCTGGGACCATCTTCCCGTCAGAGAGGCCAGGACACGTCCTAATAGAGAAGTGGAACCCGCTTGGTCTCGTTGGCATCATCACAGCTTTTAACTTCCCTGTGGCTGTCTTTGGGTGGAACAGTGCTATTGCTATGGTAAGAATAACGGATGTAAAATAGGTAACATAAAACCATAAACTCGAAAACAAACCTCGAATTTAAAGTTTTTACGCCAGTATGGCCTTCATTTAATTACATTGCTATAGTTATTTTACTATGATTTCAGTTGTAGGTATATGGCTATGTGTAATAATTTGTACCTATATGAGTAGCCCAGTTGCAAAACTGGCTAGTTAGCTAAAACCAAAAACCGAGAAAACCGCATAAAACTGTAGCGCTTTGTTTATGTTTGTTAGCGTTGAGTTATTGTCATAGATGGATAGAATTGTATATTAGTACTATGTTCTAAATAACAAAAGGTTGATTTGACTTACGTATCTTTAATTATTAAGGATAAAGTAATTGATGTAACCACTTTTGCAAGTGAACTAGCCAACTAGGTAGTTTTGCACCAGTATCAAATCAATATAGCCACTTTTGTAACGATATAATGCTACAATCTGATAATAATATTATTTTTAATTACATTTTTATACAGTTATCGTTGCAGTGAGTCCTAAATTATTCAATCTCTTCCACTAGAGTACTTTTGCCATCGGTTTCTTCTTTGAGACTAGCCTCGTTGGCAGGAACACTTATTTAAGAGAAAGCAGAAGCTCATTAGTTTCCTTGCTCATTAATATCTAGTTGATTAGGATTTGTTTTTTAGTTATTAAAATTCTTTACGATTATGAACTTAAGGCATTGGAAGCTGTGCCATTGGTTCTTTACAAAAATGATTTTCCAGCAAGTTTTTAACATCGCTTTATTTCATTACTTAGTTCATCTTAGTCAGTCAAGTAGTGAGTGATGAGCAGCACATATTCGGTTTTTTGTTTTCTATCCACGGTAACAACTGGGTTTCTTGGATAAAAGTTAAGTTTGGTGCCTGCATTTAGAAAATAACTCAATAAGTTAAGAATTGAGGAATGGAGGTACTTTACAAAATTCGAAAAACATCTAGCGAAAATATTGTTGGTATAGAATGAAAGGTAAATATAAAAAACACACGGAAACAGTTTAGCGTAGGTATTGCAAAACTATCCACATTTTGGCCTGCATTCATAACGTAACATACCTACAGTCTTGTGCAAAGATAAACAGAATGAGCAACTTTTGCAAGTGACAGACTCTATAGAGCATGTTTTGCAGGTGGACTCAGTTTTTGATGCTAATTTGTACGCAAACTAATCACTTTAAAAGGTTTATTTCAAATCTGTCATGTAGCCATAAAAACGCTCTTTCAAGTTCTGTCACTAACTCAAAATTTACAAAAATTGACATAGCAGTGTTTGAAAGTGGACTACTCATATGCTATAGGTATGCGGTGACGTCAGCGTGTGGAAACCCTCAGACACAACTCCACTGATCGCAGTAGCTGTCACCAAGATCGTAGAGAGTGTTCTGGTGAAGAACAACCTTCCGGGAGCAATCGCGGCTCTCTGTGTCGGAGGGAAGGACATCGGACAACAGCTCGTGAGAGACGAGAGAGCGAAACTGGTATCGTTTACCGGTAGCACTGCTGTTGGACAACAGGTACCTACATAAGAAATACTTATGTAGATATATTATAATACATGTGGGATGATCACGATTTCGTCCGCGTGACATTATTTTCCAAAGATCAACTCCGCTGTACCAGCTTGGAGATTGAATTTAAGAAGTTAGAATTAGAAATAGAAAACTAAAATACATAGGTAAGTACTTACATAATCTATTTCGTATAATAATATTACAAAATAAAATACATGATAATTACTGAATGTACTCATTCATATCATGTGGTAAAACAATATCCGAATCTAAAACAATTGTTAGTTTAATAAGTATTTTAATGTAGGAACTATTGAATGTGTTAGCAGAGCATTCACCCCCAGTAAACAAGTTATTATCGTACTGATAACGCAATCGCAGTGAATTGTTCAATCTGCTACTTTTTACTACGCTACTATAGCACCTATCTATTTATCTTTGTCATCATTTCTTTTTACATCTAGACTTCTGTGGTTAGCGATATACCGTAGTTGTAATTTCTTGATAATTGCAAAGAAAATGGCCATTAAATAAGTTAGGATTGTTAATCAACTTTTGCTGAGATATCTTTTGGGACAAAAGGATACCATCAGTATAATTTGATCCTAGGCTGTAGAAACACGCGCGATTTACCAACGTGAAGTTATTTTCATACAACCTTCCAACACTGCCGTACCTACCCGTTTATGGGTTGAATTTCGAGAATTCCTTCATAATATTCTTCTACGCTCCAAGACTGACGTGGTTTGGAATGTGCATTTATATGTCAGTCAATCAGGGCGACAAAGATAATTTTAAGTGGTATAGATTTTATTTTCAAAAAAGTCACTGAGTAGGTATGTAAGCAGTTATCTACAAGCTTTACATAGTCTGCAATACTTTATTTAATAAATTTAAAAACTTCCAGCGGCCTTGGCGGCTAAATGTTTTGTTTGCTCGTGCCTCCGATTACCTACCCTCCTGCGATTGCTTTATTCAATAACTATTTATATGTGCTGAAATGTTTTTCCAGGTGGGAGTAGAGGTCCAAAGACGCTTCGGGCGCCATCTTTTAGAGCTCGGAGGAAACAACGCGATTATCGTTAACTCTGATGCTAACCTTGACTTGTTGTTGTCTGCGGCTTTGTTCGCGTGTGCGGGAACGGCCGGCCAACGCTGCACCACTACTAGAAGACTTCTAATTCATAAAAAGGTGCCTATAACTATTTCACTGTAGGTCTAACATATTTTCTTAAAATAAACTATGTAAATAAAAAAATATAAGTAGTCTAGTTAATTTTATGATGTGTAAATTTATTATAAATGTATTAACTATGTCTGCGAATAAAATTAAATTGTAAATATGTATGTCACCGTCGCATAAGTTAACTCTTATCTAAAATTTTAGATACTTACTGTCTTTATGCTGTAGGTATAGTAATTACAGGCACATGAGGCTTATCAACTGTAGGTGTGCCTCGGGTTGATGAACGCGGAGCAGTGCATCGTAGGGCATGCTTAGTTATAGGTAATGGTAACCATTTGACATCAGGTGGGTCATCTGATTATTCCATAAGCATACCGTATAAAAATAAAACCGACCAAGTGCGAACCGGATTCGCGCGCGTACCATTATCTATATTATTAACTAGCGACGCGTCTCGGCTTCGCACGGGTTTTAGTAAGGATTACAAATTTTTTTGAAAATATAATATAGCCTATGTTACCTGGGAATAGTGTAGCTTCCCAACGGTGAAAGATTTTTTTAATTCGGTCCAGTAGTTTCGGAGCCTATTCAATACAAACAAACAAATCTTTCCTCTTTATAATATTAGTATAGAAAACGGCAAAAAAGTCACGTTTGTTATATGAGCCCCCTTTAATATTTATTTTATTCTGTTTTTTTTGTATTTGTTACTGCGGCAACAGAAATGCATCATCTGTAAAAATTTAAATTCTCTAACTATTACGGTCATGAGATACAGCCTGGTGACAGACGGACAGACAGACAGACAGATAGCGGAGTCTTAGTAATAGGGTCCCGTTTTACCCTTTGGGTATGGATCTCTGAAAACATTAGCAGAATTATGCGGATAGCGCAGGAACCAAAAAGAATTGAAGTGAAGTTTGTCTATGGAATATTTACAGGTATATAGCGAAGTGGTGTCCCGTCTTACAAAGGCTTACGCCGCAGTGGTCAGCAAGATTGGCGACCCCTTGCTCGGGGAGACTCTGATCGGACCGCTGCACACTCCTGTCGCCGTCGAAGCTTACAAGAAGACTGTGGCTGAGGCGGTGAAGGCAGGAGGCAAGATCGAATTTGGAGGGAAGGTACGAACACAGCGCACTTTATAAAATAAATAGCATCACGGCTTTGAGCGACAACCGCTGAGGAAGTTTCACGAATGGCGACTGACGATATTGTTAAAATAAATAATTTTTAAATAAATAATGCTGGACAATCCACGCAGCATCATCTAGCCCCAAGCTAAGCAGAGCTTGTGTTATGGGTACTAGATGACTGATATACTTAATACAATACATTAAATACATAGATATTTTTTATTATACATAGAAAATACCCAGAACACCCGGAATAAATATTTGCAGATCGTACAAACATTTATCCCAAGGCGGGAATCGAACTCGCGACCTCCTGCGTCGCAGGTGGACATTCACCCGCCGCGCCACATCGGTCGACATTAGGATCGCGGGAAGTCGATGGATGGAAAAAGCTCAGAATCGTTCTTCCTGCAAACGTATGGGGAGGCCTATGTCCAGCAGTGGACTTTTACAGCCTGATGATGATGATGACATTGAATCCCCAAGCACAGTTAATATCCCCTCAGATCTTTTAGTACCAAGTAACTACTGAGGATGTCTAACAGGGTAGTTAGAGGTACATCCAGATATAAGACACAGAAGTCGCGAGTCTGTTTATGTTTATATTAAATTCTATTATTTCTACTATTTTGTTTAATATTTATTTCTATGTATAATAAAAGTATCTATGTATGTATTGTATTAAGTATATCAGTCATGTAGTACCCATAACACAAGCTCTGCTTAGCTTGGGGCTAGATGATGCTGTGTGGATTGTCTAGCATTATTATTATTATAATCAAAGAGCTTTGAGACGTCACCATTGCAAGTTTTACATTTATTCACTTAGGTGATGGAACGCGAGGGTTACTTCGTAGAGCCGACCATCATCACCGGCCTTGCCCACGATTCACCGCTGGTCAAGTCAGAGTGCTTCGCGCCTATTGTCTACTGCGTCGAGATTCCCGACCTGGACACCGGTATCCAGTACAACAACGAGGTTGAACAAGGATTGTCTTCCAGTCTGTTTACTGAGAACCTAGGCGATATCTTCAAGGTACATTTATGAATAGTAAAGGAAATATTCACGCACGTAGATAATTCTTGGTTCCAATATTTCGACGGCCGATGTGGCGTGGCGGGCGAATGTCCGCCTGCGACGCAGGAGGTTGCGGGTTCGATTCCCGTCTTGGGATAAATGTTTGTACGATCTGCAAATACTTATTCCGGGTGTTCTGGGTATTTTCTATGTATATTAATAGAAAATTTGTCACATGCGATTGGATTTTGATGCTGACAGAGTTACATGAACGGGGGGCAGATTTCTACAGACCCCTTGCAAAAAAAAAGAAAGGTTGCATTACGCGGCGCAAGATACGCTCAGTGTGGTTTGTCCCGTGCCTTCCAATGACATATTTGCTATTAACAAATATGTCATATTTGACACATGCGTCTGGATTTTGATGCTAAGAGTCACATGAACGGGGGGCAAGTCCCTGCGAAATACGCCTGGGGTGGTGTGATGGATGCGTTTCGACTTGTATCGCTAAGTGCTGTGGTTAAGACTTGGGCCAGACTCGCCAGAGGTGGTCAGTAAGCTCATACGAACTTTATTCTTTCAGTGGATGGGCCCTCACGGTTCTGACTGCGGTATCGTGAACATCAACATCCCAACCAACGGCGCAGAAGTCGGAGGGGCGTTCGGTGGGGAGAAAGCCACAGGCGGGGGAAGGGAATGCGGCTCTGATAGTTGGAAGAATTACATGAGACGCTCCACAGTCACTATTAACTATTCAGGGACTATCAAACTGGCGCAGAACATCAAGTTTGGCGATGAATAATGCTAACACATCAAACAATCACATGTTCTGACCACATACCCGAGATTCTTTAAGCCTAAGAGGGGTAGTCAGATGTACGTCCAAATATTACGTTTGGTAACTAGTTGATATTCCATAAGTGACATGTTGCAAACCCATCACCGCTACTAGAATACTAATTTTTCAACAAAAAGTATGTTTTTATAAGGGCCGAATTGTCCACGCCGGATCGTGGAGGTTAAACAAATAAGCCAATCGGTTTAGAATTATTATAAAAAATACTGGAAACTGAACTCCCAATTTTTGGAAGTGTGTTCTAAATTATAAAATACCGCTGAATCTATATCGTCTATCGTCGCTGAGGAAACTGTTCGGGTTAAGTTCTAAAATATGGATCTAGGTTACATAAAGTAAATATTTACAGATTAAAGCTAAGCACATATTAATAAAAGAAGAGAAACCTCTCTTGGCTTTTAAGTGTTGTCAAAAATTCAACTGGTGGTCAAGATTGTGACTTTAAAATAGCTTAAGTAGGTATCTGTATTGTAAAGACTGACTGTATGTTACAAAATATAAATAAAACATTTAATTGAAACAGTTTTTTAATATCCGGGTAAACCCTTATTTCATTTCTTATTATTTTTACATCTTAGCTACTAATTATCTGATTTCAAGTTTAAGTCATGAGTGTGGATGTTGCACTCGCCACAGATCAACAGCAATGTCTAGAGAATGTCGTTTATGAAATCTGTATGTCGCTGGTAGGTCGAATCGCAGTTCTGCAATCACGGTGCCTTTCATACCCCAGTCTTTGATTTTATTCGTAATGTGCGATCTAGAAAGAAAATATGTATCGAATGATCGAAGGTATTTCGACCCTAGATAAAGGGTCGGCGCAAAAAATCCCTCTCGGTAAATAAGAGCTTACTTGAGAAGTGAGTTTTGTTTTGACTTATTTACATTATTAACATGACCTTATTTATATTATTAACATGGTTGTAGGTTTAACTTAAAACTGTTTATAATTTTTTTCTCACTTCCTTAGTAAACAAATGTAGCTGTATAAGTATATAATCACGCGGACAGCTTTTAGGTATGATTTTGTCTGTGACCCGTCATTTAGGGGTATCATTGGTCGAAGATTATAACAATGTAACAAAGTGTGTTTTACGGCGACAACTTGCTGAAATGTTTTCGCGGGATCGCCAGACTACTTAATACTTCGACTTAATTGCCCATTCCAGGGGAGAGTTTCAGTTTTGAGATTAGACAAAAAATACTTTTGTCCGTCAGTGTGTCTGTCTGTTCTTCTGCAGCTGGTAGAGCTACTAACTGAGCTACGAGGTCTCATTATAGTCAACAAACCTTGTAGAAGTCTTGTGTAGAGAATAAACAGTGCTTGAACTAAGCAGTATGCTCCTCTTTAGAAACTTTAAGTCCATTCCAGGATTGTTTTTAGTACCGAATGGTGGATTCATTATCACAGTGTCAAAGAAACTTTCCCATCTGAAATAAAAATAGCAATCTATTTGTAGATAAAAATATTATCTATACTTTACATTGTGGTGCAGAAAAAAGTACAAAATATAAATTGTTAACTCTTATGTATGGAAAAATGTTGACAACTGTCATCTTAAACATTGTTGTATATTAATTAATACAATTAGAAAGAATGATTACCTGCATACATTAGGATCAAGAAAGTCACATTGCACTGCATCTACATTTGTTAGCTCCATCTCCTCCACATTTTCTTTATACACCTCAAGTGCAGGCCCATCAATGTCTACTGATGTGACAGAGGCAGCCCCGAGAAGTGCTGCACCCAGGCTGAGCGCACCAGGGCCGCAGCCTGCATCCAGTATACAGTTTCCTTCTATGTCTTCATATTGCGTCTAAAATTACAGGTGTTGTTAGTCATTGGGTTGCTCTCTCAAATTATAGTGTGTGGTGTATACATAGGTATAGCATATCTGTGGGTACTTAGGGTGTGAAATGATGACAGTGCACTGACATTAATCAATTAGTGAACATGTGGGGACTTAGAAAAGCCATTTGTAAGAAGATACAGAATTACCCCAGACAGCCAGTCCTTAATACCAAGTAATTTCATTATAAGTGATAAAAGATTAGACAAGAAATAATTATTTACCTGAATAGTATACAGGGCAATTGCAGCAATATGAGGAGGTGTCATATACTGTTCCAGCTCAATCTTTGGATTTACAAAACCGTTTAACTGCTGTAAATGGCCTTGCAAGGTCTTCATCTTCATATTTGCTCCCATTATGATAAATGCTACTTGTTATCAAATCTTGGAAACACCGGTAGGATTTGATTGCCGAATGAGGAGTCTTGTGATACGAAGAAGCCACAAGATGTAGCGTTAGCGTGCTGTAATGCAGCTCTATGACTTGTGTTTACTATATTTGCTTCTGGTAGTTGCGGGAAACCCTAAAAACAAAAAGGTTGTAAAGGAAGATATTTTTAAAATTAATCTTTTTATATAGGTAAATAAAAGTTATATTTATTTAATATTTATGTAGTTACTTTATGGAAATCACAGAAATACACCTTAGAGATTGGCGATTTCATTCAGAATATCTACTTATAATCTATTCAGGATTTACTTACAGCAGTAGCAGACACTGGAGGTATGGAGCACATAGGCAGTTGGCTGACTGGATTTGGTTGTGTTAGGGAGAGAGAAGTAGCAGTGAGTGGGGCTACTGCTCCCTGCTTGAGAAGCATTTGTTTCTTCAACTGAAGCTCTTCTAGAATCTTTCTGTTCGTCAATTCTGTAATTTAAAAAATTACTACAGTATATAATATAGCAGGTATAGCAGATACCTACACAATTATATCTTAAGTGATCTAGGACCTAAAACTCCTTGCTGAAATGCATTCTATGATAACCTACTAGAGTTCCCAACCAGAATGTAAATAGATGAAGTTGTTGTTTTCAACTTGTTTAAAACTAACCTCTTTGTGCATTAGGTTGAGGAAACGCCATCTAATAAAAATCTTGCTGGATCGAGATTTATTTGTTTAGCTGAGAATCAGCAACATACAAAATTCATCAAGGAATTGTTATTTATTTTATTTCCGTAGAATACTCCATCCATGGATTATAAATATTATAATCAACATCACATCAAAATATTCTGTCTGTGGCTAATCAACTTGGAATAATAAAGGAATAAAATAAACCACAGACGACTACTGTAAGTAAGCTACTGAAAAATAGTGATTTTTACGTCAATTATTATGACAGACAAACGGAAGAGACAGAGAAGTTTAACTTCATGTAGGTATCTACCTACTTTTGGACAAGACGAAAAAATAAATTGCTAAAAAGAAAAATAGAATAACAAATTCTACGAGAAACGGAATGTAATTTGGGGTCAATGATCACTTAGTGCTGTATCTGAACCACACTATTACTTTTTATACCGGTTTCTCTATCATGTTGGCATCAATGAATTTTATCTTCCAAAATAGTTTTCAGCTAGCAGCACTGATTGATGGACAGAAAATGCAGGAATGGACCGCGAAAATTAAGTTTTTTGAACTGACCACCCATATTCTTGGAAAGGGGGTAGGCAGGCAAACTGCTGGAATACTGCTACCTTTCGTACCTTTCTCGGTTGCTCGGCGTCAATCTACTAATCCAACCATTTATGTTATGCAAGCCGATGCTGCTCAGAGCTATTTTGCTTTGTCCTTTAGCTAGGGTAAAATTGGGTTATCGTGTAAGTAGTAAAGCTGAATTCAATGATGTTTGATTTATACTATTCTAATATTTTGTACATTAGAAAAATTAGGTTTTACCTTTCCTATTTTATGGTGCTACAGTAAAACACTAATGTAGCTACTAATAGATCCAATATAAAAACAAAGATATTTTTATATAAAAGCATTTATTTTAAAACAATGTAGGTAGGTAATAATATACTTTCTGATTCTTGGCAAAACAGTCTCACATAAGCAAGTCAACATTTGGCCTCTCTTAGAATAAAATAAGACTAACATGCGCTGCCATTACTCACAAAACGAATATAACTGAATATGTCAGATAAATAAATTATAAAAAGGACAAAATATAAAATTATCTTCATTATGGTCTACATTGCAGTTAGCTTTGCATCTCAGTTGAGCAACCTTAGATTAATTTGTTTATTACGTAAATTATTCTAAATAAAGGGAACATTAACATTACTAGAATTTACTCACAATATTAGCAATATAATATAAAAAAAAACATCTACTGTAGGTACCTAATTATTAGTTCACAGACGCAGACATGCCGCCCACAATGAGTTTGTGGTTCAGTATTGATAAAATTTTATAATAAATGCACAACATAAATATAATTCACGTTGCCTTGTCTTTTAAGTTTACAAAAATATTTATATAACAATTTAGAAATAAATAAACAGTTTTAATTCCTCTAAAACCAATTTGGAATAGTATTGCACAAGCTAAAAGCTAAGTTATTATGTGCATTTTTATAAAAAAATCTATAATTAAAAAAACAAACCAACACAAAATCTTATAATGCAAAGCAAAAAAGCTATTATGACTCATTTATTGGGACAGATTAATTAATTATTAGAAGTACAATACAAATAAATCGACAACTATAAGCACTCCTTATAAAATTCTCTTCGAAAAATGGGTTTAACTTTTAAATTTAAAGTATATTTATAGTCTTGTATTAATTAATGTTATATTATTAGTAGCAGTGAGATCTGGGACAGCTTGTAGTTGTCAATCTATAACTCAACACAATGTGGCTGACTTGACTACCATGACTGACTAAACTAAGTTATAATATAACATGGACTTACAACTATAAAAATATACTTTAGTATTATATAAATAAAGATAAATTTGATTATAGCGAAATAAATCAGACAGAGCTGCAACATTCATTTAAAATTTTGATATGTTATTTCTATAACCACTATAAATTTTATTTAAACTCTTTTAAACAATAATATAACACAACAACCACATTGTGCTCCTCTTACGAGCTCCGTCGGAGTGTTGGTTTGCCAGAGTACCTATATGTCACAGCACGGGAACAAACACATTCTGGACTAAATAAAATTTGAAAAATGATAACAACATTTTGTTTTCAAAGACTAGCACGTAATTTTGGCACTACGCTGTGTCCTCTCAGAGCACAGTGGCATCGATGTTGTTCATTTTATACAATTTCATAAGTGCTCTGTGAATCTGCAAGGGGGCGCCTGCGGTTCATAGACTAGGAAACCGCGAGGGCGGACCTGTCTCCTGGTAACCTGGCGGTTTGGTAACATTACGTTTGACTGACTTCAAGTCGCGAGTTGCGACCGCTTCACGCCCCCTCATCACAATTAGGGTTTCACAAAGCCTCGCCTACCATTCATTCAGGAACATTTCAATAGATAACAAATAGCAAAGCAAAGAAAGCATACAATTTTAATATCAATTATGTAATACATATTTGTGCCCAATATGTCATGTTCGATGTATCATTTTTAATTTATTTATGAAACTCCTAAAACTAGTAAACGATCCTATCGTTCACAGTTACATATGGACAGCTGCCATTACCATAATAAAATGCAAAATAATGTATAGTATTAAATTTTAGTGTAAAAATTATAGTAAGTAAATAATAAAAAAAAAACTTATTTGAGTAAATAAATTCTCTTGTTCCATTGCTCATTCAGTGCTTTACATAACAGAGTGTAAAAATAACTGCGCGTCACATCCGTAATCTTTGCTGCGTCAAAACATGCTCGAAGATTTGGCATTTTGGAAGAATTGATATGGTAATTTGGAAGAGTTTGGAACTATTCTATAGTAGAAAAAGATGCTTATCCGCAACGCCTTCATAAGGGGCCACGGACTACGTTTATTTTTACACCCTGTCGCAATGAGTATTTTACCTCAACAACACTCCTAATTCCAACAACAATACACACCTAACACTTTCCCTGTATATAAATATATTACGAGTCTTGTAAAAGAAACATTTCCAAACCTCATAGGTCATTAACACTACAATGAGATATTACACAAGAGCATTAGGATACGATATATTGCTACGAGTTAACTTATCATTTGGCACTAAATTAACATATTGCATCTCGATCATTCGTCACTAAGTATTTATACTTGCAAATTCTTTTAACTCTCAATTTTATTTTCCTAATATTATAATTAATTTTCATAACTTTAATTTTACTAATGTAATAAATTTATTTTATTATTTTGGCCGAAACGTTTTGCAACGATTATGTTTTTGTTTTATCTAAAATGAAAATACACATTATTTCTTATATTGAGCAACCTGTCCATTCCCTCATGTTACGACGCGAGTAGAACGGGAATGTCCTTGTATTGAATTAAATAAATAGACAAGACGCGCTTTCGGCAAGTTAGAATTTGGCAAAATTGAGCATTAAGACTTTCAAATTGGCATTGTAAACATTACAAATAGGTAAGTAAGGTTTATTTTACTAGGTAGCACTGTGTGACTACTTATCCTAAGTCTGGTAACTGTAACTTATACATAGGTACACGAATTCTTACAGTTTTGCTAATGTAGGCTTCAATTAAATATGGAAATCAGTATGTCACCCCATGTACAGTCAGCTGCACTAGAATGTATACAACTTGTAACTTTCACAACGGTATTACAGTAAACAATGAACTCTTAGGTACACCTCAATAACTAAAAAGTCATAAAATTTGTTGATGGCCTCACATAGTTTTGGAATAATTGTTGTGTAAATATTTTGAGCACTGCTGTGAAACCATTTTGAAAGTTATAAATTGTATACATTCTAGTGCAGCTGACTGTACAAAGATTAAGATGTATCCTAGCTGGCACTTTAAACAATCGTAGAGATATTTTTTGATTTATTTTAGTTGGTGCTTTAAAGCCAAGAAAGTAATTCTGAATTCAACAATAGGTGCGGCGGAAGTTGAAGTTTGTATACGAACCTGCTTGCTTGAAAGGTATATTTATACAAATAAATATACCTTTCAAGCAAGCAGGATTCGTTTGTGTCATCTTTGGAAGCAATATAGTTTTTTCATTTTAATTGTTTTTCTAGTGTTCTTTTAGGTTCTGATGTGTAATTTCGGTGCTAATTATCCATAATTACTTAAGGTCTTAGCACAAGTGTGAGCAATTGAAATGAAAGTGTGATATGTGCGATATGTGGCATCCTGATTTGAACGAAAATGTTTCCCCTAAGTTTGGAAGAGACACGCCAGTAAAAAAAGTATTTATTCACTTGACATTGGCAAAATTGTCTGTTGAATGACGGTCAGATGCCATTATTAAGAAAAGAAAAAAGCCATATAATAAAAGAAGAAGATACCTTCAAGCAAACGAAATTACGCGCCATTTCACGAGTTTCCAACACTCGGTAACTATACATTAAATTACTAAGAATTTTTTACACGAGTAGACAAGAGAAGTTTGATAGTATTGAACTCTAGATATACAATCAATCTAAGACGCGTGGCATTCTGATAGTGCTTATGTGAATGAAAAAAGTATAGGTACCTAGTTATCGTAAGGTCATGAACTTCTTTGAGCGTAGAGCTGAACTTTTAGAGGATCGTATTTCAATGATTGTATGGTATTTAAACTATTTTTGACAGTTTTTCAGTTAAAAAACGAGTGTGCTTTAGACCACACGACTGAAGTAAAACTTCTTTAATACGAAACGTAACTGGCTATGAGAGAAAGAGAGAAAGAACAGTGCTTTCATACCCCCTCCATGGTAGTGTTAAACGTTTAACGCAACCTTGTTGGAAGTCGCATTAGAAGTATTACTTCAAAAAGATTCCTTTGTGTATATTTTCGTGAGTCAATCGGACTGAATAATTTCGTCGCCAATTGCAACGTTCTAATACCGAAGACCATGAGAACACAAGCTAGAAAATTCTATAGCCGGGTCCGAAAACATGCCGGTTTTCGCGTTATCAAACACAATAACATGTTATCAAAACAAAAAGTAAGCGTGGCTTTAGTGTTATCTATCGCGGATGGATGACCCAAGTTCAATTGCAGGTGTGTGTGTGTATGTGTCCCTCCCCCTTGGGAGGAGTTAATTTAGTGATAGTTATTACTAATGGGATTACTAACATGTTATGGAACATACATGGTTAGGTAACAAAGTTTTGTTAATAACATTCCGCAGCGCATTCGACATATCCAAATGTGAGCGTGAGAGATATAGCTCGCTCTTTCACTCACTCCGCAGCGCATTCGGCATATCCAAGTGTGAGCGTGATAGGTATAGCTCGCTCTTTCACTCGCTATTATTTAACGCTTGTCTGGCATTCTGTTTCGACCTTTGGATAAAAGTAATGGCTACAATGACATACTGATATCGATATTTACATTGTGACCATAATTCAGATTATTCAGGGAGGCAGTTCGCAAAACCCCTAAAAGTAGCGCATTCTCGTTTTTATATTTATTCATCTATTAGTTTACGCGTAGCTTTCTAGCCTCTTTATACCAATGTCGATGCTGGTGTAATCCGGTGATGTCGTAAACTACAATCGTCACATCCTTCAGCACCGCATAAGTGAAGATATGTCGTACAGATGCAATTCTCGTGTATAAAACAGGTTTCCAGTAACAGCGGTGCTGAAGCATGCGATGTGTAGCCTGACCCAATGTCTCTCGCACTCGTACGTATGTACAAAATTGTAGACAGTGAAAAATCTAGTTCTGTATATTGATATGACGACATACAACGTGAGTTTACGAATAAGAGGATTTCGTTACCGTTCAAAAGAACTCTAGAAACGTGGACTTCTCAAGACCTTTCCGATTTACTAACTACATTTTTACAACAACATGGTTAAAATAGTTATTTTAAAAATGAAATATCGTTATATTATCAAATAATAGTTATTGCTTTGTTTTGATATGATGATAGATAGGTGCGCGGTGGCGCACACTCAGACCAAGCGCCGCAATTGACGAATGAGCGCGTCGCTCGTCGACCGGCGCTGGCGCACGCCGCGCTACGAATATTAGTCTGCACTATTCACATAATTACGTAATAACTCTTAAATATATATTTTAAAAATATGACTGCATTCTATCCATCACGATCACAGCTCTCCGAAGACTTTACAATATCCAAACTTGACGCTCCAAAATAAATTCTTTATCATTACACCTATAAAACGAAATGACTACGGTACGTCTAAACTTTAGCTCTAAAATTATGCCATTTTGATAATATTACTTTGCAATTGCAACGGTCCCTCATACAGCACATAAATGCCTCATATACAAATTTAAAACGTAACGATGAATATGACTCGATTCACTAACAGATACAAGTAAGGAAGCGATAACGACGTCCATTAAAGTAACAATTTTGAAACAAAGCGGCAGTGTTCGCGTAATATTCGTGCAAATAGAAATCTAACTACGAAACATTGTTTTAGGAACCTGATAAATTATTGCTAGAGCTCCGGCATCTTCTACAAACGACAGAGTGTCGCGGTTCGCCCGCGGCATAACGACACTTAATCTTATCAGTAGCCAATACAAAAATATCACCTAAATAAATATGTATACTTTACAAACCAGGAGTCTACTCCGCAAAACGATAGACGAAGGTTTTATTCACCCATTTGGGGTACACTGCGCGGGAAGTGCAGCTTTCAGTACATCTGTGTATACCACGCAGTGTAACCCAAAAAACCCTATACGATCTTCGTTTTGCAGAGACTTCCTGATCAGTAGCCGCAAACTGCAGACTCGTTATTGTAGCCGGCATGTAAGTTGACTCTGTGGAGAAAGTCATGAAGTAAATAATTTCCCCAAAAAGGATGAATAAGAACAATAACATTGTAGTATATGAACTGATACACATATTATATGTACGCGTTTGAAACCTAGTTTGATTGTGGGTAGAATGAAAAAATATCAGACGCACATACCACGTGATGTGCAGAAGTGGTTCTGAAACTGATTTTAAATTTGAATCTAGCAATATTTTTATAATATAAAGTTATTGACGTTGTATACTTGCGACTGACTTCACCGAGTTCAACTTATTGCCGGCAAACATTTTTAGAACCCACATAGTTTACTTCTGGGACTACTTTTCAGCTATTACATCGCTTGGTAAAATACTAGTATCGATACAATGTTGCATTACGTTAATTTAACAGCTCTAAAACTATAGCCGTCTTTGTTGTTGCAGTTTAAAATAATGAGACAGCAATATTAGTGTTGCCACATTAAGCGTAATGCAACAATCGATACCACTACCGATGCATCGAATGCTACGGTCACATCGGTAATGCTGTTGTCTGATAAACTGCATGTTTTGAACTTGCAGAACGTGTGAAGTTGTAATACCAAGCGACTACGGTAAACAGCGCGTGTGTCGCGGTCCTTACTAGCAATTAAACATTCCACACGTCAAGCGCGCCGTGTATCGAAGCCTTATAACTTGCAGTCACAAAAGTGCCCCAAACGAGTCTCGATATATTATGTTTTTAGTAAAAAAAAACATTTTTGAAAATGGAACAATTTGAATAATTGAAGTTCGAGATAGTTCCATTTTCAAAAATGAATGTTGAAAAAAAATACATTTTTGAAAATGTAACAATTTGAATAATTAAAGTTCGAGATAGTTCCATTTTCAAAAATGAATGTTGAAATTCACGAGTATAACAGTTCTTATAGTAAAATAACAAGGTTGGTTGGTGATAGGGCGAGCGCCTGGTGCCTTTCACGGCGCTTCGCCCTCGTCGTCTCGAGGAGTCTCACCGCCGCCCTTCGATGTGTCACTGTTGACAAAACATACTGTTAGAAATCAAGAAGATTTAAGATTATCCCACGATCTGAAAAATAGGAGTGTGTACCAAATGTAAATAACACGTACCTCTGACTACCCCCTCCTTCAACATCAAAGAATCGCGAAGTTATTAGTAGCTCTGCCTTCTGTGCTGTAGATTGTGGGTTCGATCCACAAAGAGGACAAACATTTCTGTGATAAACATATTTTTATTGTATTTAAAAAAAAGTATGTAAGTATTCTATCAGCCATCTGGTTCCCATAGTACAAACTTTGCTTAGTTTGGGGTTATGTGGTTAGTGATGTGTTCAAATGTCCACAAATACTTATTTATTTATTGGAAACAATGTCTTCAAGTATGATGCTATCTCTTTTTATACAGCTGCTATAAAGCGTTCAGCAATATAAATAAGAGCCAGTATACAATAACGAGATATTTAAATAAGGAAAATAGCATTCTTTTATACGAAGTATCATCGATATTGATGCCGACACACGAAAATGCACTCAGTGTCGATTTTTTTTGTTGTCAGAATCATGACCTGGATGCGCAGATTCGGTTTTTTAAAAGTAGTTTTATTACAGCCGGTATATCAGGCAATCAGCCATGACAAAAGATTTTTTAAATGGTATAGATAGATAAGTAATAATTTTGTAATCATAGAAAAACGCAAACGAACTGAAATTCCACCAGTCGTGTACTTACTAGTTGGAGTAAGGTGCGCGTGCACTACCGGCCGGTGGAGGCGCCTCGTCGCAAGCAGGCGGCGGACGCGCAGCCGCGCTCAGCAGGTAGTTGGTAGAGTCACTGAAACAGTTCGACAGTCTGCTTCAAATTGTATTACTGTCTCAGGTCATACGGTACGAGGTACATACATAATAATAAAATAATAATAATAATAAAAAAAAAATGACAAAAAAAAATGGAAGAATATGGACTTCATTGTTGTCTGAAATAAAACCTTTTTATTTTATTTTTTATAATAATAAAAAATATCTATATATGGAGATCAGATCTAAGATCTGCAAATCAACAAACAAACATTTATCCCAAGGCGGGAACCGAACCCTCCTGCGTCGCAGGCGGACGTTCGCACGCCGCGCCACATCGGCCTAATGTGTCAATGTAATCGGTCAACATCAAATGAAATGAAATGAAAATATTTATTGAGTAGGCTTAATTCTAGTATATAGGTATTACATAGTAGGTAGGCAAGTCTTCTACAGATTACAGGCTAATATGCCTGGACTTGACACCTGTATGCTTCAGGTCGATAGACGTAGAGATGTGCATCGTAAAGCACGTTCTTAATAAACGTGACTTGCGCGGCAATGCTTTGTTATAGGTGCTAGTAACCATTTAACACCAGGTGGGCCATCTGCTTGTTTCGTCAGCAAGTTATAAAAAAGATATTATTTTGAGAAATATCAAAAATGACTTTTTTGTTAAGTCATGATAATAAATTATTGATTTATAAATCATATAATTATTATATTAATTCTATATATATAACTTAAGCAAGTTTAGGTCCAATGACTCGTTAAATTACCTATTTGTCTTCATTTTCCCTATAACTATCAGAAAATACATTAAAACTGGAGTTTGTCCCATAGATAAATAAACGCAAATAACACAACTATAACTTATTTACATTCTGTGGCTATGGTACTAGTTTATGATAAACAGTGTAATTTTAAACACGGTTCATTTAAACCATAAACAATGCTACAGTGTTATCAACATGATGCAAGAGTGGGAGCGTCGAATGATTAAACCCCCCATTATCTTCAAGAATGACTTCACCATAGAGTACTCGAGTACACAGCAACGCTGTTCTACAACTGGTTATCATTATTATCATCAATAACAGGCTGTAGAAGTCCACAGCTGGACACAGGTCTCCCTCATACGTTTCCAGGAAGAACTATTCCAATTTTCCATCCACCGACTTCCTGGGATACTAACAATCAGTCCATCGGGTAAAAGGTCGTTCCACGACAACTATACTACTACTGCTACTGGTTGGTCAAAGTACCTATACGAAAATACCGTCATAATAAGTAAAAATTAAATATTATCAAAACAATTGACGCAATGGTGCAGATCGTCAGACCTTCTAGACTTTATCACCATACTGTATGGTAAACATAGATACAGCGTCTGGTTAATAAAATGAATCAGCATAGCCGATAGCATTACAAATGTGGTCATGGGCCATGCCATTGACTCGCTATCAATGTCGCGGGTATGGCATACTCTACCCAGGGTTGTCAGCTTGCAAAAAATATTTTACACCATTTATAGGAGAGCACCGGTGGTCTAGTGGGAGTGACCCCGGCTTTTGATCCTAAGAACGTGGGTTCGAATCCGGTAGTGTACCAATGGATTTTTCTATAGAAAAATCGATGTGCGCAATGCCATCGCTCTAAAACAGTGAAGGAAAACATCGTGAGGAAACCAGTTAATATTCTAGCAGCGGCGATGAGCTTGCAACCTGTCACGTATGAAATACCAACTACTGGGTGGTTTGGATTAAGTATTCCCTTGTGCAGGTTAGGGCACAAGGGGTGAAGTAAAACATGGAATATTGAGCTTCTTCCGTAGGTAATAGAGAGACCCAATTGGTTCCATCTAATGTCAAAATAATCTCAATTGGTATGTATAGATAGAAGGTGCAATAGTATGAGACTAGATGACGCTGTTTTAAATGCACGTCAATGTTTATTTATTTATGCAAATGCACGTAATGTGCTAAATTGTGACGATTTCGAATATTTTATCAATTTAAGTGATGTAACTAGCATTATTAACCCAGATCAACTGTACAAAGAGTTCAAATTTTATTATTACCAACATTTTTGAAGCAATATTTTGGATAGAAACGGGATATTTACCATGATTTTTGAAATAAAATGAAATGAAATCGTTTATTTGCTGAAGTATGGTATTTTAAGTTTTTATTTTTGTTTATCCTTAAGTTGTGGTGTACAATAAAGTATTTTCTATCTATCTATCTATGGTGCTTACAGGTGAAATATATTATTAGGTAATGATATATTATTGAGTTTGATTGTTTCCCGATATTTCGGCACAGTTGCATGCGCCATGATCACGGGTCGAAACCCCGTCGGGGTGGGTCGGGTGAGTTCAAAAATCATGGTAAATATCTCGTTTCTATCCAAAATATTGATCAAAACCATGATAGTTTAAAAAGTTATTTTTGAAGCAATTATAAACAGTTGCAAAGTCTGTTGCTTCTTCTCTCTTCTGTTGCGTCTGTCTTTTTTTCTTTTGTTTTAGTTACCTAATGTAATTCCAAATTGTTATTTAGATGTTTCTTTTTTACTCTTTATTCGTACATATTACTAGCTGTACGCACATTTGTTTATGTTACCATCTAGTTTGTTTTTACTTTTTACAGTACATATTACCAGATAATATATTTATGTTACCACCCAGTTTAAAAACTTATACTTTTAGTTTAATAAAAATTAAAATGGTTGCAATGTGTTTTGTGCGTTAAATAAAATAAAGTCGAAATAACACTGGGAGTTTTTCAAACGATGGCAACTCCAAGACATGGTATTATTTTGCTGATAACCTCGGATCCATGTTTTGAGACTAAGATAAATTCAAAGCGTACCTAATGATGTAACCATACTTATGACAACAACTATTGAATCCACCAAAGGAGATACTACAGTATACATATTTGTTTCATTATTGTAATATCTTTTGAAAGTTCAGTATGTGTACTGAATGAACTAATCCTACTAATATTATAAATGCGAATGTTTGGATGGATGGATGCATGTTTGTTCCACTTTCACGCTCTAACCAGAGGACCGATTTCGATGAAATTTGGAATAAATATAGATTGTAATCTGGAATAGGACATAGGCTACTTTTTATCCCGAAAAAATAACGGGAACGGGAAAAAACTGCCACGTGGGCGAAGCTGCGAGTGGCCTCTAGTGTTTGATATAAGAACTCCACACACACCCCTCACGCTTGGCAGTCGGATTGGTGACCACAGAGATGCTGCCTGCTGCTCATCCCGTGATGCGTTCCCTTATGACATCAACGAGAGGTCATGGAGCCTATTTCATATCGGGACCACCACGGCACTGCACGATTACTACAGAGGTGGTCGTAATGAATTATATTAATGATAAGATAGGTTATCCATACCAATATCTATAGAATATAGTTGCTATGGGCTTATAAACATAAATCAGAAGCATTGCAACTGTGCTTAAGGAGGCTATGTATTTTCTGTACTGCGGTTTCAGTTCTATTCATTGTCTTTTGTGTATTGCGAGCTCGGTTTCAGAGTAGCTGTTGTATAGATTCATAAGAGTTTTGAACAAGCCTGCGAGGGAAGCATTTTTTTTGGCCAAACATGCCAAACATTTGCTTGCGACATTGCAAGTCGCAGTGTCCTGTAGGCGGCCGACGAAGAGCAGTTTGCGACACCAAGCGAGTCACGTCGCAGTCAACTCGTGATAATTAAATAGTTTTCGTTGTGTAGTGTAGTTCGAAATTTTTTTATATACATGTTACTCTCTAAGGTATTTATTAATATGGACCAGAAAGTTGTTTTCTTTAGTTGTCCGAAATAAAATGATATTATTATTCTTGATCTCCGTCTGCAGTACTGTTTTGTGTTGTATTGAGTCACGACTGTTCTAAGCACGCTCAATAGATGCGCTTATTATGACTCCATACAAAATCACTTTCGAAACGGGCTAGCGTGGCACAAAACTAAAAGAATTATCATGATTATTTTCCCCAAAATGTAAGTTTCCGTAAAAAAGAAAGTCAACCTTTTTGGACATAAGCTGAAACACAAAAGGCGCTAGTTTGATTTCTAGTCTTTGGCCCGGCAGCGGCGGTACATATTCGTATGGGTGCGCAAATATTTATTCCGGGTCTGTGTAAAAAAAGTAAAAAAAGGGTGTTTATGATTTTACAAGCGATATCGCCCGCGTTAAGTTATTTTCATGCAAACTTCAATCCCCGTTTCAACCGTTTAAAGGTCGAATTTCAGAAATTATAAACAGACAGACAAACATACCTTGGAATTTCACGTTTCTACGACCAGTGCTTTAGGCAGCGCGTTGTCTATGTCAGTCAGTCAGGACAAAGATACTTACATCTATGTTTATTATGTTATTATTTTGTATGTTATCAGAGTTTTCTTTGATTGTGCATATAATGTAGCCCATTGGTTCGATCAAGACAATCAAACAAAGGTGAAAAAGATAATACTGTCCTTAGAAACAAGCCGTTATCAATTTACCATTACTTATCTGGTCAAAGTCAACATTTCATGGCATTTTGGAGTAAATTGAACGACAATCTATTGGTACTGATAAGCGTTGATGTGTGCTGATAAAATTAGTGAACACTTATGTGTTTAGACAAAGGCTAACATAAAGACTAACACGCAATCTGTATAAATCTGGCAAGTGAAATTACACCAATATTATTGAATTCTGCAGTATTTTATGATGGCACCGCACTGTAAAATATCTTTAGCAGACCGAAAAGAAAGGAAGTTGAGTTGAGGAATTTTGCAATGTACCTATGTATATTTATGAATTATGGTAAATGTGTCAATAATTTCAATAAGAATAACGTAGTCTATGAAATCTTTAAAAAAAAAAAACTACTGACGTCTAGACCAGAGGGAGAAGGCTCTGGTAATGATGATATTATACTCTGCTAGTTTACCATGAAAAACAACAAGAAGTTTCAGATTGCCATTTTAAATTATGTTGCGCAGTATTTGAGGCAGCGACAACTCGACAGAACTGAGTTGCCCCGCAGTGTAACGATCCGAATTTCGTGCATCGTTTTTCATGGTAGACATAGAGACATGAGAGAGACATAATAGTGAAAAATCTACAACTGGTAACAAAACAAATATTAACAAAATTTCACCTGGCCGTCCTCATCCGAAGCGCCGCGCAGTTTTCCTTGCACTTGTAAGCGAGCACCTGCTTGATCCTACTGACTTCAACATCTGGGAAGTGCCTGCTGACGTAGGATATCAACGCGTGAACTCTGCGCCGGTCGAGCGGTGGCTTTGTCGGTCGGGACTCCTGCCCGGCGCGCGACCATCGCTGGCCTGTGACTGAGCAGGTAGCCAGCTCTATGGGGGAGAACAGTGCGGCCGCCAAGCCTCGGGTAACCTTCCGATAGTCTCCCCATTTCACACCACGAAGTAATTCCTCGCGGATTTCGACGCCTTCGCCGAGTTTTATCTAGAATTTAAACGTTATTTTGATAAGTTTCAAGCTACGTACGTTTTTAATCCCCTAAGATTGTCACATGATGAAGTACACGTTCTACCTAAAAACAATTGGGACTCGTGCAAAATACTTCTGAACTTCTGAACTATACCGTCCTATAATTTTAATTTTTCTTTGTATAAAGTAAAATGATGCCAAAATCCTTGCATTAAAATAGAAAATATATAGGACGGTGTATGATTTTTCCTGATTATTATTCTACTGTGTTAGGGAACTAACATCGTTTGTATAAATTTCAATACGCACAAGAACGAGAGCGGCCAAGGCCTGCAGGCTTTTATTTGAATCCGGTAGACTCAGACTAAACACATTTTTATTAAACGAAATCATATTATACTAACGAAACGCGCGACTTAGTCCGCGTAACGATAAACATCAATTCCCACTTTTAAATCTACGACCAGTGGTTTAGGCTGTGTGTTGTCAGTACGTCAGTCAGATAGACCAAAGATTCTTATAATTAGTATAGATCGCTGTTTGTCTAAGTATATATAAAATTCAGTCGTATCATTCATTGTTTTGTTGAGTTTCAACGCACTTTGCCCTTCCCCGCGGACAAGGGCGTCTGAAACGTTCAAACCTTCTCGAACGCCCGCCCGCCTAGACCATTACAACAAAATTATAAATGAGTTACACATTTTTTTGTTTGCCATGCTGAAAACACGTTTCAGCCAATATTTAGAAACTTGGTTGATATAACCAAGAAATTAAACGTGATAGTTAAGTACATTATATGAAAATGTAAGTACTACAAATGTAACATCAGTAAATTTGGTTAGCTCTTTGTATATCTTATTAAATGTTAGTCATATCTTTAGTGTTGAGGCACGATTTTTCGTTTCAGTTCTCACTATAAGCAAAATATTTATTTTTCTGTATATCTAACATGTATTTTTATTTTGACTATTAAAAGCGTAAAAAAATCCTTTTTTGTTTTTATTTCACGTTTTTAGCACGTTCCTAGCGAACGTGACCTGCGAGGCAATGCTTTGTTCGTAGTGATGGTAACCACTTAAGATCAGGTAGGCCATTTGCTTGTTCTATCACGAAGTCGTATACTAAAAGTCATTTAACTTTATTGTTTAACATGGAGATCATAACTAAAAATCCATGAGAGTAATTAAAATATCACGGCAAAATATACGCCCGCACTAAGCGATGTGACGATGCGACGCACCATTGGTCGACTCTGCATTCTATCGGATACGATTCAATACAAACAATATTAGAGCTGCGTCGTAACCCTATGACACATTAATCCATGGTAAATTTAATAAAGTAGAAGTACCTATCTACCCGCAAAATGCTGCATAGTTTTGCGGTTCACCAGTCAAGGAAAATTCCCTTACAATTCACGACTCGCGCCGTCTCAATTAATAATCGGGGAAAACCAGAGGTTTTTGGTTCTAACTATTCGTCATTAGCCTAATAAATAAGCATAGATAGATAGATAGATAGATAACTCTTTATTGTTAACCACACAGAAAAATAATACAGGACATAAACATAGCTTGGTTGAACAATGGGCGACCTTATCGCTGAGAGCGATCTCTTCCAGGTAACCTTTGTACGGAAAGAATAAAGCTAAATGTAATTGACGGCGGTGTAGTTACTAACAAATGAAAGAAGATTATAGACCTAGAACTATACTAACCTACTCTAATTAACTACCTGTTAGATACTTTAGTACCTAACACAAAAATTTTACCAATCATAAAACTAAATACTATGTAATAACAACTAATAATAATAATAATAAACGAATACATAAATAAATATATACATACTAATATATTTATATACTAATAACATGATTAACCAAGTATATAAACGATGAATATGCTTAATAAAAATAAATACATGCTTGATACAGAACAAATTCAGATAGAAATAGATGATAAATAGTACTGCTTCAACTTCAGTTTAAACGTGTATAGTGAGGATGCCAGTTTTATTTCCACAGGCAGAGCATTCCACAGCCGAACAGCTTGAACAGTAAAAGAATCACCGTAGAAGGAGCTGCTATGACTAGGAGTCTTAAGCAAAAGGTTTTCCGATGACCTTAACGTACGGCTACTGGTGGAATGAAGAAATTCAAATGTGTATCTGTGTGTGCATATTCTTTCATAAAATAAAACATCGATTTTATAGGCACTGATTGTATAATATAATGCATAACTTACATAATATAAAGAAGTCCCACGCTATGTCTGTTTGTTATATGTACAGTCAGCAAAGGAACTTCATAACCGTTTTATATTTATTTATTTGACCGTTTGATGACCTTGATTGGCTGGCCTCACAAGTTAGCTGATTCCCTACAACCTTTGGGGCGATGTGGCTTTGACATTGACCTAACATGATTGTATTTTATTTACTTTTATGAATAAAAAAGATGTTTTTACACAAATTATCTGCAACACGTTTCAAAGAACAATTCTAAAGCTATCTGCTTTATTACTATATCCGCATTGAAATTAGATAAATAGTTTCAGATTATTTACCTTCTATAAGTCCAAGGCTAAAAATGACTGAGGTACTTGCCTATAATTTACACAAGTGGGTGTACAAAAATCCATAAACACCGAAATCTATTTTTCACAAGTCCTTGATAAGTACGATAGGTATAACCCATGCTTGCGATAATGTTAGATAACAAACCTTCAAAAACAATACAAGGTGTCAAAAGACAGCTCACCCCGGCTAGGCTGCCCCCGATTGCGAGTTGAATTTTGGGAACCCCTTTCTTAGTACACCTTGACGCATCATGACGAATATTAACTCTGATATTTCCAGTCTCTACGATCGATGGTAAGACTGTGTGTTGTCTTTAAATTTATCAGTCAGGATAAAGATTCTTATAATTGATATAGATAGATTAAGTCCCTATTATCATATTAGTTTTATTTCATTTTTTTTATTTATAATAATTATAGTATCACGACTTTAATCCCCAAGCACGGTAGATATTCCCTCCGATCTCTCTTAGTACTAAGTATCTACTTGAGATTCTTCAAAGATGTCTAATGGGGGTAGTCAGATAGGTACGTCCAGATATCAGATCAATTTTTGAACGAAAATGTCCATTGGTGCACTACCGGATTTGAGCCCACGACCTTAGGATCACAGGGTCACTTCCACTAGACCACCGGTGTTCTTAATGTGAAAAATTTAGTTAAAATGTCTCATCAAGGAAAAAAATTGTGATGCAATACGTGTTCCTATGATGGGTTGAACGATTAAGTATGTACCTATATCACATTGATAAGAAAAGATAATATATGAACATCTTACTCTAAATAAAACGAGTAATTGAAATAACAAATAAACATAATAATCAATAAAATAAACCACGAATCTATACCAATTATAAGCATTTTTGTCCTGACTGACTGACATATTATAGACAACGCACAGCCGAAACTACTGGACCACTGGACTAAGACTTAAAATTTTCAGCGTATATTCGTCTTGATGCAAGTACTAAGAAACCGAAGTTCAACCTCTAAACAGGTGAAGCAGGGTTTGAAGTTTGTATGAAAATGACACGCGGACGAAATCGCGCGCGCGTTTCGCTAGCCTGTAGAGAGCACCGGTGGTTAAGTAGGAGTGACCTTTTAATCCTGTACTAAAGTAGTGGTATCGGTTGTGCACCAGAAGATTTTTCTGTTCGAAAAATTTATGTCCGCAATGCTAGTGCTTTCAAACGATGAAGGAAAACATCGTGAGGAAATCAGTTAGTATTTTAGCAGCGACGATGAGCTTGCAACCAGTTACGTATGAATTACCTACTGCAAAATGTGAGTGTGTTCCAAATGTAATATTTGGACGTACCTCTGACTACCCCCATTAGACAATCAAAGAATCTCGAAAGCCTTGGTACTAAGAGATCTGAGGGGATATCCACCGTGCTTGAGGATTCAAGTCGTTGATGCTATTTATTTTATTTATTATTATTATTTTAGAAAGAGGGAGAATATGGTAATACTCACAAGTCTAGGTGTAGTGGTGCCTCCCGCGTTTTCTCGCTTTAGTACGAAGGGAAGCGCACGGCGATGTTGCTCCAACCACACCGCGTCCGGCACGGGGCGGTTGCGGCGTCCGTCCCACCTGCCCACAGCTGCACAAAACTCATCTTAAAGGTAAACTGACAAATGTAGTTGACCGGTGCGACGATAAAACAGAAATGAATGCTGCTTGCCATTCGTCAATGACCTGGAAGCAGCACCATAATTCTTCAGTATACTGGGTGTAATAAGACTACTTCCGAATCCTAGAGGAACGTGTAAAGCTATCTTCAAATAGATTTAAAGTAATACGATTATTTTGTTGAAATTCTTATATATCAGCCAACGATGTACAGCAAGCATTCCGCTGCCGCTCAGACCTTGACCGCTGCGAGGGCGAGCGACGACGTAGCGATCAAATGATCTCAATTTAATTTAGATTGCTGTTTTGTCGATATAACGCGTTTTAAAATAAGATAATTAGGTACTTATGTTTATTTTACGATGTATTGTCGATACTAAAGCCGCATACCTACTCGAAAAAACGGACAAAAAATATCAATTTTTTTTTAATCAGAATCTGAATACGCAACTTCAGTTTTCGGAAGTAGTCTTATTCATCCCGGTATAGTATTGCCGCATCAGTCACGGTGTAGCATTAATCCCACCTGGTGTAAGCCAGGCTGTACGAAACTCATTGTTCATCAGTCACCTGGTCACTTAGATAAGATAGTAAGGATTTTAATTTGTATGTCATGTCATTATGGTGATTATAAACGATGAACAATGGCCTATGTCAACAAGTTGCCATTTTTATTTGGATTTCTACAATTACATACCTAGTATAAATACAATTATGAATTTAATGAATCCATTATAAGTACCTACTTGCGACAAAGGACCTTAAAATAAATATGTACTTTGATATTATACGTTAACATATAACAGTATCAAAGTATGCATTAAAAGATTTAGCCCTAACTCTGATATGGGTAATACTTTCCTCTCTTTAAATTTAATGTAAGCAAAAATACAGTCATTATCATCAACAGTCTGTAGAACTCCCCAGCTGGACATAGGCGTCCCCCATACATTTCCAGAAAGAACGATTGAAAGCCTTTTCCGTCCAACGACTTTCCGCGATTCTAACAAAGTCGTCAGTCCATCGGTCTACGAACAGGAAGACTCCTACCTGTTCGTGGTCGCGATTCTAACAAAGTCGTCAGTCCATCGGTCTACGAACAGGAAGACTCCTACCTGTTCGTGGTCGCGATTCTAACAAAGTCGTCAGTCCATCGGTCCAGGTGGTCGCAATTCGAGAACCTCTAAGGCTGAGGCTACACTAGGCAGCGATTTGCGATGCGACTGGAAGAGCGAAATGATTTTTAAGCAAAATAGGTGATCTACGGTGTAGCCATATACGTGACAATTAATGTATTTGTTTCAATCACTCATGTGTCGCAAGTCGCGTCGCGGCCTAATGTAGCCTCAGCCTAAGACTTACAAGACGGTGTGTTCTTAAATACGAAAGTAACGCCATCCGTACCAGTGCCTACAAATCTAAAGCCACTGATAACTTATTTGACGTTGAAAATCGATTTTTATGTGTGCAAAGCAAACCAATGTAAAGTAAAACGTGTACCAATTCAAATCACAAAACTGTTCTGGCTTTAAATTTAAAGGCTGCATTCATATGAATAACCTCAATGCATCGATAAAGCTACCTTTTCACCATTATTAGTTCAAAAATAAATTAAAATTCCATTAGACAAATTATACTCACCAAACTTTTTAACTGACTACTGACTTTTTTAGCCGCTATTATAAGTTAAGATATAGTTAGTCTATAGCATATTATATAAGCATGTATCATTGACAATATTTTTTGTTTTGATTACATGTTACTGAATTATTCTGGAGTCTGTTATACAAAAACGTATTACTGTGTGTACGTACCTATAGTATACCTATTTCGAAAGATCTAAATTAATATTGGTTAATATTGGTTGGAGTTAGTAAAATACTGCTGTGAAATCA
Source organism: Electrophaes corylata (assembly GCA_947095575.1). Classification (NCBI taxonomy): domain Eukaryota; kingdom Metazoa; phylum Arthropoda; class Insecta; order Lepidoptera; family Geometridae; genus Electrophaes; species Electrophaes corylata. Next base: position 3,813,658 of record OX352702.1, read on the forward strand.
AGAAAATGACAATCAAACTTTGTTACGTTTGTTGAGTCATTGTATTTTATAGTAAGCTTCAGTCGTAAAAGACATAAAATAAATCATGTTCCACTTCAGCTCTCGATAATATTATCATTATTTGAATAATAATGAAGTTTAATTAAAAAATCACGCTTTGTTGGCAATAATTTATTTTCATTATTAGTAAAAAAAAGTACATCGATGTATTCTTCGACCAAATTTGAAAAACTGCTAATGAACATAAAAACATACATTTTTTTATTAAATTTCTCCTTGTCTCTTTACTCTGTGGTGTTAGTGAGCAGTAAAAAGAGATGAATGTTATTGTACGTATACACATTTAATAATTTTCAAAATAATATTTTTTTTATATACTTTTAAATGTATCTGTCATGCCGTTTGATCGGGGGCAAATACAAAAGTAATTATGAAAAATTCGCAATTTTGAAAATTATGAAGTGACCAACTTTGCAGGCGATCGTGCCCGAAAAATATGTGGACTTTAATCTTTTTTGTTTACTTTTTCGGAAAAAGCAAGGTGATTTGTTTTATCAAGTAACTTGATCGAAGAATGCACCTACATATAAGTTTAATAAACTGTACAAGCGTTGCACAGTAAACCGTGGTTATATGATAACCAATGTATTTGTAAAGAACAGTTACAAACAAAAACAGTAATAGGAAACCTGTTAACATTATTGTGGGATAGCTTTCGAAACTCACTTGGTTGTTTTTGTATTTAGAATACGATTGTACTAAAGAGATTGTAATTTATATAGTTCATTAATCATTATAAATATTTAATACAGTAGATTATTCAGGAAAATAATAAAAATGTACATACAGGGTGTCCGGTAATTAATGGATAACCCCGCAGGTACTCGTGGAGGGCACCGCAGCCAATCAGGAAAAATAATAAAAAAAAATCTATCTGCTGCAGTCTGGGATTTTTTAATATTTTTTTGTTATGTTTGAGATTTGATACCTTTGTTCACATTTTTGAGCACTACAGCTACAAATTCAATAATAACGAGTTATTTTTTTTCTGAGAATAACCGTGAATAGTTGGCCTTGTTATCGCGCATTACAAAATGTATCTAGCTGCAACTGTTTGTTTTTTTTAAATACTTAAAAGTAAAAATTAGAGATTTCAATTTTTTAATAATCAAGTTTGAGGACCTGTGGAATAAAAAAAATGTATGGAGACCTGGGTGGCCAACAGCTTTAAAAACATGCCGAACTTATGTAGTTTCTTAAATGGTATCATATTTAATTTTTTTATTGTCAAATTGCCGAGCTATGGCTATTTAACAGCTCAGAACAATAATTTTGAACAAAATTTAATATTCATTTAAGATACAAAAATACTTGCAATTAATTTTTATCCGAGTAACTAACTGTGTTCAAACGTTCAAACTGTGTTCTCAAGAACTAATCTGACCTTAAATAGTTTGCTACCTGCTTGCTGCGTAGGCACATGTTCAAGAGTTCGCTTGTTATGTGAGAGAGTTAAACAATAATTAATAACTGTATTCGAGTAACAAGGATAGATGTACAGAAAGCTTCCTTGGGTTTCTTTATACCTTAATTTTGGCTTAGTGCGTGTTTCGATACCCTCGACATCACATGTTCTTATTTAGATTTCGTTGCTTATCTTTGATTTACGACGACTCGGCGTTGCTATCGGACTATTAGTGTTTTGCATTATGATTGGACTGTTATTTGGTGATATTTGCAACGACTTAGCATTCTACTGGACTTGTTGTTTTGTGCACTACGATTGGATTATTGGTTTCAAGACGAAACTGAAATGCCCCGCATACAGTACTCAACTCAGGAGTTCGCCAACATGCATTTCATTTACGGGTAGTGTGGCGGCTGCAATGCGGCCAATGCAGCTGCGATACTTTATCGGGACAGATACCCAAATGTACGCCACCCTGACTATCGCATATTAATTCGAGTGCATAGCGCTTTTTCAGAAGGTAGAATACCTGGACATGGCGTTGGTGGTTCCAGCGAAGGAAAACCCCAGCGTAGTGACAGTGAGGATATTGTACTAAATACCATTGCGGAAGATCCTTCTATTTCAACAAGAGATATAGCAAGACGGGAAGGCATTGGAAAGTCGACAGTACATAGCATTTTGAAGAAACTATTGAAAAGATAGTTCATAAGAAGATGTAGAGCCTGAATTAGAGCAGGAGGCAAACAATTTGAACATTTATTATAAAATTGCCAATTTCAAATTGTCTTTTTAGTTATTAATTATACCCCAACTACCCCATAGAAAATTTCCACACATTTTCGAAATAAATTTCCAATTTTTAATTTTTTTTTGTTTTAAGAAAAATAGGACTAAAGAAACATAGGTGGCAATAACTCAGTAATTTGACAATCAAAAATTAAGTATGATACCATTTAAGAAACTACATAAATTCGGCATGTTTTTAAAGCTATTGGCCACCCAGGTCTTCATACGTTTTTTTTATACCACAGGTCCTCAAACTTGATTATTAAAAAATTAAAAACACCAATTTTAATTTTTAAGTATTAAAAAAAACAAACAGTTGCAGTTAGAAACATTTTGTAATGCGCGATAATAAAACTAACTATGCACGGTTATTTCCAAAAAAAAAAATACTCGTTATTAATGAATTTGTAGCTGTAGTGCCCAAAAATGTGAACAAAGGTATCAAATTTCAAACATAACAAAAGAAATTTAAAAAAACCCAGACTGCAGCAGATAGATTTTTTTTTAGTTTTTTTCCTGATTGGCCGCAGTGCCCTCCATGAGTACCTGCGGGGTTATCCATTAATTACCGGACACCCTGTATATGTAGAGTACAGCGTATGCAATATTATATTCCTTCCTATTGCATTTATTAAAGATTAAATCACATTTCATGTTTATTTTTCTATTGGCGTTATATTTAAAGTAGATACACATTTCACTAGAAACTTAATAGACACGTAAGTTTGAGAAAAAAAAGACAACCATGCGATTTTCTAAGCTATAGGATATGTTTAAATGTAATATTGTAACATCAACTATAAGTATATCTATATTATGTATAATATTTATAATAATCAACACTGAATATCTGGCAGTTTCAATTCAACAGTAAAATAAACATTTATTATTGCATGTCGGTATATGTATATATTTTGTTTTATTATTGTAATTAAGGCGGGTTCAATTAACTTGAAATAAGTATAACTAACTCATTCGATCGTGTTTATAAAACCTTACCAATTTATTGTAGGCTCTATCTAGCAACTATTAGATTTCTATTAAATTTTGCCGTGTCAAGAGATTCTTTGTACAACACTTTATTTCTTTCAGGCAATCAAAAGCTGCGCCTTAAAATATTAACTGGGATTAAAATTATTGAGAAGTGCCATTAAATTACAAGTCTAATGTACGTATAAAGCGATTAATTTTAATATTTATAATTAATTAATTATTGCAGTTAATTTTAGTATCGTTTTAAGATTAAACACCATTTTTAAATAAATGCAAAGTCAAAATTTAGAGATCATCGATAGAAAGTCCCTTGAGATCATACTTCACCTCAAAACGTTTTACAATCACTTTTAAAATGTCAATTGTAATTCACAACCCTAATCGTACTTTCATAAATTATAGTCCTTTCTAAATGCTTTTTTTTACAAAATGACTAGATGTTTCGTATTTTCATGGCAAACTTTTTAAAACTACGCTAATAAAATAATCCGATCAAAATATCAATTCTAAAACAAACTCTAATTAAAATACACATAATTAAAAATATGTGACGCTGATTTTATAAAAAACACTGGGCTCGCGGTATAATTATGGCAAGTATCTTATAATACTATTTAGCAAAGTAATATAAAAGTTATTCAATCCTTTTGTTAAAACCGTTATCAAATTCTTTGTCATCGTATCATTGTTTATTGATATACCATTCCCACCTTGTTTTCTTACAGAAATGTCACCACATTTCTCATAGCATCCATTTAATTGCAAATCAGCGGTCGATGACAAAGACAAACGCAACTTTCCTCGTAATAAAGAAAATGAGCAAAAGCCATAATATTAATAAGTGTTATCCGTTACTAATTATTATTTCAATTTCAATACATAACTTTAAGACTTATTAGTCTTCGATACATCTGAGATTTTGTACAAACTATTGACCGGGAGCCATTCAATCACTCAACAACAACACTGTGTAGAGACACAAGATAAAGCTACTGTGTATAAAAATATAACTATTGTAGTTCACAACAAACGTATGTATTCTCATCTAAAACTGTATAAACTCGGGTGTCGGACAAATAAAAGGGACATGAGCGACGCTTTCTCTCGTATTTCCAGTACAAAATATTATAACTCTAATAAGAAAATACACCTCATATTACATTTCTATTCGGACGATGGAAAGCGTCGGCCACCTTTGTACGGTCAACGTGTATGTATAATGTATGTATTGTGTATAATAAACATGTAATCGGTAAATAACCTATGTTATGCTTATGTAAAATCAGCACCGGTCGCAACAAATGCTTTTAACAACAATCAGTCTATTGTCAGAAAGGAAGGTACCTACTACTAAATGTCGATTTTAACGAGCTCCCATTAGTCATTGAGAACGCTTAATTAACCTAATGTGATTCAAACGTTCACAATATATTAAACCAACCTAAGATATGGGTTTTACGCGACTCTGTACTTCCCCATAGCTTGACGAAGATAAAACAGTAGTACCTAATTATGTACTTAAATGCAAAATTATAGTCTCATTTCGTCGACAGTACTCGTACACTATCAGTCTGTAGGTCAGGCTAAAAAAACAATCAAGTAACAGTGCACCGACACACAAAGAGGTAGTTACACCTGAACTAATACCTTACTATTGATAAAAAATTGTAATGACCGCTAGTTGCACGAACCGCCTGTTTATATTTAGGTGGACACGAAGTTCAGTCTATCTTAGAACTAAGAGCCAATGGGAGTCCGTTGAATCAACATGCAGATGGCACTCGGACTATCGTAGAAAGGCACACAATAAGCGGAGAGGTGTGACTGCTATAGGCCCCCGGCGACGCTCCGATCACAGACTAGATATAGATACATCTACTGACAGTCTTCTGTGCGACTTTATAAGCCACATCCTCACTCTTCACCGGACGAGATGCGGTACCAACCTCCCCCGTCATCGCCAATTTGTGATCGCCTCGCTAAGCTTACAACTCTAAGCTATATGAGGTTCGCCCGAATATATTTAAAAACCAGTTAGCCTATTTAAATCTATGAAAGTTACATCAATGTCAGAATGTAAGCAGTAAGTTCAAATTACATTTTCGATCAAAATTAGGTTAAGCAGCAGACTTATTCTGTGTAGAGTTGTAAACTTGAGGGAAATAGTAGTAGATTTCAGCTTGTCTGTAGAAATATTAGTTTCGAGACTGCCGTCAACTTTTGCAAGCATTAATTTTGTATGTAAGCGCGTCAACCTATGTCTCCGGGTAAAGTTTTGATAGATTTAGCGGAGCTCATCAATCTGATCGTGGATAATAAATCGTATAGTGAAACTAAAGTTTCAGTAAAGCTGGGACATGCGCTAAAATCAGTTCAATGCTAGATCTCGGTTCACGGTCTAGGTGATTCCGAAGCTGTAATTGCATTAGTAACTCAAATTTACTATAAAATAAGTCGTGCGCTTAAAATGTTTGTGTTTAGGCATGGTTTATCTGTTTATATTCGGGGCGGTAAGCGGACGAGGCGATGAGTCGCGAGCGGCAACAGAGCCGGGAGAGGCTGCCGCAGACGCACGGGCTACTGGAAGGGGTGTGCGAGCGGCGGCGGCGGCGGAGGCGGCGGCAGCGGCGGGCTTGACTCCGGCTTGACGCACAGTCTTGGAAGCTGCTTGATGCGCGCATGTTGCGCCAGTGTGTGTCTCCGCAGGTAGAGCGGCGTCTTGAAGCTGCGGCCGCAGGTGGCGCACACCACCGGCTGCGCCTCGTGTATCAGCCGCACATGCTGGCGCAGGTTTGACGCGTTGGAGTACCGCCGCCCGCATTGCCCGCACTGCACACCCGGCGGGCTCAGCGCTGCCAACAACACCACGATCGCACGCAAGCCCCCCACAGCCACACGCGACAAACCCGAGCCGCTCCTCTCGCAATACCCACAACATTCAAACGCTAATACGATGACCTCTACATTCATCTACTCTGTTTGGAACTTCTTAGTTTTTTTGTTGTTGTAACAATAACCTACTTAGATTTTGTGAAAGATGCTGGTATAATCGTTCGAAGATTGCCGACTATTGGCGAGCGCAGAAGGCCGCTGGCACATTAAAACGCTAATACGATAGTCACCAAAAGATACCCAAGGTCTATTCATTTATTAAAATGTCATATATTTTATTAATGGGATTTTATTACAACCTTGAACTATCCTGCCTTTCGCAGTGCCTCTCTTCACATTAGAAATGATAAATAGGTGATGCTTTAACTTTTCAAATTTCATTCTGCTAAGGTTAAGACTGGGTTGTAAACTAGACAGAAGAAGAAATACTTCCACTATACATTCAATAACGGAAGGTATCCATTTATTCCAACGCTAATTACTCAAAGGTTTATATAACCCAATTAATTTATTGAAATCTTAGTACCCTGCTCAAACGGTGCATTTAATAAGTCTTTTTATTGGTTTTATAGGAGTTAAGTATCAGAAGAGTAAAGTAGCAGTAAAAAGGGGCAAAATGATTTCCACAGTTGCGATCTCTTTAGTTATTTTGCTACCAACGTGATGGCCAGGCCAAAAATGTACGTATAAGAGTAAATTCATTAAGGTAAAACATTACTGTCAGCTGTAAGGTCTTACAAATTACATACACCAATACAGGTAACCATAGTAAAGGGAAGGCAAATCATAGTTGGTAAACGGAGAAGTAGAAAATACCAGGTTAGACATGTTAGTAGTTAGATGGTGATGAAGGGTTAGTTTGTTTATACAATTTTATATGGAGTTACCAGATTTTACCAGTGATTCTCTTTTCCCAATCAAGTGCCTTGAGCGTGCACACAGATTTAGCAAAATATGTATAATTGTTTCCGAATATGTGACTGAAGATGTACCACCGCAATATTATCCTAAATTCTCACTGTTAGTTACTTTGCTCTAGCTGTTCTTTGGAAAATAGGTGTGTATGGTATGTTGGTACCATCTTGCATAAAGTTATGATTACTACTATTCTGTGACTGCCAATGACACCACCATTATATCCTAATCGTTAAAAGATTAGTAGAAATATATCAATAGCTTACGTTGGTACTTCAAGAAATATTGCATTAAGGAATACGTCTTTATTAAGGGATAGTTTAAGAGTTTGTATTAGCATTTGAATGGTATAGTGAAGGTTCAACATTTGTCAAGAGTTTCCCGAATGGCTGTGCCCATAACCAGAGCGTGTGCGAGAGAGCGGGCGGGGTAGCGTGAAGCGGCGTGGCGCGTCGCGTCGTCCGACACCCGCGCGCCTAGCCACCTTAACCAATAGACCGAGCGTCGACCGAGTGTGGAATAAACCGGAGGTTCGCCGGGGGCGCGGCTGTCCGAGTCGACGTGTGCGTGTGAAATGACGTGAAAGTGAAACATTAGAACTCACCATCGACGTTCTCGTCGCGCAGGTCCACTGCCATGCCGGCCATCAGTTCCACGTTACCTGATAAACAACAACTGTTAGATATTGCTCTACGATTGGATGGACGTAAGCTTCATGAAAAAAGTTACCTTGTAGCGCGGCAAAGGGATTGGCCAGTGTATTGTTATCGCCGTAGTACATATGCGGGAAGTTGGAACGCTCCTCGTCACTAACTTCCTGTTCCATGACTTCCATTTTTGGTTCTAGGAGATCAGACGCGTTAAAATCCTGGCTTTTGTCTCTCTCCGCGTCCCCGGGATCCATAAGAATTTCACTCTCTTCATTTTTCACCTCCGGCGCCTCGAGATCAGTTTTCACCCTCAGAGACGGGTAGTTAGATATTTCACTATAGTCGTCGTTATTAGGCCTCGTTTGACTAGAAGTTTGGAAGGGAGCTTCATCGTTGAGATTGTTTCTGGCAACATCGGGAGAATTTCTTGTGGAGCGGCGACTCCCGCTTGGCTCGGGGTCGTCGGCTGCCGTCGTCTCGACGTTTTGGCTTGCGGCTTTGGAGGAGGAGGTAGACTGTGACTGAGACTGTGGCGGCTTGGCGCTGAGCAAATTACGTAGTTGGGATGGGGGCGATTTTCGATTTGTTTTCTGTAAAGAAGGTTTTAGTATTCGTATCATCCGTATTAGTATTTTTGACAGTCGTCACAGCTCAGATCGTAGTAGTCCTGCCTTCTGCGCTGTAGGTGGTGGGTTCGATCCCCACCGAGAACAAACATTTGTGTGATGAACATAGATGTTTATTCTATGTCTGGGTGTTATATTGTATTCTAAGTAGGTATGTATTAAGAAATAATAAAAAAAGCATATAAGTATTGTATTACTCATCTGGTTCCCATAGTACAAGCTATGCTAGTTTGGGGATGTGTAAAATGTCCACAAACATTTAGTATATTCAAGCTAGCACTAATGGTATAATGTGGGAAAATTCACGCGTAATCCAGCATGAAAGTGACAGTCTCAAATCGGATAGTCCAAGGCAATGGGCAGACCATACCTTACATACTTAACTGAACATATTTTATATAACTTGTGCTCGTACAGTATAGGCGTAGTTCAACCTGCTAGACGTCAAAAACATTCAATTGAAGCTCATCACTGGCCTGAGAAGTCTACTACCCAGACACAAGTCTATTCCATACATTTCCAGAAAAAACTACTCTGAGCACTCTCCATTCACTGACTTCCCGCGATCTTTATAATGTTGTAAGTCCGTTGGGTGAATGGGAGGCCGTCCTACGCATTGTACGGGGGTTCCAATAGATACCAGACACATCCAAGATCTTAAGCCTAGGACAGTTTGGAACCTAAAAAAAATTCTAACTATAATAGGACGTACAGCACCTACCTTGTCGTTGTGTTGCGAACAGTCTGTGAGGCCGCGGATTTGCAGCGCGTCCGCGGTGCGAAGGAAGGCGCTTAGCTGCGCCTGCGCAATGTTCACCTGCCCCACGTACATAAATTGGAGCAGGGCGCGCACATGAGACACTTCGCAGTCGCGCATAAATATTATTGGATGAGGACATGGGTTGTTCTGGAAGAAAATACACTTATTTTGCTTACACTATCTAATTTTGTATATTGGCCCTTAATGTTGAGAAATAATGAAAATCTCATTGCTTGAGATTACGTCAAGAATGACGAAGCACCAAAGGTCTGTAGCAACATTACCTTAACCACGCTTTGGTGAAATGGCAATGGATAACGATATGAGTTAAAATTTCTCTAGTTTCTATACTCTAACGCTTCGGATATTATGGTAGAGAAACCTGATAGGTTTTCTTAAATTAACTCGTGATTTCATTAAATGTTGTAATAGGTATGTACAGATTTTTCAGTGGTGTGGTAGCATAGTAAACATGCCTTCCGATCCTAAGGTTTGTATACGATCGTGTATATTTAGATTTTGCTATGTATGTGCGGTGCGCAATGTTGTGCTCTCAAACGGCGAAGGAAAACACCGTGAGGAAACCTAAGGCTCATTCACCTCCGCATGTATTGACCAAGTTTTTCCTGTAGATTTGGCCGACTGAGGATAGTAAAGATGCTGGACAAGCCTACTCCATCAAAAAACCTTGTTCCAGGTGCCCCGTAAATGGGAGTATGAGTGAAAAATTGCCTCTGATGCTGCATAAATCATCTACAATAGATGCAGATGCCTGTTTATTTATCGCTACACACTTCCAATAACTGTGCGAGAAGGAGACAATGAAGTGACGGCTCACAGGATCTCAAACTATCCTATACAAACGTCAGTCCTATACAGACAACAGCTTACGTAGGTACAAGTTTACTCAGCGTTACAAATAAACCCATTTTATGCATGGAAAAGTTACGTTGTTTCTTTTGATTGAATTTAATTTGAAAGACGTATGTATGTTTATACTATTGTATATATTATATATTAATATACATAATATATATTGCGGCTATCTTCAAATACCTAGTACATAATCAATGGAACTACAGCGTCAGAATTGCATGTCACATGGGTTCAATAATGACGATGCTTTGTACGTGCGAATGACCTAATAATATGGTTATACGCAGTCAGATACATTTGTCACCTTGAGCTGAGACGCAAAATGTCTCGGAATTGTAATAAAGCTTCTACGAACGGGAAACTATACCACCTCTATATGATTTAAATACGAGGTACGTATATGCACTAAGGTTTTGTCTGCTTTACTATGCCAGGAAAAATCACCATTCGTTTTGCGTTGGTTTATATCTGAGGACTAGCGAAAACGCGCGACTTTGTACGCGTTTCAATTTTCACGCAAACTTCCACCCCCGCTGTACCAAGTTAGGGTTTGAATTACGGGAATTCTTTTTTAACTGAAAGTCTAAAAAATAACCTAAGTCTCTACGATCAGTGGTTTAGGCTGTGCGCTGTCTATATGTAAGTCAGTCAAAACAAGGATTCTTATAATTGGTATAGATTGATATATATTATAATAAATGTGGGTATATAACGAATGTAATATTTGTATGTACCTCTGACTACCTCCCTTAGACATCCCCAAAGAATCTTAGTACTTAGAAGTAGTAGTAGTAGAAGATATGATGAGATCTGAGAGGATATCTACCATAGGGATTAAGTCATGAAGCTATTGAATTTTTTCCTATAATAATAATAATATAGATACATAGACATGAATTAAATGAATGTAGGTAAGTAGGTATAAGTTGCACACTTGTTATAAAAAATGTGGAGCCGAAATTTCAACAAGCCATAAAATCAACCTTGAACGAAACGATTGCGAAGTAGAGACCAACATTCGCCAAATTAGTCAGTCTTTTAAAAATAAGATTACGACTCAAAAGGATTGATTAATCGCAATCTCAAGGTAAAATACTGACAAAACGATGGATTATTTGTAAAAAATACAGTCTCAAAGAAACAACCATAATTTGACGTCATTTTTATGCTTTTCGCGAACTTGCGCGCTTTTTATTTTGATCAAGTTTTAAGGAAATATCATTCCGCAGCGTCCTTAGTCCTAGAAAAATCTTTGGTGTATCTTTGGTGGTTTGGTTTGGTGTTGTTTATATAGATTCTGACTGACTGTAGTCAGATACACTAGAATCTATATAATTCGTAACTTTCAAAATGTTGTTACAGCGTTACAATAAGTATAATCATTTATGACAAATACTGAAATAATAAGAGAACTCATTATCAAATTTCCTGTCTTATTTATACGGAATTATCGTTGTTTTAATGTTTATGTAAATGATAATACAGCATTTAAGTATAGCATAGCCACAGGGCAGGGAAGTTAAAAGCACACACTACATGCACAAATAATGCATTATTATAAAAGTTGAAAAAAGAACTGAACAATTCTAGTGCAGCTGACAGTATAATCCTAGGGCGTGCGAGATAGAATAAAATGTTCATATGAGAGGTCTTCTGTGTACATCTGTAAGGTCTGTACTAGTTACAAGGGCCAGTACTCAAACATAGAAAACGGCACGTAATATGCAAATAATGCATTTAAATAACTACGTAGTAAGTCGTTGGAGAAAATCGCCATAAACACCCATAGTTGTCGCTAGTACTCTTGGCATGATATTCACGCTGAATCCAAATAAGATCGGAAAGGTTCTGCTAATTATAAGTGGTTTATACAAAACTGCGTTACTGGTTAATAGACAAAAAACGCACGCATCCCGTGAGATCAGTCAGTTTGAGTCATATCTTATTAAAAGTCAAAAAGTACTCTCAAATCTGCTCAAGGGTGCAGTGGGTGAAAGGAAACAAAGGAAGGAACAACGTAAATAAAGTTACGGGTACCTATTCCACTAGTCTATAACACGCGTACTACGTGTACGATCTATATCTAGTATACCAAGTGGGAGCGACCCCGCCTTGTGATCTTAAGGTCGTGGGTTCAAATTCGATCGTGCATCAATTTTCAATTCGAAAAATTAATGTGAGCCAATGGCAGTGCTCAAGCCGTGAAGTCATTTCTTTCTTTCTTTTCCCTCCGCAAAATAGAATGAAAAATGGAAATTAGGATGGGTTTTAAAGAACAAAGTCCAGTCATTTACATGCATTATGGAAATAAATTCGGGCAAATAAGATAATTAAATTCCACACACTTTTAAAGTCATCGCCATAGTGTTAATTTGCATAATTATTACTGCTGGCTGACCATGATGTCTGCATTATTTTTTGTAAAACTACATGGTCAGTTGCGAAAAATAAATATTATACATTAATTTGTATCATTTATTTAACACCTCTTACCGTCTACCTACTCCATATAACATACAGTTTACAACACTACATTCAAGAAAATCGGCATAGTGCGAGTCGGAATCGCACACGAAGGGCTCCGTACCATTATACCTATAATAAAAACAGCATAAAATCACTTTTGTTGTATGACAGCCTAATTAAATTTTTATTTTGTTTTTAGTTGATGTTGTTTTGTATTCGTTACAATCAAATGCATCATCTGTGAAAATTTCAACTCTCTAACTATCACGGTTCATGAGATACAGCCAGGTGACAGACGGACAGACAGACAGCGGAGTCTTAGTAATAGGGTCCCGTTTTACCCTTTGAGTACGGAACCCTAAAAATGAGGCGACATCAAACAACTTTCAACCCTAGACACTTATTAGGGTTGTAATCCCACAAATTGTGTAACGAATTAGGCATTAATCCTAATGCTACTGTCTGTTCTAAATATGGTACATTGTTTTGTTACCTCTGCTTATGACAGTCGTATTACCTCACAGAGCATATCAACTAAATATGTGACCTATTTAGCAATGCTCTGCAACTATCGCTGTAAGAAATCAATTTGTTAATCTAACATGTTTCAGTTTAGGCCCAGGTGGTGATTTCAATAGTTCTGATACTCAAACACTGGATAACAGGTTTTCCATGAGTGAGATCAAGACTGCGTAAGTATGTAAAGCTTTGGTCTCAACTTAGAATCCCATGAATGTTGTAAAGGGCTACTAAGAGAATGCACTAAAAAAATCAAAAAGGGTAGCAGCAACTCTTCAGTACATAACACCAACACTATGTTAATCAATCTCTCTACCAAGCTTGGTGACTACAGCAAACCTCTCAAAATATGGGAAACCTGTATTTAATAGTGGATCTTTAAAGGTTGATGATGAAGTATCTAAATTGTGTTGTGAAAGTAATTTAATATTTTTTGAAAAATCAGTTTAAATTATATCACATATATCATAATAAATACCACATGAAAATCGTTATCCTGACTGACATATAAACAATGTACAGCCTAAACACCTGGTCATAGAGACTTGAAATTCTCAGGGTATATTTGGCTTGGTGCGCAAAGGTGTATTATGAAAGGAATTCTTAAAATATTAGAAGATAAGAGGTCAATAGAGAGTGTAATGGGGGTTAAAATTTGTAATTAGTCTAATATCCACACACACCGCTTACAGTTTTTTTTTTTTTTTAAATTATGTACGTACTTAGGTAGGTAGGTAGGTAGGTATCTATTTTTTATTAGGTATTTGTTTTCTTTACTTTATATTATGTTATATCTACTGTGCCCATTGTCTATCCTTGTCTATTTTAAGTATCTATTTTTATTTTAGTTAGCTTCAGTATTTGTTTTTGTACGTTGTGTTATACCTACCATAGAATAAGGTCTAGAGTACCTAAGTTACCTACTGTGCTCGCTCCTCTGTCTGGCCTAATTATATGTTTGGTGTATTTGTGGTGTATCTGTATCAGTGTTTATGTGACAAATAAATAATATTCTATTCTATTCTATTCTATTCTATAAATTGCACATAGTATTGTTTTTTGAGTGACAATAGTATTATATTTTGAAATAAATTAGGGATCCTTACTACCCATGCGAAGCCGGGACGGGCCAATAGTCTAGGCTAAAGAACTGACCTAGGTTGATTCTAGATATATCATAGGTCATGGCTACAGAAAGATGGAATAATTATTTAGCTATTTAGGTAAATTTCAATCTTATCTTTTATCAGTAAGGCTTTAAGATTTGTAGCTTTAATCGTAGTAAACAATATAGCTTTAATGTAAATTTAATTAATGCTGATCAAGTGGATATCTAACTAGTTTACACAGAGGAATATTATAGTAGGATTGAATCAGATACCAAATATTAATTATGAATATTTCACTGATCTATTAGGTCTATTTTACCCGAGCAGTTTAAGATAAACTAATATTTAAACAAAACAAGTGAACTGAAATGCTATTGAATGTATAGGTTATCATCTATTTGTTCAACTATATATTGTATAGCTTAGATCAATAGACTAACCATTATATTTGATTAAAACCGATTTTTCATATTCATATTCAATCATAGTAAGTTACAGACAAGGTTTTTGAGGTATGACTAAACCATATTTGATCTAATATTTTGTTTGGGTACCAAACTAAATGACTTTTATTATATAAATTAAGTTATTACCAATTCAAATTATAGATATGTAGAAATCTATACACATTGATGAGATGAGTGTCGAGATTCATGCTGTAAACCAGAACTGTGGTTCAATTGTTAGCTACTCTTTTGTTATCAATGTTTAAGAATAGATAACAAGCACTTATGAGCACATTAAATATTGTAAATTGTAACATTTCAGCACTGGATGAAGTAATCATAATCAACAAAGAATAATAAATGCCTACATAGGGGATATGAATAAAGTTTACTTATAATTCTAATTTATTTTAATTTGTGTTGTTATTTAAATTCACTCAGACATATAAAAATGATCAGACACAGGTCAGACTACATTTTGAAACAATGCATAGCTCTAAAAATATTACAAAACATTTTTAGTGAAATTGAGCAACTATATTTGATTACTATTCATTGCAATGGTAACAATATAATGTAAAAGAAATCCATTAAATGCTTTCAAGACCTAAGTAATCCATAGCCTCAATGGTAATGAGATAATTAGAAATTGTGAAACAGAATTTTAAAGTAGGTACAAATAAATGAAATCACGAGTACTTAACCGGAACGCGAGACATGGCATTTGTAAGTAGATCAAGTGTTTTATACATAACAACTTTCACTACAGTCATTGTAATGGTGACACATCAAAGTGTGGGGAGTGAAAGATGGGACTTACTTTGAATAGTTCCTTGAAATATGGACTACAGGCAGAGAGAACCACTTTGTGGGCCTCCAACCTGTGTCCCTCGCATGCCAGGGTGACATCCACGAAGTCCTCATCATCGCGTAGTGCCTCGAATTGAGAAGTAATATTCGCTTGAAAATTGTTCCATCTCAAACAAAATTGCTGGTCGCCACCCAGTTCTGTACCTTCCATTACTTATAGACATAACTCGATATCCCTGCTCATTTAATTGGTTGATAAGAGTAGATAATTAACGAAAAATAAATATATCACAGTAACTTGCAATTTCAGTCGCCGTCTGGCCGAAAATCTTACGAAAGAAAACAATCAATAAAATCTCGTACCACTATGAGAAAAATAAAAACTTTTTAATTTGTCAATTTGATGGTACATTCACTTTGACGTTTCATTCCACGTTACGATTCTTACCGGTTTTTTGTAATGATTTGCAATGATGCTAGTGCTGTGTGATTTGAACCGAGAATGTCTGAGCCGATGGCAGACAAAAGCCCAATCATCAGTGCCGCATTCAGACTCTGTGTCAAGAAAATGATAAGTATTAATATTATAATAAATAGTACCACAATAGTACGTACCATTTAAGTATGAAAAACAATAATGTGTAATTCTTTTCACATACAAAATGCGTACCAGTCCCTTCTCTACAAATGTATGTAGGTTATTGACCCCAATAAACGTTTCATTTCACGCAATTCCTTCTTTTTATTAATATTTAGCAAATAAGCAAACCAATGACCAAGCCCAAAGCTAACTCCTATTCTATTATCATCATTACATTTACCTAGCGAATAACATAAAACAAATTACTTATTTCTCTACCAACAAATTGTATGCCTGCTGCTTTCACATTAGAAAAACAGTCAGGTCAAGAGCTAGTTGCTGTTATTTGGTGTATGTATTATTATTATTGGCTGTTAGATAGCCATCCAAAGGCCAAAAATCAAAATAGACTACTTATAGTACCAACCTACTAGAAACTTCATTAAATTAACTGCTAAATCCATGGTAGATGCAAATAAATTGAGTTGCATTTTTTTTATCTACCTAAATAAAATAAGAAACTGTAAAAACAAATTTTGACAAGTAAACTACAAAACAATTGAATAGGTATTCATCTTTTTACTTTCCAGGGCACCTGGTAAATAATGTTATTAGCATTAAGTCCTCCTTGCAAATAAATAAATAATCACCTGCCTATTTTAATTTTATCTTGGGAAGCCCTACCAATGCACTTATACATTTATTCAACCTAGAATTATTACCTAGTCTCTTCTTTTATATACATTAGGTATACTATTTAGAATTAAGTAGGTACATAAGGAAATTCAATAAATAATGTTGTCACATGAATAACAAAATTTTTATTTTAACATTGGTCTTACAAAGCCTGCTCACCTTCCACCATTTCTTTGAGATTTAGTAGTTCAAATTGTCCTGTACCTTTTGTTTCAGTCCTCACAAGTTCATCAAGTGTCCTGAAGTTTCCGGGATCAATAAGACATATAAGATTAGCAGTGCCAGAATCCCAGTTCTCTTCTTCAACACTCATGGCCAATTTCACAACCTTGTCTTTGGTTTTCCTTGCATCTTTGCCAGTAAGTAAAATTCTGACTCTCATCTGAGCCCGCTCAATTGGTATTTCATTCTTCAAAAGCTGAATTACATCTAGAGCTTGTTGTTTTGCACTTTTGTTTACATTGACAGAAAAATGTATATCCTTCATAGCTTTCTCAATGATTGAGACTGGATAGGGCCTCTTTGTCTCCGGGTTTACGCATTTGTCTGCTACAGTTGTAGCAATATCTTTGAAAAGGGAGTCAATTTGTGAATGCCGCTCCTTATCTGACACTTGTAGTTCACCTTTTTCCAGAATTTCTTTACAAATTTCAGTTTGATCTTCTTTGCCAAAGATTTTTATAAGATCTTCTTTTTTGCCTACTTGCCCTTTGGAAACATTTGTGAAGACTGTGTGTGTTTGTAATACTTCATCAATATCTTTCTCCCTGAAAAAAAAATATAATATAAAGTGTTTCTAAGAATTTTATACATAGGCTTTACATTTGTTATCACTTACACTTTATTTCTCCAAGAAATAACTTTATTTCTGTAGCAAGCTATTTCAAACCTTTTTCCACCTTTTTTTAGCCTTACAATCGCCACATTTGTTAAGCGTATTTGGTTAGTAGGTGTAAATATTTTAGACATGTTCGGGCATAGAATAGAACAACTTAATTTTAAGGTGTTTATTTATTTTTTCGAAAAGATCGATCGAATCAAATCGAATCGAAGAAATGAATTGACAAATTGGACAAGAAAAGCAAACAGCAAAGCAAAGCAAAGTACTCTGTGCAAAACTGCAAAGCACTCTGTGGACAAGAACGAGTTAAGAACGAGAATGACCAGTGCTGCCAGCACGCTATTCTTAAAAAGGTCAAAGGCGAAATTTTCTGATGTTGGACTGCAGGCCAAAGTCCAAAAATGAATCAACGAAATAAGAGGTCTTGTGCCTACTTGCCTTGTCTCAGACAAGTTGTCTGACTGTCGTCAATCACATGTAGGGCTAGTTAGTTATCTGCATGTATTCTGCTTGGAATATTTTGGTTTGTGTAGAGAATGGGTTTTGAGATTAGATCACAATGAGCAAATATAAATAAATAGCGATAAGACCACCTGTTGTATTCAGCATTTATATTGTTTCCGTTATGTTTTTATTTCTATTTCTAGACCAATCTAGATCTATCTTCACCAATTATTTCATTCTTAGTAGTTGTTCGTTCGTATCACAGAAAACATTTCTCGAGGAAAAGTCAAAAATATTTTTTTATCTATGGGTATTGCTTGTCAAATTGCGATCAACGCACGACGTGTATTTCTCGAGAAATTGGTCGTCATTTTGATATAAATCTGTATTTTGTCTGCGATTTTAAGTGAATATCGATCAAAATGGCGAAATTGGTTGATATTTATAACAGCGAAAAGGAACCTGTGATAAAACGACGGCAATTACCGCTAAATATCTACGAAAATCTTACTGTAAGTGGCTCTCTGTACTTTGACATTACCACAAGCGTAGATTACTCACAGATAGATTTAATGCAAAATGCAAAAGTTTCTGGATAAAAGGCACGTCATAATCCTTTCAAGAAAAATTCCGGGCACCTAGAAAATAAACTAATCCTTCGTTACCAACTAAATGAATCGGCTTATTTCGTCACGAGTTCATTGATTTCATTCAAAGTAAAGACATCTTTTGATTGACCTTATTTTGCGATTTATTTTCTTTGTTATGATTTGCCCGTGTTGTTTTTGTTGCAGATGATTATGGACTTGAACACAATGGGTTTGATCTGCGACAATCCTCAAGTAAAAGGCCGTGAATACGAAGATTTTATGCGCAAGTATAGAATTTTAACGACAGATGAGCTAAAAGCGGCCCTTGATGTAGACGCCACTGATATATTTGAAGTATTGAATCAAAGCATTCCATGTGTTGGCTGTCGAAGAAGGTAAGGTCACAGTCAACAATGCTTATTTACCTATGATAATAATAATAATGGGGGACAATCCACACATCATCATCTAGCCCCAAGCTAAGCAGAGATGGTGTTGTGGTACTAGATGATTGATATAGTTAACACAAAACATTACATGTATAGATATTTTTTATTATACATAGAAAATACATAGAAAGCCCGCAATAAACATTTGTAGATTGTACAAATATCCCAAGGTGGGAATCGAACCCGCAACTTCCTGTGTTGCAGGCGGACATTCGCCCGTAGCGCCACTTTGATCATTGTTAGAATATTTCAAGATGCAGCTTGAGTAGCCCCATAGTTTACTATGGGGCTTACTTTTAAGTAAGGAAATCATCATTTTAAATGTGGATTTCTATTCTCTTCCTAGATCTGTTGCCAAATGCTGCAACACTAACTGTACTCATTTAAATGTGCAAGGCCATTAAAATATTCCATGATAAAGCATTATTGCTTTAATCTTTGATTGAACTCACATTTATTTGTTATGCCACCTAACTAACCCAGCAGACTTACAGAACATCTACTACTGTAGTTTCAGCAAATCTTTTTGCAAACTAAAGTCATTCACTTTGTTAGAGCCCATATTGAACAACAGTTTTCTCCAAAAAGTGCAAGCTCACTGCTTGAATATTAACTAGTTTCCTTATAATGATGTATTCATAAATGGTTTAAGTAACAAAATTTATGCATACTCAGATATAACCTCATGATCCTGATTAGGTGTGGTCACTCTCACTAGGCCCACATTCTATAAATAATGTATACACATCAAAAGTATCAAATGGAAAGGCATTTCAATAACTTTTGAGCTATTTTCACTGTCAAGTTAATTGATGCCCTTGATGTTTATTGCAATGTAAACATTATGTAAACATCTTAATAGATGAAGTATACTATTTTAAGGAACTTATTAGGGTCCACCACCATCTCCTGAGTACTAAACACTGATCCGCCTTCTAAGCATGGTGACTATAGCAAACCCCCCAAATATAGAAGAGATATCCAGCAGACTTTTTAAGCTGATGACGTAAAGTAATGTTCACCTATGAACGTCTTCAGGCTACTGATAATGATGGGAGTACTGACTGATCCCAGGTTTCCGCTACTCACCCCGAGCTGGTTATTGCATTGATATTTCTATTCTGGTTGGTTGAGTGATTTGAAAATAAAACTAAGCAAATCTTTCTTTTTTAGTGTGGAACGCCTATTTTATCAGCTATGTAAATCAGGACACCCCACATTGGATCCTTTAATCTTAACGCTAGATGAAACCATGACTATCAGAGAAGACAAAATAGTACATCCACAATCACTCGCAACATTGCTCAATGGACATAGGTATGTCCTTATCATTTTTCAATGTATACCTACCTATTTACTTAGTAGTCAATGGCTGATTCGAAAACGGTATGTAGCAAGCACCTAAGTAAGGTGCAATAAGACAGGAAGTTGCACTCTGCTCTATGTATAAATTTTATAACAAAGTATCAGATGGTTCTTCAGTTTTTTTTTGCACTAGCGGCTCGTCCCGGCTTCACACGGGTTTTAGTCAGGATCCCAAATTTATTTGAAAATATGAATGAAAATATAGCCTACGTCCCCCAGGGATAGTGTAGCTTCCCAACAGTGAAAGAATTTTTCAAATCGGTCCAGTAGTTTTGGAGCCTATTCAATGCAAACAAACAAACAATCAAATCTTTCCTTTATAATATTAGTAGATTTACATGGTTAGGTCTTCATTTTCGAGGGTCCTTGGTTTTCTAAAAATAAATGGTGGTAATACTTCCCGAACTCTTTCACAAAGAGCTGTACTACTATTGAAGGTTACAGTAATAGATAACATGTTTGGTGATAAATCATACTGATAAGAGGAGATAATTTAATAGGCTTAGAAAGTCCAATGCGGAGCGTAGATTTTCGAAGCGATGAAGTTTGTGTGGCCAGCACTACACAAAATTGCTTTCATTCATTTTTTTTATTAATTCTGCAGTAGTTTGTATTCCATACCGCATAATGTGGGTATGTATGTATACCAAATGTAATATTTGGATGTACCTCTGACTTAGACATCCTCAAAGAATCTCGCCTAGGTACTTAGGACTAAGGGATTGCCTGGGGATTAAAGTCGCGAAACTGTTTCTGGTTTTTTTATGTTATTCAATGCGTTGTTTTTTTTCAGTACCGGCATTGATTGTTTAATACTGAGTCAACCGCGATGGAAAAAGTCCCAACGTTGCACCTTACACTCGTTAGAGGCAGGCACGGCGCGTGGCTGGGCGGCGGGGGCTGGCGCCACGGCGGGGGGCGGTGCCACGACGGGGGGCAGTGGCGCAGCGCCCCCCGCCTGGTGGGGCTCATGGGGCTGGGTGGGTCGAGCCGCCTGGCGCACAGCCTGGGACGCCATGCGCTCCTCCGCCCGCGAACACGTCACCCTAGTGCACTTCAACACACTACATGATACGCTACACAATTATCTAAAGAAACACAGGTTCTGTGCTGACTGTAAAACTAAGGTATGTTTAAATATTTGTGGAAATTTTTACACAACATCAACTAGCCCAAAACTAAGCCTAGCTTGCATCTACTATGGAAACCAGATGACTGATAGATTTTTTTTGTAAATGCATACATAGAATACAATAATAACACTCAGACACAGAACAAACATCTATGTTCATCACACAAATGTTTAGTTCTTGGTAGGGATCGAACCCATCATCTACAGCGCAAAGGCAGGGCTACTACGAACTGAGCTGGGACAAATTGTCAGAATTTTAATAAGAAAAAAAAATAAGCTCGCGGCGCATAATTTCGAGGCGCGGTAAATATCTACATTAAGCATAGCTTGAGCGCGTGTAAGCAACACCAATACCCTACAGTAGAATTCTTAGGTAGGTAGATAGATCAGATCAACTACATCAAAGATGATCAAAACAGTCCTGAAAGTCTATGACAGCATGTTCGGTAGTAGATTTTTTAGGCAGCTGTTGACAAGTCAGCATTTATAGTTATACTCTTTGTCCAGGTGTTAAGAGCGTACCAACTGCTAGTTGAAGAAAAAGAGCCGCACAAAGAGAAAGGCTACGTCGGTTCATTGTATGGAGGCATCAAGCGGTGTCTACTGGACAAGCACTTACACCTCCAAGCCAAGACTGAATATATAGCGCATCTTATAGCGAGGGCGGAACCGGAACTACTAGGCAACCATAGAGAGAGACACGCGAAGACACTGGAAATTGCACAGGAAGAGGTAAGTTCTACAATTATATTAATAAAAGTAATTAGTTAGTAATTATAAACGGCTTTATTATAATTAGTTTTATAGTGTTGCATTGCAACTTTGATGCATGTTAGGGGTACTTTATAATCTTTGTTTATAAATATTACTTCACCTATGGCAACATTTAAAAAACATTTTTAAACATTCCTACAGATCCCTTACACGTGAGAGCTCATATCCGTGCAATGTTTTGTTCTTTTCCAAAAAGTTCACCAAAAAGAACATTAAATTTTTTGAATGTCATGGTAGTACAAAAAAAAATGGTTAGTAGCTCTTCTTAGTAGTAGTTCAATCATTTTCCATCGGTCATGCATATTTACTGATGGACTACCTTTTGCAGGTTTGAAGTCGATCATTCCCTACGTTATAACCGTGAAGTATCGCAAGTCTGATCCGCAAGTTTACATTAACTAAGCAACAAATCATATTTTCCAGGTGCTAATATGCCTCGGCATCTGTATCTACGAGCGGCTACAGCGCATATCTCTGCGCCTACGTGAAGAAGAAGCCACCTGTCAGACCCTCGCAGCCGTCGCAGTAGAAGCATTCTACCGCAAATTCGAAACCGCAGTGGAAAAGAAAAGTGGAGTGTCTAAACTACAGCTTTTGTACGACGAGATCACACAAGAAGAACAGTCAAGGCAACAGAGGAAAGAACAGAAGAAGCTTAAAAAACGCAAGAAGAAGGAAAAACAGGCTGTTGAAGGAAAATGCAAGGTACATATCTTCAAAATCTTTTTAGTTTTATCATGGTTTGAGGCTCTTAAAAATAAAATAAATTAAAGTCTTTGGAAGTATGTATAATGTTTAGTATGCAGGCCTTAATCTTATGACAATTAATAAATTATAGTTTTCTGATGTTTGACACACTCGCCTCTGCAAGAAGTGTTTCGTAGTATACGGAATCCTAACATCCTAAAATTTATTAGGTACCTCACTTACTTAAGGCTTACTTACTCAGCAGATATCCTCAGATATCCTCAGCAGAAATGTAGCTTCCCAACGGTGAAAGAATTTTTCAAATCGGTCCAGTAGTTTCGGCCTATTCAATGCAAAGTAATCCGATTGATCGAACCATGCGGTCAAACCACGTGGCCAGAACCAAAAAAACAATCAAATCTTTCCTATTTATAATATTATATCATCTGCTAGTTCTTTAAGAGAACCGAACGCACAACCTACAGCGCAAAGAAAAGAGCTACCTACTACAAATAGGGTTGTGAGGCCAGTAATTGTCAGTTGTAAACTTATTTCATTTAATGATTCCAGGAAGTGGATTTAGAAGAAGTAGAAGAGAAGTGCCAATGCGAGGAATGCATACAGGAAGATCTAGACACGCCGACCGACCTATTATCCACCCGCGACTTCACAGACGTCTGTTATGAAGTCGACGCATGCACCTCTTGTCTCGAACCCCAGTGCTTGCCGGTAAACAAGCAACGATCCAAAAGTGGGACCCTATCGCCCGTTCACTCCCAAGACTGTGGATACTCTTCAGGAAACGGAAACGGCTGCTGCGAAACTATGTCTGGCTCTTCGAGTCTAATGTCTTCACCAGAAGGGTCCGAAGTCGCGTGCTCCGAAGGATTTTGTAACCACGAAAGAGGCGATTGTTCAGACATAGTTAAAAGTGATAAGACTCTTTGTACGGACTTCACGCTTTCTCTACAGGAAATGTTAATGGTGAGTGGTTACGCATTGATTGTAAATTTCTGCATGTTGATTAATTAATTCAGTGTAAGTTGTCTAGCTAGGTCAATGACACTGTCTGATCCCGCTATTGAGTTATAATCCTATACATAACTGTGATTGATACTCATCAACCACAGTTACTTATAGGTTTCTCACTGCCGAAGGACGTAACCACCAAAGCCTTATCAAAAATTGTTACCTATACTATGCTAGAAATATCTTTATTATTCTTTTTACTTGAACCATTTCAAATTAATGCTAATTAGTGATTGCTTCAGGACTAATGAAATAGCTTCACGATTTTAATCAACAGGTACGCAAGATATCTCCTCAGATCTCTTTGTTTAAGAGGGGTAGTCAGAGGTCACATTTGGTACATACCTATATTTTGCCATTCATACAGAAAATGAATATAACACAACATAATGAATAATACAGAAAATAATTTAATCAGATCAGTAGGTAATTTACACAGCTATTCAACCCCAAACTAAGCATAGCTTAATACCTATCTGTAGTCACTGATAGGACTACTTCTTAAAATAGTTCAAAATGTATTACAGGAGACATGTTCATCAGACGAAGAACAGGACACCAGTTATATTCCACTAGAAGAAGTATTGGAGTTCAAAGCCAGAAGGAACATCACTGAGAAAAGAGAAGAATTGCGGCAAAATCTTAGGCAGAAGTTTGCACAACTATGTACGAACATGCCGGTGCCATCGACGAAAGGCAATAAAGGCGCATAGGCGCTTGCGGTACATTCAACTGCACTAAGCAATCCTGTTGATTTTATCGCTGAGATGATGTACCGCTGATTTATAATAAAAAGATTTCTGAAATCTAACATCCGAAGAATACGAAAAACGCGTGATAGTTCTGCGAAACAGACAAATTAGTATCTTCTAATAGAATATTGACCAACAATCTGTAAACTACGTGTTGATGGTAGCAATTTCCGTGCCTACATTAACGTAATATCTGATTGCGATAAAAGAAACTTCAAGTGTTCTTTTCTTGAATCGAGAATGGTTAATCTCTGGTTATGGACTTACTAGTAATCCTAATCGGCGTTACATCAATCTTAGCTTATCCTAGCACAAATCAGCTTCAACAATAATCCCTATATTCAGTAGAACAGTTAAACGAACCCATAGAATGTACCATGGTACATTTGCAATAACACCAATGCAGTCAATAGATATGCTATAAGCATTAAGTAGTAACCAGGCTAAGTTTTTAGACAATACTCAATCGTAAACCTGGAAAGACTAGATTTCAGTAAACTTATCAATAGTTGTTATTGAGCTTGAATGATTGTGAAAATTTAATTCATTTTTTTTATTATATGGCCTTTGCCTGCAATTTCGCCAATGTCACGTTTGGGAGACCTTCGCAAGAAGAATTGAATGAATTTTAGAAGGTCTAAATAAACGTGACATTCAGCAGTAAACAACACTTCTGTCAGCATGCTCTAATTTCAAGACAAATAAGTTAATCAAATGTTATTTATTTGCATTTTGCTGTGTAAAAAAACAAGACAGGCTCATCAATTTACAAATTTAATTTATCTGACATAATGATAGTGGTCGAATGGCGAGTACCTACTCTACCATGAATCTGTAACTCATGGTTATAGCACCGAATACTTAATAATACCTATAGCTTGCTAATAGAAGCCGATCACAATACTCAATGGTTTTGGTGAATATAGCGCGTTATACTGTGATGTTTTCGTATAGAGAGAAGCTAATGTGAGCTGATAAGCATATTATTTGCATACTTGCCAGTAGATCAACTTTATGCTGCTTTTAAAATCATTTTTTTTTTACATATTCAGTAAAATATATTGCAAGAAGACAAGTCTGTTATTTCGTAATCTACAATTCCAAAATAGTCATAATTTATAGAATGAAGTGCAAGTTTGAATGATTCCAACGTTTATATTATGTATGTTTCATTGACTGGATAAAAACCAGCATTTAAATTATCCCTACTATTTAATGTTTTAGAAAGCTTATTATCAAATATTTAAAATAGCAATTTTTTGATTAAATTATTTTATTGCTCTGGGTGACTCAAATTATGTGGAACATGATGAAATTATTGCTTGTTTTCAAAAAGCTTAAAAAGAGGTTTGGAGTACCTTTGGCTGTATTGCCTTTGTTAAATTCGAAAGATTTGTAACTCAATTTTAAATATAATTATGTAATACATACAGTTAGCAATATTTTTATTTATTTATCCCTTATTATTTTTATTGGTATTTTTTTCAGTGAACTCAAATCGAATATAGAATCAAGTAAATCAACAATAAACAAATACTCTGTTCATTAAATCACATTGTGTGTAGCACCAATATTACTGCACTAGAGATAATAAGAACACTCCCAAAAAGCTTCAGGTACAAGGTATGAACAACTTTTTCTATGGGACCAATACAGAGAGCGAAAAAAAAAGCAAGTAAAAATAGCTAATTTATTTTTCTCCTAGTCACATAGAAAAAAAAATTCAAATGTATTTTTCATTTTTGTATTTATAAAGTTTTTTTCGGGAGTGGCCTTATTACATCTGTATATTAAAATTATATTATTCTTTAGAGTTGATCTAGAGTGAAAATAAAACTTAGGGCCAGTGCACACTGGTGCAGAGTCGGAGCATAATTTTAAATAATTGAACTAAAGCTTAAAATATGGGTTTAGGCGCATAAGGTCCCACTCGCAAAACGTCCCTCCACCAAAATTACGTCCCATTCGCAAAAAGTCTTCTTTGCACACTATCCCTTGTGCAAAATACCCCTTTCTCAAAACGTCCCGTTCTGAAAAGGTCCCATACCTTTCGCAAAATGTCCCTTCTGTGGATGTCCCTTTCGCAGAAAGTCCCTAATGCATAGCGGCCCATTCTCATATAGTCCCGTCTGCGAAATGACCCAATCGCAAAATATCTCGTTTGAAAATACTTGTATACTAGGAGGACCTTATGCACCCAAACCCATAAAAGAATAGCCGATTTAATAAAAAACTGACAAAGGATCCAGGTTTATTTTAACACAAAAATATTTAACTGAACCGAAGCGTTAAAAAAATTAGTTGTCTGGTAAAGTCGGTTTACGGACGATAGTTTAACGTGACAATGAGCGTAATTTCTTAAGTGACTTTTCTAATATACGTACAATTAAAAAATGACTAACTAATCAAACGATTAATTATTATTTTTTATGATAGGTATAAAAAAATGTTTAATTATTTTGTGTTTTATATATACAGCCAATTTTGTAACCGGTTCATATTGCGAGCGGGACATTTTGCGAAAGGAACATTTTGCGAAGGGACATTTTGCGAAAGGACAGTTCTGCGAAAGGGACTTAATTTATGTGAAGGGACTTTTTGCGAAAGAGATATTTTGCAGAAGGGACGTTATGAGAAAGGAACATTTATAAAAGGGACCTGTTGCGAAAGGGACAAAGGGACGTTTTGCGAGTGGGACCTTATGCGCCTAAACCAAAATATGGCATATGAAAATAATCCTTTAGTTAACTTTAAGTAAGCTAGCTGTTTACATACATTGAGGTCATGTTATGACCTTAAAAATATATTCTTTATTTATTTATTTTGACACGACCAGCCAAGATGTGCTTAGGGCCGTCATGTCGTTCCAGAGTGGCTCTGCCGGCGGCCTGGATGCTGTGACTCCACAGCATCTAAAGGATTTGCTGTCTGGCGGATCTGGCCATGCAGGTGAAGTCCTTCTGGGGGACCTGACGTCCCTGATCAACTTGATGTTGTCAGGTCGAGTCAACAGCGAGATCACAGATCTCCTGTACGGTGCAAACCTTTGCGCACTCAAAAAGAAGGATGGCGGGATAAGACCCATAGCCGTGGGCACCACCTACCGTCGCCTTGCAGCTAAAGTCTGCTGTCGGAAAGAAGCCGACTACCTAGGCGACTATTTCCGACCTGTTCAGCTGGGCTTTGGTTCGCGAGGCGGTTGTGAGGCAGCAGTACATTCCCTTCGTACATTTTTGGATCAAAATTATGGGGAGGTGATTCTGAAGGTTGATATCAAAAACGCCTTCAATTCCGTAGACAGGGGCGCCTTGCTAAAAGAAATTAAAGAAAAAATTCCCGAAATTTACCCATTTCTCTGGCAGTGCTATGGCTCGCCTTCTAAATTAATTTACCGGAACAATGATATTTCGTCTGCCGTTGGTTGTCAGCAAGGTGACCCTCTTGGTCCGGCCATTTTTAGCCTTGCTATCCATCCAATTATTCAACGTCTCCAATCCAAGCTTAATGTTTGGTATTTGGATGACGGAACTTTAGGTGGAGATGTGGATACAGTTTTTGGCGATCTAAAACTCATTACAGATGAATTTCGGCAAATAGGTTTAGAATTAAATTTTTCGAAGTGCGAACTTTTTCTTTCCGACACTTGTTTGAATAAAAATTATATCATTGAAAAGTTTAACAGTTTGGCCCCTAATATTACAGTTGTAGATAAGTGTTCACTTCGACTCCTTGGTTCACCAATTCTTGATGAATCCTTTCCGACATTCATAGATGAGAAAATTCAAAATTTTAATAAAACTTCGGACCGATTACTTAAAATTAATAGCCATATGGCTTTTACAATTATTAGGTTTTGCCTTTTTGTACCTAAATTTACATACTCTTTACGATGTTGTCAATTGTGGAAACACAGTGAGCTGGTGGAAGGCTTAGACAACATAATAAAGAATACTTTATCATCGGTTTTGAATATTTATTTGGATGATAAGGCGTGGTCGCAGGCCTCCCTACCTGTCAAATTGGGAGGCTTAGGTATTCGCAAAATTTCTAGTGTAGCCCTACCAGCTTTCTTGTCTTCCGTCTATAGCACTAATCCATTGGTTCAAAAAATTCTAACCCCGTCTCTTTTGGTTACTCCTGGCATAACTCTCAAAATTTCTCATCTAGACGAAGCTCGAAATGCTTGGCATATTGCTTGCCCCAATACGGCTCCCCCCACATGTCTTTCGTCTCAACGGCAATGGGACGGGCCTCTGTGTGAGTTGACACGGAATTGTCTGTTACAAACGTGTTCCAGCTCTGCAGATCGTGCCCGTCTCCTAGCTGTTTCTAAATGGGAGTCAGGACATTGGTTACAAGCTCTTCCTTCACATAACATTGGTACTCTAATGGATCCTGTCACGTTCCGTATTGCAACTTGTCTACGGTTGGGTGCGCGGTGCTGTGCGCCTCATCAATGCCAGTGCGGTACTGCAGTTGACCAGCTTGGTCATCACGGATTATCGTGTACTAGAGCCGCCGGTCGAATGTCTCGCCACGCCAGTCTTAATGACATCATCCGGCGGGCCTTTACCACCGTGAACGTGCCAGCCATTCTCGAGCCGAATGGTCTGATGCGTGACGATGGTAAACGACCTGACGGTATGACCCTTGTCCCTTGGGAGGTGGGGAGACCCTTGGTGTGGGACGCTACTTGCGTTGACACACTAGCGCCTTCCCATCTGTCAAGGACATCCGTTGGGGCTGGCGCGGCGGCAGATTTTGCCGAGGATCTCAAGAGGCGCAAATATGCAGGTCTCGACAGAGCCTACAGATTTGCTCCTCTTGGAGTCGAGACTCTAGGTCCGTGGGGTACCGAGGCCCTCCGGGTTTTTAAAATTCTTTCGGGGCGTCTGGTCGAAGCGACGCGTGACCCGAGAGCTGGTGAGTATCTGGCACAACGAATCAGCATTGCCATTCAGCGTGGCAATGCAGCCAGTGTTTTGGGAACGCTTCCGATTGGCACTGATCTGGATCAGTTGAGCTACCTTTAGATCGTTTGCAACGGTCTTTAGATAGCTCAACTGTTTCAAATGTATTTTGTACATACCAATTATAAATACTTGTATTAGTCATAATTTTCTTTGTAAATAAATGTATTATTATTTATAAACGGTAAAAAAAAAAAAAAAAAAAAAAAAAAAAAAAAAAAAAAAAAATATATTCTCCATTTCAATCAGATAAATTTAAAGTTGTAAGAATTAGACTTCTTAACCTGACTTGAGGAAAGTTAAAACACCTTGTAGAGAGTACTGAATATGAATGCTTTATTAACGCAAGTTGCACGGTATTTATACTAAACGAGGAAATAAATCAACCAATGAGAGGACAGCATTTTAGCCAATCAGGAGCGAGGGCGGGGCTAGTAGCATTTGGTTTGGTCGTCGGCCGCCGTAGAGCGAAGAAGCTTCTCGCACCTTCCGGTAGTCGCGGCACGCAGCTACGCGTAGAGTGCCGAAGTTTCTCGAACCTTCCATACCACTCCAGTAGTTGCGGCATGCAGCTACAAAGTACTTTGCGAAGCCATTCCTCCAATTTGCACTGACCCTTTAATAAGTAACAATTTTCCTTATCAATAATTAATTTGACCTATACAAAGTGTAGCATTTGTGCCACCAAAGCCAAATGAGTTTTTCAGTGCAACTCTTCTGTTTGCCTCCCATTTCTTTGGTTCATTGACAACATAGTTTAGATCATCCACAGGTTCTTCCAAGTTTAAGATAGGTGGAATAATACCATGGTAACATGATAGAATAGCAAATATGCTTTCTAAATTCCCTGCAGCCCCCAAAAGATGTCCATGAGCCCCTTTAGTTGAAGATATTAATATATTTGTTGCCTGACCACCAAAGAGGCTTCTTATAGCTGTTGATTCAATACCATCTCCAATTGGTGTGGAAGTGGCATGAGCATTTATATGAGTAACTAGATCTTTATCAATGCCACTATCATAAATTGCCCTTTTCATTGAAAGAATTGCCCCACTACCATCCTCTCTGGGTGCAGTAATGTGAGATGCATCCCCTGATAAGCCATATCCCAGAATCTCTGCATATATTCTTGCATCTCTCCTCAGTGCATGTTCATATTCTTCTAAAATTAATATAGCTGCTCCTTCACCCATCACAAATCCATCTCTCTTTTTGTCAAATGGTCTGGAAGCTTTGGCTGGTTCATTATTGAAGGAAGTGCTGAGAGCCCGTAACCTGCAGAAACCTGCAATAGCAAGAGGACTGATGCATGATTCAGCACCACCACATACCATGACATTTGCATCACCATTCCTGATAAACCTTGAGGCATCTCCAATAGAATGAGCGCCAGTAGCACAAGCAGTCGAAACAGCATGATTTGGGCCTCTAAAGCCATACTTAATGCTGATTTGACCAGCTGCCATATTTGGTAAAATACGTGGCACAAAAAAGGGGCTCACTTTGTTGTAGCCAAGTTTTAGGGCATCATTTGTATCACAAACATCCTTTAGATCTATCATCCCCATTCCTATAGCAACACCAGTGGCTTCTTTGTCTTCCCCTGTTTCAGGCACCCAGTTTGCATCAGATAATGCTTCTTCTGTAGCAACTAAAGCGAGGCATGTTGCTGGGGCCATTGATTTCAAATTTGATTTGGTCATAGCTTTTGAGATTTTATCATCTTTCTCTGAAGGAACGACGCCCGCTATTCGACACGGTAATTTGGAGTACTCTGAGCCTGAAAGTGAAACTATGCCACAACTTCCTTTCAGAAGATTTTTCCAGACTAACTCCGTCCCAGTTCCTAGAGGGGAAACCACCCCTAACCCAGTAACAACCACCCTTCGGCGTGACGAGTTTCGGGATATTTGGGATATGAACTTCACGTGCCGGACAATATTAGAAGTCATTATTTTGTTACCTTGAGCGCTAATTTTTCGTATAGATTAAAATAGGAAGTTTAAAGAATTATATCTAATGGAAATGAAAAAAGAAGGTACCTCAAATGTCATTAAGTAAAATTGTAAAAGGCCAATGCAGTACTTAACAATAACAGTTATCTACGGCCTCCTAATATCTGATCTCATCTCTCTGGAGAATAAAATGTTAGCTCAATAATAATTTAAATCGAAAACTTAGCAAGAAAGTAGAAGTTTTGTTTTGGTTTGTTCCTTTTTTTATTAAAATTAGCAAAATGCTGGTGGATTGTCTGACGATTCTACCTTCAGCGTAGGAGTCAAAGAATATAATACTCTGTAGGAAAGCACAGAGCACTTTTATAGACTGGAGTAAAGCCAAAAGGGTCCCGCACACCGACGACAGATGCGCGGCGCGGGCAGCGAGTGCAGAGAGATTAGTACTCTGTGATTTTTGTCACGTCACATTACTCACTGTCAAATGAACGGAACGAACGAACATCCATTCGGTACCTATATTTTTTGCATTTTGGAATATTTAGTTCAAAAGTATTCTGACTTGACTAATTTTATTCAACCCACCCACTTGACATTGGCAAAATTGTCCGCAAGACGGACACAGGCCACAAAAAAAAAAAAAAAAAAAAAGTATTCTGTGATTTCTGTGATCTAGCTAATTCTCGAAACTAAACTATTTGTTTCCGCGGAAAACCCATTTCAGATTTTGATTGTAAGAAAAATCTCCAAGCTATTAATGGAAAGAAAGTTGAGCCTGGTTGAGGCAAGATTTAACATACTGGAACTACATGAAGATGAGTTTTTTCTACAGAATCTACGAGTATTTTGATCTAAAAGAAAGATTAAAAGAAGCGTTAGTGGTATCACTATTTCTTGGCTTGAATGCAGTCATTGAAATGTCTAGAGAAAAATATATCGGAGACTCTCACCATCAACTCATGCATGGAGATCTTACCTATGGAGTCTTTTCCGAAGACCGATTAGCAGACTATGATGGGATAAAAGAGGAAAAGCTATACTTGGCTGTTTTGGGGTCAGTATTTGATGTGTCAAAGGGTGCTAAATATTATGCAAAAGGTGGCTCTTACAATTACTTTGTAGGTAAGTAACATCTGACATTAGGTACCTATGTACCTACCTATCTTCTTTCCCAATATTGTATATACCTACCTACCATTTGTGAATGGGTTTTATAGAGTTTCTGTTTGATGAATGATCTTAAATAAAAGTTAGGTATTTTGTTTTAGGGCATTACATTATTGTATGGTTGCAATGCCCAGTTTTTAATAAAAATCTGAAAAGACATGAATTGTTAGAGAAGTTACCTTATTAAATAAAATCTGCTCCATAGTGTTGCCTGCAGATTTGTTCTTAGTTGTCAAAAGGTACTGTTGTTTTTCAGGCAAAGATGGTTCAAGAGCACTGATAACTGGTGATTTCTTGGATGAGAGTGAAAATAAAGATAATGTTATAGATCTATCCTGTGTTGACTTAAATAATCTGTTAAATTGGAAGGCCACTTTTCAAGAAAAATATGAACTTGTTGGTAAGTACATTATTTCACTGTATATGCTACATAGATCACTGGTTGCCTAATGAAAGCAACCCTGCCTTCTGATCTTAAGGTTATAGGTTTGAATCCATTACTAGCTCTCCAATTGTGAAGGAAAATATCATAAGTAAAACTACTTAACCCGTTGAAATCGCGCTGAGTACACATACACATGCGCTCACCTCCACACATATTAACAGTGGCCCCTGGCTCTGTATAAACCACCTACAATTTATGCAAAAAGTATGTTTACTAGGTAGTAAACATACTTTTATTTTTTACTTTTATTTTTATTGTCTTACATATCTTTCCTAGTAGGTACTAGGAAAGATATGTAAGACAATAAAAATAAGTGCTATGATAGTACCTATACACAAAAAAATACACCTACAAAAATACCTTAGTATCTTATACCAGCAATTTATTTACTTTATAGAAAAAATAATAATAACCATAATTACTATATGAAACTCTTTTTTCAGGAGTTGTGAAAGGAAGATATTATGATAAAAAAGGGAGAGAAACAGTTTATTACAAAGAGTTATTACACAGGATAAATCAATGTGAGGAAGATAAGAAGGCCAGCAAAGAGCAAGAACGCAAATACCCACCTTGTAATATAGCTTGGAATCCTGATGAGGGCTCTAAAGTGTGGTGTACTAAAACTAGGTAAAATCCTAAACCCTGAGAATAAAAATAGGTAACATCATCACCAGATAGAAGTTGACTGCTGCTTCTCCATACTAGGATTTCAACTGAATGTAATTTTCAGCTTACT
Source organism: Electrophaes corylata (assembly GCA_947095575.1). Lineage (NCBI taxonomy): Eukaryota > Metazoa > Arthropoda > Insecta > Lepidoptera > Geometridae > Electrophaes > Electrophaes corylata. Next base: position 3,847,592 of record OX352702.1, read on the forward strand.
TCATCCACCAACACAGCAGTATATTGGCAACATCAATAATGCGCGAATACTAAAACACAACTTAGATTTAATCACGTGACGAATTTTTGATAGACTCATTGTAAACTACTTGAGATGTGATTAAATCTAAATAAGAATAATTTTGGGTCTTACAGCCAAATACTCAAACTCCTTAACGTATTTGGCTGTAAGACCCAAAATTATTCTTCTACTGACTTACTACTTCTGTATTCAATATGTTTGCCATATTATGTAGGTAGGTTTAACATTGTCCATCAGGTGGGCTTTATCTTCTGTACAAAACAAAATAAATTCTTCATGTAAACTTTTCTTGCTATCAGAAGCCAAATCTTTTCGCTCAGAGCAATAAAAAAAGTTTTTGTGAACAAGTTTCAAGTTAAACTTTTATGACTACAAAGCATGTGCAGTGCAGAGAAAACCTTAGTAGTATAACTGATTCATTGTAGTCACCTGCAGTAAGACAGTTGCATTTCATGATTTTCAAAATTATATAATTACTTATTCTTGTAACTTGATCTATCCACCAGATCATCCTAAATCATTTTGAGAATTATGAACTATGTTATTGCAGGCAATTGTACCATAGTACACCTTGTTTCTGATGATGGAAATCATAGTATGTCTAGACTATATAAGACTGCTGAATTATTTTTTTTTGTTCTAGTGGTGGAATTTCACGTGATTGGGTTGGAGTTCCGCGTCAGCTCTACACTCCTGGACAGGATAAACCTCACTGTGTTTGCGTAAATCTTGATAGAGAAACATCCATCAGTCAGTTCAAAGAATTTGATGGCTGCCCTAAAACTGCCAACACTTGTACTGTCGATCCAACTTAATACTTGGTTAGGATAGTGCATAATTATTTATTTTCTGTGGTACTATGTATAAATATATAGTTTAACATTCCAAAATGAATCTCTAAGGAAAAACTTACATTATAGTATTATAATATTGCTGTGCATTAAGGTTTAAGTGTAGTTTGAATTTCAAAATATTATTGTTAAGTGTAGAATGATATTTGTACAATCAAAATACATTAGGTTTGTATAGAGCAGTAATAAAAAATAAATTATATAAAAAAATTATGACAAAACCCCTGAAACTCTAAAAGATTATGCTCCTAGGATAAGTTTATGTAGACATTTCAAAAAAATTACAAATTATTAATGACAATTTGTTTTACTTACATAAATATATATACCTACCTACTTAGTATTAAAACTACTTCAAGAACTTTGGGACATTGAAAAAGTTATTCATATGTTTAGGTATTTTGTTAACTCCCAAAGCAATCGGGAGTAGATGATTATGTATTAGCTACTTAGATAATCGCCTGTGGAAGTCATAGTGAGATGTCTACATCACACAATTATAGTTTTCTCATTAATCTGCTCTAGAAGTATTTTATCATGGAGTTACTTAGAAAAGGCAGATGTAGAAGCAAAGGTAGGTGGAAGTCATAGTGAGATGTCTACATCACACAATTATAGTTTTCTCATTAATCTGCTCTAGAAATATTTTATCATGGAGTTACTTAGAAAAGGCAGATGTAGAAGCAAAGGTAGAGGCTCAACATTCTGACTTTGAGCTAATGGGGACCCTCTTATCTATCACTTGCTCTCATAAAAAAAAGTAAGTATAGCCAGTTGTCAAACTAGTTTTTGAAGGTCAAAGTCTGCATGTTCCAGCATAGACCACTGTTGGTGACTGTTGCGGAAGTAGTAATATGCAATAATACAATAAATTAGAAAGTGTAGAATACTAAGGCAGAAACATTTATTTTAATAATTAACTGCTAAGGTAGCAACTTTAAAATAATCAATTCGAAAATAAAAATATTATTTAGATTACTTGAATTTTATTAATTAATATGAGATAAGCCAAACACAGTAGGTACATAAGCAAAATACCATAGAGGGAACGCCTTGTGATTCTCAAGCAGAATTATCACAATTTTGGAGCTCCTTATCAATTATGACTGGTTCATCCAGCTCCAAGCATTCAATTGTCTTCAAGAATACTGGCATAGGTATTTTCTTCCTATTTAAAAATGATTTGTTGCCCAATAGCTTCTTGATCTTAGCCCTGCGCTTCTTTATTTTTTCTTTAGTGTACTGGCTACCTAGTGGGAATGTCAGCAGTCTTTTAATTTTTCTTCCACCAATAAGTGTTTCAGTGGTACTAGTCTTGGGCTCTTCAAAAATAGTCTCCAAGGTTTGGGATGTAGAATTAACTTTTTTGTTCAAATACAGCGCCTCTATTTGTTTAGGATTTGCGTTTTCAGTGATGATAATATGTTTGCGTGGTTTCATGCTCACCCTGCGGTTTGTATGTTTAGTTATTTCAGGTGCTAATGACTTCCTTTTTCTTAGTACGCGTGGGTTTAACTCAGGAACTTCATTATTGTCTCCTAAAGCTTGCTCTTTTGTCTCATCTGTCTCCATTATGTCTAAATGTGCCATTTGATTCGGCAACTCTGAATCCACTCTGCAAAAGTTACCACCTGTTTTAAATTACGATTGAAATATTATCGGAACATGATAGTAGCTAAAAAGTTGTGTAAAATTATTCTTACCTTAGTCCTTCCATTGTATGTGAATTAATATCATTTATTAGTCCATTCTATCAATTAAACTAACACTATTTCATTCAGAAAATAGCTAACATTGCATTGCAGGCAGGAGCCGTTGTTAGATTCATTTATCTCATTTCTCAACTCAAACGCGACTGAACGGAACCGGAACCAATTCAAATCAATACATTAGTTCCCCTGTTCCCTCTCTCTTTCTCTTTGCAATGTTGCCTGCAAGTCCTGCAACGTAATTTCGCTTTGCCAAGCCAAATGTAAATGTAATTTGTCAATTTTGACTGCTCCGTTTACAACGCGACCCCGTTGTAGTAGAGGGTAATAGCTGGTACTCGTACTCGTGTCGTCAACATCTCTTCTGGATATTCTAAAATAATGTCCTATCTGTTCAGTTATTGTTTATTTATGCAGAGACTAGTAGGTACTTCGACATTCGACTATATTTTACCTTTTTTCTGAAATGCCTCGTCCAGATAATAAATACAAAAATATGCCGCAATGGTGAAAAGTAGCCCCGTATCCCAAAACAGCAATGGGTATTGTAAAATGCGACTAAGGGCGGGTATGGGCAGCAGCATTTCCTGAGTACCTACTTGTCACCGACACTGAGGTTACCAATTTGTTTTTCAAGCGTGATGGCTACGACTATAATTATGGAGGCCTATGTCCAGCAATAGATTGATTAAGCCTTCTGTGCTGACGGGTGACAGAACCTTTAGTTTTTTAGAATGCAGCAAGATAGTACAGCGAATAGAGGCAAGCAGAGGTTAAGGGTCTAGCTGGCGTTAGTCTAGAGCGTACATTGGTACCTACCTATATCATGTCTACTCGGCTGCCATTTGTTATAGTATACGTCAAGCCGGCTGTCATTTGTTTGAAAAATATGGCGGTTTTATAAAAGCCTACCTGTTCAAAATTCAAATCACATCATGGTGCGCCTTCATTTAGTAAGTACATTAGTTGCTCATAGCTTTTTATGATAGGAACATGCAACGTCTTGAGCATAGCGCTGATTACACCAAGTAAAATACGCCTGCACGTAGTAGGCACCTACCTACCTATTATGATTTATTCTTCACATAAGTAGGTACTTACATAGTTCATTATAATTACCTCGCATGTATGTATGTGTGTGTGTTTGACTTCAATCTCTGCCCTATGATTGATGAGTTGTTGTCAGGTGGTTGTCCCGCGCTCACACACTAATTTTGTTTTTTTTTTCTTTATTTATCGAGTACTTCTGTGTATTAAGGAACAATTGATCTAGTTTAAGTAGGCGGGCGTTGATAACTGCTACACAGTCGAACGACTACACTGTAGTTATCATCGTTTTCCCATTTATACCTACTGACTAGGTAGGTACTGTTAAAGTTCCGAAATAAACATTTATTTAATATTATTATTTATATTCGACCAACAACAACAATAACAATGGACAATGACACAGCGGGATAAAGAACGACTTGAAGCTTTTGAGATGTAGTGCTAGAGGAGGATGGAGAGGATAAGTTGGAAAGAAAGGATTACTAACAAAGAGGTTCTAGAAAGAGTAATGGCTAAAGGGGTTTGCTCAAGAACATTCAAAACCGAAGAGGGAAAATGTTTGGCCATCTTCTACGACATGACAGCTACATACAATACAAAACATCATTGATGGAAAGGTAGAAGGAACGCGAGGGAGAGGAAGGTCAAGGATAAGCTATTTGAGCCAGATAAAGGAGAAGGTGGCTGTCATGTCGTACAAGGAGGTCAAGGAGGCTGCACTAGAAAGAGCGAAATGGAGAAAATTGCATCAAACCCCCGACAAGAGCTAGGCTCTTAAATTTAAAGATATCCCATCTGTACTACAAACCAAGCTACTCTCTCAGTAGAGTATCCTCTTCCTCTTGTTCCTAGCGGACTTCACGATATAAATCAAACACGTGTCGTTTTATAACGATTTATTGTACAAAACAATAATACATTAAAATGTACAGGTATGTTTAAATTTTTGGACTCGGGTCCCAAACACTGGACAACCATGTAATTATCCTTCCCTTACAGACACCATATTGCTCGTCGAGGCGTCAGCACTAATAGAAACAGACTCGGCTCTAGATAAGCAAACTAGATTAAACGAGAATAAAAATATAACAATAAATTAATAGTGCTCTCAACTTAAGTACACAACGTCTATCGCACTTTTGTCGACGGGCACCATGTAGTCTTTAATTAGAACAACGTAATATTATAACAAATCGAATAAACCTCCTAAGCATACTGTATTATATACACATTATGAACAACATTAGTCCTCTCTGGTGGTGGCGCAGCTGAGCAGATGTTGGACCCGCCTTCGCCTCCGTCTCCGTCGTCGCCGCTCTGTGCCTAGCGCCTAGCGCCTAGCGCTAGCGTTATCACTTGTACAGTACACATCTAAAGCCAATCGACCACAACATCAGAAGACGAGAGCGGCGGAAGTAGCAGAGAGAAGCGGGTGAGGAACTATGTATCGATGGCGTTTACCACTTGTCAACGACTTGCTCGTTCACTGCAAAACAACCAGAGCGTTAGTGTCGTGTGCGTCCGAACGGAGGTTGCCGTCCGAACTTACTGGGTCTTATGCAGATATCACAACCGTGTCGTAGTTACTAAATGTGTAGTTTCACTGCGGGATCACAACAAACAATGAGTGTTCATGGAATATGTGCGTGCAGCGGCGGCGGAGTCTCGGCGACGCTTACAGGTGCCACGACGGCTGGGCTGAGGACAGAATGCGTCGTTAGTGCATGCGGGGTGCAGGCGTCAGGCCTTCCGTGCCGGGCCTGGGGGGTGTAGGAAAGTTGTGCAAGGTGCGAAGTGCGAACAGATCCAACAGGCGCAACTACTTCACGAGTTCATGACCTGTCTTCAACTGTGCCCTTCTTAGAACCAATCGCGCACTATTTTGTTACATCGTTCTTGCTATATTTACGCTTATAGCGTTTTTGTAGCTTGCAAAACTTTTAAGTAGGTGAGTGGGATAGGTACACAAACATCTAAACAGACAACATTGCAATGTGTGTTGGTAGAATAGATGACGACTTTGTGTGGAAACAAATAACCAAAACAGGGGCATACGTGTAAATGTAAGGAAAGTGCAGTTTTAACGTAAAAATAATTGGAAATAGTATGGAATTAAATGCAAACATTATTGTTGACTATTTTAATTATCTGTAAAATAGTAATGTATAAACAACTGTACATTTAAGTAAATAAGTTATTGGGAATCAAACAAGTTATGTTGGGGAGATCGGAACATCCATAAAAAGGTTTTGAGCATGCCCTGAAGTTGTGCAGTGTATTGTATCTGTGAGTGGACATATGCTGACGACCTCTTCACATAGTATATAATAAATGTATATAACTTGGCAACATTAAATACTTCACATTAAGTTGTATATGCATTTTACTTAATAACTTTGATGTCTGTATAGTTAGCACCTTGTATTCTATCAGCGACATAAAAAGCCAAATAGTGCCCAAGGACAAAGTTATCAAGTAGAATGTTAGATTATACTCTATGTTATTAAATCACATCAAACTGCACTCATTAGATATAATCAATAGAATCATGCAATGCAATGCACTCATGCGTTATAATTCAAAACTTATGTACGCACGGACCTGTGTACCTTTACACGAAATGGACCAATTTAGATAGTAAACTTAAAATAATATTATGTCTCATTCATAAATATTTGTCTTAACCTCGATCCACAAATAAGAGACGAAAACTTATAATTACATCCACAGTAAATACATAATAAATAAAGTTTTACACCAAATACCGATATAATGTAGTCATTACTTGTATATTTACCTTGTGTTCGTACACGTACATACATTTTGCTTGATTGTTGAAATATTAACTCAGAAATTTGTCTCAAGTCAGGTTTTATTGACACGTCTCCAGCTAATAATTATAACAAGCTTTGAGGAACTATACTATGGATATTCGAAATGCTAAAAAAGCTGACGCATTTTACCAAGACGTCAAATTGCTCGTCATGATCCGAAGTATGCCCAAATGCCAGACCTTGTATTAGTGGTACACAATGAAAACAGCCAGTGGACTAAAAACTACTGCACCGGCGGTTTTGGCAGTTTAATGTTAGTGCGATATCCATAGTGTAGTTAATCAAAGATAACAAGGCACAGATGGACAGTAGCTTTAGTAACATGGTTGAAAAAGTTACTAAAGCTACCAAGTTTGCTGGTTATATGCAAGGAATCATTCACACATTACTTGTTAGAGAAAAGTCACAAGTGCTCACAAATAAACTTAATTATGAGAAAACCGAAACGCATTAAGGAATGTTAGGAAGCGACCACAGGTGACAGGACCAAGAGATAGATATTCTTTTAGAGCTACGCTGAGGAAGTTAACTATTACCACGTCCCTAACCATACACTTACGATAAATAACGCTAAGCTAAGAATGCACATTACTATATGTATATAATATAGTATGTAAAACATGTCTGCAGTGCACACGTCGCGGACAGTACTGAGCTATGTGCGAGTCACTAATTATCTGCAATACGGAGCTTTATATAACTATACAATGAATTACCGAATGTAATAAATCTAACTTACAAATTATCTTTTAAATAACCCAATTTTTGGTGATCGTGTTAGCATTATGAAGGTCTTCACAGCCACTTCACGTGAAATTATCGTATAATGATAGGTAAAATCGGTAAAAGAAGAAAATATCGCTCGTCTTCTGTAAAAAAATGAGCTCCAATCTATTTATTGTCTCGCACATGTTAATAAGTATGTATATAAAATGCATTATAATAAATGACGGACACGAGTCCGCTAGATGTAGGTACTCCTAAGCAATACAGAGACACATTTACTTATTGTTTAGGCTTCAGGGTGCTGGCACCGGTCACTGTTCAGTCACTCATCACCGGGCGTGCACTAGGAGGGCGTCACTTCACACGGAGTGCGGTACATTAGCATTCCAAACGGTTAGATACTGTGGTGAGCTCAGCTCATAGTCATTGGTTTCCACAGTGGAATTCGTCGCTACCCAATCGTAGCCTGTGGACTAACGAGTGGACAGCGCGGAATTCGGCGGGAGGGTATTAGGTGTGAATCAAACGGGGCGGTGCGGTGCTCGGCACAACCGGCGGGCCAGCTTATAGGGGTCCGTAGATGATGATGCCAAAGAAGACGGCCCACATGAGCACAATCCACTGCATGCCGTGGAGCCAGTCTGACACGGATCGAGTCTCACCGTCGGAGATTTTGCGCGCGACGAATTTGAGCACCTCGTCGAGTAGTACGACCGGTACTGAGAACTTCATTACGACCATCCATTCGTCCACCGATAGAGGCGTCACTTGGAACACGGCCTGTAAACACGAAACACTTACAATGTAACGCACAATGTGACAGGACAAGCGAAAGGCATCGCTTCAAAGCATTTATTTCATCTGACAGCCATTATTTTGCTGCACCTGTAATATACCTATACTCGTAATTAATTTAACACGGCGCAATGTAATAGGGTTTTCCTAAGTTGCGTTGTAAAAATCTGCAAAATAAAGATCATTATGGTCAAAATGATTGATAAATTTTTTCACCATAGGCTTTACTGGAAGTAATGAAACTTTATTATAGATTCTATGGCCAGGACGTATGATGGACCATCAGAGACAGTGAGATGAGAGACTGTCTGACTGACAAGAACCCGTATTGCTACTAACGGACACTCGTTGAATATATAGACCGGGCATTCAAAAAACAAAAGTAGAGTACTTACCGAGAGAACCTCAATGTGTAAGATGACAAAGTGGAGTGTGAATGAGAGAGCCATGGAGCCGATCAGCCACAAGTTGGACCATGGGGGCATGGCCACCAGAGACTGGTTCTCAGAGAGAGAGTTCATGGCGTTTAACATCTCGATGGTGACCAGCACGGAGAGAGCCATCGTCATGGGGTGGGGGTCTGTGAAGATCTTGCAGTCAATACCCTGGAAAAGACGATATGAATTGGTGAAAACTTGATTGTACAGACCATATAGATCGTTGAACCGACAACCGCTGGGGTGTAAAGATTCTCGATTGCCGACCAGGAACCGGAAGACGAAACATAGGACGCCTTCCTAGCCGATGGACCGGCGACCTAGTTAGGAGCGCGGGAAGTCGGCGGATGGAAAATGCTGAAAATCGTTTCCCGTGGAAACCGTATAGGGCCCAATGTTCAGTAATGGACTTCTATAGACTGTTGATAATGATGGCTTTAAAATCAATTACTGCATAGCGTTAATCCGCGTCTATTTTTGTTCGTTTACTTTTACAGATAGTATACGGAGCTACTGCTATTGGATATCCTAAATTTACTTTGCACTATAAAACCATTCTTCACCTTCCTTCGAGTCATTGACAGTTGAGTGATAAACATTAAAACACTTATACCAACATTTATTATAAATATTGTTAATAACATAAATGTTATGTTATGTCTCGGTGAGGATCGAATTCACAACCAGAAAGAGAGTTACCAACAGAGCTTTTAGGAGTAGTAATAATAATAATAATATTTGTTATAGGTGATGGTTACGACTTAACATCAGGTGGACCATGCTTGTTCCACAAGCAGTGACGTAAAAAACTGTAAGGCTAGATAATGCTGTGAACAAGACATACCTTGAAGTCATCACCACCTCCGATGCACTGCAAGTGGTGGGTGAGTTGCCAGTAGCTCATCTGAGGTCCGTAGGGAGAGTACATGAACCACCAGGAAGCTCCTCCGACAGTCGCGGCGCCGACGTATCCTCCAATAGCCATGTACCTTTACAATCACATAAATTAAATAATAAAGCCTGTTTATTCGGTAACATACATTAAACTACAATTCTACCAGTCCACTGCTAATATTCAACTAGGTGGTAATCATAACATCATGAAACCTAGTATTATTTAATCTTTCCTTACAATATTTGTTTATATATTTATAGGTATCTATAACTATTATTAAATTACCCCACTCAAAAAAATATATGCATAATAATACATTTTATTACTTATTTATCTATTGAATTTCATTAACGTAGGTATATATGCACCTATAACAGACCTAATAATATAACTATCCGAATCCTATCGCACCTCGATAGACTATGCCTAGTGAGGAAGCTGACAGACAAATAGCTGTTTTTTGTTCGCTGTCTGTGAAATAATGTAAATTTTGTACCACCATAATAACCTTTTTGCACTTTTATGTATCTTGTTTTACAGAAATAAATAAATTTTCATTTAATTTAATTTTCATGAGATCATTTTCATTGTCACCATAGTCATAGTCAGTCACCATTGGTGAATTTGGCTAGTAAGATTAAAAAAGCCATGGTATGTTTTGGATGAAGTATTCAAAGATTATGTCATAACATGCTTGTAAAAATGAATTTTACACTCAAAGTGTTTTTAATGTTATGTTTGTAACTGTATTTCAGCAATAAAAATTCTGAATAGATTTAAGCCGAATTTAGCGCCAGACGCATTAGTCCGTGAAAACAGCATACAATTGAGTTGTTATAGCCGGAAGAACAACAAATTATTCAGTTAACGACACCTCTATTGTGTATTTAAATTCTATGTTTCATGCCAGGAAAACTATTCTGTAGACTATTTTATAACTTTGACGTCAGGAGTCAGTAAACTACATTAAAGTCCCTGATACGAAACTCATAAAACAAAAATGTAGATGCCAACTCAAACTAATTTAGTAGGCATCTAAAACTACGTCATTAAACCTATAGATTCAACAGAATGTAGAACATGTTTTATTTGCATTAGAATGAGACTTTGTTGTAGAAAGGTAAATTGTTATAATGAGTCAGAAGGGATAACTAGGTGACTACCTAATTGACTATATTGTTCGGGAAAATTGAAAAACTCAGGTTTAATTCCAAAATAAAACTTAGCACGAAGTGATGTAATAGAATTAATGAGGATATCGACTAATACCCGGCTCTAATATCATACGAACGCCCGTTAGTAGTACTACGAATCGCTATCAGTTAGATAAATAGTCATCTCATTGTCCAGTGTAAACTGTTACTGTAAAATAAACCAGTGAGATAGAAAGCTTATCTTAAGAGCCCTTTGTGAATGGTTAGTCCGGGGGAAGTACTACCACTTCTAAGTAATAGTAGTAATCTATTCTTAGTAATACCTTCGATCAATGATACCCCTAGATGACGGGTCACATACAAAATCATAGCTAAAACCTGTCCGCGTGAATATATATTTAGACAGCAACATTTGTTTGCTAACGAAGTGAGAAAAAAATTATAAACAGTTTTAAGGTCAACCTAATTACAACCAGTAAATAGTGTCACCAATTGTCAAAACGGATTTTTTGTGCCAACCCTATATCTAGGGGTATCATTGATCGAAGAAGAATACTAACGGACTTAAGAGTAAAGATAATTTTAAACAGTTATAGAATAAGTTTTTTCCTATTATTAAAACATCTCACCTGAAGAACAGCCATCCGGAGATGAGACCCTCGTCAGCCTTGCGGGGAGGTTTGTCCATGATGTCCAGATCGGGTGAGTTGAATCCAAGAGCGGTGGCGGGGAGACCGTCAGTGACCAGGTTGACCCACAGGAGTTGTACGGGAATCAGGGCTTCGGGGAGACCCAGGGCAGCAGTCAGGAAGATGCACACTACTTCACCGATGTTGGATGAGATCAGGTAACGGATGAACTGCTTCATGTTGTTGTAGATGGCACGACCTGGTGAAAAGAGTTTGAGGATTTATTCATATCCCTTTATCATTCGCTGTATTCAATATTCTTTTCCTTCGCTCTCGCTGTTTAATCCTGTAGCAAATATTATGAATACAGTTTTATTTAAATGCATTTAATTTACTTTTATTAAATACAATAAAAATAAAACGTAATAAAATGTCACACATTAAAATAATACAGGTTTATATTAGCTGTGGCATTCCTGCTTTTGAATAAATGCTATTTGACTTTAACTTTATGATAATTCGTAGCTTAATCCCCAGACATACCTTCCTCAACGGCGGCGACAATAGATGAGAAGTTGTCATCAGCCAACACCATCTCAGCGGCAGACTTGGCGACGGCGGTTCCGGATCCCATGGCAATACCAATTTCGGCCTTCTTCAGGGCAGGGGCGTCGTTGACACCGTCACCAGTCTGAAAGAAGTGGATTACTTGTTTAATATAACTTCGTGTAATGTTCTATGAGATTTTAACATAAGATTTTATGGTTTTTTTATACGGAGAAATGCTGAATTTATTCTGAAAAACTATGCACTGGATAGTTAGAAATAAAAAAGTGCAATGATGCAATTTGCGTTAAAATAAAACGGAACAGTCATTTTGATGTTTTTTAAACCACAGAACTAGCAATTGGATCGAATTTCAATTTAAATCTTTAACTATTTAATATTTCTTACTCGCAGATAATTATGTACATACATCTATAATATCGGTGTACATTTGATTCATTGATTCATTTAAAACTTTCACACAAATATACTGCTAGGATTCAATGCTTACTACTCAGTCTACTGCGTCGCTACTAGCACAATATACTTAACTAGTGACCCGACTCGGCTTTGCACAGGTAGATAAAGTAGCCCATGCTACTCGCTGATAATATATCTTTCAATAGGTAAAGGAATTTATAAAATCAGTTAAGAATTTTGAGAGTTTATCCATTACAAACAAAGATACAAAAAATCAAATATTTTCACTTTACAATGTTAGTTTAGATAAAGCTCCAGTAGTTTGGTGTTATTTCAACTTATTCTATTGTACATCATGATGTAAAGAGTAAATAACTGTCTCAATAATGAACCGTATACATGCTACAGATGTAGCGATGATAACTTTCGACCACTCTAGCTTATAAACACCGGCCTAACGTAAACAAACGCTTCCAGCAATGTTGTGAGTGTAAACATTAAATACCGGTGTATTCGCCTAAAATTATGAAGACATTGTTTGCAGCTCATTAAACTGTTTATTATATCCGATAGTCTGGCGGCCTTTGCAATGTTTCACGGGCAAGACTGGATATTGGCTGGAGCCGTATGCTAATATAGCTAAGTTAATAATTAGCTGCTATCATATAATTACATGATTATCAGTTTGAATAAAACTACCGGACATAAGTCTCCCCCGTATTTGGGGAGGGGGTTACCAAAGTCACCATTCTTGGTAGGAGGATTGATGACTGTAGTATTTGTGTTAAAAACGCTGCTGTTTATCCTCAGGTACGTTTATGTATTTAATCTTTCTTAGTTTATTTCCGTCCCTCTAGTCACTTACGAAATCCACGATAGGCGATGATGAGGTCCTATTCTACAGTGGGACCACCTCGGTTAATATCTACATAGTGATAGCGAATATGATGAATGAAGCTTCTCACAAGGTTGAGGCGCAAACCGACCGACCTATTACTTTAGTCACCCCAGCGTGTAGCATAAAGGAAAGGAACACGCACATAAATTGAGACTCAGTCGTGAACTGCCCAGTGCGTCGTGTCTGCAAAATATCTGATAGAGACCGAACCTACCTCTCATAAAATTGCATCTATCACCCGCATCCCTAAGTTTCTTATGTCACTACTGTATAATACTCACCATAGCGGAGATTTCGTTCATGCTCTGCAAGTATTCAACGATCTTGGACTTGTGCTGAGGCTCGACACGGGAGAAGAGACGGGCGCGGGCGCAGGCAGAGCGCTGATCGGATACAGAGAGGTCATCGAACTCACGACCAGAGTATGACTTGCCGGTTGTGTCTTCTTCCTCAGTGAACACGCCGATACGTCTGGAAAGGTATACAGTTATTAAATGCTATTCAAAAACAAAGTGATACCTACTCGTAGCTAAGCTATCCAAATGGATCTTGGTACTCTAAACTATTTGTCCATAAGCAGGATTTGCGTATTATAGGCAAGCACATACTGTTTGGTAGCTAGTTCTTAATCGAAAACTGTTATTGGTCTGGATTTAACTGCGAATGGTGTCTCAAATATATTTTTATGGTCAGATCAAGTAATATATAAGTTACCTGCAGATAGCTTCAGCGGTGGCCTTGTTATCACCAGTGATGACAATAACGCGAATACCAGCAGCGCGGCAACGGACGATGGCGTCGAACACTTCCTTACGGGGCGGGTCCAACATGCCGACAACTCCGACAAAGGTAAGGTTGACTTCATAGGTGTGGAATTTGTTAGAGTCTCCGAGATCCATCTCTTCGGGCTTGAGCGGGCTGTCAGAGGTAGCGAGGGCCAAACAACGGAGCGTGTCGCGGCCGGTACCGTACTGGCGGGTCAGTTCCAAGATGCGGTTCTTCAGGGTCGAGGTTAGAGGTACCTTGCTAGTTCCGACACGCGCGTGGCTACAACGTTCCAGCACACCTTCGGGCGCACCCTTAACGAAGAGCTTAGGTCCATTTCCGAGGCGGGAAGGCTTGAGGGGTGTGCAGTAAGAGGACATAGATTTCCTGTCACGGGAGAACTCCAGTGTGAATTCCTTCTTCCACTTGGTCTCGATCTCCTGGCGGACGACAATGGCGGAGGAGCGACGGTCCAGGCCAGTCTTGGGCACGTTGAAGGGGTTCATCTTCTCGGCGAGCACGATGAGTGCGGTCTCGGTGGCCTCTCCGACCTTCTCGAAAGCCTGCTTGAACTCGTTGAAATCAATGGCAGAGTCGTTGCACATGATGCAGATGGTTCCCAGCTCGTGGAGGGTATCGAACTCGCCGGCCTTTACCTTCTGTCCCTTCAGGTAGACGTCACCGATAGGCTCGTATGTGGAGCCGGTGATCTCGAACTCCAGGAAGCTGCTGTCGCCACCCTCGACCTTCTCGAAGATAAACATGCGGGAGACGGACATCTGGTTGGTGGTAAGCGTTCCGGTCTTGTCGGAGCAGATGACGGATGTGCAACCGAGAGTCTCCACGGAGGGCAGAGACCTGACGATAGCGTTCTTCTTAGCCATACGACGGGTACCAAGGGCGAGGCAAGTGGTGATGACGGCAGGGAGACCCTCTGGAATGGCGGCGACGGCGAGAGCGACGGCAATCTTGAAGTAGTAGACGGCGCCCTTGATCCAGCTGCCTCCGTGGGCGGGGTCGTTGAAGTGTCCGATGTTGATAGCCCAGACGGCGACGCAAATGACAGAGATGACCTTGGATAGCTGTTCACCGAACTCGTCGAGTTTCTGCTGGAGGGGAGTCTTGATCTCTTCAGTCTCGGACATCTCGACACGGATCTTACCGATGGCGGTGTTGAGGCCGGTACCGATGACGATACCGCGAGCCTTACCAGCGGCGACGTTAGTTCCGGAGAAGAGGATGTTCTTCTTGTCCTGGTTGACAGCGCGGGGGTCTGGAATGGCGTCGGTGTGCTTGATCACGGAAACGGATTCACCGGTCAGGATAGATTGGTCGATACGGATCGTGGTCGAGAAGATCTTTATAAGGCGGATGTCAGCGGGGATCTTGTCACCGACGGAGACTTCTACGACGTCGCCGGGGACGATTTCTTTCGCTCTGACTTTTTGTACACCGGATTTGTCGCCTCTGATTACTTTACCCATCTCGGGCTCGTATTCTTTTAAGGCTTCGATGGCGGATTCGGCGTTTCTTTCCTGGTAAAATACATTTCATGTTATGAAAAGGTTTAAAGGTTTATATCATTACACTGCTTGTTTTTTAGTCTTACCTGCCATACTCCTACAATAGCGTTAGCGATTAGAATAAGTAAAATAACGAAGGGTTCCACGAAGGCTGAGAAAGCATCTTCGTGTTCTTCAAATAAAGCTAAAACCTGGAAACAAAAGAAGGTTCATTAATATCCTTATCTAGATAACATAATCTTTTGATTTTACTTTTACAAACATGTTTTTATACTTACGAATGAGATAATAGCGGCTAATAGCAAAATCTTGACTAAGAGGTCATCGAACTGTTCCAGTACTAATTGCCATATACTTTTACCTAAAATAAAAACACACGTGACAGTAATGAAGAAAATGCCTATAAAGCCAGTTAGCTTCTAGTATTTTCAATAGAACAAAGGAGTGGTTCAAATGGGTTTCCGTTAAAAATATTGAGCAAAACTTGAATAAAACTTAGCCCAGAAACTAGATCCAAAAAGTATAGCACACAGTAGTGTAGATATTGAACATTCTAATATACACAGGTTCTATTTATGAATAACAAGGCTATAAGGTACAACAAAAAAAAAGGTGTTGAGAGACCTTGACTCGCACTTATTTACTCTAGAAATTCTGTACATTTACTTGTGACATCTCTTGGGACCTTTACGGAACCAAAGTTATCTGACTCTATTTAACGTGAATACTTAAATGCTTACCCTCCTCAGTAGGCAGTTCTGAAAAGAGAAAAGAGCAGCGATAAGAATTTTGAATATAACATCAAAGGAGTTAATTTAGCTAGCGATAAACTAGTCAGAACAGACGTGCGATCTATCTCGGCAGTTACGATCGTACATAAATACACTACGGCGGCCGGGCTTAGCCGCGGCTAAATCGAAGACATCCAACGCATTGCCTCGTGTTCATACAACTGTTGCAAAGCTTATAGTCTATAGTAAGCTAGCGAAAAATGGCGAATATGCGTGACGTAGTTATTACAAATGTCGACGGTTCAGGCAGAATTCTTGTTCAACGTATCAGCATACGTTATCTATAAACACCAAAACTGGTTGATATACGGTAACTACGCAGATATCTGAGTTTTAACATAATATAGCACAACACATCTGACTCATCAAATCTCGATCACCCTTTTGCTGATTTTTGCGATAAGTGTAATATGACTCCAATCATATCATAACAGTAAGTTTATAATGTTACCTGACTAGTTCTTATATAGATTTAGATAGTAATAATCATGCGTAGATTACAGTTGACCTACATCTAGAAGTTCTTGAACCTTTAATGGCATCGCTATTAAATGGAGGTTTTCTTGAAGTAGACCAGCCAGCATGACATTCGAACATTCGGAAACGTGGAAATTTATCCATCTTTAGTTTGTTAAGAAACTAATGAGTTAAAACTGACGCTTTTCGAAAATAGTCGTGCAGGGTCCCGCGGGCAATACCCAGCATTTCCGATTAGGTGTATCCTACACCAGTACCACAACCAGTACGCAGTGCTGAAGGATGTTAGGTAAGTATATAAATCAATAA
The DNA here is from genome assembly GCA_947095575.1 of Electrophaes corylata. NCBI lineage: Eukaryota > Metazoa > Arthropoda > Insecta > Lepidoptera > Geometridae > Electrophaes > Electrophaes corylata. Next base: position 3,864,443 of record OX352702.1, read on the forward strand.
TAAAACACGACTCATTGCATCCGATTTCCTAAGCAAGAAAGTCTGGATAGTTCAAGTAATTTGTTGGCATTGGTAATCCCTTTAGCACTAAGAAATCACGCTGATTTTATGCCTAATAAGTGTGTTATTATAAGACAAGTTATTATCATTTGATACCTTTTATCTACAACCAGACAACACAGTAAAAATAGTCTCGCAACATCGAAAGGTTGTTGATAGTACAAATGATAGCGGTACGCAAAATGTTCAAGATAATTAATGTAGGTACTTATAAAGGACCTACTCTGGTTTGCATCAGTAGAATGAGCGAGCGGTCGAGGTGCGTTCATTGGGCCACGACTTGAGTCTGTGATGGCGCGACCCGCACACTGACCTCATCACAGACGCAACGCCTACGTCACAACCTTGCTGACGTTCCGAGTACAATGGTATTTTATCCGCGATTCGATTAATATTAATCAATAACTAGCTACAATTTCATTGTTGTATGGTACACATACACAACCTGTACATCCGTCGGAGTTTGTTATGATTAGCATCTTTTTTTGCTGTAACGTAGACCTATAATATTCCTGCGAGTAGTGTTAATGAACTGAATGTGACCGTTATCAGTATTATTGTATTACTAGCGATCACGTGAAGTTATTTTCATACAAACTTCAACCCCCGCTGTACCCATTTAAGGGTTGAATTTTGGGAATTACTGAGTACACATCTACGCACTAAAACAAATATACTATGAAAATTTCAAGTCTCTACGACCAACGGTTTAAGCTGTGCGTTGTCTATGAAGGTATCTATCAGTCAGTTGGACAGAACAAACAATTTTATAATTGGTATAGATTTCGTAGTAGGTATTTATTTACTATTCTTTGTTCTGCGCCGTTAGTAGAAATAATCAATATCGCATCACAAGAATGTAAAAGTGAAATAGTTGTATCTGTCAATGAGAGTGCTAGATAAGTCTGATCTTTTCCTGAGCAACGTGCTGTTAGTCAATCGTTGTATGAACTCTATTTGCGTATTCAGTCCGACTGCCAGCCGCGGCGAGACTAATACGTAAGCAATTAGTCAACGCATCGATAACGCGTTGTCAGCATCTGTGCACACTGCCACTCGTCGACGATCAATAAAAGTGAGATGGGTCAACATCATAAAATAAAATATCATAGCATAAGCTATGCTATCGATTAATCACGGACCGGTGCTACTTCCTTGAGCCTCACGTCATAATAATCATATGCGTGACGCGAATGATAATTACATAACACAATAGACAATATTTGATTATATATTGTAGTTGGGCATCAAGGTGTCGGTTTATTACTACGACCGCAGAACATAATTCGATTCTATGATAAAAAAATCATCAAAAGAGGCAACAGTTGTGAAGTAACTAACGAAAGTAGGAGGCATGCAGCTCACCTAGAAAAATAGAACAGAAATACAAGAGAGAAGACTTCTCATGCTACAATTTATTCGATCTTCAAGTTAATGCTTCTACGCGATTAATTGTTGAGGAAAACCTCTTTGTTGCGCGTCAGTAAAACAAGCACCTACATCTGTCCAACCTCTATCGGAGATACTGAAGGTGAAAGTACGATAAGAACTAAATGAAGTTTGAAAGAGAATGGCTCTAGTTCCTTTTTTGTGCTCAAAGAGAAAGTTTAGAAAAACACACTACCCATGTAAGAATAGAAAATATTTGCACATTATTCTGTATATTCTCAAATAAGATTAACCACGTGTTTACTCAATTTGTTCATGAACCATGGGTTTGCGTCCACAATAAATTAAACATTACCACTTATTAGTTGTACTGAATACCGGCTGATTGATAAATCTGATATTTTGTATCTGTAGGAAGTGAATAATTTAATCAGACGGGGAGAGCGCGACCAATCAATTTCTTGTTCCAATTTGTAACAAAGTAGGTTATAAAACGCGATGTCGGGAAAGTGAAGACTGTAGGTTTTAGGTGTCCTCATTTATAGTTGCGTGCGCAAATTTTCTACAGATACCGACATAAGAGCAATGCACATGAGATACCTGCGCTATGTTTATGTAGGTAGATACTAGTCAGTTGCTATCGTAGACGTAATCCGCCAACGTAGATTTAAAATAACCTGAAGTACCTAGGTACTTATCTATAATATTAAACTAGGCACTCGAAAGAGCTCGTCCGCCTCGCCGCAGCAGCCGAAAGCGCGTTCAACTCAATATTCTCTCAAATAATTGGATTAACCGTAACAATCTACTATACGTTTTTAACCTACAGAGGCACTAAATTCCAACAAAATTCAGACACTTCCGCCGGTTAAAATACCTCACAAGTTGCTGTTAATATAGAACACACTAATATTGTATAGTATCAAAGGTTTACATTACTTATACAGAACAAATATCTCGTATTATCAGGCAGGAGTTATACGTAATAGGTATGAATGTTGTATTCTGTATACAATCGGTTTATGGGTTTCGAGGACGAAGCGTAAATGAATTAATCTCAGGTTGTTTTACTTCTCTGGTATAAGCAGGTTACGACTTCTGATTATTTCTACTAACTGGAGGTTCTAGACCGAAGTGTACAGTATTTGATTTTAACAAATACTAAAAGACTTTCAAAAGAAAGCAAATATTCGACTTATTGAATGAGAGATGGTTGCGTTAGATTTCTCAACAAAAGTAGAATGCAAAGAATACTATGCCCGGCAGTAGGATCATGAACGGTCACAAGCGAAATTGTCTGTCTGTAATAATACAAAATGAAGTAAGTTAGCAGTTGGTCAACTAATTGGGTGATACCGAACACGACACGAATATCTAATTCTCACAAGTTGGTCATTTCATAATTGAAATGAAAATGAGACGTGCAAATTACCTACTATCAATGCATAGTAATTTGCATGGCATGTACGTCATCACACTTTACATTCAGATATGAAATAGAGCATACTTCAACACATAAATTGTGTATTACAGCTTGAGTTTTACCGTATTGTGACCGAGCTACGGAATTGAAATAAGTATGTGTACGTAAACCAAGGCTCACCATGACTGACGCGAAGTTTATGCGATGTTTCCGAATTAAAACAACCATCGGGTGTACGAAGCCGAAAAAATAAACAAAGTTTATCCAGTTACTGTGTTTAGCTATTGCATGTCTTTGTTCGATAATGTTTCTACCGCGTTGTGCATTGTCGGTACATAATAAAGACAAATGCGAGCAGTTACTAACATTGTAAATGTGCAAAAAATATTAAGCGCACAACTGTTTTATCGATCTTGTTGCTTTGTTTAATGAAATCTGATGTCGCATTATTTTGAAACGATTATCTAAACTCTTTGATTTGAACACAATTTTGATGTCTTATTCAATGATTACTGTGATGAATACTTATATCTAACTAGTGGAAACTTTGTCCGTGTAAAACTATTTTAAAACCTACACATTTCAGCCCTCACTGCAACACTTTATGGGCTGAATCAGGAATTCTTAGTACACCCTTAGGCATTAAGAAAATATATCTTGAAAATTTCAATTTCGGCCAGTGGTTTAGGCTGTGCGTTGTCTACATGACTGACAGGCAGTCAATCCGGACAACTATTCTTATAATTGGTATGGATATAGATAGTTGTAACATATTTATGCTAGTAGTAAGTTTTAACCTTTGTAGATACTGTATGGCTGGAAATTATTTAGAATTGTTTATTTATAACAGGGGTGAGATCAGGTTGGCTCAGTACGCAACGTCGCGTCGCGGGTGCTACGCCTGAGGGCGCGCATAGCTGTGGTCATGAACACGCACCACTGACCAATCGCCTCTACGTTGACCCACCACTCTTTTACTTATAAATAAACATCACTTCAAGCCACAGAATAAGCATCATCTGCACATATATACGGTCCATCGTCCATTATCTATCGCGCTTCGACTGCAAAGCTTCTACCAACCACGCACGATCAATCTCGCTGTACATTTTACATCAAACACATCTCAGTACTATTTATGTGCATCTACACCAGTACACCGATTACAACTTGAAAGGAATGCGTAATTTTATTGATACGCGCACGTGGTCTTCGTTACAGATTTAATCTTTGAACTGCACGTAAGGATTATTATGTTATTTGAGAGTAGAAATGTTTCAGCTAGTCTTTTTCTTCGATATACCTGACGAGGTTACATTTTCACTACAAATAGTGTCATTTGTTTAAAGACTCACTTGAAATAATTCCACCTTGTTCTTTGTAACAATGACCTACAAGCAATGAGGTCATACCTACTAGACATCTATTAGGTACAACATGCATGCATATAATGTAAGGTAGGTGTCCTGCATAATCTTGAGTTCTTATCAAATATTTCACCAGTTTAATTGATAAAAATATTAGACACAAAATTCTGCTAATACTAACATGGGGAAGTTTTTCAGTTTAGCAAGAATTGCATGCGTTGTATAGATATGTAAACCTACAAAATTTTTAAAATTAAATCGTAATATATAATTGTAGAACAAGTTTAAAGACTGGTAACTATAATATTGTGAGAGTTTTAACACTCATTTAAAATACAAGTACCTACTGTGAAAGCAGATTTAACTGCTTTACCTGTGCTATGTGCATCAACTGCTCTCACAACTTAGTTGGTCTTCTCTGAGTTCTGCACTACAGGTTGTGAATTAGATTTACACTGTGTATATTTGTGTTTGTTCTCTGTTAGGGTGTTATATGAATTTTAGGTATTCACAAAAAAGTATATAAGTATACTATTAGTTATCTGGTTCCCATGCCATAGCACAAACTTTGCTTAGTTTGGGGCTAGAGAGGCATAGTGTGTAATATCAGCCAATATTTGTTATTAAGAGGTATGTTGAGATTGAAGTATATTGATGTGATACGTAAGTAATTAACTTTTCCTGTGCTTTTAGTCAAAAGATCTAGAAAGTCTTAAAAACAATTGGTAATCTATTGTCTCTGGAACCTCGACAGACTAGCCTTATAAGGTTATGGTTAACTTTAGTCAGTTGCTAATTTATCCTAGTCAATCAAACATTAATTCAATGAGTTCAGAAATATTTTGGCAAGGCATCCTGGTTTTTAATTCACTTGTCAACAATGAATGATTCACGGTCAAGTGTGATGATCTGGCAACATTTCAAATAACCCTGACTGAGCTTATTACTCAGGATTATATAATATTAAAACTTGAATAACTAATTTTAAGTAGCATAGCATTGGTTGAATGCACTATAAATTCTACTATTCCGTATTATTATATTACAATGCTGCAGATTTAAAGATCTGTTCTATAATAATTGAATTAACTAATCAAATATGTGTTTGCTCAAATGTTAATTTTATTCTTGGTAATCTGTAAGCAGTAGTTCATAACTGCAATAAAGCAACTAAAAAAAGGAGGATATACAAAGTATTCCTATCAAGATGTGTAAACTAATTTATAAGAATTTAATATTAAATAGACAATGTGTGGTCTAAACAGTTTGCTGTAAAGATTTATAGAGTGGTTGTGCGTCCATAAAAGTATATTATATAGGTAGGACGACCGCTGTAGCGCGGCGGGAGAATGTCCGCGGCGCAGGGGTTGCGGGTTCGATTCCCGCCTTGGGATAAATGTTTGTACGATCTGCAAATATTTATTCCAGGTGTTCTAGGTATTTTATATGTAGAATAAAAAATATTTATGTATGGAATATATTGTATTAAGTATATCAATCATCTAGTACCCATAACCCAAGCTAACTTGGGGTAGATGATGCTGTGTGGATTGTCCAGCATTATTTATTTAAAAAAAAAAAAAAAATTGAAATATTAGGATAACAACTCACTCAATGACCAAAAGGCAGCGAGTAATATATCCAAAACAAATGTTTATGGATAGGTTCTAAATTAGGGGTTTTTAAATACAAAGTTGTTTCTTCAAAACAGCATTGAAAACTCATGTGGGAATAGGCAACAGGATATCTCAAACAAAATATACCTATAAAGTTATGTTTTAGTTTTTCTGAGATTACTGAAATATTAAAAACAAGTTCTTGTAGTACTCATAGTAAAACTATCTAAAACAGCTACATTTATTTCCTAGTATTATAATTTATCAAAATAAGATGAAGGTAAATAACGAAAGAGATAATAATTTGAAGATTTAATAAAGTATGACAATAAAATTAAAATTTATTTACTTAACTAGTATTATAACAAAAAACTATGATAAGTGATAAGATAATATTTCAAAGTTCTGAAAAAATCATGACCTTAATGATATTCATCTGCGACAAAAAAATGTTTAATCTAGATCAGCCTTATTTAATTCACTGCTAGTTGTAAGACTCTCCATATTCATGAAGGTTGCCATAGTCAACACACTTGGCAGAGCAGATAGTGACCGTAGTTCAGGTGTTAAGTCAAGTACTCAAAAAATACTGTTGTCTATCCCTTAGAGCATTCTCATTGTTGCCTTTTATAACACCAATGGGAGAGGTTATGAAGAAGTCCTATTATTTATTAAGTCCTTATATGCAGACCATCACAGTATACCATGGCTCTAATAGATTTCAAAATAAAATACAGAATAACTCAAGGATTTGATCTCAAATTTACCTATTAAGCTAAGTTTAACAAACAATTAACATATTTGCATTTCGTTTCAGCAGCAAGCATTGTTATCAGTAACTGCTTGAATTAACAAATTTAATGAAGGACATCACTAGTAAATAACCTCAAAGTTTGTTATGTTGTTTGAAATAATAATTTGTTGACCACGATGGACAACTTTGTCTCATAGTATGCATGCATATTCTATATCAGCTGACCTTGCCGTCTGTATACAACTGTTCTGACTAGTTCATAGCTAAGAGATAATATATATTATATGTAGATTGACTAGGTAAGATAAGGATAAACAACACACTTACCATTTGGCCCATATTTGTCCTGGTTCCTTTTGATTTGGTCTGGGCTGAGACCTTTGTCAGGGTCTGTGCCAAAATATCCGAGGACTTCGTCCACGGATTTGGTGAATGCGTCCTCCATGGTGGAATTACTACGTTGTCGTCAGTTCTAAAAATCAAAAACAGATAAATAGGTTAGAAATGACGAGTCATCATTCACAACTTCAAGTTTTGAGGTTATTGGGTTTTACTTATGCTGTAGAGTTAAACTATGCTATTTAAGCTTCGAAGTAACCCAACCTAAAATGAGGTGCTAAAATGTTTTTATTGATTGACTCTCAGTGTTGGTAACCTAATTATTAGATGAATTGGAACACCTTGTTTTTTAATTACCAACTGTTGATGAAGACCGATACTTTTACATGTTTTATCTTCGCACAAATTAACCATTGTTTAAGTTCTAAAACACACACAGGTAATACAAGTTAAAAGTATCTTGAAATACGTATTCTAATCGTCACACTGAAGTCGAACTCCACTCACCTATTATTTTGTATTGCATGAGATAAAAATTTTAGTTCTTCACTAAACTTAACGATTCTGAATATAAAATATAACTTTCTTACTATGTTTTTGTAATAAACTAATACTTTACTCGTAAGAAAGTAAATATCATAAACGACAAGAACACGTATCCAATCTAGTCGTCATTTTTTCTTAGACTGACGTTTACGTTTCGGTAAAGTAGAATTCGTTCATGCAATGATATGAAAGGTCGATAGCAGCGCCATCTTTTATTTAGGCTACGAAGTGCTTAATCAAAACAAAATCTTTTATTTCTGTATTTTTGCTTTAAATCGAAAACAATTATATAATTTTCTTAATTTTAACCCATAATTAGGAATAAAGTTAGTATATTTATAAGTTCGTACAATACGACAGTGTTTAAATTTTCAGCACTAGATAAAATGTGGAGCTATGCCATAGGTCGAAAGTGTACCACGTGATGCAAAGCTATTTTTGTGCGAAAGGCGCCTAATAAATGCGGTATTTTTAAAAATAAGATTTTTGTTTCGCGTTATGTAATGTAACACAAATCACATAAAATTTTATAAGCACGAATATCCCTTTAGAACCATTAACACACTACTAAGTATATATTATTTTGCACTTAGCTACACTCACAATCGTTTAATTTTATGGTAATTTAGAACTTACTGAAATATTTTTCGACAGCGTCGAGAAGGAAAGAAGAAATAAAAGTGGCGCGGGAGATGTTTTCCCGCCGCGCCCCGAGTCTCGACTCCCGGGCGAAGAGCGACGATTTTAGAGCGGCGCGGGCGCTGCGGAGGGATACCGACCGTCGGAGATTTCTTTAATTATTTTGGCAACAGTACTCGGTGGCACAGCCGAGTCGCTTTCCAGGGTTGCATGTCGCATGGCGGCGGCGGCAGTCGCCGGCCGTTCTATGATGATCTTTTTATAGCGGGCGCTGCCTGGCTCAAGCTCCCGGTGCTGATTTGCGGTCACTTCTGTTTACGACTTTTATAAAGGTTGTGTTTTTCTTTAGGTAAGTACCTAGGTACCTAAGTACTACCTTTTAAGGTAGATAATGCATCCAACCGATTTGGACTTTCCATGTTATCGGATGGAAGCGATAATCTATGTTTAGATAACAGGAAACTAAACTGATCAAACAAGGCCATTAGGTACAAAAGTTCGTGCCGTTAACGCAACGGGAAAAAACTACGCTTGCATAAAATTATTAGATTAAACCTGAAGTGTGAACCAACCTGATAAGTAGGTTAAGGTCAACACTGAGTGGATCCCAGTAGACTATAGTCACTTCCACCGAGAGAGAACGAAGGTGGGATGACTTATGATCGTCATTCAGTCACAAAAATTGGCCAGATTTGGCTAGAGTAGAACCAAGATGTGCGGATGGAAAGGAGGACAGGCCTTTGCCCCATACCTACCTAGTAACACAAAAAGGCTAGGTAAATAAAAAAAAAACAAATTTTGAACCCTCGAAAGATTTTTTATAGGTGACCGTTACATAAGGATACATGACCTTGGTTGGACGCTAGACTTCAGCTAGGTACTTCCAATATGTTCCTATTTCCTGTATGCAACCTAGGTCAAGGACAAACAATATTTATGAGAAAATACAGTTTTACGAACACCTACTAGCAAGATAGACGGAAAATACTAGACCATGAAGTTAAAGCCTATTTTGATCATTTCCACTCTGATATTACGAAAATATCATTGTCGTTTTAATTGCAAGCGTTTACAGGGCTGACATAGTGGCTCAGCGACTCAAAGTCCCTAAATTTTAAGAATAATAAAAAAAAAAAGTGTACCTACTTTGGAAAATAACTACCTAGGTACGTATTTATATTACGAGATTGATCAATCGGGATATCTCAAAATCTAAGTGATCAAGATTCAGAGTTATTAAATAGTGTGAAGATTTCTTTGTCTTTTCCACTTTTAAGTAATCCAGCTACATACATTACCAACTAAAGATGAATATAGGTTCCTTTATGGCGATTACTATACTCTATTGTAGTATATTCTTAGGTACCTACCTACTGTAGACCACTGTTACTCTTACGCGCAAAATTTTACTAGGTAAGTACCTAGTGTTTGCTTCCTGATAAATTGTTTTCTTTGTATGTCACGTTTCCTTCGGCAGTCTACGAAATATTGTTATTAAATCTCACTAAATAAACTAATTTTGAATTATTTATGCCCCGTGTTTATGTTTCTTCAAACATACGAACATATTTTCAACCTAAACAATAATTTTTTGTTTGCTGGCTTTCATGTCAATGATACATGATAAATAAGCTAGTTTTTCTGTCTGAGGTTTATTTTCAGAAAATAACAGGCCAGGAGAGTACAGGATTATCTTAAATTCATGGAAAACTTACCTAACAATTACATAAATTCAATATGTAGGTAGTAGATCGCATCACAACAGCCCACTAATGAACATAAGCCTTCCGCATATATTTATAGGAAGAACGATTATGAGTCCTTTCCACACATCGACTGCCTACGATTCTAACAATTTCATCAATCCATCAGGTAGGAGAGCGTCTTGTGCTTCGTCTTCCGGTTCGTGGTCGCCATTCGAGAACGTTTATCCCCCAGCGATTGTCGGTTATACCATCTACATAGCTGGTAGAACCAGCATAGAATTTGCAAGTTGAGGGCTATAGAGCCTGCCCATTGCCACTTCAACTTGCAGACTCTGAGAGCTATGTCGGTAACCTTGGTTCTTCTACGGATTTCCTCATTTCTCATTCTATCTCGCAGTGAAACTCCCAGCATAGCTCTCTCTATAGCCCGTTGTGCGTCTAATTAGCTATTAGATCTATGAAAGTACAAAAATTATGATGGACTTCCTCACGTAACAATGAAAGAGTACCGCTGTTAGGTAACAACTTTTAAGAAAATAGGTAGGTATATGTTATTAGTTACTCGTAGGTAAAGTCACAAATTCCTACATTATTATTTTTTCTGCCACCGTCACCAATTTATGAATTGTTCATGTTTACATAGGAACTTAGTTTGTTGTTTTTATGGCCTGAGAATATTTATTCCAAGTAATTTTTCTAACAGCGGACATTTTGGTGAAAGTTCAAGGCTGCTATAAACTGTTGGGGTATTTTTTTTATAGCAAACATGACGTGTGTATGTAAACAAATCATCAAATTAATTTGTAAGAAATAAACCACTTTTTGCTCATTATTTTGTATTAATAGGTAGATAGTTACGGTATTTGTTGAAATCTTATGAAAAGTTAGCTTATCTAGCTTCCCTATTTTGCGATCTAAGCGGACTGGGTAGTTATCATTATATGTTTTGATTACTCAAGTTTAAACTATCTAAATACAAGCCGGAAAAAGAATACACTATTCAAAATAATTTCCGTTACCGTAGAGCCACTACGGCGTAGACCCAAAATACTGGAATAGGTATTAGAGTATTAATCCAACTCTGGTGAAACGATTAACGCTTTGGAATGTCATATGTAATGTAAGTAACTATAAAAAAACTTTGGTTTTGCTAGCAATAAGAATGTACCAGTACCATACCATACCTTACCTAGTATTATTTGCTTTATGTTAGAATAGAAATGATTTGTAGTCTATTTCTTTGCAACTATGATAACTATGCTATACGCAAACTATGGTACCCAGTAATTGTTATGGGAAGTTCTATATTAGTACATATATCTAATCTTTTTTGCACAAAGATTTGTATCTTTTTTTACAAGTTGTAGACATACGATTTTCTTCGTGAAAGTCTCATTTTAATTTACTTGGATAAGGGTTAAACTGGTTATCATCCTTCGGTATAGCGTTCTTACATTTGTTGATAGATCCCCAGTAAGGATACTTGAGGATTTTAAAATATAGGATAGTCAGGGGCACGTCCAAGCATAACACACGCGCCGAATTTGTACATGGCTGGTAGTTATTATGCCATGCGTGTTCGGTTGTAAGCCAACCGGTTATGGATGTTTTTTATCCGTTTTTACATAATGTTTAACTAATCTTAGCCAGAGATCTTGTCATACTATCCAGAAGGTTTATTCAAAATCTTATAAACAATTTATTGAACCGTTCATTTCGCCTAAGCGAGGGTTTTCCGTAGTTGCGGATAAATAATTTTCCTGTTATAAGGAATCTTGTGTATCTAATTTGAAAATGAAAAGTATGCAAAGATACAAGAAAGATTATTAAAAAAAGTGTTACTGTTCGATACAGTAATATAATGAGCCAAATTTAATTAAATTAAAGTCGTCATAACGACTCAAGATTTATCGCGGCACTTTGAACAGTACAATAATCTTCTGTTCAATTCGTGATAAATATATATGAGATCAGTGAGTTAACGAGTAGTTTATTACAGTGGCTGAGCAACCACGGCAAAAATGTCAACCTTGTTGTGCGCAAATATATTTAGAAAGTGGAAATAGAAAATCGGAGGGAAACATCTGAATGCCAATGCTAAACATCTATTTCGGATGCTGGAATTGTATTAAAGAAAATGTAAAGCAATTCTGTGAAGCTTATGTTTAAACGTTCCTTTAATCTGGTCTTGTAATAGGATCGTTAGAAAGATATATTGCTGGTTTTAGTTCAAGATAATTTAGTTCAACGTACAAATACAAAAATGAGTTGAATAGTGAAACAAATTCGAATACTACCGAAATATTTATCTAAGTTTCTCTTTTGAACAGGTAGCAGAATATGTGTCGTGTTAGAATGTACAGAATATTGGAATAACAACGCATGATCTACGATTCATAGTCAAAAATACAATACCTACTTACCTACTAAATCTTCTTTCTTAACTTTGCGCATATAAACTTAAGAAATCGTAACTTTGAAAATGTTACGGCGTTACAATAAATCTTTACATAGCAAATACCTACTCAAAAAACAGGTGAACTTACCAACTGGTGGAGTTTTTGCTGTGTAATAGTTTCTTGTAACGCTGTGATAACATTTTTAAAGATACGTCAAGTCTACGAGTTATATATATATTTTTTATATGAAAGTCAACTGGTAAGTGGGTAATCGTTTAAGTAGGTGAAGTACACCGTGTTGGAATCGATTTGAAACAAGTTGTGCCAACGAGGTTTGCTTTACCTACCAATCTATCACTATGTTCCGAAGTGTGTTCGTCCATCTTCTTGATGAGATGTTTCCGGGAATGGTGTCAAGTGGACTCAAGGTTCCCTCAACGTTACTGAATAAACATGAGGTGATTCGGTTCCTAGATCTTTTATGTACGAAAGTCGTAACCTATCACTCACCATTATTACTATAATACTACACTATTTCTAGCTTTTCTATATATATTCTAGACTTAGTTTAAAATAGTTTAGGTATAGAAAAACAGGGCGGCTTGTCATACGGGAAAAAAATAACTGATAATATATGTTTTTTACCTAGTTGTAGAAATTATTCCTATTAAAGTACGATACCTCTGACTGATCCCCATAAGAAATCTTCAATGAATCTCGAGTCTGTACTACTTGGTACTACGAGACCTGAGGGTATATCTACCATGCCTAGAGATTAAAGTCGTAATGTTATTTAATTTTAAAAATCGATTCAGCAGAAGACATTGAACTTATATTAAAATTTAATTAAAACCATGACTGATGGTATAGACAGGTATTAAAATTTTTGACATGTGTTTGTATTTATATAGTTTGACCCAAAGAAACCTAGAGTGCGTTCAGGGTTTCTTAAAGCGACTTTGGCCCCAGGCTGATGGACATCTAGTTGGTGGTTGGTCCGTTACAGCGCCTGCTTTTAGATTTAGGAACAACATCAATTTTCCGTCTTGAAAGTTTACAATAAACCAATTTAAGCTTCAATTGGCAGCATTCTACATTAGCTATAAAGTACAGAACAGGTTTAACGGGCGATTAAAGATCACTCCGACTATACTGGCGTACTATTTACGATATTTTATGAGCCATCAATTAACGTTATCCAATATTAGATCATACCAGCTCTTCCCCTGGTTACCATCGCTTTTAATTTAATCAAATTAATGTAAGTGGTAGTCTTGTGATGTTCAATAGAATACGTCATTGTTTTTTTGCCTTAACTGCACACATAATCGTAAATTTGTATCAACAGAAAACTATTTAAATAAAATAACAGAATTTCATATTTTCAGTGGCCAATTTTTGCTGTAAAATGCATAATTTAGGGCTCTGTGTCATTTGATTAGATGATCTAGGCGAATTCATTGATATTGAATCAGTAAGAGGCAATGTATGGAGAGGTCTATGTTCAGCAGTCAGGTTCTTCAGGCTAATGATGTTGATGAATTATTGAACAACCATTACAGTCTTGGATACAGATAAGTAACAGTAATAGGAACTTTCTCAACGATATAACAAGATTAGATTAGATTAGATTAGATTATATCTTTATTGTACACCATTAAAGTAGAGAAAAGTATATAGAATTACAACTAAAAAACTAACAAGGTTAACAAGGTGTTTATTGCAATGGTAACTACCTAATAAGTGTGTTTACGTTAACCTATTAATTAACTAAACTAAAAAACTTATAAATATATGTGTGTCTTATGTATTTAGCCTATTCATTGATTTTTAACCGTTTGTACCTCGATGGTGCTTCGAACTTAGCATATTTTTTAAGTACTTATAAAAAAATTCAGTAGTTTGTATAGCGAGAGGTATCCAGTATTGGACGACTCAACATACACATTGTTTGTCGAACGGTGGTGAAGTATTTCATAAACCCGAACTACATCGAAACTGGTAGGTGCGTAGAAATAGCTTTTAAAATTCCTAGATAGTTTAACGAGAATATTTCGATGTACTCTACGTACCTTCAATGTTTGTAAGGCTATTCGTCATCTACAAATAAACGGGCGAAGGTAATAATCGAAATAGAATTACTATCGTTGCTGGCCCATGGCGTAACCATCGAAGCTGCCAGATCTGGCAGTTGGCAGCTAAGGATTTGAGCAAACAGCTCCAAATCCCTTCGCGATACTAAGATAGAAAGGTCAGCTCTATTTCTGGTAATATAGACACTATACATACTGTAGCATTGATAAGAGATGAATGAAAAGCTGTTGCGTATGCAAACAGTATTTCGATGAATACAAGAATACTACTTTTCTGAAATTAACTACTTTAGAGCATTTAAATGGTACCAACTTATGAGAAAGAAAACATTGCAGTCATTAAAAACGTTTTATCGTTTCATTTCATATCGAAAAATACATAAATTATTCGATAGTGTTGTACGTAACGACAGCCGTCCTCTGTGACGTCAGCAGCCGGTGCCTGTTATTTAAAACGACCGTGACAGTTAGATAGTTGGCGACTACTAGGTATGTCTAATTTTAAAAGGCAGATGCCTACCCACTCTGGATTAAAATGCTCAAAGTCAAATGGTGATTCTCTATTGCAATACACCCGTAACGGTAATATTGACACGCGATCAGCAACTAATCATGGTTATAGTACACATTTTCAATTATGATATTTATATTAGCTTTCAATGTATTTATACGTTATAATTAAAGAGTAGAGACAAGTTCAGTTTTGACGAGAAAAGTTAATTCCGAAAATTGCACTTAGTTTTTAAATATTTACTGGGCAAGTATATATTTATTTGTATAAATATTTACTGCAATCTAGATTATTTTATATTGTAATTTGATACGGTCAAGATGGCGCGGCTAAAGCTATCTATCATTCTACTAAAAGTAGGTTAGTATTATTAGGTGCAGTAATTTATTTTTATAAATAGTTAGTAGATAAGTAACTTTACAACAAAAGCCAGTTGCACTCTGATCAGGCTAAAAGCCTCTTATTCGTTTTTTAAAGATTACTAGTAAAAATATTTCAACCTTTGAATAATATTTCTGGATCTCTTAGATTTTTGGCCTAGGCAAGTCTGACCACTGTTGTAAAGTTACCTTCAAGGGTTTATTAGGGAATCCGTTTCTTCTATTAGGTAGGTACTATCACACAATTTCTACAGCACTCAAAAGGTCCACATTTTCGAGATCCGTGTCCATAACTCCGAAACTGGCAACACTAGTCACTTGCACAACACAGTCCAGCTGGTAACACCATCACTAAAAACAACTTACCGTATCACTTATTTCACTTGGTCCCTGGCTTAAACAATATACATAAGAGTATATTTTTTGTTTATTAAATACTATCGAATGAGGTTTGCGCGCCCCATGGGGAGTGCGTCGAAAGAATGGCGCGGCGGGCGTAGGATTATATTGGTTCCCTCTTTTATAAGCTTCGTAGTGGGCAGCGGGACGCTTGCCAGATACAGCTAGGCTATTTACACACACACTCTCTCGCCGAACACCTTATGATTGCTTTCTCAGACTTTATATCTATGATGTTTAAGCTTGTTTTTAGATGGCAGTTGTTGTGAACAAAAATCTCTATAGCCGCACACCAAGGAGAGCTTTCCCAGACTTTAACTAGCTGAGATAAGGTCGTTTTTTTAATGACAACCGTTGCAGTTGAAAGTGTTGCCAGTAATATTTTCGATATCGCCACTATATTACTATCAAGTTTGAAGTTTTGATGTTTAATCTATTGTTTCATAAACTAAGAGTATGTAGGTACTTAGCTATACAGTTACGTTACTTACGACCACAGACTGAATCATATTTTTCAGAGACTGTTTATAAAAGTTTACTTCAATCGGCACGTCCAGGTGCAATTGAATGTACGGTGCTGATAACACTCCAGCTGAAGAATAAAATGACTAGCAAATCTACTACAAATAAAAACAGTATTGTTTAAAGATCATACATATTTAAAAAACATTGAAAGTACGTGTAGAAAATAATTCATAACAATTCCACCTATATAATTCATAAGATGAAAATTAATATCAAGGCCTCTTCATCAATATCTCATATAGTTTAGTGTTATCAAGCATAACATGAAAACTATTGTCTGTAACCTTACAAAACTTACAGCAAAAGTGTCCGTAGATAATAACGTAGCGACTCTGCTACGCCGCCGTAGCACTTCGTAGCAACTAGGGTACCGTCGTTGTCGGCTACTAAAGCTTCAATTGTTTTATTTCAACGTGTATCTAGTTCGTGTGCAACGTTTTATTCCCATCTAAATACTTTTTTATTACACTTCCTACTACAAAACATTTTTAATAAGAGACCTCGTTCTTAGTCAATCATTAAGGCTTTACGCCGTAGCCACATAAAAAGTAATGAAATGTTTCATTTCTAAATAATATTATTATCTGTATAATCAACTGAAACATAGATAAATATTTATTGCTGTAATATATTTCAATTTAATTAACCCTCTACGCCGTAGCACTTCGTAGCAACAGCTAGTTATACGTAATTATTGCAGCATAAAATTAAAATAAATGGTATATTATAAATTAAAACAAAGAATGAAATATGTAAATTTCATTCTAGGGGTGAAAGTCGGAGGCAAGTCGTCAAACTTTAGGAACTTTATTCTGTATTATAGTGGTTTTCCATACTAGCGATTACTCGCGACTTCTTCCGCCTTACCTTTGTTTTCTCTTGGTGTTCATCATTTCAGAGAAACTCACTGGTATTCAAAAATACTGCTCAATATCACATTAAAAGTTAAATTATAAAGGTATTTAGTGATATCACAGAGATAATTTTGAAATCTAGATGAATCTAGATGCTAGTGTGCCTATTTCAAGGAACACATCATTCATCCTCCTCGTTGTCTGTCTACAACGCACAGCTTAAATAAAATAAAAAATAAGTAAATCATGCCGGACGATCCACACAGCATCATCTAGCCCCAAGCTAAGCAGAAGTCAAAGTCAAAGTCAAAGTCAAAAAGCATTTATTCAGTAATATCCGCAGGGATCATCTTGAAACGTCTTAAATCTAGGTGAATCTAAGCGCCAGTTCCTTGCGACCAAGCCTAGAAGAAGAGCAGAGCTTGTGTTATGGGTACTAGATGACTGATATACTTAATACTCGTATATTACATACATAGATATTTTTTATTATACATAGAAAATACCCAGAACACCCGGAATAAATATTTGCAGATCGTACAAATATTTATCCCAAGACGGGAATCGAACTCGCAACCTCTGCGTTGCAGGCGGACATTCGCCCGCTGCGCCACATCGGTCGTCAATGATAGGAGAGCAAGGCTTGAAAAGGGATACGAAAAAGTTTGTTGAAAAAAGGTTTTTTTCTAAATCGTGTCTTTTCGTCGTTGAGTTTATAGCCTTTGAACCTAACCAACATTACCTCCAGGCTTAAGCTGGTAAAAACGGGCACAGCCATAAATCCCTAATCGTAGCAACAACTCCATATATCATCATCAGCCTAAAAGAGGACACAGCTGGATATAAATGTCCCTCATACATTTCCCTTCAGGTTCATCAGTTAGCTGGACATAAGCGTCCCACATACATTTCGCTTCAGGCTTATGATTTAGGTTTTTACAGTCACCACGTAATGCACACAAATTTTACATTAAAAACTTAAATAGTTTTGACGACAATCGTCGCAACTGAAAAAAATAATTATCTGTATTTTCCAACGGAAAAATAAAAATTTGTAAGTAAGGTGAGATTACGCGACGATAAGCTTGCAACCTGACACATTTATTGTATATTTACTATTTTTAGGGTTCCGTACCCAAAGGGTAAAATGGGACCCTATTACTAAGACTCCGCTGTCTGTCTGTCTGTCCATCCGTATGTCACCAGGCTGTATCTCATGAACCGTGATAGTTAGAGAGTTGAAATTTACATAGATGATGTATTTCTGTTGTTGCTTTAACAATAAATACTAAATATATAATATTTAAGGGGGCTCTCATACAAGAAACGTGATTTTTTTGCCGTTTTTATTAGTTCGAAAAATTCATGTGTGCAATGCCAGTGCTCACAAACGAAAAGATAACATCGTGAGAAAAGCAGTTAGTATTCTAGCAGTGGCGATGGGCTTGCAACCTGTCATGTATAGAATACTAACTACTCCAAAATGTGAGTGTGTAGGTACCAAATTTACTATCTGGACGTACCTCTGACTACCCCTCTTAGACATCCTCGAAGAACCTCGAATATGTACTTTGTACTAAGAGATCTCTATTTTCTATTTTATTTAAAGAATATTCAAGTACATAAAGTATGGTATCATGGTACTCGTGGTTAGTAAAACCCACGATTCAGAAACCCAGAAATTCTAGTGTGGCGTAAGGCTATAACTATTAGTTTCCCATTTATAGGTTTGGTTATAATTTACGACTTTCTGAACTATTTATTATCATTGGCAACAAAATGATTGGTGCCCATCGTCTATTTTAATCCTGATTAGATGTACGAGATCAGCCACTCATTTTGATATGATTCATTATTAATTAGATCGTCGTAATTAGTTATGTCCGCCAGCGACGCAAGAGGTTGCGGGTTCACTTCCCGCCTTTGGATAAATGTTTATACGATCTGCAAATATTTATTCCGGGTGTTTTGGGTATGTTCTATGCATAATAAAAAATATGTATGTAATGTATTGTATTAAGTATATCAGCGTGTTAGTACCCATAACAGAAGCTCTGCTTAGCTTGGGGCTAGATGATGCTTCAAGAAAAAACCGGGATAGGTATTGTGGACTATGGCATGGATGTTGGGAGGCCTATTTAGCACAACAATGTGTGATCCCTCTGGGTGGGAGTGTAATGGGTAAGTGTCAATTGAACTGGGGAAGGGTGTACAAACAAAGCCGTGAGCAGTATCTTTTGGGTTACATAAAGGTACGTCGTGTTGTAAGATTGAGCTAATTTTAGTAGGATTCCCGTTTTGCGTTTGCTAATTGTTTCCGTGTAGTACATTGGCCAATTTGAACTGGTACTGTGTATTTTTGGCAGCACTATCAGACCATAGATCTGAGCTTTTGGTTGGCACAACGGCGGTCTGCAAAGCTGGCAGCATGGCTACACCAGACACTTGCGCAGATGTCTGTCACGAACACTATTAATCTTCACTACTCAGGGCGAAAGAGCATATTTGAAACTCATCATATTCTGACGTGATGGAAATCAGTTTTAAGATTTTGTAACATCCTTATAATTTAAAAAAAATATGTAAAGAGCTGAATAGTTTTCAGCAAAAAAAGTACATAAAATCACTTCAGTATCATGTATGTTACCCGTGTTTATGAATTATTCCCAGTTTTCTCATTACCATTAATTATTAGTCATTAGTTATTAATTATTCGTTATCAGTTAATTATTCCCATTTTCAGAATATCTTAATATATATTTAGAATCATCTAACTATGTTACACAGTGTTGTATTTTAACCTAGTTGATAAGTTTTTACACCGGAGCAGACTTTTTTTACAAAATTTAATGTATTGTCCTGTCTTTTTTAACTTTAGAAATTGTTAAATTTAATTAAAATGCTAGCTAATCTTATTTATTTAACCAGTAATCTTAATATCCTTGCCTTGTCCATCAAACTTCGTCCATCAATCCATCAACATATTCGTTTCCTATTGCTTCCGTTTGATGAGAGGAATAAAAACATCTTCGTGTCAGATATAACATTGTTATTTACTGCATTGAATGAGTATTTTGTATACTACTAGCATAAATAATAACTACTGATTTTCGTTTAGTAACCTCGTCTCTGAAACCGTGTGAAACTTCTTATTACATGCTGCTTACTCTGAAATTTACGAACCTAATATTTATTTATAAATGAGAGAACATCATAGAGTCGATAGTTATATGTATCTACAATAACAGCATCTTCTGCAACAATAAGTGCGTTAGATACTACTGTGAATAATGTTTGGCTTTATCGGTATACAAGGATCGTCAGGTGATACCTGGAAAACTGCCAAAAACCCACGCACTCGTTCGCCTACCACACTATTTTAACGCATTTAAGTTTCAACCATACTCTCGCATTGTCAAGGTTTAATTTACCGTGTGCAGAAATCAAATCTTGAAATTGATGCCCAAATCTTTAGTGGCATCTGCCTTGAGCTATGTATTTTTATTTAATCGCGTTAATCGCAGGGCCATCGTTGTGTGCCACGTCCATCAATAAATCACAGAGACTGAAGTGTTGAGATATACTTAGAGAGGAGTGTTATGAAAATATGGATGGTTAGATGTGAGTCAATACAACGAGGCACAAATTCGTCTGTTTGTAAAAATATTGAGTTGTTTTTTAATGTTGTGAGCAATAACTCTAAAGTATATTTTCGCATGTCAATCATGCTGGGGCTATAGCAATCGTATTAACCAGACGAGATGGTCGCGAGTTGGTCGCGCTAGATGGCCTGTGAGACGGGTGGCAGGTGTCAAATTGACACTTTTACATAATCCTAAAAATCATTATCTGACTGACTGACGCACAATCAACGCTGGGCCTATATCCGATCCAGTAGTTCTATATGGATTATTTCCTGTTGTAGTGTAGAGTAGAGATGCACTAAAAAATATTTCAGTAAAAATGTTTCAAGGGAACAGTGAAACTAGCCGAATTTGCGTGCGGGTTTTTTTACGGGTGCTATTACTTCACTGTTTGAAAATGTACTTATTTATTTATTAGGTTTTAAAGTATGTAAGTATTCTATCAGCTATCTGGTTCCCATAGTACAAGCTTCGCTTAGTGTGGGGTTAGAAGACGTTGGGAGAATGTGTGTCACTTTTAAATTTAGAATAACTTTATTCAATACAATCGGTTTATTAATTCATCTTTAGGCGTTGTACTGGAATACGAGATTGCTTAATAAGTGTAGCCCCACCTTATAAGAAAATCACATCACGCAAAAGAAGTCACAGGCCTTTCACTAGTTGCAAATATAATTATCTATTTCACATTGTGAACAATAAAATGCTGATGGTATCCAAGTACCACTAAACCGTAACACATTTGCTCTAAAAATATAAGAAATATCTATCTCCTAGTATAAATTAAATCTAAAAACCTACCTACCTAAAAGTACCGAGTAAATTTAAAAATAAACTTACAGACTTGTTGCCAATTGGTTTTTAGACAAAATAACTAATATTAGAATTCTTTATTTATTAAGTGTTTTAGATAATCTCTTTAGGTGCCAAAAGATGTACTTAATCATTATTAGGTTTTCAACCTAACACTATTATTTTACATTTACGGTTAAATTTGGTATAATAAAAAATATCTATGTATCTAATATATTGAATTAAGTATATCAGTCATCTAGTACCCATAACACAAGCTCTGCTTAGCTTGGGGCTAGAATCTAGCCCCAAGCTAAGCAGAGCTTAGCAGAGCTGGACAATCCACACAGCATCATCTAGTCGCTAGATGATGCTGTGTGGATTGTCCAGCATTATTATTATTATTGGTTTCAGCAAAATAATTGTATTAGGTACTCTAAATTTATTTGACTGTCAGCTAAGTGGTATTGTTGTAGGTAACTTTACACGTTCCCAGAATATTCGGAAGTGCTCTTCGGAACACTCGGTATAGAATGCTTTTATATTGTATTAAATAAATAAATAATAATATTGTTTATAGACGATACATTCCATAAATAACAGTGAATACGTATATGTTTGTCGCTTTTAATAATATATCCAGAGCTTAAATCAATCCGCAGTCCAGCTGACGTCTAATAAAATAACATTGTTTATTTATTCAGTTCTGTAAAATGCGTGTAATTATGAAAGCTGCGGAAGATCGCCCAGTCGTTTATATTTTTAATGAATATTGACGGTTTTAAAAATGATTTATTGCAGATTATACGACCTTCTTGAATTAAGTACTAGTTCGTGATAACCACAGATACATAAACCGGGACTCGAAGGTGAGAACTAAAAAAACATGAAAAAATACATTTTGTCTAGTCTATAGTTGATAGGCAATTGTTTGTGCTGCATGAAGTAAGTTGTAAAGAGATTAGGATATAAGTGTTCTGTCACATAATTCCGAGCTTGTCCGAAATGAAGAGGGTAAATCACATAGTCGTAAATTTCCGCAAACGCGTTTGACTCCCACTCTCAGTATGAGTGTTGTTATATTAGAATGCTTTAGAGTCTGGTATAACAATAATTAATTTAAAAAGAGCAGTGCTGGCAAGTTTCCATTTTTTAAATTCCTGGTTAGTGTCGTCGTGGCCGTCCTCTCCGACATTTGATAACTTTTTAACTGGGATCAGTGGTAGATAGCACTTGTATTTTCTTAGTTTAGCGTTCAAAAAAGTAGTTAATGTCATCGTTGTAGAAGATTTCATTGATGTAAGTAATTTAAAAATGCTTTAATACTTTATGGTGGTGATTATACGTATGATTTTAACATCAAAGTAGAAAGAAAGATCTTTAATTAATACGATGTGGTCATCAATCTATTTGAATTCAATTTAAAAAATAAATACCATCTACTTTTATATACTTAGGTTAAAGTTTAGAAGTACCTACGTGAAATGCTAAACGAACTTTTTCTATTCTAGTTTTTTTTTAATTTTTGCAATGCGAGCAAAACCTCTAAAAATGTTAGTGAGCATCGAAGAACTTCGAATAAATCAACGCACGTCCGCCTTCAGTTAAGATTTTACAGTGTAACTAATAAATTACATAGCTAGGTGAGAGTACTTCATTTATACATATAACTTGGAGAAGTTACAGGCACATGAGGCTTAACACCTGTATGCTTCAGGTTGATGGGCGCTGAGTAGTGCATCGCAGGGGACGTTCTTAACGAACATGACCTCAGTACCGATTACATGGACATCAGTATCGATCGATTTGTCCAAAATAAAAAATCTAATCTTGCTCTACTCGCTCGATTACTACTTACTCCAAGGCAAATGTTTGAAATTATAGACACAAAATTACCGAAGATTTATTACAATAAGCAAAAAATTAACGTGAGACAGTACCTACAAGTAAATTTGCTTCACGTGCGTCAACGTTCCATTAGATCCGGAAGAAAAATAATGAGCGAACTAGTGCTACTGCTGGGAGCTGGTTATTTTAGGAAGGCGTAACTTGCTCCAAGTAAGTTGTTTTGAAAAGCTTATGTGGACTTCTATTCCAAAAAATCATCAACGAAGTTTCGTACCATTTCGTAGTGCCAACTGTTCTGTGCCAGGTACTTACTGCTTTCCTGCAACACAGTGAAAACTAACGCAGGAAACAGTAGTACCTACACTAAGATAATGTCATGTACACTGTTTAAAAATAAATATTTTTGTATTTTTGTATTTGTACCAACGTTATAGTGCGTGGTATGCCATGCAGCAACAACTTAACTGCGAAACGGTTACTGATTTGTTATTGATTCGTGACTATACAAGCAACAGTTTTAAAATTTTAATTGTAGGCATGCTTTCTTACACTGACTTATAAAAATGTGTTTAAAAATAAACAATGTTTAAACCACTAGGAATAATAGTAATCTGTGGTTTATACTTCTACAATCGTCGCGGGTTTACGTGGAAATACTAGTTCTAAGAAACGCCTTCTTGAGTTTGATTGGGAATAGTTTTGGCCTATTTCATGTAACTTTTTTTTGGCGGCGTGGGACCCACGCCTGCAATTTTATTAAGCTTCTTCCAGTTTTGGTTTGCATGTTTTGTAGGCGGATGGATTACCGCAGTGTTCGTATTTAGTACTCAAGAGACCTCCTGCGTTCTCTGTCACTTCTAACAACATCCATGAGAGCTAACGGGTCCTCTTCCAAGCCGAGCATAGCTATATATTCATAGGTATAAAATTTGCATAAAAAATAAAATGAATATAAATACAAACAAATCTTTAATTAGAACTAATATTTGTATTAATTATTCAAATTAAACATTCTGTTACGTAGAAGATATACGACCTTGTGATGAGAAATTGGCAGAATAACACGAAGTTGTTATTTAATTTGTCTATTTTTATATCTAATCTCATCAAAATATAGTTATTGCTCCTATATGACTTATAGTTCCGGTCTTAGTATTTTTTTATAGAACGTATTGTCTCACAGATCCCGTTACTCGCATGAACGTGCCCTACGATGAACTGAATGTATCCATCAACCTGACGAAAACAAGTGCTAAACCTCACAAACAAGTGCCTGTAATTTCACCAGCATCCACACCCTTCAAACCGGAACACAATAAGCTGTTTGGCGGCCGAAATAGGCATGGTTTTAGTAAGATAGATAGATAACACTTTATTGTACACAAGGATAATTTGTTAAAAAAAACAGACAAGCTAAAAAGTACAATGGGCGGCCTTATCGCTGAAAGCGATTTCTTCCCCGTAAGTACTTCCCCGGACAAGCCCTTCGCTAAGATCTCTGTCACTACTATTGAAATAGTATATCACAAAGATCGTTCAATTCAACGGTGCTTTTGTCGGTTTACACTTCGATCCTAAGAAAAAATAAAATAATGACACTAACGATCACTTCCACCGATAAACTTTGATTTATTAGTTCATATTTACCAATCAATAACCAAATGATTCGATACTTTGAGTCAGGGGATTATGAGCTCAATCTACTACAGTTTTTAAATGTGTTTTTAAATATGATGCACAGTTAATATACATGATGAAGAGTTTTCTATCTGTTTGATTATGACTTATATTTTATTCATAAATCTGGTTTTAGAAATTTCTAACCTAATAAAAGCTTTTGCCGCGACTTTGTCCGCTGATCTTTATAGTTTATAGCCTATTCTTTATTCTGATGCATAAGCTCATATTATTGTAATTTTTTGTAGTTTTTGCGTAAAAGAGTAACAAACATCCATACAGCCACACAAACTTTCACATTTATATCATAAGTAAGAAGTAAGATAGGAATTCAAATGTTAAGTTCTGTGCTAAATAATAAGTAACACAAAAATGATACCTAGACTTTTTCTAGGTAACATAATCGTAAAAAGGCAGATGGTGACGTTGCATTTTACTCGTGTCATCCAAGTACTTATACTCATTAATTCTAGATTCCTTTACAGCATACGATTTTGTGTAGAAAAAAAAATTGCTTCACGACTTTAATTCCCAGGCACAGTAGATAACCCCTCAGATCTCTTAGTACCCATCAGTACTTACGCGAGATTCGTTGAGGTTGTCTAAGAGGGGTAGTCAGATGTACGTCCTTATATAACATTTGGTACATACCCATATTTTGCAGTAGTTGCAAGCCCATCGCCGCTGCTAGAATAAATACTAACTGGTTTTCTCACGATGTTTTCTTTCACCGTTATTGCGCACATAAACCTTACTTAGGATATATTAGAGGGAGCAGGCTTGCCCAGCAATCCATCTCCTCACAGCTTAATCAGCCTTATCTACAGGAAAGACACGGTCAATACGTGCGCGACTAAGCCACGGGTTCCCTCACTGGCATTGCTCACACAATTTCTTAGAGATAGTCAGAGGCACGTCTATACATTTGGCACATGCCCACATTTTGCAGTAAAATCGGAGAGTGTAAAGCAAACTGGCACCCGCCGCAAGGTCCTAGGTGACCGCCACTTCTATTATTAAACAGGTATTAATACTTCATGTGCGTTCAATGGGCGGATTTATGGCATCATTACAGTATTACCTGTGTTAGATTGATAGGTACCATAGCACATTTCTCTTCTATCGTAGTTTTAAATATTTGTATAAACATAATTTATTTCTAACTGTGTTACGGCAAGGTATTTTGCGCTAACTGAACAACCCAGTCTCAATAAACATTTTCTGTTCACCTATATAATTAACGTCATCATAATCATCGACAGCCTGTAGAAGTTTACTGCTAAACATTAGGTCTTCCCTATACGTACTACCACTTTGCCTATTCCTGTCGATAAGCAGCTTGCTGTATGTTGGTTAAAGGGTGTGGGTGCCGGTGAAACTACAGGCACATGAGGCTTAACACCTGTATGACATAGATCAGTGCAGTCGCTGGCACATTCCTAATGAACGTGATCTTCAAGGCAATACTTTGTGATGGTAACCTTTCAGATCAGGTGGGTCATCATACTTGTTATATCAGCAAAAAAATTTTGTGAACATCTACTGTACCAGGCGAATAACTCTATTCTTGTACCCATTTATCTTCGTAGCAGTCGTAGACGGTCTACGCCGATTGTACGTTAACTCCAAACCGATATCCAACTATGTTTTTTGTCATCTATGTTGTTTTGTATATTTAAGATCCTGCAATTTTTTATTATTTCGATTTACCACGCTTGTGAACTGCCGTTCATTACTATTCCGTTTCTTTTACTTTTATTTTCATAGGTTGCCTTGAAAAAGTTAGTTAGGTTGCCGATTAGGCTCATTGTACTTTATAAGTTTATGCGTAGATTTGTGATATATCCTTATGTACATTAACGTGTCTATGTATCTATCTTTTCCCTGAGAGTATCGGTCTAGTAGTAACTATACTGGCTCCCGAGCCTGTCGTGAACATAATGTTTTTTTTTATTCAACAAGATTCACCTGAAGCTGTAAAAACCATTTATCCCCTTCCCACCACCTTCTTTAAAAAATACGTCACAGTTGCAGAACTTCAGCCAATTCAGTGCAGTTTTTTATAGTACCCAAAATATAAAGCTTTTATAGTGCTATAAATCTGGTTGCGGCGAATTTTTCGTGTAGCGTGACGTAGAAATTTAATTTCTTATACACATACACTGTCAAGTGTTTTGCAGCCAGATGGTTGCATTAACAAGTGGAGTAGGAGTAGAAGAGCTTTTAGTAGTAGTAGAGCTCTTTGTGAAAGTCTCGTCTGGGGAAGTACTACTAGTTGTGTTTCGGTTTGAAGGGTATGGATGTCGGTGAAATTACAGGCAAATTAAGCTTTACACCTTATGGTTGATGAACGCATGGCAATGCATTCTAACGTGCGAGGTCTGTGAGGAAAAGCTTTGTTATAGATAATGGTTATCTTAATATCAGGTTCACCTGATGCCAGATCTGCTTACTTCATCAACAAGTTGTTTAAAAAAATAATTAAAGAACCTAGTTAGAACGGATTGCTCTCAGTAGTTGAAGGAACTTTTCTGTTTTGGTCGTTCCTTTATCAACTTTTGAAATGCGTGAAAATTGTTACTTGCGTCTGTTTTTCCGAATATGTACCTATTACTAGGGACGTTTTCAAGAAAAGAGTCAATAGGTATCTCCTAAGTAGGATGCTACACCGGCGACCGCGTCATGATTGCACATAAATTTTAATAAAAAACCTAACTGTATAATGAACTACTAGCTTTTGGTCTAAAGTCCAATACATCTGTCGGCAACTGCTCGATCCCACATTTACAAACAAATGCCTCTTACTATCACGTCTTACTCCAAAGAAACATGCCGTTTGGGCAGATTCGATGATCGTATTCTATGGTGATACGGTTTATATTGTGTCGGTCAAATGGTACGATTTGCAATCGCAATTATATGGTAGGGGATTGTTGACTTTCCGATGCGACTAATTGCGGTTATGTGGTACGCATTGCATTGCCCATTACATCAGTGTTGTTCAAACATTGCAAAATTTAGGAACTTGTATTCGCTATTATAAAAGGGTAAAGCGAGGGCTTAATGCCGTATGAAAACAGTTTCGTCTGGTAAATACATCTTTCTCATAGTATTAAATGACGTAGACGACGGCTTTAAAAAAAAATTATTCACATCAACATCAGTGTGGAAAAAGTTTCATCAGCAAAAATCCTAGTGCCTACGTGTACGACTTAAAATTATAAAGCGATGCGCGAACTGATCAAAGACTTCTGATTGCGTAAACTATGGTGGAAAGCTATATTATAAAAAGTTTCTTCAACTAGGTTGATCTAAATCTAGAAAGTAAATGCATTAGATAATCTAGTTCAATAAATAGATTAGACAGGCATGTAGGTAACAACAAAAACGTAAAGTAAAACAAGGTAGATGTGTCACATAAAAACTTCATCACGTTTTTTAATTTCTAGTAATTATTATTTGCTGTCTTATGGTCTATAATTTGTAAATATAATTATAAATAAATAAATAAATGAATGAATGATGATAAACTTTACAAAATAAAAAACTTCTACACATAGATACTATACTACTACTATAAATATCTAGTAGTAGTAGAGCACTTATTGAAGGGATTGTCTGGGGAAATACTACCATCATGCCTATTTCTGCCGCCAAGCAGCTTGCTGTGCTCCGGTTTGAAGGGTGTGGGGGTCGGTGTAATGTGCATACAGCTGTATGCCTCAGGTTGATGGACTCAGAATAGTGCATTGTAGGGCACGCCTCCTACGAACATGACCTACGAGACATTGCTTTGTTATAGGTGGTATGGTAACCACTTAAGATCAGGTGGGCTATCTGCTAGTTCCATTAGAAAGTCAAATAGAAAAAATGATAACAAATATACTTCGATAAACCACACTGCTTACTACATCATAATTGAAAGTTCAAAGTAACAAATTGTAAGTAAACGAATTCGCAGTTACACCTTGACAGCTTTTTTTATTATTGATAGCTTAGCATTTGACTGGCCATCACATCTTATAGAAACTAAAGATGCAGCCTAAGGTGGACCACGCTTGGCTATAATCCACCTGATCACTATTGACCTGAAAGTTCCTACATTATAGCGATCTGAAAATGCAATGGTAGTAATTTCCACTCCATGGCAGTTCGTACAAGAACCGTAACGCATCATTCTAAAATATGGAAAATCTACCATGAAAAAGTGGTACTTATCTGTGCGTCTTGATGTCCGAAGTTAAAAGGGTGATAGGGAAATTATGTGGACCAAAAAAGCATACCTAATTACGTTTTTAAGCGTACTAACATAGTAACAAATGTTTTGGCAACACGATCAAAGTTAACAACGTTTCATCTCGCAGATTGATCGGTCTTTCTTACGCACCAAAGAATTAAAGGTTATTTCGGAACGGTCTTGAACTTAATCAAGGATTTTATCAGAAAACTATCGGGTCAAAATTTGTGGCTAATGGGTTGCGGACAGTGTTCGGGACTGAAATAAAATACAAGCTTTCAGGTAGCGTTCGAAATAGAGCGAGTGACGTGTCCTTGGTCGTACTGTGTGTGATATGTATGTTGTTGGTACATATGCCCGAAATATGTCATTAGCCGAGCGCCGAGCGATGTCGCTGGGGTAATCTTGGAAGCCAAACTGCTTACCCGTTTATTATACCATAAAGTTTATCTGCAATCTGCACTCATTCGCCGTGTCATTTATATTTACTCCGTACAATTGTCAACAACAAGTCGTCGGTCAGTGACCAACTATTACCGTGAAATAGGTTTCATAACTTACGGCATCGCATTGTTATTTTTATGTTTTGTTCACTAAATAGATACCTACTTAGTTGTAATAATGATACTATATTTCATACAGCTTCATTATATTGCCGAAGATAAATTGCCCTTGGTCTATCAGATAAGCCTCGTAATCCAGACCACAGAGAAAACTATTTTTCAATCCGCCTTGTCAAACCCTGGGTCCAATGTAAGGTGTCTCAACAATATAATATGCCAAACATTTAATTTTAAATTTACGCTCGTATCGCAACGCAGACGCTTGTCACAAGTTCACGTAGATGCCACCTGCTACCCGTATATATCAACGACTGTCGTTGGACGCATTCACATAGAAAACATGGGCTGTGCGTCCTTGATAACACTTTGTGGATCATCATGACCGCCTGAAGAAGTCTGGCTATATTGCCAGACTTGTTCAGGGTTAGTCTATTGACCTCCCGAATGATTTTGATTATTGGAATGACAGCTTCACCAACTTCCCCCGACCTTTACAATGGCTGGACCAACACCATTTCTAGCTATGTCGTTACCGTTTGAAGTTATAAAAAAAATTGTCAACATTTCAAACAACACCATCTAGACCCAAACCGAGCAAAGCTTGTAGGTACATTATACAAATGTTTGCTCTCGGTGGGGATTGAACCCTCAACCTACAATGCACAAGGCAGAACTATAACCATACCAACCTTCGATCAATACCAACTGATAGTGAGGTCAGTCAAAAATACTTATTATATAATTTCTATGAGCTATGTTTAGTTATGATCTTAGAAAAACCAAAGCTCTTCATAAAGGGAGCAGAGATTTTTTCTATAAAAATGAACCTCAAATTTTTCTCACTCGCGATTGAATTCACTTCACGCTGGTGACTTCAGTTGGTTTAGCCAGTAAAATGATTGCCAATCTAACAATCATGACTGGGGCAAAGTAAATGGTGACTGTGACTGTGAGCTGATGTTCCAAAGTTCTGATATATAGCCCCCCCCCCAGCGAAACTGTAATTATTTTCACAGTAGGTACCTTCTCTTACAAAACTTTGTGCCGGCCCGAACACGTATACCGCGGTTAGCAACCTGTTTTTCTTTACACGTGTAAGAATCCACGTACCTAATAAGTTAGATATAATCTGTGGGTGGTATGCCGTATCTATCACCATCGAGCATGTTCCCATCCAAAGCCCGAGATATGTGCGCTCATTGTTTGGCAGCGGCTAGATGCGGAAAACACGCCAGCATGTTCAAATTGATGGGATTTGTGATTGCTGGCTTTGGTTGCCGGAATTAGAAAATCTGCAGGTTATGGAAGATTTTGGGATTTGAAATACGTAAATGCGTAGCTTGGCACTAAAAGAACAAAGCATCGTGCGCAAGCGTGGTATGCACATAATATAAAAAATCTTCCCATCTAGGTACTGAATTATTTTTTTTGGTGTACCTAGTTTTTTTTTCTACCTATAAGCCTCATATTCTATGATCATTAATAACTAGCATAAACAATTACAAATTCTATTTTATTCTATTCTAAAGATCTAGGAACTGGTTTCAAACAGACAAAAGAGACAGACTGACTGAAGACTGGAGAGATCTGAATGTCGTGTTAAATTTAATCAAACTAGGTTCGGAAGACTGAAAATCAATATACGTTGTACAGTCAGCTGCACTAGAATGTATACAATTCGTAACTTTCAAAAAGGGTATCCAAACCTTATATTAAACTCTTACACAGTAAAAACTCAAAAATCGTGCAATCAGCCGATAAGTTCACTTATTTTTTGTCCTGTGAATAATAATTGTAACTCTGTAAAACCATCCTGTAAGTTACGAATTGTGTACAGTGCACCTGACTGTACATTGTTAATAATGACCTACACGTATTGACCCATGTCTTTTCTGAATTATGCTGACTAGCTGTATGGATGCTATGACTAGTGATGGGCAAGCCTACTCTATCAAAAATCCTGCCCAGGCACTAAAGAGTCCCGAAAATAGGGGTATAAGCGAAAAAGTTATCCATGATGATGTATAAATCTGCAACAGATGAGACGGCCCGTTTTTTTATCCTCATTCATTCTGAAACTAATAAAACGTCACTAAAACTACTTTGGTCTAGTTCGAGTCAGTCTACAAAAACGACGGTAGGAGTGTAATTTTACTATACCTACCACTTGAGCTCCATAGAGAAGGAAGTGCGTAGCAGCAGTCAGCCGAGCAGTGCGTGATCAAATAAAAATACACACGTGCGTTACTGGCTTCGCCGTGACCGTGTCGTCTAGAAAAATATTACTGACCATAGACATTGGAATATGCTGCCCAGACCGCGCCGGAGTTTTGTTGGCAACGTCTTTTGGTATAGGTTCAAGATTTTTTTTTGGGACTTGTTGCTGAAACAAGCAGATGGCCCCTCCTGATGTTAAGTGGTTACCATTACCTATAACAGAGCATTGCTTTGCAGAACACGCTCATTATAAACGTGCCCTTACGACGCACTATACACGACGACTTATTTTTATAAAAGTTTCAGGGCGGTAAGTAATTATGTTTTCATGTATATAGTTCGTCACGTGTACATAGGTAGAAACAGCTTTCCTTATATGGAATTCTTTACTCCTTTTTAGGTTAAGTATATGTTTCTAAGAAGAATGATTTTGAGTCTTTTCCATCCACCGACTTCCTGCTATCCTAAAATATTTTTTTTAATATTTTAGGTACATTGTACATTTTTACACAACATCATCTAGTCCCAAACTAAGCATAGCTTGTACTATGGGGACCAAATGACTGATATACTTTTTTTTGTAAAAACATATATGTTCCGCCCATTGCCATTTCAGCTTGCTGATTCTGAGAGTTTTGACAGATCTTGGTTCTTCTACGGATTTCATCTTCTCAGACTATCATCGCCCTTCAAGTGACCAATTAAATTCGGCAGTGCTGAGCGGTCTCGTCATGAATAGAGAACATTCAATAAGCAGTTTGTACCTATCTATACCTATCGCACAACTCAATAGATCAAGGCGATGTTTCGAATAAAACAGAACCTGGCATGTTGTGAGTAGGTGACTCATTCAATTGCAGATACAGACAGAAGTAAGCGAAAATCTTGTTTATCTCTACCGTACCTATACATACTTATCGATTACAAATGAAAACATGCTTTCGTTAAATGCGTCAGCTATTGCCGTAGTTTGCGCGTATTGTGGTAGCGAATGGCCATCAATGTGGATCATTAAAGAAAAACACCAACTTTCTCCAATTTTACGTGTACAAGGAAGATTAATGATTAAATTTTTTATAAAATAATGACAGTTGCAATAAACATAACAAAATCGTCGTCGATCAACTGGCTATATTCGAGCATAGCAGCCCACGCAGCGACCAAATGAAAATAAATAGGTAGGTATACTTTGCGACGCCAGCTGCCAAAGAAATTAAATAGAGGAGATTTTTCAACGAGACAGACGTGAAGTGAACAATGGTCGGCGCACAAGGGAAGGCCGGGAGTGACGCGGTGTGCCCGCGCAGCCGCCCGTGCCGTCACCCTTGATAAAAACAATCAGCAGGAGGCCACTTAGCGATACTCTCGAATAAATATTCACATATACTTATCACCAGCTCAAGTATTTTCCGTCAATTAACGCATATTTATTTGGTTTCAAATGAATTTTATTTATAGAAATGTCTTAATCCAAGACTTGTTGATTCGTTTGGAAAACAATCAGTTCTATTTCTTCCGAAATTATAGTGGCTGTTTACTGTTTTTTTATGAGCTACAAAAATACTGGAACACTTAGAAATAGCTCAATTGATATAGCATCAAACTGTATTTTCAACCTTTTGACTATAGAAATCAGAGCGGAGTGCAGAAAGACCACATGTGGTCCACATGTATGTAAGTATGTATCTGCTGTATTTCTGTTGCAGGGTTAGTTTGGTATAGTCACGTAGGTACGTAGGTAGGTATGTACTTCTTATTTCTATTCTGTGTCATTATTTTTGGGTTTATATTACGTATTTTCAGTCTGATTACTAGGTAAAACAACAACTACAAATCGTAAACCTCTCTATTTTCTACGTTCTCAATTTCTCTTACGACTACAAAACTACTAGAGACTACTAGAATGCCAGTCTAGTGAGTATTAAAAATGAGTTGAAAAATATTAGTTGCAGTTTCAAAAATATGAATAATAAGATAGGTATTAGGTACAAACTGTCTAACACCTAAATGAACGCACACGTGCAGTGCCGAGTGACAATATACCGCAACGTTGCAAAAAAAACACCACTCCAGTACACTTTTGAAAACAGTTCTTAAACTCTTACAAACAAGGAATACTTTTCCTTGCGCCAATTCAACCGACAAATTCTAAGTGTTTCCAGCAACTGGGTCACAGTAGAGCACGTTGACTTCCACGTACTGTTTCCGCAAATACGCACTGACTTATTGCTTCTTTAATCACTCGGCTTCTGGCTGTGACTATCTCTCGAGTACCTACCTACATTCGAAAGCAAACACGTGTATAAGCGTGTTAGCTGCAGATTGTTATAATTATTAGCTATGCATATATTCACCTATATGAGTAAATATAATTAACACATAGGTCTAAGGACTGGTTTACTCGTCTAAGTCTAAGGAACAAGCATTTTTAAAACGTTCTGCAAATAATGTGCAGTTGTTTTTTTCAAGTGATATTCGAAATGTCAATAGAAATATAGAAAGAAAAACAAATACGAGAGTTTCTCTTCATCGGTCGGTCGGTGGTCGGTCTTGACGAGAGTCGAATGAAAAACCTAGTTTTTTGTGGTTTGTTTTTCGCGTTATCGAGTGACTTTTGTATGGAAACACGATAAGCGTCTCCAACGGGCGTTATGACGCAGTCGTGACTTCATACAAAAATATTCCCAAAACAGTCTTGCATAACACAAGACAAAGGACCTACACAGATGTGAGGGCAGCCAAAACCGAGAGCTTCTCCCACAAATTCCTAGGATCTTTTTAATACATCGTCATTGTTACCTACATTATTAAAATTAGTAAGTATACGCCAGCTTTATTACTACGCTAATAAAATAAACCGCATATTGTAAGCTATTTCACAGGCTACAATGTAGTTCATCCATGTAGTTTTATTATGTACTTAGTTTAATATACTTCCGATCCTGAACAGTCTCCATAAACAGTCTTACCGCGAAACCGAAATGAGAGTGAGAAAATTAGTAGTAGTACACGTAAAATATTACCTTATTTTCGTAATGATTACAATTCGACCGAGCGCTAGATTCTGGTGATGAAAGATCTTCGACGTCATAGTCACTAGTGTATATTTCTCGTGCTTCTAAAGCCTCGGAAACTGCATTTACATTCCACGTCACTCATTGGTTGTCAACAGTATGATAATAGTGTTAGCTCGTCAGTTACCACACCAGCCCGAAAGATGAAAACTCAGAGCCTAGTTTGATCTTTATTGAACAACAAGCTGGTTAACGATTGAAGAAACAACAATGTACGAATTATCTATGGTTACCACTTAATATCAGATGGACCATTTGCTTGTTCCACTTGTTCCATTATTAGCATGTTGTATGAAAATGTATACACACAGGCCTTTTGCATCTGTTGTAGCTGCACTAGAATGTATAGGTACAATTCGTAACTTTCAAAACGCTACTAAAACCTTATAGTAAACTTTTAAACAGTAAAAACTCATGGCCCTATTTACGGAATGATGCAGGGCTTCAGAGTAGGCATGCTTGCCTAGCAGTCATC
This sequence comes from Electrophaes corylata, assembly GCA_947095575.1. Lineage (NCBI taxonomy): Eukaryota > Metazoa > Arthropoda > Insecta > Lepidoptera > Geometridae > Electrophaes > Electrophaes corylata. The sequence goes on from OX352702.1 coordinate 3,899,970, forward strand.
GACTTAATCTTATGAAAAGACATAATCATCATGCGTGCCGAGCTGACAAAGCCGTTTTTCCTTCGCCGTTAGAGATATTTTTTAAGATAGAAATATCCATTGGCAAAATTGGAATACGATCGAACGCGACCTAGGATCGGAAGAGATTCTACTAGAACAGAACACAACTTATAAAACTAGGTTGACAGCCGTTAAGTCCCACGGCAGAGAAAATCCCTTTTCTTTTCTTCCACATTTCGATTTCGTTTTATGCCACAGATAGTGGCATGTATTTTCTATACAAAGGGTTCTTATGCAAAAGTGCTTACTAACTCCATTTCCTAAAGCATATAGTTTCCAACCAACCAACTCAGCCGTCACAGCTCAGTCAGTAGTAGCCCTGCCTTCTGCGCTGTAAGGTGGTGGGTTCGATCCCCGCCGAGAACAAACATTTGTGTGATAAACATAGATGTTTGTTATGTGTCGGGATGTTATAATGTATTCTAAGCATATATTTACAAAAAAAAGCATGTACTCGTAAGTATTCCATCAGTCATCAGTCAGTCTGGTTTCCAGTATTAAATACCTCGGAGGAAAAGCTTTGGCTAAAGTAAGTAAGTAGTATACGAGTATTGCAAAGAATCACCAGGTTAAAAATAAAAGTCATGAAGGTGGATATATCATCAGCAACAACCCTGGTAACTTATAAACATTTCTCAAAACAAAAAAACTTCTAAAGAAATGAGTGAAGCTTTTTTAGGTTAATCATAAACAAATTTCGTTTCGAAGTATATTTGTTGATAAGATCAGTGGGTAGGCAAGGCGCGTCACACAACACAAGTGATTTGTAAATCAACATATATCAGGCGTGTCAAAATGTTTGGCCGCGGTAGCGCTAAGGGCGTTTTACCCTATAACTGGGAATTCGAATTTAGACGCCCTTGAGGTAATTTGGACCAAAATACTTGCATGTGGATAAACATAGTGTTACGACTGTATCTCCGTAAGAAAGACATTCGTAAACAAACATGTAAAAGTAATCATCTATATTTAGGTAGGTACAGTAAGCTGCACTAAGATCTATACATTACAATTAAAAAAGAAAAAAAAAATAAGTAAAGCAAATGCTCAAAAATATGAAATGGCAAACGAGTTCACTTATTTTTGAGGTTTTGCCCTGTAAATAAATATTTTTTATACTACTTGCTAATGGAACAAGCATATATGTCCCACCTGATGTTAAGCGGTAATCACTACTTATAACAAATATTTACTGTAATGCTGTAAGTGCTGTGAGATCTATTTGAAAGCAGCAAAATACACATATCTTAGTGCGCATTGTAACTACACAAATAATACACTTTGCCAGTAGTTATAAAGTCGGTATGAAAGTAGAAAGATTACTCCACTAGTAGGTATTGAGAGATACTTTGGGGAAGTCAAGTATAAACTTTGTCTATATACTCCCGCGTGTCTCGGGCCAGTTATAACGTCATACGGGAGCAGTGATGAGCTTGCAACCTGTCACGTACGGAATACCAACTACTGCAAAATGTTGGTACGTGCCAAATGTAATATTTGGATGTACCTCTGACTAGCCCCCTTAGATATCCTCGAAGAATCTCGAGTTGGTTCTTGGTACTTGAGCAATTTGTAGGGTTAAAAGAGAAACTTGTCTGTTCATTATGAACGATAAACGTTACTGTGAAGTCATCTTTATATCATGTAACTACAGCATGCGAATGACACGCTAAGTATTTTGATATGCATTAAGTACTTAGGTATCTAATCGAAATAGATCACTGTAGGTAAAGTGCTTTACACTCCAGGTCAATAATGCACTGACTCAATATTAAGTTGTAATACACTGGTGCTAAGTAACTATCGCCTTATTATATTTTACAATTATATACGAGCTAGCGGCCGAAGCTTCGCCCGCGTGGCAGTTTTTTCCCCGTTCCCGTTATTTTTTCGGGATAAAAAGATACATTACATACATTTTTGTCCTTGTACAACACTACTTTTCTGTCTTAGCCTTCATACAACCAAGGTATGCTAACTGAAAACTACATCGAATCCGAAGGCCTTGGTATGACACTTTCACGGCCATAATTCAAAATTCAAATTACAAGTCTATTTATCTCATATTTTTATTTCACATGGCACAAAAAGAACCACGAGGCCAATTCTGAAATAAAATTATCCTACGTATTTACGTAGGCATGTGGATAGCCAATGGCTGAACGAAAATATTTCCGGATCAATAAAACCTGGGCATTTTAGAATTTAATATTATTTCAGCACGAGTGCTTCGTCGACGAAAGTATTACTGCCACACGTGATATTTACTACGAGAACAGCATTATTTGAAGTAGGTAGGTAAACATTGTTTTACAAGGTGGTTGACATATCTCATAGGATTAGCATGCTGAAATGGCACTGGGCTGGCCATATTTACCGTAATACCGAAATTCGACTTAATGTGTTCCAGTTTGAAAGGTGTGGGTGCTGGGTTATTCCCGTTGAGTTACACCTTTCAGTCACACTGTGACCCAATTGTGACACAAAATTCCCGTTGTGTCACAGTGTAACTGAAAGGTGTGGCTTAACGGGAATAACCCTGGGTGCTGGTGATAACAGGCACATGAGGCATAACACCTGTATGTCTCAGGTTGATGGGCGTCTACAATGCACGTTCCTAACGAACGTGACCTGCGACAAAGTTTTGTGATAGTAACCACTTAACATCACGTGGTCCGTCTGCTCGTTCCATCATTGCGTAGGCAACTGACAAAAACGCTGCAGTAAATGAACACAAGTGAAGACCGTATTTAGGTACGCGTAGTGCAGGAATCCCAGTAAGATTGGGCGACGATCTACGATATGTAGGCAAACACTGGATGATTTTGGACCAGACTCAATGGCGCTACTTAGAGATCTATACCTCTAACAGTGGACTGGTAATTGATTTTATTGATGACTTGTAATGATTTTTAAAATCCAGTCCATCCTAAGGTTGTCTGGAAGAGATCGCTCACAGCGATAAGACCGCCCATTGTACTTCGCTGTAGCTTCTATAAAAATTATAACTGTTTATGTCCTTGTGGTGTACATTATAGAGTATTCTATCTTCTATCTATCTGGTAGATAATAAACCTTGTATTTGTTTTTATAAAGCAGTAGTTTCGTGGTTTTAATTTGCATCATTGCAGTGTTTTTTTGCGACTTTAGTTTCTTTTAGGATTTATATGGAAACACATTTGTGAGTTAACTTGTGTTTTGGCTTATATTATAGTATCGTTTTATATTGCCATTTAGTGAAAATAAGCACAATAAATCTAAAAAATAACGTATATTTAATAATATAATCTATTTTAAGCATTCAAAATAAAAAAAATGATTGTCACAACCTCTTGATTTTACTTTACTATGATGAAAACATGATATTTCGTACCTTACAACTGCTATCAATCATTATTACACATTTACTTACAAAGGAAATTATAGATTATAAGTATTTATAATTGGTATGTACAGTCAGCTGCACTAGAATGTATACAATTCGTAACTTACAGAATGGTTTAACAACGTTACAATTAATATTTACAGGGCAAAAGCTCAAAAAACAAATGAGCTTATCAGGTAATTTCACGATTGTTGAGTTTTTACTGTTTAAGAGTTTACTTTAAGGTTTTGATACCGTTTTGAAAGTTACGAATTGTATACATTCTAGTGCAGCTGACTGTACAAAAAACATAATAATATGAAACAGTTGAGCCATCTATAGATCACCGCAAACGATCTAGAGATAGTTCAATTGAACCAAATCAGTGCCAATCGGAAGCGTTCCCAAAACACTGGCTGCATTGCCACGCTGAATGGCAGTGCTGATGCGCTGAGCCAGATACTTAAAATATAATAATAATTATACTATTTATTGCTTAACTTGAATGATTCCAATGTGCGTTGACATTAAGAAACAGATTTGATCTTTCCATTAACGAGATAGAACACTAAACTGCCAGCGACTAACGCTCCGCCCCTGGAAGAACAGAAATAATTGTGTTACATTTTTGATTTCAATACAAATTACAAAGAAACAGCTAATACAAGTATTTATAAGAGGTATGTACCGAATACATATGAAACAGTTAAGCTATCTGTCAGCGGGAGTGAGCGGGAAGTCGATGGATGGAAAGGGCTCAGAATTGTTCTTCCTGGAAACGTATGGGGGAGGTCTATGTGTAGCAGTGGACTTCTACAGGCTGTTGATGATGATGATGATGCTATCTGTAGACCGCTATAATAAAGTCAAAGTCAAAAAGCATTTATTCAGTAAAATCCGCAGGGATCATCTTGAAACGTCTTAAATCTAGGTGAATCTAAGCGCCAGTTGACGACCGATGTGGCGCGGCGGGCGAATGTCCGCCTGCGACGCAAAGGTTGCGGGTTCGATTCCCGCCCTGGGATAAATGTTTGTACGATCTGCAAATATTTATTCCGGGTGTTCTGGGTATTTTCTATGTATAATAAAAAATATCTATGTAAGTAATTTAATATTGTATTAAGTATATCAGTCGTCTAGTACCCATAACACAAGCTCTGCTTAGCTTGGGGCTAGATGATGCTGTGTGGATCGTCCAGCATTATTATTATTATTATTATATAGTTTTATTCTACTCAGTTTCTTAAAAATAGATACTGGGAAAACCGAAGCACACGGGCCTAAGCCAAGTGTACCTCAGAAGCGGGTCTGGTTTCATCTTGTTTACTTAGGTTTCTACTTCTATTGCCGTTGATGTATTGTGTCAATCGACCAATTTTTTTACGTAAGTCTTCAACTTTTCTTTCGAGACGTTTTTGCCAGTTGGGTGTAAAACCCCTTTGCCTTACATTTCCTGCTTTTGGTGGTATTTTTAGTTTAGATCCATTGACTTTGGCTACTGTCCATGCCGAACAATAGATTGCAGTTTGAAGGGTTTCAAAGTCTGTTTCTATTCCTACTGTTTCTGGGAGAATTACCTCATTAATGTAATTCACAAGACTCCAGAGTTTCTTTGTAGCTCTTTGTTTTGGGATAAATGGTCGGTCGTCTGGGTTCGTATTCTTAAAGTATTGTAAAGCCTCGCTAAAAACTAAGTCTAATTCCTGATTTCTATCATGATGAGATGTGCCATCTATGTTAATACGACTCTGTTCCTGTGGAATAGGTTCGTCATCTAAACTGGCATTAGAAGTGCTTGAATTATTAAGTGCATCATACCAAACCGTCACGTTAAGATCTTCCTGAGTTTGTTGAGTTTGAAGATTTTGGAATGTATTGCCTGTTGCACCCAATTCTCGAGCAACTTCCTGTCTTATAACGTTTAACCTCTCATCGTCAATGAACTTGTTAGCTACGACTACTCTTCTCTGATCCGCTATTCGTTGCTCACTGATGTGAGCAAACTGTGGGAATGCGTTGATGAAATGTTGGTGTAAGGTCTTCCTATAAGCAGTTTTATTGGTTTCTAAGTGTGTAATCCTATAGTATTCCCTTAATATTGCTTCATTGTGCTCATTCGTCCAGCGCATTCGTTGGGTGGGCTGTGACTGAGCCGAATTTGGTAAATCTTCGTTTTGTTTTGTTGAGAGAAGAGATTCTACTTCAGCCTTTATTTGAGTAACAGTAGTTGCAGCTAATAGTTTTCTACGAACTATGACCCTACGCTGGTCACCTACTCGCTGCCTACTAACTTCCATATCTGGGAAACGATCAATGAACTTATTATGCAGTTCTGTGAGGTATGATCGGGTTTCAGTTTCAAGTTTTGTGATAGTCAGATACGTGCGCAGGATGAAGACATTCATTTCTTCCGTCCATTTTTTTCGCGCGCGTGGTTTAGCTTTGGCGGGTACAGAAATGTCGACTATTGCCGCCTGTACAGCATCCTCGGCTATTAAAGGTGACGATCTTTGGGAAGAAGAAGGTGAAAACGTTTTAGAATTAAAATTAAAATAGGAAGGTGGAGAAGAAGGAATAGAAGAGAAAAGAGATTTAGGTGAGGAGGTAGATGATTGAGCTTCGTGGTTCTCTTCAGCCCAGTCTATACGGCATAAGTCACTTTCCTCAATAGTGACCAGCTGTGTCGCACCCATGTCAGCTACACTCGTGCTGCTAAAACCTTCAGTGCCGGTTTGAGATGTGCTTCGGCTTGAAATTTTCCGTGGTCGTAGGTTGTACCTTCTGTTGGACTCACTTTGTTCGGGTTCCCCGGCAGAGGGCCGCCCATTACCCTTGCCACCGATGGCTTGCATGCTGTAGCGCCCAGCATCGGCTCCAGGCGCGCCCCGGCGATCGCCCCCGGGAAGCGACCATATACGTACATTTTTACTTGACTCCATCATGACGGGTTTGCCATTTCCCTTTTTGTCACATGCCCTCTGACTACGCATCTCCCGATAGATCCACGACAAGCGCCATCCACGCAACCACTGCCCCCAAACGCCACATCTCGTACTAAAATGTGGCATTTGACAAAAGCGATCGCGCAATCCACGCCCGCCATCAACCTACCGCAAGACACGCAGTCAGTGAGCCGCTAAGTCATTTCGTTGCGAGTGTCCGCCCCTCACGTGGCTTAGATGGTTAGCACGGACGTAGGGTTGGGCTTTGAGGGGCTTATTATTATTATTATTAGTTCCTCGCGACCAAGCCTAAAAGATAATAATATGTTGAACCTTCCAAATGACAGAATTTACTTCATTTATCTTGATATGCGGTAGGCGGAGTTCCACTACGAGTTATGCTTTGAGAGTTCCACTGCGAGATAGAATCAGAAATGTTTCTTGCTTGTTCTTTTAAGCTTGGCCGCAACGAACTAACGCTTAGATCCACCTAGCTTAATACACAATAGCGAGTTCCTTTTTACAACATCACCTAACTCCAAACTATGCATATGACAGATAGGAACCAGATGACTGATACAATATACGTTTTTTATTGTAAATACATACTCGGAATACAAAAAAACACCCAGACAGAGAACAATCTATATTCATCACACAAATGTTTATCCTCGTTTGGGATCGAACCCACAACCTACATACAGCACAAAAGGCAGACTACTAAAAAAGACATAACTAAGGCTACTAACTGAGCTGTGAGGGTAGTCAAAAGAGGCCTTATGTGCCTGTAATTTCACTGGCACCCACACCATTCCTACCGATAGTTTTCATGCCATTATAGAGATATTTCTCGTATTTGTCCTGTGATACACAACACGATAATACCGACCGTTGCATCACTTCAAGGTTTAGATGCGATGCCAACTATTTTTACTACAGCTCGTACATGAATTAATTGCTTTACCTATCAGTATTACAATTGATATATCGAAGTTATTTCAAACGTAGGTCTTGTTAAATATCATTCAATTAATCAATGTTTATCTCAGTGATTTTGAATACCACTACAATCTGCTCTCTCTATCTTCTAAGGTTTGCTGGAAGAAAACTCTTTTTAGGGTTAAGCTCGCCTTTGTACATGACCGCTGTAAAATAACTGTCTGTATAATTTGTGTGTACAATAAAGAATAAATAAATACCAAGATATCTGAGCGAACGCCTACCGTGCCTGTGTATTACTCGCGAAATGACCGGCTAGTAAAAAGGGAGGTTCTTTGGTCATGTGTAATTACTAGCGAAACACGCTTGACTTCCGCGTGAAGCTATTTTCATACAAACTTCAACCCCCTTCAAACCCCTTCAAACGCTGTACAAGTATTTCCGTGGACAGTAATTAATAATAATAATAATATTGGACAATCCACACAGCATCATTTAGCCTTAAGCTAAGCAGAGCTTGTGTTATACTAGATGACTGATATACTTAATACAATACATTACATTTATAGATATTTTTTATTATACATTGAAAATACCCAGAACACCCGAAATAAATATTTGCAGATCGTACGAACGTTTATCCCAAGGCGGGAATCGAACTCTCAACCTCCTGCGTCGCAGGCGAACATTCACCCGTCGCGCCACATCGGTCGTCAATTGTTAGTTTGATAATATAGTGTACCGTACTTTTCGTAACGTATCGTTTTATTCTCTTCGCTCGATAAACTGACGTCTATCCTCACTGTGCACTAAAAATGGAACCTCCTGATAGTAAAACTATTGGTATAGTGCCTTTATATTTATATACTTACCATATTGCCATATGCCTAGCAACAGTGAGTCTACGGGGGTTGTAGTGAGTTATTCTATATTCAGGATCGGTTTTGAAACTGTTCAATATTCTATCCACTCTGTAAACAAAGAAAATAACATTAAATGAAATTACTGCCATATGAAGTTGAACATCTGCATGCCTCAGGTTAATGGACGCAGAGCTGTGTGTCGTAGGGCACGGCCACACGAACGTGACCTAAAAGACGATGCTTTGTTGTAGGTGATGGTAACCACTTAACAACAGGTGGGCCATGTGCTTGTTCCATTAGCAAGTCGTTCCTACGTACCCTACTCGAATGTTACTTATAAACGAGCTAGAAATAAAGACAGTAAGAAAGAAATTCATTAAATTCAACCCCTTAAAAGGTGCAAAGGAGATTTGAAAATAACTTCAAGAAAACAAAGTCGCACGCTATTTTTCTAGTATATAACATTAGTAACATACATCCTACTAATCCTACTACTAATATAAACGCGAAAGTTTGTAAGAATGGATGGATGTATGGATGGATGTTTGTTACTCTGTCACGCTCTAACCAGTGGACCGATTTGGATGAAATACAAACATTTATCCCAAGGCGAGAATCGAACCTGCAACCTCCTGCATCGCAGGCGGACATTGCCCGCCGCGTCACATCGGTCGTTATCATCGTCAAATAAATGATTTTTGACTTTGACTTCCAAAGACTCCCTCCCTACTGCTCTAGTTACGTGAGTCTACATGCAAAAGTCGCAGACAAAAGCTAGTAGGCAAGGTGCTATAAATACACCGACTAAAGATACATTCAATATCTGGGATAGAAACTATTCCCAAACCAATTTTAATGGACTCTACATTTTACGTGATTGACGTAGATTATGTCTTTTTTACTGCCACCGCTAATTTTAATAGCTGTCGTCTTGTTGATAGCTATGAAAATTAGCAGTTAATGACACTTCACGTGATATTTTAGACAAGCAAGCCAAAAATACCTTTCGGGCTAAGATGTGTAACGTGATAAATATTTGATGACATTTTTATACATCATCAAGCCCCAAACTAAGCATAGCTTGTACAATGGGAACCTGATGACTGATAGAATTATATACTTTTTTGTAAATACATGCTTAGAATGCAATATAACACCCAGACACAGTACATACAATAATTACATATAGTAATTACAGGCACATGAGGCTTAACTACTGTATGCCTCAGGTTGATGGACGCAGAGCAGTGTATTGTAGAGCACGTTCCTAAATAAAATAAAAATAAAAATAAAAAGGTTTTATTTCAGACAATAATGAGTCCATATTTTCACGAGATCACATCAAACAAAACAAAAATCACAAACAAAACAAAAATAAAACAAAACACTGACACAATACTCCGCGTGAGTACTCTACACAATAACGTGACCTACAAGACAATGTTTTGTTATAGACGATGGTACCCCCTTAACATCAGGTGGGCCATATGCTTGTTCCATTAGCAAATTGTATAAAAAAAATAAAAAAAGATACATCATACATCTATAACATAACATCTATGTTCATCGCACAAATGTTTGTTCTCGGTGGGGATTGAACCCACCACATACAACGCAGAAGGCGTTAGGGGTTAAAACGTTAAAGGTTTTTGGTGATGCCAGCTTAGTACAGGTAGACATTTATTTTTATTTATTCATAATTCTCAGCCCTACCTTTACAGGCTAACCTAATGCGATAGAGAGAGCTACACTGAAATCAATACGAACAAAAATAAAATCAACATAAGGAGATATCTCTATTTTGTACGAGATAACAGGAAAATAAAACCTGCCGCGTTACACATCTTAGCCCTGCCGGTCTAAGTACTTCGTACGTGCCAAACACGTACATTAACAGTTTGTTGCCGCAGTTGAAATTAATCACTTAGGGGTTCAAAGCATTAAAAAGAAAACCGCGTGTACGATTAAGTTATATAAGATATATTATACAGGTTTACTTATAATAAATAAAAAGCCAAATTTTTATGAGATTGCGTTCTTTCACTGTTTGAGAGCTGTAGTTTCTGTAGGCTGTAGTTCTGTCACGCATGAAATACTTACTACTGCAAAATGTGAGTATGTACCAAATGTCCTACCTCTGACATACCTCTGACTACCCCCCTTAGACATCCTCGAATCTCGAGTAGGTACTTGGTACTAAGAGATCGGAGGGAATATCTACCGTGCTTGGGGAATAAAGCCGTGATGCTATTCCTTTTTGTCTTTCTTTTATTTCTTTCCTTCAGTCAAAATGAAGGTGACAAGGAATTATGAAGTTAATTTATAGAAAAACGACTAATCTATATAGGTAAGAAGTGCCTATGTCCGTCGTCAGAAGACAAGTCACCTGTTTGCCAATTTTCATCTTTACCGGCTCAGGTTTAGCCATGAAAAAACAAACAGACAGACACACTTTCGTATTTATAAATCGGTATACATTTACTTGGAACGAGAACGGTATTTTTTTAATCTATTTAGTTTTGTCCCGGTATTTAGGCACAGGTAACCATTAGGGCAGAGTGCCAGTTTTATCTAATACAATAAAAATACTTACGTTATTTTTGAGCTGGCCGCAATGAGTGCCGTGTTGGTACCGAGCTGCTTCACGTCTATGTTACCGTAGCTTGACAGCATCGTCGCTATCTAGAAACAAAGAAGTTTTCTTTAACAACCCGTAGTAATACTAAGGATCCTTAGTATAAGAAAATCTAAGGCGATGTATTCTTTTTTTTTATAAACGACTTGCTGATGGATCTTTGCCTTGTAGGTCACGTTATTTAAGAACGTGCCCTATGATGTACTGCTCTACGTGCTTCAACCGGAGGCAGATGTCAAGCCTCATGTGCCTGTAATTTCACCAGCACCTTTAAAAACGGGACCCAGCAACGCTGCTTGGCAGTAGAAATAGGTATGGTGGTAGTAGGTACTTCCCCGGACAGCCCTTCACAAAGAACCCTGTGTCTAGGTGTTATGTTATTGTATTTTAATTATCTATAATGAAAACGTAATAAAAAATCACGTTTGTTGTATGAGAGCCCCCTTAAATATTTATTTTATTGTTTTTTAGTATTTGTTGTTGTAGCGGCAACAGAAATACATCATCTGTGAAAATTTCAACTCTCTAACTATCACGGTTCATGAGATACAGTCTGGTGACAGAAAGACACATGGACAGACAGACAGACAGACAGCGGAGTTTTAGTAATAGTGTTCCGTTTTACCCTTTGGGTACGGAACCCTAAAAAAGATCTTATCTGTTATCTGGTGCGTAAAAGCTTGCTTAGCTAAGGGCTAGAAGGCGTTGTGAGTGTGGGCCAATTTGTATATTTATAGAAAGGCTACTTGCATCCGCATTTAGAGTATCAGTTCATTATGCGTGACGAGCGATGTGGCTAAATGTAGCCAGCTCCTCCCAATATCACAGAAGCTTCATGGGAGCTTCGCAAGAGGAGAAAGGTTATGTGGGCAGTAATGTGTCACTCTGGTATGCACACGTGTGCGAATCAATCAAAACAGTTTTTTTCTTATGTCACTACGTGTAATACTCCAGTCGTAGTTGTCAAAACATTCGGTATTACGCGGATTCTACAAATTTACGCGCGGTTACGGGGGAATTCGGCGATAGCATTTTTCCTATAAACTAGGAGGATTTTGAAATCACACATCCTCATCAGAACTTCACCTAATTTGTATAATAGTAAAGTCATAAAGCGGAGATATTCAGTAGCCCCCTTTTAGCCCCTTTTTGGAGAAAGGGGCAAATAGGATATAACAAAAAATCCTCGACGACGAAAAACTCTATAAAATAGTGAAATCTGTACCAAATTTCGTCCAGAACGTCGTTTGTCTTCGCCCACCTGATGTTAAATGGTTACCATCACCTATAACAAAGCATTACCTTGCAGGTCACGATCGATAAAATCGTGCCTTACAATGCACTACTCTGCGTCCATCAACCTTAGGCATGCAGGTGTTGTGGCCTCATGTGCCTATAACTTCACCGGCACCCCACATCCTTCAAACCGGAACACAGCAATGCGTAAAGTCATAAGGCGGAGATATTCAGTAGCTCTTTTTTTGCCCCTTTTTGGAGGAAGGGGCAAATAGGATATAATAAAAAATTCCCGACGACGAAAAAAAAGATGGCAGAAATACGTACGGTGGTAGTACTTCCCAGACAAGCCCTTTCACAAAGAGCTCTACTACTACTCGTAGAAAATATTTTTCAATAGTTTAAAAATAAATGTTAATCTGATTTTGTGGTCGATTGTACAGGTGTATTGCAGCCCAAGCCAATTCCATGCCATAAACGCTATGACTGCGCTCCGTAGTATCTAAATAAAGCTCTTCATATCTCGCACTGAATAGCGACGGACGACACTAGCACCGGGATAAAATATATTTATAGCCCAACCTTAAATCAACCTTGACAGTGGCATGAAAATAGTTCTTTTTTTATTATTTCCCACTCGGAAAAGGCTCTTTGCTGTTGTAAACAGAATCCCAAGTAGGAGTTTTTTGTTATTTTATAAGACATTTTTGTATAGAGGCAGAAACATGCTAAGATTAGTAGTCACTTCATACCGTAATGACTTCATACATTCATCAGAAACTGTTTAGAATAACACAAAAACTTATACAATATTAGGGGTTTTCTTTTTACGTTATTTTCATTAACCCTATTAGCAGGGATCTTGGTGTAACTTTGAAGTAGGTTATACCGTGTTTTGTCTTTTGCAGTAACAGGAAGTTTTGAATAAGATCGAAAGAGACAAAACACTGTGTACATTTTTAACAGAGTACAGGCACGCTCTTTATAAAACCTTATATAGATTTTTAGATTTACAGTTGGATACATAATCGCGACGAAATTATTTCACCAAAACCCTGATCTTGCTGGAGCTTTATACCCTTGAAGTCTGAGTTGAATTTGGTTCTAGTAATAATATTTTTACCGTGGTATTGTGTAATGAAATTGAATCGTAAACCGTTGGCTGTGATTCAATATTGATTTTAGATTGTAGTACCAGCGGTTTTTTTACGGTGAAGGAAAACATCGTAAGGAAACCAGTATTCTATACTATTCTATAATACTCTTACAACTAAAAACAATCATGGCGTTATTTTGGACGCGCTTCCTTATATCTTTAGATAAAAAAGGGCCAAGCACGAACAAATCTGACATTCGTAACGTAAACGCCGCGACCGACATCCGATTTATACCGCGCGGCAACCAATCAACACTACGCCGCCCCGTTGCGTTATCGATGACGCGAACTGTAGTTTAAACGTCAACACGTCACGCTTGCGCCACAAATGTCAACTTTATTCGTGGTAGGGCCTCTGAAGATGTAAGAAAATAAAGCATGGTTAAGACATACCATAGGCTATTTGGTTTTTTTATTTCCCATCTTGCAGCTAGAATCTTCGTATTATTTTAGTCAAAGTTCTGTGACTGTAAGTAGTGTGTCTATAAGATAATGCTTCATAGCATTCAGTTCGCCTTTGTACTGTTATTTTTGTGTGCAATAAAGTCTTTTCTATCTATCTAATGTACCGTTTAAGTATAATAATATGCTGGACAATCCACACAGCATCATCTAGCCCTAAGCTAAGCAGAGCTTGTGTTGTGGGTACTCGATGACTGATATACTTAATTCAATACATTACTGAAAATTTCAAATCTCTACGACCAGCCGTTAAATCTGTGCGTTGCCTTATGTCTGTCAATCAGTCAGTCAGGACAAAGACTCTTATAATTAGTATAGCATAGATAAATACCAAAAAACATTAGCATTTTACCATAAGCGGCCTAAGCACAACAAATTTACTGGCTTATATTAGTTACTTTGAATAAAGCAATCACAAAAGCTTTCATATAATAAGACTTACTGGATCCAAAGTATTTTATCTATAAATAGTTTATTTTTTGTGAGAGCTTTCCGGAGCGAAAAAGCTTTCCGTGACACTTGAGCATTATCAATCTGTTTTAACTAGCACCGGGAAATAGCCACTGTGTCCACTGTAGACGCGTGTGTGAGTGACGTGTGATGTGTACCTGTGTGCGTTGGCAATAAGCCAACTGTCAGCCGCGTCTCATCTTGACATCTGAGCGTTTATACATTCGCCGAGACAAGTGGAGTGACAACTAAGGGAAAATATTATGTACGATCTTCGATCAATGATAGACTATTGACGGGTCACATACAAAATTATAGCTAAATGTTGCGCCGCTAAAAGCTGTCCGCGTGAATTTGTTAACTTACGAAGTGGGGAAAAAATTATAAACAGTCCAACCTAATTACCTACTTAGTAACCATGTTACCTACTTAGTAAATAATGTCACTAATTGCCAAAACAAAACTCACAGCTCACTTCTAAAGTGACGATGACAGAGACGGATTTTTTTGCGTTGACCCTAAATCTAGGGGTATCATTGATCGAAGTGAACGATGTATTTGTTTTCTATGGTAGTGTTAAACGTTTAACGCAACTTTGTTGGAAGTCGCATTAGAAGTATTACTTCAACAATAATTGGTAAACATTGTTGTATGGGTAGCGAGAAGATTCTTTATAATGCCAATTGCTCAGCTGAACTCTTCTTTTGGCCTAAAAGACTAGGCAAGCTAAATTACAAGAAGCTGGGTTATACGTCTTAAGCAGTGCCAGATTTGGCTGAAATTGGGTAGTAAATACACGAATTATGTGCTGATTACATTGTTTTAGTTACGACCTGGCACCACCGTGTGTTTTGACGACTTGAGAAACGACCACAATTTATGAACCCGCCCCGATTATGTACACTACCGCTGTCAAATAGAGTTGCCAAAATCACCTAAAAATGTTTCGGAAACAGTAATAAAAAGTTTAACTTACGCCCGTAAAATAATTGCATGCAACATGTATTTTATCAAAATGGTTTTAAATTGTTTCTTGGAATATATTCGAACCATATTGAGTCAAAACTTTCAGTTGAACCGATTTATCTGACGACTGATGACCGATGTGGCGCGGGAGGTTGCGGGTTCGATTCCCGCCTTATTATAGTTATATATAACTGTTTTCTTCACGATTTTTTCCCTCAGTGGTGAGTTAGTCAATTTATTTAAAAAAATGCTTTAAAAGTAGTAGAGCTCTTTAAGAAAGAGTTCGTTCGGGGAAGTACTACCACCGTACCTATTTCTGCCAAAAAGCAGTGGTACTCCCATTGCTGTGTTCTGGTTTGAAGGGTGTAGGTGTCGGTGAAATTACAAGCACAAGAGGCTTAACACATGTATGTCGCAGATTGATAGACGCAAGGTACTGCATCGTAAGGCACGTGTCTAACGTACGTGACCTAAGAGGTAATTTAATCAGGTTTGCCATAAGCTTGTCTTATCAGTTAATAATAATAATAATGCTGGACAATCCACACAGCACCATCTAGCCTCAAGCTAAGCAGAGCTTGTGTTATGTATATTTTTATTTTACATACAAAACACCCAGAACATCAGGAATAAAAATTTGCAGATTGTACAAACATTTATCTCAAGGCGGGAATCGAACGCGCAACCTCCTGCGTCGCAGGCGGACATTCGCCCGCCGCACCACATCGGTCGTTAAAGTTAGTAGTATTGAAAAAATATATATACAGGCATTACCATTCCAACGTTGATAACCGGTTCTCGAAGTGCTAAGATATGCAGCCAATCGGGCCGCTGTGCCGGGGGGTCATCCTCTGCTAAGTTCTGTAAGGAAATAATTGTTTTTGACAGCCATCACAGCTCAGTACTCTGCGCCGTAGGTTGTAGGTTTACACACGGATGTTTGTTCTATGTCTGGGTATAATTGTATTCTTTGTATGTATTAGCAAGTATTGTATCAAAGTCAAAGTCAAAAAGCACTTGACTCGAGTATACTCAAGATCTTTCGAGGATGTCTAAGGGGGATAGTCAGAGATATGTCCAGATAGTACATTTGGTACACACCCACATTTTGCAGTAGTTAGTATTTCATACGTGTCATGTTGCAAGCCCATCGCCACTGCTTGAATACTAACTAGTTTCCTCACGATGTTTTCCTTCACCGTTTAAGAGCACTGGTAATGCGCACATAAATTTTCGAACGGAAAACTACATTGGCGCACGACTGAATTTAAACCCACGACATTAGGATCAGAAGGTCACTCCCACTAGACCAACGGTGCTCCGTTGCTCTCACCATAAAATGCGTAGCAGCCCTGATGACGTTGACTTTATTGCAGTATGACGTCAACGCTGCCAGAAGCTCGGAGGGTCCAACAGCGCGTTTTATACCACTGTTCTCACTAGCCGCCCAGTGGCCTAGCCGCACAAAGCAGTACCCTAGAAAACAAAATAAATTTAAGTATACTAAATTAATAGATTTTTCGATTTGAAAAATGTATGCGTGCAATGCCAGTGCTCTCAAATGGTGAAGGAAAACACCCAAGAAATGCGCGGCTTAGATGTCTTTCTTGTCGATAAGGGAGACTAAATTTCGGTTCCAAAACCGTACAAGTGTCCTTTATTACTAAGAACAGTTGCTTGTCAGTTAAGCCTTCATCTTATTGACTAACTAGCGGCCGCTCGCAGCTTCGCCTGCGTGGCAGTTTTTTCCCATTCCCGTTATTTTTTCAGGATATAATCATAGTAGCTTTATGCATGCAAAGTCTCAGCCCAATCGGTTTAAAATTGACAAAGTTTCATACAAACTTTCATCCCCTATTATATCCCTTTGGGGGTAAAATTAATCAAAATCCTTAGCGCATTCTTAGCGGATGCCTACGTCATAACATCTACCTGCATGCCAAATTTCAGCCCGGTCCATCCAGTGGTTTGGCCTGTGCGTTGATAGATCACTATGTCAGTCAGTCACCTTTGATTTATATGTATTTAGATAATAATACTAAATATTTGTGGACATTTTTACACCACATCATCTAGTATACTACTAACGGATGCTTGTCGGATATTAGGACCGGGCATAAGCTGTAGGGTAAACACCCGGGTACTACAGCGTCCCGTAAATAAATGTTATATCTAGACATGCCAGTGACTACCTCCTTAGACATCCTCAAAGAATCTCGAGTTACCTACTACAGATGTACCTGTCAGCTATCTGGTTCCCATAGTAAAACATTTGCTTAGTTTGGGGCTAGATGGCGTTATGTGAAACGTCTGCCCATGTTTATTATTATTATTCATACCAGAGCAATAGGAGTCCCAGCCCGCCTCGTGGTACGATTGTTTGATGTTAAAAGGCTTGCTCAGCATGATTGTATTCAAACCAATTTGTAGTTTCTTGCATTTTCCTTCCTTGAAAAACTCGTACAAACTGCAAGGATATTTTTTATTGTAATTAGATAAAGTACTTGTCTGAACTTTGGTAAATAGAAATATTAAAGTAAGGCCTAGTACTGGTTCCCATATTCCAAGCTTGGCTTAGTTAGTGGCAAGATGGCGCAGTTTAAAATTATAAGAATCTTTGTTCTGGCTGACATATAGGTAACGCACAGTCTTTAAACACCAGACAGACTTCAAATTTCAGGCTGTATTCGTCTTGGTGCGTAGAGTATTAAGAAAGAAATTTTCGAAATTCGACCCCCAAACGGGTGCAGCAGGGGTTGAAGTTTATATGAAAATGTTATTTATTTATTTAACTTACAACTATTATTGACGACCGATGAGGCGCGGCGGGCGAGTGTCCGCCTGCGACAGGAGGTTGCGGGTTCGATTCCCGCCTTGGGATAAATGTTTGTACGATCTGCAAATATTTATTCTGCGTATTTTCTATGCATAATAAAAAATATCTATGCATGTAATATTGTATTATAGTACAGAAAAGCTTTAATTCAAAATATTCAATTTAGGTGCCACAGACAGTCCCTTATGCAGAGGATGTATGCGTACAGAGGAAACAGCCGCGCATGTGCTCCTGGAGTGCAGTAGCGTGGCAACTCAACACACTACCTCGGAACACCGGGCACACCTGGGGAAGCCTGCGCCAGTATCAGTCAGCTGTTAGCTTTCCTGGAGGACATCGGGTGGCTCGCCTAGCAATCTCCACCCGCCTTCGCAAAAAGGGCCCATCAGCGGCCTAGTTACGGAAACCAGTCCGCCCACCAATACATATAAAGATATGTACCGTCCAACGAAGTGGGCACGGATCAGCTAGTTTACTATAAACTTACTCTTGCAATGCATTAGATTTCCACAACTCATTAAGAGACAGCATCTTGCCCATCTGATGTGATATGTGTTTTGTATCATAAATCTGGGGAAACATCTTAAGCATATTTCTTTTAAACTTCCTATAATTCTTCGGCAAGGGTCCAATGTATTGGTTGTGTAGTAAAATTACATCGAGGAACAAGTTATGTCCAACTATAGGTTTTTGGAATTTTTCTAGCAAAGCTATCACTCTTGAGAAACCTAGGACATGATTCATGAGATCCTCTTCAAGGGATTCCAATGGAGTGCTGCTTGCACCATCTACATCTTTGTTTTTGTATATCAGGATCTGAAAAGCGGAATAGGTTTAAGTTAAACATGGTCCAGACAGGAAAAGTTGATTAAATTATCACTAATACATATGTGATATTAATGATGAGATTGACTTATCTCACAAATAATCTGATGATCTGACTGATCAGCTCAGTTAGTGGTAGCTGTTCTCTGTGCTGTAGGTTGTGGGTTCTATCCCCACCAAAGACAAAAATCTGTGTGATGAACATAGATGTTTGTTTACTATCTGAATGTTATATTGCATTCAAAGTATGTATTTACAAAAAAAGACGTATATAAGTATCAGTCGTCTAGATCCCATAGTACAAGCTATGCTAAGTTTGGTTTTTATTTATTTATTATTTATCGAAACGCGCACATTTTCTTAAAAACTTCAACCCCCGCTAGGAGGATACCCAGTTAGGGCTTGATTCATATTTTTTTATTTTCTATTTCTTGTTATCTTGTTAGTTATTAGCAGAACTATACTCATTGGTTTAGGAGGTGGGCGTTGAGACTGCAACACAGTTTTAAGCTTTCACATTTTCATCTTTTTACTTTTCTTTCGTAGATTATGACCAGAAATAATCTGCTACAAGTCAATTAGGATTACCTTATTGCTATTACCTAAGCTATTTGTTGTAAGAACAGTAGGAAACCGGCTTCGGACCTCATGGTGCACCACATACACCATCACAGGGTCCTGGACATCAAGGTACATCCTGTCTTCAAACACCTGTGCCTCTGTGTTGACAGCGAGCCATCTGAAATGATAATCATTATTGTAGCCTTACAACTTTACCACTAAACACAGAAGATATTCCCTCAAATCTCTTAGTATCATGTATCTGAAGATTCTTAAACCAAATATTATATTTAAAGTCAAAGCCAAATAGGCATTCTTTTATTTCAATCTTAAAGATCAATTAGAATAATCTTATACAATAAGGTGAATCTAATTTTTTATAAATACATACTTAGAATACAACATAACACCCAGCCACTTAACAAGAATCACAAAAATGTTTGTTTTCTGTGGAAATCAAACCCACACATATTCTACAGCACAGAAGGCAAGGCCACTACCAACTGACCTGTGATGGCTCGTTTATTAAGGTCATTATTGCTTCATTTGGATTTAGAATTGAACATCATAGTAAAGAAAATAATAATAAATTTGGAAACCTAAGATTCTTTCAGAAGTAAAATTAGGTGAAATGGAAAAATATTTGTGCACTAGTGCCAATGGGATGATGTGGGTGTGATAAAACCAGAGTACATGTACCTAGAAACAGCTGAACAATGTTGCTGCAACTCTCTGTCCTCGTGCATAGTGAAGCCAGCAACGATGCTCGGAAGCATGGTCTTGTTTTTGAGGTGTTCTCGTATACTAGCTTCCTCCACCTTACTCAGGTATGGAAGACCTTCATAGGTAAACTGGAAATTGTTAATATTAGTTTAAAACAAGAGCACTGGTGGTCTAGTAGGAGTGACCCAGCTTTCTGATGAAGGTTATGGGTTTTAATTTAGTTGTACACCAATTTATGTGCCCAATGTGAGCTCTCAACGGTGAAACAAAACATAGTGAGGAAACGAGTTTGTATTCTATTCAGTCATCCAGTTCCCTTAGTAAAAGCTATGCTTAGTTTGGGGCTAGATGATGTTGTGTAAAAAATGTCCACAAATATTTTTTTATTCATTATAGCAGTGGCCCTGGACTTCCAGGTTGCATATCTTTTAATAGGTTAAGTGTGGTATATAAAAACTACTAGGCTTGTATGCTAGTTTCATATGTTTTAGCAAAGGGAGTATTAAATTACCTTATTGAAATTAAAATTATGTTTACATAAGAACTTCAATGTGGAAGCCTGAAAAATGAATGACTGATCCACATCACCAAAATCCTGAGGGCACAGGTGGAAAGTGTATCCCGTTGCTACATATCTGTCCAAGTCTCGTTCATACTGGAACATTGTTAGTCCGACTTGGGTCATAATCATCTTGCTCACTTCATCTTTAATCTTGTTATATCTATCCTCATTGGTATCAAATAATCTGAAAATCATAGTTTTAGGTTTTTACGTCATAGAAGTTTTCATGGTCCATAGTTGAATATTTAAAATTACATACAACAGAAAGGTATGTTTTTTTCATCATGTAGCATTATTTTTTTGATTATCATTTAAGTTATAAGGTAGATTTATTTTGTTAAAAGCTTAAATTAGGCTTGTCAGCCCTGCAAAACGTTGGCTAAATGCAGAGAAAATGACTCAATAAATTTATTATCTAAAAGCAGTGAGGGTGAACAAACCTTATACTTATTTAAGGTTGTTTTTGGAGTAAAACTTTTTCATTGTTTTACCTGTGTTTGAAACTTTCTCCGGATAAAATAGCGGTGAATTCAGCATCAAAACCTACGAAGCAAGCGTTCTTTAGATCCTTGGTTATATTCGGAATTTGTTCGGTAAAGTTACTAAGGGTTATCTCCATTGTTTCTTTTCTTCCTTTCAGCCGACACAACCACAAAATACGATTCGATAGAGGACTCGATACTCTTTGAAATAAAGAAGACTAGAGAAACGCTTCACTTAATTCGTATCTCGCAAGGATAAAGATTTCGTTCATATATTTATTTTGAATTCATTGACTTGGCGGCAGGGCAGAGGGGCAGTCTGTTTTTTGAGGTTGGCTTTGATTGACTAATTAATGACATCTGACAGACTGACTGATATGACCAATGACATTAATGACACTGACTTCACTGCACGAAAGACATAGGATTGACAAATGGATGTCTGCGAATGACGGACAGATGCCAGAAGACAGTAAGTTTGAATCATGTTTGAATCCACATTGCGGAAATTAGATCCACAAAAGTTTTATGCAAAAAAACTATTTAAAAAAGAAGAAGCCATATATAAAAGAAGAAGAAGAAAGGCTATACAATACAATGAGCAATGAGATTCAAATCAACAAAATATAAAAATTCAATCAACCATACTTGACGCCAGTAATGTTTTTGGAAATTTCTTCTAAGCAGATCCCTAGCGTCGGAATACGTGATGCGGTTGGCGTGTCGTCGTAGGTACTTCCTACCGATAAGATAGATAAAAAATATCGAAGTTTTATTTCATTGTAGCAAGCAAAGCAAGAGGTGCGAGTTCGTATATCGCCGCGCCGGCCCCTACGGCCGGCGCCGGCGCCGCCGCCCATTGTAGGTACATGCTATGCTTAGTTTGAGGCTTGATGATTAAGTAAAAATGTCCATAAATATTTATTTATTTTATTATTTAATTTTGTTGACACGAAACGAAGTACAACAAAACTCTAACTTGAGCCTCTAGTAACTGGTGTTGTTGTATGTTTGAGTAAGTCGTCACTATCTTGTACTAACCCATGGTAGGTACCTACGAGATAGTGCCAATTCGGGTTAGATACATTATGTTAGGTATGATAATATCGGTTGGTACCCCATAAGAGTACCGTCCATGACCATTCTTTAAAGATAAATGAAAAAGACCTATCCTTTTATCCATCGATTTAATAAGCGACTTTACCACGGAAAGTCACTACCTACTGACCTACTCTTCTTTCGGAGACACAACTCACCCAACTGGTAGGTACACTTATCTACCTTTCTATGTGTTATAAATTGAACTGCGCAACACCATAAATACCTAGGACTTGTAAGATTAATATAACCGACAGTTGCACAATGTGGTTGCATAATCCATTCAGGTCAACGCATAACCAGAGAGAGTGCGCTAAGCTCCGCCAATTTGTTTCCGAATCTGGACTGCGTCCGGAGCCCCTGTAATACGAAGCCTGAAGGCTCACCTCGGGCCAGTGTTGTAATGCAACTGCAAGAGCCGTAACAGCCATCATTCACTGATTTCGCAGTCGCCACTTGATGGTTGGATTGTGTGGTCGCGCACCGTCACCGGCGCCCTACATTTAATTCACAACGGTTTTTTGTAGCCATGTAAAAAGTGCAACGTTTGAAAATAGATTTAAATCGGTCGGTTTCAAGATGGAGCCCGAAAAAAGTTCAATGGAGAATCCTAGTGTACCGGTACTGCCGGTGAAGAAACCAAATTACATGCTCATGTCCTTGCAGAGGATATTCGTGCTATCAGTAATACTTGCCGGTGTTTTAGTTGTGGTTTATTTCACACCGATGCCAGGTACGAAATTATGTTTTGCAACTAACATAGGCCGACTGCATTATTATATTGCGCCAATAGGTACGGTTGCAGTAGGCTGGTATAGTAATGAATATCGATTATTCTGAGCCGTAATACCTTTCAGCTGTGATTGATAGTGATAGATTAACATTACCTGAATACCTAATCATAAGCTGCGACTCTACCATTTCCAACGCTAAGTATTCTTTCATGACTGTAGGTCATGAAAGAATGGAGACACGGGTAAGTCAAAACATTGCATTTGACACCTGCCCATATTTTGCTGTATAGTTACTGATTCATACGTGACAGGTCGCACGCCCATCGCCGCTGCCAGACTACACTGATTTTCACGTAGAGTGTTTTGAGTCCTGATTGAGTACAAGGGCGTTGCGCATGCAAACTTTCCGAATAGAAAAATAGATTGCTGCTCATATTACTTACATACGTGACAGGTTGCAAGCCGTTCGTCGCTTCTAGAATACTAACTGGTTTCTTCACCGTGTTTTCCTTCATTATTTGAGAGTACCATTGAAAAATCCAATCCCAAAATCCATTTTTTCGAACCCACAACCTTTGGATCAGAAGGCGGGGTCGCTCACACTGCACCACCAGTGTGTACCTACTATAATAACAATTTGCCATAATCACCAAACGGGCCAGACAAAGGTTACTGACACGCTGAGCTGAAAATGTGTTTACCTAATAGCGAGCATATAATATACTATGTAAGTAGTAGATAAGGTCTAGAGTAGGTAAGTAGGTACTTAATATTCATAAGGTCGTCGTTTCTTTTACCAATGAGTACATCCTACTTTATTACGATTGTTTACAGAGGAGTACTTTGAGAATTGTGATCGAGAATGTCACGAGTTGGATTGGCCCATGATATGCCGAGTGAAGCTAGTTATCGAAGTTTACAAAACTCTTAGCAGGTTAGTGTTAAATTCATCTACTTTCATCAATTAGAACAATATTTGTCAAACTGAACTCATAAATAACCTTTTGCTTTAGGTCTTGTGGAAGCTGTGCAGAAAAGAACGGGCCCGATTGTCCAGCAACATGCATTTCTGGAGACGGTCGAGAGCGAGGAGTCCTCTCAGCTAACCGGGGCTTGCCAGCTCCGGTTCTTCACGTGTGCCACAACGACATCCTAGTCGTCGATGTGGTCCACCGAGCGCCGTCTCATGCCCTGTCTATCCACTGGCGAGGACAACCACAGAGAGAAACCCCTTTCATGGATGGTGCGCCAATGCTGACACAGTGTCCGCAACCTGCCTACACTACATTCCAATATAAGTTCCGAGCGTCAGCAGTCGGAACGCACATGTACCATGCTCATTCAGCAGCCGACGCTGCTGATGGACTTGCTGGTGCATTCATAGTGCGTCAGTCACCTAGAATTGAAGCTGTGAAGAAGTTATACGATGTGGATGCGACAGAACATACAATATTCATATCAGAATGGGGGCACTCAATGGGACCTTTAGCCGGTATAATGGGAACCGTCCCTAATGCAGAGACTCTTCTTATAAACGGGAAAGGTCACTCATCAGAAAGCCCTGACTCTCCATTGTCCAAATTTACGGTTACTAATGGAAAACGATACAGATTCCGTCTGGCTTATGGTGGGGGATCAAAAAGCTGTGCTGTGAAGTTTACTATCGACCAGCACGTACTGAAATTAGTGGCTTTGGATGGCCATGATATCGAACCAGTGGATGTGAATTCTATACAGTTAGGTAGAGGTGAACGTGCGGACTTCATTCTAGACGCAGAAAAAGTTACCGATGATTACGAAATCAGTGTTAATGCGGATAAGTCTTGCCAAGAGAACTTGAACGGTGTTGCGAAGTTAGTGTATCATAGTGATAGCACCGTAAAACATAAAGTGGAAACGTCTTCAGTGAATACAGAATTTACGACTCTGTTCAGTGATAGGTGCAAGTTAGATAAAGTGCTGTGTTTAGGCGAAGTTCGTGCAGCGGTGGGGCTGCCGACCGAGTTAGCCACTACCATGGACGAGATAATTTATGTGCCTTTTAATTACTCAACGAAACAAATTTCGGCGAAGCGAATGGGTGAGTTTTAATTAATGCAACTGTATATTGTTATGTCTATTGTTCTAAAAACTTTCATGTTACACTCAAAAGCAACGAATCTCGCCTACCACATTTTGTACTAAAATGTGACGTTTGACTGCTGTGATAACAGCTGTTTACGTTTAGGTATTGGTTATCTCTGAAGAATTGGAGATGGTAGCAAAAAAATTTGGTATACCTTTTCATTTTATTAGTTTTAATGAACTAAACACTCGTATTTCAATGAACGAGCATTCTTAGTTTCGGCGATATTAGGGTTTGTGTTGGTGATCCGGATTTGTTGCTCTTGAGTGTTGCTTAATTTAGGGAAAATCTAGAAGCTACAATCTCCCAGATACAAATGCGGTACCGTGGCTTTATGAATAAACATGCAATGCGAAGGTTCTAGTAGTCCGCGCAAAACGACTACGAAAGATATTTTAAGCATTTGTAAAATTCTGACTAAAGTTAAGTAGGTCAGTCTTGCTTCAGATGTACAGTCAGCTGCACTAGAATGTATACAGTTCGTAACTTTCAAAACGGTATCAAAAACTTATAGTAAACTCTTAAACAGTAAAAACTCACAAATTGTGAAATTAGCTGATAAGTTCACTCATTTTTGAGTTTTAACCCTGTAAATATCAATTGTAACGCTGTAAAACCATTCTATAAGTTACGAACTGTATACATTCTAGTGCAGCTGACTGTACGTAGGTCAACTGTAAATTGGTTCACTTTTAACAATGCATGCAAAGTACACACAAACTCAAAATCGTACCGTGCACGTCGGTCGATACAGGCATAAGGTAGATGCCTTAAGGCGCTACAGAATACCTAATAGGCTTTGTCTTCCAGTTTGCAGGTAAACGCACAGTAGGATGGTTGTAGGCCATTATGATTTTTCTTTACGTCTTTTTACATAAGTAGTATTATGTACCTACCTATTTATTGTAAGCACGTTTGAGCCGATCTGACCACATCCATCAATTTAGATGAGACAGGTTTTCTGAATAATTTCCTCAGACCTTCAGTAACACGCTATGTAACCTACATACCTATGTTGTTATGTACATGTAGGTAGTTAGACAACTTTGCGTAACTTTAAGTGAATGTTCTGTAGAGATACACTATATATCCGTGTTATTGCCGGTAAAACAGTTGATCTCTGACGAACCACAAACTAGGCTGCATAGTTTCGTCAAAGAGTTCGTCAGAGACCAACATGTTAGCCAGTTACTGTCTATTTATTACTAGACCGTTGCTAAAAGCTTTATATAGAGAGCAGCGTATCCGTTTCCGTCGTATTTCAACCAGTTTTTATACTTTTAAGCCTTAAGCTACCGGTCAAGTGGCGCCACCTGGCGGCCGCGCGCAGTTTTGCTTCGTAAAATGTACCGCGCCATCTTGAAACCATTGGCGTTTTGTTTTCCGTCGAAGCAACATGTGTCCAGCAGCTATCTCTGCGACGACAGTTGTTTAAAAATATTTTAAATCTGTTTCCTTATAGTGTTAATCTATTTAAAGTGATATTGTACTCTTCATACTGTGCAAAGGAATAAATCGTGAGTACCTTCTATTATAAAATAGTTGCGCGTGATCGATTCTTTTAACGATTTTTTCGTTGTGATCACGTGTCTTTGATTTAAAATTAACCAGTTTACTTGTACAGGCTTAGCATCTGTAACAATTTTTACTGTAGTCAAACCTGTTCGATTTTCAGTAAGATGAGTTTTAATTTTTTTTCAGTAAATTAGCCTTTGCGAAATATCAAACGTATTTATTTTGCAACAAATTAACCACAAGATATGGCTCCTACTACAATTAGTACCAGCCATAGCTCGGGTTTGAAGTATTTCCAGCAGAGCCTATTAATCTAGCCAAAAATGGAACTCCCACTGTTTTTGCCGTAAGATAACCTCACAACGTGGTTCGAACCCTCAAAACATTTTTATTGTCTGTTAATACGAATAGAAATGTCATGCTGAGGCTATAATTAGTTTGGGTGGTTAGCTGGGAAATATAAATGAAATAAAATGAAATTAAATCGAATCATTTATTTGCTGAAGTATGGTGCTTACAGGTGAAATAACTTCCTAGACAGGCATTGTATTTACAAAGATTGTTAATGTTAAAGTTACGACAACTTTTATCAAGCTATCTGAAGTTCAGTGCTTTCCTTAGAAATTAAGATATTCTCGATATCCTAACGATGTACTATCATACTCTTCGGTAGTATAGTGGTAGGTAAGTATCCCCGCTTGTCACGCGGGAGACCGGGGTTCGATTCCCCGCCGACAAACTCCAGGTATAATAGACCTGGAAACAAACAAAAAGGGGAAAACGTCTTACGTCAGTTGACACTCGCTTATGCTTGTATAAAATAAATTTTTAATTTATTAATCTTTTAACAAAAATACTGCGGTATTGCATTTGTTATATTCTTAGGCTTTCCATGTAAGCGTTAATCTGAAGTATTAGCAAAGAGAAACCTTTTTCTTCAACTTTGCTCTTTATTATTTTCATAAATTTTACGAGATCTTTTTTAACAAGTTTGCGGGTACTCAGCTAAAAGTAACAAATACATAAAGATGTTATTACAAGCATAAGTGAATGCGCCACTGAGTAGAATACCCGTACAATTC
This sequence comes from Electrophaes corylata, assembly GCA_947095575.1. Taxonomy (NCBI): domain Eukaryota; kingdom Metazoa; phylum Arthropoda; class Insecta; order Lepidoptera; family Geometridae; genus Electrophaes; species Electrophaes corylata. The sequence continues at coordinate 3,927,586 of OX352702.1, forward strand.
CTACATTTCTCGGTACTTACCTACTTGGGTGTTTGAGTGCAAGCAAACCTGGAAAAGGTGCAAATCTTTTCTGAGCCAAAACTGGTTCTGGATGGTGAAATCCAATCGAATTTAATAACGACCACCCCTCGCGGGGGTAAGACGTTTGTACAAGAACTGTGTTCTCGAAGGTGAAATCCAATCGAAGTTAATAACGACCACCCCTCGCGGGGGTAAGGCGTTTGTACAAGAACTGTGTTCTCGAAGGTGAAATCCAATCGAAGTTAATAACGACCACCCCTCGCGGGGGTAAGGCGTTTGTACAAGAACTGTGTTCTCGAAGGTGAAATCCAATCGAAGTTAATAACGACCACCCCTCGCGGGGGTAAGGCGTTTGTACAAGAACTGTGTTCTCGAAGGTGAAATCCAATCGAAGTTAATAACGACCACCCCTCGCGGGGGTAAGGCGTTTGTACAACTGTGTTCCATCGCTCGGAACTCAATGAACTTGTAATTATTCTGGCCATCTGAGGTACACAAAGACCTGTATCGTGTACATCTCATATTTTGGCCATCAATATCTGGTGGGTTCTTACTAGAAAATCCAAACCAAAAACGACCGCCCCTCGCGGGGGTAAGGCGTTTGTGTAACTGTGTTCCATCGTGTGGAACTCAATGAAATTGTAACTAATCTGGTGTTCTAATGTACGCAAAGACCTGTATCGAGCACATCTAATTTTTGGCTATCAGTTTTTGGTGGTGTCTCACAGGAGAAAGCCAACCAATAACAGCCGCCCTTCACGGGGGTAAGGCGTTTGTACAACTGTGTTCCATCGCGTGGAACTCTTTAAACTTTTAATGACCCTGGCCTCCTGATACACGTACATACGTGTATCAAGTACACCCTCGCGGGGTTGATGTCACCCTAACCACTTTCAATACAAGGGTCAACTCTCTGATGCTCAGTTTGAGAACTGTAAGTACACTGGCATAGTTTTATTTTATAATAAGAGGCTCGTCACCCGTGGCGCGTGCCTTAAACATTTTAAAAGCGGCCCAAGTACGCTCTATGGCCCCGAGCGGGGTTAGAAACCAACATATAACATCTAGTAATAGTTGTTACTCGTAATGTTAACAAGAAAGCCAGTTAACACACTTCCACTCTCAATGAAAAGAAAGCACTAAAATAAAGATTTGAATATAAGCGTTGCCTTGTTTATGCATACCCCTTTTACACACTGTAAAAAATGGGTTACACATTTTAAAAGCATAGTACTTACAGTACAATGCTTTCACTTTCGTCATTTCTATTTCTAGTGGTGCAGTCTGATAGGTCAGCCTATCATCATCATCATCACCATCAGCCTATATTAGTCCACTGCTGGACGTAGGCCTCTCGGTTTTCGGCTCTTCTCAGCCATTACTAGCCTTAGTATAATCCCAAAGCGCTACACGGCCATTTCTGTTTGCCAAGCCTTTTACCTGATAAGTATAACAAAGATTCCGGATTTTGTACAAAAACCTGGCGTATTATACAAAGTGAATTTTTCACGAGCGTACTTCAAGGTAGTAAAGTCCTATAGCTACTTTTTACACCTTATACAAAGAATTTGTTGAAAATACTTTACTTTTGTTGACCAGATGCCAAAATAATTTTTTGAAGATACTGTTTTTACCGAACGAGTTAAATGGCTAAGACAAAGGTTAGCTATTGATATCGTTAATCGTGTGAATCTCTGCGATCACAAGTCAAAGTCATAAGGCATTTATTCCATGAAATCATAAAGATAACTTATAATTGTGCTAGAGCTAGGTGAATCGCATCAAAGTGTTGCCATGCTTTATTGAGATAGATAGATACATACTTTATTAAAATTGTGTAGACTATAAATTTAAGAAACGCAATTTCTTCTAAAAAAGCTATCAGTTTATTAGATCAATTTCAAAGACTGATTTTTCCAAATTCATAAAATGCATTTTCTGAAAAAAAAAAAAAAAAAAAAAAAAAAAAAAAACCTAGTGCTTGCTAGTTATTATACACGCTAGTCAGAGCCAAGCACCAAGCACTTACCTAGGCACAGTGCGACAAAAGGATTCACTCCGAGGACAATTCCGAGGAGGGAAAATTTACTAAAACATGAATAATTTCATAGGTAATCATGATTGTCCAAAATGTTCTAGGCAGGTATCAAATCATGCTGATAATTTTTAAGCCATCGCCATCCAGTATGGTATCTATTACCGGTCGGTGTGGTTTGCTAAGTGGCGAAATTTCAAACACTGACTTGTCCGGCTCTAAACCCGCATATTGCAATCTAGTGTAGACTACCTTCTCTTTATTATCTTATGAACATGTAATAAATTTTACAAATAGATTTATTTTAGTAAAAAATACGTGAGGATAGTACAACTATCCTTGAACTATTTCATGGTGCGTTCAGTGTTCTGCGAAACTATACTAACTCGCATAACAGCTCACATCATTTTACTATCATAAATATCCCTCGTAATATTTCCTCATGGGAAATTACATGTTGACGTGCGAAACTCAAAGTCTAAGCTGTGGAGAAAAATCTAGTTTACAGGATTTTCGTTGATTCACTGTAAGTGTGGGAATACGAGGAGAAATATGAAATACAGACCAATTGGTGTAATTACTGCCGCGCACTGCCATATACCATACATACCATACTGCCATATATTTTTAGCTCATGTATGCTTCGATAACATGTGGCGTGAAATCGTTAGTAGTACTGCATATGTTAAATTTATCTTTGTGAGTTATGATGACCCAGACGCTTGTCTCTTAAACTCTTACGTTTAGTTATACAACTGATTTTAAAAAAGTTTTCAGTTTGGGACGCTGACAAACTTACTTATATTTCAAATGATTCTATTGTCATTTATCAAAATAGTCGCACCACGCACGCTAACTCAGGAAGACACTTATATGATCAGCCCTTGCGATAAATCTTACTTGCAGTTGATCCTGTTCCACATTGGATCTAACAATAGTTCAAAATTAATATCCAAAATATATAATTTGGTTTCAATCATTACACTATTTACTGGTAATTCTAAACTCAAGATGAATCGTATTAACATTGGATCCTATTCCACATTAGATCTACTGATATTATCACTTTATTCGACAGTCTGTTCAAAACTGATTGCAGTAATTATTATAAATAATTCCGTTAAAAATTATTATCAGAATTACTGATAATTCTAATTCCAGTATATTTAGGAATAGAAGAAACTATAAGTGGAATAAAAGGCTTTACTCACTTATTATTTACAGTAGTAAAGTATAACATAAGGCCGCATTACGCACCGTCATAGCAAGCTAGGTCAAAATGTTGTATAGGAAGACTGCTACATGACACTTCCGTACTTTAGATCCACGATATCTACTAAGTGGGATCAAATATTATTTCCCAACAAATTTTTTGCCTGAGGGGTTTATCAATCAGATGGTGGGTACCAGCACATTCACATGTGATAGGTTATAAGCAAGTACCACTCCATTCTTACAAATCGTCCGGTTGAAGCAATAACTGAGCTTAATAACCCTTTCAAATAATAAAGTGTTAGTAGCATGATGATTTACGAAAACTTTCATTGTTTCTGATTATAATAAAATCTGATCTTATACAAGTAATTACACATTACAATTACAAGTAGTTATTGTAAATAACTGCAGCGATAGTAACTGATCTGTACACTACATATCAAGTACAATATATGATGTGTTAATAAGTTAATAAAACATAAATTTTAATTTTCTATTCTTAGTAGGTACCTACCTACTTACTATTGTAAAATATTTTAATGTCACATTGGCGCTAGGTTACCACCTATTTCTTACAAGTGGCGACACCAGGCGATAACAAACAGGTCTCATATAAAGCTTTTAGCAACGGTCTAGTAATAAATAGCAACGTTTTACCTGAAATAAAACGTATATTTAATACTTACCTTGCTAAAAGCTTTCACTTTTATCTCTGCCTGGTGAAATTAAGCCAATGGTTTCAAGATGGCGCGGTACATTTTACGAAGCAAAACTGCGCGCGGCCGCCAGGTGGCGCCACTTGACCGGTAGCTTAAGGCTTAAAAGTATAAAAACTGGTTGAAATACGACGGAAACGGATACGCTGCTCTCTATATAAAGCTTTTAGCAAGGTAAGTATTAAATATACGTTTTATTTCAGGTAAAACGTTGCTAATCTCAGATTAATCTTCTTACGCATCATCAGTAGTTAATAAGTAGTCAAACTAACCCAATGATAGGTTACATTGTCACCTAACGCGAACCTAAAAATAATGTAATAAATAACCGACAAAAAAGAGACTGCTGAACCAGTAGTAGTAGAACTCTTAGTGAAGGGCTCCGGGGAAGTGACACCATACCTTCTGCCGCCAAGCAGCTTGCTGTGTTGTGGTTTGAAGGGTGCTGGTAAAATTACGGGCACATCAGTATGCCTCAGGTTGATAGACGCTTAGCAGTGCGTCGTGCGGCGCGTTCCTGACGTCGTTCGGCGTGACCTGCGAGGTATTGCTTTGTTACAGGTGATGGTAACCACTTAACATCAAGTGGGCTACTTGCCATCTGCTTGATCAATCAGCAAATCACATAGAATATATGAAATAAAACCACAAACTATACAATAAGCAGAGCAAAATTCTAAGAATAAATTTCGTAAGAGCTTCGTTCCGGAGTTCGTCAGGGATCAACTTGTTACCCAGTCACTATCTGATCTCAGATTAATTTATTGGCACATCCCTAGTAGGTAGGTAAACTACAAACCAACCAATACTGATAGGTACTTGATTATGCAGCGTTACATAATGTAAACCTATATGTCAGTGGGTCGCGTTATTTCATAATTGGTATTTTTTGGGTCGCCCTTTATTGTTAAAATTTTAACAGTGTCTCAGAGTAGGTATTAGTTAATTCATATAAACATGTAAGTTTATATAAATACGATTATAAATATTAATTCTAAACTAGTTTCCGTCTGCGGCTTCGCTCGCGCATTATATTCCACCATGAACTTTATTTATTTATTATATTTATCTTAATAAATGATTGACTAAGCGAGCGAAGCGAGCAAAGCGTCTCAGTTTCGAGATGGGCCAAAAATGCTTTTGTCTGGCTTTCAGTCAGACTGACATTTCTCAACTGATTCTGACGAAAATGACTGGAGATAAATAGGGGTGGGAGGAAAGGGGGGAAGCTTACTGTAGAAATAATGCCACAGTAAACTTCCTAAATCGACGGATTTTAATCAAATTTAAAAAGCACACTAAGGATTTCATTCTAAACAAGTTATTGCGAAAAAAAATCCAAGGACAGAGAACTAACATCTATGTTCGTAACATCCAATCCACAACTAGCAGCTCAGAAGGTAGACTTTAAAAAATATATATATAAAAATATATATATACCTACCTTTATATTTTGATATATACATTTTTTAAAGTCAACCTGGCGAACTTCGTACTGCCAATTCTTTTTGATATTTTCTCACCTTTGTATTTTCAAAGGCAAATAGGTTCAGTCGTTTTTGTGAGCCTAACAAACGTCAATTCATTTTTATATATAGACAAGCACGTTATAACATACTACTTTGGACTGTTATAATGATCATCAAAGTTTTGATTCCATTAGGTACCTAGGTACCTACCTACCATTTTGGTTTCATGGTCACTGCGCTAATAATACCTACAAAAATAATGGAAGGTCAAAAACTTATATAAAGAAATCTGAACAGGTCATTGATCTTTGCGTTTCGTCTTCCATCGCGGATGTTAAAACTTGCTTTAGACAATGCAATGTTTAACAAAACGCTGAGAAGAAAGTGAAGCAATCAAGCGGTTGGTGTAATCGTTCCACGTAGGTAGTCGTTGAGTTGAGACCACTAATAATACGTAGCTATGGTGTGATTGCAGGCAGCATACGCAACCTTTACGATATAATTCATGCTATTAAAGATACATACTTACACAGACGATTGAATACCTGCAGGCCTACTAAACTATAAACGAAGTTTCGTGTTGTGGTTTTGAGATTACACAAGTATTATCCTTCTCAAAAGTAAACCCGCTGAATGCAATGATTTCATATGACTTCTTGTTATTTTCTTTCCATGGAAAGGTTGCCTGGAAGAAATCGCTTTCAGCGATAAAGCCGCCCACTGTTTTGCCATATTGTGTATCATCATCTGTGTATACGTCTTGTACTGTGTTTCTGTTCTATACTTTTTCAAAAAATGTAGACGGGTTACCAAGTCACATTCGATGATACAAATGGTACCTACGCTGCATTATCGTCGCACCACTCACACGCACTTTGAACATACGTAGTGGGAGAAGGACGGATGACGCGACGACTGAGCTCAGTTTCGATAATTAGCTAAGTTGTGCCGTACCTCTTGCGGTACGCGTATAATATAATCACTATCTACCTCTTATCTATGCAATACGGCGTCGTCGTCCCACGCCTAGACTACATAGAGGTCGCCAATACTATTGTCCTATAATGCTAGTGGTAGTGACCCCGCCTTTTGATTCTAAAGTCTTGAGTTCAAATCCGGTCATGCACCAATGGATTTTCCGTTCGAAAAATGTATATGCGCTAAGCCAAGTGCCCTCAATGTTTATGTACCTACCATAAAATAAGTACCTAATGAAATGTTTTGGGATCATCAATTATTGTTCTCTCGTGAAGACTAAGTTCCTAAAAATTATTAAAAAACTCCAGAATGAAAACTGCCCATGATCAACATTTTGACTAATATTTGAAAATTCGCCTTTGGCATTTATCTATACTATAACATAGGAAGAAAGTGTGGAATAAAAAGTGTTTAAAAAAATTAAGTTACTTATTAAACTTACAAAAAAAGATACCTACACGATTATACTGCACCCAATCGATACCTAAATAGAAATAGTATTAGTTTTATTTTCCAAAACATCCAGGTTCGATTCCCAAGCTGTGTACAATTTATTTAAATATACATTTAAATAAATTGTACACAGCTTGGGAATCGAACCTGGATGTTGAACCTGGATGGGAATCGAACCTAGTAACAAGAAAAACTGCATTCATACGAATGCAGTTTTTCTTGTTACTAAAATCGATGACATGGTTCCTAAGAACTGTTCTTCGTATGTCTTGTAGTTTCAGACTTTCCCATACTGACCGATCTAAATGTTACACCCTGTATACCCTGCTGTTTACTTCATACCCACTGCTGAGTAATATGCCTCCTCTTTATTTTCCCAATTTATTAGATCTCTTCAATCTCATCAATCTTGAGCCTCATCCACTCAGCGAATGAAAAATAAACTTTATTTTTACAGAAAGCTGGGGACAGACAGATGGGCACCGTTTCACGTACCCAGCTTCCCCCCTCCTCACACAGGGCGTTGATGTAGGCCCCAGCACGTTCTGTCCGGAAGAACCTGGTCAGGGCGAGGAGTGCGTGCATGTCAAGAATATTCCTTTGGGCTCTACCGTAGAAATCGTGATGTTCGATCAAGGTTAGTTCAGATCCATGGTTTAAATACAGTCGGCTGCTCTAAGCTGTATACAGTTTTTTTTTATACAATTTGCTGATGGAACAAACATATGGCCCACCTGATGTCAAGTGGCTACCATCGCCTATAACAAAGCATTGCCTTGTAGGTCACGTTTCTTAGGAACGTAATACACTGCTCTGCGTCCATCAACCTGAGGCATACAGGGGTTAAGTCTCATGTGTAAAAGACTATAAAAGTGGTATGCTACATTAAATTTTACTAATAGGAGGTGCGGCAAGAGAAGCGAGGTACATTATACTTTGAAAGACAGTAACCTTTTTTATTTTTCTATAACCAGCATGAGTAAGCTATTTGATTGAGTTGAAAACTCTTCTCTATTGAGTACAACACCAGATTATCTACTAATGCCTTAAGCGATAGGTACCATGTTCCTATCACTTTCTACCTCCGAAAGTTACTTGTAGAAATGACACTTGTTTCAACACTTGGGAACAGTAAATATTTCGCCTGCGTACGGTCAAACTACATAGACTATTTAAATAAAGAATAAAATATAAAATAATTTAACAGAAAATAATAATAATAATAAAAATGCTGGACAATCCCCACAGCATCATCTAGCCTCAAGCTAAGCAGAGCTTCTGTTATGGGTACTAGATGACTGATGGGCTGGTGTGAAAATACCCAGAATACCCACTACTAATACCCACTGTTGTTTAATGGGTAGTCAGAGGTACGTCCAAATATTACGTTTGGAACATATCCACATTTTGCAGGACTTGGTATTCCTTGGTATTACATGACAGGTTGCAAGCTATTCGCCGCTGCTAGAATACTTACTAGTTAGACTAACTAGTAGAATACTCAACACGATGGTTTCCTTTACCGTTTGAGAGCACTGACATTGCGCACATTTCTATAGAAAAATTAATTGGTGCACGACTGGGTTCAAACCCACGACCTTAGGATCAGAAGGCGAGGTCACTCCAAGATAACCATCGATGCTCTAACTAAATCTATAACACTCAAAAACAGTAAAAAAAATACTGAACAGTAAAAGTCTAAAAAGTACATCGCCTTGTAGAAAGGAAAAGAGTCCAAGTATATTATTCATTGTATATAAGTATTCAATGTCCAGCAGTGAATTTATTCAGTCGATGATGATTATGCATACATCGCGATCGCGATGCGTGATGCTGAAGCATGAGTTATGCGTAGCTTAATCTTAGTAAACAATGTTGACTGCTTGAGTGGGTAACTAACTTAAGTGTTTGCTGGGTTTAGGTAATTTGTACAGTTTCTATAAGTTATTGCAAGTTTTACGATGGTTTTAAGGCACATTAGGAACGGGAGAATCCGTAAACATGTTACTTGTAAATTGGTTAGCGTAGTAACCTACATTGATGGTAACATGCCTTGTTATGAGATGCTTTGAGCTTTTAACGAACAAGATTGAAAAAATTATATATAATAAAAACCGGCCAAGTGCGAGTCGGACTCGTGCACGAAGGGTTCCGTATTATTATCTATAATGAAAACGGAAAAAAATCACGTTTGTTGCATAAGAGCCCTCTTAAATATTGTTGTTATAGCGGCAACAGAAATACATCATCTGTGAAAATTTAAACTCTAACTATCACGGTTCATGAGATACAGTCTGGTAATAGACAAACAGACAGCGGAGTCTTAGTAATAGGGTCTCGTTTTACCCTTAGGGTACAGAGCCCTAAAAAGATTAAAAATAAAATTTAAAAAGTACTTAATTTCAAAAGTTTTTATTTAGAAAAGGATAAAGTATACAATTCAAGGACATACTACATATTATACGCGAATTTAATATAGATAACTTCCTTTCTTTTGAAATGGCTAAAAATAACGAAAAAATAAGAGGTCTTATTTTTTCGTTTTAAGGTCTTATTTCGTCGATTAAGGTAAAATCTCTACAAAATCACTTTTTTCCCTTTAAAAATTACTCCCAAGTCCGGTAGACGTTACGCAGATTTATTAGAAAGTACCTACAAAACTTTTTAAAATATTTTTTTAAGCTTCTAAGCTTTGGTGTGATGTTATTAAAATTGTTACACAAGATAAAAGGATGTTTTTTCCTGAGGCTAGCAAATATTGAACATAGGAAAAAAAACTCTATGGTAGAACCACAAGCCGTTGCGAGGCATCTTTAAAGAATCATCATTTTGCTAGGGAATTTCTTACCATGGCCAAGGATATAATGTAAAAGTACTATAATTAAATATATGTTTGTCAACATTTTTACAGAACATCATACAGCCCCAAACGAAGCTTTGCTTGTACTGTGGGAACGAGATAGTTGATATAATAATTATATACTTTTTTTTTAAAAACGTACTCAGAATACATTCTAAAACAAATACCTAAATTACACAAATATTTGTACTGCGCGGGGATCAATTCTCCTACTTTCAAAGTCAAACTTAAATAGCATTTATTCAGTATTATCCTTAGGGATCATCTTAAAACGTCTTAAATCTAGGTGAATCTAAGCACCAGTTCCTCGCGACCAAGCCTAGAAACCGGCAGGAAACTTACGGCTTGGTTCTTATCGTTTTTTTGTATGATCCTGCTACAGAATAATAATAATGAAAATAATGAAGCTCCAGTGTGGTGCCAATCTAAACTGAATGCAAGACAGAAAACATGCTAAGGCAATCATACCAAGAACAAAAGACAGCACACGCTACGCTATATTCAAATAAAAGAATAGTACAAACATTACAACTATATCCTAGCTGTCAATGGGTAGAGCGATCGGAACAGATCGGAACATATAGCCACGCAGATTTTCATTACTAATATACTCTCGTAGTAGTAGTATACGTTTCTTATTTTCACTGGTATGAACAGTGATTTCCGAGTAGAAATGGTGAGAATACTTACCGGTACATACCTTTTTTTATTACTCACATAAAACCTGATTACGCAAATGTAATAACATCATTGCGTAGCGAATGGTTAATGATAACTTGTGACACTAAGGCTTTCTCGATATCGAACATTTACTATAGTTATTTGTGGCTCTAATTGTGTTTTCTCTTTGTACAGAGTTGTAGTTCAGAGCCTTCTCGGCTCAGTTCGTAATTCTGTTATGTAGGTAGTGGGCTCGATCCCCACCAAGAAACATTTGTGTGGTGAACATAAATGTTTGTTCTGTGTCGGGGTGTTGTAAGTATTCTAAGTATGTATTTACAAAAAAAAGTATGTAAGAAGTAATTAATTTAGCAGCTATTTGGTTCTTATAATACAAGCTTTGCTTAGTTTGGGGCTAAAGAGGGCGTTGTGTGAATGCCAATATTTATAACTAGCGGCCCGTCCCGGCTTCGCACGGGTTTTAGTAAGGATCCCTAATTTTTTTGAAAATGTAGTATAGCCTATGTCACCCGGGGATAGTGTAGCTTCCCAACGGTGAAAGAGTTATTCAAATCGGTCCAGTAGTTTCGGAGCCTATTCAATACAAACAAACAAACAAATCTTTCCTCTTTATAATATTATTTATATTATAGTATAGATAGTAATAATAATAATACTCGATAGTCTACACTGCATCATCTAGCCCCAAGCTAAGCAGAGTTTGTGTTATGGGTACTAGATGACTGATATACTCAATAAATACCCAGAATACTCGGAATCAATATTTGCAGATAGCTCAAACATTTATCCCAAGGCGAGAATCGAACCCGCAACCTCCTGCGTCGCTGGCGAACATTCACCCGCCGCGCCACATTGGTCGTCGTCGTATAATTTTTTAAATTTTCTTGAAACCAACCCTTGAGATTTTTTTCTAAAAAGTGTTGCAACTAGCCTCCTCCTCCCGTCTAAGGAACTTAAGTTTACTTACTAATTAATCAATTAATAAAGATTTATAAATGAACAAATAATGAGATTTTTATTTTATTTATACCCTCTGTAACATAAAATAAGAAAAGTAGAATAGTAAGCGAAAGCATTTGCTATCGTAACAATTTTTGCACATACTAGACTTATATAACTTTGCTTGAGAGCGGCCCACACAGCGCGTGCCGTTTTCGTTGTGGAGTTTTTATGCTTACGCAAGACGCGCACTCGACAAAACCATAAAACTGATCAATGGCGTAAAAAAGTACAGGTACATGAGACCATGTTTCTTACGAACGTGACCTGTGACATAGTGCTTTGATATAAGTGATGGTAACCACTTAATATTAGGTGGGCTATCTGCTTGTTCAATCAGTAACTCGTTTTAAAAAAAAGCTCGAAAGGCTTTTAATAGATTCACAAGCGAAAATTATTTTCATCGACAATTGCAATACTAAATCAATTGTAGTTAGGTTTTATTTCTATTTCTAAAAGAAAACTCAAAAAAAAATATTTGCATAACAGTAATATTTAAAAATACTATTCTTAAAGATTAATTTATCATTTAAATAAAAGTGCTGAGTAAAGTTACTGATAAATCTGTTTCTAGATTTATCACAATAAAGTCGAGATTGCAAGTACTGAATCAATGAACACAATAAAGACGGCATACGGCTTCGATCAAGAATACCAACGGTTACGAAACATAGGTACAACTATTCTCCTCTCATGCTAGGCTTACGTCAGCTGTGTTGGTACAGTCTCCTGCAATAAGTGGTTACATTTCATAATTTTCTAAATTACATGGCTCTTAGTGAAGGCCTCGTCCGTGGAAGTACTACCACCATGGCTATTTCTGCCGCAAAGCTGCTTGCAGTGTTTCGGTTTTGAAGGGTGTGGACACCAGTGAAACACATTACACGAGGCCTAACTTTTGTGTGCCTCCTAAGTAAGTAGGCACATGGTCGTGAGATACATTGTGTATAACTTGGATTAAGCACCAAGTGAACATAACATCGAGATCAAGATAGATGATGTCGGATCCGCGCTGGAATCGAACATGTTATGCACGATGTTACTGAGTATTAGACACCTATAATAATTAAACCCTGTGCGAACGGTTCATTGTTACAAAATGTCGGTAGAATATACTTATTACCAAACGTAACCAGGTATAAGCAAAGAGGTTATGGGTAAATTAAGTGCGTTGACAGAGTTAGGTATGTTGAACGTGGATTTACTTTTGGCTTTGAAAGCACGATAAGCTAACAGTCACGGCTATATCAGTCGTTAAGCCATGGCGGACCCTTTTACGAAGCTTAAAGGGCATTATAAGATTGTAATCCCGGCTATATCAGTCGTTAAGCCATGACGGACCCTTTAATAAGGCTTAAAGGCTTTTAGGGCATTGCATTTCGGCGCTTTCAGGGCCGCCTACAAAACACCACAAGCCACGCCGCAGACAATTTGTGATAATTAAATCAGTTTTATCCATCCTATTTAAATTGCCAAACTATGTTCGCATAGCTTTCTCTGCTCTCGTGACTAAGTCTGTTTCACTCCATATTGCTCTCTTGTCACACTGACCCTCATCATTCAAATTCACTTTAAACACAAGAAAGATGTCAAGACAAAAGTCTTGACAGATTAGTAAACCTAGCTATCCGTCGCTTTCTTCCACATGACACCTCTATTGATGAATAATTGCTGTGATAGATTGCTACGAAAGCTATAATTTAAATGACACGTGGAAAATTTTGCAATCTACATTGTGATTGCTTCCAATCGATTGTCTATTGCAATCCGTCAAGTTTCCACTAAGTAATTATTTCTGAATGAAGTAAAACCAGAAAGATCCGTAATTTTAATGCAACTTTGAGCGTAAATCCGAAAAAGTTCTAACCGAAATGAAGTTACCGTATCAAAAAAATATTTACGGGCTATTAAGAGGGAAAATAAAAAGGGGAAGGAATATTAAAGGGAGAGACAGCATGCATATTCTCTATTCTACCAAGTTCAAGTCGGTGACAAGTGTCACCTTACAGTCTAGTAAACAGTTTTTCGATCTAATTTAAAACTTCATGCAAAAGACAAATCACAGTAAAACTGGCAACCTTAACAACCACTAGACTGCAGTCACAAAAAAAAAACGTAGTAAAAGAAGACAGTCTACTCTATTGACCAAAGACGTTTTGTCTTTATTTGAAAAGATGCACGACGCTTACCTACAAAATACGGTTTCGAGCCCGTAAAATTCAGAATACTATGTCGCTTCTCACGATTTTTTATGAAGCTTATTTTAAGGTTAAACCTACCCACTCAGTGCCTTCTTAATTGTTGTATAAAAGTTATCTAGTAAAGCAAGCAGCTTTTTCAATCGTGCCTATATTTCATTCTAATAAATAGGCCTGTTTACCTATGAAAGTTGAGGTCACGTTTTTATATCCCCTTGCAAACTATTCAAATTGTTACCAATAATCAACCCTATCGTAATCTCCTATTATATTCAATAATTTTATCATAGAAATTGTCTGATACGTGCAAGAACTCACTTCCAGATCATTGAGCCGTCTCGGGTATAAAGTTACTGGTCATAAACGCGACCCACTTCGATGCACTTTTCATGCAGAGAAAGTTCCGACAAAATTGACGTGTAATCTCATAAAATCTTAATATAAATTTGTTGCGTGACTGACTGACTAAACATCGGGGTAATTTTAACAACTTTGCGTTTTTAACCCCTTAATACCTATATATTGTCGTTGCACATTTTTGGGGTTTAACAAGCAATAATTAATACGCTGGAGAGTGGTGGTTGAGCTCTGAGAGTATTGACAGATGGACAGACGAACAGATAGACGAGAGAGAATGTGCTTATTTTTTTTAAATTGGACCAAAACCTTCATAAAAACGCCAGGTAACTTGTTTTTTAGGCATCGTCGCGCGGAACTCGGTTGCCTAGTTCAACAGACGTTTCAAAGTGAGCACTGTGATTTTGTTGAATGAATAATATTTTTATTTTAAATTAAACTCTGCAGGGTAATAGCGGTCATTATTGTCGTTGAAGGGTACCGGAACCACCACGGCACTATAGTAAGTAGGTCGCTCGGTAATTAGGTATAAGTTGTCAAAAATTAAAATCACTCGAACGAAGTCGGGAAATTAGAAATAAATCAATTATAAATTTTATCGTGTTTTAAAACTACTTTTATTACTGACGAAGCTAGTTATAACGGTTTAATTTACTTGTGAAAAAGCGTTAGCATTGTCTCTGCCCATGGAGCCTAAAAAATGTTATACATGTAACATTGTTTTGTAGGACATAATAATGACGTAATAACGAAAATAAAATGAGAAGTAGGCTGCTCTAATAATATGAAGTTATTTTATTTCTGGGTCAAAACCACTGTAAACTTAGTTGAGCATATCCGAATGATGTAACTACTCTAGATATAAGTACACACAACATCTATACAACTTGTTGTTGTCTACATAATAGTTGACTTGCTAGTGCGAAAAGATTGGCCAAGCGAGACCTATATGCTCGTACATTTAATAGCTTTTATTTCAACCTGCAAATGAAATGGGTCTATTCGGATACTACAAACATCATTATTTGAATTGAATTATGTCGAATGGAGGCATGGCCTGAATTTAGACAAAATATATATCTATCTACATATTTATTTTTCTTTATGTTAAGGTATTTAATGTCGTAATAAACCTAGTACATAAAGGGTCAAATCAAACATTAAATGTTCGGTATAACATTTGAAATTTACTTCGTTTTTGAAAACCGAATAAAACATTCGGTAATTACCAAAATCAAATAAACCTACCTATCCTTTTCCTTACTTAGTAACTATCTTTTCGGTTAATTTATTATGACATTATTCCCAGTTTCACGTTTTACTCTAACCCCAAAATATTCTTCTCAACGATAAAATGAAATAATGCTTAAATTATGTAATTTTCAGGTGGAGAATCGGACCACATCTTTCACCTCCATGGCTACAGTTTCTTCATCGCCGGCATCAGAGAATTTAATAGTTCTTTAGACACAGAAACTGTCACAAAAATGAACGAAGATGGCTCCTTATTTCCCGACAAAAACCTCTTAAATCCAGTGCTAAAAGATACCATAGTGATACCACCGTTCGGAGCTGTAGCTCTCAGGTTCAAAGCCGATAATCCTGGCTTCTGGCTAATGAGGGATGAAAGATCCACTCACTGGACGAGGGGGCTGGACTTTATTCTCAAAGTGGGCGAGCAAAGTGATTTCGTTCAAGCGCCAGCAGACTTTCCGAAGTGTGGGTCATACGTCGGCCCAGAATATTTCCTAATATGAAAAATGTAGTTTACGATTTACGAAAGATTATTGTTACTCAGTTATTTATTGATTTGTGTTTGTGATATGATTGCTTAGGTTATGAAATTGTTTGTAAATATTGTTACTTAAGTTGAGGTAAATTGACTTTTTATTTCCTTGTTTATACCCGAGTTTTAAGATTTCTCTTTGGTAGGTACATGCGATGCATGTTTCATTATTTATCAAATAAATAATGAAAGATGCAGTAAGCATTACCTGCAACTAACGTCTCTAAATTTTGCTTGAGACCGCAAACTAAATTAATTGAAATTGGCAGGCGACTACACTTCATGATAGTATTATCTATAATAAGTAGTAGTAGAGCTCTTTGTGAAAGGGCTCGTCCGAAGAAGTACTACCACCGTACCTATTTCTGCCGCCAGCACTGAAACTCCCATTTATGTGTTCCGTTTGAAGGGTATAATGGGTTTCAGTGCATTAAAGGCACAAGAGGCTTAACTCATGTACGCCTCAGGTTGATGGACGCGGGACTGTGTAGGTAATATAAGTGTTCAATGTGGGCTCCAAATCATTCTTTCAGAAAATACCTCCTCCATATTCTCGGAACTATAGTTTCGAGCCATGTCCATGTCCAGCATTGTACTTCTTTAGTCTAATGATAATGATGATGAGTGAGTAATGGTACTCTCCGCAACCTCATTGTCGGTAAGTGACTGTCTAAAGTTAGGTAAATAGTGAAAGTGTAGATAATTCTTACGGCTACCACAAACGCACAGCAGTGTTCGTTTCAAGTAGGCCGTGGAAGCTGACCAAAATTGAAGACCGGTTGCTCAAAAATAATTACTTACATACATATTAATATACATTATAACGTTTGTATATTGGTAGGTACAGTCAGCGCCCAAATCTGATTCCCAAACTAAGGGACTTCATCTTCAAAATAAATCTGCAATGCATTGTTTTTTACATTTATTATATAAATTAATTAATTTATATTAGTTTTTTAGTGCGTTTGAGCGACAGTTAGCCCCATTTAGTTCGGGGCAGTACTATCACCATGCCTATTTCTGCCGCCAAGCAGCGTACTGTGTTTCGGTTTGAAGGGTGTGGGTGCACGTGTAATTACAAGTACCTACCTGTATGCCTCAGGTTGATGGACGCAAAGCAGTGCATCGTAGTGCACGTTCCTAACCAACGTAACATGCAAGGCAATGTCAAGAATATAAAAAAAATAAAAAAATATTAACCAATTCATATGGCCGACTGTAGGTAAGTATTCATCTACTGGGTTTTTTCCAGGGCACTTGCTTTATGTAATTGATGAGTCTGTAGATTTGACCTCGTCAATAAGTAGTTATTACGACAGTACGTAAACAGATTAGTAATAAATAAGATGAACTTTTAAAAAAATTGGGTACTTTTTATGGCACTATTGATTGGATTCGTTTTTTTTCATGTCCGGATGCGACAAAGCTTTTTTTCATTTTACTTGTTTTTTCTAGTGTTCAACATGTTCTTCTAGGTTTTGAAAAGAAATGCCATCTTTTTCTTCAAAATCAGCGACATGCAATACTTTTTTTACTGACTCGACTTGACTAATAAACTAAGTAGGTACCTATCTATTTTTGTTGACTCGTGATTCGTAAAATTGGCTGTTGAATGACGAACAAATGCCACAAAGAAACATAAAAAGACAGATTAACAATAAGAATAAGGCATAAAACTGAATACATACAAAATACTATGAGTGCACATGCACAAAATTATATAAAAGCGATAATATAAAGTTAAAACAATAAAAGTAGGTAAGTTAAGCATAAGTAACATTCAGACCTTGTTGTAGGTATCTTTACACGTTCCTGGAGTATTTGAAAGTGACCTTAATGCACCCGGTATTATCTAGAAACTTATAATTACTTATAATTTTATCTGGTAGGTACCTACCTACTAAAGCCACAATGTTAGCATTGGCTGTTTGACCCGCAGGCTGTTGGGCACTAATTGGAATCTATTAATTATTCGTCATACCTTCCGACTTACCTACCTTCCTCTTTCTACTTACAGTATAAAGGTACAGGGGGAAAAAAATCGATGGGCCCTGGAGTGAAACTACCTTAAATCATTTAGTTAGCTCGTTTTACTGATAGGAAACATTCCTTTATTTTAAGAAGAAACAAAATCACATTCACAGATCTTCTAAACATTGCGTGTCTTACCTGGAAGTCGACCCAACTAAAAATTGAAAAAATAAACTCGCTATTTTATTATACGAAGCAGTAGGATTATTGTTCAAGATAAAAATTGTCTATAAATATTTGGTACTTTTGTACAACGTTGGTAACCAGCACAAGGGTACCATTTAGGTGCGGACCTCGGCTTGGGCTGTTACCAGGGAAGGGAGCTACAGAGAGACTCTTCAACCTGAAGGGGCGTTAACGGGGAGGCGTCTTTGACCCCGCCGCCGGGGTCTGTGTGTTTTCTGTGTCCGGACCTGATGAGTCGAACTCCACTGCATTTAAGGCGGTAATCGTGTCATCGGGGTCACCTAAAATGTGTCTAGGTCTACGGGGGGTACGTCGTTAATCCGTCTGCCATGCGTGGGAACTTTGTAAAAACCGCATTTAGAGAGCAACCCGACAGGGTGGAAGGGAATGGGGGGTTTATTATACACGAAACGGGCTCACAAAATATCCAAATTGGCATCGTAATGAAGTTTAGTGTCCTGTTTAATCCTTTTTTCACCCGCTAGCACTACTACACTATATCAATTTTTGTTTATGTGACTTGCTGATAGTACAGGCAGATGGCCCAACTGATGTTAAGTGGTTACTGTTACCTACAACAAAGCATTACCTTAATTCAAAATTGCTGCAGCCAATTTTGCTGATAGTGATCAAATACCTATGCATCGTGTGCAAGTCAATTGCGTTACTGTTGCAAATTCGTAGCTATTGCAATAATAGCCTATCTACAATGTCTTATCGATAGCCGTACCTGCCACCGCTCTACCTAACAACTAACAGGTCTACCTAATTAGATAGTTAGTGTGTATTGGACGTCATGGTACGATTCGTTTTTAGTTTCATATATCGTGGGCATTAATAAAAAAATATATGCACTCTGTACTATTGTATTCTGTGGGTTTTTGTCTCGTTTAACACAGACATGATTCAAATTTATGGTCTGTGGTTTATGGATTGGGATACTCTTCAGAATGCTTGATTGTAATATATTGATATTTTATTGATAATTTTTTTTAAATTCTTTCTTGTCGGCTGGTCGATGTAACGCGTGAGATCCAAGGGTGGCATCTTAGGCTCAGCGCATAATCAAACGTGGTAATGCAGCCAGCAGCGGTTCGTAGACGCTTCCGATTGGCACTGGACTGGCATTTTGATCAGTTGAGTTATCTCTAGATCGTTTGCAGCATTCTGTACCTATATAGCTTCACATAATATTTAATACAGCTGCAATTCAATTTAATTCAAGAAATCAATTGGAGCAAACTAGATGTACATACCTAAAGTGCTGTGGTTCGCACAAAGTTCTAATAAGCATACTAAATTGATTTATGTATTGAACAGTAATTAAAGCGATGATTGGATACAGTTGATGGTATTCACTGAATTATCAAAACGAAACGCTAAATTAATTGGTACTATTTCAGTCACAATATCAATTTTCATAGATTTGCATAGACAGGCTAAAAGATAGTTCGTTTGCAAGATATACTGCGTAGGTATCTATTTGCGTTGTTTTAGTCGCTTCTTATGTACCTAATCTACGGTAAGTGACGAGTCTATCTATCTCTCCGCCTACTCTCTCTCTACTACCTAAATAAAATGTTCTAGTCATGTAAATCACTAGTCATTTTGAAGTGTCAATTTCAAGAAAACGAGTGAAGGGCCGCCCAGTTTCAAATCTACGGTTGGACCTCTTTGTTCTCTCAACCTTGAAAATACCACCCGAAAATATTAAAAAGACTGCGCGAAATTCTTATTATCTGCTCGGCCAATTCAACTTGCGACTCGAAGGTACTCAAACGTATTTTTAAGGCTTGTAATTTTCTTCTTCATTAAGTTTTCACGACCGAGGTGAACTTTATATTTTTATTTCTGGTTTTTCAAAGCTAAATTTTAGCTTGATGTGATACGGGGCGTTCGTCCTTTAAATTATTATTTCTGTTTGTTTTCAGTTCGATTGTTTTCAGTGACCCGTGTCGTTCGTCAACTCGCATCGACGAAACGCTAAAACGATAAAAATATTATTTTCGTATCACTTTATAAAAAAAATTAAAACAAGTAAGTCAGTGACGGAAGTTCATAAATATTTGATTGAAGTATTTAAAATACGAATACCTATGTTTGTTGTTCATTACTGACTTGACCGATTATGATAAAGCACAGAGTAAATTTAGTTCATAGACTGAATGAATGTATGCCTATACATTTACCCCCAATTTTTTACTGTGGAGAAGGTTTAAAAGACTGGTATAAACGACAGAATAGATATTTTAGACTGGCACCTTTTCAGTTTTTATTATTAGTTAAAATACTTATTGGTATTCTTTGGAGATGGTGTTGCTTGGCAGTACTCACCGGTCATCATCATCAACAGCCTGTAGAAGTCCACTGCTGGACATAGACCTCCTCCATACGTTTTTCGTTCCATCGACTTCCCGTGGCCTTAACAATGCCGTCAGTCCATCAGGTAAGAGGACGTCCTACGTTTTGTCTCCCGGTTCTGTACTCAAAGGTCAAAAATGGCAATACCCTTAGCATTGCTCTTTGAATTAGTGGGTTTGAACTAGAGGACATTTCGACTCTAAAACGTACTAAAAGCAGACTAGTGTAGACTTATCAGATACCTACGTTTGTTTGCATGAATGACAAAGCCAAATATACAACTACGATAACAAAAGTTAAAGCTTACGTAAATGCATTTTCGAAAATATTTTTAATTCATTGTTTATTTAAACGCTAACAATGATGGTTTGCTGAGGTTGTGTAAAGTATTGAATACTTTGCCCTCCTCGCCCGAGACAGAACAAAATAGAAATATAAGTAGTAAGTATCTACCTACAGTTATTAACTTACTACGGAATAATAAGCAGTATTTAGTGACAGCAGTGATTGCACTACTGTCGTTAACTATCGAGCTAACTATGACAGCTAACTAGCGTAACACTAACGTAATACATAGAAGTTCAACGGTGGGTAGGTTTTCATCTTCACATACCTGCAGGTCTACTCTGGAAAACGATAAACGAAATTTCATATTGTCGTTTTGAGTTACAATGTGTAGCATGTGACGAAGAAACAACTTGTCTGTGAAATGAGTTACAAAGGCCCCGCGGTGTAACTCAGAATACTTGGACTTTTACTTTAAAATTAAACAGAATTCTACACAACTTCGAGACTAACTTATAAAAACTCTAAGCATCACCTTACTGGATCGTGCCAAATTTCCGAATGCCAAGAATTGTTCTTTTCATACTCTAACAGTAAATACTACGTCTAGCGAATGAGTTGATATTTCAAAAATACTGTACAACCATTTCAGTACTTTTTAAGGGAACTTTGGTGTAAAATAAATAAAATAGTAGATAAATCACTGACAACTGTTGATGTTGACAGGTGATGGCACGCTTGTTGCAAACCTATCGCAAATAACACAATAGCTCGCGGGAACGGAACTTGTATTACCTTTCACTTTTTGAGCCATATTTATCGGCATATTTTTATAGCCGGCTTGCAAGCGACGTGTTGCTATACAATAAAGCTCAAAATGCTGTGGCAAATCGTTTGATTGGTATGTTTCACATAAAAATTGACGAGATGACCCACAGCCGGAGAAAAATAGCATCAGTATTTGTGAATAGAAAGCTCGGTACCTAACAATAGTGTCAAAATTAACACATAGCGCAGTTTGACGTGAGAAGCACTCATTAAAATGGGTTTTCATTCTTGGGTTGGAACCTAAGTCAAAAGCTCTAAAAATCTTTTTCCTTTACAATGTAGAGTTTACATCAAACTGAAAAAGGAGTCTTTAGGATGTCCTGCTCTATACTGCTCTATTCTCCTCTATCGTCGGTTTTTCAGTTTCATCATTTTTAAAATGGATCTTGCTTGGCAGAGGCAACAAAGTTTCAATTAAGGTAAGTACCAGAATCCTAAAAAAGGTTCTAAAATATTTTGTTAATTTTACACTTATTACTTTTTACTTTTACGTACTTTTTTGTTCACATTCTCATGGGGAAATCGCATCTGATAAATCTTGAGGGTATAAGATGGTATAAAACGGAAAACAAATAACAGAAAATGTTATTTGTGTGCCCTGTGTTTATTACAAAATGTGGGGTATTTTCATGACAGTCGTGCACATAATGAATTTTTCATTCGTATTCATGTTAAAGAAAACTTTGTAGGTAAGCACCTACTATCTTATCCTTTACTCTACTTTACATTGTAGTCAAGTTTTGTTTTTACTGCAGTACAATTTTTACTACAAAAGCATCAAAAGTTACATAAATTGTATACTGAGTGTAATAAAACTACTTCCAAAAACTGAAACTGCGTTTTCAGACCAAGATTCGGATCACAAAACAAAACGCAAAATTATCAGTATTTTCCGTGATTGCAGCATAAATATCGACAGTACATAATAAAATATACATAAGTACCTACCTAATCATCTTATTTCAAAATGCGTGAAAACGTCAAAACACCAAAAACTGTAATCTAAAGTAACACCTTACACTGACCGGTGCGTTGACCTAGACATCGCCGCCCGCCGCGTGGTTGTTGACCACTGTACCGAAAACATCGCTGGTTAATAAATGGAAATTTCAGCAAAAAATCGTATTACTCTAAATTTTTTGACTGCCAGCCAAGTGGTATTCCATAAAATCTTTTTATAGATAACTTTACCCGTTTCTGGAGTATTCGAAAGTGGTCTTATTACACCCGGTATATACAAAGTTTTAAAAGAGACACAGAACAAGTGCAAAAAACTACTTACTATAAAAAAACAAATGATTTAAACATAAGATACAGCCATGTTACAAAATAATAAATACGCTTGGTTTTTTCTATAACAATAAATTTTGGTACAAGTAGAGGGTTTACCTGAAAGCTTTCGCGCAGTGACCGCGCGGTCGTCGTAATACCGTCTTACCGTACGTTCAAATTCCTGTCCAACCGCGCGGACGCCGCGCGGTCACTGTGCGAAATGTTTCGCGCCGTCTAAACGCGTCGTAACTGCGCTGAGAGTCAATCTATCCATCTATGTAACTACTATCTACTGGGGGAAGGCAGTTCACCAGTCTCTAATACATACGATAGCATCTATCTAACCACCATGACTTGTTACGTAATGTTTTACATGCACGTAATATGACTGCTATCAAAGTAATTAACAAGCTGACGGCTAGTTAGTTGTGATTTTGCAATTTCATTGCAACTTGAGGTTATTTTTCAATGTGATAAATACGGAACACAGCCGTTTGAGCTTAGACTAACTTCGTAATTTTCAAAATATCACATGCTTCGTGTTCTCTTGATCTGAATTTTCTACTCGTGTCTAGCGATTTCAGAGAAACAATTGTAAACTTTACACACAGCTTTGTGCTTGGTTTCTAGATAAAAAAAACCACATGTTACATATATATATTTTTTTTAATAAATCAATTTCGTTTTAGTATCGTCGCAGCTCAAAAAAACACTAGAATTGGGCCCCTGGTGTCAGTTAGAATGGATCAAAAGAAAGAGGTAAATTTTTTGTCCAAATTCTATTTCCCTTTTTCTTTGATTTATTCACCCTACTACCATTTCTGTTAACCTCAATTTCGAGGTGTTGTATAATTTTTAACTAATAACATTAAATTTTTTAAAGAAAATTACATCTAAGTAGATAATACAAGCATTTAATGTAAGGCTTGAACAAAATGGTGGCGTGGCGTAGAATAAAACTGCTTCATGATTCCCCATGGACGTAAGACAGGTCAAGTGGTTGGAACTCTGCTTTCAGCGCTATTGGTTATGGTTTCGATTAATTCGAAAAAATTTTTATACTTATTAATAATTTTACCGAAGACCGATGTGGCGCGGCGGGCGAATGTCCGCCTGCGACGCAGAGGTTGCGGGTTCGATTCCCGCCTTGGGATAAATGTTTGTACGATCTGCAAATATTTATTCTGGGTGTTCTGGGTATTTTCTTTGTATAATAAAAAATATCTATGTATGTAATATAATATTGTATTAAGTATATCAGTCATCTAGTACCCATAACACAAGCTCTGCTTAGCTTGGGGCTAGATGATGCTGTGTGGATCGTCCTGCATTATTTATTTATTTATTTATTTAAGTTTGATGCTTAATAGCGGTATGTGAAATAGCCATCAATAATATTATGTATTTACGAAATGATCAAACACATCGCGACCTTTAAAAGATTCATTACTCTTTGTTTAAATTCGTAAAAAGTAGGACTTTCTTTTATTTTTGCTCGTTTATACCGTGGCTTCACAGCACCCCGTAGTCCTTTAAAAATACCTCAGCCAATTTGTAGCTTTTGGGACAGTAAAGGGATCGCAATGCTATGAGAGCCTTTTGACGAGGGTAAGCACAAGAGGGTAGTTCCACTTTTACCCGTCGCTATTCAATATCCTATAATAACGCTGGCCAAATGGACTTTGATCTTTCCTAGTTCTTTGCTGTTATGTTTTAAAAGACCTTCAATGCTTTTTTCCGATCGAATATTGTTTAGATAAAGTATAGCTTATCACATTTTTTACTTTTTTGCTTTATCATATGAGTCATATCGTGATGTTCTAAAACGTGGATGGTGATCCAAGCAGAGTTCGGTGTAGTAAAAGGTCAAAGCGAATTAATACAACCCACTGGTGCTCCTGTTGATCTTGTGACAGGTTCCACTGTTAGATGGAACAGGTGCATATCGATAGCTGCTACCAGCTGGTCGATACTGGACTGGACTGAAGCTGGACCGATGGCTATCAGACTGGGTGGTCTGCCTCGAGGCTGACACCTTGATCAATAATTCAATATAAACTCGCAAGCAAACAACTAGGTCTTGACCTAATGATAGAGTAGTGTTATATAAAGGATTATCTTCTCTAAATACTCTAGTCTTGTACGCTTCCTATTCCTAAAATAAACATCGGTACCTACTACGGATTGTTGTAGTTGTACACCACTGTTTATTTGGGTCAGATTATCCAACTAGGTAAGTCCAACTGCGACAAAGAGGTCAGCCCACGCGAACCCAATACGGATGAGCACCGTTCAGGAAATTACGGCATATCTTCTCATTACAGATACTGACGAATGTCTTTAATCAGAGCGTGTTGCCAGTGACGACTTATGAAACTGAGAAGGTCGCAAACCAATGGCTTCATACGTAAGCTAAAATTCGCATAACTGGATATATAGAGAGTTATTATATAGCGAGGATTCACTTCGAGATAGCAGGCAAATATCAGCGAAAAACAAATCAAATCAACCGAGTTTGCTGTCGGAAACAACACAGCTTTATTTTAAGTAATTTTACAGTATTTTTTAAGTGGCATTTCAACCAATATTACTTGGGACCTTAACACAAAATGTGAGCCATTGGAAATAAAATGTAAAAAGCGGCATTAGTGAACACCTAAAACATCTGAGTTTTTAAGTTTACATGTCTATTTTTGTGTCCGCGATTTATGTGTATTTTTTGTATTATGAGAACCGACTTCGCTAGTCAAAACAACACATAATCCGTGTATAATTAAAAACTCAAGTTTTGAACGAAAATATTTCCTTTATGGTTTTGGAAAAAATGTTTCTTAGCGTAATCTTTTTTATTTAAAACCAACGACAGTCCGACTTGACAGCATTAGACTGACTTGAACAGAGGACTTGACTACAGTTAATTACTTGACGCTGGCAACATTCTTTTGCCAAATAACGGACAGATGCAGCATAGAAGAAAAAGAGTAGAAGCAGTAGTAGACCTCTTTGTGAAAGAGCTCGACCGGGGAAGTACTGTCTATATCTATTTCTACTGCAGTGATGCTCTCATTGCTGTGTTGCAGTTTGAAGATTGCGGTTGCCAGTGAAATTACAAGCACTTGAGACAACACCAGTATTCAACCTCAGCTGAACTTCAGGTTGGTGGACGCAGGGTAGTGCATCGTTAGGCACATACTTGACGTGCGTAGTTTACAAGTCAATGCTTTGTTATCATCAGGTGTGCCATCAGCTTGTTCCATAAGAAAATCGTATAAAAAAACAAAAAAGCAACACAGAAATGTGTCTACTGGTTTAAGGCAGATAATTCAGCTTAGCTATATCTGACTTATCGCCCTCGACGGCGTTGAATAATTTAGGAACCCGAAGACCACACTTTTACGAAACCGGGATTTGCAGGAGACGGCCACATCACTAATGCATGTGACATCGGCTCAGTTCACGCCAGAGCCACGAGTATACTCACATTCGTTTAATTTTTTACTCTTGGGTGAAGTCAAGTCTAATACTTGTCTGGAATAAGCTCCGTGCTGTTGTTTGTTGATAATTGAATTGAGCAGGAATGGTATTGTAAAACGCCTAAATAAATATGAATTTCAAATTCTACAAAGTGAAGTTCTATGTAGCCTGCCCATTGGCACTACTGATTCTGAGTATTATGTCGGTGACATTAGTTTTACGTATTTCTTCATTTATGATTCTCACATAATAGATAACATGCATGTCATATTCAAACTATGTAGGTATATTGCCATTCCTAAATTGTTAGCAAAACGTTTATGTAACTATTTATGAAACTTGACACCAAAGGTGAAATGACGTCAGAACAAGGTCAGGTGTTCTCGAAATAACAATACCTAGCTACTTTTATTATACTTTCTGTTTGGGTGTATAAGTTGGTAGGTAAACATTACATAGTACATTACATACATTACATTACATAAATACAAGTAAATATTTGCTTACTTAAAGTAATAATTTGTAAATATACTTAACGAAATTTGCTATATATTTACAAAAGTACTAACCTTTTAAAGTAAATTAACCTTATTAATAATTTATCCTTGTAAAGTAAAGTATAACTTGAAAAAAATAGAAAAATGAGAAATTAGAAAAATTAGTACAATTTTAGTTTTTTAATTTGACTTGAATTGCCCGTAGTCAAATCCAGTATGAATAATAATTGAAATAAAATTATCATTTATAAAATATGATATATCTTTACTAAGTAAGCTTCTATTTAAACCATCTGTTTTCCAATTGTTTAATAAAACACTTTAGTTACGGCAAAGAAAGTTCCAGCATTTTTTGTCCCCTCGCAAAAGAGCAAAGCGTTATTTTGTTGAATGTAGTTTTATACTTGTTCAAATATTGAATGTGGGCTCACGGTATCCTGAAAGCTACATTCGAACATGAGCACAAAACTAATGTTTGTTAGCCTATGTCCACGGACCTAATCAAAATGTTAAATATTGATATGTGATCGTACCAAGAACTTACCAACTAAAAGGGTATTACTAGTTTTTGTTTAAAATGCTAAGCGCAATAAATATTATTCATTTACTATGAGGCCTAGTGGGAGTAACACCGCCTTCTGATCCTAAAGTTGTGAGTTCGAATCCGGTCGTGCAACAATGGATTTTTCTGTTCGAAAAATTTATATGCGCAACTCTAGTACTCTCAGATTGGAAAGGAAAATATCGTGAGGAAACCACTTCATATTTTAGTAGCGGTGAGGGCGACCTGTCACGTGTGGAATAGAACTGCAAAATGTGGATACGTACAAAATATAATATCCGGATGTACCCCTGACTACCCTCTCAGGCATTCTAGAAGAATCTCGAGTGGGTACTTGGTACTAAGAGATCGAGGGGGGGGTTCCCATAGTACAAGTTATGCTTAGTTTAGGCTCAGATGATGTTGTGTAAAAAATGTCCAGAAACATTTATTTATTTATAGGTACTCATAATAGACGTAGATTATAAATCAAAGCTGACATAGTACATTCACTCAACATGCTAGTACGTTACGGCACACTGGGCTTTCGCACGCAATTCTACCATACAACCTTGGAACCTGAACTAGGTTAATAGACGATCTAGGCAAATTTATTTCCCCATTTAAAACCTTATTGCAAGCTGGTAAAGGTGATGTTCTAGTGGGAGCCAGGTGTCCAGAGTTTACGGCCACCTTGTGCTATGATAATGGTTCGTTGAAGTATCTATATTATTTTCAATATTCAAACATCATACAATAAAAAAACTACCTAAATATGAATTTATTTAAGTCGCGCAAAAGGTTGGTCAGTGCCAACTAACTTTAGAGCTAAATCATGGAAATCATTTTCAGACAAGGTAATGAAGCTTTTGCCCACCTGACCAAGGCCTCTTTGTGCCATAAAAAAAGTAAACATATCATTAAGAGTCCATTTTCTAGAAAATAAATCAAATTAAATGTAAAGATTACTAACACAACGCAAACACTTAGTTTTTGTGTACCTAATAAATTGAGAAAATAAACCTAGTTTTGTTATTGATTGGTTAATGAGAAATATATTAAAAATAGCTAAACGCGCGCGACTTTGTCTGCGTTATTTTTATACTAACTTCAACCCCTGCTGTAATCGTTCAGGGATTGAATTTCGGACATTTATTTCCTAATACACCTTTACGCA
Source organism: Electrophaes corylata (assembly GCA_947095575.1). Classification (NCBI taxonomy): domain Eukaryota; kingdom Metazoa; phylum Arthropoda; class Insecta; order Lepidoptera; family Geometridae; genus Electrophaes; species Electrophaes corylata. The sequence goes on from OX352702.1 coordinate 3,956,006, forward strand.
TCAAGACGAATGTAACCTAAAATTTCAAGTCTCTACCGTTTATAATAATATGCCAGCCAGTGAGGACAAGAAATCTTAATATAATTGTTATACCTTACAAACAGAAGGAAAACATTAATCGTAAAAAATAGAAGTATTTTGTTTCACCCTCATAATAATAATCACCTCTTATCTAACTCTTATTTTTTTCAAGTTTATACACTAAACTCCAGCTAGTATTATCAATTCTGTCGCTTCAGTACAGTTGTGTTTGTAAAATACTCAAGCGTACGCAACTACTACGTACCTACCTCCGGTGCTATAATTCCTTCACAAAATTACATCAGCAAATTCTAAACAGGTACAAAACTTATTTGTACGATCTGTCCTTTGAGAGTGCTTCTTATATCTACTCGTAATAATAGATGCTCTTGATAATACAGCACCAGTCGTTGGCTAGTCGCCAGACGCGTTTGTCTTTGCTAGTTCTATCTTATCGCTAGAACATAACAGTTCAGCGTTTGGATCCGAATCGTACCTACTCTTTATTTTCTGACGTTGCGTAGTAAAAAAGTCCAAAAATATTGGATTTGAGGGGATATCTTTCGTGTTTGGAAATTAAGGTCGATGCTTGAAGATATGAGAAAACTTTGTAAAACTGCATCTGAATAAACGACGTCTACGAATTCATTTTAAAATTAATCTGAAAACCTAAGTTTTTTTCTGCGACACAACATTCGAGAATTTTAATGAAATTGAAAACAAACCGGGCGAAGTAAAAGTAGCGAACTCCTTTTAAAAGTATATGAGCAATGGTGCGGTCGCGCTGATTACAATTTTATGGACGTGCACGCGGTCGGGGGCATAAACATCGTGGTGGTTTATATTACCTGTGAAAACCTCGCTAAAATATTAAAGGAATTAATATTAAGTTATCTCCGTAAAACGACCTGCTTTTGTGATGAAGGAGCTTCAATGCTAGTACAAGTAATAAATGGATAGCAAAGTGATGCAGAGACGTTTACAAATCTTTATCAAGAAGGCGTTGGCGAGACACGTCTAAAGCGCCTCTGAATACGTAATACGTAATCATGATTACGTATTCACGTTTGCATATGTATTTATACGTTTTATCCACACAGATTAGTCAGCCTATTCCATAAGAAAGACATTGTCAATAGATGCGGAGCTTATAAAAGGCTTAGTGAAAACCCTGAATCAACTAGAAAAGATATCTCCAAGAGACAGATCTTCTTGAATCTTGTAATGACACCTGTCTCAGCTCACGCATTACCATTGATTCATTCGATATCAACTCTTCTTAGTAGATAGTACCTACAGTATTCCCGGATTTAAAAATATTTTCCTTATCTCCGTGGTAATAAGGAAGGTCTGGCGAAAGATCATGTTTTTATTTGCCGTCGTTTTTCCTCGTTGTCGTCTGCTTAGTTTTTATGCTCGGCGGCACAATGTGATACAATTACATTAATTGGGGAAGAGGGGGATGTTTTCATTTGGGGATGATAGAATTACGTTCTTTCTACTGTAAAATAACGGCGCATGGCGTAATTACAATGACTCCTTTAATTGACCAGTGAGCGAAGCGTCCAAGTACGACCGGCTTTCCTTTGTCAGTTTGTTTCTACTCTATCTCTCTAGCTTACTCTCTATCTTTATAGGTTGTATATTACAACTTATCGAGGGGTAACCGTAAGCTCGTTAGTTTATTTGCCTAATTAACTGTACCGTGAGCTCAGTCCAAACAGGCTAGTATAAAATAAAGTCGTGTTAGTTGCACCACTTATACGTCAAGAACGGCTGAATATTTTTTTATGTGTTTTGTGTTTTTGGATTTATCCTCATCCGGAACAGACTAATCTATAAATATAAAAGAAAACCGTGTTTGTTACACCACTTATGCGTCAAGAACGGCTGGATATTTTTTATGTGTTTTGTGTTTTTGGATTTATCCTCATCCGGAATAGGATTATCTATAAATATAAAAGAAAGCCATGTTCGTTACACCACTTTTATGTCAAAAACGGCTGGATAAATTTTTATGATTTTTGTGTTTCTTATGTTTAGGATAATAAGTAGAAAAAATAATCCGGAACAAAATTGATGGATAGTTATAAATACTTAAACAAACCTTCACTTCGCAAAGCTCTGCCCCAAATGTTCAACATGTAGAATGAGAGTCTTAAATGATTCACGAGTTCATTTCCTTCATTCACTATTCGCAATTTACTCAGACATTTACTTTCTTACGTAAACGTATCTCAGCGCTTTCCCCACACAAAATTCAGATTTAATCAACAATCTCTTGCTGTATTATGTCAGTATCGCGTATACAAAAGCCTACGCCGTAGCGGGTCTACGAATCCCGTGATTGGCTGATAGCAAAGTTTTGCGAATAGGCTTAGAATTTAAATTAGAAGTAGGATTTATTTATTTCTCGGGTGCTATTTTATAGCGCTACGAAAGGCTACGCTTAGCTAGTTTCAGGTGCTTGTTATGTTTTAGTGTAACAACGATTACCGTTCAGATTTGCTATCAGATTGATTTTTTATTTTAGGAAGTCAAATAATTCAAGGCAAATTAAATAAATAACGTAATTTTGAGCAACATCCATAACTTACATTGCTTACATAAATTAAGTAGAAGAATGTTTGTTCACTGTCTAGGTAAATAAAGAATATACAACTAGTTTTATTCTAAATACATATTTAGAATACAATAAAACTGTCACACAAAGACATGTTCATCACACAAATTTTGTCCTCGATTGGAATTGAACCCACAACTTGCACATAGGCAGTCACTAACTGCTAATACCAATGAAGCTGTGAAGATAACCAAAATGTGAAGACAGAATTTATTTTACCTCAATTCGTGTAGCAAATTCGATCCGACCGCCTTGTTAAAGCCGGATATTTACAAAATTCTGTATGGAGAGCATTTTAATTTCCCCGGCGAGTTCGAGTAATGGAAAGTGGTGAACGAAATCTTATCGGAATACTATTGACATTCTGCGGTGCTTAACGATTTACCTGTAATTCTAAGAACCCTGGGCGTCTACTCGGATAAACTATATGACGACTGATGTGGCGCGGCGGGCGAATGTCCGCTTGCGACGCAAGAGGTTGCGGGTTCGATTCTCGCCTTGGGATAAATGTTTGTATATATTTATTCCGGGCGTTCTGGGTGTTTTCTATGTATAATAAAAAATATCTATATATATGTAATGTATTGTATTAATTATATCAGTCATCTAGTACCCATAACACAAGCTCTGCTTAGCTTAGGGCTAGATGATGCTGTGTGGATAGTCTAGCATTATTATTATTATACACTACGCGGTATGCCAGATAGTGGAAACTTGACGTGGGTTTAGTCAAAACGGCAATAAGAAACTTTGTTTATTGTTTTTCCGAGTAGGCACCCTTGTTTAATAATGATGGATGACGACCAATGTACGCGGCGGGTAAATGTCCGCTTACGACGCAGGAGGTTGCGGGTTCGACTCCTGCCTTTTTGACTTTGACCAATCCATGACCAAGTGTCGTGACTATGACGAACCCCTTTAGATATGGAGGAGGCCTATGTATGAAGACAAACCTTTTCACAAACTCTACAACTAAAATAAATATGAGAAACGTTTTATAATACAAAACGAATTATGTGATTTATATTTTTATACACAGAAAAAACATTTTATCAAATAGATAAGAAATGAAATAAAAAAATGCTTATTTTCATCACAAAAACCTTTACTTAAAATATATTAAAATAACAATGAAAAATGGTCAAAAACATTTATTTAGATTTAACTTTCAAAGATTGCAAACTGATCTACAGAAACGCTAAAACAGTCCTATAAACATCGGATGGACCGGAAGACTAAAATTTTGTCAGTTAACGATAAAAAAGCTTTCCAGCGCGAGATAAAATAGAAAGCCAACAGTCATCAACGACTTTTACGATCACACTCACATCCAGAAGTAAGACACTCAACGACGAAATTTCAAACACAAAGACATCACAAAGATTTTCAAACGATATAATCGTAATCCACCCCTAATTTAAAGTTAAACCAATCATATCATATTCATGTTACGACCGTAGACTCGTAGTTTGAATTTGGACGGTTTCGTGAACAAAGGGTTTAAAGTGTCACAAAGGGCGCGAATATTAAACGAATGGAGGCTACACGGGATCGGCGATGGGCAGGCGGGGAGCGGGGCGGAAGTGGGTTGCCAGGTTATTGGGCTCGTTATTTTAAGGGTAGTTTTTTCGGAAGTAATTCAATTATACTATAGATGGCGCTGATTCAATCATCCAACAATATATATTTTAAAAGCATTAGAAAAATGTTCTGGCAAAGGAAAACCTAAACATGTAACACATGTTACACACACATTATTAGCATTTTTGTCATCGGTTAATCGGATTAGTATTTTTTAGGATATTATTATAATTTATAATACACTGACCCGGTGAACCAACGTTTTTTCTATACATAAATTATCCCTGTGTTAGAGAGAACAAAATAAAAAAAAATATTCCAATCAGTCCAGCCGTTTTTGAGCTATAAGCATTAAAAAACGAATAAAAATGAGACTGAGTGCGTATATAAATCCAGGCTTCCTTGAAGAATTACTTTTTAATAATGTAATTATAAAGAAAGCCATACAATACTGTTTTAAATATTTTTATACTACAGTCTAGATGCACGCATACATAAGTTGTCATCATATTTGCTTTGGATACCTTTTCAAAGAAGTAGGCTACTCCAGGGTATACGAAAACCCCGTTTATGAGGGAAGTGCCCTGAATGTGTGTGGTGTAATGTAATATGTTTATATATAAGGTATGTTCTTAATATGGGCCAGAAATGTTTTTGTTTTTAAGTTGTCTGAATTTAAGATTATTGGAAAAGAATATTGAAAGAAGTTGATTAGAATTCAACACTAATGTAATAGTTTTCAACTTTGTTATTTTTTATTATTGCATAGTTGCCTTAAAAACTGTCTACCCCTCAGATCTTTTTCCTAAAATTGCCAAAACAAAAACCGGTCCTGGCAACCCCAGAAAGGTGGGTAGATTCGAGCGCGCGAGACCGGCGTGCGAACGCCGCGCAAGCCTCCGCCGAGACCTCCTCACAAAACGAACTGTGGCTCCGTGTTAAATACTGTGTGAAACTCGCCCGGGCATGCTTCACTAACTGTGTGTGCACCGAACCGAACCCGCCAAACGCGCCTGTTGCGCTCCGAAAACGCCAGAAACCGAAGCCGCGCCTTTTTGGTTCCTGAGCCGAAAGTCGTAAGTACCTGAACGTTTCTTTTGTTGTCGTAAGCGCGGGATCAACATTTGTGTAAGACGCCGCTTAGCCAAGCTCTTCCGTATTAATGTGCGGACAAGGCTTTCCAAAGTTTTCTACGAAAATTATAAAAGCTCAAATGCACCCTGGTATAAACGAACAGACTTTGTGTGGCTATTTATAAGAGTGAAATATTGCTCACTTTTTGTAATTAAACTTTCGTTACTCACGCACACGGAAGTAAATTCTAGCTAAATAATGAATATTTATCGTTATGGAAATTAGGCCACTTATGAAATTGGATACCTATAACATTTTTGTTTATATTATTACATCACAATGGCATAATGTGATGGCTAATCTTGTTTATTTTAATTGTATGTAGCTCTTTATCCACTCACAGGTTTTAAGCTCCTATCTATGAGTATTTCCTTTATTACATTCGCTAACAGGAAAATTACGTCTTAGCCCTCCCAGGCTAAAGTCCTGCACAGTCAAATCAATGAAAAGAACACGTACTAGAACATTTTAATAGGATACGATTCCTGACCGAGCCTTGGCCGAGGCCATAAGGTACCCTGAAAGAAAAAATTGATAAAAGAGCAAGGTAAGCGGTCGATCTTAGCTCTTGTAGCCATGATAAAAGCCGAAGAGCAGCCAATTTGAGTGTTCAACCAAGATTGACATCTAGCCATCCTAATAATATTATAAACGCGAAAGTTTGTAAGAATGGATGGATGTTTGTTACTCTTTCACGCTCTAACCAGTAGACCGATTTGGATGACATTTGGAATAGATATAGATTGTAACCTGGATTAACATATAGGCCACTTTTTATCCCGAACAAATAACGGGAACGGGAAAAATCTGCCACGCGGGCGAAGCTGCGAGCGGCCGCTAGTACTACTATATATTAAGTAAACTTGAAAAGTACTACATTTCCTTCGACCGATTTACTATTGGACCTTGGGTCAAAGAGATAAAAAGGTGAGAATAAAAATGCACCTGTATTCGTGACGTAAAGTAAGCAATGGACTTCGCCTACAGTACATCAATATTAACAGTTAATTCCCCGTATGCGGTCGGGCGCTGGATGTTTGAAACATGGTTTCCTTCCGCATCGGACCGCGGCGACATACGAGCTTTCCGTTACTAGCTTTGTACATTTGTCATTCGAGATGAGGGTTCTCTTTGTAAATCAACGGGGTATTTTCGTATTGGAATTCGCGTATTTTTAGATAACAAGTATAGTCAAAATGAGGACGAGTATCTGAAACCACGATCACGAAAACCTTTCAAGTTTAATCATAGATCTCTTATTTTACCGAGCAAGTATAGTCCGGGCTTAGTTGGAAGAAGTTGATCCTCTTTTCGAAATAAAGGTAAAATATACCCTGTACCAGAGTCTTCGTCCTAAGATTAACAGATTAAGGGTGATATTTTTTTTATATATTATTCTACCCCCCTTAGCAATCCTCTAAGAATCTCGAGTAGGTACATACTTGGTACTAAGAGATCGGAGCGGATATCTACCGTGCTGGAGATTAAAGTCATGTAAGACAGACAGCGCCTGGCTGTCTGTCGGTTTGTCTGTCCGTCTGTCACCAGGTTGTATCTCATGAACCGTGATAGTTAGAGAGTTTCACAGATGATGTATTTCTGTGGCCGCTATAACAAGATACTAAAAATAGAATAAAATAAATTTTTAAGGGGGCTCTCATACAACAAACGTGATTTTTTTGCCGTTTTTATCATAGATACGGAACCCTTTGTGCGCGAGCCTGACTTGCACTTGGCCGTTTTTATTTGATAAGATTTCATTACAATTAAATAATTTTACGAACGAAACTCAATCGCTTATTAGCCGGTTCTAGCAATATTTTGAAATTGTTTCTGTTAAATAAAACGGGAATAGAAACGTTTCTTTCTCGTTATAACTTCGGCACGCCCAACGTATAGAAATAAAATTGTCGGGAACAAAGAAACGGGATAATTTATTCCCCGAGGGACGCTGGGCTCAAGATGGACAGCACGAACGTCCGTGGCCAAACGTAGAGCTAGACTAGTGATGATTTTCTTATGTCATGCATGTTACTGTTTTCCAAAAGCTTATGGAACTTTATACGTAAAGTACCTATAGCAAAATAACTTCGATTTATATGATTTTAAAGACTTACCTAATGGTTTTAATCCTGGTAATTGTTGTTGTTACGTTCGTTAGAAACATGCCCTGCATGATCTGCGTCCCTGAGGCATATAAGTGTTAAGCCTTATGTGCCTGTAACCCTGTAAACCAGAACACACCAAGCTGTTTGGCGGTAGAAACAGACTGATACTTCCACGTCACGATTACTACTAAAATAGTTAATTTACTCAGATTATTTCTTTTTTTTTTATTGCATGTCTCATTTCGTGGCAATTTTATTGTTATAAAAATTTTGACATAGTCTTTTTTATTTTGACATTTAATGAATGTCAAAATAAAAAAGGATTGTTTGAGATCACTAGATCTCAAACAATCTTTTTTTCAAGCAACGTACGATACGGGCCCACGATAGCTTAAAACATAGACAGCTGTAAACATAACTTATTTTTATTTCTGTCCACATAATTTCCATAACAATGTATGTGTTTTTTATTAATAAATGATTTATGATTTTAATTTATGAGTTGAACACTAGCTTATACGAGGTAACATAGCGGCAACCTTTTAGTAATGAGATAAGCCTACACTAAGCTAAGCTAAGCCTCGTAGCAGAGTTTCCAGGTCGTAAAAAGTATAAATAGAACAACCAAGGTTAGTCTCGAAACTGGCAAAATAATAAAAGCTAAATCAGTTTTTGTAACGAGTTTTCAGCGTTGCGTTCATCAGCCTGAATAGACTCAAAAAGGCCTCCATATTCCGAAAGGGTTTGTCATGGTCAGTAGTAGCAGAAGTAGGCTCTTTGCCTTTGCAAAGCTGCAGTTTTTTTTATAAATAAAAGTATTATCATTAAATTGGCCATCTGCTGGTTCCAAGAGCAAGTGATATAAAAAAGACACCACGCTTGGCAGGCGAATTGGCGACCACAGTGTTATTGGTGAGTACACTCAGACGACGCTGTTGCCCTTACCTTGGCGCGTTGTCTTTACCGCCTCTTAACACCCACAAGAGGTAATAAAGGAATCCTATTTTATGCCGGGACCAACCTTACCGTTCCAAACAGCTTGCTGTGTTCCAGTTTGTAGGGCGTGGGTGCCGATAAAATTACATGCACGTGAGGCTTAACATCTGTATACCTCAGGTTGATAGACACAGAGCAGTGGGCACGTTCTTAATGTGACCTGCGAGGCAATGCTTTGTTTTGGTAATAGTTACCATTTAACTTCAGGTGGGCCACCTGCTTGTTCCATAAAACTCCTTATTTTTACGTACATTGTGTTGGCAGTTTGATGTAAGAAAGTTATCACTGACTCCCGGAGTATGTTTACCACAATTCCTACAAACGAATATGTGAAATGATTTTGTATTCGAGGATAGAGAGCACTAATGACCTATACAAGTTCCCTGTTCACCAATCACGTCATTTGCTATTCAAAACGCTTTGCCCCACAATCATACAGTACAGTACAGTATACTGTATGTATAATACAATACAGTATACATACAGTATAATTAGAAATAAGTGCGGGTTCCTGTAAATATTCGTGGGTCGTAGCAGAGCTTTAGTGAAGGGCTCGTCCGGGGAAGTACAATACCTACTACTGCCGCCAACCAGCTCACTGTGCTCGGGTTTGAAGGGAGTCGGTACCGGTGAAATTAAAGGCAAAGGTTTCCTTAGGTTGTTGGACGCAAAGCAGTGCATCGTAGGGCATGTTGCTAATGAACGTGACCTGCAAGGCAGTGCTTTGCATAGGTGATGGTAACTACTTAATACCAGATGGGTAGAAAGCTTTTTCCATCTGCAAGTCGTATTTATAAAAAAAAACGGGTCCAGTATATGTTGTAATAAAGAAACGTGTTCAAAGGTCATGCCATCCTGTTCGCCAATTACGCCGTTTGGTATGCAAAGCGGTATACGTCGATTGATAACGACGGGAACACCGTCAATGTGTGTAGGTTCCTAATGGGTTCCACGAGTAAATCACGTACCTTTTCAATTTTCAGTACCAGGCTGATATTGTACTTTTGTTGTTTGCAAATGAATTGATGCCAATAGCTACTCAGACTAGGCGACTACGAAAACGTACCAGAGGATAGGAAACAGCATCTTCTAGTACTTAACACCAATACTACCTGGTAGAGCTCTTTGTGAGGGCTTACCCGGGGAAGTACTGCCACTATGCCTATTTTTGCCGCCAAGCAGCATATTGTGTTTCGGTTTGAAGGGTGTGGGCGCTGGTCAAATTACAGGCACATGAGGCTTACTGACTCAGGTTGATGCTTATGTCAAAGACTTACATCATAGCTCATTATTCTATTCAATAAAGATAGTAAGCATTTCTAAACTTGTAAAAGATAATATGCGATAGTTAAATCTTTGGATTTTCCAAGCCCAATCACATTTTGACAACTGGCACTTAGATAAATCTCAGAATAAATATAGTTTGTAACTGGAATTATTTTTTATCCCGTAAAACTCACAGGAACCGAGTAAAAAGACCGAAAAGGCCCTTTACTGCCTTAAACATCCGCCTTAATATTTATGTTAGTAAAATTACCTCCGCCATGTAGGCAAAGCCGCAAATGGCCGCGCTAATAGTTTGAAAGATATTGTCTTGCTTGATTTCAGTATAGAATAAAAAGTAGCAAAACGCTTGTAAGCAAAATCCTATCATGCCATTTTTAACGATTATTCAAATGAAGAGATTCGTGTGAACTTGCTTTTATTAACCCTCCGACGCGCCCGCCATAAAAAAAGCCTACTATAATGGAGGAAACAAAAAAATGAGAATTTACATAATACCACGACTTCAATCTAGGCTCCGTGAATGAAAAATTGTGAAATCATAAATATGAAGTGCCCTCCTAACTACGTGGTTCTTTTCTTTTTCATCCAGCTGGACTTAAAATGTAACGTTTTCTCTACCCATTCTCTGTAGTACTTAAACAGACTGCGAAAAAAGAGGTTTGCCATTCAGCTGTATTTTGACTTTGTTTTTTAAGAGAATCTCTGGACCACAGTTAACGGTTGGAAGCCCTTAAGTCGGGAAAAACACTGCCACGCCAGTTAAAAAAATCCGGAAAATAAATAACTTTATCCGAAATCGTCTGATGACGTACTTAAGGTATTTATGGGTAAAATTTCATTCAAGTTTCAAAAGTAATGAAACAAAACGGAAAAAGCTACCGTGTTATTAAATTAAAAATGACGGAGAGTTTTATTACGCTTCCCACTTAGCTAATGAACTTAACCTTTTTCCGTCTCGAGGTAAGGCATTGTCATCCTCCCTTTGTGTGAGCTCATGACTCGTTTTATTTGGTTATAAAAAACCAGCCAAGTACGAGTCGGACTCGAGCACGAAGGATTCCGTACCATTATCTATAATAAAAACGACACAACAATCTTATTTAATTTTATTTAGCTAATCACGTTTCCAAATAAACATGTTTAGCGTGAGAGTAATAGCGACTTAATTTTCAAAATTATTTACACATTAAGATGATTTCTTTTATCAATACCGACCTCAAAGACAATGATGATATCGGACGAGAGCGGAGGGCGCTGTCGGTGCGGGCGAATATGGTTGGCCGGAGGTTTGCGCGTAGTTCAGAGGGGGTGAAATTATAATTGTTTCGAGCATACTGTACCTCTCTGTATACGTGCAGCCTCTGGGCGAAGTATACGCTCGCAACGTACAGCGCCCTTCGTGTCCAGTATAACAATGCATTCAGAGCGGTTTTGGGGCTGCCCCGCTACTGTAGCACATCAGGGATGTTTGCGGCGGCAAGGGTGGATTGTTTTCATACAACTATGCGCAAGCAAGCTGCGTCCCTGATGCGCAGGTTGCGGGCTAGCTCCAACACCGTCCTAGCAAAGATAGCCACTAGGTTCGACTGTCTTTATGTAAGGCATTGCTGTGAGCGACACCGTCCAGCAATCCAATTAGTTTTTAAGTTATTGTATTTCCTTTGTATGTATAAGTTTTGTGCTCGAAATAAAAGTATTTTATTTTATATATTTAATAACTTACAACCATTTTATCTACGATTCGTACAATCAAATTATAATGGCCTGTGTCAAGTAAATCCTTTCACGGAACTTGAGGAGTTCTTCAAAATGTATGTTCGTGTGGAGCAGCGATTCGTTTGAACGTAGCACCATTGACTTTATTGGCCCTCGGAACATGGGTTCAAGAGATTTGAGCGACTTTTAGTGCTTTAATTGCCCAGTTTGTCGCACATTGCTAGCGTGGATCCCGTTTTATGTCCCTGGTCGAGACAAAAAGCCTCCATGTCTTTCATGATTCTTAGATTTACACAAGCTTTTATAATCCTACATCAGCACCGATGGTATCGTGGTAGTGAGCAGAAAGCAGGGTCTGCTCCTAAAGTCGTGGGTTCAATTTCGGTCGTGCACCAATGGATTTTTCCGTTCGAAAAATTTATGTGCGCAAATTCGGTACTCTCAAGATTCCTATAATACAAGCTTTGTTTAGTTTGGAGCTAGAGGGCGCTGTGTGAATTGACATCAAATATTTATAAAAAAAAGGTTAGTATTTTAGGCTACCTCCGAGGTTTGTAGTGCTTTGTCACGTGCTACGCAGGGTCAAGCAAAATATCAATAAATCTTCATTTATCGTTTTGTGTAGTCAACCCCCTGAATCTAATAAAGCCAATGTGCGTGAGTAATACACAGCCCTCAGACCGCGAAACAGGTAATACCTTCGACTATTAAACTGAAGAAATAGTACCTATATGGAATAGGGTGGAGGGGGTGTAACACGTTTGAACGTATATGGTCTGTTTTTTATGTTCTTGTTGCATAGACAAGGATTATTCAAATGCTTGAGTATATTACGTAGAAGCAGAACTAGCGGATTCATGTTAAACTATATTGTTTTAAAAGGATCACACATCATCGGTAGTAACTAAGTCATTTTCTTGTCTGTAAGGTTAAATTGTGTGGAAATGGCAGCGTATTCACCTTGATGAACGCAAACGAATGCAGAGACGGCTTGCTCTGCTGCTTGCTTGAATTATTATAATGGTTACCGCTTAACATTAGGTGAACCGTCGATTTTTTTAATAAGCAAGAATATTTTTAATTTTTAGGGGATACAATATCAAACCCAGATATACACAAATACAGACACTTTTTTACACAACTATACGTAATACTTATTTATTCAGCAACAGTAGGTACACATTCAGCCCATTACAGTACGTGTGTTAATCCTTCATAAGGTTACGTGATTCCGGTGGAATTACGGCCAAATAACCCTGGAAATTGCCATTTCAATCTCGAACATATATGTCGCTCAACAAAAAACAAAAAGTCGAGACAAAATACCTTATTTTTTACGGATTTCTAACCTGCTTAACAACCAAAAATTAGAAATACACAAGACAAAAAACACGCTTTTTCACTGAAAAATTATATGTGACATCCCTCTAACTAAACACTATAATGCTTCCAAACGCTCACATTAACACCGATATTTATTCTGTAAATGTATTTTGATCAGTTGAGTTGTGAAGCTCATTCGGCACCGTGTCGGCTGGGATAGTGGGTAACTGTGTGGGTAATCGGAATTTCCGGGCCTTGATTACCGATTGATGGCTAATAAACGAAATCCACGCGTTAATTTCTAATCAACTAAGTAAAGATTTAATGTTTGTACTACGGCTGGGAAACTGTTCCGGAATGTTTAGAATAGTAGTCAAATACGGTAGGAAATATGCTTACCCTCGCATATTTCCCACCTTCTCTTTACTGCTTGTGTATTTAATAAGAATAGTTACCTACACACAAATTTTATTATACTACCACCATACCTATTCACGTGAACCTATTCAGTCACCTCACGTGTTCAGTTCGTAGTTCAGTTCACCTATTCAGTAGTTTTTTACAATTATTATTTTGTTCATCTTTATAATTTAACTTTGGTTAAGGGGGCGAAATCTTTAACTTTCATTTACCCAAAGCTGTGCAGACAAAGTTGAAGGCAAAAGCCATTAAAAATTCAAAGTAATCATAAAAAGCTAAGCTATTTATGCAACACAAGATATAATCATAAAAACGAAGCAACACAACTCCAATGCACCATAAAAAAGTACGGACAGAAACAGTCTACAAACAGTGTAGAGACGCAATAATGAAAAATAAACATTATTCTCGCCGGTATTCGATTATGCAAAGCGTGAAAATGTGTTTCAGTGCCATAAGCTTGGATAGAGCTTTTTAATGGGAATTTCAATGATGTTTAATATCATTGGGGAATTTATTGAAATATCAAGATAATAATAATAATGCTGGACAATTCACACAGCATCATCTAGCTCCAAGCTAAGCTGAGCTTGTGTTGAGTACCCATAGGTACTAGATGACTGATATACTTAATACAATACATTATATATATAGATATTTTTTATTATACAATCACTATCATAACGTTTTTGAATGCTACAATGTCGTATGTGTAGGCGGGCCGAACAGCTGTTAGGTTTTGTTATATTTCAGAACGTTTCAACGTTAAAATACTCTGAAACAAACTGTCGGATAATGCCACTTTCTCCACCTGAAACACTTCCAACGGTTCAGCCAGCACAATCGATTTTAAACTCACCCCGGACGCTAAGCTCAGCTTCGAGCTATCTGAAAAATAAACACTGGCTACTTTTAGAAACCTGTTATAAGAATTATTTCCCAAAAATTATTTTCCTCGAGTGGGATCCCACTCAAAGAAAATAATTTTTGGGATAATATAAAAATCTTTGTGATTTCCTTAAGTGCAGGTAAGCACTATAAAAACAAATAAACTGTTTTAAGAAAACTGAGGTGGAGGTTAAAAACACGGCCCGGCAGGTTAAAAAAGTGCGAGTCGGACTCGTACACAAAGGGTTCCGTACCATTATCTAAGTACAATAAAAACAGTAAAAAGAATACGTTTGTTGTCTTAAATATCTATTTTATCCTGTTTTTTAGTATTTGTTGTTATTGCGGCAACAGAAATACATCATATGTGAAAATTTCAACTCTCTAACTATCACGGTTCATGAGATACAGTCTGGTGACAGACGGACGGACAGACAGATAGACAGACAGCGGAGTCTCAGTAATAGGGTCCCGTTTTACCCTTTGGGTACGGAACCCTAAAAATAGATTTTTGTTTTAAGGACGGGTACACATTTATACACAACAGCATCTAATCCCAAACTAAGCAAAGCTTGCTCTGGGAATCAAAATAACTATTACAATAATTATATGTGTTTTTTGTAAATACATACTTAGAATACAACATAACACCTAGACACAGAACAAACATCTACGTTCATTACCATAAATATTTGTTCTCAGTGGGAATCGAACCCACCACCTACAGCACAGAAGGCGGGTTACTACGAACTGAGCTGTGACAGCTGACAAATCAAATTTACTTTACTGTATCTTTATTTATTCTTTAGATAGACTTACTACTGAAAATGGGCCATTCAATAAAATAAGAAGACAAACCTCAAAGAGTCCCTACCCTGTGCCCTTGGCTTTCCTCGCCTCGGGTATAATAATATTTTCTTTACATCATCGCTCATAACAACACTCAGGATAGAAACTGCTAAAACGGGGTAAAACGATGAAAGTTTTACCAAATACCAACTAGAGTCTTGGTGTAAGGTATCGAGTGTTTTTTATTGTGGGCGACACAATGAAGTCAGACTTTTTTAATTGACTTGTCAATGGAACAAACAAATGTCCCACCTCATTTTAAAGTGCCATACCTTTACTAATACTTTCCGTATTCCTATTGGCACTTAGCTAAAATGTAATAAACCTAGGCTACATTCGTTTTCTTTGGAAGCAACATTGTATTTTCATTTTAATTGTTTTTCTAGTGTTATTTTAAGTTCTGATGGGTAATTTTGGAGGTATTTTAACCATCATTACTTGAGGTCTTAGCACAAGTGTGAACAATTGAAATGAAAGTGTGTTATGAGGCATCTTGATTTGAACGAAAATGTTTCCCTTTGGTTTTGAAGAAAAACGCCATCTTTTTCTTCAAAACCGATGACGGCTGACTTTACTTTTTTTACCTACTCGACTTAACTAAAAAGAATTTATTCAACCCACTTGACATTGGCAAAATTGTCCGCAAGACGGACAGATGCCACAAAAAAAACATAGGCTAAGAACTAGCATCTACTTACATAATTGAGCGTTTTATCATCTAAATTGGGTGTGAATTGTCTAAATCATCTAAGTGATTTGAAAATATCGACCCCAACTTTAGACCCGAATTCAAAAAACTACATTCTTCATGTGCGGCTACTTACTGCCAGAAACACACCCTCCCAATTTCAAGTGGTTCCATTCACATTCCGTTAGTGGTCATAGGACTTTGATTCTTATAATTGATTCGTTTTACACTGCTTGCGCACACTTACGGAAAACAAAATTCCATGACTTAAAATCTCAGTGGGTGCATAACTTTGGAGATATTATAAAACACACAGACATGCGACGCAGAGGTTGCGGGTTCGGTTCCCGCCTTGGGATAAATGTTTGTACGATCTGCAAATATTTATTCCGGATGTTCTGGGTGTTTTCTATGTATAATAAAAAATATCTATATATGTAATGTATTGTATTAAGTATATCAGTCATTTAGTACCCATAACACAAGCTCTGCTTAGCTTGGGACTAGATGATGCTGTGTGGATTGTCCAGAGTTTTATTATTATTATTATTAATTTTTGATTGTAAATACTAGAAGAAGAAGAAGATGGTTTTGTTTACCAAGACGTGTCTAGAATGGTGTGTAAACATTGTTTATCACTCTGTGAGAACTCGAATTAATAGGTACATACATACTTCAAACAAGGGATACCCTGAATTCAAGAGAAGCATTTGAAATTATAATATTAATTCAAGAGCACTGACTTTCCTTACATCTTGTGTTTTTGAAGTAGTGTTCAAGAGCTTCTATAAACAACTACTGGAAACACCCGCGACTTGGTCCATGTGAAGACATTTTCGTTTAAACTTCAACCCCCGCTGTACACGTTTAGGGGTTGAATTTCAAGAAAGGTATTCCCGAAATTACTTAGTACACCTTTGCGCACCAATTAAGACGAATCTACTTTGAAAAATTTCAAGTCTCTACGTCCAGAGGTTTATCTATATCTGTGCTTTGTCTATATCCCAGTCAGTCAGACAGGACAAAGATTCTTATAATTGGTCTATACCAATTATAAGATAAATAAATACCAACATACCTTTGACACAATGCCATCTAGTCTACATCTACAAACTTCAACCCCCGCTGGGTTGAAGTTTGTATGAAAATAGCTCCACGCGGTCGCGCGCGTTTCGCTAGTATTTTATAAACTAAGCTAGCACAATTCCTAACGTTCTCTTTACTCCAGCCTGGAAAGCCTGGTCACCAACAAGGGAATAGGAAATATGAAAAGTTACATTTCTAACATGGCAGAAACTCGCAAGACAGCATGTCACAAACAGATAAGAAGTTTACGGAACAGCTTGGCAATCTCACAAGGTCTCTGCACTTTAACTAGTTGAGAATAAGAGTTAGATTTGAACGGAAAAACTCTTGCCTGCTTGAAACTCTTGACATGTTTATTATTTAGTTGAATTTGCAATTCATGAGTTAGTGTTACAAGTTTTGAGTTTTTCCTGAATCTTGATTGCAGCACGCGATTTTTATAAGAACGAAAGAAGCGTTTCTTAAGTGCGACATCGTCCGTGTATAGTTGTTTTCATACAAACTTAAAGCCTGTACCCGTTTAGGGGTTGAATTTCGGGAAATGCTTTTTTTTGTACACCTCTACGCACCAAGGAAAATAGATCCTGAAAATTTCAAGTCTCTACAACCATGGGTTTAGGCTGTGCGTTGCTTTTTTATGTCTATATACAGTTAGCAGTTAGTCTGGACAAAGGTTCTGAGAACCACATCTTTTTGTGAAAGAGCGATCTGTTCGCTCTTTTTTCAGACAAATTAACATTTTAAATTGGTTTCTTGATTATGCCCATTTAGTATTTATTTAAATGCCATAATAAACAAGGTTGAAACTAATTACAATAACTAAGAATGTCAATAATACCGAAATAATTGACGACCGATGTGGCGCGGCTCTGCTTAGCTTGGGGCTAGATGATGTTGTGTGAATTGTCCAACATTGTTATTATTATTATTATTATAAAAAAAATGGGAATACGAAATAATACATGCACTACTGCGCAACATGACCAGCTTTACTTGGTAATTTCTTTTCTAAACGTTCTAGGTATAATGGTAACCATTTAATATCAGGTGGGCCATCTGCTTGTTCCATCAGAAAGTCAAATAAAAATAATTATAAATACGTTTCTACAGAGATTAGGCTGTAAATAAATATGATCTTATTTGAAAAGAGATTGTTTATTTTATGTCTGCTTGATATCCGCGTGTGATGTTTATCAACAAAGTTCGTAAGCTCAGCTATGATCACACTTCAAGAAAATGGTCGTCATATTTACTTTCATCGTATCGTTTCTATCCACTTTATTAGTAGCACTTTCAGCCTGATAACGGTATCGTATTTTTTCTTTGTATGGAATTGTTTTGTAAATCTATTTACATACCTACCGTTGTGATTTAGGGTGTAATAAGTTATACAACCTCGCGAGTAATGCTCATACATTATTTACCCTTACCTACCCTTTCAGATCTATTAATACCTTGTAATAAAATTTCATGATATGGTTAAAAATAATTTATTACTCATAAAGTACATGGTTAACTTAGAATGAGCTTAAATACAAGCAAGTAAATATTTCAGAGATCAGGCGGGTACTTAAAATAATTTTTCAACTATACGTATCATTTTAGCTTATTTTTGAACGTGAGAAGTGTATAGCAAGATTTTGACTTCAGGTAGGTTATTAAATTTTTGTTATAATTTTTGTCGACGTTAGTATTTACAAAAAAAATATATAAATGTTCTATCAGTCATCTGGTTCCCATGGTTCAAGCTATGCTTAGTTTGGGGTTAGACTATGCTGTATAAAATGTCCACAAATATTTATTATTACTATTTTATGAAATATTACATTTAACCTAGTTAGCATACGATACGTGACAGGTTGCAAGCCCATCCACTGCTATTAGAGTCCTAACTGGTTTTCACACGTTTTCTTTCACCGTTTGAGAACGTAGCATTGAGCGCATATTTTTTTATAAAAAAAATCATTGGTGCACTTCAGAAGGCAGATTTATATACCGCCAGTTACCACAAGAAGTTACTTTTCTATTTATTCTGAAGTAAATACTAATTACAATACAATACTTATCAAAACAGTTTAGCGTATTCAAACAAAATCTTGAATGCCGCTACACAATAATGCCGGCGGCGGTAAAACGCCCTACACAAAACATTTTCATCTATTATAAGTCACTCTCAAAAGGGTTTATTGTCTCCCACGATGAAATGGGAGCAACATAAATAGCTTTTCCACAGCTACCGCAATAAAATGGCGATAGTGTAGACTGTAGAGTATAAACGATAGCAGAAAGTATACCAGACTTTTTAAACTGCTACTTTTTGGGAACCCTTTGAAATAAACTTGAATCGCCAATCCTAAAAGATTTGTCAGGTTTGAATTTAGACTGAAATGATACAATAATAATAATATACCGACGACCGATATGGCGCGGCGGGCGAATGTCCGCCTGCGACGCAGAGGTTGCGGGTTCGATTCCCGCCTTGGGATAAATATTTGTACGATCTGCAAATATTTATTCCGGGTGTTCTGGGGTATTTTCTATGTATAATAAAAAATATCTATGTATGTAATATAGTATGGTATTAAGTATATCAGTCATCTAGTACCCATAACACAAGCTCTGCTTAGCTTGGGGCTAGATGATGCTGTGTGGATCGTCCGGCATTATTTATGTTTTTTTTTAATGCTGGACAATCCACACAGCATCATCTAACCCCAAGCGAAGCAGAGCTTGTGTTATGGGTACTAGATGATTGATATATATATTTAATACAATACGTTACATACATTCACAACACAACAAGGCGGTAATCGAACCCGCAACCTCCTGCGTCAGCCCTACTACCTATAACCAATAAAATAAAGGACATTGTTTTTTCTGTGACATAAGTTTGGGAGCATAAAATGATGTAGTAAACCTTAGCAAACAGAGGTCGCAAATAAAAATAG
This sequence comes from Electrophaes corylata, assembly GCA_947095575.1. Taxonomy (NCBI): domain Eukaryota; kingdom Metazoa; phylum Arthropoda; class Insecta; order Lepidoptera; family Geometridae; genus Electrophaes; species Electrophaes corylata. The sequence continues at coordinate 3,975,674 of OX352702.1, forward strand.
TTTAAAGCCTCTATAACGTATCACGAAGGTTCTACTTATAGAACCTTCTCAATGTTCTTTGGGAAACAATGTTATTCTTGGCAAAGCGGAAACTTCTCGTCTGAGTTAGTGAATGCTGAGTTGGAATTAGAACTTTAATTTAGTTTGAAAAGGGCATTCATTGGTAAGTCTGTTTATTAGTTTACTCACTATAAAATTAATCAAGTAACAACTCTTGGACTTCGTAAACTCTTAGGGCTATATTTCACCAGGACACCATGGCGGCGCAACCAGTCGCCGCTACCAACAAAATGTATACAGCTCTATAGAGAGTTACTCACCTGGTGTCCATTTGGTTGCGCAACCAATTTGGTGGCGCCACCAACTCGGACGCGTGCACAGAATGTTACTGGTTGCGCCGCCACGCTGGTCGCGCCACCACTAACTACTATAGCGTTGTATGGTGTCTCACTCACTCGGCCGCCAGTCCGGCCGCCAGGCGCTGTACATACAGCAGTAGTGCTATCTCTTCGAGGTCCATTTTGATACGGTCTTCAGTGTGGTGTGGCGACTCTGGTGTCTGTATGGTGTCTAGTTTGGTAGCTTACGGACACGTCCTGGTGAAATATAGCCCTTACAATCAATAGGTAATAGGCTTCTTTATATTCGTCTAGAAACAACTTACTAGAACTACTAGAACAACGACGTTAATCCTAGCACGGTAGATATCACCTCAGATCTCTAAGTCCAAGTACCTACTCCATATTCTTTTTAGGATGAAATAAGAGGTACATGAGGTTTAACATTATTATTATTATTAACACCAGTATGTCTCAGGTTGGTGGACGCAGGGTATTGCATCGTAGGATACGTAACTATCATGCGTGGCAATGCTATGTTATAGGTGATGGTTACCACTTAACATCAGGTGCCATATGCTTGTTTCACCAGAAGAAGCATATAAAAGTCTTAGGTCAGAAGTACGTCCACATTATTGACGACCGATGTGGCGCGGCGGGCGAATGTCCGCTTGCGACGCAAGAGGTTGCGGGTTCAATTCCCGCCTTGGGATAAATGTTTGTACGGTCTGCAAATATTTATACCGGGTGTTCTGGGTGTTTTCTATGTATAATAAAAAATATATATATTTATGTAATGTATTGTATTAAGTATATCAGTCATCTAGTACCCATAACACAAGAGCTGCTTAGCTTGGGGCTAGATGATGCTGTGTGGACTGTCCAGCATTATTATTATTATTATTATGACATTTGATATAAATATTTAAAAAAAACATTTATCTACTTAAAATAATTCCACCATTTGAGGACCGTTAAATAACAGACACGGTTTCTCAGAAAACTAGCCTAATCCCTATAATCAAGGGGAATTCAAGCTCAGGCTAGTTAAGGCGAACGGATTAGGAAAATTGCTTTAATAAGGGACAAAAGTAGTTTCTTCCTTGTAGGTAATACTTTCCGTGGCGTGTCTAATTAGATGGAATCACCGAGGATGGTGAGCTAGGGTGGCCACACAGCGGTTTTTCGTTTGGCTCTAAGTTTTCGCAGTACACCAATCAAAAAGTTTGCCGTTTAAATGAGTTTTTACGAGTATTGATCATAACTAGAATATATTGACCCTACTTAGTTTGATGAACCGGTGAGATATTAATGAAAAAGCTAAATAAATGCAACGCCTTTCCGTCGTTCAAGATACCATCATATTTATGATGTTTGACGTTAGTACCTTTATTAAATAAACAAAAATAATGTAAATCAAGTGTGTGAGGGGTGTGTCTGATACTCATTTTAACTTTTGAAATATTTTTATATCTGTCCGTCGTTCGACAAACAATTTTTTTGGGTGAAGTGAATATAAAAATAGTTTTTAGTAAAGTCAAGTGAGTAAAAAAATTAAAGTCAGCTGTCATTGGTTTTGAAAAAAAGATGGCGTTTCTCTTCAAAACCTCAGAGATATGAAATGTATATACATTTCATTCAAATCAGTATGCCACATATTACACTTTAATTTCAACTGCTTGAAAGTACTAACAGTGCTAAGACCTCAAGTAATGTTAAATAAAATACCACCGAAATTACACCATAACTTAAAAAATCGAGAAAAACCTTATTATTTCTCCCTCAACGTGATTCCGGTTTGACGTAAAGCCCAAGCTTACGCAGCCAAAGACAAAACGTTCTATCGATTGTTTATTTATACGAGTCGACGCAGAAATATTGTCAAGCACATAAAATCGACAAATGCGACGGGGAAGATTATTTTGGTAGCCAAGTTTTATCGTTATTACAACAGTTATTCATCTAAACAGAATAGCAGTAGTAGAACTCTTCGTGAAAGGAGTCGTCCGGGGAAGTACTACCACCTTACTTATTTCTGCCGCCAAGCAGTGATGCTCGCATTGCTGTGTTCTGGTTTGAAGGGTGTGGGTGCCGGTGAATTACAGGCATATGAGGCTTAACACCAGTATGCCTCAGATTGGTGGACGCATCGCAGGGCACGTACCAAAGTAAAAAAACGTTTGAAAAAATTTAGTAAGAAACCAACCGAAATTGAGAGTTGAGTCAATAGTTTTAATCGGGGAACGTTCCAGTAATTCCACCATTTAGAGAATGGTAGGTACGTGAGCTAGCGAGGCAAACTAGTAGGTAACATTTCGAGTCCGTAGGCATCAGGAGATGCGGTAAATTGAACGTCGTTGCGGTGTAACACGTTGATGCTCGCCTGACTGCGCTGTCGGCACATCTGAAACCCAATCTTACCCAATCTGAATTTGCTACGTCGACATGGAAAAACCTCTAGCGGGAATATTCGAGAACTTTTAACCCTTTTATTTACAACATTAACGTACATTAATCTACATTGAATATTATAAGAAGATACCAGAGATTGTCAAAGTTATTACGTTTACTCAATTTGAAAATCAATAATTTTTCAGCGCCCTTTTATTATTTTTTACTTAACCACATTTTAAAAACCACAGTGACATTCATTACTTTGATTAATTTAATTCTGGTCTGGAGTTTATACCTACTGTAATTTTTATACGATCAAACATGGCAGAATTATGAACTAAATAATTGATGTGTAGTATGTAGCTTTTATTTTAGAGAATTTTATCATCACCCGCTCAAACCACTTCAACACTCCCTTTACTCTTTCTGGGTTCCTTAACGTCTCCCCTAGACTTCCAAAGTCCTTATCAAGGGGCGTTAGCGCCTAGTTTGAGAAATACTGGGATAGACAGAGACAGAGGGAAAATCCCGCGCCATCTGCTTTAGTGTAATCACTTCTATACAAAATGGCCGATTAATTTCTGACGCGTCGCGACATGCGGGGCGGGCCGAATGTAATTCTGCTTTTACAAAATATTATACTCAAAATGATACGCCAATCAATAGGTACTAAGTACTATGGCTTGGCGTGTGTAGTAGCCGTTGGGTGAAAGGTTGTAGTGTTAATTAAATTGATCTGACTTGAAGTTCTTTCAGTTATGATGATAAATGTAGGAACCACGCTATTCACGTCATTAAGATTAGGGCATAGAGTTCAATTCATAGTGTCGTATAGTGTCACCCTTGAACTTTCAGCCAGTCGCGCGCCGATATCGACGGGTCACCAATTTGGAATATAAATTTTTAAACAGACTAGACTACTTCTTAATTGGTTCAGCTCAATTATTTTAAAGCTTTTATAGGTTTATTAAATAGTAGCGATAAAAACGGTTTATATGGAGACTTTTAACGGGTTTTATTCAAAAGTATGATATTTTGATTATAAATCAAATTATAATGTATAGATAAGTGTAGATAAAAGAGCTTCAACCAAAGAGGTATACTATAACTATACTATATATATGTATAACAGAGCTACGAAATGTATACACATTTCGTAACTTTCAACTATAATGTTAACTCATAACTAATATTTTCATAGCAAATACTCCAAAAATAAGTGAACTCATTAGCTAATTTCATTATTTTTGAGTTTTTACTATGCAGGAGTATAAACAAAAATTACGAGTTGTATACATTCAAGTACAGCTGACTGTACCTACAAAGTTTCGATTTTGCTACCCTATTTATCCACGGACTTTGAACGTACTTCAGAATTTGCGTCTATTCGCAAAACCTCTTTTTCGGCTGAATTTAGTCGTTAAAGAAAATTGCAGTTCTGCGAAGGCACTTTGAAACCAGCTTGGGTACCTTATCCAACGTTTCGTAGTAAAACGTTTTAGAAAATTTAAGTAAATAGTAGTAAAACATGTATAACATACCACTACTTGCTTCTAGAATGTTAAAACAACTTTATGTACTCGTATGTGGTGTCTCCTCAAAGCAGTCAGACATTATTTTTCAAGACGGAATATTTATAAAGCTTATGCAATATCTCGTCTGGAATTCGCATGCAGTTTGTTCTGTTTTTAAAAAAGGTTCTTTGAAGTGAAGCTTCGTCAAATAAAAAACGAAAATACTGCAAAATATGTTCTTATTTTGCAGTATTTTAGTTTTTGAATTAAGTAATCATTTTGTTGTAACATCTCGTAACAAAATATTCGTCAAATTCAAGTTTCGATCGTGTCAATTTTAAACCGGCAGTCTTTGAAACTGACATTTCAGACTAACTTCATTTTTGCAATCGAATTCTTGTTTCAATCCTGTCTCAGCTCAAAAAAAATACAAGAACTGGCCTTCGCTTCGAACTCTGCAATACCAATCTAAAAATATATATATAAACACTCGATTTATTAAGATCTCATTGTGTTTACTATCTTCTTATCTTTCCCTGAATGGCCAGTAGAGCATCAACATCGCTTCCAGTGTTGCAGGAGTCCGTGGGCGACGGTGACCACTTCCCATCAAGTGACCCGTCAACTCGTTTCCCAGCAATGCTATAAAAAAACCTTGCTGTTACCAACATCTGTCAGAGTCTAGCCGGAGACGGCAGGTCAGAGGTAAGCGTAGTCTTTCTTCTTTTCTATGCTGCTTCCAAAGTTGACAGACAAGCGTGGGCCTTTAGATAAAAACATACTTGATTTACAACCATACAAATACGATAGCTGTCACATAGAAATCAATACCTATAAATAAAAATGAATCGCCGAAATGTATGTACGTCCATAGCTTCCGAACGACTGCAACAAATTGGATAAGTAATTGTTTTTGTGTTCGTCATTATCAAGACTTTAAATTTTTTTATAAAAACCTTTTATATAAAGAAAAAAAAAATACTTAGATTTTTTTAAATCCGGTAATTTTTAACCTGACGGGTTAATCATTTTCGATACATTAAACATGTTTTATTGATAATCCAACTGATTTAAACTTATCTAACGCATTTACATTTCATTAGTCCGCGACTAGAAAAAGAATATGGCGGTACGAAGTTCGCCGAGTCAGCTAGTTACTCTTTATAAAACCAAAATATGCTGGATTAATGAAACCGCTTTGATGAAACAGTTTGAATTTCGAATTCATCTTTCTTTACTTTGAAGCAAAACCTTTGTAATTTTCTATTACGTAGGTATTGTGTTGTTATAGCTTGTCTATTACCAACTCTTGGATATTTATTAAATTGTCTTTGATGTAAAATGACATTAAGAGTGGCATGTTTTAACGAGCGATAAAATAACAACCCAACTCAATTAAAATTGATGAAATAACCATTTTATTAGCGGTATGAAATTACCGGCACACATCTATATGCCTCAAATTGATGAATGTAGAGTAGGTAATGCATCGAAGGGCACATTCCTAACGAATGTGACCTGTGAAGTAATACTTTTTTATAGGATATAGTTACCACTTAACATCAGGCGAGACATCTGCTAGTTCCAATTGCAAGTACCTATAAAAAATATATAAAACTAAACCAGTTTTACTCATTTAAGTTATTATGTAGACTATTGCTGCTCGCAGTTATGTTTAAGCTATAGTTTTATTTTAAAGTAAAGATAGTTAAACAATAAATAACAAATACATAAGTGTGGATTTTTACACAACATCTAGCCCCAAACTAAGTATAGCTCGAACTATGGGAACCAGATGACTGATAGAATACGTACACACGGGTTTTTTGTAAATATATACTTAGAATACATTAAAACACCCAGATAGAGAACAAACAACTGTGTTTCTCACACAAATGTTTGCTTTCGGTGGGTATTGAACCCACAACCTACATCACAGAAGGCAGTGTTACTATTAACTTAGCTGTGAGGCCAGTTTTATTGTTCAAAATTAGTTCAAAATTACTATAGCCTATACGATTAATGGCGTTTCAGATAGACATTGTGACATCCCTAGCCACAAACGGACGGCTCTTGAATTAACGTGGCAGAACGGTGGGAAAACAGTTATTAGCCGTAACTGAATGTATGTATTGGTCAACGATCATTAGGGCTGTCCCATTTGATTGCTACTCAATTAATAACTATAGATGTCAACGTATAGATGTCTAATAAAAAAAACTCTTTACATAGTATAAAATAAGGTCGCTTCTCCTGTCTGTTCGCTTAGATCTTTTAAAGGTTGATATGTATGTATGTATGTATTATACTATACATATCAACCTTCCTCTCGAATCAGTCTATCTATTGCTGAAAACTGATTCATTAAGTAGTTTAAGAAAAGCCGAAAAATTCAAAGATTTGTACCGTCCAACGAAGTGGGCACGGATCAGCTAGTATTTAATAAAAATGATTTATTGAATGAATGAATGAATGAAAAATACTTTATTGTACACACACCAGACACTAGTAATAAAATCAAAATAAAAGAACAGTTATAAAATGGAAGGCACAATGGGCGGCCTTATCGCTTAGTAGCGATCTCTTCCAGGCAACCTTATTGCCTCATTATACATTCAGGTAGATAACTGAAAACGGTGTTAGGATCGCGGGAAGTCGATAGATGGAAGAGGCACAAAATCGTTTTCCCTGGAAATGTATATAGAGGAGGCCTATGTTCAGTAGTAGACTTCTACAGTCTGATAACAATTAAAATCGTGATATTTTTGAAGTAATACTTCTTATGCGACTTCCAACAAGGTTGCGTTAAACGTTTAACACTACCATGGAGGGAGTATGAAGGTACTGTTCTTTCTCTACTTCTCTCATAGCCAGTTACGTTTCGTATATTAAAGAAGTTTTACTTCAGTCGTGTGGTCTAAAGCACACTCGTTTTTTTTTGGAAAAACCATAGAATACTACTATAACACCCAGATACAGAATAAATAATGATTCATCACACAAATGTTTATCATTAGTGGAGATCGAACCCACATCAACGTACAGAAGGCTGAGTTACTAACAGAGCTGTGAATAATGATGATAATACTATAGGTAGGTACTGACTTTTTAGACACAGTTTATTTAAGAAAAAATACGGAAGGTGCAGATAATACCGTATTTGTTTATAGTCTGTGGCAATACCATACTTTTTTATTACTACGCTGAGTTTAAATATCTGCCAATCTGCCAATATTTATGATGATTCTTGTTTTCTGTGGCTTTGGTAAGGTTATTATTGAATACTCAGCCTACATATATTTTTAGGTTAGTATCACATGGTTCTTGGTATAATTCATCGTAGTTATCTTCCAGTTATTATAATAATTGTCAGTAGCATAATCTCTGCTTACATCTAGTACTCCACAGGAAAAAAAGATCGTGGACATAAACCTGTAGTAGGTAAAACATAAGTAGCTTAAAGCGCTACACAGCCACTTTGTTCGCAGCATTTAGTCGCCAGAATACAGTGGATCGGGTAGTAAATTAACATTACAGAGAGCTAATTGTGAAATACAGAGCATTAAAGCCGTACGTAGGTGGGATTGTAAGACTGTTCTACGTTCTGTAAAGGTCTATTTTATCTCAAATGGCTTTGTAAGGTTGTCTGTTATCTATCTATAACAAAATATGAGAATCTTTGTCCAGACTGACGGGTACACAGATGTTGAAGTTTGTATGAAAATTGATTCATGTTTATAAGTTTTCTATCAGTTATTTGGTTCCGTATAAAGCTTTACTTAGTTTAGTGCTGAAGTGACGTGTTTGAAGAGTGCACTAAAAATTTACTTACTTAAATGTAATTAATGAAGTATTTTTGAAATTTTTGTGCGAAGCCGTTGAAGCCAGGTTGGACGGCTAGTTTGTAATAAAGAACCAAGATAGTATTTAAACTTCAAAGCACACCCTCGTTCCACAATTTCTCGAAAGTTCCATCGAATCGTTCGGCGGTTGTTCACAAACTTGTACCGTTATGTTTCTGAGATACAGTGCGATATTCACCGGAACTTCAAACTTATTCGATTCAACTTTGTTGTTTTATCGAGAGTATATAATTTTGTTTCGAATTTTATTCATTTCAATGATGTTTTTACTTAGTAGGTTAACAATAATTGGTTTATAAACAACTGCCGTTTTTTTCTCTCCGAAACTTAGATAAGTTTAGGTTCATAATCGATGTAAACGATTGTACTTCGCTAACGTTTTTTTATAGAAATATAGTACCTATAAGTAAAATATGTTTATAGAATAAAATAAATAACAGTAAACTGAGGCTCTGTCTTTTGGAAAATCGTAAGCTGTGGCCCAGAAGACAGTTCTCTTTCAAATGATTTTAATATAATAGAGGATATTTTAAGGTTTTTTAAACACTATTTATGACTACGAAATATAATTATTATTGTGCGTATTGAGGAATGGTGTGTATGTATATAAATGTATGTTTTTGTGAGTTTTTAAGAGTTCTCTTGATAGTTTACACCTCAAGCGAGCCAGGGTTTCACAGGAAAACTTCCATGTGTATCTTCATGTGTGTGAAATTGTGTGGTACTTATGTAAGTGTATAATAAATGAGGGACTTATAGGTATAGTATATAATGGTGACATCAAGCGGAGTTGTGATTGTGGTTCAATCAAAAACTAATTCTGGAAATTACTACGTTATTATTGAGTAACATTATTATTACAGCAATTTGCTAGTACCTACATATTTTAACATAGAAATTGGAGCGTAATTGGGTCCGAAAATCCGTAGCGCCAATTGATACAACATCCTTTTATGTAAGGGTCGAGGCTAATTGTCGGCCATTTGATTTTATAGGGTCGAATGCCGAAGGGCACGTCTACCTTAATGTGGATGTAGCTACGGGTATTTACTATCGATGGAGATGATTTGTGAAAGTGCTTAGGTATTTTAAGTATACCCACCATACTAGGTGTACCATGGTTCTGATACCATACTAGGTGCTCTTGGTTTTTGATACGGTTGTAGTAGTACCTACCTTTTTGATATTTAACTAGCGAAACGTGCATGAATTTGTCCCTGAATTTATTCTTATACAAACTTCAACCCTGCTGTACCTGCTTAAGTACACAAGACGCATGTACCTACCCTGAAAATTTCAAGTCTTTACGACCAATGGCTTACGTAGGGCGTTGACTATATGTCAGTCAATCAGTCAGTCAAGACAAAGATACTTATAATTGGTTTATATTAGATACATTAATCTACAAGTATCTTTATTTACTTGTCCTAAGATGTTTGACCTGTTTGACTGACATTATGGATAATGTATAACCTGAATGATTAGTTGTATAGACAATATTTTCAGGGTTTGTCTTGGTGCCTAATTGTTCTAAGTGTTGAAATTAGTTGAAATTCGTCCCTTAAAATGTGCTTTTGAAGCGGGGTTTGAGGTTTGTATGACAATAGTTTTACGTGAAGAAAGTTGCGTGTTTCACGAGTTTTATCTGTAAGTATGTCTACTTTGTATGTCTCAATGCCACAATCAAATTTTCAATTTATTTATCTTCAATTTATCTATCTTTTTTTTTTATTATCTTATTTAAACATAGTTTACAAGTATGGCGATATGTCTTAGGTTGATAGACCCAAAACATCGTAAGGCATGTTTCTAACGCGCGTGACTTGCGTGGCAATGCTTTGTTTTAGGTGACGATTACTACTTAACATCAGGTGGACTATATGCTTCTCTCATCAGCAAGTACATAATAAAAAAAAAGTGATTTGTGGCCAGTGCATAGAAATCTTTTAAAGAAATACGTAATCAGTTCAAAATTAACCTTGTTTTATTCACAAACATTATGTTCAAAGTAAATAATTATTTGTGCAAATCAAACGAAAGTTAGACGTCGTTTTGACAGTTTGTAGTCGTGCTGTAAGAGAATTACGAATTTGTTTATTATTTATTGGCTTTACGTTTTACATTTACAGTACTTTTAAGGTATATATTTTACCTCTCAATCATAGCTCGGAAAGCAACATAAATAATTGCTGAGTTTCCATTCATAAAACCACTTTTGAAAGCTTATTTAACTGTAAAATGTTGGCAGGTGTCAAATATACGTTTGGCCGTGCTTCTGACTACCCTTTTAGATATCCTCAAGGATCTTGAGGGTGTGAGTCCTAAGGTCTTGTCCAACGATCCAGGGTTGCAGTCGTGACTTAATTTCATTATTTAAAAAGACAATAAATTACAGAACTCCACCAAGGGTCTAATTAAATTTTCGTATAAAATACAATAAATTTACCACCCCTTAGAAACATGGGTCTAATTTGTTGTAACTGTAATTATGTGCTCAAGGTGGGGGTTCCTGAGAAGCGGGTGTGGTGATTACATCATTTACTGCTTTGTGACGTCATCATCTCGAGCCTTCGGGCATTTGCATGATAGCTAGGATTTAGTCTGGTCTAATTTTCAGACTAACTTATCATAATTTGTTAGTTTTTATAGTGCTTACCTGCACTTAAGGGAATTACAGGGTTAAACACTGTCAAGAGCTCAAGAGCTCGACGGAACCTCTGAACCTTTTGATGAACCTAATTTTCATATATGTATGTATTATGGATGAATTGTAAGTACATACTATAGCCATCCTGTAAGGGATATAAAAAAACCTATGAAAATTTATAACTCGTATTATATGTGTAATTTGAAAAAAAAAATACTTTTTCCCAATTTCAAGTCAATCTGGTAAAAAGTAGATAGCATCCAAAAACTAGCTCTTAAGTCGGGGAAACATCTTTGGATTAGTTTATATAACGACAAGAGCAATTTTTTCACCCAAGCCCTTATTAACAGCCCTCTGTAGTGCCAGGAAACGCTTCAAATGAACGCAATTTCGTATTCAATCGTGAATGGCAGAGTGTATTCAAAAGCACATAAAAGCTTGGTAAAACACCCATTCAAATTCAGCAATCGTCTTAGGGAGTTCATAATTCGTTAAGTTTGAGGCATACTCTTCATGGGCAGGATGGAATTCCATAGACCGTGGAGACCAGCTGGTTTTTTTCTATATACCAACTGTTTGAGAAAAATTTTCAATACATGTATTGAAAATTTTTCTCAATGAAATTTTGAAATTATGGTACCTACATCATGTCATTGCAATGACATGATGTACCATTAGTAGTGTCTAGTGTAAGTCTAGAGGTGGACCGCCTCGATAGTTTTACGGCTATTAACCCTATTCATCATCATCATCATCAGCCTATAGAAGTCCACCGCTGGACATAGGCCTCCCCCACACGTTTCCAGGAAGAACGATTCTGAGCCCTTTCCATCCATCGACTTCCCGCGGTCCTAAAAATGTCGTCAGTCCATCGGGTAGGGTGATTAACTCTATTGCTACACTTGAATTTTAAACTTCCAATCAATGTAAAGAAAAAAACATGGTGTAATAATAAAATCGTGTCTGAAATTCTAAATTCTATTTATAACATAGCCAGGACGGTTTATTTCGGTTGTTTCCCTAAAATAGCCGAAAACTTACGTAGGTGGAGACGTATGTACCAAGATAAATACACTGAAAATTATCCAGCATCTTTGTTAAATGTTTGAATAACTGAACCCAGTTCTAAAGTAAGCGGGTGAGTGGGCGGCGGGTAATAGATACTATATTTTTAAAATCCGCTGTCTTAGGAGTATGTTTAAAACTCCTAGTATGTCCAAAATAAAGGTATCATTCTTTCTTTTCTAGTAGTATTTTTATTCACAGCTCAGTTCGTAGTAGCGCCTTTTGTGCTCTAGGTGGTAGTTCGATCCCCACCCAGAACAAACATACGTATGATCAACATAAATGTTTGTTGGGTCTGGGTGTTATATGTATTTTAAGTATCTATTTACATTCAAATCAAACGTAGACGTCAAACCCACAAAAAGGCAGAATTGACTACCACCAACTGGTTGATATTAGTTAGTTACTTAGATGATATGTGTAAAAATATCCACAAATATTTATTGAGCTCTGAGGTCAATTTGTCATTTTAAGTGTATTTTTTTTTGCTTAGATGTTATTGAAACTAAAATTCGATTGTCGATTTGGGCCTGTCTGAAATAGCAGGTTCGCAAAATAATGATTATAGATTGACAGGATCAAAACTTGAATTTGCTGATATTTCGTTACAGGAATCCCTGGGGCCGTTTAGAGCTACCAAAAAAAAATCCATTCTGATAATAATAATAATAATGCTGGACAATCCACGCAGCATCATCTAGCTAAGCAAAGCTTGTGTTATGGGTACTAGATGACTGATATACTTAATACAATACATTACATATATACCTAGATATCTTTATTATACATAGAAAATACCCAGAACACCCGGAATAAATATTTGCAGATCGTACAAACATTTATCCCAAGGCGGGAATCGAACCTGCAACCTCCTGCGTTGCAGGCAGACATTTGCCCGCCGCGCCACATCGTCACAGTAGATAAAAGTGAACAGGCTGTAAATTAAAAAAATAAGCTGTGTGTAATACCTAACTTAATCCAATTGAGCTTTTATGTAGGTATGCAGGAAGATTAGCCGCGGGTAAGGAGTGTCCCTGACTTAATTCCTGTTTTATTACGGACAAACTTGCAAGAAGATTAATAGGATCTAAGGTCCTGTAAGCAAATTAAAATGTTTGGCTAATAATTAGGTTTAAAACTTGGTAACCCGACATCAAATGACTTGATTTCTTTTGAGGTTCGTGAGTAATGCCAGACATGATTAAGTTTGATGTACGTTTGAAATTTGTTTTCTTTAAAGTACCGACAGTTAGAAAACAGAGTTTTGAAGGATTCGTTTTCTGTTATCATTAAAAACAACATAGTTTTTAGGGTTCCGTACCCAAAGGGTAAAACGGGACCCTATTACTAAGACTCTGTTGCTGTCTGTCTGTCTGCCTGAATGTCTGGTATCTTATGAACCATGATAGTTAGAGGGTGGAAAATTTCACAGATGATGTATTTCTGTTGCCGCTATAACAACAAATACTAAAAAACAGATTAAAATGAATATTTATTCTCATTAAACAAACGTGATTTTTTGCCGTTTTTATCATAATAATACGGAACCCTTCGTGTGTGAGTCCGTCTCGCACCTAGCCAGTTTTATTTCATTTTAATTGCTTTTTTTGTGTTTTTTTAACCTAAGAAAAGTTAAAAAAGTGTTATTTTTTTCAGAACCTAAGTTCTGATGTGTAATTCAAATATGTCACTCAAATATTTACGCGTGGTGGGAATAATCGCAATCTATAACATAGAAGCCAGAGCTGTACTACCAACTGACCTGTGAGACTAGTTTGAGTGATATGTCCCTAGGGACTGTCGGAAACATCCACGTTTCCTTTCCACACGAGGACATAATGTTAACGATGCTCATAACGCGAAATGTAACCTTTACTCTACTTTATTAATACGTCTGCAGGGAATGGTACATTGCTTCTTTTAGCTGAACGACTAGAAACATAAAACTATTATTTATTTACCATTTACTAGCTGTAAAATTAGCTCAGCTGTTGATGTGAGGGTTTGAACCAATGCTTTTCCTGTTATTTTAATCTATTCAGCTCATGAAGTAAGAAAATGTAAGTAGTATTACTACTTACACTTACACTAGCAAAATGCGGGCAACTTCGTCCGCGTGAATTTATTTTCATACGAACTTCAACACCCCCGCTGCGCCCATTGAGCGGTTGAATTTTGAAAATTCCTTTTTTTGTACGCTCTGAAAACTTTGAGTCTCTATGACTATTAGTCAAGACAAAGAAACGAGTGTGCTTTAGACAACACGACTGAAGTAAAACTTCTTTAATATACGGAACGTAACTAGCTATGAGAGAAAGAACAGTGCTTTCATAATAACTCCATGGTAGCGTTAAACGTTTAACGCAACCTTGTTGGAAGTCGCATTAGAAGTTTTACTTCAATATTCTAATAATTGGTAGATTTTATAACAACAAAACATTTCCCTGTGACCTTTACCTTTGGCACTTTGGCACAGTAAGTACCGTGCGAAGGCCTCTGGATCCTGAATTCCTGAGTGAGTTAATTGGTTGTTTCAGCAACTGACAACCACAACCAGTTGTTTCAGTCATATTGTTTTATTTTTGTTTCTGTGACGAACGTCATTCAAATCTCAAATAATGTGTAAAAATTACAATTTTACACTTAACTTGGCTGTTTGAAAATCTTACTAAGGAAGATCAAGGGGGTACCCACGTAGATGAGGTATCTTTATGAGGCTTCCGAACTCCAGATAACTTTGATACAAAATCGACAGCGAAGCACTTTATAAATCTGCACCGAGATGAGATATTAGTTACCTTGGGCCTAAGTCTTGAGGAATCCTTATTGATCTTCAGAAGTTTTAAGTTTCTACTAGCTACTTTATATCAGGTTTGTGTCATCTCGTCATGCTTATAGACTGTATCTGACTATAGTACCTACTTATACATTATCCTAATAAACTTTACTCTTCGTGCACAAAGGTTAAAGTCCACAGAGTATTAATTTCTCTTATTTAATTATGTTTTTTGTTGTTACACAGATAAAGTTATTGAAAAATAAATAGCATCACGACTTCATTCCCAAAGCACGGTAGATATCCCTTCTGATATCTTACTACCAAGTTTTTACTTGTGATTCTTCGAGGATGTCTAAGGAGGGTAGTCAGAGGTATGTCCAGATAGTACATTTGGTACATACCCACATTTTGCTGTAGTTAGTAAAGTTATTGAGGACGGCGAAAAATATATTTAACTCGCCCACAAATTCTCTTGTGTACCTAATTCCTTTATGGTAGGTTAGGTACGCAATCAAACAAAACAACAATACGTCCATTCTAATTCTTCCAAATACAGTAACAATACCTACCTCATTCCAGGTTGCGAATTATGTATATTCAACATGTATGTATGTATGTATGTTTTGTCCAAATGAGTTAATTCTTTGCAGAGATAAGAGGGACCAAAGACCAACAATACTCGTAATATTAGTTATGATATTTGTATTTAAAAAGTAAACGAACAATAGAAACAAATACAATAATATTTTATACTAAAACTCCTATTTACTAACCCTACCTCTCAATCACACAAAAGGTTTACATAAATATTCATAGCCTTCACCTATACCACACTTCACTTTTACTTTTCATATACCTGTCTACCTATAATAGGATACGATACGATGTTTTAAGTTGGCGTGAAAAAGTTCAGTTCTAAAGCAGATTTAAAGTGGTACAGGCTCAGGTTCGTTGAGTTGCGAATTTATTTTAGAACGAAAAAGTTGGTGCGAGACGTTCTTGCGGTAATCTTGAAAGTTTGGAGTTTTCCCACAGGCGGTAATGAGACTGGTTTACGTGGCTACCCATTTGTGTTCTACATTATTGTTCACTCCTGAAATTGGTTTTGAACTTTGAAAGTAAAAGAGTAGATATAGCCTCGAGAAACGATTTTATAACCATATTTATTATACTTACCCACACTTTGAGTCTTTTGACGTTTTCTCCATTTTCTTTTCCACTTGTACTGTATTGACCCAAAACATTAAAATAAAATCAAAAGACAATTAAGCACGACGCTGAACTTCCATTCTACTAAATAACCTAGTTGAACCGCAACTTGAAAAAAAAAATTTTTTGGACTAAACTTCATACATCGTTTTGATGTTCGCGAGGTTAACCTAGCTGTTACGTTCTCTAATAATTATCTTTAGAATTGTTATCACATCGAGGAGAAATTATATTTTTTTTCTCTAAATGAAAAAAAAATCGGTCAAAGCTTGATCATAAACGCCAATTTACTCTGTGAATCAGTATTCTTTTTTTGAATTCTAAGTCAGCCTCTAAGGCTTACTCGCGTGTCACTGATTTTTTTGATCTTTCAGTTTTATTGATAAGTGGTTGTTTAATTTTTTTTAAGATCACTGTTGTGAAAAAAAGACTGATTGTAAAAAAACAGTGTGTTAAAAAGATTCAGTGCGCCTCCCAAGGATACTTCTTTCATGCGCAATTTGCGACGAGTGCTTTCTTGAAAGTGGTCATTATTTTTACGCCTCGTTGTTTTACGTTTTATTTTACGTTTCTCGAATTGGTAAGGTACGTAGTATAGAACTATTTCAATGTATCTAAAGAGTTTATGAAACTATTTTGTTAGGGCCTAGTTCTATTAAAAAAATTAGCATTTTTGATCTGTGCATGTTCTTTTCAATATAGAAGAAGTATCACTGGATTATTCTATTTTCAAATGCATTTTTGCACACTTTTCCAAATATTAAAGAAGCAATTGGTTTTCAAATACGAAAGGTGAAGTCAAAAAAAGTTTGTTTGTAAAAATACTCGAAATTGATTAGGCTAATATTTTTATATTGAAAATATCGATATAAAGAACTGTAATGTTCCACCTAGCTAACACTAAATACTGGAATGTGGATCAAATATAAGATTTTCCTTGTTCTACAACAAGTTAGACCCCGTATTACCTACTCTGTTATGATTTGAAGGTTCTAAGTAGGGTACCGGTGCAATTACTAGCACTTATGTCTCAAAGTGATGGAAGCAGTGTACCTACCTACTTTAAAGGACGTCTTGAGGTTGAGGATGCTCTGTAAGTTAATAAAATTGTTATAGGCAGATGTAATCGCTCAAAACCATGCCATTTACTTGTTTTATTATTTTTGAACGTACTTACATATGTAATTTGAAATTGTACAAGCTAATATGCTCTAGTGGCATTAACTTGGCCCTTAAGCCCCAGCTCACAAATCAGGGAAACTGCTGGACGACAAGGAGCTTTGTCTGAAAGGAAGATTTCATTCATTCGGGCTTTTCCGATTTATCTCGAATAAGCTCAGTCTTTTTCTTTTTTTAATGGGTTTAACCACGTTTTAAGTCGTTATTAGCTGACGGCAAGGAAGACGAATAGATAATTGTAAGTTCCTTGTGGACTCCTTTTTATTATTTTTGTCCTTTATTGCTAACCAGATTAGTGTGGCGCGCTTTAAATACAGCGAGTGACTTTGCTGGCAGGGCCGGTTTTCGACCGTCGCGTCGTCGTCTGTCTCTCATCTGGGGTGCGATCATGGATGATTATCAATGATCGCATGATCGCATCTGTAGATATACAGAATTGTATCAACACCCGCTAGCACAGAACTAGCCTCGACATAATTTCATCGAGTGATTCCTTGTTGACAGCTTGTCGATAAACTCGGTAAAACTTCTCGAATTTATCGATTTAATGTTTAACTAAGTTTCATGCTACTAATCGCGATAGCTGTGAGCCCAGTCGCACAATAACAGTTTTCATTAGTTAGTGAGACGAGAGCTTATCCAACAAACGAGACGTTACGAAGCTACTAACTGACGCTTGTAGATTATAGGAACTGAGCGTAAAAGAGTGAGTTCGCATTTTCTTGAGTAAAAGCATTATTTGCGTTCGTATTATCATCATATTATTTTTGTTTGTCTACTGATTATGTTTTGGATTCACTCTTTCTTTTTTTTCAAGTGTTTTTTAGTCTGTCATTTGCGATATGTAGAGGCAAAGTTTTTAACCTGTAGATCTTTGACAGTCTAATAAGGCTAGTCAGGTGCACATCTAAACGTTACATTCAATATATTTTTATATAATGTTCTGATTACAAACTTAAATATTACCATAGTACAAGTGTTACATATCATTACTTTGCATCATTTAATCCATACGTGTCAGGTTGCAAGCATACCGCCGCTCAAAACGTTCCTAAGCGTATCTTTAAATTAACACTAAAATTTATACTATAGTATACATTAAAAAAGCAAGCTAAGCCGATAAAAGCAAGCTAGCGTAAAATTTCGTTAATCATATTATAACACTTACTCGCTATAACAAGTGTTGATGTTTTAGTGAAAATTACAGCTACTCAATTCATTTAATGATCAAAGCTTTGCGCATTGCTTTGTACCTTTGTTCTCGGTAATGCAATATAAAGCTTTTCCTGAACGTTCAATTCCATCAATACAATGGAGCGGTGTCCTAAGGCTTCGAGCTTATTGCCTGTTAATAAAATACCGGAACGTTATAAAAAGCCTCACATACTTGCATGGTCGGTCCATTTCGCGACGGCATCTGCAAAGAGCGACGAGAAATGTACAAAGAACTGGAAGAGTAAAAATGTGGGTAGTCGTAACTTTGCGCTCTTACGTCAGATTCAGTCTAGCGTCAGCCTCCGTGAGAAGCGCACGATCGAGGTGTGTAAAATGTACTGTGAGAATTTGAGTGTTTGTTTTTAATTTAGCTTTGAGCTACAAGTCAAGGCACGTACTTCGTTGGCGTCGCAAATTTGGTTAGTTTTGCCCAGCCATTTCTTTTGAAGTTTTCTTTTGTGATTAAGTTATTATTGTATGTTGCCAGAGTTGTTTTGTCAGAGGTTCCAACATTTTGACTAAACTTTAATTCTTTGTTATCTACAAAGCATGACACTTCACAAACTTTTGTCTTGACTAAATAATGTCGTTAACAGTTTTTATAAGTAATATATCAATTACATCCCTCACCATTAAAAAACAAAGTGGTAGAGTGATAAGCCAACTTCCATAATACAACCATACACCCATTTTATAGCACCGATGCTATAATTTACTAATAGAACTCAAATTAAAATTATAAACGACATAATAACTGATTTAAATAAAAATAATACTTACTTATAATCATAGAATACAAAGCAATTCAATCATAAGAGATAAGATAAAGTTTTAATAGCATAGTGGTTCACTTTCCAATTGCAGTCAGTAGAAGGAAATAGTTCAAATACTTCACAGGATTCTAACCAGATTCATTAAAATTCTGGAAACATTTGTATAAGAAGCTTTGTATAATTGAAGGACCTTTGAGAAAAGAATATCTTGAAACGGATTTACTTGGAGGTAGATAATTTTAAAGAAAGGAGAATATACTGCAGTTAATAAGCTTAATCAAAAACAACCTCACGATAGTAATCTCTAGGGATGGTAAATATGCCCCAGACCTCTTTGTTCGAAGTAGTACCGACTCAAGGGTCTTTGAGGATGTCTAAGGGGAAGTCAGAGGTACATCCAAATCTGTACTTCATACTTCATACTAATAATATTATAAAGAGGAAAACTTTGTTTGTTTGTATTGAATAGGCTCCGAAACTACTGGACCGATTTGAATAATTTTTTCACCGTTGGGAAGCTACACTATCCCCAGGTGACATAGGCTATATTACATTTTCAAAAAAATTAGGGATCCTTACTAAAACCCGTGCGAAACCGGGATGGACCGCTAGTCATATATTTTAAAGAGGTTAAAGTTTGTGAGGTTGCAGGGGGTAATTTCTGGATCTACTGAACCGATTTTGAGAATTTTTTTACCGATACAAAGTCATGTTATTTATGAGTGGCAAGCAAAATACTTTTTTGTGTGGGTCAGCTAGTATTAAATAAGGCACATATACACAGTTTTATAGTTGGTATTTCATAAATCGTAAGCACAGGCTTACGATGAATGCGTTTATGTGGCTAGAGCCACTTGACATAAAACAAACAATAAGATAAAAAAAACTCAGGCTTGGGAATAAGTTCTTCCTTCATGCCTTAATTAAAATCTCATTGGGTGGGTGAAATTTCTAAGATTCTAAATTGCCAACGAAAATTGCCATAACAAATAAAACTAATTAAATAATTGAATTCTTCCTGCAGGTTTCCCTTGGGAAATCTCTATCTACAATAATAATTAAAGGTAAAACAATAAAAGGTAGAGACCTTTTAAGAGATTTGAATTAGCTTCAAATTTCAGACCAAACAGAAAAATGCGGAAAAGATTTGACTTCCTGAAAACAGCACAAAGAAGTTTGCAGCTCGTTGGACCAAAGTAGGTTAAATATGTAATTGGGGTTCCGTGCTTTGTGCAAATAAAGAACCTTGAATCTGGCTTTTAATATTGCTGCCTACTTTTTTTTTAGTAAATACTTACCTTTATGTGACACAATTATGAAAGTTACGAATTATATAAATTTATAATGCAGTTGACTGGTACATTTTTTAAGCCATTGCTAAGACCCATTTTGTTATTGGAAAGTACGTCAACAAATACAATTTTAGTTTTCTTTGTGTTAGTTAAACCATTTTTATACAATACTATTTGAACATAACATTTTTGAAATTAATTCATTTGCTCTTATAATTTGTTTGATTATCGAAGTTTTGAATCTTTATTTTTCATTTCATTAGTGCGTAGAGGTGCAATAAGAATGAAATGACCGAAATTCAAACTTCAAATGTAATTTGTATAAAATAAATTCACGCGGAAAGTCGCGCGTTCTGCTAGTATAAGTAATAAACAAGCGCTTCCTTAAAATGTTCAATAATTAATTATAATTTTATAAATAAATAACTCTGTAACAACTTTTTAAAAACTTTGAACAAACCAATTCGAATTTAATCGCAGTCGCTAGTCAAAATAATTTAACCAAAAAAGTCGAAATAAATTGATTTAGCCGTTCGTACCGAGAGAATAATAAATCTACGTAAACTCAATTCTGGGACAACGATACGAATTTATTTCGACTGAAATATTCAATATTTTCCTGAAGATCTCTTTTATTTTGATGCTTTTATACCAAAAGCATTTTATAACTTAATTTAGAAGCCTTTACCCGTGCAATTCTTTTTTATTGTGACACGGCGTTGAATACACAGCGTTTCCCAGCTCACCCGTTCACTCTTTCGCCCTTTCTATAAAAAAGCTGAGCGTTTAAATTCCACTAAATACCTAAAACTACGTACCTATAGGTATTTGGTAATACATAGTAATCGGGTCAGTTGAGGAACCAAAAAGTATTTATTTTAAAAAATTGTCATAATTACGTGTTTTATAAAACACGTCCAAGATGACTGGCAGACCATGCTATTAGCAAGTTACTTCTAGCACTTATATTGCCTATTGCGAAAGTTTACCATAAATAAATAAAATAAGTTATAAAAAGCTTAAAGTAAACGCACAATTAGTTTTCACGTCACATAATATGCTAACTGATATCAGAGTTAATAACTCGAGTTACAATGCGTGGAAACCAGACAACACGCAGCGCAATGTAATTCAATATCAACACGATACATTTACGCCACAGATGTAAAATTTATTCATGTTGGTCCCAAGGGAGAATTATATCTGCATTTCTTTGCAAACGAAAGACCCATAGAAGCTTACACTAATGTTTGAAAGAGTGATTTGGAATGAAAGAAAAAACATTTACTTGTGACGGAAAAAGCTCATTTACAATACAATACATACTCAGGCCCGCTTGCACAATAATCAAAAACGTGTTTAGCGAGCCCCTAAATGCATTTAGGAAGCTAAATACGTTTAACAAGGAAAATGAAGTCGCTATTACGTTTACGTTTACGCTAAACATGTATAACTAGGTATAAAATTAAATCAGATTGTTGTGGAAGCAAGCCTTAATAATGAAACAGAAAAAATAAAAAATGATAAAAACACGGACGAAAACATTACATCCAAAAGAGAAAAGCTTATTTTTTTTTATGCAATGGCTTGTGGAACGAGCAATGGCTCACCTGATGTTAAGTAATAATTATGACCTATTACAAAGCATTGCCTTGTATAAGGTCACGCAAATTAGGCGCGTACGATGCACTACCAAAACATTTTCGCCACATAACATACTTTCATTTCAACTGATTACATTTGTGCTCAAATAATAAATTATACAACAGAACCTAGAAATACAATTAAAATTAAAAAACTAAGTTTCTTCTAAAGATGACAGGAAACAAATCCTACAGCGCCTATTTTCCGTTGCGTTGATTTTCATTTGTCACAATTTTGAAAAAGGAATACCTACTACTCACACTTCTTTGTTTGTCTTATACAGATTAAAAACTCCTTAAAACGAGTTTATGATATCATCTTAGTGAAAATTACTGATTACTCAATATATCCTCTGTTTTGTTATCTAACTCGTAAGAATACACCAGTAAATCGCAATTTGTGTGCCCAAAAAGTACCGTTTTACAGCAATGATTGCCAATTTACGTTGCAACCGGTTACGAGTTACATAATAAAGGAGTGAATCGTGTCTGTTAAACCAAAGGCAAGCAGAGGTTCGGAATAAAAGGTTCAGGTGGTACAAACCGTGAAACGACCTACTTAACTGCTTTGGAACTAAAATACAGAAACTTGGAGAAAATTGAACTTACAAGGCTTTATTCAGACTAGGTACGAGTATATAAGGCCTCAAGACTTGTTACTTGAAAATTTAAAGATAGGTATGTTACATGCCTTTATAATTTTATTTGCTAAACGAGATAGAACTTTGCTTGTATTTTATCGCTACACTAGGAAACGCCCGTGACTTCATCTACAAGAGTTATTTTCGTACAGATTTCAACCTATGTTAAAAAGGTCCTTATAGAGGTTAAATTTCGTACTTACCAAGACGAATATACCCTACCCCCTGTAAAATGTAACTTTACTTACAGCATTTATATAGAATATAGACCTACTTTAATTATAATTTCTTGTACTAATAAACTCTGCGTAACCTCGAATAGTGATTCCGTGTTTTGTGTCTTTCGGTTTAATTTGAATCTTCCTGTCAATGCAAAAGACAAAACGTGGTAGAAAATGGCCGGATCTAAAGGTTAAAACATTAAAAAAAGTGACTCGATAAACTTCATTATGTCTATATAGGTATTATAAAACTAAAGCGTGCATCATAAATATTAAGAGTTAGAGTAAGAGTCATTTATTGTACATAAAACTGTGTACAAAAGATCTTAAAACTAGGTACATAGGTAGGTATAACCAAGAAGTTTCAATAGTCTACCCATTTCGGGCGTATAATATTCGATATTATTCGATAATCGAAATAATCGAGGCATATTCTTGAGCGAATACTGCTAGTGTCCCATATTTTTACCAATAAGTAACTGTGCTAGTTCACACAAATATCGACAGTTTGTTATCATGACAGCCTATAAACTACTAACTCGATCATCGAAAGCTCGGCCAGGGATGCAATCACAACGGTAAACAATGTTCCCGATCAACTGTCGTGATACAGATTTGTATTCAAATGGCCGCGTGCCACTTTCTAACCAAGTGCAAAAGGGAGGTTTTATTTGTATTTTCATTGAGTGGTTTTTCCCGCGTGAACTGGCGTCATCTGTCTCATATAATTCATATGGGCCAGACAGAGACAGAGTGAGCAGACCCATGTCTTATTTAGTGTAATCATAAAAAGCAGAAAAAACCGATAGGTCGTACCGGAAGCGTCACGACACGCGGCGCAGGCCTAATATAATTCTGCCTTGAGTTCCGTTAGTTGTAGACTCATTTTAATTTTCAGCAGAAGTCTCATAAATTAGCAATAAACCGTGCCTATTTCTGCCGCCAATCTATGTTCCGGTTTGAAGGGTGCCAGTGAAATTACAGGCACATGAGGCTTAACACCTGTATACCTTAGGTGGTGTAGGTTTCTAATGAGTGATGCCTCTGAGGTTATACTTTGTTATAGGTGATAGTAACTACTTAACATAAGGTGGGCCATCTGCTTGTTACATCAGCAATCGCATAAAAAAGACACGAATGATTTTTAAATTTGTGAAAACGCTGTCATGCCATTTTGAAAATTACGAGTTGCATACAATCTTCTAACTGGTGCGGTTGACTGTACCTAATAGAGTCAACCCTACCTACTTTAGTAACATATCTCTTTTTTATAATATTTGTGGACATTTTTACACAACAACAATATCCCCAAAACGCAAAATGTGGGAAAGCACTAAATTTATTAAAATAACTGAACGTACCTCTCACTACCTACAGGGAAGTACTACCACCATGCCTATTTCTGCCGCCAAGCAGCTTGCTGTGTTCCGGTTTTAGGGTGTGGGTGCCGGTGTAATTACAGGCACATGAGGCTTAACACCTGTATGCCTCAGTTTGATGGACGCAGTGTATTGTAGGGCACGTTCCTAATTAACGTGACCTACAAGGCAATGCTTTGTTATAGGCGATGGTAACCACTTAACATTAGGTGGGCCATATGCTAGTTCCATCACTAAATTGTATAAAAAAAACCTCCCTTATAGATATAACTGACAAACCTCGATGTACTTTGTACTAATAGACCTGAGGGTAAATCTTTTGTGCTTGGGGATTAAAATCGTGATGTTATTTTTTTATCCATCCCCAAACTGAGCAAAGCTTGTATTAATATGAACCAGACGACTGAGAGAATACTTATAAGCTTTTTTTTATAAATACCTAGGTATATACTGACGACCGATGTGGCGCGGCGGGCGAATGTCCGCCTGCGATGCAGGAGGTTGCGGGTTCGATTCCCACCTTGAGATAAATGTTTGTACGATCTGTAAATATTTATTCCGGGTGTTCTGGGTATTTTCTATGTATAATAAAAAAAATATCTATGTATGTAATGTATTGTATTAAGTATATCAGTCATCTAGTACCCATAACTCAAGCTCTGCTTAGCTTGGGGCTAGATGATGCTGTGTGGATTGTCCAGAATTATTTATTTATTTTTATACTTATAACACAATTATAGCAAACCAGTATGTTACCATACACACTCCACATATAATTTTGCTAAAATATAGTTCAATAAATCAGTGTCTTATCCCGTCTCTCACTTTGAAAGATAATATCTTTGACTGATCCACGTAGTAAAGTAGTAAAGTTCAATCCTATTTTGAGACCTATATAACTGATATAAAGTCGAAGGTCGAACAACTTTACAGTTCGAGCGTGTTTGATGTTATCATGCGATTGATGTGTTTAAAGTCTGAAATATACTATTCTTGGAATCGGCATTTTCATGAGTTAGCATTAAATTATACTTGGCCGGAGTATAGGTGTTCTGCACGACAGTGATTTTGTGTATGATAAAATATTATGCTAGACCGCAGACGTTTTCGTACTCAAAGTACTTACTAGACTTGTGCTAGACTTCCCCGTGTTTTAGTAAGAGTTAATTAGTGAGCTTGACAGATATAAAAAAAAAGATCTGTAAAGTACTACTTACCTCATAGGTCTTTTTTAGAAGAAATAAGAATATTAATCTTTTCGCTGTATAAACGCACCCTAAGTGTATACACTATGCATGTATATGCATGTATACACTATGCACTAGCCACATTTTGATGATTTATGGAAAATTTCGCACAGACGTCGCGCGACCTCCGCGCGGTTGATAAAATCAATACATTATCAATATATGTAGTATCGTCTGTATATTCTAGGTAACAACATTCAAATTCCTCTAAAGCAGCCAATAGGCTCTTATTATAAATAAGTACGAACAAAACAATTGATAGAGTAAATCATATTAATATACATTTTATTCACCAAATAAACTTGTAAAACCATTTAACCTGATGAAAATTATGAAAAAAGACACTAAATGGAACATTATACTAAAAATAATTACTAAACTAAGTTATTAAGTTATATTAATAGCCCTAATTTAATTTAATATCGTCTATTTGCTTGCCTAGTGGGGTAAGTAACTAATAAAAAAGTTTAAGTAACGCTTTATGTCACTTTCCCTTACCCAAGCATTCCCTAATTATGTAATTAGATCCCTCAAGGCGTACAGTGGCCTACTACCTGCCAAAACGACTTTAATAAAATTATCAAAAGGTTCAATTAGCCGAAAATATGTTAGGACGAGCCTATTGAAGTGAAACTTTGCGGAACGGACAGTTAGGGGATAATTGAATGATGGAAGGGACCATTTTGTATGCGTAATGTGAGCGCTTTTCAATGTAGACGAACCCAAATATTGAGTATCAGGGTCGAAGGTATAACAATGAATTTTCACAGTATCTTTTCAATAAAAATACAGGCGATTTGAGAACGTTCCTTATTTTGAATTTATAAAAGTAATATACATTTATTTACAAGGAATTACATAAGCTACATTTATAAAATACATAATGTAACATTTGAACTATCGGCAGACCGTTGGAAACGATTTAGAGAGCTTAACTGATCCAAATCAGTGCCAATCGGATGTCTGAAACACTGGCTGTATCGCCACGTTGAATGGCAATGCAGATGCGCTAAGCCAGATACTCATCGGCTCTCGGGTCACGCGTCGCTTCGATTAGCCACCCAGATAGAATTTTAAAACCCGGAGGGCCTTAGCACCTCCCAGACCTAGACTCTCGAGCCTTCCTAGAAACGTATGTTGGACCATGCTAATAATAATAATAATTATAATTGTATAATGTTCACAGTTAGTTTTAGGAGGAATATTTTTCAGCCCATTTCATCCATCGCCTTCCCGCGATCCTAACAATATAGTCAGCCCATCGGGTAGGAAAGTGCCCTACTCTTCTAGGTCGTATTTTTTGTTATTAGGAATTTTTGATTAGAGGGGCACTTACTCCAAATAGGGGCAAAAAAGGGGTTACTGATTATATCTCGCATTCTGAGATTAGACTTCGATAGTTCTTTTTATTAGACTGATAAAGATCTTCGGCGTGATGAGCGTAGTTCCTCAAAATGCAGTCAATTGAACATTTTTAGATTTCTACCAGTAGAATCGGGCTTTTAAGGACTAGGTAGAGGTGGAGCATCTGGGTTAATAATATTTGTTTTAAAATAATGGTTATATCATTTTAAATACAGGCACTACAGCGTCTCGTTAATAGGAGTATGAGTGAAAAAGTGCCTGTGACGCTTTAAAAATAATCTCCAATAGATATAAAGCCTGTTTACTTTTAAACAATAATGTCACTAGATGGCACTACATTGCACCGTAAATCTATTAGCTACACACAAGCTATTAATATATTTTTAAAAACAAAATGCATGGTAATCCCATTTTAAGGTATATTGATTACTAGAACGACTTCACTCGTGTGAAGTTATTTTCATACTCAACAGGCTTATGACATACATATTATTATAATATATATTATTATATATAATAAAATATCTAAGTTATGATTAATAAAATCCTAACTTAGATATGTAACAGTAAGTTATCAATACCAGTTTCTTTGTTATTTAGATAGTTCTTGTTTCAATCTCGTCTCAGCTCCAAAAAATACGAGGATTGGGCCTTACGTTGGCAATCTGCTTATGTAAATCCTTCAGGATCAATACCACGCGTTAAAACCTCTAAATAATTAATGGAACCCTAACAAAAGCTCCATTTAACATTGTGGCTTCAAACAAACCAAATTTAAGCGAAGGGTCGCATTCATTAATACTGAGTTAAAAGATAAAGCCTAAACGGACCTTAGGGTCCACATATCACACACATCTGGGTAAAAGAAGATAATTTTATCACATATATTCAAAAAGAACACTGTTGGTCTAGTGAGAGCGCCCCCCGCCTTTTGATCCGATGGTGGGTTCGAATCCCGTAATGCACCAATCTTTTTTTCTATTAAAAAATGATGTGTGCAATACCAGTGTTCTCAAACGGTGAAGGAAAATGTCGTGAGGAAATCAGTTAGTCTTTTACCAGCGGCGATGGGCTTGTAACCTGTCACTCATGAAATATGAACTTTTTTTACCGCAATCGCACCTGATGTTAAGTGATGATGCAGTCGACGGTGTAGCACGTTTACTATACAAATGAGGGAATCTACTGTAAAAGGAGGGTAGTACCAAAAGTAATATTTTGACAACTCTTTTAGACATCCTCAAAGAATCTGAGGGGATAATTACCTTGCCTAGGGATTCAAGTCGTGAGGCCGTTTATGTGTTTTCTGTTTTTATTCAAAAAGCTAGTTTATTCTTCGTAAACAAGGACTAAAAGTGATTTGAATTTGGAATGTGGATATTGTTAGAAAAAGTTTCAATCACCAAAGAGATCAATCACGAACATTGTATGAATAAATAACTGTCTGTATGATAAGTATAGCGCGTGTCGAATAATTAAATTTCAATTTTGTTTGAGGATTTTTGTTGTCATAGTCACTACGTTTAGCAGATTGGTGGTGGTAATTGGTTTAGGTCTCTTGATTTATGGCTCACCCGATGTTAAGTTGTAACCATTAACTATAGCAAAGCATTGCGTTGTAGGTCACATGTTAGATACGTGCCTACGTTGCACTACCCTGCGTCTACCCCCCTGAGACACAGGTGTTAATAAACCTCATGTGCCTGTGATACATTCGTCTCCTGATGAGTTAACTTAGTCGCTACATCTATGGAAGGTAACAGAAGGGTCTTTCCACCATAGCTTAGCTTGGCTTGACGCTATGTGAAAAATTCACTAGTATTCACCTAGTTCACCTACGATTTTATGATGTGATAAACAACACTTCAATGTTAATTTAACGGCATCAAGAATTCACTCTCTTTTTAAATATTTAAGTGAGTTGGTTGGATTACAAATGTAAACAAGCAGCCCGTGAAATATTAAACAAACCGGAGTGAATGCTGGAGTTTCGACGATGTCGTAAACCCGTAACCCTGTACGCTACAGGCTCGTAGTTCAGACTCACATTATTCTTGTAGTAAAATCTCATTAAATTCAATTCGTATCAATCTCTAACTGTTATTCTTTGAAACTGAAATTTCAGACAGGCCTGATTTTGAAAATCAAATTCTTGCTCTTGTCTCAGCTTAAAAAATTTACAAGAATTGGGCCCCGAGCGTGCGCAGAGGCAATTTTTTTAAGCGATTTTAAAAAGGAAAAGGACTCGTCTTTCGCTAACTTATTAAGTGTCGGCAAATTACAGGCACATGCTTGCTAACAACTATATGCTTCTGGTTGATGGACGCTGAGGAGAGCATCGTAGGGCACGTTTCTAACGAGTATGACCTACAGGCAATACTTTGTTATGGGCGATGGTAACCACTTAATATCAGGTGGGCCATCTGCAAGTTGTATAAAAAAACCTGCAAAAAAGACATAAATTATGCACTTATTATATAACAGATATTTTTTCCAGCTATTCCAACTAGTACGGGTTCGTACACTAAAACCTTCGCCGGAAATCAAACTGTAAAAATGTATAAGCCAGAGCAAAATCCGTTTCCGCTTCCGTTGCCGAAATGCTCCGACAGACTCGGGACGAGAATCTGCCAAGCTAATGGAATACTTTGGCAAATTCGCGTCTGTCGTTTTTTTTCGTTCACTTCGTTTGCCTTTGGTCTAATTACAGTCACGCTTTCATCACACGTCGTTAATCTGTAAGTAATCCGATTATTCCGACGGTCATGAATCTATCGAGTAATCGGATGCCGCGTCGCGTACCTGAATTATTGATCTTCCGAACACATGATCAAATACACATGCTTCTTGTTTATTTTAATTATATTAGAAAGTCGTGGCCACTGAGAAAACTCTGGTGGACTTCTTCAACATTGAGTGGGTAGAGCTGACCGAGGGTTTTTAGCAAAGCATTGTCTTAAGTCAAAGTCAAAGTCAAAAATCATTTATTTAGTAATATCCGCAGGGATCATCTTGAAACGTCTTAGATCTAGGTGAATCTAAGTTCCAGTTCCTCGCAACCAAGCCTAGAAGACAGGGGATACACACGTTAGGTACGTACCCTATGATGCACTGCTCTGCGTCCACTAACCTCAGGCATATTGGTGTTAAACCTCATGTGCCTGTAATTTCACCGGTACCCACACCTGTCGAGACGGAACACAGCAATGCGAGCATCACTGTTTGGCGGCAGAAATAGGTATATACGATGGAGGGAGCATGGAAAAAATGGGGGAGATCTTTGCCCAGAAGTGGGACAGTATAGGATGATGTTTTTTATTAAAAACTAGTAGAATGACTGTTGTTGTAGGTTGTGAGTTCAATCCCCAGCAAAGAGAAAACTTTGTGTGATCCACGTCTTTAATCACAGCATTTAGCTCTCTGGACTTAATAACAAATCAGTAATGATCCCCACCGTAGTTTTTTAGTAAAATTAATTTTATTTTCTATATAAAGGGAAAGTCTATTCGTTTGTTAGGTTCTGTCTGCACTGAACCATTTTTATTTTTTCTGAAAAGTTTATAAATACAACATCATACATATCTACTTCTGAAAATTCTATAGAACTTCTCTCGTGCCACCGTTAAAAAGTATTTCAGAAGAGATACGTTCTATAGTATATTTTACAAACAGAAGGCCAGGTTCTCGCATTATTGTTCCATTGACGATTGTCAAAGCTTCTGCCTTCAAAAGCATTCAGCTCAATG
This sequence comes from Electrophaes corylata, assembly GCA_947095575.1. Lineage (NCBI taxonomy): Eukaryota > Metazoa > Arthropoda > Insecta > Lepidoptera > Geometridae > Electrophaes > Electrophaes corylata. Next base: position 4,006,184 of record OX352702.1, read on the forward strand.
CTTCGTAATAGGAACCAATTTATACATAATTTTACTTTTTATAGTAAAATTAAGATCGTGGGTTCGAACCCAGTCATGTAATACATTTTTCTATCGAAAAAAATATGTGTGTAATGACAGTACTCTCAAGCGGTGAAGGAAAACATCGTGAGGAAACCAGTTAGTATTCTAGTAGCGGCAATGGGCTTGCAACCTGTCACGTATGGAATACCAACTACTGCAAAATGTGGGTATGTACCAAATGTAATATTTGGATGTACCTCGAGTAGGTTCAAGTACCTAAAAGATCTGAGGAGGTATCTACCGTGACTGGGGATTAAAGCCGTGAAACTGTTCATGTGTGTGTAAAAAAAATAGCTTCACCAGAATTTAATCCCAATTCCTAACACATGTAGATATTTCCTTACGTACAACCCACTCAAATTTCTTTGAGGATGTCTAAGATGTAGTCAAAGATATTCCTAAATATTTTATTTGACATTTACTTTTGTAGTTTCATAGACTAATTCATTTTCCTCGTCCAAAAACGGCTATAACTTTTACTGGTGTCCGTTTGTCACAGTCAAGGTGAAAGGTCTCGTTTTGGTCGAGGTCAATTTAAAAATTCATATCCGAGGGGTCACGTTGGGCCTCAAGCTAAGCACTCTGTCCCACTCTAGCACACCATTTTCCATATTTAGATTGGATAAGGTTTTTCTGATAGATTTTCAGGCTTAAGTCGATTGTGAATAGTGAACGTTAGGTGGATTTATATCGACTTGTAATTTTTCCGCGGAAAATGCCTTGATGTTTTAGGCTAACCTTTTTGCAAAAAACCTTTTATCTGACTTTTATAAAAGGAAGATTTCAATTCAGCAGGCTTTTTATTAGACCAACACTGATTTTCACAAACCTGTAGAGATAAAACCACAAACATATGGGATGTTTCATTTTTCTTCCATTGAAAAATTCAAAACTATTTATTTTATTTTTGAAGTGGCGGATCTTGGAAGAAACCTATGTCCTACAGTGGACTAGTGATGATGATGATAATGATGACACATGCAATGGTTTTCTAGCATTGTTTTATTGATTGAATAAATGCAAGTACTTTCCAGAACTACGATACTGTTCAGTTCATAACGACCCTAACTACAAAAAAGGTTTTTCACAGAAAAACAAGACTTACTGCGAATTTTCTTTTCATTCCAGACACGGAACAACACGGTGGATAATTGGACCATAACTACGGCAATTTTGAGGTGAGGCTTAGTCGTAACAACAGTTATCGCATTCTACTAAGTAAAATGGGAATATTAACAGGAATTGGAAGACTTTTACTAATTATTTACTTAGGCAGAAATGTTGAATTACTACCGTCTGACGGTAATATTCACCGCCTGCTACTACGCGAGAGAAATCAGGGTAGACGGTAATAGCTTATTACCATTTTTCGCCATGCATTAATTATTATATGTATATACCTGTACTCCTAACACAAACTATGCTTAAATAAATATAGATTTTGGTAATAAACAATGAAAGTCTTTAAGCATCGTAAATATTACGTCGCCCATCGTACATTACTCGTAGAACATGAAAAAGAAGAAAAAGTACCTTTGGATTAGTGTTGAGTATGAACATCCAACCCCATCGCTCCAGCAGTGTACTTGCCTCACAGCCACGACTTGTAATGGACAACTTGGAAGTCTTTAAACCGGCTGAAAACACAAGTTGGTCAATGCAGTGAAAGCCTTCCTAAATTGGGCTAAATCGACTCATCTAAGAGAAAGTATAACTGCGGAAAGATGTACTATTGAGCAATGCTCTCTTATCCTCTCTCCGACCAATTGTATACGAGACACTTGGACCAGACAACGGGACTTATTATTGAAGTCGTCTCTTACTGGGCTCACATTATTTAAAGATTAAATTCGTTTTAGACAATGACTCGAAGGAAGTAGAAGAAGAGTCGGTAGGTATGACATGAATCAACCGATTATTAAGCTATACCACTATCTGTAGCGTCACTAATTAGCTCAGTACGAACAGACCCGATCAGACCCGAACAGGCCCAAACAGACCCGAATAATGGATACGATTGCATCTTAGTAAAAATTCGGTATCCGCTACTAAAAGTCCATGTTACGAAATTATGACAATAGTTAGAAGACATTTTAGTAAGTATAAAAAATCTAAGCAATGCGATTTGTCAAACGCGACAACAACGGCAATTTTGCAGTCGTTTTTGACAGTCAATGTGCTATAAGAGTTCACGGTAGGTCAGAACGGGCAGTATTTTAAAAATTTTAAGACATAAGGAATATGTGATTATATAAGGGCGGCCCTACTCTACTATGTTCGTTTGTTTCACAAATATATAAAAAAATAGGCATGTTTTATAAATTATAAGCTCATAGCTTGCTATAAGCGTGGCCAATTGAACGAACATGCGATGTTAAGTGTAATTAGTGTAGTGTTCGTTACTATATTCATTAATTTCACTGTTATTTATCAAAAGGTTTTTTCGTTATTTTAATATACCAAAACATAAAATGAATGTTTGTTGAGTATTTCTATTAAATATGTTTTTCATTACGTCATTCTTGGTAAAATCTAACGTGTCTAGGGAATAAATATTCTTACGTTTAGTCTTATCTATCCAAAGATCGCTGTTAGAGATAAGGCTGCATTTTATTTCTGTTTTGTTTATTCTTAGGTGTAAAACTTTGTATACTTTTCATGTCATGGTAATCAATAAGCCGTTTTAATCTAGCCAAATATAAAAGTCATTAATCTATTGTAGATATTTGAAGACTCAAGGTGAACTCAGATTTACTGAAGAACAGAACTGGTGGCCTAAAAAAATAAATGATTTATTCTAGGACTACCCCCATATCCTCGAAGAATATATTAAGTTAGTGTACACAATTTAAACAAGATAAATGACACCTAAAAGACAGGTGCAAACTACTATTCTAAGTTGACAACAGGTTATTATTGAAAACAAATGGAAAAGATACAATTATAAAATAAAATAAAATCCGTAACTCAATCCAAGCAATTAAAAAAACTTATATACATAATGATATAAATTAAACAATAGAAAATATTGTAAACCCTAGCTTATAAAAATAATTTAAAATAAATTCTTTAACAAATTACAGAATACGAATCAAAAATAATAATAAATTTTATTTATTTTTATTAGACTTTTTTATTTTTATTTTTATCTTTGACTGTCTTTAAATTGGTCAGACAGTAACTAAGGTCAGTAAGCATAGATAAATTTCAACATTGGTACAAAATATAAACTGTTACAAAATTACTGTAAAACGAAGTCATTTACCCCAACGTTCAATAAACGCATCACATCGTTAGCATAGAGGAAATTACAGGCCTTGCACTGTGCTAACTTTTATATGAGCAGGGTACGACCCTTTTGTCGTTCGCTCTGCCGTGTCAAATTGTGAGGCAAAGCGAACAGCGAGCTTTGTTTGATATTCTAGTTTAAACACTGCGGGAACGCGCCTACACGTCGGGATTTTAGCTATACCGGGTAATAAAAATGCTTCTAAAAATTGAATCTGCCCATTCAGACCATGATTCTGATAACAAAAACAAGCAAAAATAGTTTACGACCTTTTCTCAGAACGATCAAACCATTTCGAAGGAGTTTGGTTACAAATACTGTGGCATGAGAATTATATATTATACTATTACACTCGTAGAAGATGTTATTATAATTAATGATGTTAGTAATGATCACTTTATAATTACGTTTAATAGGATAAGTTTCTGCTAACTTTTTTAAAACCTTTTTTAAATACATTTCTTTCGATGTTTAATTAAAGACAAAAATATAAAGCTGGGTTTTCCGTGCTTAGAAACTCCGCCATTCTCTTTTATTATGAGAAAATATGATTTATTATTTCTTTCCTTTCACGGACGCTTATGAGAGTGGCACACCGGTGTCGCATGTTCAGTAAAGTGTTCATAAATTATTATCTAAACATGTCAAGAGTTGGTTTCTTTTTATTATTCACCATAGACTGACCCACTAGCCTTTTACATTAAATCTGCACACGCTAACACGCAAACTCATTTTCTGCAAACTCTTCGTTTTAGGTACGAGTAAAAGTAATATTTAGTGGCAGCTTACCGGATAATATCCGACCGTCAGGATGTTTTTCATTGTTACTGGGGCGTACTTCAATATTCGTCTTAATCTCGGCGATTCTGCAAAAAGTCTTTGTTAGATCTCTATTCGTGTTTACTCTTCCATTCCATGACTTGCGTCTCGTTCGGGAGTGGGGCGTATACAACGAGAAGAAACAGACAGCGTCGTGTCATTTATCCTATAAATGTATTGTGTTTTGCCTCACTGCGTGAAATTGCTCTTTTGATATCTTTTTGAAATGTGTAGCGCATCTTGTCATAAGAGCCATATGATAATATAGCTTTAAGATTTATTACTACACTAGCTGACCCCACAGACGTTGTCCCTGTTAAACTTATTTGCAGCACGCATTCTGTCAGTTCTATGTCAAACGTCATAAGGTTACATTAAAAAAGTTTATATTGTCCAAAGCGCTAAGGTTAGATCAGAAATCATTATATATGGTGGTTAAGCATTCTTAAATATTCTAATTTTTCGCGTAATTTTTTAATTTATTTCTTTCATAAGAACCTTCTCCTGGCAATAAGAAACACAACAAAAAAGAATTAGCGAAATCAGTCCAGCCGTTCACGCGTGATGGCGTGACTAAGGGAAATAGGGATTCATTTTTATATATATATGGATTACATAGAACACTTCGCCGGTCATTTTAGTTCCATAATAATTTTACGAAACCATTCAACGCTGTTTTATATACCAAGCGTAGTATTTTTATATACTAGCGCTCAACGCGCGTTTGTTGTTAGCTTGTGGTCAGCGTGCGTTAACGCGCGCTTTGAGATCATTGGTTTTAATTATGTTTACGTTCAGTTGAGCGCCCGTTTTCAATGCAAAAAGACGTATTTTAGGGACATCAGTATCAGTTTGTCCAGAAGTCGTCCGTAATGGAAGCCGAAGCTTTTAAAACGGAATTATTTATAGATGAAATAGATAAACGTCCATATATTCCATGTGTTACTCAGATAGGCTCACTCAGTGAACTACAAAAGCTTACACCGCTTGAGCTCGAGATAATCTGACAGGCAGGTCATTCAGCACAATGCTATTATGATGGCTGAAAAATGAGGTCTGTCACTTGTTGCTCACGACATAACGGGGTATCGTTACAGGAATGAGACGTTTGAGGGTAAATGAATATTGATGAGATGCCACAATTTCAAGATGTTCAGCACGAGTCGCGAATCGTTTTACATAGCTATTACCTATAACCTTAATGCTGAGACCCGTGATTTCAGCCTTTTGTAGTACTTAAACCTGATAAGGCTTAATCTGGCTTCAAACTTCATTGCCTGGTCATGTATGATCACTTATAAAATTAAAAAATAATTGGTGGAAAATTTTAAGCAATATCATCTAGCCCTAAACTAATCAAAGCTCCAGATAGCTGATAAAATACTATGCAAGTTTATTTGTAAATACCAACAATATAACACCCAGACCGACAACAAACATCTATGTTCACCACACAAATGTTTATCCCTGGTTGAGATCAAACCCACAACGTACAGAGCTAGAAAGCTAGAGCTACCTGAGCTGCCATAGTCAACCAAATGTTTTAAATATACATAAGGTTTTAGTCACATGAACAGTGGAGCCAAGATTCACCTAACTTCTTAAAGTGATTATTGCAGTTGTCTATGAAAAAAGAATATGAATGGATGCGAACACTAGAAAGTTTAGTTAAAATTCGTACTTATCTTCAGAAACTTTCCTAACTAAAGTATATGCTTATTTTTGAGGTCTCTTTGCAATAGTAGTAGTTGCTCTTTGGGTGAACAAATTTTGTCCCAACTTGTACAAAGAAATAACAGAATATCTATTCTGTTATTTTTAAGACGGCTTTTATGAAGATGAGAAAGAAGCCAAAAAAACTTCGGTTAATAATAAGTTTATATAAATCATTTGAATGGAAAGGTTCATATCTGATGTACAAGATGTACCTATTCAGTTTTCATAAAGGCTAAGCTTTGTGGCTATCTAAAACTATCCAATAATTTCCATAAAGTTTATTTATAAACACTTTTAAAGGTCCTTTGAAAGTTTTTTTAATTAACTTTTACTGTCCCACTGCTGGGTTTTCCCCATATCCTTCCGCTCCTGTCTGTGTTCCGCCGCTTTTCATCAGGTTTCTCGGCCTGACTCGGTTTCGTTGTCCATTTGCAGGTACCCATTGTGTAACCACCGCTGCCCATCTATTGTTAGGCATGAAAGTAGCGACTTAACAAATAAATATTGCCAAAAACACACATCGTGTTTACCCCTGAACTAAGTAAAGTTATGGGAACCCGATAGCTGATAGAATACTTAGATATTTTTTGGCTTGGTTGGCACCAGGCACTTGGTTTGAACCAAACATTTGTGTTCATCATACAAAATGTTTGTTCTCAGTGAGGATCAAACCGACCTGTGACAAACTGAGCTGTGACGGCTGTCATAGTTTTTTCAATCCTTTCTCTTAGAAAGGAATACAACTTGGCTTGGCCTATTGAGAGGCCTTTTTCTTGTTTCCATAAAAAAACGAAGCAACGGTCTGAAACAGACGTTCCTAGGCATTACACCTGCTTATTATACGAAGACTGCAAGGAATAGAAGACAAAACTGCCTCTATTCTTTTTAATTAGAACACTGTTTTGTTGGTAGATAGATAAAGTACTGTATGCTGAAATGGAAGCGTAATTTCATTTTGTCGGACATGAAGAAAATGTCCCAACATTTCCTCACGCTCGTGTTGTTACTACCATTTTTGATTTAATTTAGACGCTGTTAAAATAAAAAGGTACAAACTAGAGACTGCTTATAAACAGTTATATAAATTTTAGCTTTTACAGTTGTTTACTATTTAGGTTTCGCGTTCAAACTTTAATGAAATATTGTAGATTATCATGAAATTGAATTGAACATGAATGAAAAAAAGTTTGGGATTATTTTGTGTTAAAATCACTTTCAAACCGAAATACAACAACGCTGCTGGCGGCAGAAATAAACGGTGGTAGTACTGTCCCGATCACAGAGAACCCTAAAGTAGAGTTCTTTGTGTAAGGGCTCCTCTGGGGAAGTACTACCATCGTTCCTATTTCTGCCACCAAGCAATAATGTTTGTACTTTGGGAACCAGATGACTGATACAATATAACACCAGATACATTGACCATTACCATTGATACCAGATTGACGACCGATGTGGCGCGGCGGGCGAATGTCCGCCTGCAACGCAGAAGGTTGCGGGTTCGATTCCCGCCTTGGGATAAATGTTTGTACGATCTGCAAATATTTATTCCGGGTGTTCTGGGTGTTTTCTATGCATAATAAAAAATATGTATGCATGTAATCTATTGTATTAAGTATATCAGTCATCTAGTACCCATAACACAAGCTCTGCTTAGCTTGGGGCTAGATGATGCTGTGTGGATTGTCCAGCATTATTATTATTATTATTTAAACTTTAGAGCATTCCATGAATTTTCTTACTAATATTTCTGCGAACTTATTTTCTGAGTGCAAGCTGTGACTTAGAGAAGAGAAATGCTACGTCTGAGCTAATAACGTTCAGCCATTTATCTTCTTTTCATGTTGCAGATGTTTTAAAGTGTACTGTCAGCAGCAAAAAGTTTATTTTATACAGATATAAAAATGTTAATGGTAAAATAATTTTAAACTTCGTCAGTGTTTTCGTCCGGTAAAATTATTTGGTAAATCCTATTATGATTTTTTATTTGAATTTGTTCGGAAGTTTGGGTATTTTGGTGTATTTATTTAAGCGTGGTGACTATTGTAACCGCCCCTCTCCCAATACGGGGAGGCCTATGTACAGTGTGGACTTATTTAGGTTCAAAGTGATGTAATGGGTAAATTATGGGTAGCTGACCTACATGTACTTGAATAAATAAATATTAACAAACACTTACACAACGTCCTCTAGCCAACTAAGCAAAGCTTGTAATATGGGAACCAGACAGCTGATAGAATAATTATATACTTTTTTTGTAAATACATACTTAGAATACAATATAAAAATGTTGATTTGAACAAAATGCTAGTAAATTTTCAGTAAAAGTAACATGCCTATTGCCACTTGTTTTTATCGCAAACAATACATTATCCGCTTTTTCTCTACCTATCAATTTTCGTTTATGTCATCATCTGTTATTTCTTCTAGCGATTTATTGATGGAACGATTGAAGCGAGCAAAAATTTCCCAAACGATTTGGACGAAATGTATGTTGGTCCCAACATAACTGTTGAGTGAGTTATTTGAAGTACATGAATATTGGTACCTATATTGAGATGTTACTTAAATGGGTAAAACTTTAATTAAGTTGGTTGGCTACGTTATTACGTAGCTTAAATCAGCCACGGTGGCTAAGGTATCGGGAACCAGAACGATTTAAAAAAAAAGTTTTTCATTTTTATACAGACAAAGTTGTAAAAAACTTTGCTTAAAATTTCCAGACAGTTTTGATAATTAACAAACGACAAAAAAGTTCAATAACATTAGAAAACCAATAATATGAGGCTACTCAGCTTTTCAACATCATCAATCTAAAAAAAACCACTCCTGAAAACTGGCCTCAGCTGCACATTTTCAGAAAAAAGATTTGATCCTTCACTATCCACCGACTTTCAAACAATTTCATCAGTCTACATCGGGTTGGAGATCCTCACAAATATCATTTTTGTCGCTAACAGTACTTTAAACTCTGAAAGTTTTCTTATAAATTGTTTTGTAGAATATTCATTTCTCTAGGGGATTTGCAGATACACTGTTTTCATTCTGTTGCAAGTTAATCTTATGATAAAGAGAATCTAGAGTGATTTTATTGGGTTAGGATTGGGAGTTATTAAAGCAGACATCCGCAGACGGGTAACTTTAAATCACTACGTATTCACGTATTATACGTGAATACGTCCAAGTATGAAAATTATTGGCACATATCCACATTTTGCATTGACTAGTATTCCATTTGAGACAGGTTGCAAGCCCATCGTCACTGCTAGAATACTAACAAACTTCCTCGCGGTGTTTCCCTCACCGTTTGAGATTACAGACAGTTTATGTTATTTAAATTTATATATTTTATTTAACATTTTTAGAAATCCTTTCCGTCTCGTTCTACCCTCTCAAACTATAATATTCGGTTGAAATATTCCTTGTATTAGAATACCCGGGTTTCTAGAAACTGCATTTCCAGGTCCACTTCTTGTCTATCTCAGCAAACGTAATACATTAGCAGTGCAAATATTCAAACATTCAAAGACGACTAATGGAATTTCTAATCACAAAATTCAATTTGATTGAAGTAGTTTTGTCTACAATGTGATCCCCACCGAGAACAAACATTTGTGTGATGAACATAGATGTTTGTTCTGTGTCTGGGTGTTGTATTGTATTCTATGTATGTATTTACAAACAAAAAAAATTTATAAGTATTCTTACAGTCATCTGGTTCCCATAGTACAAGCTATGCTTAGTTTGGGGCTAGATGATGTTATGTAAAAAATGTCCTGACATATTTATTATTATTATTATTATTATTAATGTCTTATTCACTATGTCACCAATAGTATGTGTAATGTAATGTAGGCAATGCTTTGTGCGGCCTTCTGCTTGTTACATTATGCATATTATGTATGTTAATGATAAGTCTGAAATTAGTCATTTTTATTACAGTGTCGCTCATTAGTGTCTTATCCGATGACTCATCGGATAAAATTTGAAAAAAATGTTATTCATCGCCGATGAGTAACTTTAAATTTATTCAAACTTAATGCTCGTCCCATAAAAACCGGTTTTTCGACCTATCATGTAAATATCATACACCACTGATATGTGCATACAAAAATATTTAATTACTAAATCTAAACTCTTTCTTTACTTAATTATATACTTACATGTGAAATTTCAGATGCTCAGATATAGGAAAGTCGTAACTTTTAAACTTTTTTCTTGTTCTTCTAATTACGGAATCCTAAAACAAACTATGCAACGTATACTATATTACTTGTGTGAGTGTGTGTGTGTTTATTTATTCACCACACTTAAATAAGAGATAAAAACTTTTTATTTACCCAAAACGTAAAGTCGTTTGAGTTTGTCATAATTTTATATTTACGAAAAGTAATTGACTTGGTAACGAGCTGACATTTTCAAAAACCTAGCATAAACTGCGACTATAATTTTGCATGTTGATATTTCTATCGTTTACTGACATTTTAAGCAGCAAAAGTAAATACAAACTGCCATTCAAGCAAGGTTTCAACCGAGCGCTTTGATGAAGTTCCTCAATTGAAAGTTTCACGGAAAGCTTACTAATGGAATTCATTCCGAAGTAAGAGGAATGCATTGATCGTTTTATATTACCAAGTAGCGCATGTTTTTGAGTTGCAAACAGGTGATTAGGTCCATTTACCTGTACGAAATAATGACCCCAGGTACCGGTTTTCCCATTATCTTTTCAGGCGACTGGGACTATTCACATTACGAACAAAAAAATGATTGTTTATTCCAAATTCTAGTACAGTATTTGACATTAAAATCAAATCTTTTTAGACTTTTTACGTGAAGCTAACGCTAGTTCAGGAACCACTCTGCTTGAGAGAGTAGTAAAGTAGTCGTTTTTTAGTTTACAATTATATGACGTTGTAAAACCAATCTAAAGTAAAAAAGCGTTCAACATTAAATGCAAAATGTATGCTACATTTTGAAAAAAGACAGCTGATTGCCGAATACTCAAACGCATCTTAAATTAAATCACGTCACTTGACGAATTTTCGACAGATTTTCATTGGAAACTGTCGAAAAATCGCGACGTGATTTAATTTAAGTTGCGTTTGAGTATTTGGGCGTGAGTCTCATTATTTCAAAACCAATATATATTGAATAAAGAATGTCTCCATATGTGCGTCTCTTGGGATGCTAACATTATTCACGAGTTGATACAAAGCTGGAACCTAGTGGTACGAACGTAAAATGAAGACAATGAATAAGTTGCCTGCACTAAGCACACCTAGTTTACTTTTACCCCTCTATGGTTTGAAAACTTTTAACTGGAACTCACAGTGGATAAACAAGAAACTTCTACACGTGAAGCAATATGTATACGACCTTCACAGAGTAAGGCAATGCTTTTCACAGGTGCTTTTTCTGGGTCGATTCAGTCATACATTATTTATACTTGGAGCGACACGGGTGGTAACAATTATTTTGACTGTATAGTTTGTGAAAAACAGTAGCTTTGGTATACGGCTGTTTGTTAAAGATTCCTATAATTTTGTTCGAAATCTTGGTAATTATTTCTAATACGGGTTTACATACGTACTTACAGTACCAACATTTCAGTAATTACCTAACATGCGATGAACAAGGGTATGGAACAAAAATGTTTTTGAGACATGTGTATAATGGATCTCGGCCACAATGAAGTCACAAAACGGGATCTAGCCACAAACAGTTTTATAAATATTCAACTGACGGCCTCACAGCTAAGTAGTATAGTAACATTGCCAATTGCGCTGTAGGTAGTAGGTTCGAGCCCCAAAACATAGGTATACCAAGATCAAACGATTGTTGACCAACAATAAAAAAAGGATATAAGTATTCTATCACCCAAATTTATTAAGATAGTAACAGAGTCCTTAAAAAACCTAGTATAGGTCGCCAAGCACAGTTTCAGAAACAGAAACAGCTTCAGAACTTAATTCCCAGGCACGGTAGATATCCCCCAGATCTCTTAACACCAAGTAGTAACTAAACTCAAGATTATTCGAGGATGTCTAAGGGGAAGTCAGAGGTATGTCCAAACATTACATTTGGCATATTGGGTATATGCCAAATGTAATGTTTGGACATTTGGTTTTGGTATTTTGCCGTAGCTTAGTATTCCATTCGTTACAGGTTACTAACTAAGTACATAAGGTTTATATTAGTTATAGGTATCTTCTAACTAATATCAACATTCTATACTTAGTTAGTTAGCTCAATTTGCAGTTAAGCAAGTACCTAACCCTGTTTCCTGCGTGTGTACCTTCTGCATGAGAAAGTGCAATTTGGGAGGATGTGCTGAACCCAGGTTAATTCAAGCGGTTAATTTACTGGGAGCATTTACTTCTGGACGTAAAAATAATACTCGCTAATAAGTTGCGCCTAAGAAGAGGTAAAAGTAGTAAACAGGTATTTGCATCTATTGTAGATAAATTATGCAGTGTCTACTTTTTCAATCGTGTTTTTTTACGGGACGCTTTAGGTAGTGCCTGGGACAGGACTTTAGATGGAGTAGACTTGCCCAACACTTATTCCATCCCCATAGCTGAGTCATTAGCCTAAAAGAAGAGGTATAGGGCCTTAAGAAAACTTAAAGGTAGTCACAGGTCTTCATGGGCCTATATTATTGAAGACCGATGTGGCGCGGCGGGCGCATGTCCGCCTGCGCAAGAGGTTGCGGATTCGATTCCCGCCTTGTTGTATGTTTGTACGATCTGCAAATATTTGTTCCGGGTGTTCTGGGTATTTTCTATGTATAATAAAAAATATATATGTATGTAATGTATTGTATTATCTTTATTTTCAATCACAGGTTGGTTTCACAGACAGGTCACTGCGCGAAATCTTTCGCACCGTATAAACGCGCCCTTATCACGTCAACTACTATATCTAATTAACAATTTATGTTATTTAATACTTTTGGAATTAGCAAAGAAATAGAAATTTTGGTTTACAGGCGGATCATCAAATTGAGTCAAACTTACATCAAACTTTCTAAACCAGAAATGTTCATTTAATTTTATCGCTGACAGTACCTACGAGTGATGACGTGAAGGCCGTCAATCTCAGTGTAATACTCTTGTATAAATAATAAAGGAACTTATTTCTCTTGATTAATATTTTTTTCCCTTGAGCTTAAAAGATTTGAATTCATAATTAATGAAGGAAATACAACTTGGCAGCACACTCATTTCTTAAACATGAGGATAGGTTCAAGGAAATAATTATTGGGTTTTATGGCAAGAAGAATTTATGCAAGATGCTACAAGGTGAATCTTAAATTTCGAACATAGATTGTAAATATTGTGTTTGTAATATACTTTTAAAGAAAATGTATGTAATGATATGTTCAAGATTTGTGTAAATAGTGTACTGTGTTAATGTTGTAAATACTAAACATTTGAAGACTACGTTTACAAAAAAATAATCATTTTTCTGCCACTAAGGACTCGAATATTTTGACGACCGTTGTGGCGCGGCGGGCGAATGTCCGCCTGCGACGCAGAGGTTGCGGGTTCGATTCCCGCCTTGGGATAAATGTTTGTACGATCTGCAAATGTTTATTTCGGGTGTTCTGGGTATTTTCTATGTATAATAAAAAATATCTATGTATGTAATATAATATTGTATTAAGTATATCAGTCATCTAGTACCCATAACACAAGCGCTGCTTAGCTTGGGGCTAGATGATGCTGTGTGGATTGTCCAGCATTATTATTATTATTATTATATACCGTTCAAGCCCTTAGTGGCAGAAAAATATAGGCACATGAGGTTATGTCAGGTGGATGGACGCATGGTATGTGCATCGTATGGCACATTCCTAACGTGCGTGACCTGCGACTCAAAATTTTGTTATAGATGATGGGTATCTAAAAATTTAATGGATCAGCAGACATTTTCAGTACCTACTGGGATTGGGCGGTTTCATTTACCTAGTAGCAATTGTTTTGCTTTGCGGTGAAATTTCCGGCACATGAGGCTTAACACCTGTAAACCTCAGGTTGGTGAAGGCAGGGTAGTACATCGCAGGTCACGAACCTAACGCGCGTGACCTACAAGGCTTCGTTATAGGTGATCATTACCAATTAACATCAGGTGGGCTATATGCTTGTAACTCTCCTGTAACTAAAAACAGACTCTGCGATCATCATTTCAAATGCTAAGCGTGATGACTATGCAAGGCAAGCCCTTCCAAACATGAGGTAGGCATATGTTCAACAGTGGCTCATGGCGAATATGTGAATCGTTGCTTGGCGGCGCACTGTAATATACATGCAAAGTACATTACAGTATCTCCAATCTTGAATTCATTATCTTGAGAGTTCACTTGAAAGTTCCCAAACGGCGGAAGCATGAAATTAGGCAATAAAGACTTCTAAATTTTCTGAAATGTCGGACGTAATATCACATACCTAATACCTAAATCTCAAAACTAATGTTCCCGTATCAGTATTTAGTCACGCTAAATTTTGATACGGGAACATTAGTTTTGAGATTTAATAAAATCAACATGAAATAGTCACAATGTATTATAATATAATCTACCTAATTGTTTGCATCATTGCAAAATATCTATCAGGCTTCTTCTTTTTCTTTCTTCTCTACAGCAGCTAATGACGAACTCATTCGAAAAACAATTTTGCCAGTAAATAAAATAACTTTTGGTCAAGTCAGTAAAATGACGTCAAGTTAGGCTGTTATTTGCATTTAAGAAAAAGATAAGGTGATTTGAATAATGATCAAAAAGAGGGAGCAAAATATGGCATGGCATTTTTCAAATTCTTAGAAACATTTTTGTTGATTTGAGATCAGGATGCCACTTAACACTCTTTTATTTTAATTGCTCACGCTTTTTAAAATAAGATTTACAACTATTTAAATTGAAAAAAACTACGTTGCTTTGCAAAGTTGGAAAAAATTATTAACCTAATGAAGAGATGACATACGTTAAATGTCATTCAAATAGTGATGACAGTCGTAGCCACCGTTAAATGACGGCCGACATACTAACGGAAACAAAAGCTTAAACGATGAAGTACGTAGATGAAACTTTGTCAAAGGTACTTGAAAACAAGTAGGGGTCAAAACGTTCAGCAGCCGTGCCGAAGTATCCGTTGGCGACTTCTTGGCTCAAGATTTAATTGCAATAATTAAAAGTAGTTAAGTTCCTGCGACTTTGTTCGCTTGGTTGCATTTTTTATATACACAAGCTAAGAGTCATATCAAAGGCCCGATTCTCGTAATTTTTGGAGTTAAGACGATATTGAAACTTGCATTTGATTGTCCAAATTGGGCCTGTCTAAAATTTCAGTTTCGAAGAATACAAGAGTTTGGAGATTGTCAAATCGAAACTTGTCTTTCTTGTTACGAGAATTGGACATTAGGAGCAATGCTGAGGGTCTCAATTCATGATAAAATCATAGGGACACAAAGGGTTCGACCGCCAATTTCCTATTATAATTCATATTTTACCAATTTCATGAAAATCAGCAAGTTGAACCTAATTTAATTGACATTTTCTTCACAATTCCATACCTCTTTTTTTTGTGGACATTTTTACTCAACATCATCTAGCTCCAAACTAAGCATAGCTTGTATTATGAGAACCAGATGACTTATATACTTTTTTTATAAATACATATTTAGAATACAAAATACAACACCCATAGACACAAAACAAACATCTGTGTTCATCGCACAAATATTTGTCCTCGGTGGAGATTGAACACCCCACCTTCAGCGCAGGAGGCAGGGCTATTACGAACTGAGTTGTGACGGTTGTCTAACCTATTTGAGGATTCCTACTGTCTCTTACAATTTGTGTATAATTACTACCGGATAAGTGTAGGTATTTAGGTAAATTGGTGGGCGTTTATTTCAAACTAACTCGGGACAACGGCTTTGTGATGGACAATTTAAAATGACCTACACAAATCAATTAAATTGGTCGTTACTAGCATTAACTCCACCAAACTTGAATTGGAATAGTATAACCGTATTTTAGTGAATGAATATAAGTAATGATATATAAAAAACAGAGATGGCAACATCTTTTATCAAAATGACCAACAGTGACAGAACCAATCAAGCAGTATTTATATTCAAATAAGGTTTGTCCTGACCGAACCGACCGACCGAAGAACCGAAAAAGGTTTTTTTTTTAAATTTAACTAAGAAAGGACATCTTCAGTTCACAAACAGTTATGTATCAAAATGGATAATAAATGAAAACTCAAACTTTAATTTAAAGCGTGCAGGATTAAGTAATATTTGAAACTATACCTTCACCTATTTCTGCCGTCAAGCAGCTTGCTGTGCTATGGTCTGAAGTGCGTGGGTGCCACTGAAATTACAGAAATATTAGACAACACCTGGGTGCTTCAGGGTGATGGACGTACAGCATCGTAGGACACGTTCCCAACGAACGCGATTTGCAAGGCAATTCTTTGTTATGGGTATAGTAACCGCTTAACATCGGGTGGGCCATAAGCTTGTTCCGTCAGCACGTCTTATAAAAAAAGCTAGAAATGTTTATTAATTTTTTTCGCTTTTTGGTACGTACTCGTACCAAATATGTTTAGGGTGATATTTGCCAAGATAGAAGTGACAATAAACTAAGGTTCCACTCAGTGTTGCTAGGTACTCTTGATTTTAACCTCCACAGGCACGTAGACATAGCTTACAATAGCGCTTGTTAAACAAAATGGAGCTTTGAGAGAAGAACCCTAAAACCAAATGTATGCTTACAATATTATACCTAGAACAGAGAAACCTGAGGGCTTATCAATAAGAGCGGTTTTGTCACAACGTAAACCACTAGTCGTAGAGACTTGAAATTTTCAGGATATTTCTTGGTATGTAAGGCTGTATAAGAAAAAGAATTCTGAAAATTCACCCCACTAAAACAAAGCAGCGGGGGTAAAAATTTGTATGAAAATAGGTCTACGCTATTGCGAAATTCCACTAGTAACGTTTATGCAACACCGCTACATCAGGATGAAACCCGTTTTAAAATTTAAATAATTAAACACTGACACACAATCACACTAGCCCAAAACTAAACAAAACATACTATGGGAACCAGAAAGGTGATAAAATACTTGTATTTTTTTTGTAAATGTATATTAAACTTAGAATATATATACACCCACCCATAATATATCAACACATATATGGACACAACAAGTTCCTTGTTTGTGTCCATAGCATTGTTTACTCCTTGATTGTTACTCGGTATAAACGGAACTTCCAATATTCGAGCAGAAATAATTCAATTGGGTCTCTTTACCCCGGTGCGGTGCTTATTTAGGTAGGTACCTACAGGGGACACAATAATTGCTTTTAGCTGACACAAATCGGGTTATGTCAACTACGTGCGCAGAATTTTTTGTCCAAGTGGAAATGGTTTTGTGTTTACAAAATGGACAGAAAGATGATAGCTATATAAGTACTTGTATGCGTGTTTTTACGTGTAGAAGAAATGTTATAAATTAACCCGGATTGGAGTTTCCCCAAAACACTATTTTACTATATCTAGAAATTAGGTACAGGCAAGAGTAGAGTAGGGTTTTTAATGTTATTTTATCTACCTGTAAAAATTAACATAAATAAACTCATTTTGTCTTTTTACTGTAGTAAGTTGAGCATTTAAGGTAGGTACAGTTAGGTGCAATGATAATACACTACCAAGCTTTAAAGTCTACTTAGATATCCTCAAAGAACCTGTGGGTTTTGCACTAAGAGGACTTGGAAGAGAGGGGTTGAGAAAGGAGGAGGAGGAGGAGGAGAGGGATCTAAGGATACTGTGCCTGGCGATTATTTTTTCCCTTAATATTCCCAAGCTGTCATTTGTAAGTTCATGAAATACTCATAAGACTCATGACATTCTTAAGACAAGAGCAAGCATACATTTTTTTAAAATATGTAGTCATTAAGTTTTGTATGAATGCGGTAAAAAACAATATTTTGTGTCTCTCTCATATTTTGGAAAGTTTGTCATAGTCATCACGTTTAGCAGGCGGATTGGTGTCCGTAGTCTGTGTTTAGTACCAGGAAATGCTGCTACCTTTCTTCAGGTGCGTTTTCTGAATCCATATGACATCCATGGGAGATAACAGAGGAGTCTATTCCAAGCCAGAACCACAAGACCTGCCGCAACACAAATTTAAACGGTAAAAACTGTAAAGTGCGGCTCCATAATGTTTAAGTAACCGTGACCTTACAGCCTTACACTTACCTTACCTAAGTAGGTACCACAGATAATAATATAGTAACTAGCGGTGCTTGTACTTTGCAAACTTTTAAATGAAACGGGAAGTGCCTCTCGACATGCGCACGGTTGCTGTAATTATTACATTATGATGCTTTGATGCATCACTATACATACACTGCTTGGAGGGATAGATAATAAGTTATAAGGGTAATTTTTCTTATTATTTTCTGTCGGTACATGACCGATTTTTTCACGAATTTTAATGCTTCTAGGATTAAATTACATTGTTACCTATACTTAGGTATAGGTATAGGTATACCATGAACTTGAAAGTGACTGAAAAGAATAATATAAGTGCCAGAAAAAAACATTGTTATAACTAATTTAAATCATTATTCTTGTCACTGTCACTTTCAAGTTCATGAAAAGAGATGGCAACAGACTAATCGACCATTTTAGCTAGTGTAACTCGCAATGACCAATATGAATAATAGTCAATTCTTGCATTTACTGTAAATCAAAATAATATGGTCAAAATACACATCTTCTGGATAGAGGCACACAGGTAACACTTTCATAAGCTTTTCACGGAACTCATGGCAACGGACGATAAACGATAATAGGGCCATCTGATGTTGAGTGGCCTATAATAATGGCAATACCAAAAACGACCTGTGTCATTGCCTGCGTCTTTTTATCTTACTCGTGTTTTAAAATCTAGAGCAGATATCAGTCATATGAATGAGGACTTTTATTTATTGTGACGTATATAAATGCTGGTATAATTGCAAAGCAATTTGCTACACCTGTTACCGGGTTACTGGAGAGCACAAAAGGTTCTGAGGGCTGGCTTATATATTTGAGCGACGTGGCCATTCAAAGATCCCAACCATTTACCGACACGTCCGTGACACGTCCGTGAACGACAAGAAAATTATACATGAATGTATGGAGAGAGAGTTACTTGCCTGTTCTTCAAGGTTTAGTTGCAAGGAACTGGCACCTATAGGTGCCAGTTCCAAGTTCCAGTTCCAGTTCCAGTCTGAAAGCTATATGAATCTATAGATTCATATAGCTTTCAGACGTTTTAACAAGATTCATGCTGATATTACTGAACGTATCTTCTTTTTGACTGTATGTTCTAGTGCTAACAAAATAGTTTAGGTCAATATTTTTGTAGCTCATAAAAAACATAGTTTAAGTAATGTTATGTTTCAGATAAGAGTGATCAAGTATGGTAAATTATGAGCGCTTAGACGGTAGTTGTGTGTATGTACGAAGGCTTTACAAAGTTATATATAAACCTACTTCGTGAATGAGTTGTGAGCGTAATAAACACTCACGCTAAGTGTGTTATTACCATTCTCCATAACGTAACCTTGTTTGTGTCTTCTACTGAAAACCAAAGAAGTTTAAGTAATTAAGATATTATTATGTCTATATTAAAAATATAATAATTTCTAAATATTTTTTCGCCATCAGTTTCTTCAGTTGTAGTTCAGTGATTTTTCTAAAAGCCCTAAGTACCTTTTTTTAACTGTATTATCATGTGCATGCCTCCAGCTTCCTCATATGGAAAATGCAGATTCTGAAAATGCCAATATTTAGTTCATATTTAGTACCATCATAGATTACAACCATAATTTAGGTGCCAAAAAAACAACGACGCTACAAGCCTTTGAAGGTGTGTTAGCTGAAGTAACATGCCACCAGCTTCCTCATTCAGTGTGGGCAAACGAGTGCTGATAGAGCTATAGAACAAACGCTAGCATTTAGTACCAGATTAGTGCACTAGGTAGCAAAATTTCCAAACCTGCAGCTAAAAAACTCTCGGAGTTATAAGACTTCATCAACGTGTAAGCTGACGTACCGTTATTTCAGCACGCACATGCTGGTTCTCTGAAACGGCTGCAGCTATAGACACGGTTGATATCTCCAGATTCAGTGCACAATTGGTGCCAAAGGTACCAAATATTTGAGGCTTCTAGGTTCAAAACTCTTTGAACTACAGGCTTTTAGCAACGTGTAAGCTGGGGAAACGTTTCTCCAGCTGACACATGCTGGATCTCAGAAACGGTAAGAGATAGAGATTCGGTTGATATCTCCAGATGTCAATATGAATTAGTGCACTTGGCACCAAAATTTTGAAGTCTCTAGGACCAATAGTTACATCACAAGAAGCAAAAAACCATTTAACGGTCAACAAATTCAAACCAGTTTTCGCTTCTATAAAAGCGCGGCGTTGCCGCTCTGCACGCTACAATAGCGAGCGAACATTATGCTTGTTCTCTGTCTGTTTTTATATCTGTCTCTGGATACAACGTGTGTAGCCAGTTCAGTTTTAGTAGGTCGACAGTTTTATTCGAGTCTTGTCAGAACAGGTATTATAGGTACGAGGTACTACTAGATAGGTACTTTATTTTGTCTAGTTTAAATTAGGTTTGAATGTACTCAAATAGTTGATTTGACGACCGATGTGACGCGGCGGCCTGTGACGCAGAAGTTTGCGGGTTCGATTCCCACCTTGGAATAAAATGTTTAAACGAACTGCACATATTTAATACGGGTGTTCTGGGTATTTTCTTTGTTTAGTAAAAAATATGTAGGTATGTATGTAACGTCAGATTTGGAATTCAAAATGGCGGGTGCAAATGATGGTACAAAAAACTGATATGGGTGTCTTTTTTGACTAATTTGGGGGTGCTGATTACGAATATCTGGTCAGATTTGAAATTCAAAATGGCGGGTGCAAAAGATGGTACAAAAAACTGACATGGGTGTCTTTTTCGACTAATTTGGGGGTGCTGATAACGAATATCTGGTCAGATTTGGAATTCAAAATGGCGGATGCAAATGATGGTACAAAAAACTGATATGGGTGTCTTTTTCGACTAATTTGAGGGTGCTGATTACGAATATCTGTTCAGATTTGAAATTCAAAATGGCGGATGCAAAAAATGGTACTAAAAACTGACATGGGTGTCTTTTTCGACTAATTTGGGGGTGCTGATTACGAATATCTGGTCAAATTTGAAATTCAAAATGGCGGGTACAAAAAATGGTACAAAAAACTGACATGGGTGTCTTTTTCGACTAATTTGGGGGTGCTGATTACGAATATCTGGTCAAATTTGAAATTCAAAATGGCGGGTACAAAAAATGGTACAAAAAACTGACATGGGTGTCTTTTTCGACTAATTTGGGGGTGCTGATTACGAATATCTGGTCAAATTTGAAATTCAAAATGGCGGGTACAAAAAATGGTACAAAAAACTGACATGGGTGTCTTTTTCGACTAATTTGGGGGTGCTGATTACGAATATCTGGTCAAATTTGAAATTCAAAATGGCGGGTACAAAAAATGGTACAAAAAACTGACATGGGTGTCTTTTTCGACTAATTTGGGGGTGCTGATTACGAATATCTGGTCAAATTTAAAATTCAAAATGGCGGGTACAAAAATGGTACAAAAAACTGACGGGTGTCTTTTTCGACTAATTTGGGGGTGCTGATTACGAATATCTGGTCAAATTTGAAATTCAAAATGGCGGGTACAAAAATGGTACAAAAAACTGACATGGGTGTCTTTTTCGACTAATTTGGGGGTGCTGATTACGAATATCTGGTCAAATTTGAAATTCAAAATGGCGGGTACAAAAAATGGTACAAAAAACTGACATGGGTGTCTTTTTCGACTAATTTGGGGGTGCTGATTACGAATATCTGGTCAGATTTGAAATTCAAAATGGCGGGTGCAAAAGATGGTACAAAAAACTGACATGGGTGTCTTTTTCGACTAATTTGGTGGTGCTGATTAAGTAGTCATTATGAATTTCAAATCTGACCAGATATTCGTAATCAGCACCCCCAAATTAGTCGAAAAAGACACCCGCCATTTTGAATTATTCGTAATCAGCACCCCCAAATTAGTCGAAAAAGACACCCATGTCAGTTTTTTGTACCATTTTTTGTACCCGCCATTTTGAATTTCAAATTTGACCAGATATTCGTAATCAGCACCCCCAAATTAGTCGAAAAAGACACCCATGTCAGTTTTTTGTACCATTTTTTGTACCCGCCATTTTGAATTTCAAATTTGACCAGATATTCGTAATCAGCACCCCCAAATTAGTCGAAAAAGACACCCATGTCAGTTTTTTGTACCATTTTTTGTACCCGCCATTTTGAATTTCAAATTTGACCAGATATTCGTAATCAGCACCCCCAAATTAGTCGAAAAAGACACCCATGTCAGTTTTTTGTACCATTTTTTGTACCCGCCATTTTGAATTTCAAATTTGACCAGATATTCGTAATCAGCACCCCCAAATTAGTCGAAAAAGACACCCATGTCAGTTTTTAGTACCATTTTTTGCATCCGCCATTTTGAATTTCAAATCTGAACAGATATTCGTAATCAGCACCCTCAAATTAGTCGAAAAAGACACCCATATCAGTTTTTGTACCATCATTTGCATCCGCCATTTTGAATTCCAAATCTGACCAGATATTCGTTATCAGCACCCCCAAATTAGTCGAAAAAGACACCCATGTCAGTTTTTTGTACCATCTTTTGCACCCGCCATTTTGAATTTCAAATCTGACCAGATATTCGTAATCAGCACCCCCAAATTAGTCAAAAAAGACACCCATATCAGTTTTTTGTACCATCATTTGCACCCGCCATTTTGAATTCCAAATCTGACGTTACATACATACCTACATATTTTTTACTAAACAAAGAAAATACCCAGAACACCCGTATTAAATATGTGCAGTTCGTTTAAACATTTTATTCCAAGGTGGGAATCGAACCCGCAAACTTCTGCGTCACAGGCCGCCGCGTCACATCGGTCGTCAAATCAACTATTTGAGTACATTCAAACCTAATTTAAACTAGACAAAATAAAGTACCTATCTAGTAGTACCTCGTACCTATAATACCTGTTCTGACAAGACTCGAATAAAACTGTCGACCTACTAAAACTGAACTGGCTACACACGTTGTATCCAGAGACAGATATAAAAACAGACAGAGAACAAGCATAATGTTCGCTCGCTATTGTAGCGTGCAGAGCGGCAACGCCGCGCTTTTATAGAAGCGAAAACTGGTTTGAATTTGTTGACCGTTAAATGGTTTTTTGCTTCTTGTGATGTAACTATTGGTCCTAGAGACTTCAAAATTTTGGTGCCAAGTGCACTAATTCATATTGACATCTGGAGATATCAACCGAATCTCTATCTCTTACCGTTTCTGAGATCCAGCATGTGTCAGCTGGAGAAACGTTTCCCCAGCTTACACGTTGCTAAAAGCCTGTAGTTCAAAGAGTTTTGAACCTAGAAGCCTCAAATATTTGGTACCTTTGGCACCAATTGTGCACTGAATCTGGAGATATCAACCGTGTCTATAGCTGCAGCCGTTTCAGAGAACCAGCATGTGCGTGCTGAAATAACGGTACGTCAGCTTACACGTTGATGAAGTCTTATAACTCCGAGAGTTTTTTAGCTGCAGGTTTGGAAATTTTGCTACCTAGTGCACTAATCTGGTACTAAATGCTAGCGTTTGTTCTATAGCTCTATCAGCACTCGTTTGCCCACACTGAATGAGGAAGCTGGTGGCATGTTACTTCAGCTAACACACCTTCAAAGGCTTGTAGCGTCGTTGTTTTTTTGGCACCTAAATTATGGTTGTAATCTATGATGGTACTAAATATGAACTAAATATTGGCATTTTTAGAATCTGCATTTTCCATATGAGGAAGCTGGAGGCATGCACATGTATTATCAGGTAAAAGCACATAAATACAGGTTAATTTGCGACATGTCGTTGTATTGGACGCTGTCCACGATTGGACATTACTCTCAATTTGTGTCCTGCGGGCATATCTCTCAATACTGTGCTACGTGACTCAATTTCAGCTGCTCATTCCGTAAAAGGTAGAAATTTTAGTTGATGCGACAGTCAACTTTTAAATGTTTCTTAGTGAAATTTTGACAAGGCCTCGTGACATCTCTTGAAGCAATATAGTTTTATGTTACTGCTCAACTTTTATGAATTTCAAGTATATCTTCATGTATTGCGGTAGGTAAATCTTCATATCAGCAATATGGAGATAGCAATCTCGCAAAGTCGAAAAGTAGGTTTACACTCTCACAAACTTATATATACTTGGAGTATAGTTAGTTGGTTGCTACATTAGGTACCTTACTCTTTTATTTTTAAATGTTGACAAATATTTTTTCTTCTGATCCATAGTCATAAGATTGTTGAGCCTGCAAAAGATTTCGTGCATTGACCGCGCCTTTGTGAAAATCAATGCCACTTATCCACCAAATATCGTCTCTATATTCTAGCTAATAACGTTAAAACTCTGTCAAGCGGCCAACCACGCGGCCGTCGGCTTGACAGCTATTTGAATGTTGTTATCTAGAAAATAGAGATGATATTCGGGATTGATTTTCTCAACCGTCGTCCGCGCATTGGATACATGACGGCTTTTTGAACGTTGTTACCTAGAATATAGAGATGATATTAGATATCGATTATCACAAACGCACGGCAGCCGCGCGGTCACTGCGCGAAATCTTTCGCGCCGTCTGAACGCGCCCTGCGATGTATAGTCGCATATGTAGCGGAAAGAATTTAAATTGACTTGAAAAATAACGTTTGAATTGACGTACTTCCGATAACAATAACCATTCAAACACCAGCGGGGCTATTTCCAAACATTCGGAAAAGCCTTTTGTGTTTTTTGGTTCCGTTTCGTTTGTTCATATCAACAGTATGGATATTTTGGTCAAACATTTGTAAGCCGAAACATGAAAACGTTAGACCTGCTGCTAGAATGTTATCAGAAAAAGTATTTTTAACACATAAAACGTATCTTTTGTTCTTAACTTTGAAGTAAACAACAAGATGGCGGACTCAGGACTGCTTTAATCATAACCACAATCCCTAAACCAAACCGTTAATTTCTTGTTTGTTATAAGTTTTTATTCACTTTCAAAAATATTTCTTACGCAGCCATTTTGACTTTGGCTGTAGTAAACTATGTGAATATCATTCTAGACAATCAACCTAAGAAGAACAGGTAGAGAAATATAATCTATACCAACAATAAAAATCTTTATCCTGACTTACAACGCACATTCTAAGCCACTGGACTTCAAATTAAACTAAATACAGGGTATATTTGATTTTGTTCGTAGACGTAGGTATAATAAGGAATTCCTGAAATTCAACCCCTAAATGGGTACAGCGGAGGTTGAAGTTTGTTTATAAATAATTTCACCGACGAAGTCGTGCGCGTTTCGCCAGTATGCTTATAAAGACGACAGACGACTAAGTTTCGCTTGACCACCCCTACCTCGTTTAGCTGCAGTGTGTTAATCACCTAATATGGCTATTTATTACTCAAAATAGACCCGAGTTCAAATACTATAGAGTAGGATTCACAAACACGTTCACTTTCCTGCCCAAATGACTGGCGTTAAAGCCCACTTTAGACTCGACGATAGTCATGCGCAACAGTAGCATATAACAATTTGCGTCATATTAAATAATCAACACTTATTCAATACTAGATTCCGCCTGCGACTTTGCTTGCACAGTATCTCAACACAGCATTGGCTTGCTTGAGTATTATAACATAATTGTAACGCAAGTATTATAACGTAAGTTATCAACGTTTTAGCCAACCTTTCGATCCTAACTTTCCGTTTTTTTTATATTTATTTATTCATGATTTGACAATGTTACGTAAAATAACAAAAAAAAATATAAATAGTCATGTTCAATTAATTCCAAATCAGTATAGGTACCTATAATAATAATATCATCAAATATAATTTTGACTTTTACATAATGTTATTTTGACTTTTTTTGTGGTTTTTTACTGGTTGCTTAGGAAGGTCCCTACATCTCTTATATGCCAGAGAATGGGCAGAATCTCCTGGGTACCTACTTAAGATTGATACTGCGATCACCAATTCCTGTAAAAATATGTATATTATATGGTTCCAAAAGCATTATTATCTACTAGACATAGATATGGACATCCACTTAAAGTATGCCTGTTCCAAAAGTTTGGTACAGGCACTTTTGTACAGGCAGCAAACTTTTGGAACAAGCCCTTTTAAAGAAAGCTCTTACTGACAAACTAGTCTTTAAAAAAATTACAATGGGTGTCAAATTTTGTAAAGAAAATAGCTTCTCGTAAAAGCAGCTCACAGGTTTTCACACAGTAAGTAATAAAATAAGTTGAACAAATTTGTGATTAATATTTGCGGTTTTAACAGTCGCCCTGTCAAAACTAGCCTTTATATAAACCAATCTGAATCAAATATCCGATGAAAATGTTGTTTGCATTTTACTACACAAGTGTTGGTGGATAACCCGTATGTTTTAATAACTCAATTTCGATGCTCGTTTGTTTCGTTTTACATTGATTGTTCATTTTGCTAAAATGCAACTTTTGCATGCTTTTGTAAATTTATTTTACTAAACCGGGTTACGAAACAGCATTTTGTGTTTATATTTTTCGGGTTGTGAAAAAAATCAATTTATTTTTTGTTATGACGTATTCATTGCGCTGTTTTACTATCACTCTTTTGTCCAGCACAAACTTTAGTGGCTTAAAGATGCCATTTATTTGATTAGATTAATTCTATTGTTTTAAACGAATAATAAATTTAAAAAAAATTATGTGGGTGGTCAAATTATGAACGCGTTAAATCGGTGGATGGGAAAGGCTAAAAATCGTTTTGGAAACGTGTAGAGGTTTATGTCCATGGCTAATTTCATACTAAGTCGGGATTCGCTTTGGAATTGATGACCCCTTTTCTATTATCCTAGATTTTTAGTCTCGTTTTATGCACTTACTCGTAATTAAATCTGCAAATAAATAATATATCTTTCTTTCTTTTATTACAAACTTACCTAGTACCTACCAAACAATTACTTATCTAGTTTATAACCTGTTGGATTAAGCAGTTTTTTTTTGCAATAAAAAGATCTCAACAACCTTACAACCAAAAAAAATTTGGTTATAAAAAAAGAAGCTTAAAATTACCATTTCAAAGCAGACACGGTAAAGTAAGGTCAATCTACATATCTAGATATTTCAACAGTCAGACTTTTTCAGCATGGGATTAGTGTAAAATTTGTATAAAGCTAGTTTGGTCAGCTTAACCGTTTAAGGTGACACTAGTCTCCACTAGAAGATATCAGTGATCTCAAATGATGAAGGAAAACATCGTAAGGGAACCAGTTAGTATTTTAGCAGCGCTGATTGGCTTGCAACCTGGCACGTATGGAATACTTACTATTGAAAAATGTGGGTATGTGCCAAATGTAATATTTGGACGTTCTTCTCACTACCCCTTTTAGTAATTCTCAAAGAATCTTGAGTCTGTGCTACTTTGTAGGCCCTAAGAGATCTGAAGAAAATATCTAGCTTATCTCTACTAGGTAAACGTTGAGAGGTTGGTGTGTGTTTTATAATGATACAGCGAAACGCGCGCGATTTCGTCCGCGTGAAGCTATTTTCATACAAATTTCAATCCCAGCTGTACACATTTAGGGATTGGATTTCGGCAATTCCTTTCTTAGTACACCTCTACGCACCAAGACAAATGTACTCTGAATTTTCAAGGCTCCACGACCAGTGGTTTAGGCTGTGCGTTGTCTATATCTCAATCAGTCGATCAGTCAGAACATTTTTTTATAATTGGTATAGATTTTGGTTTATAATATAAAGTTTAATTCTACTTAAAGGTACTGTTCACTCTGTGCTTGAGCACGCCACTAGAGTAGTTTGACCCATAGACGCAAACTGAATATTTAATGCAGTGAAATAACGATGCTCTAATTAAAAGTTGAGCGGTAACGTTGAATTAAACAACCGACACTTGGAGTTATAAAATGAGCTTTGTTACAGTTCGTTTTCGGTTTTAATAAAATATTTAATAAATAAATATTAAAAAACATTCACATAACGTCCACTTACGCCAAATAAAGCCAACATTTTTGTAAATTCGTACTTAGAATATAATATGACACCCAGACACAAGAGAAACATAATATGTGTTCATCACACATGTTTCTTCTTGCGAGATCGAACCCACCACCTACAACGCTGAAGGCGCCTTGCCTTTCACAACGAATTACACATTAAATTGCTGAAGTTCAACCCCTAAACAGGTTTAGTGGGAAAAAAAATAACTTCACGCGTGGACGAACTGACGCACATAATAATACTAACGAAACACGAGCAACTTTGCACCGAGTGTACAAACTTACATCCCCATCTTTACTTCTTCAATCTTTACTTTAATTCAAACTTATATCTTTTCATAAACTTACTTCAATAGAAACCCGCTGTACTTCTTTAGGGGTGGAATTTTGGAAATGCTACGTATTAAGACAAATATACCCTGAAATTTTCAAGTCTCTACGACCAGTGCTTTGGGCTGGACGTTGACTATATATCAGTCGGACAGGACAAAGATTCTTATAATTAGTATAGATAACTAACACGTGGAAGTTATTATAAATTGCATAATTTTAAAGGGTTTACCGTAATAAATCTGATAACCTCTGAAAAATGTACGTTAGAAGCCATTTGGTTGTTTTTATGAGTGTCATATACCGACCCAACGGGGCTATATCCAGAACGTGATGTCATCGGCACGATTTATGACGTCAGAGTCACTATATATTTTACGAGTACCTACTATGTACCTACGCCATCATAAGTAGCTGAGCGTTGGTTGCAATTCAAATGCTCTTTCTAAACTTTCTCTTGACGACCGATGTGGCGCGGCGGGCGAATGTCCGCCTGCGACGCAGGAGGTTTCGGGTTCGATTCCTGCCTTGGGATAAATGTTCTTGTTTAATTTTAGTCTTTTCTCATATAAGTAAATTTATAAATTTATAAATAGATATCTAAAATTGTTATTTAGTAACTTTTGAACGTACTACAAAAAATCTGGTAAGATTTTCCGAAGATTTTGTTTTTATGTTTGTTTTCTGTTGAGTTTCAAAAAGGCATGAGATGTTTATCTACTTTTGGGCTGTATTCCATTCCATATTTCGTGGGCATGTAGGCACTTTCAGAGTATAATATTCCTTTTGTTTATACTCCATCTGCGGGCGTCGAGGGTCGGATAACATAACGCCTGAGGCGTGGATGGATCATTTGTGTCTGACAATTTTGGGTGAACTGAAGTTTCACCTTTGAACAAGCTTTGCACAAAAGACTTACAAAGCAATTTGAACACAAAAAATATAGTAAACACGACTTGTTAACTAGATAGTCTTCAAAGAGAGATCCCCTTTGACTCGTTTAGCAGTGCAAAAATTTGAAGGTTAGTGCAAATGGAGAACTAGATGAGAACAAAGATGTTTGTTGCGTGTTTGAGTATTATACCCGGTGTAATTACTACTTCCGAAAACTGAAACTGCGCATTCAGACCATAATTCTGAAATATTTAATGAAAATGAAATTGACAATTTTGTCCGTTACTTTCGTGTTTTCAACATAAATATCGACATAATAATATAACATATAAGAAAGAAATGGCGATCATCTGGCCGGTGCGTTGCCCGCGCGGTCATACATCCCTGGGTATTGGACCTTGTTTTAGGTAACTTTACACGTCCCTGGAGTATTCAAAAAATTTAAAAATGAAATGAATGAGGCCATAAATTCGACTTGGAGATAGAGTAAACAACATTTGCAAGTACCCGTATTCCAACTTATAGTTTTAATAAACTACCGTAGCACTACCAAAAGAATTTAAAAATTTGCACACATATAAATTACTATTTTAGCTTTACCTAGAAAATTGCAGTTAGGAAAACCATAATTTATGTTTATTCATGCTCTCGTATTTCAAAGCAAAGTTGCAGAATAGGGAACTTTACAAGTGGGAGTTCGCCAGCTTGCTGTGGTAAACTAGAATGTACGCAACTTTTATAGAAGCTAATAAAAATATTTTAGGTTTGCACGTAAAATATTACATTTATGATGAAACTACATTATTTACATATTTTATGCAAACGAAGAAATAACGTTGGAATACTTTTATATCTTTTTTTGAATATTCAGATTGTTTTTCAATAATTTATTTTTATATACCACATCCGTCAGGAAAAACCATCGTTGATACAATAAACAGTAAATATTGTATTAAGTATGTCATCTATATAGTACCCAGAACACAAACTCTGCTTAGCTTGGGGCTAGATGATGCTTCGTCCAGCATTAGTAATAATATTTAAATTTAAGTAACGTTTATAAGTATGGGGTAAAGTTTGTGTCATCATAACTCTACAACTCTACTCTCTGTCTGCTGAAAACACTAAAACAATCATAAACAAAGGTTAGGTTTCACCAAAGTCATAATACATATCAAGAACTGAAAGTACTGAAACCGACATTAAACCTCACACTTTAAAGCCCAGCTGGATGGTTGCTTATTAAATATGTAGGTAACAGGTATCTCGGCTCAAGGACAAGACGAAATTCCCCCGGCGTGGCCCGTGACACGTTCACGATCGATACGGGACGCCCTCTACCGCGGAAATTATCTGATACATTTGAGTTCACTGGTCACACGACGGTCGGACGGATCGCGGTCTCGGGCGTTGGTAAGATAATCTGGAGGTCTTTGAAAGTAGATAGTGAAAGGAGGTATGGGTTAGGGAAAACTGGAAATCTTTGGAGGCCTTTGTCCCGTAGCTGATATAGGCTAGGAAAAAAATAGTAATATAAGGTATCTTGTTTTTATTTTCTCTTATAATCATATTTCATACTAGCGAAACGAGCGCGACCTCGTCTATCTGAGATTATTTTCATACAAACTTCAACCTCTGCTGTACTCGTCTAAGGGTTGAACTTCGGAAATTCCTTTCTTAGTAGGTACACCTCTACGTGCTTAATAGTAGCTGAACTATTCATAAAAATATTGGGAAACATTTACCTAGGTAAGTACTAGCAGAATTACGTAAGTTATAGGGTATATGTTTTTAGTAAAAGCTATAAACCAAACATAGGTTCGAAAATGCTTCATTCTAAACACCAATAATGGCCTAAAATTTTAATATTTAATTAAAGGGTCTAGCCAAAATAGTCTAAGCACAATGCCAAATCCAACACTCCAAATGTCTCCCAAGCTGGTAGTTTGGGTTACGAGCAAGCCAACCATAAGTATACCTTTTTCATGGTAATGCCTGCTGACGTGCAACGTCACGTCACTTGTACACTCAGCACACGTTTTTGGTATTTCAGACAACTCCTGACTTCATCATCTACAGGGGCCCGATCGCGAGCTCTAATATCTCGGCTGCAAAATGTCAAACCGACGACTAACAGTTCCAGCAAACATTCATGGCTGTTTGGTTGGTGTTCGGCTGTCTTCGTATTTTATTTGTACTAGAAGTCCATAGAATTAGGACTAATTCTATGCTAAAAGTCAATAATTTTAACACGAACCTATACGAACTTACAGCAATCTCTGTGTGTCTCTGTCTGATCGAGCCTATTCGGGTCTCATTTTGAATTATGAATGCATTGAAACGGCTCACCCGTTTCAAATTAGCTGACACCGTAATTTGGTATCACGAGGTGTTTTTATGAACTGTAAGTTATAGTTTTTGCTACAGTTTTGTCACATGTTTCAATTTTGGTTGGAAAATCTCAGAAAATAACTTTTTAAGAAATGATGTACGTTTTTATGATGTTCGGAGTATGTTTTTAAGGTAAACGCTGTGGCATTATAGTATGTACAGGGATGTTAGTTCGTGCTAATATATTATTTAAGTTCTTGGCAACAAATTTAATTACCATTAAGATTCTAAAACATAAATTGAGAAACCATATTGAATCTTAAGAAGAAAGCTACTTAAAATCTGACTGTTAAATGCAAAATGCAATTTAGTAAAGCATTAGCATGCTTTGCTAAATTTGATAGATTTAACGATAAAAATTTGCATGGCAACTCTGTTCATTGACACAATTCAATGACATTATTGACATCAACACTGCAAGAATTTGATACAAAAAGGAGTCAAGAAAAATTCAAATTGGATAAAATGACCCCCTTTATATTCCTTACATAATAAGACCAGAGATTATTGTTTCACTTATTTACAAACCACGGAGCGGCAACGTAATGGAATTTTATAAGGTTTCAAGATACTACGGAATAACGACTGGTACAATGTTTTCAATATTTTGGTCCTCTTGGATGTACGCATCTTTGTAATGCGTACCTCACATTTTATAGGCTCTTAAATCATTTTGCGAAATGAATAGAGGAATCAAATCATAGTAGTTTCGCGTATTGGCATTTCTCTATTTATAACTTTACATATAGGTATCTCATATGCATTGTTGCAAAAAAAATGTGATATGTGATGTATAATAACTCCACTCCACTCCAATAATGGAGTAATTCGCGCTCCTGATGATTATTTATTATTCAACTATT
Organism: Electrophaes corylata; assembly: GCA_947095575.1. Taxonomy (NCBI): domain Eukaryota; kingdom Metazoa; phylum Arthropoda; class Insecta; order Lepidoptera; family Geometridae; genus Electrophaes; species Electrophaes corylata. Next base: position 4,038,808 of record OX352702.1, read on the forward strand.
TTTGTCTTATTGCAATGGTCAGTAGGGCCCCATCTCATTATTGCAGTGTTAATAATTTACAAAACCATGCGTTCAAATCCTCTTTTCGTCTAAAGAATTTCGTATAGTTTTCATGTCAATTAAATTCAAGTTTTAAAGCCAGAACTAAATGTTAGAAATATATTTTAATAAATACTGAAAAATTCAGTAAATTACAACATATTTTACTGATTTTAATACTTTTACAGACATTTTATTCAGAAACATAAAAAAACAGCAACTTTCCGAAAAATATACGGATTTTATTGTTTCCTAGTTTCTGAACGCCAATTACATGACCACGTGACTAAAATGTCAGCAAAATTCAAAAGTCACAATGTTAGCTAATAAACACAGACTTAGATACGGCACAGTCGACTAAATACGGCAAGGGAGTGTAATTTTTTATCGGGCTTAAAATATGTTTATTATATAAAATGATTTATATATAATAAACATATCATAAATGTGCACTCTTCGTCTTAGTTTTCATCTTAAATAAGTGATAGATTAAAAGTAGGCTACGTATTATGTAATTTTAGGTCACGCACTACAGTATAATATGTTCAAAGTTTCATTCAAATCCGTTTACTCGTTATATAGATGAGTAAGAATAGACATACATACTCATTCATAAGCTTTCACGTTCATAAATTAGTGTGTCATAATTTATTATTACTATATTATTATGAAAACACGTTTGCCATATTTTTTTGAATCACGATTAGTACCTATTTTTTAACATCACGATTGAATTTATTAGCGTACCACTGAACGCATATTACTCATTTATCATCTCACTTAATTTACTTGAAAAGTAAATAGAACAAGCAAACTTGGAGTAACTTGCGGAACCTATCTAGTTCATTCATGTCTATGTTCAGAATTGATTTTATTGTATATAGCACCATCTAGTATCAAAACAAGCAAAGTTTGACTAAGATTCCCGTGACATTTACTACCACAGGAATTAAAAAGCACGCCCTCTAGTATCGAGTAGTTGCGTTTCTTTAGTAATTTGAAATCTGAAAGAACTGAACTATAAGTGTTGCCGTTGTTCTAGTGACTTTGTCCACTCTGACGCTAAAAATAGAAGAGTCAAATTATTTTCACAATAAAATTCCGAAACAAACAAATAATAAATAGAAAAATATTAATTAAAAATTAATCTTGCTCTAAACAAAACAACGCATACAGTGGAATCAAATAGGAATCTACAGAGTGACTGCAAAACTGAAATCGAAATGGAAATGAAGTTTACAGTATCTTAATCCCTAAAAACTGGACTCGAGCAAAGTTTGCATTAATTAGGTTTAACTTAGTAATTTTAAAATGTTCTAGATATTACTTATATTAAAAAAAAATGATATCAACGTTTTGATTCCCCACACAACTTCTGTGAGGTGATCGCTCTGATAATGGATTATTTGTAATGTATTTTTGGTAAATACGATACAACAGCCAGATAGAACAAATATAATTACATAGATGCAACTAACACAGCTAGGTTGGCAGTAACTCTGCCTTCTGCACTGTAGGTTGTGGACTCGATCCCCTCTAAGAACAAACATTTATGAGATGAACACAGATGTTTGTTCTATGTCTGGGTGTCATATTCTATTACTATTATAACGTACATTACTATTTTATAAGTTCTCTGGTTTCCATAGTAAAAAGCACATGCACATGTACTAAGTACAATGTACACTAACTGTAGGCAACGCTTGTATAAGCGTTGCTTGTGTGAGATGGTAACATTGATAATTACTTGCAAAATGTGCGTTCAAAATCTGTTTTTGGTATCAACCTCGTAAAATGTTGAAATTCCATTAGATTTTTTTTATGCTATATATTGGTATTTGGTCAAATTCATCTTATTACACGGCATCTTTAATAGTTTGTAAAATCATAGAACAAGGTGTTAGTATTTTTAAAGATTTACGAGGGAATAGAAAAACGAAACATAAAAACCGTGAATTACCGATAAATACTCAAATAATGATAACTAGTTTTGGAACGTTACACAAGTTAGATAGAGAAAGAATATCCGTGTTAGCTAATTTACGAAAATTACCGAGGAACTGACATTCTATGTGCTGGTGATACGTATGTAAGTTACAGCATCGACCGACCGAATACATAAGCTCGTGATACGGCCCCAGGTCTTCACAAAGATTTTATATTATCCCAAAAATTATTCCTACGAGTGAGATTCAAACTTCGAATTTGACGATCGATGTGGTGCGGCGGGCGAATGTCTACCTGCGATGCAGGAGGTTGCGGGTTCGATCCCGCCTTGGGATAAATGTTTGTACGATCTGCAAACATTTATTCCGGGTGTTCTGGGTGTTTTCTATGTATAATAAAATGTATGTAATGTATTGTATTAAGTATATCAGTCATCTAGTACCCATAACACAAGCTCTGCTTAGCTTGGGGCTAGATGATGCTGTGTGGATTGTCCAGCATTATGAAAAAAATAATAATAAAAAAACCTACGACCCTCCCCTTGATACGGGGATACGCTAACCAACTACCAAGAGAGCCAATCGGATCCGATGAAATAAGCTTTGGTATGTTTTTAATACGGTACTTTAGCGACAGTGGCTCCATCCTACATGCATGACAATGGAACCACGGTCGCTAAAGTACTACCTAACACAGTATCACAAGAATCAAAATCATAACATTTTTGTTTGATCCTTGTTTTCTAATGAATTGGTATTTATAAATATAGAAATACTCAAGTCTGTTTAGTTAGTACCTAGCAGTCTGAGAAATTCGACCTAATTCGGAATTATCTCCGAATTTAATGGCGCTAGTAACTAGTGCTAAGGTTGGCTATAGGTACAAAAATAGCAGACACAGTACCGACCCCGCATGCGAGCCCCGAATTTACGGCAAGGTCGCCCTTGCAGACGTAATGACTTGAGAAGTTACATTAGGTCACTTACTTTATTACCTTTGTCTGTTTGTAGTATTATGTTCTGTACTACGGTGTATCTACATGAAGAGAAAGGTTTTTTCACTACATAACTGCGTGTGGGTTTTTTTCTTGTTTTCTCCATGAATGCCCCTGTTGTACCAGTGACGTGTTTAAAACAAAAGCTTTGTATCAAATCAGTAAAACTACGTCACTGGTTTTAAAGAAAATATAGCTTTATTTTAACCATAGGTTTTGAAACATTTCTGGCCACTTAAACTAGTATTTTTTTGCATTGGTTTGTATTAAATAACTATACAGATTACATTATGGTACATGCTAGGCTGACTGATTTTTTTATATAAATACAGGCTATAATGTTTTTGATCTCTATGTATAGTATTATCTTATCTCTATACACAAAATAAAAAAATATATTATTTTCTATTTCTTCTTTTCTGGTTAAATTCTTTCAAGAATCCTAAATAAAATATAATCTAAGTATTAGGTAGATAAATGATATAAGGCAGATATATAGATAATATTTGTCTCAAACATTCTGAATATAATGTGTATAAATAAATACCTACTATATACAAGATTATTTATTATTATTACGCGTTAAGATGACGAGACTCATAAACAAGACTTTCAAATTATGTAAGGTAATAGGCTAAATAAGGATCCCAATTTCAAGGACAGGATGGAGTTCACCGACCAATAGTCCGTCAGCAATATGTCAGAGAACACCACTCACACAATAACTCGCCCGAACGGAGATGGCCCATCAAACTATAATAGACGATACGAAGGGGCCTGGGACAGAAACACGACCCGCGCATTGTATTCTAACCCGATACATAACAGACGTTTTAAAAAAATCTGTTTAAGTAAACCAGTGTTTTACGCTGAGTGCATTCGCCCATAAAATATAATGGTTGATTTTTCCGCGGTTCCAGATAAAAGTACACTCGGGGAAGTGCGCACTTTGCTTTTTATTTGACAGTGTTGTTATATAAACGAGGTGTGAACAGTTCTCAAAGAAGTGTGCAAGATAAACTGGCTCATTCAATACTAAGAACAAGCGTAGTGTTTAACCAAAAGTATACAGGTACGAATGTTCAAAGCATGTTAAATATTTACCGTCTCCCTAATCTGGACAGCAATATGGATGTAGCCACTAAGTTATCAGAAGCCACATTGTTTTTTCACAGGTGTTTGTAGTATTTTTTTTTTATTTTAGGGTTTTTCAGTGATTCGGTTGTTATTCGGTTGGTTAGTAACAACACGTGGTAGAAATCGGCACGGTAGAAGTATTATTACCACCACGCTTATTTCTTCCTCCAAGTAGCTGTTCTGTTTCAGTTTGAAGGGTGTGGGTGTCGGAGAAATTACAGGCTCATGTGGTTTAATGGGGTGTTCGCCTCAGGGCACAGAAAATTTGGCACATACTGAAGCAGTATTTTTTTGCTACAAGCTTAGCCAAAAAGATTTGTACCTACACCAGAAAAACATTACCTCACTCTGAGCAATCGGATAAAAGGAACCCACATTTGAGGGCAAAAATACTCCTAAATAACGTGTCTTTATGAAGCCCGGGCCTAACTATCAATTGGTAACCCGAACCGAGCGCCGGGGCTAACCCAGACGTCCTCGTAGGGCCATCGAATCACTGTATTCTAAATTTCCCAAAGGAAAAGGTTAAATTGGTTTGTTTTGAATGAAAACGTACCAATAAAAGAGTAATTTATTCGGTTTAATAGTTACTTGGTCCCGAAATTGGAGTGAATTGATTAGATTTACAATGATCAAACCTCAGGAGGTTAGTTGATGGCAAATATAACCAATTTCAAATTCTATTCATACTCAGACAGTTATGAGACCGGTCTCGTATGCAGTATCAAATAAATGAAATAATCACACTGAATACAGTCGCCTTCACTTTTGTGTTTACATCGCATCGTCGTCATCATCATCAGCATCGGCCTACACGTACATAGGTTATTTTCACTCTTCTTCATCCATCGACTTCTAAAGATCTTATAATATCGTCTACACATTTCGTCTGATTCCTTGTCACCATTCGGTTCAGTTTTTTTTTAATTCGCTTTTTGAATTTATATCATATAATCATCTTATTATTGCCACTTCAACTTACTTGCCAGAGCACCGGCTTTCCCGGTAGTTAGAAATAATAGAAATGTTAGAAATATAAATAGAAAATCATTCTGTGATACTTGTAGTAAATATTTTTATAATTTTGAGAAGTGACTCTAGCGGTCTCCTCACAGAACGATGTTTGACTGCGAGCGCCAAAGAATCAATAAGTCAAATTCATAAATTTATTTATTTCCCAGGATGGTCAACAGAGTTCCCGTGATCATGACCTAGTGCCCTATGACATCGGCGCACCCCTCGCCCATAGTCTCACCGGCCTGACACGCACAACACGTAAGTTATACCATAATACCTATGACTTATGTGCCGCTAATCGGTTGAGACGTAGAAATAGTAGAATCAAGGAAAACACAGTTAATCCATTTTCTGTCATCTTTGAAAGAAACATACTTTTATTTGAAATAATACTTCTAATGCGACTTCCAACAAGGTTGCGTTAAACGTTAAACGCTACTGTGGAGGGGGCTCTCATAGCCAGTTACGTTTCGTATATTAAAGAAGTTAGAAGTACTTCAGTCGTGTGGTCTAAAGTACACTCGTTTTTTTTTGATTTTGTATTTCTCTAGTGTTATTTTAGCGTCCGGTGTGTAAATGTCTCATTTCCACCAGGTCTACTCTTAGAAACGATAAACGAAGTTTCGTGTTGTCGTTTTGTAATAATACTGCGAGGAAACTAGTCCATATTCTTAGGGGGAAACATAGAGGAAAACTCATCAGCCGTCAAAAGTCAAGTTGCCGCTGCCTGGCATGCCGCGTAGTGTAACTCAAAATGACAATACGAAACTTCGTTTATCGCTTCTAAGAGTAGACCTGCTGATTTCACGACAGTGTTTACAGTACCTAGGTTTGGAAAAGAAACTATATTTTTTTCAAATCAATGCAGCCGATTTTCCTTTTTTTACTGACTCGACTTGACTTTATTTATTCACCCACTTGACATTGGCAAAATTATCTGTTGAATTATGGACAGATGCGAGTAAGTATCAAAGAAGAAGATTAAACAATCAACTCAGCCAAATACGTCAAGCCACCTTAGCCATAGAATAAGAAAGTCCATATTCTTAGACCTTAGCAAACTTTTTTATTACGTCTATAAATCCATAACAAATAAATATTGTTTTATTCTGTAATGGATAAGCGATATTTTAGTTTTGCATACTCATCATGCCTCTATATTAGCATGTGAATCTGGCAAATACAGTCACTTATTAAAACTAATTAATTTTAACCATAATTAGCGCGCTACTCATTAATTGTTTGCAAACTCATTAGCACTATTTTACTAGCTGAATGCTTTAGCAAAACGTCACGTGCTACTATGCATTATGAAAATAATAATATGAAATTATGTTTTCTAAATAAAAACAGTTTGTTAAAAAAAATTGCTTCACCAGTTTAATCCCCAGTCACGGTAGATATCCCCTCAGATCTCTCAAACTTCTCAAACTCTATAGAATTATTTAGCCCGATGACAAAGGAGACAATTCATCACAATAGGCCATAATGGCCGCAGTGATACCAAAGCCGCAAAAATATAGTATAAGGAGACAATTATACCTTGTTAGTAGTTACCTATTTATTTTAAAGTAAAAACTTGTAACAAACCCCTGTAAAATAACTTTCAGGTCACCCAGCAAACAACTAAAGATACTTACTTTGTACCTCATTGTTTTTGAAAAAGATCTTTGTAAAAATATGAGGTTGATAAAACTTTCCTATTTGTCTTGCATCAAAGGCATTTATTCACCCCGCGTGTGACAGAATGTTCGAGTCAAGTCAATACTGGCTTCCGACATTCCTCACTCCAAATGTGTCCGGGCATTATTTCTGGAACGTGTTTTACGAACAGTTAGCATTTTAGTTGACTGCTAGCAATAAAGTAGCTGTCAGCATTTAGACATGCCTTTGGAAACTTTTCAGAGAAAAAATAAGTTATGAGTAAAATAAGTTAGGGATAAGTTTGTGTTACAAAAGGCCCTGGGAGAATTTTATTTGACTTTTCGAAATAGTTGCTTTGTTTATTGGAAAAAAAAACTAAATGTACTAACCTAGTTTAAACAGAGGATTTTTTTTGTTGGTATTCATAGAAGTTATACTAATAAAAAAAACGAGTGTGCTTTTTAGACCACACGACTGAAGTAAAACTTCTTTATATACTATAGTCATACATGTTAATATCGTGCTCTGCGGTATCAACCTAAGGCCTGTGTTAAGCCTCATGTATCTGTTATTTCAACGGCACCCATACCCTTCAAACCGGAACACAGCAAGCTGCTTGGCGGCAAAAATAGACATGGCGGTAGTACTTCCGACGAGCCCTTCACTAACGGCTGAATAGGTACTCAACGTCTCAAGTGACGAATTTTGCAAACTGTCAAGAAATCACGATAAGAGCCCTACTGCTAAGTATAGTATTATAATTATCATATAATTTGTATCGTTGTGTAGTTTCAACAATGCTGACACGCTGGCTACTGCTATGCTACGTGGTGCTGCTCGCGCGGCCAGCACACCCGCAAGGCGCGCAGCAATGCCCTGCCTCCAACACCATCACTCCTTGCAGCTGTACCGTGAAGAAGAACGGTCTGGACATTCTTTGCGAGTTTACTGAGCAACAGCATATTCAAAAGGTATTTTCCCCACTAGTAGTATGTACGGTTACGTACATGAGTGTAAAACTGCAATTAAGCTAATTTACCTACGACAGTGAGAGTGCTAACTGCGACTCCGAGCGAGACAGTCGTGAGTGAGGATCGTTTACCTAAATACGTGAATTGTGATAGTGAATAAAGATTAATTTATAACTACTTTCAACTTACTCTCAATGTACGGTTCTAACTGGGATTGTGCATAGTATCTATCTATAGTATGTAGGTAGTTACCTGGTAGTGTATTCACTGTATTTGATTGGCCTGACAGCTTAGTTACTAGTAGCTCTACCTTATGTGCTGTAGGTTGTGGGTTCCATTCCCACCAAGGACAAACGTTTGTGTGAGGTAAATTGATGTTTGTTTTCTGACTGGGTGTTATATTGTATTCTAAGTATACAAAAAAAAAGTATGCAAGTGTTCTATCAGCCATTTGGTTCCCATAGTATAAGCCGTGCTTAGCTTGGGGTTAGATGATGTTATATAACAAATGTCCACAAATATTTATTAAAAACTGCTTTGTTTTGACAGTTACTGTATTAACAGATAAAAATAAGACATTGAATGAAAGGAATATATTAAAAAAATAAGAATTCAAACAGCACTTATTATAATTCAAAAGGTACCTTCTATTTTACGAGAAAATGTATAATAATAGAACAAGTATAGCTAAGATAACCCACCTGATATTGAGATTACAATAATTTAATGGCTTCACACGGGACGTCCACCGAAGACCTGGTATTACACTATATCCAACACTGAAAACAATTTCTCATCAGTAACTGTAATGACGATATCCAAACCCTTCAAATCAAATACAGCTATGTTTGCTTGGCAGTAGAATTTAGCCGTGACAATACTTCCTCGGACAACTTTTCACGAAGAGCTCAAAGAAAAAACGGCTTGAACTCGTAAACATTATTTTAGAACCCTCGATCTATTCGGTAGTGCCTCGCGACTTAGCCTAGAGGAATATGCCAGAAACCTTAGTAATATCTTACAGTTGGTGAAAATGAAATGAAATGTGCCAGTTCATTGCGACAAATCCTAGAAGATCAGGCAAGAAACTTACGGCTTGGTTCTTACCGCTTTATTGCATGGTCCTTATTATAAAATGATATAATATGAAGCTCCAATATAGTGACATTCCAGTCATATACAGGTTTACCTACTACTACGATAGCAAAGTGCTTTACTACTTGCATAATATACTAATTAATATTCTCCGAGAAGTGTATTGACCAGGGCAAGTAGAACGATCTATGTATACCTACTCAGTGCGAGCTTACTGAGCAACATCGGTTACTATATCTTAGAAATGTCTGTGAGCATTACGTGTCGGATAAGCCTTCATCTCATTGACCAATGAGTACTACTAACGGACGCTCGTAGGATTGGAACCGGGTATAAATATGACGTTCCAAATTCGTGTTGACGTTGATACTTTGCAAAAAACTCATTCATCGTTTCTTGCGCCCTAAATTTTCAGCAGGGTGAATACAATATCAACAGTCAACATTCGTTATTTTGCAAATCAGATATCTGCCGGTGCTTACTGATATTTTATTATAGGCATTATTAAGTAAACATGTTTCCAACAAGCCTGGTTTTTCTGTTACCAACATTAAATTTATTATTATTTGACATCATTATGTTAGGCTTACGCAAGAATTACGTTCCAGGGATAGTACAGGAGCCGACAGTAATCTGTTGCGTTTTAGTCTATTTCAAGGCAATAGCAAAAACTACTTTAAAAAATTCGTTGACCAAAAGTATAATGTTAGGGCTAAAACAAAACAACAGTATCGCTACTATTACAGTGATTTATAGTTTCTTGTCGTTTACGTATTTACCCGGGGGTTGTTCACGGTAGAATGAGGGACGTAGTCTGTCGGAGATAATAACATAGTGTTTCTTTTTTTGTTCTAGGTCTAAAATAGACAGTTAGTGTGTGACTGGCCTCACAGCTTAGTTAGTAGTAACTCTGCCTTCTGTGCTGTAGGTTGTGGGTTCGATCCCCACCGAGGACAAATATTTGTGTGATGAACACCGATGTTTGTTCTCTGTCTGGGTGTTAGGTATATTGTATTCTAAGTAAGTATTATACAAAATATCTCACATAAGTTTTCTATCAGTCATCTGGATCCCGTAGTACAAGCTATGCTTATGTTGGGGCTAGATGGTGAAGTATGAAAAAAATTAAAAATACTATTCATTTTATAGGTATTTGATACATAGATAATCTCCGTGACACATGCATCGTAAAATTCAAAAACCCGAGTCAATCAGAAAAATAAGGTGAAAGTACGAAAAGCTTTAAATTTTTGGAATTTTAATTTGAATGTATATTTGCATAACTTTTTCGGCTTCATTGAACGTGTGCCGTAGTTTCTTTCGTATAGCATAGGCATTCTTACTATCAGCTCCCGTGCCAGAATATTTTTATTGTTATAAATTGTCATTTTATCAAGAAAAAGAAACACATTTTCATTTTATTTATCCTATTTTAAACAAGCTTGTCTATATTGACACAAACAAAATCAGAAGAAGAATTATTCAGTTGGTTAGGTATTTTAAATTAAATTATACGCGTATTCTGCTCACGTAGCAGGTACTTTATACTTTCAAAGGATTCTTTGAAAGGAACCTTACCTGTCTCCGTGGTTTAATGTGAAATATATAATTTGATGGCGGTATTTATACCACCATAATGGTCTAAAAAACGTGGAGTTCAAGTAAACAGCAATCTCCGTTCTAAGTTTTGGTACTTCCTATACGCACCAAAGAAATATATACTGTAGACTGTGCGTGGTTCTTTATGTCAGTCAGTTAGGACAATGATTGTTATAATGGAGCGAGTGAAGCGTTTTTGCTTCGTGTCTCCAATGTGCTTTCCTCTGTAAGTTTGTTGGTAGGTACTCCTCCATTTTATATTTACAGGTCATATTTTATAATCGATCTGGATAAAACTATATAAGAGGTTTTACTACTTAATATTATTTATCGTTGAGGATTTTTGACGACCAATGTGGCGCGTGGGCGAATGTCCGGCTGCGATGCAGGAGGTTGCGAGTTTGACTCCCGCCTTGGGGTAAATGTATGTACAATCTGCAAATACTGATTCCGGGTGTACTAGGTATTTTTTATGTGCCCGGTAACGCTGTCGGAAATCGCTAGGCGATTATACCAGCATTTTAGTCCGTTCGAAAAAAAAAAAAAAAAAAAAAAAAAAAAGGTATTTTTTATGTATACTAATAAAAAATACCTATGTACAAATACAAAATACAAATATATTTATTGTATTCAATATATCATCATCTAGTACCCGCTAAAGCTCTGCTTAGTTTGGGGCTAGATGATGCTGTGTGGATTGTCCAGCATTATTATTATAAAAAGGGGTACTTCCTCCTATAAGTGGCAAAAAAAGGGCCACCGATGATGGTATCCGCCTCATGAGGTCCGATTTCAATTGTTTTTTTTATTGGAAAGACATCTTTAAATTGGTCTCATAAAAATTTGGTAAATTTCTTCATTGTGATGAGCAGAATAGTTCCTCAAAACTACCAGTGGGAGTTTATGCTCGCGATGTCTATTTACTGTTTGCAGAACTACTAGTTGGTATAGATAAGTACAAAGTGGTATAGGACAGTAAAAAAAACGTTCTTAGAAAGTGTAAATCGATTCCGCTCTGAGAACCTTATAGAAATTGTTTTATAAAGAGTTGAACCAGCGGTCGTATGGATTCATCTCACGTTCCTCATGAAAATAAAAAGTATCATGAAATTGAAAACTCTGAGCTTATTTGCTAATTAAAGTAGAATGTTTTCTTTTTCGGGTTCCGTACCCAAAGGGTAAAATGGGACCCTATAATATTACTAAGACTCCGCTGCCTGTCTGCTTGTCTGTCCGTTTGTCAACAGGCTGTATCTCATGAACCGTGATAGTTAAATAGTTGAAATTTTCACAGATGATGTATTTTTGTTGCCGCTATAACAAAAAATACTAAAAAGCAGAATAACATTAATATATAAGGGAGCTCTCATACAACAAAAGGAGGTAGTTATTGCATACCCTTTCTCTGTTCTGTTTTCTGTGAAATGGAACGATTATGGTAAACTATTACCTAATACTATTCGTTGCATAATTATTATTATAAATAATACCACGGAACCCTTCGTGCGCGAGTCCTCGCACTTGGCCGGTTTTATTTTCATCAGGGCTTAAGAACACCAGTGGGTACCCCATCTAGTGAAGGCGACTAAGGCTAATACTAAGGTAAGGTAAGGTTCTATCCCCACCGAGAACAAACATCGTGTCAGATGAACATAAACTAGTAATTATTAAGAAACACATTTATTGATAACTTCATTTTTTTTTGGCACGACTTTAATGGAACAAGCATAACAAAACATTGTCTCACAAGTCACGTTCATCAGGAACGTGCCTTACGATACACTGTTCAGTGTATATCAACCTGACTAACATCTAAGCCTCATGTGCGTAACATTTTTCCGGCACCCACACTCTTCAAACCAGAACACAGCAAGATACTTGTGTATAGTACTACCTCAGACTAGCCCTTCACTTTGAGCTCTGCTTTATGATATTTTAACTCTTACAGGTGAAATTGTGGTTTACCAACTGCAATTATAGCAGTGATACCATACAATTATGTCGAAATGAGATTTCACACCACATTTATTAATTAACTATTGCATCCATAGTTTTGTATTTTAGTCAGTTTAAACAACTAATAGTTTATAGCTATTGTACGTCCAAAACGGATTTTTTTTTGCCCTAGTTTTAGTTTTCACCTTTATGAACTACACAGTTAAAATATTTTTATTCTTAGACAGAATGTTGTGAAAGACTTTATTATATAACTAGTAAAAATATTTGAACCGAAATAAGTCGACCCCAAAAATTACGTGGGAAATATCTTTACGCAATCGGTTATTTTCAAAGGTTTGACGAAATTATTCCTTTTTAGTTAATTGGCCAAACCACTTAAATAATTTTATATACCTTATACCGTTAAAACGTTTACCTCGATAAGTGCTTAAATAATTTTAAGGATTGCTATTATCTACCAATCTAGACCAATTATAGGCATTCACACAACTCTCTCTAGCCCCAAACTAAGTAAAGCTTGTACTATGGGCACCAGATAGGTAATAATATATTACTTAGAATACACATAAACATCCAGACACAAATTAGTAACAGTCTTTGAACTGGCTTAATCACTCAATAAAGTAAACGATTTAACGGCATATACAATTATTTTAATGGTTTGAGCAATTACCCAAGGAGTATTAATTTTATCAAAGCTTTTAAAGTAGCAGGTCTTATAAAAAATATTTACCACGTAATTTTGTGATTCACCCCACTCATTTTCGCTTAATTTTTTTTACTAAATATACAATTAGTTATAACAAATTTTCTTTTGACACAATTGTATGCCATTTTTCGACGGGTAATGTGGCCAGTATCAAGATAATAATAGTGGTTGTACTTGTTTTAAAAAATAGTTTTTGCTTAAAACTTGCACAAAAAGTTTTCGTTCAAAACAGGATCGCACGATATCACCTAGTTTGCTTTAATTCCAGCTGCTCACACTGTGGGCTAAGACCATAATACATAAGTTATTAGGTAATATAATTTTACGACCGCCAGACCCGTACTAACTAATATTTTTTTCTTTTATTATATTACTGGGGCCGTACCGGTCTTATTGCGTTCCTAAACTGAATCATTTTGTTCAGTCTCGATGACACAATATGAACCGTATCACGATGCAATAAATGCAATCGAATCTGTTGAAACGGAACAATTCTGCTTGGATCTTGAATTGAATCGCAATAAGATGTGGGACGGCCACTGGTTACCTGGTTTTGAAAACTGATTTGCACGGATTTGAATGATGCAATTTCATTGTTCGTTCGCTGCCAAAAAAGCCCTCGTCCTTTTGCATAACACTCATTCAGATGTCTCTCGGAACGTAGACGCTGGAAATATGCCAATGTTCGTTGAACATGGAGAATTCCGATGAAAAGAACAAAAACAGGTAAAAACAACCATTCCGACAGACTCCCATTTATATCGTTGTAAGAATTCAACGAAAAATCAGAAGACTATCGAGTAAAGGTCACCGGAAATTAATTTATTCCCTAGTGATTATCGGTTTTGCGAGCTATATGGCTTGCCCATTGTCACTTCAACTTGCTGATTCTGAGAGCTATGTCAGTGACCGTTCTTTTATGGACATGCAATATAACGACCGATGTGGCGCGGCGGGCGAATGTCCTGCGACGCAGGAGGTTGCGGGTTCGATTCCCGCCTTGGAATAAATGTTTGTACGATCTGCAAATATTTATTCTGGGTGTTCTGGGTATTTAATATGTAGAATAAAAAATATGTACTTATGTATGAAATACATTGTATTAAGTAGATCAGTCATCTAGTACCCATAACACAAGCTCTACTTAGCTTGGGGCTAGATGATGCTATGTGGATTGTCCAGCATTATTATTATTATTATTATTGCTGTTATTATTATTATAACAGTTCAAACTCAGGGGGTTCATGTACAGACACAAATACCGTTGCTCTTTCTTATTACAAGTTCCAAATATTTTTTTCGATCTAGGCTATGAACACGCTGCGATCGAAGCCAATGATAATCTTCTACCTGAAGCTCCGTCACAACAACTTGGCAAAGCTGCCGTCTTACATCTTTCTGGGCTTGGACATCCGTCACCTCACCGTCCATAACAGCAGTCTGGCTGTCATTGAGGACTCTTCACTCAGCTCTATTGGTAAGTTATCCTGGAGATTCTTTGGGTAATGCAGTGGTGACTTATCAGTTGTAACGCAAGGGCCACCTGCAGGGAGAAAGTGTTTATCACCACCAATTTCAGTCTGAACGTATCCACTGGTAGACGTAGGCCTATTCCATGATTGAGGTAGTTTGCTGTAGTCACTCTTAGTCGTCTCTAAAGATAACTACAGGAGGTGATGGAGAGATCTTGTACTATTATCAGAAAGGCGATGGGCAGTAGCATCTATCACTTAAACTCTATACTTACATAGGCAAGGAGAACGAAACACCACTTTCTAAATAGGTGTAATACTTGTATGATCTGCCAGTACTTACCTATTCAGCCCATGGTTTTTTATTTTTTATTTGGCGTGCTGCTGGAACAAGCTGATGGCATTACTAAGGCACTGCCTCGCAAGTCACGTTCGTTTGGAACCTGCCCAACGATGCACTGCTCTGCGTCTATCAACCTAAGGCATACGCAGGTGATAGGTCTCATGTGTCTGTAATTTCACCCACACCTTTCAAACCAAAATACAGTAAGCGGCTTAGCGGTAGAACTAGGCAATATTTCCCCAGATGAACTCTTTAAATGGAAACACAACAAGTACTTGGCGATAAGTTTTATCGCCAAGCATGATTATAGTACTTCACCAGACAAGCCCTTTAAAAAGTGTCCATAAAATTTTAAATATTCACAGGAAACAAGCTGACTCAGCTCGACGTGTCTCAGAACAGCCTGGCGACAATTCCAACATCATCGTTCGCACATCTTAATCACCTGCTTATTCTCAACATGAACCATAACAAGGTAATTTCGTCATCGCTAAGTAACATGATTACCGACATGGAAATTGGACTATGACAAGCTCATAACGAACAATGTACCTACTGTATTACAAGATATAGAGATAGCAGTATGGTAGACAAGGACTAAAACAATTGAATTAAAGACTTACTGAGTCTTTAAAATAAGATAAGACATTTATTGTGTAAACCATTTTTACAGTTTCAGAAGAAGTCCTGACTCCTAAACTAAGACTTCCTATTCGACTATCGGAATATAATTAGGTTTACAATATAGTACACAATAGTCTAATACAACCTAAAATAGTAAAAAGACAAAAGTAAACTTATGTATAACTAAAAGTTGCATCTAAGTACATAGATGGTAATAAGAAGATAAAAGTACCTAGTGCAAGTGTGTCTTAGTTTACTTACAAATAGAACATTAGTAGATATAGTGGGACTGCTGTGCTAACACAAATACACTTGACAGATGTGGCTCAAGCCTACTATACTATTTCAATTACATTACGTGGCATTGTTAAACCAACTGCGGAGTATGCCTAATTACGGCGCAGTGTAATTCTCTACATGTATCGGAAGGATTTGCTTACGTTATGAATGTAATTTTTTTTCGTATTAGGCCCTGTGGGGGCGTATTTGGATGCTTTGGCGTAAACGATTGACACTTTCAATAACATTTGTTAAATATTTACGAACAAATAATGTAAAATATTTAGGCAAAAAAAATAATGTAAAGAAAATATATACCTAATAGAGACAAGAATAGAATTGATAAGAATTATTCATAGGATTCATAGAATTTCATAGGATCTAGCTAACTAGAGATATCTACCTAAGAATTCACAGCTGATGTAAATACCTCATCTTGCGTCTACATAAACCAGCAGTCTACTTAGCTTACAAAATGAGCACATTAAGATCGCCTAAGAACAACGAACCGAGATGCAGTTCGCAGCCGGATTTATCGAAGTTTGAAGTAGAACCACCATTGTGTTCAATTACCACTAGAAAGAGGAAACAACCAGACCAATGCGATTGTAAGCACGAAATTAAAGAACTGCGTACTGAGATGACGCGGATGACAGCTTTACTGGAAAAACTTGTCACTTCGCAGGAACAAACCATGAACACTATGCGAGACAGTATCTCCGAAATGAGTACGGAAATTAAAGATATTAAGTCTTCAACATCGAGGTCTAAAAAACTGGCGGTGTAAAATCAGCGGAATAAAAAAAAAAAAATACCGAAATTTGTTGCTTTTTTGTTGCTAATTAGTTGCTAAAAAATTAATTTTTTTGCTTCAACCGATCGCGAAAAATCGCTAATATCGCTAACTTTTCATTAAGATAGCGTGGAAAGCACTGGATGTGGAATAATCGATCAAGCGAATAGGGGTCAATTTGTTGCTAATTTGTTGCTAAAAGATTCTAAGGAAAAATTTTTTTTTTTAATATTTTTTTAATATGCCAAAAAAAAATTATGTCCACGCCAGCTTAAATCTCGAGTTTTCCGTGTAAAATCTGAATGAAAATTTGTTGCTGCTTCTACTACATCTTGTCCGAGTACAGAGAGCCAGCAACAAAATAGAAACTGGAAGTCAAGAAAGTTCGAGATCGGTTTACGAAAAAACCGGTCACGCTAGCTTAACTGTCCACTTTTCCGTAGAAAAACTATTCTAAAAATTTGTTGCTGCTCATGCTGCAGTTAGTCTGCGTACAGAGAGCCAGCAACAAAATAAAAACCATGAGTCAAAAGAAGTTGGAGATCGGTTTACGAAAAAACCGGTCTCGCCAGCTTAACTGTCCACTTTTCCGTAGAAAAACTATTCTAAAAATTTGTTGCTGCTCATACTGCAGTTAGTCTGAGTACAGAGAGCCAGCAACAAAATAAAAACCATCAGTCAAAAGAAGTTAGAGATCGGTTTACGAAAAAACCGGTCACGCCAGCTCAACCCTCGACTTTTCTATGGAAAAACTATACTGAAAATTTGTTGCTGCTCATACTGCAGCTAGCCTGAGCACAAAGAGCCAGCAACAAAATAAAAACCATCAGTCAAAAGAAGTTGGGAGATCGGTTTACGAAAAAACCGGTCACGCCAGCTTAACCCTCGACTTTTCTATGGAAAAACTATACTGAAAATTTGTTGCTGCTCATACTGCAGCTAACCTGAGCACAAAGAGCCAGCAACAAAATAAAAATCGAAAGCCAAGAAAAGCTTGGTCGCGAGGAACTGGCGCTTAGATTCACCTAGATTTAAGATGTTTCAAGATGATCCCTGCGGATATTACTGAATAAATGCTTTTTGACTTTGACTTTGAGTTGGAGATCGGTATGCATATAAAGTGGCCAAAACAATAAAAAAAACTTTTATAATATTTATTAAATTATTTAAAACCTTGACTAACTTTGACTAACCCCTGTCTTAGCAAAAATCTGGCTTTTATCTCTTTTCTCTTAACCCCTCTACCTTCCTCTAATCGAGATCCTCCGCGACCCCGGACCGCGTTCTCATAGCTTTCTCTATTTTTTCGCTAGATCGTAAATCGGTTCCTTCTTTGTTCATTGTTTTAAACTGTTCCTTTGAATTGCGTTTGGGTTAGCGGCGTAATAAATATTAGGCAATTTATTTTTGAATACACGATTTCTCTAACATCTGGCTTAACTATGCTTAATGTTCTTTCCATTTGTTTTAGCCATAAAACTAAATTTCTTTAACATCCTAAAAAGCACAAATTTTAATACTTATAAAGCATTATTGCTCACATTTGGCAATTTCTTAAGCCTTGTAATTTCTCAATTCCCATTTCTTTTACTATTTATCCCATGTTTTGTTGTCTCTTTTAGTTTTAACTCAGTGAATTATTTAAAATCATAATAATTGTAAAACGTGACGGTTGTGGATCGTTACAAGACCGAGCACCTGAATACATCGACGTGTGCAAAGGTTCAATACATCATATTTGAAATTCCAATACAAAAGTAAAATAATTATTACTATTAGAAATTTATGAAAACCCCGTGTTTGTTTACCATTTGCGTAGGTAACAAACACACGCGGAACCTCCTATCGCGTTGCAACCACACCAAAGACGATTTAACGCGTGCACCATGCTCCAGATTAGATAATAGTTACTACAGCGCGGCATGAGATTTTAAAGATATTATTAGGTAGGTAGGTACCTACCTAGGTACGTAAATTATGTTTAAGTAGGTCTCATTTAATCAACTCAAATATAAAAATAAAAACAACAAGTTACAACGAACTACAAGAACTTTTATATTATGTTACTTCATTTACTTCATGAGTGAGTCCGACTCGCACTTGGCCGCTTTTATTTGTAAACCGATTTCCAACTTCTTTTGACTGATGGTTTTTATTTTGTTGCTGGCTCTCTGTACTCTGACTAACTGCAGTATGATTAGCAACAAATTTTTAGAATAGTTTTTCTACGGAAAAGTGGACAGTTAAGCTGGCGTGACCGGTTTTTTCGTAAACCGATCTCCAACTTCTTTTGACTCATGGTTTTTATTTTGTTGCTGGCTCTCTGTACGCAGACTAACTGCAGCATGAGCAGCAACAAATTTTTAGAATAGTTTTTCTACGGAAAAGTGGACAGTTAAGCTAGCGTGACCGGTTTTTTCGTAAACCGATCTCGAACTTTCTTGACTTCCAGTTTCTATTTTGTTGCTGGCTCTCTGTAC
This sequence comes from Electrophaes corylata, assembly GCA_947095575.1. Lineage (NCBI taxonomy): Eukaryota > Metazoa > Arthropoda > Insecta > Lepidoptera > Geometridae > Electrophaes > Electrophaes corylata. The sequence goes on from OX352702.1 coordinate 4,057,910, forward strand.
TCGGACAAGATGTAGTAGAAGCAGCAACAAATTTTCATTCAGATTTTACACGGAAAACTCGAGATTTAAGCTGGCGTGGACATAATTTTTTTTTGGCATAATAAGAAAAAAAAAAAAATATTAAAAAAAAATATTTTTTCCTTAGAATCTTTCAGCAACAAATTAGCAACAAATTAACCCCTATTCGCTTGATCGATTATTCCACATCCAGTGCTTTCCACGCTATCTTAATGAAAAGTTAGCGATATTGGCGATTTTTCGCGATCGGTTGGAGCAAAAAAATTATTTTTTTAGCAACTAATTAGCAACAAAAAAGCAACAAATTTCGGTATTTTTTTTTTTTTATTCCGCTGATTTTACACCGCCAGTTTTTTAGACCTTCAACATCGACTCTGGCTCAGGAGCAGAATACCATCAAAAAAAGTATTGCGCAGTTGAACAGCAAGTTTTCAACTCATGAGGACAAAATTAAATCTCTCGAGTCCGGTTCTGGGTCTTTGAAATTTCCATTATCGCTTGAACAAAACCGACCGCTTACGAGCGAGGATACGATCCGTGAGTTACATGAACGTTTTAATAGACAAAAGAATGTCATAATTGCGGGCTTGACGGAGCAGTACTCGTCCAATGCAGGCGAAAACCCAAACAAAGATGAACAGGAAGTAATTTCCTTACTCACTACAATAGTCACAGACTGTCCAAAACCAGTCAAGATCATACGAATTGGGAAATATACACCAGAGAAATGCCGTCTCATTAAAGTATGTTTTGGAAATCAAGAAACTGCGATGACTTTGCTGCGTAATAAATCGAAGTGTCCGAACAAAATAAAGATCTTTTCTGATCAAACTCCGTCCCAACAAAGGTTCCTCAGCGATTTGAAGGTCGAATTAGCTCGCCGAAAAGATGATGGAGAACAAAATCTTACAATTAAATATGTAAAAGGCACTCCCACAATAGTGACAGATGCGCCAAAAAACTACCTACAAAAAAACTGAATAGTACAACAGCTAGAAATACTTCCTGCAATAATGACACGACGAGTGAAATAATTGAAAACGTGACTCATTCCATATCGTACAATTATAAGGACATACCCACCTATACATCCACATCACTAAACTTTTTTTACGTGAATGTACGTAGCATATGCAAATCTGGCAAATTCGACGAATTGAAGTGTATTCTAAAAGCTGTGAACTGTATAACCCATATCATCATACTGACTGAAACTTGGATAAAAAATGAAATTGAGGCAAACTCGTTTCATCTGCCGAACTACACGCACATCTATAACTACCGTCCAGATAAAAGAGGTGGGGGAGTGTCAATATTTATTCACAATAGCTTGCAACATGAGTTATCTGAAGAAATACACGATACCGGTGTACATTATTTATGGATATACTTAAACAAGTTCTCGCTATATGTTGGAGCTATTTACAATCCTGACAAAAAGAACCTAAGTAATTTTTTTGAAAAGTACTCATTGCAATTAGAAAGTCGAAAACGTGGCATTGTATTTGGAGACTTTAACATAGATTTGTTAGGAGACAGTAGGGACACAGTTAACTACATGGATGTGGTAAAAATCGCCGGTTATGACATACTCAACAAAATAGACGAGGATTACTGTACCCGAGAAACCCTAACAACTAAGACCATACTGGACCATGTCTCCTCGAATCTACATAGTGATCGCTTTCACCTTACCATCATGGAAACACCGATGTCTGATCACAAGCAGATTTACGTCGAACTACTCAAATATAAACCAAATATGAAGCAGCGAAAGTCCTATGAAGCAATTGATTACCCTGCATTATACAAAAATATGAAGAATACCCAAATTATTAACGAAGATGACAGCTACAATACCTTAGAATTATATTTACAAGAGCAAGTTAAACTACACAAAGTAAAAAAAGTTAAAATATTAAATTTACCACAAGATGATTGGATTAATCAAACAATTATAACCGGAATTCACAAGAGAAATTTATTATGGCGACAAGTAAAAGAAAATCCTAAAAACAAAGAGCTAAAAGAAATATTTACAACAGAAAAAGACCAGGTGAATAAATTAATAAGAAGTGAGAAAAAAGAATATTACTATACATCATTTAAAAATTGTAACAATGACCCAAAAAAGATTTGGAATCTCATAAACACATTGGCCAATAATAAAATTAAAGTAGACTTACTCCCACCTAAGCTTATAGTTAATGCTAACACCATCACTGATGGAAATGCTATTTGTGAGCAATTTAATGACTTTTTCTCTTCGATTGGTATTGAGTTGGCCAGTAAAATACCAAAATATGATCATGACGACACTTACTATACTATGACCTACAATGTCTCTAAACCAAAGCATACTCTAACAAACTTTGAACCATGCACGCTAGAAGAAGTTATAGGAATTATTACAAGCTTAGACTCTAACTGTAGTACAGGTACTGATGGCATTAATACCAAAACAATCAAATGTGTGAGTGATATTATAGGAAGAAGTTTGACTGACTGTATTAACGTATGTATGAATACGGGTATCTTTCCTGATAGTCTAAAAGTTGCAAAAATCTCGCCTGTATTCAAATCAGGTATCAAATCTGACCCGGGAAACTACCGGCCCATATCCATACTACCAGTTGTATCAAAGATTTTCGAAAAAATTGTGTACAAACGGGTAAATGCCCACCTAAATAAATTAGATTTCTTATTTATCGTCAATATGGATTTCGTTCGAGATCAAGTACGCTGTCGGCCGTAACAGATTTAGTCACTAAAATTAACACAGAAATAGATCAAAAGAATGTAGGTTTAGGAATATTTATTGACTTAAAAAAGGCTTTCGACACTGTGAGTCATTCTCTACTGCTTGCTAAATTAAAAGACATAGGAATATGCGGAACAGCCTACCAATTATTAGAATCCTACTTAACTAATAGAACTCAAGTGGTAAGAATAGGGGTCTATACAAGCAACCCACAACATATCAAATGCGGAATTCCCCAGGGTTCCATATTGGGTCCGATGCTATTTTTGATATATGTAAATAACATTTCCAAAATTAATTTGACGGGAGAGATAACATTATACGCTGACGACACGTGTCTTTTTTATTTCGGACGAAATCTTCATAAAATAATAGACGAAGCCCAAAATGACCTTTTAGAATATAACAAATGGTGTCAGTGCAATCTCCTTACTATCAACACCAAAAAAACTTCGTTTATGATATTTTCACCGAAAAATAAAGTAGTACCAGACTTACCACCCCTCACTATAAACACCGATATACTGCTCCGGTCCCACCAGGAAAGATACCTAGGTCTGCTACTAGATGACAAGCTCTCATGGAAGCCTCACATAAACTTAGTGAAAAACAAAATAACATCTCTTACTGGCGCAGTACGTAGAATATCCTATTGTGTCCCACATAAAACCCGACTTATAATATACAACGCACTAGTTAAATCGAACATAGACTACCTAATTGAGACCTGGGGCTGCGCTGCAAAAACAAACTTGAAACCACTACAAATTGCCCAAAACAAAGTAATTAAAACATTGTTCCATTTCGACAAGCTAACACACACACCGACACTATACAAGAAAACTAATTTATTTAACCTCAAACAGATAATCACATAATATATGCATCTTAATAAAAAAAATTATGACTGGACAGATACATTTGCAAACCACTTTTACTAAAAGAAATTACACCCACAACCTAAGAAACACAAATAAACTAAAGCTACATGCACCTAGAACAGAATATGGCAAAAGAAATATCCTATATGACGGTACTAAAATTTATAATAACCTACCAGCTGAAATTAAGGAAATTATTAGCATCCCTGTTTTTAAGGCTAAATTACGGTCATATGTTTACGAAAACATAGTTGAATAATATGCTATCTAATATTATAAATGCGAAAGTTTGTATGCATGGATGTTTTGTTACTTTTACGCGCGAAAACTTCGAATGGATTTTAATGAAACTGTAATAGTAGGTATATATAGCTTGTACATCGGAATAACTCATAAAGATATTGTGTGCATTTTCCAAAATATAGCGATAGTGTTAAATCGGGAAAGAAACGAACCACGCGGACGAAGTTGCGGACTACAGTTAGAAATATATATATATATTTTTTTAATTTACATTAGTAATAAAACAGTTAGTAATATAATTTCAATTTACGTTTACTTAGGTACCTACTTTTATTTTTTAGTAAGGTAAGAAAAAAGAAACCTCACTGAGGCAACAGATGTGCTAAACGCTGTTTGTCTGTTCTGTGTGTCTAATCTATGCGTCAACCATGCGCCGATATGCCTGCCTTGCCTACCTATCGCTGTTTGTAGGTAAATACCTCACACACACTACTGTGCGCTGACTGCACTGGTTTCGCTCGAATAACAAATAACATACCTATCCCCTACCTGCCTACCATGCCATTATTATTGCTATTTGACGACTTGACGACCGATGTGGCGCGGCGGGCGAATGTCCGCCTGCGACGCAGAGGTTGCGGGTTCGATTCCCGCCTTGGGATAAATGTTTGTACGATCTGCAAATATTTATTCCGGGTGTTTCTGGGTATTTTCTATGTATAATGAAAAATATCTATGTATGTAATATAATATAGTATTAAGGTATAATATAGTAAAATATAGTATAATATAGTATAATATAGTATAATATAGTATAAAGGTCTTATTTTGGGTCATTGGTTTCAACCAATGGATAGGTAAAAAAGTTTGCCTTGTTTAATGTAGTACTTAATTATTATCTATTGTAACACTACCAACCTAATGATAATCTACCATAGTTTTTTAAGCTCATATTAAGTGAACTGTGAAGTTCTTATGAGTGATTAATAAAGTTCTTTAAACCGAAGAATTCAAAACGCAAATACATTTTACTATATTATCTGTGGGGAGTCAAATGAGCGATTTTTTAGAATTCTGTTCATCCATTTGCTTTTCTACACCATCTAGCAATGGAATGGGATTTTTTTGATATGCTTAATGTAAAACGTTTTTTAGCCTTATTATTGTCGATTAATCCTAATAAATTTGCTTACGTAATTATTATCACGATAAACATACAAATTATTTTAATAATACCTACTCTTGATAATTAAGAACAGATACAAGTAAGAACGATTTTCAGGTGACTGCTGTGCACAACCGCGCGTTTGTGGGATTGGACACGTTGGAGATACTGACGCTTTACGAGAATAGGATATCTGTGGTCGATGGCGAAGCTTTCAAGGGGCTTGAGAAGTAAGTAACACTTATGGTGGTGGTGAAGAAATAACTAGCCACTAGTATACATGAAAGGTACAAAATAGATCCCAATACAACTAAACAAGTCATAATATATATATACTCGAAGGGTGACAAACCTCGACAAACAAGTTATCTAGAAATTTATTTTAACTAAAAAATAGATGTTTGGACTACACAGTAAGAAGATTCTAGTGCAGTCGAGTAGTTCAATTAAAACTTTGGCAGATTCGGCACAAGTTGTACTAACAACAATACAGCGTGCTCGGTTAAAATATTTGACTAATCTACAAACCTACTTTCATTTACTTTTATCACGCTTACTTATAAAATTGAACAAAAAATGTACCATCCATCAATCATAAGAAACAGTGAAAATAATACAACAATTTCCCTCAATTTCTAACCTCAAGAGTGCGCACCTAATACCCCGTAGTTACCAAAAGTGTTTCCCATTACTAGTTTATGGTATCACAGTAGGAAATGTCAATAAATCACAACACTTGAAAGTTGATGGTAGGTTACACTACTTTCCGTTACAGCTGTATTTTGCATTGGAGATGAGTGCTTTGTGAAAATGGCCTGAATAATACAAAGCTTTTAAGCGCTGCGCCAGGTGGTACGATTCTAGATCCGAATCGTTTTATTGCTCGTAAGTGTAGGGAGGGATTCAATAAAGTGCTATGTACGACGACCTCTGAAGTACAACTGAGGACTGATTGTACCGCAAGATTTTCTGCAAGCTTACTACAAGCCATCATATTTCAGGCGCATTTTGTATTATCCTTGTAGTACTTATATTCGCCATGTGGGCTATAGAGCAAATTGCGGGTGTGAAGGGACAATGTTTACGCGAATATTTGTTTTGTTGTCATTAACAAGATGTAGTAAAGTCAAGTCAGAAGGCTTTTACTCTATGATGAAGGGATCATTTAGAAAGCTAGGTGCAAGTTTCTCGCAAACACAGGGCCTGTTATATAATATATATGTTTGAACTATTATATTTGAGCTACCTAATTCTGCAAATTGCATCAACATTAATTTAGTAGTTTTTGCGTGATGCGTGTACAAGCAATTTTTTTTTGCTTTTTTATGACTATTTGCAAGATTTCAGAAAAATTACTTTTATCTAGTCTTTTTGACCTTTACAGTTTTATAGATAGATAAAGTTTTAGAACCACTTAGAAACTAGGAAAACCGTTACTAATTGGATGTTTTCTGTAGGAAGCTGAAGCGGCTGAATCTTGGTGGAAACGATTTGTCAGCGGTCCCGCAGAAAGCGCTTGCTCTATTGGAGAACTTGAAAAAACTCGAAATGCAAGAAAATCGTATTGCAACTATCACGGAAGGTGATTTTGCAGGTATAATCATTATTTATTACTTTTTGTTGTTTAAAACGCCGAAGGAAAACATCGTGAGGAATTGTTATAATCGTGGATAAATCTGCTCCGTCCGTATTGACCATTATCTTTTCTGTGGATTAGGCCGACTAAGCTGTGGAGATAGGTGAGCAAACCCTGTTCCAGGAACTACAGGGTCCCGTAAATAGGGATGTGTGTGAAAAAGGTGCCCCTGACGCTGTATAAAAATTCTACAATAAATACAAAAGCACACAAATAGTAAAAGTAAACACTTTTACTATTTATATTTTATAAATATTCAGCAGAAAATGTTGAAATAAGTTGAAAGTTCACGAATTTTAAAACGATTTGAATGCTCAAAAGTTATGTAAATATTTACTGTAGCGCTGTGACACCAATCACAAATGATGAATTGTATACATTCTATTACAGACATTCGTGGCCCGGAATTCGTACAAACGGATTCTCGTAGATTACAGGAAATATAATCTAATAGAAATTTTACCCCATACAACCACATTTTTTTTTTTTACACATTTGTTTTCGTAGTCACAAAAAAACCTATCTTGCCAACTTATGCAATATAATATCCTTACAGTAATAATATCAGATAAATTAACATAATATATTACTTCGATTCATCAAACTGCTTAAACAAAGGTCCCGTTAAATCAACCCCTATCTCGGTGGAGATTAAGGACTTTGTCATAGTATAATGGGTAGGTATATTCCGGATTCCTAAGGGTGGTAACGGATTAACCCCGATTAAAAGCACGGAGAAAGAATATATTAGCCATTTTTACGGATATTACTAGTATATAGCCGGCCTGATGTAAAGTGGTTACCATCGCCTATAACAAAGCATTGCATCGTAGGTCACTTTTTTTTAAACGTGCTCTACGATGCATCGCTCTGCGTCTATCAACCTGAGGCATACAAGGCAAACCTCATGTACCTGTAATTTACGATACTCACACCATTTAAACCGCGACACTGCAAGCTATTTAGCGGCAAAAATAGGTATGGTGATAGTACTTCTCCGGACGAGCTCTTCAGTAATAGCTAGCTACTACTACTAGTACGTGGTAATAATATATTAGGCTGCTTGTACATTATTTAGTAGTGTCTGACACTACTAAATAATAGCGTCTGACAGACGCTAGCAGAGGTCCAATTCTTGTAATGAAATATCACCAAATTTAAATTTCGGTCATGTTATTCTCCAAATGGTATTCTTAGTAATTGATATTTCAGACAGACCTTTGTCAATCAAATTCTAGTTGATATTTTGTCTCAGGTCCAAAAAATACGAGAATTGTGCCTCAGGTATAACATTTTGTTTCTGCGGGGTCTCGTAGACGGTCAGAATTTTGTTGGATCGATCGCCTGCTTCCCGTTCGTGATGCTTGAAGGCCGTCCGACGCGCGTCATTCAGGTGTTTTCTAATAATGGCCAGACTTTTAGTTTTAGGCTCGCTAAAAAGTTTGTGAGGTGGTAGGTGGCTCTGAATCTACTGAAAGCCACGTTATTTGTAAGTGCCATAGGCATAAGACGTTTTCGATTTTATCACAAGTAAAATGGTCAGCTAGTTACATAACTTCGAAACTTAATAATAGTATAACATTTGTTCCCAGGTCTAAGAAACCTGGACTCTTTAGGACTGGCTCATAATCAGTTACGAGAGGTACCCGCCCAGGTCTTCTCGCATCTGACGTTCCTGAACTCGCTGGAGCTAGAAGGCAATCAGATCCAACGGATTGATGAGAAAGCTTTCGCTGGACTTGAAGGTAGTGTTATTACAACCATTAATGATAATAATATTATATTTAAAATAATTTGTAAATAATATACTCAAATAGAATTACTTTTGATTACTTTTTACCTTAGTTACATCGTTATATACAAACGTTACCTACCAATTTTTATACCTTTATAGATACATATATGTTTGTCCGTTTATTTCATCAATTAGGCAGCAAGGAGCCCACCTATCTAACTGTTGGTATAATACCTCTTTTGTGTCTTTTGTCACTAGTCTACTTATCATGATTATCTATAATCCAATCTATACCAAAGAATATGGACATCTATACCAATTATAAGAATATTAGTCTTGACGTTGAGCCAGAGGGTTGTTATAGAAAAAAATATAATATTTAAGGGTTTAAGTTTGTATGAAAATATAAGTAATAGTAGGATTTATTACATAGAATAAAATAATTTTATTCAAAACAAAAAACTATTAAACACAAACACATTATTAGAACATATTATTTAGAGGTAATACACATAATACTATTATGGTATGTAAAATACATACCTACTAGTTATTGTTGTTACACTGTTTTTATCTGTATGTAAGTTATATATATAATATTAATAATAATAATAAAAATACTGGACAATTCACACAGCATCATCTAGCCCCAAGCTAAGCAGAACTTGTGTTATGGGTACTAGATGACTGATATACTTAATACAATACATCACATATTATGTTTAATATTTTTTATTAAACATAGAACCCAAAACATCCGGAACAAATATTTGCTGGTCGTACAAACATCCTTCCCAAGGCGGGAATCGAACCGGCAAACTCCTGCGTCGCAGGACATTCGCCCGCCGCGCCGCATCAGCCATCAAATATGTTACACATGTTTTTATTGTTTATATAGAAAACCTGCAGTACCTTAGACTTGGTGATAATCGACTGCACGAGATTCCATCGGAAGCACTCCGCCCGTTGCATCGTCTACGGCACTTGGACCTTCGATCTAACAACATCACTTACATCAGCGAAGACGCCTTCACTGGCTATGGCGACTCGATCACATTCCTCAATATGCAGAAGAATATGTAAGTAATTATAAAGAACTTTTTATTATAAAGAAGAAAGATTTGCTTGTTTGTTTGCATTGAATAGGCTCCGAAACTTGCACCGATTTGAAAAATTCTTTCACCGTTGGGAAGCTACACTATCCGTGGGTGACATAGGCACATTATATTTTTGAAAAATCTGTAATCCTTACTAAAACCTGTCCGAAGCCGGAACGCGCCGCTATATAGTCATTTATAAACTTCAGTGGTTTTATTCGTGATTTTACTATAAACATTTGTGCGTTTTTACACATACCTTGTGTTACGGAAATCAGATGACTAATATAATGAAATGAAAATGAAATGAAATGAAATATATGTTTATTGACATAACAGGTAGGTAACTAATACATTACAGGTACTTAGTAGGTAGTCGATGCTTGCATTATATTATTTAGCATAATGTATAGTTATTCTAAGATATGACGCACTACGAGCCGGACTAGAAAATCTGTATAATACTTATACTTAGAATACAATATAGCACCCAGACAAAAAAAAACATCTTTGTGCATCATACAAATTTTTGTCACACAGTTCGTATTCCACGCGACAGTTTCAAGCCAATTGCCGTTGCTGGAATACTAACAGATTTCTTCACAATGTTTGCCTTCACCGTTTAAGAGCACTGGCACACACATTTTTCGAACAAAAAAATCCATTAGTGCACGGCCAGATTCAAACCCACGACCGTAGGATCAGAAGGCGAGCTCTCCCTCACTATATACCACCACCGATGCTCTATTTGTAAGTAATATAGTTAATCGATAGAAATGTAAGATCGCTTTAATACAAGTAGCCGTACTGAGCAGCACCGTATTTTATGATAAGCTTCTTATAGAAGTTTTGTTTGAACATAGATATCCAATTGCCTATATCGAGTCGTGGGTCTAGAAAAATACACATGAGAGTTCAATCCACTTGAATGTCACATTACTAACTGGATTGGATACTGTTTCATCTTCTCAATGAACTTCGTGATACATTACTTTTATGATTACTAAATATTTTATGATCTCGTAAACATAAAAACCTTGTTGGGTCGGCAAAATCGAGTCGTAAAACAAATAAACAAGTTAAACGAAATCACAAGTTTTATTATCTACCTTACTTTCATCGAATATTCAGAGTAGCTGTAGTACTAACAAGGTATTTTAAATACGATGGTTTTGTTTACTTACGTACCTTTTACTGATATTTATTTATTTTATTACGAAAGTAATTTAGTATACTCGTATACAAATATTTTACCTCTAATATTTAACCTATCTACCTTATATCTACATATTTTATCATAACTTTTTCTACCTATAGTAAAGACCTGCACTCTACTATAGGTAGAAAAAGTTATGATAAAATATGTAGATATAATGTAGATAAATATTTGTATATACTAAATTACTTCCGTACTAAAACAGAATTTAAATCACTGACCGCAGGAAGTGTGTCCAAAAGGCTGGTAACGTCACCTCTTTGGATAGCTAAACTAATTCTCTGTCCAAGATAAGCGCCAGCCCTTTGATCGTATTACCTTTTACTTAGTATTTGAGGTACTCGATCGTCTCAGATCCAAAAATATACGAGAATTTTATTGAACCTCAGGTATCCTCATGTTTATCTATACTGTTTCTACATCTATAGTCTTGTAGGTGAAGAAACCTCATTAATAATTTTTTACTATTCTATGACTTTACATTCTCGTGACGATAGTGCTTGAAATATTTCTTTAATAACGACTCCTGATAAGAAAGGGTTGCGTGTTTCATTCGCATTATCGTACTCATTCATCACATTTTACCAAGAATTAATTAATCAAGGACTTAATCCAAGTTTACGTCCAAACATGGCTGAATAGTTCTATTTTGGATAGTGAGTTATTTGATGACCGTTATTTGATCTGGAGATCTGACAGGAGTTATCAGCAATTACAACAGGATAAGAGAGGTGGTGTTTTAATTGCGGTACGACGTGAACTAGCAGCTGAAGGTATTACTGAGTGGGCATCTTCAGCGGAAGATCTGTGGGTAACCCTGACTATACGTGATCGTAACGTGAACAGTAATAGCAGGATCCATATTTGTGTAGTATATATATGTAAAGAAAACTTTGGCAACTCTATGTCTACTCAATTAGATAACTTTATGAAAAATCTTTTAAAAATTGTTCTGGATAACCCCCTTGATAAGTTCATTGTTTTAGGTGACTTTAACATACCTAACATTTCTTGGACACCTAGTGAATATGACATGTCACTTACTCCTGGTAATATTATTGGATCACACCAATTAGAAGTATTTGATAACTTTAACACCTGTAATTTATATCAATATAACTCATTCGCGAATATTAATGATCGTGTGTTGGATCTTGCATTTTCTAATCATGATCTAACTGTGAAATGCTGTGTATCGCCACTGGTAAAAGAAGATCCTCACCATAGGGCTATTGTGTGTGAAGCTGACTTTGTCCAATTTAGTACTATTAAGCCACTTTCCTACACGAAATTTATTTACCATGACGGAGACTATGACTCGATATGTAGTAGTCTCAACAGCGTTGACTGGTACACATGTTTACATAATGGGTCAATTAATGACGCGGTTTTATTCTTCTATGACATCTTAAATAATTTGCGTAATACCTATATTCGATCAAAATGTGTCACACCATCAAACAAATATCCTCTGTGGTATAAAAAGCCATTAATTAAAATAATTAAAGAAAAATATAAATACCACCGTAAATTTAAAAAATACGGCAATTTGCAAGACTATAATTCATTTTTGATCTTAAGAGAAAGAGCAAATGCCATTGAAAGTGAATCTTATAATCTTTATATAGAACACATTGAAAGCTGCATAAAGCAAAATCCGCGTGCGTTCTGGGCCTATGTCAAGAGCAAGAAACAGTCAAATTCGTACCCCTCCGTCTTTCAGTATGGCAATCGCTCCTCGGACAGAGGAGAAGATATTGCAAATATGTTTGGGGAATACTTTCATTCCACATTTCTTAATAGTTCATCACAAGCAGTAACATGTGCGCATGCACAAACGACTTTAGTCAACTTAGACTATAATGGTACATCATCTTCTGACATTGGGGTGGTTGAAGTTCTGGAAGAGGAGGTTTATAAACTATTGAATTTATTAGATTTAAACAAATCAGCAGGACCTGATAATGTGCCAGCCATATTTATAGTGAAATGTGCTAAAAGTTTAACCACACCACTCTCGCTACTATACCGTCGTTCTCTAACAGAAGGTATAGTACCTGAGATCTGGAAAACTGCTTTTATAACCCCTATTCATAAAAAGGGACCGAAAAATAACATTGAAAACTATAGACCTATATCCAAGCTATGTCTGTTTGCTAAGGTCTTAGAAAAACTTGTATACAGGCAACTGTATTCAGCTATTAAGAATGATCTTAATCTTAATCAGCATGGCTTTTTAAGGGGTAAATCGACTACATCCAACCTTCTTCTTTGTACCGATTTTTTGACTCAGCACATGTCTGAGCCAGCTCAGGTGGACATTATTTACACCGACTATACTAAGTGTTTTGATAGAATTGATCACGTAATGCTTTTAAAAAAACTTTTGTCTATTGGAATCAGGGGTAACTTGTACCGCTGGTTTTCTTCCTACGTTCATAATAGATGTCAGACAGTAGTTCTGAGTGGTTACTCATCTTCTTCTATGAGCATTCCATCTGGTGTACCCCAGGGCTCATTACTAGGACCTCTACTTTTCATTATATTCATCAACGACGTCTCTTTCTGTTTTGAGCACTCTAAAGTCTTATTATATGCTGATGATATGAAGATTTTTAGTAGGATACAGAATTCGATTGATGCAAGTAATCTACAACATGACCTAGACCGTTTCTTCTCATACTGTATACGCAACAAGTTAGACCTAAATGTATCTAAGTGTTACGTCTGTTCATACACTCGTAAACCTCTTCCCCTTAAATACCCTTACACTATAAATAATAGTATCATAACTAGAGTTAACCATATTCGTGACTTAGGTGTAACTTTTGATGACAAACTTTTATTTGATCAGCATGTTCATGACATTGTCAACAAAGCTTCTCGAGCGCTAGGTTTCGTTCTCAGAATGTCATCTGAGTTTTCTAGTATCAAGACGTATAAAATTCTTTACTGTGCGTATGTACGTAGCCACTTGGAATATGCCTCACAAGTTTGGAATCCTTGTTATGATATTTACATTTCAAGGATCGAACGCATTCAAAAACGTTTTCTGCGCTACCTTCAATTCAAAGCAAAGGTTTACCTTTCTAACTATATTGACAGATGTAAAAAGTTTCATTTTCTTCCTCTAGAATCACGTAGGGAAATAGCAGATTTATGTTACCTCATGAATGTAGCAAATGGTACGGTGGACTGTCCGGAGCTTCTGGAGCAGATAGGTTTGCGCACTAATAAAATGACACTACGTAGGCCTAATCTTTTAAATACGCCATTGGTGAAAACAAATTACCGACAAAACTATTTCGTCAATAGAGCAAGCAGATGTTTTAATGCAATATCTAGTAATACCAGTGATGAAGAGATTGATATTTTCAACACCAACACTAAGCGCATAAAGCGCTACATGTGTGAATCTTTTTTTGTTGGACAATAGAACCAATTTATTTTTAAATTTAGGTACTAATTAAAAAGTGATTTTTAAGTGTAGTGGTCTCCGTCTACTCCATCAGTACTGTTTTGTTTTAACATATCTAGTAACCATACGTGGAAACTTGTAATTAGCCTTAGATATCCATTTTATATTTTATACTTTATTTAGCTGTAAGTTTTCCTAAAATTGTAAAAATAAAATAAATAAATTTATGTTTACTTTGAAGATTACTCAACAAAGTTAGCGCATAACGTATTTGTCTATGAGTTGTGTATAAAAATGCACTATTTATACAAAAAAGTGCACTACAGTCCTGGCAACTAATTAAGCTCTAGCAGAGTTCAAACATTTTAGTTAATTTTAAAGAGAAAAGAAGTTGCTTTGAAAATTTTTGTTTCAGTATTTTTTGCTGTCTTAAACACATTACTAAGTTATCATACCTACTTTAATTATATTTAAGTTACTCTTTTAAAATTTTTTTACAATGCACGCACTCTTACCTACAGTTAGTTGTGCAAACATCTGTACGTACCTAGAAGTAAATTTTTTTATGCTTGAATTATTGTAAAGACTGTTAATAGACTGAATAAATCAATAAATAAATATTAATAAATGTAAATTTTGAGGCTTGACGTGCTCAAATTCAAATTTAATTCCAAACTTTTCATGTTTTTACAATAGGTGGTACAAATGATACGTAAGTTTCAAACATTAACCCTGTTATGACACAACAAATATTAAATTTCTAGGTGGCGTATATAAATAAATAAATAAATATTGACACACATTCACACAGCGCCTTCTATCACCAAACTAAGCAAACCTTGTTCTATAGGAACCAAATAGCTGATAAAATACTAATATACTTTTTATAATAATTATATAAGTACTTAAAATAGATAAAGGCAGGAATTGCGCACATTAACTTTCCGAACGGAAAAATTCATTGGTGCACCAGCGGATTTCAAACCACGACCTTAGGATCAAAAGGCGACTTCCACTAGACAACCGGTGCTTGTAGTCTGTACCATATTCCTATATTGAAGTTGTTTTAAACAGGATACACCAGCTGCCAACGATGGGCTTCGACAACTTGAATTCCCTGGAAACCTTGAACCTCCAGAACAATAAGCTGCAACATATTCCCGAGGAGATTATGGAACCTATACTAGATACGCTGCGTGTTGTCGATATTATGGGTAAGCATTTCAAAAATATTCTTTACAACTTTTATCGATCAATAGCAAAATATTTTGTGTGTCGGTGTCTATCCACAGTGTCCACGTTTACCTAACTTTTCTTTTTCTTTTATACTGATGGAAGAAGCAGATGGCCATCACCTAATTTTAAAGTGGTCACCATCGCCTATAACAAAGCATTACCTCGTAAGTCACGTTCGTTATGAACGTGCCCTAAGATGCACTACTCAGCGTTTATTAACATAGTAACATTGAATAACTGAAGAAGAATTCTATAATATTTAAACTAAAAAATAACAACTACACAAAGTGCCGACTATATCGGAAACTACTGCTTTTTAATACACTCCCCCAAATACGCAAACGTATATCTCAGATTTAAACACGTCTCAAGTTGCGATTTTATGACAGTTTGTAATGAAAATTTGTGTGTTTAAATCTGAGATGTGTTATTGTGTTGATGTGTTTATCTTTTATCCGTAGTAGAGACAAGAGAAAAAGTATAGTACTTTCTGTACATTTAGTTTATTATATTTAACATTTTATCCTCGCAGATAATCCTTTGATTTGTGACTGCGAGCTGGCTTGGTACGAGGCTTGGCTATCCGGTCTCCGAGATCGCGACGACGAGATGATGCAAAAAAAACGCACCGTCTGTACCATGGTCAACGAACATCGTGAGTACAGCGTCGCCAAGATGCCTCTCGAGAAAATGAACTGTAAAAGAAAACCTGCCTACGGGCGCACTGGGGCTGCACACACCGCCTCCGCCAACCTAGTCACTAGCACTCTCATATACATTGCTATCAAGTGGCTCTAGATTACCAACTTCGAAACTTACTCTTACGTTGTCCCCCTTTTGTTGTGAAGGGTTAACTTTGAGCTAGCCGTGGCCGGATGGCTCGACGTCGCACCCTTCTCTGTTTCGTATTTTCAGTTCAACTTAAATTGTGTAATAAATTACGATACATATCAAGTTGGGGCTGAACAAATTAGATGTAAAGGAGCGGTAGCTTTTTAAATAAGGTGGATATAAGGATTGTAAGTTAGTGTGATACAGTATTTTAAAATACTCTCGGTATGCCTTATAATGTACCAGTAGCTGCAAATACACCATGCTAGCAAGTAAGTATCACTGGAATTAAGGTTGAGTCAAGGTCAAGTTTAGCTCTATAAAGAATGACTCATGCTAGACCATGTCGGGTCCGAGGCGAGTGTCGGCCGCAGCACGGTCAACTAATGTTACATTATTTATTTTGTATGGACACAATCGCTATACCGAGCGGCAACCGATTGACCGCCGAGCAACAGACAACGCTTGGAAACAACTCGGTCCCGCCTCGGCTCGGGCACGGCCCAAAGTGGATGCACAATCCATTTTCTTGTAGTTGAAGATTCATCAGATTCTTCATCGCCTAGAGCGATCGCAATAGCCGCTAATTCCAGATTGTCAAAATTCAACATGATTGTCTAGTTAAAACGCAATTTTTGCGCGTGCTAGTATACTGCATCACGGCGCATCGGTAATTGCTCGGTCAAGGCACGTCTTTGTAATGTAATCAGGTACGGGACCGGCTCGGTGACCGTTCTACAGCCGACACTTGGCTCGGACCCGACACGGTCTAATATGAGTCATCATTTAAGAGAAAAACGGCTGAATACTCAAATGTAACTTAAATTTAACAAGTCTCAAGTACTTTCGTACAAGACTTTCATTACAAACTTTCAAAAAATCGCGACTTCTGACGTGATTAAATTTAAGTTACGTTTGAGTATTCGGGCAAAAAGAATGTAGTTTTCTTCAATACATATAGAATTTAAAGCAATCTTTTAGCGAAACGTCATAATTTTGTAGTTAACTTGGAAAATTTAAAACCTTATATTTTGTATCGTTTACCCCTGCCTTACGGTAAAATATACATATTAAGCTTATACGTATTTACGATGTTGACTATTACTATAATATTCTATTATTGATACTATACTCTGTATGTAAGCACTCGGATTAAAAGAAAACCTTTGATTATCTTCTGATAACATATATAGGTAGTTACAAAAGTAGCTTCTTCAACAAACATTAACAAGTAGATAAAATTGCTGTTACACCCGTAAATTATTCGATTTGAAGTAGATTTAAATAAGTAGATAAATAAATGTTAGTTGAGATTTTAGATTATGTAATATCATTTTAGCTAGCATTTTTGAGTTGATAAGTCTTTATTAAGTTTTAAATATTAGATATACAATTTTTTTGTATACATATTTGTTAAGTTGTAGTTTTTATGTATAGTTGCAGTTTGTTTTGATTATTGCTGAAATATAACTAAGTTTGTAGGCAAGTAATAAATGTGACTTTGAAATTTGCTTCATCACTTTATTGACTTGTATACAAAAGTATTATGTATTAAAGTATCTTAGACGTCTATTAGTAATTAATCATCGTATTCCCAAAAACATCTGAAATGATAATTTTGTTGGTATGTAATATTGTTATACATCTAATATTGTTATATCAAGTGCTACATAATGTAACCAAAAACATATCCTCTAGTCTGAATAAGTAATATTAAAAACATAATATACATATACATTATATTTATAAAGGCACATTATTTGTCGAAATTGCTATAAAGCATGGGATGTGATAGTAGGAAAATCACTTGTAACATTAAATCACCTTTTTGGTCCCAATTTTTTGAGAGTATTCAACTATATTTATGAATATAATGTTAATTCAGAATATATAAAACATGTGCATGTATGTATGACGCGAGGTGGAATCAATATTCTACTACATACAATGCAAAGTTTTTTTATAATTATTTCATATTATATAAGAGTATAAGCACAAAAAAATGTTATGTGATGCACCAAAATATTCAAAATACAATTTATTGTGTAGGTAGTCAGAGTCAAAGAAACCTGATTAAATTACGATTTCATCTTTATGCGTAGTGTGTTTACAAGATAATATAATATAAGGTAATATTAATCAATTGAATGTTCTATATGTCGTGTTTTAAAATTCTATGCATTTTATTTTATCAACATATTTATATTACATACATTTTTGAGATCTGGCGCAAGTTAAAATGTTTAGTATATATTATATAAACGAATCAAATTATAAATATGTTTTGTAGATGGAAGATGGAAGATGGTGGTGTGTTGTTATCAACTGTAAGGGCGCATTTATACAGCGCAAAATCTTTTGAGTCATCTTAATACCTTGTTGTACCTTCTATATACCGATATATGTATGTAAATTTTAAATAAGCAGTTGGTTTTAGAACATTTATATTTGTTTTAATTCTTTAAAATTATTGTGTTTTGTAACTTCAACTATTCCTTGCGTTTTTATTTATATAGCATTTTTAATTATATATGAATATGTAACTATTTTAATATGATATAAAAGTAAAGAATCCAGTTAAAAGCATATCTTTGGAATATATCCAAATTAAAATTTACTATTATAATTATTATACTATCACCAGACCATGATGTTGCATATCAGTATAGTAATAAGTCGATATATACATAATTATTGTAGTATATTCTAGTAATTATAATAATTGTTGTGTATTTATGCTTGAATTTAGAGACTAAGAACCCTTATTCAAATAAATAGTATTTATATTATCAAGGCTTCTTAAATGTTGTCTCTGTCGTTTTTATGTCAAAGTTGTGAAATAGCAACATTTTCATGTTTTGATTTCTGTCCTATTTGGAAGCAACATAGAATTTTTTATTTTAGTAGATTTTCAAGTGTTATTTTGAGTGCTGCTGTGTAGTTTTGATGGCGTTTTAAACCAAAATTACTTAAGGCCTTAATGTGTGAGCAATCGATGTGAAAGTGTATATGTAGCATCCCAATTTTATCAAAAAGATATCCTTAGGTTTCAAAAAATGGTATCTTATTTTAAACCTCTGTCAGACCGACTTGATAAAATTTACTGTATTGAAACTATTAATTTGATATACTGGCATTTGACTAGTAAAATTGTCAGTCGAATGATGTGAAAAACAAATCTTTATCAAGTCTGTTTAGCTATTGGAAGGTTAAATACAAAGATTTTGAATACGGTAGTAAGAACATGCAAAGAAAGTTCACAGTCGAGTTTGGAACTGTAAAATTGTAGATCAGTGTTGGGTTATTTATGAGTAACATAAATTTTTCATTGAAGAGATTAATTAAAATTGGAGTTTTGGAAGTGATTACAATTTTATCTTTATTATGAAAGAAATTATAACATTGAGCGGAATAATTTATTCAATCACTTCAATTTCGTTTTTCTCTAAAATTATTTTTAAACAAATATTTCTTTATCTAAAATAATTCGATTAATCTTGATCTTCAATTTAAGTAACCCAGTTGTAAAATTTATCCATGTTTCTGAAATCACCAATCGGCTTATTTGTGTGTCTTGGCGATTTTATAGTCACATTTATTATTGTAAAATTTTAGCTTTAAGTAATTTAATCTAATATTCATTGCTGTAACTGTGTATTTATTTAATTTGGGTTTAAATAAAAACTAATAACGGTATTATTGTTTTTGTTAATAGCATCCTAAAACGACTTAAATACCAGTCATTATTTATGCGTATTGCAGGTCAGTACTCATTCATCAAATCTATACCAATTATAAGTCTTTGTCTTGACTGACTGACATAGAGACAACACACAGCCTAAGCCACAGGTCGTACAGATTAAGTTTTTGGGTATATTTGTCTTGATGTCAACTAAGCAGCCCACCGAGCATGTCAAGTGACCATCACCTATAACAAAGCATTGCCTTGTAAATCATGTTCTTTAGGAACGTACCATACGATGCTCTACTCTGCGTCCAACTTGAGGCATAAATAATGATAAAT
The DNA here is from genome assembly GCA_947095575.1 of Electrophaes corylata. Lineage (NCBI taxonomy): Eukaryota > Metazoa > Arthropoda > Insecta > Lepidoptera > Geometridae > Electrophaes > Electrophaes corylata. Next base: position 4,078,171 of record OX352702.1, read on the forward strand.
TTAATATTTGTGAACATTTTTACATAACATCATATAACCCCAAACTAAGCATAGCTAAGACTATGGGAACCAGATGCTTATATTTATACTTTTTTTTGTAAATACATACTTAGAATACAATATAACATTCAGTCGTTAAGGCTCACGAGCCTGTTATTTCACCGGCACCCTTCAAACCCGAACACAGCAAGCTGCTGATAGGCATGGTGGATGTACTTCCGCAGACGAGACCTTCACTAAGAGCTCCACTACTGCAAGTATAATTTTGGAAGTAAGGTTTCTGCACCGTCGACGACGAAATTAAACTATACTCGGCCAAGTATAAGCAGCGCCTTCATAACCACCCAAATAATTTGAATGAGAATGAGAATGAGAATGAAATGAGAATGAGAATATTTTATTTTTATCTCAAAACAACGAAAACAAATAATAATGTAAGTATTAAAAATAAAAGACATATTTTGAGTCACAAAACGGTCTTTGTCTCAGCATGAGCCAGTTGTAAACACGTTACAACCAACGCTGGTCTTCCGACAGAGGCAATCTGTCTCTGTCTGGCATCACAGCTGACCACAAGCTACCCTAAAAGGCTGAAAAGGCATCACATCATGGAACTGGATGCATGATAGAGTTACTAAGAGGGAAATGATCGCTAGAGCAATTATCTGACAATGCAAATCACCTACCACAAACCTGCTTATAGTCAGAAGACTGATCGCAGATGAAAAGACAACACAAAAAAAAAAACAAAGTAGCAATATACGAAACTCTGTTTATCGTTTTTCGAAGAAGACGCTCAGCAGATCTACTCTTAGAACCGATAAAAGAAGTTTCGTATTATCGTTTTGTAATATACTGCGGGGTAACTTGGTAGCCGTCAAAAGTCAAGTTGATACTGCCTGACATGCCGCGTAGTGTAACTCAAAACGACAATACGAAACTTCGCTTATCGTTTCGTAGAGTAGACCTGCTTTATTGGACATCTTTAGGGTTATGATTATGTTAATTACTTACATACCTACCTACTAAACCCTATTACCTTGTAACGCAAAATGGTTCCGTTCCATATGCGTCATTAAATTTTAAATATTAACGAAACGAGCTCCAGGGATCGATACTCTATTAGTCTCGCGGTTACACGTATTTTATGCCCCATTGTATAATATACACCATAGGATTGAAAACTACAAAATGAACGTGCTTGAAAATATTTATTTTTATGCTTATGACAACCGTCACAGTTCAGTTCGTAGTAGCCCTGCATTCTGCACTGTAGGTTGTGGGTTCAATTCCCACCGAGAACGTGCGTCGTTAGTATGAATTGTTGCTTGTCAGATAAGCCTTCATTTATACTCGTTTCAAACATCTTACCAATGTCCGTTAGTGTTACTAAGAATTGTTGCTTATAAGATAAGCGTTAATCTTATTGGTTAATTTTGCAGAGACAGTTTACTCTAATCGACGAGGTAAAGACTAGAAATGCTACTAACAGACGCTTGTAGAATATGGGAACTGGGCATAAAATCCAATAATACAGTTGCTAGCACATTTATATATTTTGTATGGTTGATGGACACAGAGCAGTGCATCCTAATGAACGTCCCTGCTAAAGATGATAGTAACCGCTTTACATAAGGTGGGCTATCAGCATGTTTCATCAGTAGGTCGTATAAATCGTACACACGACCTGAGGATCGGAAGGCTACATTTGCTACCAGTGCTCCTATTGTAAGGTTCTTGCCGGTTCTTCTAGGCTTGGTCGCGAGGAACTGCTGCTTAGATAGATTTAAGACGCTTCAAGATGATCCCTGCGGATTTTACTGAATAAATACTTTTCGACTTTGACTTTGACTATTGTTTAATTAGCTTAGCTTGGCTGGGCTAGATGATGCTGTATGGATTGTCCAGCATTGTTATTATTATCATTATTATTAAATATTTTATTTCCTCTTTTAGTATTTTTCTTCTGCTCATAGTATATAATTACGATTTCAGTTTATTTTCAGATAGGTACATATTGTACCTGGCACCTGAAGTTTTATTTAATGCATTAATTGCATATTAATTGAAGGGGCCTTGTTCACGGAGCTATAGTTCAATTAGCTCACAAAATAATTGAGTTTAATGGAAAGCTTGCTACACTCTCCCATTCCAAACACCCAACCACCCAACTGTTACATACCTACATGGTCCAAATTCTTCCAAGCCTATTACTAGAACTAGGCTTGAACTAGGTTTTTTTTATACAACTTGCTGATGAAACAAGCATATGGCCCACCTGATGATAAGCGGTTACCATTGCATATAACAAAATATTACCTAACGTGCCCTACGATGCACTACCTACTCAGCTTCCATCAACCTGAGGCATACAGGTGTTAAGCCTCATGTGCCTGTAATTTCACCGGCACCTATAGTCTTTAAACCGGAACACAGCAAGCTGCTTGGCGGCAGAAATAGGCATGGTGGTAGTACTTCGCTGGACGACCCCTTCACAAAGAATAATAATAATAATAATAATTGGATAAATCAGAGTAGGTAGACAGAACCGGCCCGGTGGCTATAAACTAATATTCCCAGCTAATCCTTACTCATGGCGACAGTTGATTTATGAGATTTCCGCTCTGAACCTGCAGGGAAACACCGATCTCAAAGATGTATTGCTATAAACTATACGAGTGGAAACGCCCGCGACTTTGTCCACCTCGTACAAACTTCCTCCCACCGTTGTAACCCCCCCCCCTATAACAGTTGAATTGTGGAAATCTTCTTAGTACATCCCTGTAGATAGATAGATAACACTTTATTGTATACAAGGAAAATTTGTTAAAAACAGAAGTTAACAAAGTACAATGGGCGGCCTTATCACTGAAAGCGATTTTTTCCACAAATACACACCTGTACCACAAATACACCCTAAAAAAATTATATAACGATAAAATATACAACGCACAGTCATGTCGGCATGTCAGTCAGTCAGTCAGGACAAAGTTCAGGATAATTGGTACAGATTGGAACCGTATAACTTATCGTGGTGTGGGTTATCCTACTCGGTTCATAACTTTTCGATAATATTATTGATTTATTAAAAAGGTCTTATAAATATTTAATAATTAATATATAAACATAAACTATAGGATAATAATGTATGATGATTTTTGTCATTTTTTATAACAACCCCACATGTTTTTCAGAACCGACATATTAAGGGAATTATGCTCATTTGAGGGTATTTATGGGGGAGGGGAATATTTACTCAGGAAAAAGGGGTCTACCCTCTTTCCCGAATGGGATCAGACTCTACTACTACTACTGCCAGTAGTACTTCCCTGGACAAAAGAGTTCTACTACTACTGTAACGTGGCTATCGTTTATTTTCAAATAAATTTAAGCAAGCCAATGCTATTCAAAATTTAAAATTACTTTCCATAGAATATGAGAACAACAATAAACAAAAAAGATTCTGAGTTTCCATTAATCCACAGCAATTTGTAGAGCGTGGGAAACACTAACGCATAACCAGACGTCCCGAGCTCGACCCGTGATTGCAACCCCCTGACACCCTTGACACCCCTTTTCACCCTGCGCTTGATGAAAAATATATTTCTCATTTTTTACCGATTGCACCCACCCGGGGCGATGAGGCCAAGCAAGTGTAAGCCAACTAGTATTATTTCTGCAACAGTTTTCGTAGCCGTATTTGCGTAGCATTTATTTTTCGTAGCGCTACGGTAGACTAGTGGCACAAAAATTCGTAGAACACCGCGTAGCTTTTATTATTCCACAAATTGGAATAACGAACACTGATACTCTGGAAAAATCGCTACCTACTTTTACATATAAATTTTAAAATAAAATAAAAGAGAATCCAAATTGGGGGGATCCTCAAAAACTGTTATTTTTTTTCAAAAAACTATAAACTATAAAACTCTCTCAGACAAATATAAAAAATACCATTACGAATTTATTTTCTAACTATCGCAAAAATTTGTGACCGTCGCGTTAAAAATATTAAATATTATCCAAATGCACTTAAAAAAACCAGTAATTTACATAATTACTATGTACAATATAACTTAAATACCTATGGGTACACAATAGAACAAGTAAAATAGTAAATCAAGAATATGTTTGGGTTTAGTTACGTCCGTTTGGCTTTTTATCTAAAATAAATTCAACTATGCTGATATAAGCCTCATTGGTTAGTATTTTTTTAGTAAACGTACTAAATTAATTAAAGTACTTACTATACTTGTACTACGGGGGTACGAGTTTGATGGACGTGGATAAAACCACGTCGCAGGGTGGTGTCGTGGGGTAGGAACAACATGTTTTCATCCCCCGACCCTCTATCATCCGTCTTGTCAGTAGTAGCTCTTTTCTTATCCATGCCATCTTTCACACGATCCGTTCAACTTTTCTTTGACATACAATTTGGTATTTGTATTTGTATTTACATATAGAACTAAAAAATTAAATAATCCCGCATTATTTTACTTGTAAAATAAATTAATATTTTTTTTCCATTAATGTAGTGTCTGGTTCATTTTAGATTTTATGGCTTTACTTATGAAAATCTATCAAAACATAAAGAATGTGAAAATATACTCATTTGAGCAATATTTTAATTTTAATAACATTTATATAAATAGGTATGAGAGTAAGTAAAACATTATCAGAGGTATAAAACAAAATACTTACAGTTATTTTGTAACACACAGATAGCACACCTGATGTTAAGTGGTAACATGCACTGTCCTGCGTCCGACAACCTGAGACATTCATTTTGCAATATTATTGCAGTAGGTAGGGGACGAAATGTGGGGACGAGCGGGAATAGCCCTATTATTACAGATACATGTGCCAGTAATTTCAGCCAACAAACATAGCACGTACCTATAAAATGTCTTTGATTTCTGATATCCTAACACCCAAACCTTCTTCTCAGCCTATTCGCTTTATCCATAGCAAAAGCATGGTGAATACGTGCGGAGCTGACTAAGCCATGAATATTTTTCTTCACCATTTGTGTGTAAATTACCCTATGTATCTAATACAAGTAAAATACACTGTCTACGTTGAATATCGTATTAGATAGAATATCAGAGATATTGCTCTGAAATTGCCAAATGAAATTCTCTGAAGGAGTGCTTCCTTAAATTAGATCTTCGATAGAATTCCGGCTTCGTTAGCATTCGATCAAAATCCGATGAAGCAAAGTTTTCTAACTTCGCGTATTTTGAGAAACTTCCTTAATTTTGTCGTGTGTTTGTAATTTGAATAAATTGGGGTGATGTAGGTAAAACAAACTTACCTGCTAGATAATGAAACTTTGGGAGTTCGATTACAGGGAGAGTTTGGAGTTCAGAGTTGAGCATCAGCTAAAACTTGGTTGTATCGCTAGGGAGCTCTTAGTAAAGTGCGTATCAAATACGGGGCATAATTTGTCTAGGTTTTTCCTTTATTTTTATACATTACTAGCAAAACGCGCGCTACTTCGTCCGCGTCTATTTTCATACAAACTTCAGCCTCCGTTGTACCCGTTTAAGGGTTGAATTTTTGAAATTCTTTTCTTAGTACATCTCTACGCACCAAGACAAATATACTCTGAAAATTTCAAGTCTCTACGACCAGTGGTTTACGTTGTGCGTTGTTTATATCCCAGTCAGTCAGTCAAGGCAAAGATTCTTATATTTGGTATAGATTTACTGTCTCGTCCGCGGCTTCGTCCGCGTGTAAGTTCTTCCTATTTTCATGGGTTTCTTTATCTGGAACACTAACTAATTTTGCTTCTTTTTCAAAAGCAGCTTAATTACTCCTCATAATCTTAGGAGTGAAACTCGGTCTGAAAAAACAGACAGAAAACTGTTAGAAAAAGGATAAATATAAGTAGTTTAGAGCTAAATAATGTGTAAAAAATGTGCACAAATATTTATTTATTGATATAAAAACTTATACTAAAGAGCTATCAACTTTTGGCACTAACTGTACCTGCATGGTTTAAACTTTACAGTTGTTTCCATTAGCTTGCACATATTTCGTTTACCTGTTAGCGATGTTCTGTGTAAAAACAGAATATACGGAAAATCCATTTCCGAATGAAAATGGAATGCGGCTTTTATGTATGTTTTCATTATCCTTTGTTATATTTTCATTCATGAATATTTTAGCTAAACTTCACTCTTTTGTTCTTTATTTTGTGTATCGCCATGCAATTTACGCTGCAAATTCTGATATGTTACACATTTAATATGTTACACTGGCGACTAACTGTAAGGTTAAGGATAAGTTGATAAGATAACAATTACTAACAGAAAGGATTTAGATCGAGTAATGGAAAGAAAGGTTTTGCTCAAGAACATACAAAAAACCGGCCAAGTGCGAGTCAAACTCGCTCACGAAGGGTTCCGTACCATTATCTACATTATAATAAAAATAGCAAAAAAAAACATGTTTGTTGCATGAAAGCCCCCTGAAAAATTTATTTTATTCTGTTTATTAGTATTATAGCAGCAACAGAAATACACCACCTGTGAAAATTTCAACTCTCTAACTATATCACGGATCATGAGATACAGCTTGGTGACAGACGGACAGATAAACAGCGGAGTCTTAGTAATACGGGACCGTTTTACCCTTAACTGTACGGAACCCTAAAAATACTTTGTACTTGCTCACGTCAGAGGATTATAGAAGTTCTAAACACAGGACTCTAGAGAGTACTAAATAAGGTTTGTGCGTGTCGCTGTTTACGAACAAAAGGTTGCTTGAAGCAATCGTATCACTTAAAATAAACTTTTAATACTTATTTGAATGAGAGGAAAATTATACAAAAAAAATTTTTATACAACCTGCTGATGGAACAAGCTGATGGCCCATCTGATGTTAAGTGGTTACCATCGCCTATAACAAAGTATTGCGTAGATCCCGCTCGTTAGAAACGTGCCCTACGATGCACTACTGAGCATCCATCAACCTGAGGCATACAGGTGTTAAGTCTCATGTGCCTGTAATTTCACCGGCACCCACGCCCTTCAAACCGGAACACAGCAAGCTTGCTGGCTTGTACTTCCCTGGACGAGCCCTTCACTAAGAGCTTCTACCACTTCTAAAATAAGAAGGCAACTATATATACCCTGACAGGGTTTTTTTAATTTTTTATGTGAAAACACGAATATATTTTATACAAACTACAAGCCCGTTGTGCCACTGATGAATTTCAGATTTTTTTTAAGTACATCTCCAAGCCTAAGACGAAGTTTCTGAAACCTGCGACTTAGACTTCATAGTCAGTGACAACAAAGATTCAAGTGAGTGAAATATAAAGGGGTAGCTCTTACTTATTCTTTGGTTGGCACGACGTCTCGGACACAAGTTGTGATCAAAGATATAAAGTTACGGAAACTACTGTCCAATTAGATAAGGGCTTTCATTGTAACCGACGGGCAAAACTTAGATATATTACGTTTGCTAAGTCAAACAGACGATAAAGCCAAGAACTTAATACTCGAAGGAGGAGCATTTTTTTATAAATGGAATATTCACTTGGACCACCTGATGTTAAGTGGTAACCATCACCTGTATATATAGGTTAGGTTCTCCTTAGCTTGGGGTTAGATGATGTGTGGATTATCCAGCATTATAATTATTATTATATAAAGGATTGCCTCGCAGGTTATGGAACGAACTATACGACACTGCCCTCAAACCCAACTTAGTTCACATAATTTATCTACCTATACCACTTTACAATCTTTGTCCTGACTGACTGACATAGACAACGCACAGTCAAAACCATTGGTCGCAGAGGCTTTAAAGTTTGAGGGTATATTTGGCACGGTGCGTAGAGGTTGTGTTAAGAAAATAATTCATTCAACCTAAGCAAGATGACAGCGTAGCCGCCCACAAGATAGAAGAAAACGTTGCTAAGATCGCGGGAAATCAGTGGATGGACTAGGCTCAAAATCTTTTTTTGGTTACGTATAGGGGAGGCCTAGATCCAGCAGTGGACTTCAACAGGCTAGTGATGATGACGATGATGGTGATGAACCTATACAGGGGTGCAACGGAGGTTGAACTAAGCCGTGCGCGTTTTCACTAACGCGGGATAAAGTAAAAATAAAAAAAGTACATTACACTCTTAAAACTAAAGTTGGTCCATGTACCAGTTTCAAAGAGATAAACTGTAGTACCTACATAAAATAAAAAAAGTTGCGAATTTCTTCTCTTGAAGAAATAGTTACCTACATATGTGGTCAGACCGTCAGCGTACTGTAACTAACAACGGGATAAATAATAGAGCAAATGAAAAAATATAAATATTAAAACTCAATGCATAATAATAGAAACTGGAAAATAGACGATCGATCAAATCGATACGCGTATATCCAATTATTTTTGACGTATTGTGTTTTTCTATTCAATATATACGCCCTTGTCCGTGAAATGAATAGTTCGATCACAGTGTTTGTATAGTTTATCTCGTAATGGGGTGCTATCGATATTATTGTCAACCTTATCGGTCATATGGAATAGAATAGTATAGATGTGTCACTTCTATTCCATTGTAATTTTTAATAGATTGTATAGGCTCACACGGTTTACGCGTAAAGAACTTCAAATAGATATTATAGAATAAAGAACCTGTAGTGAAAAATATCTTCTAGTGAACACTAGAGGATAGTAAATACTAGAGGATATTTCTCACAACACCATCTAATTCCTATGAAAATAATTATGTTCTAAGAAAAGAAAAGACAACTCAATTCTACCTGAGGATGAGATATTATAGAGAAGCAAAACATTTATTAGTTTCAAGTTTTATGGAGTACAATCGTGCTTTTTACGTAATTACGCTTGTTAGTTTTATAAATTTATTGCAGGTGCTGTAGAAGTTGCAAAAATACGTTTGCAATTTTTTATTTATAGGGATAGAAGTGGCGGAATGGTATTAACCAATTAAATACAATACACTTACAATATCGACTGTTTTTTTAAAGATTTCTAACAGTTAATGTTGTCAACAGCTGTCTCTTCTTTGCTGAGGGTTGGGTGCTGGAAGCTGCGACACAGTTTTAACTTTATGAAGTTTCCAGTTCACCTATTGTTTGTTCTTACATGTTTTATGATCACAAAATAAGTAAATACTAGCATAAGTAGCCAAAAACAAGTTACATTTCTATGCGCAATTCTAACTATCTACCACTGTTCAGCATGATGTTGATTCCGTGGAATTACACGATTTCCTATCAGTTAGATGAACTTTAGTCATTGGATTCAGCAGAGCTTTTGCTGCGGCTATGAACGTTGTTGTACCATGCATGTGGCTAAGGCGCGTTTTGTGAATAAGTGTGTAACACTGTCTTCTGCTGTCAAGTAAGCATACATTTTATATACAAATATACTTACCCTAAAAACTAGTACGATACAGAATCTTGTTATATAAATAAATTAAAAAACCTTTTATGAATTCATGATTGTAAGACCCAAAGTTATTCCAACCCAATGTGGGTTGTACAATTTTTGCATCAGAACTGAAATAATTAAAATAGATGAGAGTAAGAGCGTGCTTAGACGACGTGAATGATTTTGTAGTAAAAATCGATACCAAGTATCGTCGTCTCAATATTCTAGGTTCGAATTCCTAGGTTCAAGTTTAAGTTCCTTCTAGGCCATCCAGCTGCATGACCGGCCTTGAAGAATAAATTAGAAGAGTAAAGTTTTATGTGTATCTTAAGGACTAAGTTGGTTTTCAGATAATATTTTGAACATGAAAAAGCTTTTAAAGCTGAAAGTAATTCTAGAACAGACCCTTATCTTTAAGATTTGTTTCAAACGATCCCGAAAGGGGCATTATTTTACTCTGCGTTACAATTATACGAAACACAAAACCAAAAAAGAAAACTTTTTGCCACTGTGTTTCCGATCTCATACAAACGGCTGGTCTTAGTATTTTATCTGTTTGCACACCTATTATACTAACTGAAATTTATCGAACCGGTCATTGAACCGATATTTTTAAGAGTGTTAAGTACTCATTTATAACAGTGTATAAACAGCAGGCGTATTCTGAGTTTTTTCGTTTTCCAGATACCGGATTTCGGTTTGCGAGACCGAACTTTTTGTATAGAAATACGATAAACACCCCTAGCGGCCCACTTGCTTATTTATATAAAAAAAATAGTTGGCGGTGACCTTGGTTCAACCTCGTAGTCCCAGCGTAGCTCACTCTATAGTCCATTAAACCTATTAGAATTGTAGCCTATTTTAAAATGTACTCCAGAAAAGAAACATCATGCAGTCGGGGTTGGCTTCGTCTCGTTATCCAGACAACCTTCGCCTGTATCACAACTGTCAGCTTCATTCTTATCGTGCTGATGGCTATGAGGTACCCGGCTTCCAACAAACCCAAGGAACCCTTAAGGCCTTCGAGGTGCAGCGGAAGCAATTGTAGAGTTGTGTGCAATGCAGCACCTTATTACGGACTATATGAAGAAGATATATTCAATGCTGTAGCGGTAAGACTCTTCTTTATTTTCTCTTCTTGACAGACTTCACAGCTCCGGTTTGTTAATAAGTAATTCTTTAGTGACGGAACAACAGCCAATCGTGTTTTTGTAATCGTGGTATGAAATCTTATGGCAGAGGACCGTGAGCTCTTACAAAATTGCAAACTGTCAAAAACAACACCAAAATTTCCGTTGCTATCGTGCTTGACAGTTAGCATTGTTTTCCATTTGTAACGGATTCCGGATTTGTGCGAAGACGCATTCGAAGAAGTTTGGGTCTGTTCGGGTCTGTTTGGACTGAGCTCACAGTACAGATAATTAGGAAAGCAAACTATCGAGCTCGCGGTTATGTCTAATCCATCTTACCCTTTAATATCAGCACTAGGATGTCCTAGCACTTATTAACGCTTATATGAGGTACCCTATTTTGTTCTATTTCTGGCAAACTACAAAAAACAGCGAATAGGTAGGTAACTTATCTCCAACTAGTCACGTCTTGTGCCGAATGCCAATAGGTCCCGATTCTAACTGCTGCTTCAATCTCAATTATGCACAGTTAGCGACAAAATAGATTAATAATTTTAGTTCAATACCATTTTTTTCTGGATTTACTCGTAGCAAAGAAATAGTAATAACAGTTTGCGAATAGTCACAAATAGATATTTACACACCTCGCGGGAACATCCAATCCACCTTAATAGTAATTTACGGGTGGGATCGGATATGAAAGGTTTGGCTTTATTACCTGTGTTACGAGAATTTTCTACCTACAATATTTGTTTATTAGATTAGTTTAATAGTTTGGAAACAGTTTTAAATGCAGGTGTACTTACTTCTTAGTTAAATTTAAACGATATAAGCTGTTATTATTTTGTGGGTTTCTTACTAATGGAACAACTAGATAATAAATAAATAAATAAATAAATAATGCCGGACGATCCACACAGCATCATCTAGCCCCAAGCTAAGCAGAGCTTGTGTTATGGGTACTAGATGACTGATATACTTAATACAATATTATATTACATACATAGATATTTTTTATTATACATAGAAAATACCCAGAACACCCGGAATAAATATTTGCAGATCGTACAAACATTTATCCCAAGGCGGGAATCGAACCCGCAACCTCTGCGTCGCAGGCGGACATTCGCCCGCCGCGCCACATCGGTCGTCAACATGGCCCACTTGTTGAAACCCCGCACTCTGCGTCCATTAATCTGAGACATTCGGGTGTTAAGGCCCATTTACCTGTAATTTCACTGGCGTTGACAACCTTGAAACCGGAATACAGTGTGTCGTTTGGTTGCAGCAACAGGCATAAGTGTGTGCTATTCTCAAGATTTGGGATTTTTTTCTCGCTTTATTTTCAAAAGGTCAGACTTTCAAATGGTCAGATACCATTTCCGTTGAAATTGGTCACTGTATACTCAGCACATACCACAGCATAAAGTATTGAATATACATGTTGTTCTTTCTTTTGTTTCAGGACGCGGAGACAAAATGCGAACGAGTTACTTTAGAACTAAACAATCCTGCATTTGAGAACAACACATTGCCGAGCAACTGGCTATCCCGAATGCGGTCAAACATCTACCAACTATCAATTATAGATGGAAACCTCAACTATTTATCACCTACAGCTTTTATGAGCCAATTCACAGGATCTATCAAGGTTTTACTTCTGCAGAACCTGCATCTATACGCATGGGAAACTAATAGCTTAGTTGGGCTATCTAGTCTTGTAGAGTTGACCATTCTAAATTGTGAAATAGACGGATTCCAAACAGATTCTATCAGAGCTGTAGACGACACATTAGAAACACTAACTATCACAGAAAGCGGTTACTGGAACCCAACTAATGTAACTGGGTCAAGAGGCTTGGAAAAATTAACTGTAGTAAACTTTTCAAAAAATGAATTCTCTAATGTTTTAGGTAAAGACAGTTTTGTGGGACTCGAAATTTGCAAAATTTTATACCTGAACTCATGTGGTATAGTTTCTATCGGAGCAGGGGCATTTGATCATTTAAAAAGTATTGAAGTTTTATATTTAGATTTCAACCTACTTGTGACCTTTCCTTCGGGTTTATTCAACAGTATTCTGTTACTCGATAACCCTCGACCGCGGATAAGCTTACAGGAAAACTTTTGGCATTGTGACTGCGATTCGGATCTACGACAGTTGGTTATAAATAATGTATTACTAGTTGAGGGTATCTGCACGTACCCAAGTTCAATGAATGGCAAAACTTTTACTGAACTCGAAAACTATTGTGTAAATAATACCAGCTATTCAAACAACAATACAATTTATAACAAAACAAAAGGTGAAGTTACAGATTACAGAAATTCGAATGATATAAAAGTTTATGTTAATGGAAAGTGTAAGAAAAAAAGAAAAGAAGGTAAAACTTCTGATGAACAAATCATGAAATTCTCACTTGTATCGCCCCAGGAAAATAATAGATGCTCACTTAATACATCAAAAGGTATCGACATATCTTTACTTACCATGACGCTCATCAATAATTTCGACAACAGTTTTTGGTTGAAATTTTCCTTTTATTTAAAAACAGATGGGGTGAATGCTATACACATCGGTGCTCTCGATATAAAAAACTACGGAATTTTGTGGTTTCAGTCAGATTGCCCCGATGAGTTGTACTGTATTGACACCATGCCGACTTTCCTACGAATATACAATATTGATGAAGAGTCTCAGTTTACCTTTTGTCCAATGCGATTGAGCAGCGGGGATATTGATAGCGACAGTTGTATTGGCTATGTGATGAAAAACATGGGCTATAAAGATATGAACTTTTTGATCTGGGTTTTGACAGTATTAAGTTGCATTTGTTTGGGAGCTAGTATTGTATACGGATTGATCCGAACAAACCCCATTTTACTTAAAGGAAGTAAAAGAATACTGTTTGTGAAGCACAAAGCGGTCGATGCTCTAGTTTTACCGCCCAAAGTTCCACTGCGAAACGACTTGATTAACGACACCGCATTTGATTACAAAGATAAAGAGATTTTTACTTTGTTTGCTAATGACAAATTAATGCCTCCGAAAATGAATAGAATGAAATCTGTGAGAAGCAATAAAAGTAGCTCTCCAAGTTACATTTCTGCATTGCAACCATCCGAAGACCAGCTAGCAGATTGGCGGATCAGTCATCATTTCAATAATGACTTATCTATCAGCTCCAAATCTGAAGTGTCTACACTGTCGTGGATTTGCAACGACACTCCGTACTATTCACTCGATGAAAACGATCAGACTTATGAGAGCTTAAAGTAGTTTGATCGATTGCTCGCGTGACATTTTGCTGCGGAAATGTTGGCAATTCATCAGAGCGGATGGTTTTTCACTTGTAGAGTTGGTTAGTCCATTAGCGTTGTGGTAATTTATTCCGGTGTCGTGTGGCTGATGTTGCTCGGAGTCGGTTTGTGCGTTCATCTGCCGACGGCCGTCGTAACCGACACACTCGTGAATCAATCGTGTACAGCTGTTTGAGTTGTGCCAGCTACACGACATGCATTGTTTCATCCATTGGTCGGTTCTATTTTCGCGTGTATTTAAAATCGACTGTAGGCCTAAAGTATACCAATTAGTCTCAGGGATTGGCATTCTTAAAATGTTGCTCTATCACGCTTTGTAAATTTTATTAGCTTTATAGCTCTTAGCTTTGGAACGGGTAGTAGGAAATGTGGTTCGGTATTTTTGTATCTAATAAAATTTAACTTGAAAAATTTATCAAACAATTAAAATGTTAGTTTATAGAGCTTTCTTGCATGTTATACGCCAAACCTGTAGAACGTATTTAGTTTTCTACTATAGGTATAATTATATAATCGTTACTAGCCTTTTTTACTGCGCAAAATACGTTTTTAACATCTCTTGTTGATAATCAATAAGAAATCACATCCGCTGCCAAAATAAAACTCAGAGCGCCAAACTACCAAAAACAGAAAGCGAGACCTATATTTAGGATGTACTGCCTTTCCCAATTTTATATATATAGGTATTTAGATAGTTTGAAACGGACTACAATTGCTTGGCAGCCCTAACTTTTCCGGTGGTGAGCTAGAACAATGTTGTTGGCACTTTGGCAGTGACACAATTGGTGTCCGTACACATCCAGCGGACGAAATATAATTGTAAGCCACCTTGTTGCTGCTGGACGTTGTGGTTGCACCGTTTATCAGTGTTCACTCAACGGAGGGTAAACTGACATCATCAATAGTTAACTTTGACCACAACGCACTATACGTTATTAGGTATCACTGGAAGTTAACAGTTTTTAATAAAGTAGATAGCATAGCAATTACATACCTTGTTTTTTTACTATAACTTACTATCCAGGGAAGTACTACCACCGAACTTACTTCTGCCGTCAAGCAGTGATGCTCGCATTACTGTTTTTTGGTTTGAAGGGTATGGGTGCTGCTAAAAATACAGATACATGAGGCTTAACATCAGTATGCCTCAGGTTGGTGGACGCAGGTTACAGGTTAGTGCATCGTAGGCAATGCTTTGATATAGTTAATGGTTACTACTTAACATTAAATAGACCATATAGTCCAGTCAAATTAGACCAAAAAATAAGAGTAAAGCTACATTAATTCCCACCAAGCTAAAAATCAGTACGATTGTTTAAAATATGATTAAAAATAAAATTTGAAAGTTCCCCATCTTTCCCCTGTATGGATTTTTTTTTATTCAAGGTCAAAGGTAAAAAAAATGAGTTTTTCGCAATTTTCACCAAAATGGTAAGTTTTATCATAAAAATACCAAGACAAAAATTATAGATCATTAAATTATCTACAAAAAATGTTTCAATATTTTCAATTTTTCTACGAGTCACCGTTTTTGAGATATAACGATTCAAAAAGTTGTAAAAGTTGTAATCGTCATAATATGCACACGTTTCCACGCCACCTATGAGATAGTGTACTTAGCGTTTTTTTAACGTGGTTTATTAACAACCCTGTGATGTATCGGAAGAGTGGGAATAAAAACAACTCGTGTATACATTTTTGGTGCATTTTTTTTTTTTTTTTTACGTTTCAGTTTATGGACAGGGATAACGATATTAAAGCCGTAATGCTATTTCCTTCTTCTTTCTTTTCTTTTTAAATTATTCTAAGATAATGAAACAACAGAATCGAGCCCTATCTCGTATAATTTGGATCTCTTCAAGAGAAGAGTGAATAGGTATCTTCTAGGCAAACGTGCTTCACCGTCGACTGCATCATCACTTAACATCAGGTTAGATTGCGGTCAAACGTTAACCTAAAACCTGTAAAAAAAAAACTCTTTTAACCAGAGCGGACGGTTATTAGATTGTCCGCTGCATGTGTATAAAGACTCAGGGTTGACAGGTGGTAATGATTTTGTCACTGATGAATCTGTTGCAGTAATAAATCATCACTCAAACTGTATTGTGTTCTCGAACGACAATAGATTGATTGTACTGCATTGATGTGCAGTTTGGGGTGTCTAGTGGCAAGTTTTGGGATGTTGTGGAACCGACTAATACCTATTTGATCGAGTAAGCGAACCGAGCTATAATTTCCGTCCAAACAATTGGACGATTTGCGTTACACATACGTCTCTTAACTATGTTTTTTTTCCTTTGTCTGCAGAAGTTTGTTTTCATACAAACTCAATCCTTGCTGAACTCATTTAGAGGTTGAATTTTGGGAACTCTTTTCTAAGTTCACTTTGACGCACCAAGAAGAATATACCCTGATAATTTCAAGTCATTATGACCAGTGGTTTATGTTTGTCCGAACATTACTATTGAATAGTTTGCATAAGTTTTATAGGTACACAAGTTGTACTTTTGGGATCATTTGGAAAATTTTGAAATTTAACGTGGCTTCTTATATGCAAGAAGGTTATTGATTTTATAGTTCAGGTAAGATTGGAATTAACTTAAAGATAATGCCTAAATTTTACCGGCACCTTAAACCGGAGCACAACAACCAACTTGGCAGCAGAAATAGGCGTGGTGGTAGAAATTGCTTCTCTGGTCGAGCCCCTCATTAGGTACTACTAACTTAACATTACGTGGACCACCTACTTGTTCCTTAAGTGAATTGTATAGAAAAACAGTGTATTCATTTTGATACATCCGTCTCCTACGGGTACGTAGGGAAAGTAAGTTTTACACCCATAAACGAATTCCTGAAATTCAACCCCTAGAAAGGATACAGTGGACGTTGAAGTTTGTTTGAAAATAGCTTCTAGAAAAACTACTTCTAAATATTAACGGCCACTTCCTACAGCGTCATTTTGCCTCAAACTAAGCAAATCTTGTACTTCATACTTGCAGAACTCCCCTAGTTCAGCAGTTCTCATGTCAATGTTCAAGACCTACTGGGTATTATAACAGTGAATAGGTGAGCCGTGTCAGTCGCACGGTACTAGAGTGCTTGCATCTGACATCTACAGCTTGTTATAAAGCTTAGACTGTGACACAAGGTCCTTGGAAATGGTTACTTTCATCCATAAAAGTTACCTGATAGAAATTTTTGATGATTTACTTCTATAGACGAGCTATGCTAAGAACTTCATTCTGAGATAGAATCAGAAATGAGAGATGCGAAATTTTATCTCTTTTAATCTTATTTGGAACTTCCTGTAAATGCAAAAGACAAAACGTAACGTCAACTTTATTAGCAAGACTTTCGAATTATTTAGGAAAATTTGATGCAGTGCCTTTTCACCGCAGTTCACTCCTGCCACAACTCTTCTTCAAACAGTGTGAAATAATGATGTGGACAAGCTGTTGTATTAGTGCTGTGACTGTTTAGACAAAATCGCTTTATTCGCGGTGGTTGAGTTTTGAAACCCTGAAAATGAATGCAAAAAGCGGATAGAGTAATATTATGAAGTAGAGATAATAAATAACGATATAGGGATATTTACCGTGTATCGAAGTCACTTTCTATTATTATTCCTTCAGCAATTACTGTGAAAATACAGTCTTGCAATTATTCTAGACATATCTAGGTTGTAACTTTTGTTTAAATGTCTATGAACTAGTTTTAAGTACTAAAGTTCTCAAAGATTGTGAAGCACGTTTGTGGCAAGATTTTACCTATTAGCTGTGGGAACTAATGACTTTTTTTTATATAACTTACTGAAATGGAACAAGCGAATGGCCCACCTGTTGTTAAGTGGTTACAATCGCCTATAACAAAGTATTATATCTTGTAAGTCACGCTAGGAACGTGTCCTACCATGCACTGCTCAGCGTCCATCAACTTGAGGCATACAGGTGTTAAACCTCATGTGCCTGTAATTTCACCGGCAGCCACACCCTTCAATTCAGAACACAGCAATTTCCTTGGCGTCAGAAATTGGCATGATGTACTTCCCCGGACGAGCCCTTCACTAAGAGCTCTACTACTAAAACCATGTTGCGATGAAACTATTTCGATTTTTGTTTTATTATAGTAGCATATAGTACTCGTACATATTTGGTTGACGTCAATCACATTATCGTGAGTTTTAGGTATCAAGCACGTGCCGGATACAAAACCGTTCTTCGCGAGATTCCGTCATGAGAATCGAATTCCTGTCTCATAAACCAATTTGTCTAACAGTCACAGCGGTTGTGACCTAAAACTTTCCGAAAATAAAACAAATCGATGAAAACAATAGTAAGTGTGGTAGCTGCCAGAAATGTATCGAATTTAATTCCTTTAGTAACGCGAGATGCTAATTTTGTAAACGTACTATGTAGCTATTACCTGTCTGTTTGATCTTACACATATTTATTCTTTATCTGTTGGACCCGTTCTTCGGAACGCGTTTTTTATTTTTTATACTTCTTTCTATGGTCACACATAATAGTAACGTGCTCTATACACAATCACGAATTGTATACAAAAGTAGAAAACATTCCAGCCAGGATCACCGAAAATAACACCAATCATACCAATCTAAGCTGATCTATGAAGTCACTGAAACTGTATAACATATACGAGTTCAATGTACAGAGGTGTTTTAAATTTTATTATAATTACCTTATCTCACTAGAAACTATACTAAACAACTAAAGAAACGCATCAGTAAGTCTACTCTTGAAAACGACAAACGAAGTTTCGTATTGTTGTTTTGAGTTACACTGCGGCATGGCAGGCAGTTACAAATTAATTGTGGAATGGGTTACGCAGTGTAACTCAAAACGAGAATACGTAATTCTGCTTATCGTTTTCAAGAGTAGGCCTACAGGACTCGCTAACTCTGCGGTCACCAGTGTGTCGCCAAGTGTGGTGGCTATGGCAAACACGCCTGAGGGAGAGGCGAGCTGATAACGAAAGTTATAATATGCCAGTAACGCACCACAACTCACAGCATAAATATTAATCATAACATTGGACTATTCACACAGCATCATCTAGTCCCAAGCTAAGCAGAGCTTGTGTTATGGGTACTTGATGACTGATATACTTAATACAATATATTACATACAAAGATTTTTTATTATATATAGAAAATACCCAAGACACCCGGAATAAATATTTGCTGATCGTACAAACCTTTATCCTAAGGCGAGAACCAAACCCCTCTGCGTCGCATCACGGACATTCGCCCACCGCGCCACACCGGTCTTAAAAAAAAACGAAAAAAAATCATTAATACCAGGACGAGGTGCCCGGGACCTCTCAAGTCAGGCAACAGATCCCTCATTCTATTACTCAAATGTCTTCAAAGCTGTTTTTCCTTACCGCTACCCTAGTGTTACTTCTAAAACCGTGCAAGCAGAGTGCCGTCATAAAATAAGCCACATTAAATTATCATTTCATAGAACGGGTTCGCTACAGGTGTTGGTCAATTAATAGCACTGATCACAGTAGATATAAATAAACATCTATTTGTACTGAGCGAGCTATGGAAGGCGAGTAGTATTTTGGATCAAGACTGCAACTGTGGTTACTATGTTGTATGTAGACAAGGAGATAAACAAGAATAACTTGGAAGCTTTTAGTAAAAACTAGCAGACCGTCCCGACTTTGCACGGGTAAGTAAGGAGGATAAGGATTAGGATAGTAAGGATCCCTATTTTTTTTGAAAATATAATATAACTTATGTCATCCGCGGATAGTGTAGCTTCCTAACAGTGAAAGAATTTTTCGAATTGGTCCAGTATTTTCGGAGCCTATTCAATGCAAACAAACAAACAATCAAATCTTTCCTCTTTATAATATTAATTAGTAAAAATAAATAAATATTTTTGGATATTTTTGCACAACATCATCTAGCCACAAACTAAGCATAGCTTGTACCATAAAAACCAAATGACTGGTAGAATACCTATATTTTGTAATACAATAACACCCAGTCACAATAAAAATGTGATTGGATTTGTCACTTACATGGAATTTCTGTCTTATCTGGTATTCCTATTCTAGTAAGTTCTGCAACCTGTAATAGGTTATAAGTCCTGTTACAAACTAGTTAGGCCACGTTCCTAACGAACGTGACCTGCAATGTAATGCTTTATTATGGAAACTACTTAAGATCAGGTAGGCCATCTACACCACCAATGACTGATACAATGTGTCATATTGTATCAGTCATCTAGTTCCCATAATACAAGCTATCCTTTATTTGGGGCTAGACGATGCTGTGTAAGAATTTCCATAAATAGTTATTTAGTTATTTATTCCTTACTTATGGTTCTATCTCGTAGTGAAACTCCCAGTAGAGCTTTCTCCATAGAGAAGGCAAAAAATCCTTATTCCTGGAGATGTATGGGCATATTCAGTCCAGCATTGTATTTCTTATGATGATGATCTATTGTGTTCGATGCAGTTGTTTGTCTATACAGCTCATTAACCTTTAGCGTTGGCCACGGTTAGAACAGTGAAAGCAAACGATGGCGATGTGTCACGATGATAATATGCACCTGACGCCGTTACCTCGACCCTCACCACTGTCATAGAGTAGACAGTGCACTTTTTGAAAGAAGTAATAGTATTCTAGTAAGAGAATAAACATCTATGTTCATCACACAAAGGTGTCTTTGGTGGGGGGTGCGACGCACTATACTTTTTTAAGGTTCCGTACCCAAAGAGTAAAACGGGACCCTATTACTTAGACTCCTTTGTCTGTCTGTCTATCCGTCTGTCACCAGGCTGTATCTCATGAACCGTGATAGTTAGAGTTAAAATTTTCACAAATGCTGTATTTCTGGTGCTGCTATTACAACAAATATTAAAAAGCAGAATAAAATACATCTCTTATGCAAACGTGATTTTTTTGCCATTTTATTATAGATAATGGTACGGAACCCTTCGTGCGCGAGCCTGACTCGCACTTGACAGATTTTATTTAGTACATTTGGTTCTAACAGTAAAAGTAAAGCAAAAGTATTTTCGCAATATTTGTTGTGTACATTTTTTACACAACATCACCCAGCCCCAAACTAAGCATAGCTTTTACTATAGGGATCGGATGGATAGAATACTTATATAAGTTTTTTTGTAAATACGTACTTAGAATACAATATAAAATCCAGACAGAGCAGACAGAGAGATGTTTGGCACACAAATGTTTGTCCTAGGTGGGGTTCGAACCCACATCAAGGCAGAGCTACTGCTAACTGAGCTGTGAGACCAATTGTGTTCTTTCTTTCTATAAATCTGTTGAAAAGGTTCGTTCTTCACAGACTCTCAGCATACAATCTCAACATAATTAAAATTTGTGAACCGTTTCAAATACAACATCAGAGCACAATACATTAATTTTAACAAATATCCAACAAAAGTTAATAAATTATAAGTCAACAAAAGTAAACAAATTATACGATTCATTGTCTTGATTGTAAGGGTGTAAGAAAGGAATTCCTGAGACTTTATCACTAAAAGGGCCATCATCATCATCATCATCAGCCTGTAGAAGTCCACTGCTGGACATAGGCCTCCCCCATACGTTTCCAGGAAGAATGATTCTGAGCCCTTTCCATTCATCGACTTTCCGCGGTCCTAACAATGTCGTTAGCTCATCGGGTAGAAGGACGTCCTATACTTCGTCTTCCGGTTCGTGGTCGCCTTCAAGAACCTTTATTTCCCAACGCTTGTCGGGTCAATGTCGTTAGTTCATCGGGTAGAAGGACGTCCTGTACTTCGTCTTCCGGTTCGTGATCGCCTTCGAGAACTTTTATTCCCCAACGGTTGTCGGTACTCCGAGCTATATGGTCTGTCCACTGCCACTTCAACTTGCTGATTCTGAGAGCTATGTCAGTGACCTTGGTTCATAAAGAAAGATAAAGAATACATACGATCAAAAGGCTGGCGCTTATCTTGGACAGAGAATTAGTTTAGCTATCCAAAGAGGTAACGTCAAAAAAAATCAAAAATAAAAAAAAAACAAAATGTTTTTATTCAGGAATTACAAGTTTAGGTTGCCAGCCTTTTGGGCACACTTCCTGCGGTCAGTGATTTAAATTCTGTTTTCTACCTATAGTAAAGACCCGCAGTTTACTATAGGTAGAAAAAGTTATAATAAAATATGTAGATTATAAGGTAGATAAGTTAAATATTAGATGTAAAATATTTGTATAATAATATACTAAATTACTTCCGTTTTAAAATGAATAAATGCAACTTAATTATCTTGTAATCTGTGCTTTAAACTCAACTAAAATCGATATATAAAGATTTTGTCTAATTCTGAATGTTAGAAATACCCACCAAAAATATACTCGTAAACAAATAAGGAAAAAATCAGTGCTAGGCATTTGTTTAGACTACCAGGCATAACCATTATCGTGATTAAGGCTTAACGGTGTAGTTTTTTTTATACAATGCGCTGATGGAACAAGTTTATGGCCCACTTTATGTTAAGTGGTTACCATCGCCTATAACATAGCTTTGCCTTGAAGTTACGTTCTTTATGAACGTAACCCACAATACACTGCTCTGCGTCCATCAACCTGAGGTATACAGGTGTTCAGCCTCGTGTGCCTGTAATTACACCGGCACCCACACCCTTCAAACCAGTACACAGCAAGCTGCTTGGCGGTAGAAATAGGCATGGTGGTAGTACTTCCCCGGACGAGCCCTTCACTCTACCACTACTAAACATGTTGCTCTGCACATTTTGTTGTAGTCATCATTTCCCGTAGAGCTGAAGGGGCAGTTTAGTTGGTAGTAGCTTTGCTTTATGCGCTGTTAGATGTGGGTTTGGTCCGTGCCTGTGTGTTTTATTTATTCTAATTATTTTCAAAACAAGTATCTAAAATATTCAATCAGCTCTCTGGTTACCATAGTACATGTTTGCTTAATTTAAGACTAGAAGGGCTTACGAGAATATCTGTATGTTTTTTTTGTAGCCCGTACTATTATGCGAAACAAAATGTGAATTAAAAAATCAAGCACCTGATGTTACGTTACCTTCACCTATAATAAAGCACCATCTTGCAGGTCACTAAACTACTACTAAACACACTACAAACTACAAATATAAAGATTTTTATAGTATCCAAAAATTATTTTCCTCGAGTGGGATAATATAAAAATCTTTGTGATTTCCTTAAGGTAAGCACTATAAAAACCAATAAACTACAAATATACCCAGTCCTAACTAGTATTTTTAAAAAACATTAATAAAAAGCCTGATCTATTCAATAATGTTTTTCTTTGACTAGCAATAGAATATTATAAAGAACTATAATATCTGTCGTATTGTACCTGTTCACGCTTGATTCACTGATATTTAATGCGAAAAATTGATAATGATATCCAATGGCAAGCATCCAGGCCATAATTTAGGTGTATGGGTGATTAGTTTTATTAATTATTGTCGTGATGCAGTTGGCTAATGCACTTTCGTGACCATCCGGTACCTGTGTGTTCTGGCCTTAAAGAGAAGAGTTAAAACTGCTTTGCTGAGCCGAGGCTAGGGTTGTGGTTTGAGGTATCTTCGAACGGTGCCAACCTGGGTGACGCGGTCGCGCGTTTACGCTTAGTCGCTCACTCTATCCAGTTAAAAGGACTTGTGTTTCTACTGCTTTGGTTCTATATAGCGTACTCACTGATACAGTTTTTCGAGCCGTAGATTTTTAGTTATTTAAACAAATAAAATGGTGAGGATATTTTATTTATTTGTGATTTTTGTGTGTTACATTAGGTGGAAATTATTATTTTATAAAAATGTTGTGACGGTTTCAGGACGAAATTCCCAAGGAACAAGTTGACAGTAAGTATTTCATTACGTTTTACATGAAAATTTGAGTATATTTCTAACTTTTTTAACTTATCTACTATAATATATTATCTTATTTATTTTACTATCAAGCAAAATATTTTTCTAATATTTATTATCGTCGGTCGGTTGGCGCATAAAATAATCATATTTACTTCCGAACGCCTAACGTCGAACGGTACATTTAAATTTTTGAAGTGAGGTAAACACCGAACCTTTTCACAGGGAGTCTTAAAAACTGAAGGTATTTTATCTAGATTAATTTCGGTAGGAAAATAAATAACTGAGGTAATAAAACACTATTTTGGGTTCAGAGGCCTAATAAGTGGTGAAAAGTCAGCAAATGTAAAAGCAGCGGCTGAGCGACAATTGTAGTAGGTACATAGGTACAGTTTTTCTCTTAACTGTTTTTTTTTTAATTTTTTTATTGTACGTGATTTTCAGACATCGTATAACTCAAGAATAACAATAGAATAATTAATTATTCGGTATTAGCTAATTAGTAAGAATATCTAATGAAATTAACTTTGAAAAAGTTTATAATCCTAACCACGGTATTAATTATTGTTTTCGTTTTGATGGTACTTCTAGCAACAAACTTTTAATGGAAGGCTAGAAAAACGATTTCAAGCTCAAGCAGAGGCAGTTCTCGTAACAAAATACCATCTTCTAAATTCAAGTTGCGATCGTGTCAATGGTATTCTTCGACACTGACATTTCAAATAGGCACAATTTTGACAATCTCAATATTTTCGATAATCAATGTTACAATCTGATCTCAACTAAAAAAAATACGTTAGTCGGGCCTAAATTATGTTCCTATATTTTTCGAGTTTACAAAATGAGTAAGTACATTTTGAAATAGGAACAGAATGTGGCAATAGAACTTTCACGTCAAAAACAAAAGCCTGTCTGGATTCAAATTTCATTCATTCCAAAACAAAAGCCAAAATAGTATTTTTTAAACTTTCGCGATCGGAACACATATTGAACACTTATATTATACGGGTATTTATCGCCGTACCTGGTAATACCTGGTGTGTATAAAGTAGACTGTCAAACAAAACTCACAATAGCCGAGCGTGTGAAAGAGCACATTGCTGCAGTTAAAAACCGCCAGGTAACAAAATCGGCGATAGCAGAGCACCTAGTGGATTCAGGACCTAACCACTGGATTGAACTTCATGATCCCAAGGTACTGGCCAATGAACGGCACTACCA
Organism: Electrophaes corylata; assembly: GCA_947095575.1. Classification (NCBI taxonomy): domain Eukaryota; kingdom Metazoa; phylum Arthropoda; class Insecta; order Lepidoptera; family Geometridae; genus Electrophaes; species Electrophaes corylata. The sequence goes on from OX352702.1 coordinate 4,103,131, forward strand.
CAAAAGGATGATCCGGGAGGCGATTGAAATTAAGAAGTACCCTAATTTCAATCGTGAAGACGGATTCAAACTTTCAGCTTCGTGGAACTCCGTCATTGATAGATGTGTGCGTCGCGATGTTCCATCACGGTGCGTAGATACTATTAGTGTTGTGTGTCGTAGTGTGAACACTGACAATATGGATACCGAAGATCAAGTGAGGGTAGTTGTTGATACTGCCACCGCTTCTCAGTGATGGTAGATCTCAAGTTCAATGCTCCAGTCTGCCCGCGACCACGACTATTGCAACATAGTCGAAACGTCGGGAAAATAAATAAAAAAGGTAATACGCGATAAATACCCGTGTAGTATAAGTGTTCAATAAAAGCAAACCTAAAAATGCATAGCAAACCTATTTACATAGATAAAAAAAAACCACTAAACTCGAGTCAAATCATTCTAAAAAGCAGTTTAAATATTTTTTTTGCCTTTACCTGAAAGTGAATCATGTAACCTTTTAACAACCATTTCCGTTATTTCGAAACAGCTATGCCAACTTTTCGAGCATTAGAAATAGAACTATTAAATGGTATTAATTAAGAACAGGAATACTGAATGTGTGGGTGAATCTCATTAATTAACTCACAACCAGCATTTCAGCTCATAAGTTTATATGCGTCATTATTTACTAAAATACCTAGATTTACACGAGATATGTCTTTTAGAAAGGAAATTGGACGACGGTAATTTATCGTAAGGAAAATAGAAACAACTGTTGCTAACACAATTTTTAAATAAGGGTTGTTTTTCATTAGAAAAAATCTTAAATTTGTGACGCTTACGTCATGTAACCTTTTAGTCATCCAAAAAACTAATACGAACCAACATCTCAAACAACCAAAGATCCTCATAGCGATAGACTTTTAACTACCGCACCAGCATAAGGTCACAAGGTGGTTCTTTGATTGGTTCAGTCTACTGTTCACCTGATAGCAAGTGACTACCATCACATGTTGACACCTGAGGACTAAGCTCGAACTAATTGACATTCCTAACGTAAACTTATTGTACCAACATTATACTAAGGCTCTTTGTAAAGGGCTCGTCCGGGAAGTCCTTACCTATTTCTGCCGCCAAGCAGCTTGCTGTGTTCCGGTTTAAAGATTGTGGGTGCCGGTGAAATTACAGGCACATGAGGCCTGTATGCCTCAGGTTGATGGGCGCTAACAGTGCATCGTAGGGTACGCTTCTAACAAGCATGACCTACGAGGCAATATTTTGTTATAGGCGATGGCGACCACTTAAAATCAGGTGGGCCATCTGCTTGTTCTATCAGCAGGTTGTATAAAAAAAACCTGCAGGTCTACTCTTAGAAACGATAAACTAAGTTTCGTATTGTTGTTTTGAGTTACACTACGCGGCATATCAGGCAGTGTCAACTTGACTTTTGACGGCTACCGAGTTGCCCCGCAGTATATCACAAAACAATAATACGAAACTTCGTTTATCGTTTATAAGAGTAGACCTGCAGGCAACACTGCAATTGAAATATCGATGCTACGCAATATAATTTAAATGTCAACACAATAAGCTTATGATACAAATGTCAAATGTATTCGTGCTAGTCTTCCTGCATCGTCAGAAGCCTGCTTTACTTACTCTGAGGTTTCCGATGCAACAAAGTATTTTGTGCTCTGAGGGAATCACGTTTGATAGAAAAACCTCGAAAGCTCATTCCACATCTTGCACTTATGCGAGAGAAAATTTTTCAGAGCGAGTAGTGCAGTAGTAATTTATAAAAAGAACAAAACAAATTCACCCAAGGATCATGAATAATTTAACTTTTCAGTCTTGAAGAAGGCGTTCGAAGCGTTCGACCAGGAGAAGAAAGGATGCATTGGCACCGTCATGGTTGGCACTATCTTAGGCATGCTAGGTCACCAGGTATCAGACGCAACCCTCAAAGAAATCATCGATGAAGTTGATGCTGATGGTAAGGATAAAAAACCGAAAAAAGGAGTTATACTCGCGCACGAAGGGTTTCGTACCATTATCTATAATAAAAACGGTAAAATAATAAATTCTATCTATTTTATAATATTCTATATCAATTATAAAAATCTTTGTCCTGACTGACTGACTAGGATATAGACTACGCACAGCCTAAACTACTGGTCGTAACACTTGAAATTGATGATGAGTTTATTCATCTTAGTGCGTAAAGGTGTACTAAGAAAAATATTCCCAAAATTCAACCTCTAAACGTGTACAGCGGGGGTTGAAGTTTGTATGAAAATAACTTCACGCGGACGAAGCCGCGCGCGTTTCGCTAGTAACTTTATATTAATATAAAGATCTGAAGTATTTTACAGGATATTTCGAGTACTTTCCTTCTCTGCAAACAACTCTATCTATATCTTTTATCTACTTTATTTTGTGACAGCTTGGTTGAATTTCTTTGTGATAAAAATAATTTATTACGGTAGTTTCCTTTATTTAAATTAAGTACCTTTATTTATCTAACGGACTTTGACTGTCTCAGTTGGTCCTACGCTTCTAATATAATTATAGAAATAAATAAGTAGCATCACGGTAGATATCCTCTCAGATATTACAAAGTATCAACTCGAAATTGATCGGGGATGTACGTCCAGATATTACATATTCCTATTCTGCAGTAGATGGTATTTGATACGTGACCGGTCGCAAGCCTCTCGCCGCCGCTAGAATACTAACTGTTTTTCTCACGATGTTTTCCTTCGCTGTTTGAGAACACTGGCATCGTGCACGTAAATCTTTGGAACAGAAAATTCCATTGGTGCATCCACGATCTTAGGATCAAAAGAAGGGGTACCACAGGTATTCTTTTATATTATAATAGCTAATATTATACTAAATACCTTTATTCGTTTGTAATACAGGATCCGGCGAATTAGAATTTGAAGAGTTCGTGACCCTTGCCTCCAGGTTCATGGTGGAAGAGGACGCAGAAGCCATGCAACAAGAACTAAAAGAAGCATTCCGGTTATACGACAAAGAAGGTAAAAATCATCCCTTATTGGTACTAGGTAGCAGACTGATCTCCAGAACTAGGCTACTGGAGCTATTTTTTGCTTGTCGGGTGGTGGCTGTTAGTCGAGCCCGCTAAAATTTAGCTAAACACATTTACCAAATGCTAACGTTAACGTAGTAGCGACTTAATTGACATTGTGTTAGTTGTTAAACCTAAGTAGCTTCCTAAATGCATTTAGAGGCTGGCTAAATACATTTCGTGATCGTTATACCTCAAAAGCCTATCTGAAAGCTACCAAAAAATAATTACTTATTTATTTGAAAAACATATTCTTTAGATTGCAAAATTGTTCAGATTGACGTAATACAATTATTTCCTGTCAATAATAATAAACGTTCAAGAATTTATATCAGTTTACTTAATAATTCAAAGTACATTTTCGACCCTTGTCTCACCGTAATTTACATCATTTTCTAATTTAATTACATTAATAGTTAGCGGACACCAAACTTCACCTTACTTTGGTTACAAGAAGCACCAACGTATTATCTTGATATCCTTTCATTTCGTAAATCCTTTTAATGTGAATACTAATACAAAAAACCAACCAAGTGCGAGTCGGACTCGCGCAAGAAGGGTTCCGTTCCATTATCTATACCAATTATAAGAATCTTTGTCCTAACTAGGATATATACAACGCACAGCCTAAACTACTGGTCGTAGAGACTTGAAATTTTCAGATTATATTCGACTTGGTGCGTAAAGGTGTACTAAGAAAGGAATTTCCGAAATTCAACCTCTAAACGGGCACAGTAGGTGTTGAAATTTGTATGAAAATAGCTTCACGCGGACGAAGTCACCCGCGACTCGCTAATCTATGATAAAAACGGCAAAAAAACCACGTTTGTTGTGTGAGAGCCCCCTTTAATATTTCTTTTATTATGTTTTTTAGTATTTGTTTTTATAGCGCAAACAGGAATACATCATCTGTGAAAATATCAACTCTCTAACTATTACGGTCCATGAGATACAGCCTGGTGACAGACGGACAGACAAGCAGACAGTGGAGTCTTAGTAATAGGGTCCTGTTTTACCCTTTGGGTACGAAACCCTAAAAAATAACCAATGCCTTGTGATTTGGCAAAACAATGAAGTTTTATGACTTTATTAATCTTCTCGTTGACAGTTTAATCATGTCAGCTGTTTTAAATGAGTCATTACTATTCGGTTCAAATTTCTTGAAATACAGCCACCGCTCTATGACGTCGAATAAAAATAGATACACAGACAGTAATATTTTAGGTTTAAAATTTATTTCTCATGAAAAAACACACATCACAATATACACATTTACTTATATTAATTCCCAGGCACAGAAGATATTCCTTAAGATGCTTCGTAAGTTAACTTTATCCAGACAATCAACTCCAAGGTATCGACTTTCGACGGTACAGTCAGCAGCACTAGAATGTCACAGCATGACAACAAATTTTTACTTAGTAAAAATTCAAAAACCCGAAAACCTTCATTCGCATTTTTTTTGTATTCGCTATGTAAATATACATTGTAATGCTGTGATACCATTTTGAAAGACACCAAGTGCAGCTCACTGTACAACCTTATGTGTATTGCTACATCGATACCCAAAACCAAACAGACGCAAACTTTTAAACTTTTTCACAGAGAGAATAATGTTACTTCTCATCTATAAAAAGTACTTTATTCTTTCGACGTCATATCACGAAGACCGCTTTATAGAAATCCAGTGATTTATGTCTATCGTCATTATCACCCTTGGACCAATATCAATATTAATAAAGCGCTTTATGGTATAATTTGGATAGGAAAATCTGTACTAAAATAAATGAGTTAGTTGCATGTCAGTACGTGCCAAATATAGTAATCCATACAAAGCTATGAACGCAAAGTGTGTCTGCTTTTAACGGCTCAACCGCTGTAACGATTGAAATGAAATTTGGCACAGTGATAGCTTGCATTTTGATTGTGGATATGGGCTACTAGACGAGTGTGTGTATGCTTCTTTAAGAGGTAAAGTACCCAACGTAAACGTTGATGGATTTGGTTAAATGAGGTGTTATTTATCTAAATCTATCTAGATCACGAGAGTGTCATAAAATGGATATACCCTTCATAACATGGATAAATCCTTCGGACCATTAGCAAAGTTTACGGTAATAAAAAAAAACTAGATGTCGCCACAGGAAATATTAGAAAGCGCTATTCTTGCGTTTTGGAGCCCGCCAAAATGACCTATAATCTGAAATGTCGTACATATTCATAAAACATCAGAAGTTACATTGTTTCGTCCACAGAGTACTTTTATTTTATATGAACTGTCTCGTTCTTATGACGGTCATTCGTTGTTTATACTCTCTTCCTATAAACTTAAAGTTAATATTTATTTTACAAACTACTGGTGTTCCGACTATTTTGTTGAATCGTGAGTTCGAAACTCACAAATTATTTACTGTTTGTGTATTTGTGTATATGTAAAAAAGCGGCCAAGTGCAAGTCGGACTCGCGCACGAAGGATTAACAATAAAAACTATCTATAGATTAAATCTGTAATAAAAACGACAGATTTTTTTTTTGCAGTTTGTTTGTTATTAAAAATATTTATTTTATTCTGTTTTTTAGTATTTATTGTTATAGCGGTAACATAATAGGTACATCATCTGTAAAAAAATAAACTCTAACTGTCACGGTTCATGGGATACAGCCTGGTGACAGACGGACAGACAGACAGCGGAGTTTTACTAAAACTCCGCTGTCCCATTTTACCCTTTGGGCACAGAACCCTAAAAAAGATGACGAAGTATGATTATTACCACATTTCTTCATTTCGCTATATCGATAATAGTATTTCTATGGTTAAGCCCTGTAATTCATTCTGATTCCCGCCCGGCTTCATAAATAACGCTTTTATAAAGATAAATTGTAATATTCTCGTATTTTGCAAGCTTTCAGCGAATTCCCGCGGGATATAATTTAAATAACAGTTTTCATTGTACCTCTATTTTATACGACTGATGATTGCCTGGAGCTTTGAAAAAGGTAGAGTACTCGTAGTTTTATGAATTCAGTCAGTTATTAGCTCACTGAAAATATGCTCTCTTTGGGGTGATTAAATGCTTTTGAGTTATTGAAATACCAAAGAATTATCATAATGAATTGAAAACAATAATTTGGTTGAATAAGGTTTACAAAGATAATTTTGAAATGTTTTAATCTATTTGAGATTAAATGGTCAGCATTATCATCTACAGCCTGTAGATGTCCATAGTTGAATATATCATCAGTTCATCGGGTAGGAGGGCATATGAGGGTTAGTAGTGCTATATTTGGTGCTTTGTATGAATTACATCAAGTATGTATTTGTATGAAGACCTTAAAGGGTTACCAGACTAAGAAACCGTATCAAATATGACTAGCAGTTTTTCCCGAGTACTGAGCACTGATAGGGACAGATCAATATTATAATCCATATGCTAAGCGTGGTGACTATGGATTTCCCCCAAATATGATAGGGGAATAAATACCCCTATTTATTCCCAGTTCTGGACATAGGCGCATGTGACGCATCCTAATCTTAATAACGTCCCAATTTAAAATAAACACCCACACCTTACAATAGGTCGTAGCCCTGATAACACGGGCAGGTATACATTTATTTATAGATGAACCTGGTGTCTGATTTAGAGTACAGTCAGCTGCAAAAATATACTGACCGTATTCTTAGGCTATACCATTTAAATTGTACGGTTTAAAAAAAGAAAAAAATAGCATCAGGACTTTAATTCCCAAGCATGGTAGATGTCTTAGTACCAAGTTAGGTTGTCTAGGGTAGTCACAGGTATGTCCTGATAGTTCTTTTGGTACATACCCAAATTTTGCAGTAGTTAGAATTCCATAAGTGACAGGTTGCAAGCACATAGCCGCTGCTATAGAATACTAATTGGTTTCCTCACGATGTTTTCTGTTTACGAAACTCGCATATTGGGAGATTTGTTACATTTTACACAGCAGCCATAAAAAAAAAATAGATAACGTTTTATTGTGAACTTAGACCAATTTTTTTCTATTTTATTTTAGTTTTACGTTTGTCTGGAAGATATCGCATCCAGCGATAAGACCGCCCAATGTTGTAGGACAATGATTTTTATTTCTTTTTCTTTTGCATTAGTAAGTACATAAGTATTTTAGTTTAATCGCTAGTTTTTGTCCTCAATAAAGTTTATTTTATTTATTTATTGTTCACAAGGATAGTTTGTGAAATACAGATCTAGTAAACAAAGTACAATAGGCGGCCTTATTGCGGAAAGACAGAACTCCAAAATTTCAACACTTAGGTACAGGGGTACAGCGGCTGTTGAAGTTTGTATGAAGATAACTTTACCCTGGCAAAGACACGGTTGTTCTAGCTAGTAAATTATATCTTAATGCAGCCGACTGTACAGTTCCCGCTCATTGTCATGGCACGTCGTCTGTCTCTGAACTTTACATCCACGTGTTTATATCGGCTATTAGTCGTGAACCTTGAAGACATGTTCATCTAAAAATAATGACAGCTCTAGACAATCATTCTATAATTTATGGAACAAAGGAATAGTTTCGAGATTTGGGACACAAAAATACTTGACATTATTGTCTACAAAGTGGTTTTATGAAGCAGTTCATAAAGTTTTCTAGTCTTCATATCACAAATATCACAACTCGATATTTAAAAGAACAAAAATTAACCACCATAGAATGTTGATTGTAATTATGATTGTATCTTAAATGAGTTTACAATTTAGTTTGAAAAAAAAACTAAAAGATGGACTTAGAAACATAGAATTTTGAATAGTTTTATACCTACTTGAACGTATTAATGGACTATACGTTTTTTGTGCATACATACAAAGCAATATACTACACAACAAACTTATAATATACCACCAAAACCAAGAACAAACATCTATGTTCATCGCACAAACGTTTGTCCTCGGTGGGGATCGAACCGACAACCTACAGCACAGAAGGCAGAGCCACTGCTACCTGAACTGCGAGGCCAGCTGACTAAGAAAGGAATGTCTGAAACTCAACCCCTATACGGGTACAGCGGGCGTTGAAGTTTGTATGAAAATAACTTCATACATACAAAGTCACGCGCGCTTTCTCTAGTTTTCAATAAATCATTTAATTCCAGGAAACGGCTACATCACAACTGACGTGCTACGAGAGATACTCAGGGAGCTGGATGACAAGATCGGCGCGGAGGAACTGGACATGATGATTGAGGAGATCGACTCCGACGGTTCGGGAACCGTTGATTTTGATGGTAGGCTTATCATTTGTCAATAACAAATTATCTTTTTTTTGAAATCGTCTATAAAGGATAAAAAAGTTCATGAGATGATTGACAACCAAACTGGCGACAACTGGAACTTGCGCCAAGACGTTTCAAGATGATCTCTGTAGATATACAACATTTTGACTTTGACAGCGCCTCTGGTATTGATGTTACATCCTTAAGACTAGAACACGGGAAGCTTGATGGTAAAAATAGGCATGGTGGTAGTACTTCCGCGGACGAGCCCTTCACAAAGAGCTTTACTACTACTGTAGGTACGTCTTATAAATATATAGTAAACATTTGTTTTTAAACTTCTAAAACTAATGCCATGGATAGCATTTGTAAGATGGTTTTTTTCAAACAAAATATAACAGTTAATTTTTTATACAAATTCAAATAATTCAGCACATTTTATTTCTTTATTTCAGAATTTATGGAAGTCATGACTGGTGGAGATGATTAAGCGGTCAGCAGCTAAAGTCAGGCCATCGCATTCTACCCAGGGGCTCATAATGATACAGAAACTACTACTGTACTGAAGCATTCTACCACCATAATGATGACCCTACATTTTTATTATAAATTTATTACTTTTAAGTTATTTAATTAATTTATTAATGTTATTATTTAATTATTTATTGTAAAACTATCAATCCACCCAAAGCAGTAAACAAGTCACTTTTGCCTTTTTGTGTATTTTTATGCCTTATCTCCAATGGATTTAGTAGTAGTTGAGGTTTTTTTGAAAGGGTTCCTTTGATGAAGTACTACCACCGTACCTATTTCTGCCGCCAAGCAGTAATGTTCACATTGGTGTGTTTGGGTGTGTTTGGGTAGATTACCAGTGTAATTACAAGCACATGAGACTTAACACCAGACCTACCTACCTATGTATTAAGTCTGGCTTGTTTGTTATTTGCCCTTGATAAATAAACGTATATTCTATTAAGTATGTCTCAGGGTAGTGCATCTTAGGGCACGTACCAAAAATGCGTCACCCACTTGGCAATTCTTTGTTAAAACTAAGTTGCTTTTAAGAACCCTGTTCAGGGGCTACCATTGATTGTTTGCTCTATAAGTTGCTTGATTAATAACCCGTACCGTAAGCTTCCAAATGTCAAGCATTAGGAGGGTCACGGTACAGAGGTTTTCTTACTTTTATAATGGTTCTGAACGTTCAAAATACAAAATTATTATATTATGAGACGCAAACAGGTTCGAACATACCCGAACAATGGATACGAGGGTATCTTACGATACTTAAGAGCTCACGGTAGACGACTAGGCCTAACCATGTAAAACGTTAAACAAAAATTGATATTGAGGCATTTATGCTTTACATTGCGCGGCAACCTCATAACCGTACCACAGATTAGCTGTCTCTGCCTAACATGCCGCGCAGTGTTACTCAAAACCTCGATACAAAACTTCGTTCATCGTTGTTCATGGTAAGCAACTGTCTAATTACAAACGTTTCAAAAGATTTTCTTCCACGCTCAAACAGATGGCTCATTTCCACGAGAGTACGACGAGAAGCAATTATAACATTTGCAATGGGCTATAAATAATGTAGATGTCATTGCTCAGTGTGTACTGCACTCGACGCTCGCACAATGTTATTAATGGTTGCTGGTTTTGTGTGCTAAACTGTCATGGCGCCTGAGGGCCAAGCACGAACAAATCTGACAATCGTAACAACGTATCGTACACAGCGCGACAACCGGTCATCACTCCGCAGTTGCGTTATCTACGCCGCGCAATGTATTTCAAATGTCAACTCGACGCGTTTACGCCACAAATCCCTACCACATAGTTTGTAGGTATGGATGGATAGATAATATATAATAATAATAATGAAATTAGGAATAAGCATAGATTATAACTTGGATTAACATATAGGCTACCGAGGAGGTAGTCTGAGGTATGTCCAGATATTACACTTGGTATTAGCCCATGTTTAGAAGTACCTACAGTTGGAATTCCATATGTGACAGGTAAGCCAATCACCGCTTATTGTTTAAATGCTGACAAAAGCGATTTTCCGCTGGATGGAATATATTTCCTTTCCATAGCAAGTTTATTAACGCCGTCTAGTGCCTACACCGCACTGAACAATCAAGAGGTTTCCGGGTACACTCAACCAATGAAATTTCCGCTCCTGTAATGAAACTGAATGGAGAATCTCCCGAGACAGAGCCCCTACTATAGAATTATTTCTCATTTAGCGCTGCTTGCAAGTTTGTAGATAATCGGCAACCGACGACCGATGTGGGGCGGTGGGCGAATGTCCGCCTGCGACGCAGGAGGTTGCGGGTTCGATTCCCGCCTTGGGATAAATGTTTGTAAGATCTGCAAATATTTATTTCGAGTGTTCTGGGTGATTAGTATGTATACAAAAAAATTATCTATATATGTAATGTATTGTATAAAGTATATCAGTCATCTAGTACCCATAACAAAAGCTCTGCTTAGCTTGGGGCTAGATGATGCTGTGTGGATCATCCAGCATTATTATTATTATTATAACTTCTCTGGTGATGGGGTTTTCAGGCTACCGCATAGAATAGAAAATATAAATTCATTTGACATACTTACATACACAAAGAAAATATCATCCAAATAAAGGTGCCGGTGAAATTACAGGTACATGAGGCTTAACAACTGTATGCCTCAGGTTCATGGACGCAGATCCTAGAGCACGTTTCTAACGAACGGGACAATACAAGGCTATGTTTGGTAGGTAACTGTTTGGTAATTTTTTGGTGATGGTAACCACATAACATCAGAAGAGATCTCTTGATTCGCGCTAGGTAGTCTGCTCACTATGCATTTATTTATTAATACACATAAACTAACCGCCTAGGCCCAAACGTCTATGATTCAGTTCACATAATTCAAACACTATAACAGTAAATGCATGGTTATTACACAAATCCTACTTATTCGCAGGCGCAGGACCGGAAAGAGTGGCGTGCTAAAGAGAAAGCCTATACTCAGCTGTGGGTGAATGTGGGCTGATTAGATAGATAGATACCGACCGACGACCGATGTGGCGCGGCGGGCGAATGTCCGCCTGCGACGCAGAGGTTGCGATAAATATTTGTTAAATATTTATCCGCCTTGGGATAAATGTTTGTACGATCTGCAAATATTTATTCCGGGTGTTCTGGGTATTTTCTATGTATAATAAAAAATATCTATGTATGTAATATAATATCAGTCATCTAGCACCCATAACACAAGCTCTGCTTAGCTTGGGGCTAGATGATGCTGTGTGGATTGTCCAGCATTATTATTATTATTATTATTATAGATTATTTTTTACTAGCTGACCGGTGCCCACTTCGTTGGGCGGTAAACATGTTTACTTACAAATCTTAACTGAAGTAGTACTCGATGTCACCAACAGATGGCGTTAATACGGCATAAAATAGCGGCCGTTCGCAGTTTCGCCAGCGTGGCAGTTTATATCAGTTCCCGTTATTTTTTCGGGATAAAAAGTAGCCTAAGTTACTCCTTGTTACATTAGCTATCTGCCAGTGAAAGTCCCGTCGAAATCGGTCCAGCCGTTCCAGAGATTACACGGAACAAACAGACAGACAGACAGACAAAAATTTAAAAAAATGCTATTTTGGTATATGTATCGTATATACATTCCTATGCATGTAGTAAAAAGCGTTATTTTAATATTACAAACAGACACTTCAATTTTATTTATTTGTATAGATTTTGTCATAAAACTGTATTACATTATGAATTAATGTCCTTTTTATAAAACACCTGCGTAGGGAGCCGACCTCGCGTCGGAGCCGCGCGGGTACCTAACTCATAGATCTAAACTACTACTCCCCTGCACGCGCACTCCCAACTTGGTGACGCTCACTTCGCAACGGGCCGTGCAGCAGAAATCGTAATATTTTAATTTCGCCATAACTTCAAAACCAAACGTCCAATTCTAATCATTTAAAGACCAAATATTATCTACATGAACTGTACTTAGTGATAAAATAATTTATTTCGATAAGGATTAATAGTATGAGTAAAATAAATGCGTTTAAATGTAGTCCAAAAAAAATTGAAGATTTTTAAATAAAAAAATGGTTGTTGTGCCTCACTCGACATAGATAGGTATAGTGTATCGCTGACTTTTTTGTAGATTTTTATAAGATCTACAATTATGTAGAACATTTTATGGTTCTATCTTTTATAGTTTAGGCAGCGTACGCAAAATAAGTAACTTTTCTGGTTGATTTTTTACACCTTGTGTCTGAAAAACCCAAATATTTTACGGAACGCTATTTTTTTCCAAAATAAAATATAGCCTATGTTACTCAGTGATAATGTAGCTTTCTAATGAAAAAAGAATTATTAAAATCGGTCCAGTACTTTTTGAGTTTATTCATAACATACAAAAATACAAAAATACAAAAATACAAAAATACAAAAATACAAAAATACAAAGCTTTCCTCTTTATAATATTATAGTGTAGATGTAGATAAATAGGTATCAAAGAAAGTTTTAGGACTGTAAATACACCGTCCGTCCCACTAGTCCATCCGGTATGTGAGACGACGCGGCAGGAAACGTTTGAGCCACCAATTAGAGCACTGTCGATGCCTCCTGAAACGAAACCAATTACATTATTTACAACTGTTCGTCATATGATTTATTAATAGCCGTATATTTGACCGTGTCAATATCATTACACGTCGCAGTCTTGAGATTCCATGTAGTGTGCTGCAAGATGAGCCGGTGTCTGCAACATTTTTATTTTCTTCAATTCGTAGTCAATTTATTTATTTATTGCATGAAATATGAAAACTATTATAATTATGTGTACGCGTTATTCTGCTTAAATCTAAGCTTGCAATATTTATTTTTTCAATATTGCTTCAATTCGTTTTCTAAAATATGTAAAACTAATCCACTTAGTCAGTAGTATAGCTATAATACAATACAAGGTAGCAACAATTTGACTGTGGAGTTACCGAGGAGGGGGTCGTTTTTTACATAGATTTTTCATAATAAAATTTTAACATGGTGGTTATTGTCTGCGCGTAAAACGACTGTTTGGAAATATAAAAATATTCAGACCGACAGACTAACAAACAGGCAAAAATCCAAGCTTATCATTTTTGTACTTTGGTACCCTTAGTTTGTGCCACCAATATCGATTCTACATTAATCTTCATTTACAAAAATGTTACCAACCCCTGAAGTATTCCATCTAGGCGGAACCCAGATGCACCCTGGTATAAAACAGTCTACATCCAGAAAATCTGGATCCATTCCCAAAAGTGCTTTGACGTTTCTTCAGTTTGATTTAGTGATTTCACTGTGATACATTAAAAATGGTGCGTGTTTTTCCAAAGGGAACTATTTCTTCCAAATTTTTAATGATTTTGGTTGAAAATGTGGGGCAAAATTGTGATGCAAGTTGTTTTTAAAGTTTTACTAATTTTGTTCTTTTGTTGCATGTGTGGTGCACAGGATGAGCTTGACAAAGAACAGCTAACCCGTAAGTACCTACTGTCTTCATAAAAATAATAACTAGTACGCGTAAAACGATGTTCATGCAAACTAGTAGTAGTAGAGCTCTTAGTGAAGGGCTCGTCCGGGAAGTACTACCACCATGCCTATTTTTGCCGCCAATCAGCTTGCTATGTTCCGGTTTAAAGGAACCCAAACCCAGTTTAAGCACCGGTGAAATGACAAACACTGCAAAAGTGTGCATCGTAGGGTACGTTCTTAAAGAACGTGACTTTTAAGGCAATACTTTGTTATAGCTGATAAAAACCACTTAAAATCTGGTGGGCCATCTGCTTGTTCTATCAACAAGTCGTATAAAAAAAGAAACTTCAACCCCACTTGCCCGTTTGGGGGATAAATGTTGGTTTCCTTTCTAAGTACCTGCACTTATCACGCACTTTCTTGCACCAAGATGAACATACGCTAAAAATTTCAAATCACTCAAACCAGTGGGCTTAAAAAAAATATAGGTCTAAAGCGGAACTTAGAATCTATATAGCTAGTACATAGTAGTAATAAAATACGAAATAATTAGTGTACATTATGGTAACCATACCTACCGACCAACATAATAATGGTCGACGATGTTGTTGGATCGCGAGAAGTCGGAAGATGGAGTGGATTTAAAATCGTTCTTCCTGCCAGGCTAAGATGTACCACGCTTCGATCAGTGATACCCGATTAATAGGGTATCCGACAATATAGTAAATCCATTTTGGTAAATAAGAGCTTACTTAAGAAGTGAGCTTTTATTTTGTTTTGACAACGTTAAACTTAAAACTGTTGGCCATTTTTTTCTCACTTCGTTAGTAAACAAATGTAGCTGGGGATTCGTTTTCTGTCATCTTTGGAAGCAACATTGTATTTTCATTTTAATTGTTTTTCTAGTGTTATTTTAAGTTCTAATGGGTAATTTTGGTGGTATTTTAACCATCATTACTTGAGGTCTTAGCACAAGTGTGAACAATTGAAATGAAAGTGTGTTATGAGGCATCCTGATTTGAACGAAAATGTTTCCCTTTGGTTTTGAAGAAAAACGCCATCTTTTTCTTCAAAACCGATGACGGCTGACTTTACTTTTTTTACCGACTCGACTTGACTAAAAAGGATTTATTCAACCCACTTGACATTGGCAAAATTTACCGCAGGGCGGACAGATGCCACAAAAAAAAAAAAAAATGTAGCTGTCTAATATTCACGCAGACATTTTGTCAACTCGTTATCTCGTCCAAAATAGAAATATGTCTTTAGAGCCTGTAGGCTGTATGATACTCACCTTACATTTGAATAACGCTGATTACTCTTTTTAGCACTAAAAGTCAAGAACTGATTTATATTTGACGAATTGGCAATTAGCCAGTCCTAATGGTGAATTAAATGCTCGATTTAGATCGACTTCTAATTAGATATTCAAATGACACGACCTTTGTAGCTCCGAATTTAATTTTATAAACAGGATTTTACGTACAAAACATTCAAATACCAAAATTGAATATAGGTACTTATAATGTTTCTCAGCTTACAAAGTCATTGTCTAAATGAAAATTATGTTTAACTTGCAGTCTTGAAAAACGCGTTTGACGCTTTTGATCATGAAAAGAAAGGAATGATTGCCACAGAGATGATTGGTACAATTCTGGAGATGCTGGGGCAAGATATTGATGAAGCAACCCTCGCTGAAATCATTGCTGAAGTTGATCAAACGGGTAAGAATTTTCTGAATAATATTGTACTAAATAGTTAAGTAGCGCCATCTAGCGCTAAATGTTAGTACCAATTGCACCTCAAGTTTCGCGCACTCAAAAATAATGTAGGGTACAATATTATATACCTATTATAGTTCCGATATAACTCAGTAGATGGCGCTTTCAGGATTTAAACTTTTTTCTACTATTTATCTAAAGCTGGTTTTTGACATTCTTAGAAAATGAAATTAAAAAAAAGTTATATTTTTGAAATACTGAGAAAAAAAAGATATGCCCCACCGTGACAATGTTTGCACATTGCCGTGACCAGGATTCGAACCTGGGTTACTACGGCCACAACGTAGGGTCCTAACCACTAGACGATCACGGCTATCGAGGCTTGCTTGTTAAAGACGAATTTAGCCATTCTATTCGTTGATGCATGAGTGTTGACGTCATGTTATTTTACAGGTTCGGGGCAGTTAGAGTTCAAAGACTTCTGCAACCTAGCTGGTAGGTTCCTGACAGAAGAGGAGGAAGATAATGACGCGTTGGTGGCTGAATTAAGGGAAGCTTTCCGATTATACGACAGAGAAGGTATTACAGAACTGAATTCTGTGTTTTTATTTTGATACATTTTACTATTATTAGATAGCGCTATGTTTCAATTAACGTGTGAAAATTAACTTAGGTACGCTTCGTTTCATACTATTCTATTTTGATGACAAAATAAAAACTTAAATAAATATTTGTAGACATTTTTACACCGCCATCATCTAGCCTTAAACTAAACATAGCTTGTACTATGGGAACCAGATGACGGTTCTTATAATACCTATAATTATAAGTATGATTACTACTTATAACTTTTTGTAAAGACATAGGTACGTGGAATGCAATATAACATACTGGCAACAAACATCTAGGTACAGAACATAGGTACAAAGTGCAAAAAGGTTATGATTTTCAAAATATTTCCATCTAATGTTTTCATGTTTAGAGGATGCAAAGGTTTAATAATCATTTACCATGTTTTTTCATCAGGTAACGGCTATATCACGACTGACGTACTGAAGGAGATTTTCAGAGAGCTAGACAACACCATTACGGCTGAGGATTTGGACAGCATGATCCAGGAAATAGACACTGACGGCTCAGGAACCGTTGACTTTGAAGGTGAGACATTACTTTTATAAAATATCATACCAGATAGCTATTGCCCACAACTTTGTCCGCGTGGATAGTTTTTTCTGTCTTACTTAACACTTCTCGTTATATTTTAGACAATTCACACAATATCTTTATAAATTATAGCCCATATGTTATTCTGATGTATAAACAATATTATTATAAAGTTTCATTAAAATCAATTCAGTAGTTTTGGCGTGAAAGAGTAACAAATATCCATACATACATAAACTTTCTCGTTTATAACATTAGGAGGATAGTAGGATTTATCAAAATGTTCATGCCATCTACCTTATACCTAATGATAATTTTTTTATCTTTTCAGAATTCATTGAGGTGATGGCTGGAGAGTAAATAACAAATTAAAACTTAGCTATTAAGAAACTATTTAAAACCTACTTATATACTCAAGAAAAGTAACACTATTTTAAAAGTATTTTTTTTGAATTGAGTTATTAAGTGCTTAGCTATAAGTCAATTTTAAGAATTAAGTTTAAACATACAAAATTAGCGCGCGCTATATTTTGCTATGACCTTATTTATATAAATAAACAACAATAAAATAAAAACGCTGGTATTTTTATTCCAGAACCCTGCCATCTATTTTCTTTCGATAAAAATAAATGTAGAAAAGGTGTATAGTCCAAAAGTAGCGAATGTATTTCTTTTTACCTCCGGTAGATGGCGCTGACTAGCGTTCTTTTCATCATACTAAAAGATGCGTGCCAATGACCGTAATCACTAGTCAATTCCAATTCATCAATATTATACCGTTCAATCAGTATTATGTCAAATACAGAAGATATAAATTAATATTAAAATGTCTTGGCACAAAAGAGCAATTATTGTAAGAAGTAATTATTGTTAGTTTTATTATTATCATTATTATAATCTATCTATAATCTTCAAACATTTAATTGGCATAATAAAAAGGTAAGTCGTCGTTTAGCCCGTTAA
This sequence comes from Electrophaes corylata, assembly GCA_947095575.1. Taxonomy (NCBI): domain Eukaryota; kingdom Metazoa; phylum Arthropoda; class Insecta; order Lepidoptera; family Geometridae; genus Electrophaes; species Electrophaes corylata. The sequence goes on from OX352702.1 coordinate 4,120,839, forward strand.
TGTTTCCTATTTGTCAATCCACAGATCATTTATTCAGTGTCAAGTGGATAATGAAATAGTTTTTAGTCAAGTTAGGCAAAAAGAAGGTCAAATTACAATCGGTTAGTTCTTTAAAAAAGATGGCGTTTCTCATCAAACCCTAAGGATATTGAAACCATAGAATAAGGAGACTCATAGAGGAGACTAGTCCTAATTTTATGATTAGAACAATGCATTTTATTAATTTTAGACATCGTGTAACATTACGTCTTATGACCTACACAATCGATATCTAAATAAAAATTGTGTTAGTTTTATTTTTCAAAATGTTCGGGTTCGATTTCAGTGCGGAGTACAAGTTGTTACGGCCTGTAAATTATATAAGTATCTATTCTATTAGTCATCTGATGCCCATAGTAACAAGCTATGTTCTGTTTGGGGTTAGATGATGTTGTGTAAAAATATCCATAAATATTTATTATTATTTAGGATGGTTGTAAAGAGAAGGGCTACTATTTTATTTTAACATGAAAGCAAACATCTTGGCCCAACTTGGCAGTGTTTTTTTGCTGTATCTAAGATCAACAGCTGACTTAGAGCTATGGTATATATTTTGAAGCTTCTTTATCAGCCTTTTTACGCCTATACACTGTCGTCAATCTTTTGTGTCAGAAGAGAAAAACAAAGTCAAAGTCAAAATGCTACTGTTCCATGGAATATTAACGATGTACTAGGATTAGTTTTCTGTCATCTTTGGAAGCAACATCGAATTTTTATTTTTATTGTTTTTCTTGTTTTACTTTAAGTTCTGATGGGTAATTTTGGTGGAATTTTAACCATCATTACTTGAGGTCTTAGCACAAGTGTGAACAGTTGAAATGAAAGTATGTTATGTGGCATCCTGATTTGAACGCAAATGTTTCCCTTTGGTTTTGAAGAAAAACGCCATCTTTTTCTTCAAAACCAATGACAGCTGACTTTACTTTTTACCGACTCGACCTGACTAAGAAGTATTTTATTCAACCCACTTGACATTGACAAAATCTTCCGCAAGAAGGACACATGCCACAAAAAAAAAAAAAAAAAAAAAACGATGCACTAGAGTCGCCTTTGATCTAGATGAATACAGGCACCAATTCCTCACAACCTAGAAGAATAGGCAAGCTATTCCGCTTATGGCAGAATGGTATAAACTGTTTATGTCATGATTTTAAATACCAATTGCCTTTACAGTTTTACATTTGAAAAACAGTAATTCCACCACAAGCGGACTTGCGATTTTATTTTACGTAAGAACTCATTTCTTCACTAATTGTATAACTTTGTTACGTTAGTGATTTTACTTGCCTGTGCAGTTTTACGACATTGCATCTGTTAACTGTCATAATGTGCATTTTATTGTCGCTTTTCAAGCCGAGTGTTGCGTTTTGAGACATAATTTACTGGCGTTTGTTTAGTTATGTAGTCAATATCAACATGGATTTTTTCTTTTGTCATAGGCACGGATAATATAAGGTTTCGATCATAAAGTTGCTAGAACTAAGTTATTTAATAATGTTAGAACTATCGTCGTAAACTTTGACACTCACCTTTGGTAAAGGTTATAACTACACACATTACATACTTACATGATAATTATACTAATATACTTGGTTATACTACATTAGGTAGGTACATAAAGATTAAGTAATTTGAAAAGCTAAGGTCACCAACATAGCTATCAGAATCAGCAAGTTAAATTGGTAATTGGCAGGCTGTATAGGTAACTAGTAGAACTGACAATTGCTGGGGAATAAAGGTAGACGAAGTGATGAACTGACGACATTATTAGGATCGCGGGAGTCGATGAATGGCAAGGAATCAAAATCATTCTTCATGAAAAATAAATTTATGGCTGAGGCCGTAAGGATATATAATGTTCTGTGCCTCTGTCCAACAGTGGACTTCAACGACGATGGTGATGTAATTTGGTATTATTATATTATGTATATGATTTCATAAAAGTGCCATGATTTTTTTTTCCCCAAAAAGTGCTCAACGCGCCTAAAGATGTTTTCACTTTGAGAAATACAAAATTATTTATTTGTGAGCACAGGTTAAAATGTGTTTTATTTTTTTATTTTATTTTGTTTTGTTAAAGAATTTTGTACTGTAAAAGTTGTACAAGAAGACGGAGCGTAGGATGGACCCACCTAATAGACTAGCTTTTAATTTAAAGCATCGTATAGGCTTGTTAGGATGACGCAAGTAAAAACATACAAATCATATGCAAGTCTATCTCAAAACCTAATCCGGCATAATGCAACCACGGATTTTAATACCAGTTCATTAGCGCAGGTGATTTTGTGGTCAGTTATTTAGACTAGCGCAGATTTCTTCCTGCGTTAAGACCGGAGGCGAGCGTGATTGAATCTGAACTGCAGGAAATTTGTAGCCCACATTTGCGAAGGTGGTGGACCCAGTAAGGACGTGATTAGACGGGGGCTGCGTTTCAAAGCGTTTGCTGGTTTCCGACATTTTGCGGTTTTATTTTCAACTTCTTTGGGATACACCTTGCATTGACGATGATACGTGTTTTATTCGTAGGTACCTACTGAGCCTATCTACGCTAGTGGCTGATTTATTATGCTTTTATCTCTTTTTGTTGATGTAAAATAGACAGTGATGAGAATATGTTATACTGGCGCTATAAAGAATTAAGAAATATAAGTAAGAACTTTATGGTTGCTCTTATACACGCCTATTTACATGCCTATTTCTACCGCCAAGCAGCTTGCTGTGTTCCGGTCTGAAGGGTGTGGGTGCTGAAATTATAGACACATGAGGCATACCACCTGTATGCCTCATGTTGATGGTCGCTTGCAGTGCATCGAAGGACACGTTCCTAACTAGCGTAACCTACTTTGTTATAGGTAATGGTAACCACTTATCATCAGGTTGGCCATCTGCTTGTTCCATCAACAACTTTTAAAATAAAAAAAAAACAAAGTACCGATTTTACCAATAATAAAGTGTGGTGCCAATCTAACATATTATACCTAAATACACCTCCGTTACCAGCTTTATTTGTCATGGTTTCTTCAGCCCTTATTATCAGACTTAATCCGACCCTGTAAACGATGTGTAAGAATATGTTCGTAGGTATACATATATAAACGGTTAAGTTTGAACACGGTTATTATAGCATACCGATCGGAAATAAGTACATGGTTCGAATGCTTGCTAATTAAGTAAAGAGCTTAAGAAATTAGTCGGCTGTGAACTATTTGGTAGTCAATTTACCCAAAAAAAAGTTTTTTTTGGGTAAATTGAATTGAGCCTTAAATTGAAAGGAATTAAATTTGACACTATCGTTTTTTTTTAAATACATAAACGGAATTTAGATTTTACACGTAATAAATTATTTAATCACCTATATAAAGGATATATTATGTGAAACTGTGACAGCACTAGATAAATAAAATATTTGTAGGCATTTTAAACAACACTATAAATATAGCCATAAACAATCAACCTAAACGAACTATGTCAGATATGATATATTCATGGTACAAACATTTGTGGAATTAATATAGATGTTGATGAACTGAAGATCCTTCTGTGGGAATCGAACCCACAACCTACAGTACAGAAAGCAGAGCTACTACTAACTGAGCTATGAGGCTAGTCAATAGTAGTAGTAGTCAGTACAATTAGTAGACGTAATCAATTCAATTCCTAGTAATTTAGTAGTAGTAAGCTCCTTGTGAAAGGGCTCGTCCGGGGAAGTACTACCACCATACCTATTTCTGCCGCCCAGCAGTAATGCTTGCATTTCTGTGTTTCAGTTTGAAGAGTGTGGGTGCCGGTGAAGTTACAGGCAGATGGGTCTTAATACCAGTATACCTACGATTGGTGGACGCTGGGTAATGCATCGTAGAACACATACCTAGCGTGCTTGACCTACTAGGCAATGCTTTGTTATAGGTGATGTTTACCACTTAACATCAGGTGGGCCCTATGCTTGTTCCACCAACAGTAGCACACAAAAAATAAAAATTACAAAGATTTTTGTATGTTTGTTTGTTTATTGACCACAAGTTTGTTAGATTTATACCCCAGGCCTTTTACGCAGTCACTTCTGAGTTCGGTTGGGCTGGACCTGTCAAAGGGTTCCAGATGGGCGGACTCAAGCGACCTGTTTAATTAAGACACAACAGCGTGATGACAGAACGTGCTGCGTCCGGTCACGACAGCACGACGCCGGCCCACTTTATCATTTAACCAAATTCTTTGCACAAAACGGCTGGTTATTATAGTTGAGATACAAAACGATCTATTAATATTTATTACGATACATTATTTAAGGAAGTGTTCCTATCATTACAGATCATTAGTTGTCTGCATTGTAATCTAGTTGATGGACGCAGAACAGTACTTGGTAGGGTGTTCCTAACGCATGTGAACTGTGAGGCTTTGGGTGATGGCCCAAGTAACCCAGAAAGCATTCTAACAAACGAATAGTAACCTTATGTACAACTTAAGGTCCGTTTAAACTCCTACATAAGTTCACAAAATACCTTGATGCTTTAAATTGGCATTTTGACACCATTGATGCTTCACATTGTAAAACTGTTGGATAAAAGCATATCATAATAATTTTTATAAACGTAAACGTACTAACCTAACCCGTGATAAAACTGATTAAATGCCTTTTGACTTTGATATTATGATCAACGATGTCTAAGGAAAGGTCTATCGTGCATGAAGACATGGTATGCAAGCAATGTGCCTTATTATGATATATTTTAAGCACTCGTGAGCTATATTTGAACTGTGGCGATACCAGCTGAGAGTAAAACCGCTCCATCGCCTTCATGTCGTGAAAGACCACTAAGAGAAAGTACCAGGGTAGGTAGCTGCATCTCCTGAATACATAATATCAAAAATACAGTCACCTAATCCGCCTGCCAAGCGTGGTGACTTGACTACGGCAAACTCTCAAATATGGGATGAGAGATGTTCAGCAGTAGATCTTTATGTATGCGTATGTCGCATATTAATATAATTTAATAATAGTATCATATTAATAGTAAGTAAGTAATTTTAGTAGTAGTAGAGCTCTTAGTGAAGGGCTCGTCCGGAGAAGTAATACCACCATGCCTATTTCTGCCGCCAAGCAGCTTGCTGTGTTCCGTGAAGAATCTCTAAAAGGTACTTTGTACTAAAATATTGAAGGGGATCTAAGTGTGATGTTATTTATACATAATTTTATTATACAATATTAGTAGCTTATTATTAGATCTGAGGGAATGTCTGCGGTAGATATTTCTTTTAACATTACATTATGAGTACTTAATCATTTCCTCAGATCTATCATAGTGAATACATTATTTCATCCTACTATTAGCTTTATGAAGTACATTATTAAAACGTGTTCAAACGCCATCATTTAATTATCTGTTTTATGATTCCAGACTTTTATTGAAGTCACTTCCGTAAAACACAATGATGACCGTAAATCATGGCTGTATCGACTTTCGAATCAAGTAAAAGAAGATAACGTCTAATTTACTTCTACCGTACTGGGTAGGCACGAATATATACTCAAAATATCAAGGCTTATTTCCTTTGTGACCCCCTGGGCTTAAAGTTTAATAATAGATTATTCAATACGAGATAGCCGGACCCTCTTCTTAGTTTATTGTTTTATAGACAGCAAAAAATATAAAAACGAAGACCGGCCCTAGTAATACCGTAAATCAAATATTTACATGTTTGTGGCTTAATTTCCAACTTATTTGATTGGTCCCTACTCCTACTTCTATAACTCCTACCTCACGTATATATGGATCTCGCTACTGAGTTTCCTTCCTCTCGAAAAAAGAATAATGGTGCTAAATACTCAGTATCTATGGATACCCAGAAAGCCTTCTATTGTACCTCCAGTCAGAAGGCAAGAATTTCAACCTATGGAATTCCGGTTCATGATCATGACTCAAAATCAGTATCAATGTCAGCTCACAGTCTTCATACAATGACTTGTTGAGTCATTCACTTCCCCCAATGACGTTCTCAGAAGGGGGTGTTAATGGAAATAAAAATAATGACCTTTAAGAATGTCTTATCCCCCACCGATATTTTCAAATAGTATCAAGTCAAGATTTTTCTTGATACTAAGAGAGGTTGCACATTTTGCAGAAATTGATATTCCATACGTGACAGGTTGTAATGGGCTTACATATTAAACGCCGCTATAATACTAACCGGTTTTCTCAAGATCAATAAGTAGAAAAATCCACTGGATTCGAACCTTTGAAACAGAAGGCACTCACATTACTTTTCTCTCAGCTCTAAGGTTTGCTGGAAGAAAACTCGTTTTAGGGTTAAGCTCGCCTTTGTACATGTTTTTTGTGTTCACCATTTTGTAAACATTTTTGTGTACAATAAAGAATTTAAGAAGGCAGACACTTTTGCTAGGACCACCGGTGCACTGGTTTAATAAATAATTTCCTGAAGCTATGCGATGAATATAAGTAGTACCTATGGTACACCATTAAACTAAGTAAGCAAGTGGTAATTTAGTTCGGTAACACAAAGGTACCCACAGGTCATGTTTCTAGTTGTCGGCTCAAGGCCACGCGGAGGTCACTAGATAACCGTCAACATGACAAGAACAGAACACTCTCCAGCAAGGCCACGGCAAAGCATTCTAGCTCTTATTACAACATAATAGAACCGGAAAATAAAACTGTCTGTCAAAAACTGCTCTCGGCTACTGAGTCTGACATGTTTGTTTAGGAATAATCCATTAGGAAACAATATGACAGCTTAGGAGTTGCCCTCTGGCCTGAAGTGTGGTGCAACGTAAATAATAATCCCGTTGATCAGTGTTTTATGTGTTTTTTTTATGCTACTGCTGGTGGAACAAGCCATGATGACCATATGGCCCACCTGATGTGAGTGATAGCCATTGCCAATAACAAAGCATTGCCTTGTCGGCCACCCACGTTGGGTACGTGCCCTACGAAGCACTAGCCTGCGTCCACCAACCTAAGGCAAACTGGTGTTAAGCCTCATGTGCCTGTAACTCACCGGCACTCACACTCTTCAAACTGGAACACAGCTTGGCGATAAAAATAAGTAGTACGGTGGTAGTACTTCCCTTTTGTACGAGCCCTTTCACAAAGAGCTCTACTATTAGTATTTAATATATTTTTAACGCTGAAATCACAAATTTTACTGAAAACTATAATTATCTGACGTTATATTACTGTAAAAAGGATGAACCTTTATTCTCACTTGTAGGTTCTATGAGCTATATTACATGCCCATTGCCGCTTCAACTGATTCTGAGAAGTATGTCGGTGACCTTGGACCTACGGATTTCCTCATTTCTTATTCTGTCATGTAGTGATGCTCCCAGCTTAGTTCTCTCCCTAGCTCGTTGTGCGACTTTGAGCTTGTATATGTCCATAGCTAAGCCGCTGTTGGTACTACCTAGGTATAAATATCAAGTATAGGTCGTGTCAGGAAAGTTCAAATCACTATTACGGCATGTTTCACCTCCACACAGATACGAATTTAACTCATTCAAACCATATCCAGCGATCAAAATAGCTATGACACCTAACATTTTATGCAATGAGTTATATAATGAACCCTATAAGGTAGTGCTGTTGTTTCTTGGTTGATCTAAGTGGGTTATTTCTTGGCAGGCGAAAGATTCAAGTGTTTTTCTTGGGGTCAAATCAAAATGAAATTCTTATGTACGGCTTTGTTTACTTTTTTTGACTACCCTAGAAGTTAGAGTTACTCCAACTGAGCTGCGGTTTTAGTAGTAACTCTGTTATCTGCTGTGTAGGTTGGGATTTGATGCCTACTAAGAACAAACGTGTGTGATGAATCTAAAGATTTTTAATCTCCGTCTGGGTATATTGTACTTAAAATAAGTAATAAAATTGTATTTGCGAGAAAAAACTGCTTGCCCTTTATAAGACTAACGGAAACTACTAAGTATCCTGTACTTCCATCACTTCGCTATGGTTTAACAATTGGTTTAGTCAGTACTTACCTACTTCTTAATACCACTAGCGGTCATCTATCTTATTGGACACGCTGAACGATTCCTCACTGAGCCAATCAACTAGAGCATAACCAAGGAAGGTATGCTGCAGCCGAATCTAATAACCTATTAAAGAACGATAAGTACTTTTTGATGATTGTAAGGCGAGACAACAAGCCTCGGCACGGAATACGAGTAATGTCCAAAACGCGTTGATCTTCTTAATTACAGCAAGTCTAATCTCCCTAAGGATGCTTAGTAGAAAAGCAAAACACGTATCGATATCTTATTTAGTTTCAGTTAAAGTATCCAAAGAGGTAACGTTGCCAGCCTTTTGCCACACTTTTCTACCTATAGTAAAGACCCACAGTTTACTATTAGGTAGATTTTTTTAGAGTTATTATAAAATATGTAGATATAAGGTAGATAGGTTAAATATTAAATGTAAAATATTTGTATATACTTCCATTATAAAATGAATACTTTTTTTTCACAACACCATATTTAAGTTTTGTAGATTATAATTGTACTTTTAAATAATTACAACTTTCTTGCAGGTGCTGTAAGAGTTGCACTTATACGTTTACAGTTTTTTGAACTTATAGGGATTGAAGTGGCGAAATAGTCCTGTATATAAATGTAATCGTCCATTATTATACTTTTAAATGGAGTTCTACAAAGTCACGCCTGAATCAATCTATATCTATAAGAATTATAAGAATCTTTGTCCTAACTGACTGATATATAGACATCGCAGAGCCTAAACACCTGGTCGTAGAGACTTAAAATTTTTCGAAATGCAGCCCCTTAAAAAAACTTCAACCCTCGCTAGAACCGCTACTTTGTATAAAATAACTTCACTACCCTATATGCTACAGTAAAATCAGATTACCTTGAAAGTTACAAGCGTCGAAAGATTTAGTACTAAATCCTGTAACGCTTGTAACTTTCAAGGTAATCCGATTTTACTGTAGCATATAGGGTAACGTACCTAGATAACGGCAAGATAATTCAGTATCAAACTTAACTTCGGACGCACGTTAATAAATAGTAGACATTAAACACTTACAGCGTTTGTATGGACAACGTACCGACTAGTGTAGCCTTAACTATAATAAATTAAGAATCACAAAAATACCACCAAATCCGAGATTCATCCGTTTAGTCCGTTTCATCATGTCTCGTGTGACTGCACATCGTGGACATTAATGATTACCATCAAGATGTAGACTTTGCCCTTGATTATGACAGTTGTACAGTACAATTGCTGAATTGTAATCGTGAGAAAGACTAGTTCGTACCATTCGCAGAATAGAGAAAATTTCATGAAGCGCTCAGCTAGAGAAGACAATGGTAAAACTTATCAATGCTTTCTTTAGGTATGAGCTTAATGTAAGAGAAGAAACTTTTTTAATGTGTGTGTTATATAATAATACATCGAGGTGTGCAATTTTAAATGGCACACGAATAAAGTTCAAATTAATCGATATTTCAAATATGTCCCAAATGTCAAAACAGAGTTCTTTACGTTTTTACGTCAACAATACGAGCGAATAATTAACACGACAGAGATACTGTTCTTTTTTTATTTTTAGATTTTTTGATGTGCCTGAATTCACAGGTTATAAATTCCGCAACTCAGTTCAGAGACGTATTCCAGCTGTATGAGCCCAGCCTAAAACATATTTTTTGATTGACCTGTTAGTGCTTTGACCTAGGGTTCTAAAATTCTTACTTCATATCTGAATCAATTTCTCTTATTTGCTCGTGATTAACTCGTTAACTGACGGCAATCAAACAACGTACATTTTAGCCAGGCCTAGAGACTTTTTAAAGGGTGGTTGCGTTTGCTATATTTATTTTCCATGCTCTACGATAGTCAATACTTAGCTACGTGTATTTAGTAGCAATACGATGCTGATCGTATCAATGTGTAGACAAGACAGCTTGCATGGACGACTGACTGCAATCGATACATTTGATCGGCTCATTAGGCGTGTCATGATTTCTGACCATACTAAACTGGAGTAGGAAATTACCAGTGCGCACTTATACCAGTAAGTATGCATTTGATTGATGCCGAAAAATTAATCTAATAATGGAATGGAACTCATTTTCGCGACGTGAACGGAAGGGTAACATATGGAGTGGGCTATTAGGAGAGCTATGCTTTGTGTTGCACTTTCTGATAGGACCCAATTCAAGAACATGTAAGTACATTTTGCTGAGACGAGGCCTGTTTGTCGCACCCGGCATATGAGGACTAATCTGCTCCCTACTCTTTTTTTTATATAGGTATTTCTTGAAAACTTTGTGTAGTAGGTAGGGAGCTGTTACTTTTACTTTTATTTTAATTTTGTGTGCGTCAAATAAACTTATTTTCTTTCTTTCTTTCTTTACTTACAATGCTCTGTTATAGATCATGGTAACCACTTAACATCAGGTGGGCCATCTGCACATAAAAAAAGTAAATTCTTAGAACTAAGGTCATCGACATACGTAGTTCTTAGATTTATAAACTTAAAGTGGCATGCATACAGGTTTTGTATCTGTATAGCGTAGAACTGGCAACCGCCGAAGTATCTTCTCGAATGGCAACCATTACCTTTAGACGAAGCGTAGAACTTTTTACAGTGTCTATCTCAAATATACTAGAAGTCGAGAAAAACCTTCTAAGAAAAATGTTCTTCCTTTGAATCTATAGAAAGGGATTTGACTATCGGTGGGGTTTTCAGGCTGATGGTGATAATAGTAAGAACTTTAAACACCATATAAGCAGCTATAAAGTCTTTTTAGACAAGTACTTCCTTACGTATAAAGGTTAACCAGCATTTTAATATTACCCAAAATGGCAGTATCAAAGCTAGTACCACCCACCAACACCCTCAGTAGTTAATCGCATAATCGTTACAACCCAATAATTAAGAGTTTACTTATAATTCAAGCGCAGGATTTGATGTAATGACCCGTGAAACAATGGTTCAGCTGTGAGTAGCGCTCTGTATTGTCTAAAAGCAAGGTAAGCCGTTGTGAAACTGTTGTGAACTACCACATTGAACCGAATATCACCACCTAACAACGATTTCTATCCATGGTTGTCCATCCAAGTTGTTTAGTAGTAGTAGAGCTCTTAGTGAAGGGCTCCTCCGGGGAAGTACTACCACCATGCCTATTTCTGCCACCAAGCAGCTTGCTGTGTTCCGGTTTGAAGGGTGTGGGTGCCGGTGTAATTACAGGCACATGAGGCTTAACATCTGTATGCCTCAGGTTGATGGACGCTGAGTAGTGCAACGTAGGTGACGTTCCTAACGAGCGTCACCTACGAGGCAATGCTTTGTTATAGGTGATGGTAACCACTTAACATCAGGATGGCCATCTGCTTGTTCCATCAACAAGTTGTACAAAAAAAAAGAATTAGGTCAGGAAGAGGGCAAAGTACACCATGATCAGGATAGAGGACATACGCCGCTGCGTTTGGCCACTAGCTCGAATGAAATTACTATGATGATGATGATGGTACCATTATTTGTTAGCTTTATTGAAGCAGGATGTGATGTAGAGGAAGTAATTTTTAATTTCATATCTAATCAGCGCTTTCCTAATGTCGTGTTGCTCGGCATGGATTTTTACTTTCTTCGATTAGTAGATTAAGGCTGGGCTCTCACTAAGTATCTTTATGTTTCCGGAAGACGAAACAGATAAGGACCTCATAAAACAGTATGGGCACCTTGACGACCGATGTGGCGCGGCGAGCAATTGTCCGCCTGCGACGCAGGAAGTTGCGGGTTCGATTCCCGTCTTGGGATAAATGTTTATACGATCTGCAAATATTTATTCCGGGTGTTCTGGGTAATTTCTATGTATAATAAAAAATGTCTATGCATGAAATGTATTGTATTAAAATATCAGTCTTCTAGTACCCATAACACAAGCTAACATCTAGCTTGGGGCTAGATGATGCTGTGTGGATTGTCCAGTATTATTATTATGAAATATTTCGGTCAATTAATTAATTTAATAGTCACATTGCTTATTCTACGTTATAGACATTTGAAAATATAGAAATGCCTATAGTGGATTCACACCCTTACTTCTCATAAAAGGCATGCATAATGTTCTGATGGAAGTGAAAGTTAATGTAATAAGCGTAAAGATCAGCACTCGGGAACCCGATATGGTGTTATTGTTTAGCCACTGTGGTAGATGACATCATTTTGACCTGGACTCAGCACCATCTGTGGTGGTATTACACAGTCAGGAGAATATGCTCCTTTTAACTTCATTTGCTTACATTTGATTTGATTTTTTTTTGCTTTATTTTTACATTGACGACCGATGTGGCGCGGCGGGCGAATGTCCGCCTGCGACGTAGGAAGTTGCGGGTTTGATTCCCGCCTTGGGATAAATGTTTGTACGATCTGCAAATATTTATTCCGGGTGTTCTGGGTATTTTTTATGTATAATAAAAAATATCTATGTATGTAATGTACCTATTGTATTAAGTATATCAGTCATCTAGTACCTATAACACAAGCTCTGCTTAGCTTGGGGCTTGGGACTTGCTTAGATGATGCTGTGTGGATTGTTTAGCATTATTAGCAAATAAAAAATATGAAAGCTTGGAGGAGATTTAACACTGTAGTACCTAATCCAAACTTAGTATAGCTTGGGCAAGATGCACTAGTAAACTCTAGATACGAATTGAACTCACAACCTGAACTTCTCAAGATAATATCAACAGCCTATGCTGGTTTTGTACAAACTATTACTACACAAAAACCCCAGAACTGAGCACACTAAACATTCTCCAATTTATAATCACAGGAAGCTCTTCGTAAAGAGTTGATCCAGGGTTTTATAACAATTATATATCAGCAATGTTTGACTATCTCAACTGACGCTAAATTTGTAGTTCATCATAAAAAAATTCATACGAAACTCGTAAATTTCAAAATGCTTTTAGGGCCATTTGCTTGCAGTACACGTTTATCTATTCGTGCAAATATTGACAATGCAGGTTAAGCTGGCTACTAGTTAGCTACACCAAAAAGTAACCAATTTAACATAACCAGATTAGGGTAAAGTTTTAAGTTTCCTTAAAACGGTGACGTCACATAGCGGGAATACCACGTGCGGAGTATTAATATTCTGGTAAATTAGTATCTTTGTAAATAAACTTAAATTATATTAAATAATATTGTGGTAATATCGGCGACTAATAATAATAATAATAAATAATGCCGGACGATCCACACAGTATCATCTAGCCCCAAGCTAATAAGCAGAGCTTGTGTTATGGGTACTAGATGACTGATATACTTAATACAATATTATATTACATACATAGATATTTTTTTTATTATACATAGAAAATACCCAGAACACCCGGAATAAATATTTGCAGATCGTACAAACATTTATCCCAAGGCGGGAATCGAACCCGCAACCTCTGCGTCGCAGGCGGACATTCGCCCGCCGCGCCACATCGGTCGTCAATAATAAGTCGGTCGGTAATAAGTTTTCTTGTTTACCGGAATTTTGTTACTTTTCAAGTGATTGCAAAAAACTGAGGTTTTAGTTTGCTTGTTGTTTTTAATACTTATTTCCTCAGAACTCCGTCAGTTAGAAAAAAAAATACTTGAGTGGCATACTTTTGGGTGGGTTTTGACAGTTATTTTGGTTTAAAACCCAAAATACTACACTGATTTTGAGGAAACATCGATGGAGCCAATCTTAAAGTATATCCTTTGGTATTCAACGCTTATCTACAAGACGGAGTTATAAGGCAACACACATAAAAAAAGCAACTGAAGGTTCTCCTCCTTTTTAAAGCACGAGGTTGTATACTACGCCTGTAAAATAGCGGACACTGTTTCTTGGATAGTCAAAGTTAAACCCAATCAAAATACCATTGTGCTGTCTCCACGTAGTTTGATGCTATCTTAGAACACGTTTAGTACGCTAATAGACATTTTGTAAGTTTGTGCTTTGAGTCCACGTCTTTGCTCATGAGAAACAATACTATGACACACTTTGAATCAGTTCATCATCATCAGAAAAGTCCACTACAGGGTATAGTCTCTTCATAGTCTGAGGTCTGTCATAGTCGCCACACTTGGCAGACAGATTTGCCACACTTGACCCTTATGCGGTCTCTTATGTCGCCTTTTACGAAATTTTAGGAAGGTGATGGAGGGTTCTTATTCTAAACAATTGCAGAAGTACATGTTGTATCTTTGAGCAGTAAGGTATCTTCAGTTTTTTTTCTGTATAGTTATATTATAAGAATATTTTTACAAAATTGAAGTGTCAGTTCTCAATAATTAAGCTAGAACTTGAATTTATGGCTTAGTCTCATTGATCTTGTAGGTCTATGCTTTATCCGTAGCACTTATAATGTATAGTGAATATCTAGTATGTAAGTACCCTCATGTCTACATCACACATCTGACAGCCCAGATGGTGGCTACCTAAGAATATGGACTATAAGGCTACCTTAAAATACCTAGATTAAAAATTTATTTTGAGGTGGGTATGTAATGTTTTTTATTTTATATGAATCTGCGTGAAACTACTATCTTATAAACCTCAATCTCCACTTTTTGACATATCTTTTACTTAAAGGCTGCTTCAGACATTAAGACAAATTTACTTGAAAATTTTAAGCACCTACGACCAGCGCTGTCTTTATTGACAGTCAGTCAGGACAAAGATTTATTTTATTAGATAGAATACCAGTCTGGTAAAACAAAGCTTTGTAATATGCATGCCAGTCATAATGTCTTAAGAAACCAGAAGCGCCAGTTTCAACGTGAACTTGAGTAAATAAAAAAGATAATACGCTATAAATACCCGTGTAAAAGTGTTCAATAACTTACAGCGTGGTTATTTATGCGATCCAAACGTTGCCAATTAAAAGGATTAGTTGTACAGGATTAAATTAAGAAGTTACATTTTATAAAGATTACAGAAACTTTAGTTAGGAATTCACTGCACTGCAGTTACCTTATTTATTACAAACTCGAATCGTGTTTCAAACTAAATTTATTTGCAGAAAAAAGATAAGCTTTTATTTTAGATAAGTGGTTGTGGTTCCGTCTGTTTTTATTATAAAAAGTCAGTAACTGTTAAGTAATATTACAAACAAATATAGCGGCCAAACATTGGTGTATAAAAATGTGAACTTGTCAGTATCATTAGTAAGTGATATTATTTGCATCCCGAATCCAGATTTTAACACTCTTCAGTAACAGTAACAATAATATATTATTATAATAATAATGCTGGACAATCCACACAGCATCATCTAGCCCCAAGCTAAGCAGAGCTTGTGTTGTGGGTACTAGATGGCTAATATACTTTATACAATAAATTACATGCATAGATATTTTTATTAAATCTAGAAAATACCCAAAACACCCAGAATAAATATTTGCAGATCGTGCAAACATTTATCCCAAGGCGGAAATCGAACCCGCAACCTCTTGCGTGTCAGACGGACGATCACCCGCTACGCCACATCGGTCGTCAAATAATAATATAGTATCGTTTATTGTTTCACAAAGGTAGCTGGTGCTTATCATAATGGTACTAGCGTAACTTAATCTGGCACAATATTAAAAGCAGCAATATAGATGAGTTCTGTTCCCCGCACTAGGTTTATAGAATTCTGTATAGCGGGACCTATACAGTGCCATGTTCAAGTTTAATAATACTGAAGCCACAGGCTTTCTCTAATAATCTTCTATTATGATTGGTCTGTTGAACCCTAAATTAACTTTTCTTATTTCTGTCTTCAGTCTAGATTGTGGCAAAAAGGTTTTGTCTAACGAGAGCGTCCAAGCGTATAATGTTACTTATTAGATTTAACCCAGATTTATGCAATCGTTGACGTTAACTATTCCACAAATTTTATATTACCCCAAAAAGTTATGCCCGTAAGTGGGGTTTCATTTTTTTGGGTATCATATAATCTTTGAACTAATCAATCAATAATTCCGTCAAGCGTTTTTTTAAATCTTCTCTTTACACTTTGATAAATGGAGTGCCATGTATTTATCTCGTGAATAAGGTTTTAGGTAGAAATATACCTCAAATATCTGTTACTCTGTTTAAATAAAGAGACCTGCTGAAAATATAAAAACATATAAATATATAATATGTTCCATAATTGTGAATTTAAGAAATCACAATTATGGAAAAAGAAAATCGGCATTCCTGCCAATATTTACAAAAAAAATTGGCGTATTTTGGTGACAAAGTTTGTGAATTGCGTAGCATGAAATCTTTTTCAAAATCTGAGTTTGATTATCCAACACCTTAATGTTGGTAACCAATTAACAAAATAACCAAAATTTTGATCATTAGCATTCAAAAGTGTGCGATACTCAAATGGGTGCCAACAATACAATTCCCAAAGTAAAGTCATTTTAGTTTACAATGGTTTAATTTCAACTTGAAAAACGAAACTGTGTAATTATGTCAAGAACTCTTAAATTGAGTTAATCTGTACCATGTACAATAGCCACAATGGTGTAAAAACAATTTGGTTGCTCAACTCAAATGACAATACAATTATCTGTACTTATTACAAAATTGTGTTAGGTTTAAATTATTTATTTGGCATCGTGAGGAAAACCGCGGCTTGACTATGCCGCAATTTTCCTGCACACGTATCTGCACGTATTGACACTTTCCTGTAGATATATTAGCAAAGTTAGCCACACTAAATATAATGGTAATATAAGCTAATTAATGGTAATATAAGTGCTGGAGAAACCTATTTCATATTCCAGACACACAAGTGCTGTGTAAAAATGTACGGCAGAAAAACCTGCCTATGGCACCCGTGTTAAAATATAAATAGGTTTCCTTTAAAAATCCAAGAAACCAAGACTAAAAGTCGGAGCACTTCATGATGATAACAATTGTTCTGAGACTGTTGTTCGCAAAATTATCAAGTGTTGTACCAACACTGGTACACCTATCTATATATTATTTTTATTTATTTATTTACTCAACACAAGGAAGAACTATGGAAATCGCAGAAGTAAAACTATGTCGCGATTTGCACCAATCTTAGTGCTTAAGAGATAGGTTTATAAAATTAATCATCAAACAACTAGCTCGCTTGCTTACTTATAAAGTATACTTAATAACTAACACTAAATATAAAAAGAACAGTCCTAACTTTTTTGTAATGTTAACGCAAATTTTGATTATTTTGTAAATTTCTGATCTATTGTGATTTACTGTAAGTACGTAATTGCTGTTTCAAAATTTTGTTTTTTTTTTCAAAATTCATATTTGTAATTTACTTTAGCTGTATTACGTGCCCTATGAATTTTAACCTTTTTGTATTATTTACCTATTATTTATAATTATTTCCGTAGTATTATTATATTTTTTTAAATATTTTAGATAAGCCGAGTATAGGACATTGTTTTGCTTGAGTTTAGTCTAAGTTTTGTGTATTATTTCTTGGCGATTCTTGATAAAATCTATAAATTAAAAAAAAACAGCCCACTCCACAGAAACGCAACCTCAGATATTACACTATCACCTATATTGAATTGCCTATGCAAACCACATTCCGCGGCACATTGAAAGTGCTCCTAAAGTGATGACATAAGGGTCCAGGACTTGGTCTGTGTCGCAAGCGGCCTGATTCGTGACTGAACGAATGCCCGGAAGCCAAAGTACCACTCACAACTCATTTTTCGTGGCCATAATCACCTCTATAAACGAAATTTATTTCTTTACAATACTGCCGCAATTTGGTCGGTGTTTAAGTTGGCTTTCGAAATGGGGCAGTGCAGTGCAGACCCATAAAACAGAGTCGTGCGTGTCAGATCTCAAGACCTACCAAAGTAGTTTGAAACCTCAGGCAAGGAAACTCACTCAATCAGATAATATTTGCCATAAGAATAAAGTTTGCTGTCAGTATAACCTACTTAGGACCATACGCAAGCCTCATCTGAGAAAATATTATTATACCTATGATTAAAATGACATATAATTTAGTTTGCTTCAATCGTGTCAATGGTCAACCAACACAAAATTAGGTCACAGGTCAATAATATGAGTCATTGACTGAATTAGGGCTCCACAGTCACAACCAGTCCAAGAAAGGTCCCTCATTCCCCATTTGCAAAAGTTTTCTCTGCAGCGGCCGACTTGGATCCGACCGACATTTGCCCGCCGCGCCACATCGCTCGTCAAAAAATATAATGAATAGCAACTACTACAGACTGTATACCCGGGTGCTAATGCGAGTTTTTTATTCATTTTATGTGTTGTATCTTTTTGTTGGAGCAAACACTGCACTGTGGGCAGCCGTGCAAATCTAACTCTATTACATTTTTAATATATTTTTGATCACTATCACAAACATATACCACTATAAATAACGACAGCATGTTTAAACTTGCAAAATCATGATTATTCCCACGTTTTGGCTCTAATTGCTCCGTAAATTCTCTTTGTACCAAGTTGTAGGTACCTACAGGTTGTTTATATGTTTACTATTGGCAAAACAGTATCTAAACTGTGTGTTTTGGGTCAGCTGTCGCCCACATCTCTATTATGTTTTTGGTATAGTGTTTGAATGACGAATATTTTAATGACCAAATAATTACCCAATGCATGAAATGAATGCCTATTACTATTTATCGATACATAATTTTTGATCTATAACCTAACAGTTTTGAATGTTTTTCCTTATATCGGTCCCCTCTACTCATAGTTTTTCATGGCAAAGCCGGTGGCAAGTTTGGGGCCGATGCAATCGGCTCGTGACATACCTGTACATTAGTTTCATGAAGAGTTTCATAAAACAAACGACGATCACTATTCTATATACATTGCACCGTCATAATATAAGCATAATTGTAATTTAACGAATTAAATGTACAAATTATAGCTATATTTAATCAGTAAAAATTGCTCCGTTAACTGTTGGTTAAATCTAGCCATTTACCAAGCAGGTTTACTAATCATAATGCGGTTGACAGCATACAAGCCAGTTAATATTCATCAAGGTTAATTGAAAATTGTTGCAACTATTATAAGAACAATTTCATCCACGTTGATTTATTGCTGTACCAGATAAACGGAAATCAAAAAACAACTTATTACATGCACTTTAATTAAATTAGCTATGATTGATGCATCATTTAGACGTTTTTTCATTACTACAATTAAAAAAACATTTTTTTTAATTTATTTGACTTTCTGATTAGACTAGCAGACGGTCCACCTGATGTTAAGTGATTACCATTACCTATAACAAAGTATTGCCTCGTAGGTCACGTGTTTTAAGAACATGCACTGCTTTAAGTTCATTAACCTCAGGCAAACATGAATAATAAGGTTTTAGAATTTAATACAAATTTAAAAATTTTTGGTCAAAGTTATTTGGTAAAATTATATGAAACTAAAACCCAATAAAATCTAAAAATCTAAAATCAAGCTTAAAGTCACACATGGACTATGGAGAGAGCTATGCTAGGAGTTTCACTGCGAGATAAAATCAGAAATGAGGAAATCCGTTTAAGAACCAAGGTCATCAGAACCAGCAAGTTGAAGTGGCAATGGGCAGGCCGTATAGCTCGTAAAACTGATAACCGCTGGGGAGTAAAGGTTCTCACGGCGACCTCAAAGGCGACCACGAACTGGAAGACGAAGCGTGGGACGTCCTCCTACCCGATGGACTGACGATATTGTTAGGACCGCGGGAAGTCGATGGAATCGATGAAATGGATCGATGGAAAAGGCTCAGAATCGTTCTTCCTGGAAAAGTGTGGGGGAGGCCTATATCTAACGATGCACTTCTACAGGCTATTAATGATGATGATGAATCTAAACCACCTACAAAACTTTACCATATTTTTATACAAATAAATAAGCAAAATGACTAAAGCAGAATTTCGTTTCTTTTTTGCATTCAGATTGTAATTATGTACCTACTCATGGACCACGTATTTTTAGTTTTTATTTTAGCATTATAATAATAACATGTTGGTTGACCAAGTAAATAAATAAATAATAGATAAAAACGAAGCGAAGAAAGCCCGATTAACTGATGACGTAACAGCCCTGGTTTTAGTAAGTCTGAATATTTTCTAATTGTAGCACAATATAATATTACTATTTTTATAAAATGAAAAAAACGAATTGTTAAGAAACTTATCTTCAAATATAAAACATATCAGAGTAAAAAAATTGGCAAATAAACTGTTTCTGCCCGGGATCGAACCGGGGGCCTTGTGCGTGTGAAGCACACGTGATAACCGCTACACTACGGAAACTTGAAAGTGGATGGCCAATTTATGCATTGTATTAGAGCTTAAATCAAAACCAATGAGTAAATTACAATATAACATTTTTTGTCATGCTCTTGTCGGGGTTTGGGTTTTTGGGTATAGCTTGTACTATGGGAACTAAACGTGTATGTAGGTATTTTTTCAGTAAAAAAAATACAATTTAATACTTAAAAAAGGGAATTAAACGGGGTGCAGCAGGGGTCGAAGTTTGTATGAAAGTATTTTCATGTAAAATTTTTTAACATTGACATTATTAAAATCGTGGGAAGTCGATGAATGATAAGGGATCAAAACCGCTCTTCCTGGAAACATATGGGGAAGACCTATGTCTAGCAGTGGACTTCTACAGGCTGCTGATAATGATGATGATCATTTTCCTGCTAAAAAAGTCGCGTTCGTTTTTGCTGTCTTTAGTATTGAGGATTATGAACCTAACCTTGCTCAAAGAATGCTTAAAACTAGTTTACCTAAATCAATTATTGGCAGATAATTGAATGCTTCCGTTTCAAATCAATAAACTTTATAAACTATCCATAAATAAATCGGTTCTCTGTTAGTCCAAGGTCGCACTGACACTGTAATCTAGTCTGATTATCGATTATTTTTATGGTCACAAGAATTCGCCCATAGCAATTTAAGTGTGATTACAAATAGAACGAAAAGAAAAAAGTTGCATCACAAATTAATCCTCACGCGCAATATATCTCAGATCTCTTTGTACCAAGACCTACTCAAGATTCTTTGAGAATGTCTAAGATAGTCAGAGGCACGTCCAGATATTACATTTAGCACATGCCCACATTTTGCACTAGTAAGTATTCCAAACGTGACAGTATGCAAGCCCATCGCCGCCGCTTGGATATCTACCGTGCTTGGGGATTAAACTCGTGATGCTATTTCTTTCTGTTTCGCTAATTATATACCAAATGAATTATGACACCTTTAAAAATGGCTGTTTCTCAAAACTTTTCTCGAGAAAGCTGACTTTTGACAAACTTTTGCTGGTATCTGGCTCAGCACATCAGCATTGCCATTCAGCCTGGCAATGCATCTAGTGGTTCCAAGTGGCCAATGGGACTGATTTCGCACTTTCGCTTCCAATTGGCACTGATTTAGATCAGTTGAGCTATCTCTAGATTGTTTGCAACGGTCTGTAGATAGCTCAACTGTTTTATGTGTATTTTGTAATGTTATTTACATTTTGCTTTAATGTAGGGTAGATACTTTGTGTGTACAGTCAGATGAACTAGAATGTATACAGCTTGTATTTTAAAATAAACACCATAACAATAAACTTTTACACCGCAACAATCAAAAAAAAAACAGAATCAGTTTTTAACACTGTAACAATAATTTGAAAATGACGAATTGTATAATGTTGTATTGTATTGTCATCCTACTAATATGTATTACTAGAGGCCACTCGCCGCTTCGTCCGCGTGGCAGTTTTTTCCCGTACCCGTTATTTTTTCGGGATATAAAGTAGCCTATGTCCTATTCCAGATTACAATATATTTTCAAATTTCATCCAAATCGGTCTACTGGTTAGAGCGTGAAAGAGGAACAAAAATCCATCCATCCATCCTCCATCCAAACATTCGCATTTATAATATTAGTAGGATGTATTCAATATTTTGTACTTTAAAGATATGATAGGAATGTTTATTTTATTTATTAAATACTGAGCAATATTATAGTTTTAGTTGCCCAATTTGTCAATTTTTGTTTTTTGTTTATTATCTTCATCTTTTTGTACACCGCCGTTTATCTGTTTTTGTTTATCCTTTCCATTCAAAAGTTGTCTGCGAGAAATCGCTCTTTGCGATAAGGCCGCCTGTTGTACTCAGTATTTTATAGATAACTCTGTTATGCTTGTAAATACTTTAATTTTAACGACAGATGTGCCGTGGCGGGCTAATGTCCGCTTGCGACGCAGGAGGTGGTGGGTTCGATTTCCGCCTTGGGATAAATGTTTGTACGATCTGCATATATTATTCCGGATGTTCTGGTTATTTTTTATATATTACAAAAAATATCTAGGTATGTATTGTATTAAGTATAATATCAGTCATCTAGTACCCCTAACACAAGCTCTGCTTTGCTTGGGGCTAGATAATGCTGTGTGGATTGTCCAGCATTATTATTATTATTTCGTTGTTTATCTATTCTTAATATTATAAGGAGGTAAAGTTTGTAAGTTTGTGAGGTTGTAGAGGTAATCTCTGGATCTACTGAACCGATTTTGGAAATTCTTTTACCAATAGATAGTCACGTTATTTTAAAGTAAAATTGTTTACCGTCAAACGAAGTGGGCACGTGCCAGCTAGTGTACAATAAAGAGTTAATCTATCTATCTATCTATATATTCTAGTGCAGCTAGAATCTGAGTTATTATTATATTATTTTACAAATTGTATCATATATTTACATCAGGTTTCATGAGTGATTTTTGTAGGTATTTGCATAAGCATATTTATCCTTATAAGTAATCATGGCTTGTTTTGCATGTTATAGTATGGTTTTGAGGTAAGTAATTTATTTTTGTTTAATGAGTCATTAGGTTTTATTATTAACAATTGCTATCATTATTCTAGTGTTACAAAGTAATTCTGGCGCACACCGGGTTCAGCCGTATCTTTAATAATTGATGTGAAAATAGTTATAATGGGGTGTGATAAAGTTTTATATTGTGTTGTGAAACACACAATTTTTATTCTTAATTTGATTTTTATGGTATGTTCTTACCTAATTTATTTATTTAAATAGTGTTACTTGGTTTTAGTATAAGTGCAGATATTACCATGTTTTTAATATCATCAAATTAGGCCCCCTTGTGGGATGATATAAGTACCTACAGATTATCTATTTCTGCCGCTAAGCAGTGATGCTCGCATTACTGTATTCCGGTTTGAAGGGTATGGGTACCGGTGAAATTACAGGTACATGCCTTAGGTTGGTGGATGCATGGTAGTGCATCATAGGGCACGTACCTAATATGCGTGACCAACAAGGCAATGGTTGGTTGGTGATGGTAACCACTTAATATCAGGTGGGCCATATGCTTGTTCCACCAGCAGTAGCACAAAAAAATGATAAGTAAATTTTTTGAGCAAAATGTAAGAAAAAACTGGAACACTTCATTATTATACTAATATTATTAAATGCTTATACGTACATTATTTTTAGCTTAGTTGTAGAAATAGCAGAACCGAAAAAAATAGTGCTAAATAGGAGGTCTATACTGAGCAGTAGGTGAATGTGGGCTCATTAGATAGAAATAGTTAGGTCAATTACATGCACCCTGTTATGCACTGCAATTAACGTAATAGCAGGTAAACTATTGTTATCATTTTAAAATAATTCAGAAGGTAGTCAAAACAGTTCGTAATAATACAGTAAATAATAAGTTAAAAACGAAATAGATTGACACGTCAAAGTTTAATTAAAAGTACGGATATAATAACAATTATTTAGCGTTATGTTGTTTTAACAAAGCTAAATTTAATTAGAGACCGTTCAAAATATTTAATGTGTTGTAGTTGACCATAGCTGAGAAAAAGATAAACGGTCTATCGGTCATCTATCTATACCAATTATTAGACTCTTTGTCCTGACTGACTGATTGGGATATAGACAACGCACAGCCTAAACCACTGGTTGTAGATATTTGAAATTTTCAGAGTATATTTGTCTTGGTGCGTTTAGGTGTACTAAGAAAAGAATTCCTGAAATCCAACCTCCTAACGTGGACAGAAGGGGGTTGAAGTTTTTATGAAAATAGCTTCACGCAGACGAAGTCACGCGCGTTTAGCTAGTACATAATAATAATAATAATAATGCTGGACAATCCACACAGCATTATCTAGCCCCACGCTAAGCAGAGCTTGTGTTATGGGTACTAGATGACTGATATACTACAATACATTACATACACACATGTTTTTTTGATTATACATAGAAAATACCCAGAACACCCGGGATAAATATTTGCAGATCGTACAAACATTTATCCCAAGGCGGGAATCGAACCCGCAACCTCCTGCGTCGCAGGCGGCCATTCGCCCGCCGCACCACATCGGTCGTCATTCATATGTTTCCTCTTCAGTGTTATTTAGTGTTTAATAATTTTATTTTCTTACAGGTAGTAGGCATTGTCTTAGCGGGGGCTGGAATAGTACTCTACATAAAATATAAAAACTTATTGCCAGCTTCACTACCCACTGGTATAGATATAGTGGAGCAAAGTGAGACTATTCTCCAAGGAATATCAATATTCGCCATTGTTTTGGGCATAGTTATATTCGTAATCGCATTCTGTGGGATGTTGGGATCCGTGGCTGAACGCAAATGTCTATTAATCATGGTATGTAAATTACAGCAATCGTGAAACTAGCCTCAGAGCTCTTAGGTTGTAAATTCGATCCCCACCGAGAAGAAACATTTGTGCGCTGAACATAGATGTTTGGTCTGCACGTGGATGTTATAATTGGTTACCATTGGCCCCATTACACAAAATTAACGAGGCACAACGGGCTTTGGAGCCCGCAATTTGGGCAAGCAATATAGCTTGTAGAACTGACAACCGATGAGGAAAAAAGGTTCGATCGAACGGCGTAGCACAAACCGGAAGACGCTGCGTAGGACGCCTTTCTATCCGATGGACTGACGATATTGGTAGAATCACGGGAAGTCGTTAGATGCCTACGTCCAACAGTGGACTTCTACAAGCTGTTGATGACGATCTGGCTCTTATATTACATGCTTAGCATAGTCTGGGACTAGATGGCTTGATGTGAACTATATCCCAATATTAATGAAATATAATCTGATCTAACTCTGACCATAGCTCAGCCAAGCATCGAAAGAGATTTTCCGAGCAACTCATCATCAGAAGTATTTGAGAGTATTTGAGGCTCATCCTTGTATTTTTAGAATTTTATAATTTGATTTTCAAAACTAGGCCTGTTTGAAATGCCAGTTTCGAAGAATAAATATCATTTAAAAATTGACACGATGGAAACTCAAATTCGGTGATATTTGAGTTACAAGAATTGAGCCTTTAAAAATTTCTGGTGTAAACTAGAACAACTGCATACACTGTCTACTAGACCCCGCCAACGATAACAAAATTATAGAATTCAGCGTCCGCTATCTCTGGTGCAGACGTCAGACAGAAATAAGATGGATCATAATATCGGAAGGCTTGCTTTCCGTACATTTTGTTCTAGACCTCGTCTGAAATTGACTTCAAGGAATAATCACTTTAGACCGTCTCCGACATTTTATATGGAACAGATAGAGACAAAATCAGAGGAAGCAGACCCGTGCCGTCTGTTGTAATGTAGTCCCTTCTATACAAAATTTATGAGATTGATAGGCTCTGACGCTTAGCAAAAAGCGTGTTTCTAGCGGCGGAACATACATGACGGAACCTTATTTAAAAACTACGGCACAATTTTTGGTCACTAGCTCATACAACTTATAATTAATTATTGTATTAATGTTTTGTTTTGTTTTAGTATGCTGTTTTCATGTGCTTGCTTGTAGCCCCTAAGATATATGGCGCAATAACATATGAAAAAAACCGTGACGTATTGCAAAGAACCGTTGATAAACATCTGAACAATTCATTTGTCTCTTCTACCCATGGTGACGTCACTTTCCATGTAGTCGAAGTTGTGGTAAGAATTATTATTATTATGTTATTATAACATGAGGCTTAACACCAGTATGCCTCAGGTTAGTGGACGTAGGGTAGTGCATCGTAAGGCGCGTACCTAACATGCGTGACCTACAAGGTAATTGTTTGTTATAGATGATGGTTACCACTTAACATCAGGTCGACCATGTGCTTGTTCCACGCTAGTGTGAGCCTGTCACTATTACTGACAGCCATCACAGTTCAGCTCGTAGTAGTTCTGCCTTGTGCGCTATAGATTGTTGGTTCGATCTCCACCGAAAATTAACAAACATTTGTGCGATGAACACATAATATCTGTTCTATGTCTGAGTGTTCTATAGGATTCTATTTTTTATACTAACGAAAAAAATATTTAGGTCTTTTATTAGTTGCCTGGTTCACATAGTACAAGCTTTACTAAATTTGGGGTTAGATACATATCAGATACATGATAAATAAATCTTCCAATGTTTGTGTAGTTTATTTATTTACATAGACATTTTATCAGTCATTAGATTTTTATAGGTTCACTTAATTTTGATTATAGGCAAACCATTTATAGACCAGGGTCGATAGTTTTTGAAACCAAAAAAAAAATATTAGGATGAAACCCATTGGAAATGGAGGAGAATATCATAGAAATGAAAGGAAAAATAATTTAAGGCCGATCTGAGGTCGGGAAGGGGATGGGGGTGGGTTTTTAAGGGTAAAAATTGTTTATCTCAATTTCCGGCAAAATTGGAAGTCCTATGGAAAAAAGTCTCAGAACAAAGTTGTAGGTAATAAAAAGATCTACACCTTTTTTTTGAAAAGTTTTTCACATAACCCCAAAATTTATGTGAAAAATTCAAAAAACCAAATTTTTGGTTTTTTATTTCTTTTTCAAAAAAATTTTTTTTTTTTACCACGTTTGGTGAAAACTTACCTATACCTAAGACTATCTACCCTGGTCTATTAAATGAGACTACTCCGTGAAAATTACAGATTTTCATTTTGAGGCGCGGGCAGGTGATTTTGTTTTTCGATTCACACGATGTGAAATATTTGAAGACTGTTCTCGAGGTTATGTGACGTCAACGATATGTTAAGTTTTTACGAATTTAAGAAATAACTGACAACACAGTGTGACCGCTTGCCGGGTGGCAAGCATACTGCTGACTGACTCTTAGTCAAAACACAGTAAACAGCTTGGCGGTTGAAATACGCATGGTGGTAGTACTTCCCCGAACGCCATTCACTAAGAACTCAACTCTTTTTAATTAATTTGTGATAATGATTTTAATTCCAGGCACATTGCTGTGGTACAAATGGACCAGACGCATACTCAAGTACTGATTATTTAAGACGATCCACACCATCTTTTTTAGACTCACACAAAGATTCATTACAAACAATCGGGTCATCTCTATCAGCCTCATATGAAGATACCGATTCATTAAGAAGATTTGTGTCACCTCCATCAGACGTATACAAAGCTTTAATAGCAGGATTTGTATTTCCAACATGCTGTATAAAAAAAATAACAAGCTTTGAAAAGTTAAATAAAATACTTACCTTTCTTTTAGAAGCCAAAGATAATAAATCACATGAATTACTAGAACGTAATTTATGTCGTAAAGCGAATGCCAATCAAGATGGCTGCTTGAAAGTAGTCAATGATTTGATTGACTATTACGGAAATATTATAAAGAACGTTAATTTAGCAATTATCGTAACCGAGGTAAGCACTTGAAAAAGTTTTATTCCTAGATTTAGAAACATGCAAAGTTATCTTAGGCGGTAAAGGAAAACATTGTTTGGAAACCAGTTAGCACCTTATTCTAGCACCAACCATGGGCTGCAAATTATTACGTATAATACTTTCTAATAAAAATGTGGGTATGTTTAAGTGTAATTAAACGTATTCATACTCTAACGTATCTCACTCATAGTTCTTAGGTAAGGATTTCTTAAGGGTACCCTCGTTAGACATCAATTATGAGTTGGTCTGAAGGGATATAATAATAATAATAATGCTGGACAATCCACACAGCATCATCTAGCCCCAAGCTAAGCAGAGCTTGTGTTATGGGTACTAGATGACTGATATACTTAATACAATATATTACATAAATAGATATTTTTTATTATACATAGAAAACACCCAGAACACCCGAAATAAACATTTGCAGATCGTACAAACATTTATATTAAACGTGTATTAGTATGGGATCTCGGCTTAATAAACGTTTGTGGGTTTTGTCTCAAGCGCGTAACAAAGTTAGCTAAATTCTCACCATGTTATTCAAGAACCCTTTAGAGTTATTCTTGCGCAGTTTTGTGAGAAATGATGGATCTCTCTGGGTTTTTTCAGAACTCGACGTAACCTCAAAATAGTTACATGTTGTGTCTCTTTCGATCCAATTTGAAACTTCCTATCAAGCCACTGAGTTTGATATTTTAGTTGTTTAGTTATTAGTACTAAGGGTAAAAGCCGAAGTTATATTCAACCCAGGTGTTCTGGGTGTTTTCTATAATTTATTTTATTTTCTATAATAATATAAAAAAATATCTATGTATGTAATGTATTATGTATTAAGTATATCAGTCATCTAGTACCCATAACACAAGCTCTGCTTAGTTTGGGGCTAGATGATATGCTGTGTGGATTAATATTATCAATTTTAAATCTTTTGTTACATTTTTTATCGAAATTCACCACACATCATGCAAATAAGCATTGCCTGATACTATACCTTCCAAGTTGGAAGGGGAGGGGAGGGTTGCAATCACGCATCATCTAATCTATGTATAACTTTTGGGCGCTTTGGTCTGTACTGTGAGCTCAAATTGTGTTTTCTGTAAATAAATAAATAAATAAATAAATCATCACGTTTTGCAGGCGGATTGGTGACCGCAGGGTTACCATATAGAACACTTTAGTACTCAGCTACTCGTACTACCTTAGTGATAGCTCTGAATCAAACACTATTTATTTTGATTGCTAGAATGTAAAATAACTCGTGATGGTTATAATTTAAATAGACGGGTAGAAAGCATAACGACGAGAATAATATTTTTTGCACTAATCAGTATAATAATATCCACAATGACTCATTTTAAAAGTCTTATTATGAGCTATGTGAACAAAAATCATGGTTATTTTAACTAATTTTATTTTTGTTTCAGGTTTTGGAATTAGTTGGGTCTATATATCTGTTGATTTCAATAAAAAACAACAAGAACTACAAAAATAACATTGTCACTATGACCAAAACTAACTAGCAATAAGTATATCAATTTGTTTCCAATGAGATAGTCAGTAGTAGTCGACTAAAACTAAAAAAAAAATTAAAATATTAAAAAAAAACAGATGACAAAGAAACAATACAATATTTATTATGAATATATATTATACTAACGAAACGTACGTGACTTTGTCCGTGTGGAGATATTTTCATACAAACTTCAACTCCCTTTCGGGAAACAGATTTTCTTGTCCGAAACTCAGAGTTCCAAACCATGGAATGTCTTTAGTTTACTTAGGTTACCTGATGACATTTTGTTTGTACCTTTTTTCTGAACAATAAACGTTATTATTATTAACTCCCGCTGAATTTCAGGAATTCCTGTCTTAGTACACCTCTATGCACCGAGATGAATATACTCATCATCATGTCACATGTCTCTACGACCACTGGCTTAGGCTGCGCGGTGTCTATATGTCTGTCAACTGACTAATCAGGACAACGACTTTTATAACTGTATATTTAATAAATATAAAATTTGCTTTTAAAAAATAACTAGCTTCAAAATAGTTCTTTTAACTATTTCACTCAATGTTTAATCATTATCTCTTGAGGTTTTGAATTTTATTTTTTTGCGGTGAATGGAAAGATTATATATAAGTTTTATCTTATGGTATAATCTTATGGTCTATGGTGATCAATTATGGCGCGTTTATAGTCACGTGATTTTTTTCTAAATTTTTAATTGTTTATTATTAATTGTTTTTTTTTAAGTTTTTTGCATAAAATATCAATATTATTAATAATAATGTATTAAAATACATAAAAAATCAATTTTTTTTTAAAACCCCAATTATTCTCCCATAGTTGGAATACTATCAAAAGATTACCAAAAAGTTTAAATGATGGCTACAAAAGGTTTTATAGTTTTTAATGGTTAACATTGCCATTTTTAAAAGTGACAAGAAGTTGATCCTATTTACTATTTTGACTATTATATAATTTATTAGTATAACCATATTAGAATCGACTAAACTATATCAACTATTGGTTATTTACAGCCATTACAGTGTAGTTTGTAGTAGCCCTGCCTTTTGTGCTGTAGGTGATGTGTTCGATCTCCACCGAGAACAAACATTTGTGTGATGAACATAGATGTTTCTTCTGTGTCTAGATGTTACACTCCATTAATTAGTATGTATTTGCAAAATAAAACATTTGTGTAACCTGTGATACCTGTCATTATCTTTTCAAGACAAGAACAGACGGATAAAAGCATTTTTTGACGAATCTCGAAACTAAGAGGCTCCTGCTCATTGTGCTGGCTTGGTCAGTCATGTCATCAAGCAAAGTTATTTAGTAGTAGTAGAGCTCGTCCGGAGAAGTACTACTACCGTACCTATTTTTGCCGCCAAGTGATGCTCGCATTGCTGTGATCCGGTTTGAAGATTGTGGGTACCGGGTTACAGGCACATAACGCTTAACACCAGTACACCTCAAGTTGGTGGACGCAGGGTAGTGCATCGCAGGGCATAAAAAAAGTCAATTGCGATCAATTCTATTATCCAATGAACGACCGGTTTGATCCAAATAAAAATAAAACTTGATACTATTGAAGGCAAAGGCTATAGTAATAGCATGTTACGTAAACAAAGTTATATTTCCTGTATGTGCGATATAATACGAGATTATAGGAGCACTATAACATTTATATATCTATACAAATTTTCTACAGAGTGTAAAAATATACCTATTACTTTTGATACGACTTGCTGCCGTAACAAGATATTTCTTCGAAATGGTAACCATGAGTCATACCAAAGCATTGCCTTGTAGGTCACATACGTGAGGTACAAGCTATATGAAGCACTACTATGCGTAAGTACCTACTTTAACTTGGCATACAGGAGTTTTTTATGCTACTGCTGGTGGAATAAGCATATGGCCCACCTGATGTTAAGTATTAACCATCACTTATAACAAAGCATTGCGTAAGTAAGTCAAGTTATACAAACAACTTATACAGCACTCCTCAGTAGATACTTCAACCTAAGGCATATTTACAGGTAAGTCTCTTTTATGCTATTGCTGGTGGAACAAGCATATGTTTTATGCTACTACGCTACTACTGGTGGGATAAGCATATGGCCCACCTGATTTTTTAGTTTTTAAGTACAGATAATTTATGGAAATTTCACTCAAGGGTTATATAAAAATACCAAAATATTTTGTATATTATAAGTAAGAAAAAGTATGACATTATTGTCTCATTTAAATTTTTAAAACTAGCAGTATTACGCGCCCTGTAAAAGTGTATAAATGGATCTGAGGGTCAATGATCTATTACATTGTAATATCGTATTTGAGGCGGAAGTCAAAGTACTCAGTGCCGCATAATACAAAGGCTCCTAAAAATTTAATAATCATTTTATGCATAATGTAAAAAGTAGTTGTTGGTAGTAGTAGAGCTTTTAGTAAAGGCCTCGTACGGGGAAGTACAACCTTGCCTACTGTTGTCACCAAGCAGCGGTTTCAGTTTGAAGGGTGTAGGAGCCGGTGTAGGAAATCACATATACATGAGGCCTAAAGAACATTATACCTAAGGTTGATAGACGTAGAGCAGTCCACCGTAAGGCACATTCCTAAAGAACATGTTTTGCAAGGCAAAGTTTTGTTATTGGTAACCACATAAGATCAGGTGGAATATCAGTTTGTTCCATAATCATAATCATAATATATTTATTGCGAATATGGGTGGGAATACAGATGACAAGATGAATAAACTTATGTTCTACCATACTCAACTATACACAGCATGCAATAACAATACATCAGCAAGTAATACAAAAAACTATGTACCACGAAACAAACAATCATGCTCAAACGGCTTTAGAAAGAAACATGTTATCAAATCAGTTGAACATTTTTCTCTTTTTTTTTATGTAGCTCACATCAGAATTCCATCATTAATAAAACGATTTAAAAAAATTTAAATGAATTGTTTCTGAAATTGTCCCCCAGTCAATTTTATTAAAACTAGTTCAATAGATTGGTTTTTAAGTCTTAGTAAACCACGCAAAAGAATGTGGCCCAGAAAAAATTGAAGTTTTGACTTAATTAATTCAATCGAGCACCGGTGGTCTAGTGGAAGTGACCCTACCTTTTGATTAAGGTCGTGGGCTCAAATCTGGTCGTGCACCAATGAAATTTTCTAACAAAAAATGAATTTACGCAATGCCAGTGCTTTCAAACGGAAAACGTCGTGAGGAAACCAGTTAGTATTGTAGCTGCAGCGATGGGCGTGCAGCTTGTCACGTATGGAATACCAACTTCTGCGAAATGTGGGTGTGTCCTAAATGTAATTTTGGCCAGTAGGTACCTCTGACTACTCCACTCAGACATCCTAAAAGGATTTCAAGCGGGTGCTTTGTACAACCATGACCAACTAGGATACAAGTTACGACATTTTTATTTTGACTGTCAAAATTAGTAAGGTCACGCTTGCTCGAAACTAAAAACCATTATTTTGAAATACATTTTGAATTTGAAATAAGCCCGCCGTCCACTAAAGTAGAAACAAATGCTGCAACGCCAGAGGCTGAAAAACATTTGTCCTGATAGTTTGACATTTTTTTGACAGTCTTTACCAGTTGGTTTGGTTGACAGTGCGTTCTGCGGTCTAGGTTTTAAATACGATCCTCATTGAGAACATAAATGTTTGTTCTGTGTCTGGGTGTTATATTGTTAACAGTATAAATTTGGCTTAGTTTGCTGAATTTATTTAACCACCTGGTATTAAAGTACCTGGCATGAAATAGTTCTTTGTTCACCGAGGGAAGAACGCAGTCAATTACTAATAAAAAAAAACAGCCTCACGACTTTAAAAGACAAGAACCCATACCTATTTGGCTACAATTTATGGAACATCAGTTCTTCGCCACGATCCTAAATACCTTTTTATACCAAGTATAAAAATCTTTGTCCTGACTGGCTGACTGATATAATATAGACAGCGCACAGCCTAAACCTCTGGCCGTAAAAACTTGAAATATTCAGGGTGCAAGGTGTATTAAGAAGGAATTCTTAAAATTTGATCACTAAAGGGGTGTTGTGTGGGTTGAAGTATGTATTAAAATATTTTTACGCGTGTATCCACTAAATTAAGGCCTAAATGAAACTTGAGGCCCCAAGGTAAAGCCACACTTTACCAAAAGGTGCCTTTCCTTTCTATTATCACCTCACTATCTTTTAATTGTAACCTAGGACGGGGACTAGGCCGCACAACACAGGGAACCCTAGTGTGAGGCCTAGGGCTCAGATATATTTCAAAATTCAGTAAGTAGCTTACTTGTTCTATAGGTAGGTAACAATATAGTATATCCTTAAATTTTATTTATAGTATTTTATATACACTCTGGAGAAGACTTGCCTACCTACTATGTAATACCTATGTAATACCTATATACTACCTATATATACCTATATACTAGAACTTAAGCTTACTCAATAAATATTTTCATTTCATTTCATTTCATTTCAAGGTATGAATAAATGAACTAAGTTTTTTTTTTTTTTCATACAATTTGCTGATGGAACAAGCATATGGCCCACCTGATGTTAAGTGGTTGCCATCGCCTATAACAAAACGTTGCCTTGTAGGTCACGTTAGTTAGGAACGTGCCCTACAACACACCGGTCTGCGTCCATCAACCTGAGGCATACAGGTGTTAAGCCTCATGTGGCTGTAATTACACCGGCACCCACACCCTTCAAACCGGAACACAGCAAGCTGCTTGGCGGTAGAAATAGGCATGGTGGTAGTACTTCCCCGGACGAGCCCTTCACTAAGAGCTCTACTACTCTACTACTACTAAGTTTGTACTTGCCTTAGACTAGTTGCAAGATTGACCTGCTTTAGAGGGAGGTGTACCTTATAAACTAAGAGCTATAATTTTGAATCATTTATTCTATGTTGAAATAAGCATGTAGGTATGGAAAGTTACACTTAAGTGAGACAGTTACTAAATCGTTTTTCAACAAGCCACCCACATTAAAATCATTATATGTTTGACAAGTTGCAGTACAGACCATCTGTCACAGCTCAGTTGGTAATGGCTCTACGTTCTGCGCTGTAGGTTATGGGTTCGATCTCTACGAAAAAATAAGAATGTTTTATTTAGTAAATTAACATTTAAAGTCCAGATTGTAGAGTTTTCGGCGAAATAGAGATCATGTCAAAGATCATGTTTTTGAATTCGGATGTCCAACACAACACCTTTCTTATGTATTATTTCGCCATAAGTACGAACATGTTGGCGAGAATAGGCCCCCTGGCTCCTAAACTAGTGTTAGCTATATGCCAGGAGATAGTTATTTCCTATAGAAGTGACTCTGTCTTCTGATCTTAAGGCCGTAGGTTCATACCTGGTCGTGCACGAATAGGTTTTCTGTTCGAAAAATGTATGTGCGCAATACCAGTGTTTTTAAACGATAAAGGAGAACATTTCGAGGAAACCAGTTAGTAGCAGCGGCGATGAGCTTGCAACCTGTCACGTATGTCCTAACTACTGCAAAATGTGCGTATGTACCAAATGTGCTATCTGGACGTACCTCTGAGTACCACCCTTAGACGTCCTCGAAGAATCTCAAGTGGGTACTTGGGATATCTACAGTGTTTGAATTTTACAGTCGTGATGTGATGCTATACATATTTTGAGAAGACAATAAAAGTGTGATAACATTTGTAACAAACTAAAATAATGTTATAAGTAGGTATTTTTGTATGTTGAATGTAAGGGTGTGTTTGTATTGTGTGTATGTAATGCATACACACACCCCATATGTTTGTTGTGTGCCTGGGTGTCATGTTGTATTCTAAGTACCTTTTACAAAATAATAGAATATCTTATGTAAACCCCAACACCAAGAATAATGTATTTGTACCTACATTTATGTTCAAGCAAATAAATTTCTGATTTCTGAGTATAGAATAGGATAGAATAGGATTACAGGCCATTGGCCCACTTGCATCAAAATAGCCCTGACGTATAGCAGCATGCTTTTGGTGCACGATCTGCTACTGCCATGCTTAAGTGGATCTCAATGGACCTACTTTGATAGTCTAGACCACTGGTTCCCAGACTTTTTTGTTTCATAGACCACTTTCAAAATTTTGCTGGATCCGGTGGACCTCCTGCATCTACATTACTACCAATTTCTAAATCTCGGCGCGATACCGACATGGTCTGGGTTTGACTCCCAGTTCGGAACTATCCATTTTTTTTTCAATTTATTTATAAATTGTCTTATTGAAAAGGTTTAATTCAGGTATCCAATTATTTAAAATAACAAGCCAACATTTTAGTTCTTCACTATCTGCTGCTGCTTACGATTGTAGACCCCCATTTTTTGTCACGTCCAACGTAGACCCCCGTCGAGTCTCCCGTGGACCCCTGGGGGTCTACCTGGACCACTTTGGGAATGACTGGTCTAGACAGAGACCACAAGTAAACAGAATTATTCAAAAACAGACTCGAATCGTAAAATGGTTTACTTTTTTCGCCTTGATGACAAAAAACTTTCTATTGCAAAGCAGTAATGTAACCGTGAACTCGGTAGTTTGTTTGCCTAATTATCTGTACCGTGAGCTTATATTGAATAGGCCCGAACAGAGCTGAATAATGGATACAAGGGCATCTTTTGACAAAACCGGAATCCGTTAGAAAAAAAAGATGGAAACAATGCTATTTGTCAAGCACGATAGCAACGGAAATTTTGACAGTTTGCAACTATGCTATGGTATTAAGCGTCATGTGCCTGTAATTTCACCGGCACCCACACCCTTTAAACCGGACCACAGCAATGCGAGCATCACTGCTTAGCGGCAGAAATAGTTACGGTAGAACTATTTCCCCCAGCCCTTTCACAAAGAGTTCTACTACGACTGGAAGTAGTACCAATAGTAGTAGTATAAGTAGTAGTAGTATATATTTATGTACTTGTCTAAACATCTACTAAAGCTCTATTTAAATAAAATCTGTTGACTTGTAGTCCTCAGAATAACCCAATTAACTAGTTAGGTTTACCATGTTATTAGTTATAATTATTAACGAATAGATAGATCTATTACCAAGTGTCCAGCCAAGAATGTTGATTTTAGGTCAGTGAAGTAAAACAATGTCACGAACTCTAAGTGCGTAAAGTACGGTTGAATCATTGAAAGATTAAATAATTGAAGTTAGAGGCACATGAGGCTTAACACTTGCATGCCCCAGGTTGATGGACGCAGAGCAATTATGTAAGGCACGATTTTATTGTAAGTAATGCTTTGTTATAGGTGATGGTAACCATTTAACATCACATGGGTTTTTTCCAGTCAAGCCCAGTACCAATAACGTAGAAAATAATTATGTCAAACGCACTATGTTTAATGTTTATAATTTTTAACCGACTTCAAAAAAGAAGGAGGTTTTCAATTCGACTGTATTTTATATGTTTTTTATGTTCTGTTAACTCAGAACTTTCGACTGAGTAAACCAATTTTGATGCTTCTTTTTTTATTTGAAAACTGATGCTTTCCGTGTGGACCTTGATTGATCCAGTTCTGACAATGGTATCCATGAGAAATTCAAGTCAGTTTTTTTTTCGTCAAAATCTTATTTACGCAATATCACACCGTTCAAACGTTGCCGCGTAGGTTTTCAGTAAAAAAATTTCTTTGTTCGAATAACAAGAAAAAACTATAAGTACTTTTAAGTACTTTTAAGTAAGTAGTTTGACTTATCTCTTTTGTAATTTTGTGAGAGTTATGTCTACTTATAGATATTACAAAACATTTCGAAATCATAATAAAAAAATATTATTATGATGTTTGCTATTCGAACACCGCAGGCTTTTAAACTACATTAAAATGTCACAGTTAAGCAGTTTACTTTAAACATATCCAACTTAATAGCAAAATATGACAAACTCCTTTATTGGAAAATACCTTGGTATTTCAGACTCAGAGCAATAGGTACCAGAATATAGGTATAAATATGGTATAAATAGAGTCAATACTGGCACTTATGTCCAAACTTAAATCGAATATATATCTATTGAGTTCAATTCATATTATCACATAAATATCTATTGTTCAGTCAAATGTTTCCATTAAAATGATGATGATGATGACTCCTTTTTTAAGGTAAGTCCGATACGTGCCTCAAGTCTAGTGTGGGTTCACATACACAAGACTAACAAGTCTAGTTCAGTCCACAGACTGAACTATAACCTAACCTGATTTTTTTCTAAACTTTATCAATTTTTTATTGTTTATTATTAAATGAATTTTTTTTAAGTTTTTTGCATTAAATATCAATTTTATTAATAATATTGTATTAAAATACATAAAAAACCTACCCAGCAGATCTACTCTAAGAAATGATAAACGAAGTTTCGTTTTCGTTTCGTTTCGTATTGTCGTTATGACTACGCGGCATGCCGGGCAACGTCAGATTGACGTTTGTCGTCTACCGAATTGCCCCGCAGTGTAAACGAAACTTCGTTTATCGTTTCTAAGAGTAGACCTGCAGATACTAATTTTCCATTGTTTTCTGTCTTTACTATGTTTTTTTTCATGGCCGATTTTCGCTACAGTGACTTTATTGACCAGTCCTTTCCTTTCATGCGCTCTCTCATTGTTTGTGTACACAGTTTAATTGATAAAAGTTCCGTGCAAAACATAAATATATACATCGGAGTATATATGAGATACACAAGTCTTAAATCTCATGCGCCTGTAGTTTTACCGGTACC
Organism: Electrophaes corylata; assembly: GCA_947095575.1. Taxonomy (NCBI): domain Eukaryota; kingdom Metazoa; phylum Arthropoda; class Insecta; order Lepidoptera; family Geometridae; genus Electrophaes; species Electrophaes corylata. The sequence goes on from OX352702.1 coordinate 4,158,888, forward strand.
CACACCCTTGAAATCGGAACACAGCCTAGCGGCAATAGTGGTAGTACTTTCCCCAATGAACCCTTCACTAAGATTTTTGCAGTACACTTCTATGAATCAAGACCAATTACACTGAAAATTCTACTACCAAAAGTTCTAACTAAAGGCTTTGCTCTATTACCGTACGCATACTCTACGCTAGCGCCATTGCTTAGAAATACTCTAGATTTGTTTGCTGAACTAGCCATATTTGCTATAATTGTCTCGATTGGCAGTTGCGTTGATAGTATTCAACTGGCATGTAACCGCGTTTATAATAATCGCTCATATTAGAACCGTAATAGGTTTCTACAACTTATAAAGGTAACAAAAATTAAAAGTATTTTTATTGATCTTATCTTGGTAACAATGTAACTGTTTAGTTATTGCTTTGCGAAATTGAAATTGCGAATGGTTTTCTTAAAAACGGAGTTCAAACTTAGCGGCCGTAAAATTCTAAAAGTAGTAATGGTTGATTTATAAAAAAATAAAAAATCTTAGTCCTGACTGACCGACTGAAATACATGCTACGTACAGCCTAAACCGCTGGACTCTGAAACTTCAGGTTTCTAACTTGAAATTTAAGAGTTATTTGCCTTGATTCGTAGAAATGTGCGAAGAAAATTTGTGCAATTCAACTCTCAAAGACTGAGCTTAAAACTTGTATTCAAAGTAGCTATTTGCAATTCCACCAGTAAACTATAAAATTAAAACAATCACTTTTGAATTAGTGAATTTAGGCAGTTCCATGCGACCGAGCAAAACAAACAGAACATATGGCTTGATTTTATTTGTAAGTTCATTACTCTTTCGGGAGATTACTAGCTTTCCTATTTTCAATAGTTATAGTAATACTACCTGGCCTATATTCTCTTTGTTAAAGGGCTCGTCCTGTGTAGTACTATCACCACGCCTTGCAGCTACGCAGCTTGCAGTGTTTGAAGGTTGTGGGTGCCGGTGAAATTACAGGAACATGAGGCTTAACACCTGTGTGCCAAAGGTTGATGGCCGCTGAGCAGTACATCGTAGAGCACGTTCCAAAGCAATACTTTGTTATAGGCGATAGTAACTACTAAACATCAGGTGGGCCATCTGCTTGTTCCATCACCAAGTTGTATAAAAAATTTATTGCCGTGCTGCCAAAATTCGTTACATCAACTTATAATGCTGTAGGTATAGATTTCTCTTACTAATGGTCTTCATTTACATAAGTATTCTGTATGACGTCGGTAATGTTATTCCAGTGAAAGAGTTTTAGAAGATTACAATCTCATATAAATGCTTTGTATATAATCATTAAAGTAGGCTTAAGGTGATTTCTGTCCGCTTTGCAATTTATCATTCCAACAGAGACGTATTCAGGAAGAAATGAATGGGGTATTTGCGTACAAAAATTGAGGTATCTACCTAACGTGAACGATCAAACGGTCGGAACTGTAAACGGAAACGGTCAAATGGTAAAGGAAAACTTGGTATTGAAACCCGTGGCTTAGTTTCGCACGTATTGATCATGTATTTCTTATAGAGTAGGTCGACCAAGCAGTATGACCTCTGACGCGGTATAATTGTACATTTACAACGTATATAATACAAAGGTCTGTTTACTTTTACCTAAAGTGCACTAGTAAAGTGCGTATTAATATGGCGCATGTTTATACTTCCACTCCAGCAAATAAGCACATGCCCCACAGGTTAAGTAGCTACCAAAACCTATGCATGGATACCAAATAATCTTTGCCAGGGTACACGCCAAGATGAACTTAACTTATTATTTTATGCTTGTAAGTAGTGAGTTGGGTGCAAACTATACCTACTAATTTATCAAGCAAGTTAGATCAAGCTATATCTATCAAAAGTGTGCTAACGCGTTCCGCAGAAAGGCAACTTTAGTTGACGCAACTGTCATCTCAAGTCACATTATGGTTCAGTAAGCTCCAGTTTGACATTGCTGCAATTAAATTTATACGAAAACTACTAGTTTTGCATGCGGCCCAAGTAACGCCGACTGCGACTTCGCACATGTAATAGACACATACAGGTGTAAAATTTATTGTGCTCAAAATATAATTGCAAAACCTGACAAATTGTTACTAAAAAACAGTCAATACTAAATAGGTCAATGCAATAAATCTTGGTATTTTCACGGTGTACGTCAAGTCACCAATTTACTTCGACCTACCCAGATAACACTAAATACGCCTCTGGGCTGCAACAAATTACCAGTTCTGCTATTTCAAATTCGTGTAATTTGCCTAACTTCATTACCTTGTTTACTTAGGATAGATGCTAACTATTATTTAACTTATCTGAATATAACGAATGATAGTAACATTTAAACTTGAGTTTTTGGTGTTTCAACGTAATTTTAGTTCACTGCGCAGTAGTCTGCAATGACATCTCAACCGCCAAGCGTTCAGCGCGCAGTGTGACTTAAAATAAGAAAACTTCGTTTATTGTAATGCAACCAGCGTTGTAAGGTTTGCAATTGACTGATTAAGATGCAGTTGAGCTATCTATAGATCGTTTGCAATGCTCTGCAGATAGTTTTAATACCTGCTGGTGAAACAAACAGGTGGCCAACCTGATGTTAAGTGATTTCTATCACCTATAATATATCTTCATACAGATTGAATATCTTCAAGAGAAGAGTGAATAGGTATCTTTTAGGTAAGCGTGCTACATCGTCCACCGCATCATCACTTAACATCAGGTGAGATTGCGGTCAAACTTTTACCTATAAAATGTAAAAAAAACTATAGCAAGGCATTGACTCACAGCTGACGTCCGATAGGAACGTGCCCTACGATGCACTGCTCTGCGTCCATCAACCTAAGGCATATGAGTAGAAGTGTTAAGTCTCATATGCCTGTAATTTTACTGGCCTTCAAACCTTCAAACCAGAACACAGCAAGCTGGTTGGCGGCTGAAATAGGTCCACTGGTTTATACATATTTTTTAATTTTTGCAAATACTTATATTACTTATAAGTTAATAAAAATAGCCTGCCTACAGAATTGTATAACACCTTAAAGCTATAAATTCAGAAAAAGTTCCTTTTAAGGTCGTTAGTGCGTTCGTAACCATGTAGGTTAACATAATAAGGCAAAGCTTAGATTTTTGTGAATGAAAGAGGTTTGCACTTGATCTTTAACAAAACTTGCCATACCACATAATTATTCTGCCTATAACCTTATTCAAACCATAGCCAAATAATGAGCAAGAAATCATAAAATTTTTTTTTTGCTCATTAGCCTTAAGTAGTTAGGGCGTTGTCACTTGTGATTGTGAGACCTGAGACCTTGTACTGCCACAGATTAAAAATATGGTCACTCGTGTCAATGAGCTGGCCCATTGACACTAGTGGCTATTATCAGGTATGAGGTAATAATAATGACCCGTTTACAGTACGCGACTGTACCTTTTTTTACCCTCACCAAGAAGTACGAAAAAGTTATAGTACCTATGTTTAAACACATAATTTGCGTGGTTTTTTATGCTACATTTTTATAAAAAGCACCGGTGGCCTAGATAGAATGATCCCGCCCTGTGATCAGTAGTGTAGGTAGTGGGTTCAAATTCGAACGTGGACCAATGGATTTTTTATATGTCAAAAAAGTGTTCCCTCAAACGAATAAAAACCTCATGAAGTACCTAACCAGTTAGTATTCTAGCAACGGCGATGGGCTTGAAACCAGTCACGTATGGAATACCGACTACTGCGATATGTGGGTATATATACCAATTATAATATATGGACGTACATCTAACTACCCTCCTTAGACATCCTTAAAGAATCTCGAGTAGGTACTTGGTACTAAAAGACCTGAGGAGATATCTACCGTGCCTGTAGATGATCAAGATGATCCTTGCGGATTTTACTGAATAAATGCTTTTTGACTTTGACTTTGTAGATTAAAATCGTGAAGTTTTTTTTACTACCTTATTAATGTTTAAGTACTCCTATCTTTCTGTTGGTATCATTGAATTATTTAGTTTAGCTATTAAAGTCATAATAATTTGAGTATTATCAACCTATTAATGTAGGTAATTGAAATTAATCCAAGAGAGGCCAAAGAATGTCAGATTTTGGGTGGGCGCGATCTGACCATTAGCTTTCGAAATTTTGTTTACTCTGTGGTAATGCCAACTAGATGAATCAATTATTTTGAAGACTTGCTATGGTATGTTCAATGTTAACTCATTAACAAAATATTGTTGACGCAACAAAATTGTGAAACAGCTACCTACTGTTTTATTACTGCAAGCCTTTGATTTATCATTCTAACTATTATGTTAAATTACTATAAGGAAAGCTTTTTTTTAATATAAAGAAAGGCAATTGTGTACTTAGCAACTTAGTAATTTGCACTTTGTAAACCTCCTTTTTTTGTTTTTTGTTGTCGATTAATAGCGACGCAATATTCCTTATTCCGCTCCAAATAATATTTTGGGATAATTTTGGGAATGTCAAGGTTTCAAAATACCAAGAAATTTTATTTACAAAGAAAATAACAGTTAATTGAAACCCCTGAAAATGTGATTTTATTGGATTTGTCTTGGTGCATAGAGGTGAACTAATGGTGAAATTCCCCAAATTCAATCCTTGAACGGGGTATACCAGAGAATAACGTGTTTCGTCAATAATATAAAATATTTTTTGCTTGTCACTTATTAAGCAACATATTTTTTTTACAAGTTTAATCATCTATAAGCACTGTCGTTTCAAAATTCAGTCAGTACTCTAATTATTTACGATCTGCAGATAAAAAATTAGTGCGGCAAAAATAAATTTAGCGCTTATTTATTCAGTTACGAAGTTTAGTACTAACTCATGCACTTGCAACACGAATAAAGGCTGTTGGGTGTGTTTTATCCAATGTCAATTGCTTTGAACGCCTGACTAGCTTCAACTAGGCATACCTACATTTTAAATTAGAATAAAATTAAAATAAAAAAATATTTCTCTTCATAAAGGTTTTTTACAAGGTATTTTATTGTGTAGAAAGACTAACTAGCTGTTGCCCGCAACTTCGTCCACGTAGTTACTTTTTTCCACTTATCGTGGTATTTTGGACAATTAACACAATATCTTCATAAATTACAGCCTATATGTTATTCTGATATATTGGCTATATTATTCTTAAGTTTCATTAAAATCCATTCAGCCTTTCACTAGGTACTCATTCAAAAACGTGTCAATAAAATAAACTTATTTCGATAAAGGTAATTGGTCATTATTTACCTTGAATTTCAACATTCGTTCGTCACGTTAACCGCCCTCTACCGCCAATTCACGATTGTAACTCGAAAAACAATACAATTACAGATACCATTCTTCCTATCAATCGTGCCCTTAAATATACTTGCAAAGGCTTATTCCTAAGCGCTCCAAATCTGCAAATTATAAGAAGAAGGTGGATGGAAAAGGCTCGAAATAATTCTTCTTGGAAACGTTGGGCCTATGACCAGCAGTGGACTTCTACAGGCTGATGATGATGATGAGATATCTCATATAATAATGCTTTTCACGATTACAACTACATGATCTCATACCTTCATCTCCTTTCCATTATAGGACGAGTAGACGTACGAGCATACCTACCATTCGTACCAAGCATTTTGGGTCCACCTTTATCATGCAAACCGCTAAGGAGTGGAATTCATTTACAGCGTCTGTTTTCCCTGAATACTATAATCTGAATCTCTTTAAGCAAGCGTGAATAGGTATTTTCTAGACCGTCGCTTTATCGTAAAAAAAGAGGTTTTATTTGCCAGGACCACCACGGGGCGTTATAAGAATAGTCAAGTCCAAACAGCCACAGGCTATAGTTTCACAATTGTAGATAAAACGTGCTGGAACATTAGATATCGATTCATTCGCTACGTGACTAAATACCTAAATCATTAAGAAACAGTAGTCGCCAATCTTAGTTCAATAATCGGGTTGAATAATGATTCAACTCGATTACTGAGTATAGGAAAATGATGAAACTCCTATTTGATAGCACTATTTTTCCGTTCGAAAAATGTATGTACGCATTGCCAGTTTACTCAAACGGTGAAGAAAAGTACCGTGAGAAAACCAGTTAGTTTTCTAGCAGCGGCGATAGGCTTGCAACCTGTCACGTATGGAGTACTAACTACTTCAAAATGTGGGTATGTACCAAATGTACTATCTGGACGTACCTCTTACTACCCCCCTAGATATCCTCGAAGAATTTTGAGTAGGTATTTAGTACTAAGACATCGGAGGGGATATCTACCGTGCTTCAGGATTAAAGCCGTGATGCTTTAGGAACTCGTCACTTCCCCTTACTGGGAGTTGGTTGGCCCTAGAAGCTCGCGGGACAGTTACTGTAGTCGTCAGGGAGGATGACTTTTAATTAAATTGCTACAATCAGTTGCACAAGAATGTATACAATTTGTAACTTTCAAAATGGTGCCACCAAGCTGAAAAATAATTATTTATCTGGCAAATACTTAAAAATAAGTGATTGCATTTTGTTTGACTCTTTGTTATATAAATAAGTGTAAATTGTGTAATGCTGTGATACCGTTTCGAAAGTTACCAAATTTATACAATCTAGTGCACCAATCTGATCATTTCTATTTATTTCTATGTATAATAAAAATATCTATGTATGTAATTTATTGTATTAAGTATATCAGTCATCTAGTACCCATAAAATAAAATAAAATAAAATAAACTAATACATAATTAAAATACTCTAATGCTAAAAAATAAAAACTAAAACGGAACTTAGCTAAATGACGAAAGAAGCTCAATAAATAATACTTGGACAAGCTGTTCACTAAGAGCTCTACTACTACCTATTAAGTACTTACTACATTTTGTAATTTGTAGTTCTTTTAAACAATTGTCTAAGATCAAAAAGAGATTTTACAACATGTGCTATATTGAAAACAAATAAAATAAGTTGTTTGCTTTACGGCCATATTTTAAAATATTAATCATTATTAAACGTAAATTTTATGGCTCGTGATGAATATATTATGCGTAAAAGCAAGCAGGCAAATTAAATAATACGACATTCACTTCTGTTTCGAAAACCAGTAGTAGGCTGTGATTGGTAGTAAAGCATGTCAATATTTGCAAAAGTTTTGATTACGCAAAAATCTCCACTCTAGATTTTATGGCATGACTTATCCATATGACATAAGTACCAAAACGACCTTAAAATTACTAACGTTTTGCCCGCGGCTTTGCCTTCAGGGTCCAAAAGTGTTTTCAACTTCAATCTAAATATATATAACTCAAAGGTAACTGACTGACATAGTGATCTATCAACGCACAGCCCAAACTACTGGACGGATCGGGCTGAAATTTGGCATGCAGGTAGATGTTATGACGTAGGCATCCGCTAAGAAAGGATTTTGATTAATTCTACCCCCAAGGGGATAAAATAGGGAATTAAAGTTTGTATGAAACTTTGTTAATTTTTAACCGATCGGGCTGAGACTTTGCATGCATAAAGCTACTATGATTTTATCCCGAAAAAAATAACGGAAACGGAAAAAAACTGCCACGCAGATGAAGCTGCGAGCGGCCGCTAGTAAACTATATTATGCTAATAATCAATTCATTCACGACTCTAATTAACTCATTACAAGGCCTTATAATAAAAGGACTGTAATAAAATATACTAAACCAAAACTAGGTATATTATAAAATAGACGATTTAATATAATAATATAGTACTTCAATCCTTAGATATCGACACGTGTTTCGCTTCTCTACGAAGTTAACTTGCTGTGATCAATATACATCTTTGACATGGTGAAGTGGTGACTCGTATCCGTTGTGCATCGTAAGGCGTGTTGTCGCGCCGAGCGCTCACCAGAAAGCTTTCTGGTGAGCGCTATAAAATTTTCTATTTTATAATATAACAATGGACTTTCATAAAGTCACGTCTGAATCAATTAACAAAACTAGATACTTATTTTTATTTACTTATTCTTTTCATATGACTTATTCGCATGCTCTATATGTGCGCAGAATAGCTACTTACTACTTATCACTGAGTTTAACGCATGATGTGAGGTGAAATAGCATGTATATTAGCCTCGCTCATCGACGAGTTCGAGTCGGCGAAAAGTGTCACCTTAAGTAAATAAATCAAGAAACGTTTGTCAATTCACAACTTGAGTAGGAACAATGCAAACAAAACAAACTCGTAATAATTTATTATCATTCTGTATTAATAGTCTATCGATAACAAGCTAAACTTTCATTTTCTGTGCAATTAGTTCAAGGACCATTGATTACTATCGTGTAAACCTTTACATTGTATTAATTACTTACCTTCTTTTCCATTTGCAGAGAAATATTTCAACGCAAAATATTTATAAACCCTCCACCGACATACGAAAAGTTCTTAAGAAGTAAAAATTCGAATCCAAAAATGGTTAAATTACGATTAACAAGATAAAAATTGTAATGTTAATTGTTTCGTAATGGGCTTTAAAGTCTCCTTTAGCTAAAATAGTTGATAAGTCTGTTGCCATCTCTATTTGTTAGTATGAAAGTGACAGTGACAATATGATTTTATAGACCCGTTTTAAAGTGTCAAGGATTATGAAACAGGCCGTAAATTTCTAAAAACTGCCAACGCAAAACAGTAGTCCATTTTGAAACAGCTTCACAGGTATTTTTGAGTCGCAAATAAAAACACTCTCGAAGAAGCAGCCTTGCAATAAAAACACTAATCTTTTCCTTTTTTTCATTAAAATTCGACGCCGACACATAATTTTGCTAATGTAGGTAAAATAGTATAATAAATTGAAATAGCTGTGACTCAAGTCAGTCAAATTCTGTCAATTCGGGCCGAAAGAAAAAGATGGCATTTCATTACCGCACTCGGATCTCCGCCTTTTCGTTAAACACTCGACATTGGCAAACTTGTGGCAACCCTCAGCCGCTAAAAAGCCATATAGTTAAAGAAGAAGAAGAAGATGGCATTTCTCTTCTAATACGCCGTAGCTTGTTAGTATCCCAACGAAGCCTACACTTATCCTATTACCTCCCAATGACATCAAATAACAGCAATCGAACGAAATAATCATTTCTGAAAGATCTTTCTACGAAATTACAGTAATTCTGATCTTTCTCAATGCATCGTGACTCTATTGCCCAATGTTTTTAAAAATAAAGCCTTAAGCTAGATTGTTGAGTGCTTCTATTGAGTTTTGTCAATTTTAGGCCAAGAGCAATGAACTACTTAAATCACTCTTGCTTTTGGCACATTTTAGATTTTTTTTTGGTCTATTTTGGATAGTTGTAAAACTACTTAGGTGAGTGGCATGCGCCATTTTATTGGATACTAGCGAAACCCGCATGACTTCATCTGCGTGAAGTAGTTTTCAACCGATAAAAGAAAATGGAAGAAAAAAACCCCGACCCCACTTAACGTGGAATAAGGGCAGGAAGATAATGAAGTAAATTTCAGCCCAACCCTCACGGAACTCATTCAGGGATTCAATTTCGTTTTTTTTACCTCTGTCTATAATCGGTGGGGTATAATCGACCCGGCCAGCATACCGTGCAATTGCGGAGCCCCCATACAGGATATGCCACACCTGCTTTTGTGTCCGTTGTGCACGACCACCTGCACTTGGGAGGACCTGAACGTGGTGACGAAAAGGGCCGTTGAGGTGAAAACGTATTGGTCAGGGAAGGTGTGAGTGAATTTTTGTCTTGACTCGAAAAGAAGAAGACCTCTGACTGCACCCTTAGACATCCTCAAAAAATCTGGAGAAAGGACTAGGTTCTAAGTTCTAGTTTAAAGTCGAGTTGTTTTTTTTTATGTGAGTTGCTGATGGAAGAAGCAGATGGCCCACCTGATGTTAAATGGTTACCTATAACAAATCATTGTCTTGCAGGTTATTTTTGCTTTCTTATCCCTTAAGACAAATAAATCCTGAAGTCTCTATGACCAGTCGTCTAGGCTGTGCGTTGGCTATATATCAGTCGGTCAGGACAAAGGTTCTTGTAACTGATATAAATTAATTGGGACCAAAAAATGTTTTGTGATTTTAGTACTTATTGTAACCTTGGTACCTAGGTTATGCTATTTTGAAAAGACTACAATTATAGGCTATAATTAGTATAGGTACCGAATCGTAATATGGGCATGTTTCAAGATCAAAGATACAGGTATTGCACATTATCTAGTGCACCTACTATCCACCTACCAAATCACCTACCTATCAAGTTGCAAAACTTTGTGATAAGTTAGTAAACAAGCCTTTTCATCTATTGTGAATGATTTATACAGCGTAACTTTTTCAATCAGGCGTCTATTCACTAGACGCTGTAATTTTTTTTTTAATACAATTTGCTGATGAAACAAGCATATGGCCTACCTGATCTTAAGTGGTTACCATAGCCTATAACAAAGCATTGCCTTGTAGGTCACGTTAGTTAGGAACGTGCCCTATACACTGGTCTGCGTCCATCAACCTGAGGCATATCTTAAACCTCATGTGCCTGTAATTACACCGGCACCCACACCCTTCAAACTGGAACACAGCAAGCTGCTTGGTGGCAGAAATAGGCATGGTGGTAGTACTTCCCCGGACGAGCCCTTCCCTATGAGCTCTACTACTACTAAATGTAATGCCTGGAACAGGATTTAGATGGAGTAAACTTGCCCAGCACCTATTCCATTCAGCTGACTAAGCTGTGACTTAATCAGCCTGTTCCATAAGAAAGACATAACCTTTAGCAAGTTAGGTAAAAAAAATAACTTAATAGCTTCACGACTTTCTCCAGGCACGGTATATCCCCTCAGATTTCTAAGTACCAAGTACCCGAGATTCCTTGAGGACGTCTAAGGAGGGTAGTCAGAGGTACGTCCGAATATTACTTTCGGTACATACCCACATCTTGTAGTAGTTGGTATTTTATGTGACAGGTTGCAAGCTGATCGCCGTTGCTAGAATACTAACTGGTTTCCTTCTTCCTTCACCGTTTAAGAGCACTGGTTTTGATAAGTTAGGTAGGTATTACATATTTTAGTACGTAGCCAAATTTATGGTAAATTAATACAATTGCGTAAGTATGTAGACAACGAATTGAAAGCTAGTCAATTAATGTCAAATATAAAATCTCATAATACAAATTTTTATTTTGAAACAGTGTACATGACATAACTTAGTGTAGGTATCACTGTTTCATGTGTTATTTGCACTGTGTAAGTAAAAGGAAAGCAATAAGTAGGTGCTACAGAACTATTGGCATTATGGAACATTAGAAAGAAAAAAAATACTAAAACTCTAAAATACCCAAGTAAAAGTGTGTTTAAGAGCTAAAACTAATGAAGCAATTCATAAAACAATGATTGAACTGCACTTGGAAGTTCGTTTGATCATATATTATATTTTATTAGTATATTAATTTATAACCAAAATTTTTTACTATGTAGGTAAGTAAAAAGAAAGCAGTAACTAGCTGCCACAGAACTGTTGGCATTATGGAATATTAAGTAAGTAGTTAAGAAAGAAAAAAAACTAAAACTTAAAAATAACCAAGTAAAAGTGTGTTTAGGAGCTAAAACTTCATTATTTAGTATATTATTTTATAACAAACATGTGCAAGAATGCATATCCGCTTAGGTAATACTAATTAGCATTGGTGTTTTATGAAAAGAGACGGTTGTAGATCAATCGCAATCATGAAATTTGATCAAGTTATACCTCCCACACTTCCTTTAGCAATAATGAGCCGAATAGTTAGGATTAAACACAATTGGGCTAAAAATAATGCAATATGATTCCTACTTAAACACCACAATTGTTTAATACTAGCAGCTCGTCCCGGCTTCGTAAGGATCCCTAATTTTTTTGGAAATATATGTCACCCGGGGATAGTGTAGCTTCCCAACGGTGGAAGAATCTCATCGACAACGGTTGTGGCTGCGACGCAGGAGGCTGCGGGTTTGTACGATCTGCAATTATTTATTCCGGGTGTTCTGGGTATTTTTTAAGTATAATAAAAAATATGCATTCATGTAATGTATTGTAACAAGTATTAACCCTTTACCACCTACCACCTATTTTTGTCACGCAACCACCTACCATACGTCTCTGAGACTTACGAGTGAAATGACTATAGTATGTGAAATCTAAGGCAGAGATATTTGTTTGTGAATTAAAATCGGTTTAAAGACATATAAAAGTATGTATTAAAGCAAACATGACACATAAATAATGTAAATTTTTCTCAAAATCTCAATTTGTTTGAAACGACTCCTAATTCTAGCTTAAAAATATTCTTATTCAAAGAATGAGGTCTACAAAAATAATGGAATTGAATAGGGACTTCTAATTTTTTTTTACCTAAAATATAATAATCAACAAGTAATATAAAATCAAATGTTTGTCATTATAATCAAATCTTCAACAAAATTGCAGGCCATGAATCTTAGGGGTTTACGCAACAGTGAATGCACATTTTGTTGGAGCATTCAATACAAATAGTTTTTTTTACTTTCTTATAAAGGCTCATCATCATCTTCAGACAAAACCGATGAAATAACGTTATTCTCCACAGCAGGTTTTTTGATTTTAGAATTCGAATCGCAGCTATCCTCTATTGCGTGCTGTATTCCGATATCCAAATCCACATCGCTACATTCATTATTAGGTTGATTTTATTCATTAGATGGATCTTGTATATCTAATGCTCTATAACACTATTATTAGAAGCCATTTTAATCTAAAACATAAAAAAACACTATTTCAAAAAAGTCACACTACCACCTACCACCCGTCTCTCGGACGTTCAACGACAGATTTTTACTTACTAAAGACAAACGCGCGCACGTACAACCACGACAAGCGCTTGTACTGTACTTAGATACGCGGTGGGAAGGTACAGGGACGAACAAGTTGATAGGTGTTTCGGGCGCCAAAATATTAACGATTTAAATTTTCTGCCGTCTGTGAGACGGATGGTAGGTGGTTAAGGGTTAAGTATATCAGTCATCTAGTACCCATAACACAAGCTCTGCTTAGCTTGGGGCTAGATGATGTCGTGTGGATTGTCCAACATTATAATTATATTATTATTATAATCTAAAGATCAAGTCCAAGTTAAAACTAGGTGAATCTATGCCCCAGTTTCTCGCAACCGAGACTAAAAGAATTAGCAAAAAAGTTACAGCTTGGTGCCGATCATTTTTGCTTGTAATCCTTTTTCCATTAAATCTGATGAGTCATCTGCCTTTTTTTTCAGTAAACTGTTTAAAAAAAAATATACTGCTGTGAGCCATAATTATTATATACTAGCGGCCGCTCGCTGCTTCACCCGTGTTTTTTTTTCCCCGTTCCCGTTATTCTTTCGGGATATAAAGTAGGCTATATGTTAATCCAGGTTGCAATCTATAATTATTCTAAATTTCATTCAAATCGGTTCACTGGTTAGAGCGAGAAAGAGTAACAAATATCCATCCATCCATACTTACAAACTTTCGCGTTTATAATATTAGTAGGATTCTATTTTTCAATTTCAGTTTATATAAAAGTACTCGGTGACTATAAATGTTTATAAGGCGTAACAGCTGGAGTCAGTCTTAACATTTACACAAACCTTATTAGGTTTCACAATGTTCTAGTAACCAACATTGTTATAAACCTTCTGTTTTAATAAATATATTTAAAAAAACTTGGGTCTGGTCACTAGCTACTACGATTATTTTGTATCCACCGCCCATCTCAGTAATTTTCCCACTTACCATAGCATTTGTATAAAACTCATGATATCTAGATCCGTTAGAACTTTCGTTTGAAAACAAAGAAAGTGCCATTTTTTAATTTAAACCTTATACCAACGTTTCAAGGTATATATAGGTTTAGATCTTTTGTAGGTTATCTGAATGTTGGGCACGATCTTTGTGTTGATTAGAAATTGCCACTGGTGTAGCATGTGTGTAGATTTATGAGTCTGAATAACTTGACCATTCATGGTCTAGCCCTCATACGATTAAAGAAGCGGCTTCTGTTTTACAGAATCACATCACCCCCGCGTATCATGACGTGTCAGAACACTATCGGTGCCGTATATCTATACCTATACTAATTATAAGAATCTTTGTCCTGACTGACTGGGATATAGACAACGCATAGCCTAGACCACTGGTCGTAGTGACTTGAAATTTTCAGAGTACTTATATTCGTCTTGGTGCGTAGAGGTGTACTAAGAAAGGAATTACTGAAATTCAACCTCGAAACGTGTACAGCGGGGGTAGAAGTTTGTATGAAAATAGCTGCACGCGGACGAAGTCGCGCGCATTCGCTAGTTTTATATAAAAGTGATTACACTAAAGTAGACAGTGCGGATCTGCTCTCTCTGTCTGTCCAATACAAAACGTCTGAGATATTATTTGACCCGCCCACGCGCGTAAGAGAACTGTCAGTCCCATACAGAAAATAGCATAGAATAAGAGTCCATATTCTTAGGAAAAGAGCCATAGAATAAGACTTTAGTCCATATTTATAGGAAAAGAGCAGATGGCGCGGATCTGTTTTCTCTGTTTTTCCTACACAAAACATGCGAAACCAGTAGTTACCAGTCCACGCGGAAAAAATCTCAAGATGTTGATTATAATATCACCGAAATCACACAGCTGAATTTAAAACACTACCACAAAAACAAATAAAATAAAAAGTCGTAATAAAAAGTCGTCCATAATCCTCATCATCGCATTTCACTAACGTAAAAGTACAACCTGTATTTATGTCAGTATTATATTTTAATATAACTTACTGATGGCGTAAGCTAATGGCCCACCTAATGTTGGGTGGATAACCATCACCTATAACAAATTATTGCCTTAAAGATCACGCCAGTATTTTTAGTACCCGTTTCTTTTACGTTTGTTTAACATAGTTTAATGGTCCGTTATTCTGGACCTAACTGTAGCGACTGAACGATAACTGAATAGTTTGCAATAATTATTACAAAAACTTTTGCAACAGAGAATTACAAAAAAATAAACTGAGCTGTCACCTTTGTGAGAATATTGGTTCTATAATTCTAAACCTGTCAATGTCATGCGACAGATCATGGCTTGTGAAAGGAAAATGATTGGTGGCCAAGGATTATCTAGATTCGTTTTCTGTCATCTTTGGAAGCAACATTGCATTTTCATTTTAATTGTTTTTCTAGTGTTATTTTAAGTTCTGATGGGTAATTTTGGTGGTATTTTAACCATCATTACTTGAGGTCTTAGCAGTGTGAACAATTGAAATGAAAGTGTGTTATGTGGCATCCTGATTTGAACGAAAATGGTTTCCTTTGGTTTTGAAGAAAAACGCCATCTTTTTCTTCAAAACCAATGACAGCCGACTTTACTTTTTTTACCGACTTCACTTGACTAAAACGTATGTTATTCAACCCACTTGACATTGGCAAAATTCTCCGCAAGACGGACAGATGCCTCAAAAAAAAAAAAAAAAAGTGATTGGCGGCCAAGGATTACCAAAGGATTACCTTAGTCCATATTCTTAGGGATTACCTACTAAGAGATTTGTTTTCTGTCAACTTTGAAAGCAATATAGCATTTACTGTTTTTTTTTGTGTTATTTTAAGTTTTGTAGTGTAATGTCAGTGGCATTATTTGTGACCAACATTATTTATGGTCCTAGTGCAATGTGTGAGCAATTATAATTAAAGTGCATTGTAGCATCCTGATTTGAATGACGTCTAGATTTTGCAGTAGCTAGTATTCCATACCATATATATAATGTCTAAGGGGGTTAGTCAGAGGTATGTCTAGATAGGATATTTGGTGCATACCCACATTTTAAAGTAGTTAGTATTCCGTACGTGACAGGTTGCAATCCCATCGCCGCTGCTAGAATAATAACTGGTTAACTGACGAAGTTCCTGTCTTCATTATTCACACTGGCTTAGTAAACAATTTTACGGCGCGTTGAAATCATCTTCTCAGGCAGACTACTCTTGAAAGCGGTAAACGAAGTTTCATACTGTCGTTTTGAGTTACACTGCGCGGTTTGTCAGACAGCGACAATTTGACGATGAAACGTGTTATCGAGCCCCAGCAGTGTAACTCAAAACAACAATATGAAACTTTGTTTATCTATTTCAAGAGTAGACCTTTAACTGAAAATTTAAGGCCCCGATACATTTTTACCTTGTAGGAACTTGCGTAATTGCACCAATCACTTGTAAATTACGCCGACTATGTCGTAATTGGGTATTTTACAAGTACTTTCAATAATATTAAAATTGGAACCTATTGAATATTTAAAGTGAACAAGCCCTTGACAGATTCTTGAAGTGATTAGTGTTTCTCCAAATCCGGTCCATGTGTTGAAAACGTAACAAAGGTAAAAATAGAATATGTTTTTATCGGAGTTATTTATGCTGATAACGAAACGCAAGCTCGATAGATATCGAATGAATACTTAAATTGTTTTGCTTATCGACATTTTGTTTTTAAGAATTTTTTAGCTTGTAATTTTTACAAATTATATTTTAAAAAAAATTAGGAATCCTTACTAAACCTCTTGCAAAGCCGGGATGTGCCGCTAGTTTATAATAAATTATTTTGCTTATTATTTTTACTGAAAAACTTAATTATGTTGCTATTGTTGACACTAGCATTTCATTATTTAGCTTGTTGATCTACTTAAATAACTATTTTGGTGGCTACTCTATTGTATTAGGTCTGAACCTGTAAAAATAGATGTGTTTTTAAATAAATACTAACACTAACACTAATAGTAAATCTACCAAAATTTAAAGCACAGACAGTCATCCAGTCAAATAAAGTGATGTGCATTGTGCATCCCGATGTAGAACGTATTTGTTTCGAGTCTGATATTATCAACATTTCTATTAACAAACAATACACGAGGATAATGTGTAAATAAAGAGAGTGAACGCGTTTTGTCATTCCGTGGGAAGCTTATGAGCAATACCCATGGTTGCTAGGGTTGTCTCTTCATGCAACGTGTTAATAAATTGAATTAAATAGTTTTGAGTGACAAACACGCAAAGTAAAGGCTTTAATAGTAGTAGAGGTCTTAGTGAAAGGCTCGTCCGGGAAAGTACTACCATGCTTATTTCTGTCGCCAAGCAGTTTGCTGTATTCCAGTTTGAGAGGTGTGGGTGAATTTATAGGCATATGAGGTTAGCACCTATATGCATGAAGTTGATAGGCGCTAAGCAGTACATCGTAGGGCACGTTTCAGGCAGGCGTACAGGTGGGCAATCTGCTTGCACGATTAAAAAGTAGGATAGGTATTAGTAAAACTCGTTTGTTTTTGCAAAAACCACGGTAAAAACTATAATAATGAAAAAAATAAATTTTCTTTATTTCAAAAAAAGAGTAGCTGGCGTTACCCTAAATACCAACCCCTAAACAAACAACTAAGAAACAAAACTACAGGTTAGTTCTGCAGGTCTACTCTTAGAATCAATAAATGAAGTTTCGTATTGTCGTTTTGTAATATACTGCGAAACAATAAATGAAGTTTCGTATTGAAATGAAATAAAATGCGGGGCAACTTGGTAGCCGTCAAAAGTCATGTTGACGCTACTTGACTCAAGAAAAGACATGATGCGTAGTGTAACTCAAAACGACAATACGAAACTTCGTTTATCGTTTCTAAGAGTAGACCTGCTGTACCCTGCATTAGGTCTATAAAAGTCTGTATTTTATGATGGCGTCACTCTAAAGGGGAACTCTCTAAATATTCTTTTCTAAAATCTCGTTGCATGCGATTCTAAACTCTAACTCGGCTGTTTGGCAACCCTAGGTTACGGTTCATATCGCACAAACGCGCAGGGTAATGTCATGCGCACGAGATTACCTACATTCTTGTGTTGTAACTTGTAACCGACGTAAGTTCAGGTCAGCACTAAATTGACACTGATCTTAGATGGTGTTCCGATTTAAGCAAACATACCTAGGTTTTTTAGGACTTGCCTCACAGCTCAGTAGCTTTGCCTTGTGTGCTGTAAGTTGTGGGTTCGATCCCCACCAAGGATAAGCATTTGTGTGGTGAACATAGATTTTTGTTCTGTCTGGGTGCTATTACTACAACAGGCTTAACACCTGTGTGCTTCAGGTTGAATGCAGAGTAGTGCATCGTAGGGCACGTTCCTAATATCAATAACATTACTATGAAACTAATAAGAACAGAAGCGCGTTTATGTCTTTTATACTAGACATTTTTGAAGTGAAAACTTCTTTAGGCACGTTGAGCACTTTTTGGGTGAACAAAAATCATGGAACTCGCGTCATCGTCACCAAACGCTTTCCATAAGCTATACTGTGCATAAATGTGTACTTTTTGGCCTAGTTTTCACTTCTATCGGCAGTCCCTAAAGACTGCCTTACTTTTTTTACACAACTTGCTGGTGGAACAAGCAGATGGCCCACCTGATGTTATGTGATTACCATCGCCTAAAGTTTTGTCTCGTAGGTCATGCTCGTTAAGAACGTGCCCTACGAAGCACTGCTCAGCATTTTAACCTGAGGCATACAGGTGTTAAGATGGCAGTCAAAATCTTGACGATATTCTCCTCAATTGCCTGCTTACAACTTAACTAATATGAATGAAACACAGAATAGTAATAAGTATTTATGGTAATAGACTCGCATGCGTACACACGCTGTCATACAACTCCGGTTTTGTGATTCATTACAATCTAAACACATTAATATTCAATTTATGAAATTATTGACCGATATAAAACAGTAGTTTCCTAATGGTGGTGGGAAAAACACAAACTAATAATAATATAATAATAATGCTGGACAATCCACACAGCATCATCTAGCCCCAAGCTAAGCAGAGCTTGTGTTATGGGTACTAAATGACTGATATACTTAATACAATACATTAAATACATAGATATTTTTTATTATACATAGAAAACACCCAGAACACCCGGAATAAATATTTGCAGATCGTACAAATATTTATCCCAAGGTGGGAATCGAACCCGTCGTCAACTATGAGTAGTTACTTTATTCTTATACTTTCATAGTTTGTTAGTTTTTATAGTGCTTACCTGCACTTAAGGAAATCACAAAAGGAAGGTCGTGGGTTCAAATCCCACTCGAGGATATAATTTTTGGGATGATATAAAATCTTTCCTATACTTTATTCAAATTTTTCAATATTAATTACTTTATTAAGGGAGATACTTCTTCTGGGTAGTCAATCAAATTAAATAATTAATATTAAATAAAGTCATAAGACTAGAAGAGTCTTTTCTGTGGTTCAACACGGTCTTGTAGCTCCACCTTCAACGTTGTAGATAGTGGCTACATAATATAGTTATACTATAGTGTCTAAGTAAGTACGTTAGTATATCGCCTGACTGGTTCAACAAAAAAAAATGAAAAAAATATAGCGTCTTGAATGCTTAAGTACAATAGATATCCTCTCAGATCTTGTACCTACTTAAGATTCATCGAGGCTGTCTAAGAGGAGTAGTCAGAGGTAGGTCCAGATATTACATCTGTTACAAACCCATATTTTACAGAAGTTATGCGTATACGTGACAGGTTGCAAGCCTAGAAGCCTAGAATACTAACTGGTTTTCTCACGATGTTTTCACCGTTTGAGAGCGCTGGTATTGTGCACAGTGGATTCGAACCCACGACCTAACAATCAGGTGGAGTTACTCCTGCTACTGGTTCTCTCCGGTCACAATAGGTGAACAAAATGTAATAACTCCCAAAACTACCCAAAATGGTAGAATATATACAAAAGGATAAAAACGATGCCCCCTCCCCTACCAGCTATTCCAGATAGTTTGATCCAGGTATATTGTGCATTCTGTAAGCAAGCGTCACACATGATGTAATTGTGCATGATATCGATTGTCACAATCTAGATTTCGTATGGCTAATAATGATCTAGCTAAGTCTAATGCTATAAAAAACTAAGCGAATACCTACTAGTTTAGTACACAACTAAGTATGTCTGACCACGCCCTACTCGTCAACTAATTATAGAGTCACGCCTTGATAGATCGTGGCCCTCATGGTCATTAGGCTGCATGTAGTACACGGCATGAATATTCATACACGGCATGTGTAAAGCATACCTTCAAACTACGAAGACCAATTATATGTATTTGAATGCGTTCATTGACAATCGACCGTACGTCTGGCAGCGAAATTAAGTTAAATATTGCGTCATGAATTTTTATGATCTATAATACCACTTATAAGAATCTTTGTCATGACTGGCTGACTGACTGACTGGCATATAGACAACGCACAGCCTAAACCACTAGTTGCAGAGACTTAAAATTTTCAGGGTATATTTGTTTTGGCGTGTAGAGGTGTAATAAGAAAGATTTTTTTGAAATTCTTGCCCTAAATGGGCATAGCGTGGTTGAAGTTAGTATAAAATAACTTCACGAGAGAAAAATCGCGCGCGTTTCGCTAGTTTAGAATAAAGAGAATAAACGTTGATATATACATTATCATACAATCAAAAAACTATGTAATTTCACTAATTTCTTCATATTTTAGTTGACCGAGTAAGCGTGAAATTTCCAAAAGGGAGAGTGGAGAGGGGGAAAAGTGGGGGGTATGGTGCAGCGTAATATATGGACGGATATGCCTTGGGATAAATGTTTGTATCATCTGCAAATATTTATTCCAGGTGTTCTGGGTATTTTCTATGCATATTAAAAATATATATATTATGTAGGTATGTAATGTATTGTATTAAATATATCAGTCACGTAGTACTCATAACACAAGCTTTGCTTAGCTTGGGGCTAGATATTGCTGTGTGGATTATCTTATATTATTATTATTATATTTAATACATAAACACTGATACCGAAATACCAAAAATACACTAAACAGGAAGAAATTAGGCTACACAGATAAGTAGATAAGATTAAATAAACGTATAAAAAACAAATATATTAATCAACTAAATACCTACCTACCTACCCACTTTAAGAACTGTAAACAGGTGTGGATGCCTACCAGTATTAAGAAGTCAAAAAGGGCCCTACTCAGTATATAGCTGCTATACCTAGGGTAAAGCTGCGCTGGTTTTCAATAAGGGCAGGAAGGTTTATTTTTGGTATAGTCAAAGGTAACTTTTAATCTCTCTGTTTCATTACTAAATGTTATCAAAATCTGTCCATGACAGCGCAACCGGCATATCAAAGGGTTTTTAAAGTACTTTTTTATCGATGAATGTTCTCTTAATGACGTTAATTTATAAACCTACCATAGTTCTTGTACTGATCTTCACGATTTATTCTTAAGATAATGTACGATACTAGTGGAATGCTTGTGACTTTATACTTAATATATAACAGGACGGGTTTTTTTACGATAGCGACAATGACGTGGTCATTTGTCATCAGGTCCAGTCACTCTTTGATGAATTAAACAATACTGATCCTACAACTATAGGTACTATTAAAAATCTGGTTTGAAGTTTGTGAGTGCCAGTGAAATTGCATGCGAGATTTAACACCTGTATGCTTCTTAAAATTTTCTAATTTTCCGCGCAATTTTCTTATTTTTTCTTTCATTAGAACTTTCTCCTGATAATACACAAACACAACAAAAAAAGAATTAGCGAAATCGGTCCAGCCGTTCACGCGTGATGTAGTCACCAAGGGCAATAGGGATTCATTTATATATAAAGTATATAGTGGTTAAAGAAAATTAAGTACAGAAAAGATAACGACGACAAGCTAAGGTAGTACTTTGATACTACGCGAGTGAAGCCACGGGCAGAGCCAATGCATAATATTGTTTGCATAATGCAGGAGTTTGTAGTTAATCATTTTATTCAATCAACAGTTTGAATAAAGCCGGATATGTTGCAACTAAACTTTATCTTTAAGTCTAAAGGAAATAATTAGGATTATAGATAGAACTTTAGCGGACTAAGTACTCGTTTTTGTAATAATTTTCTTGTCACGTGAGATAATTTGATTTGATAATAAAATGAATAGATTTTTAGTTTGAATCCTTAGAACCAAACCAGCGAAACACGCACGACCTTGTCCACGTGTCCTTATACCCGTTTAGGGGTTAAATTTCGGTAATTCCTTAGTACCCCTAAACGCATCAAGACGAATATACTCTGAAAATTTCAAGTCTCTACAACCAGTCCGTTTAGGCTGAGCCTTACAAAGATTTATATGATTTGTATAGATACAGATAATTGCAAAAGCTTAGATGTTTGAATGTTTGTCATGCCTTTACTGCTGGAGCTCTGCTTAGCTTGGGGCTAGACGATGCTGTGTGGATTGTTCAGAATTATTATAAAAAAAATAATTAACTTGAGGCATACGGATATAGGTGCTAAGCTTCATGTGCAGAACACAGCCAGCTGCTTGTTGGTAGAAATAAGCATGGTGATAGTATTTCTCCAGACGAGCCCTTCACTAACACCTCTTCTACAACTAAAACAGTCTTGCCTACGATAGTTTCAGGTGTGTACCACCAATCCTTCTCTTGTCGTTTCGACACCCCGTATCGGCGTATCGGTTGTATTTTAATTATAAAATATGCCTATTAAAATATTTAAACATCCGGTTAACCTCCAGTTAGCCTTGCACGGCGATTACTTTCTAGTAGTCGCAAATGTCCGCTTGAAAATTGTATGTTTTTTGTGTGCTGGGCGGCCTGTTTGCTTCGGAATTATATTGAAATACGAGCGGAACGCGCACGACTTCGGCCACGGTTATATTTTTACACGAATTTCAACCCTCGCTGTACTCTTTTAGGAGTGGAATTTAGAGAATTCATTTCTTAGTAGATCTTTACGCATCCACACAAATATACACTGAAAATTACAAGTTTTTACGACCAGCTGTTTAGGCTGCGCGTTCTATAATAATAATGTTGGACAATCCATACAACATGATCTAGCCCTAAGCCAAACAGAGCTTGTTTTATCGATACTAGATGACTGATATACTTAAGGCTTGGGTTAAAAAGAAACGAGCCCTTTGTGAGCGAGTCCGACTCGCTTTGTTTTTTTAGATTAGATAAGATTGTAATCTAAAAAAACATCTTGTTATAAAATTTAATAAAACCTGTTCAACTTTAAGTTTGTATAAAAGCTGTGAGTATAAATCCTTTTACAAAATAACCTAAGCATTTGAAACAAAATGGAAATGCCACAACATAAATCGAATTTGCAAGATTGTCCGTTTAAATTGTAATCCAGTTAAATAATTCAAGTAGGCACTTACCTATATCTACGATTGGTTTAGTTAGTTACAATATAGACCCCAGAGTAATAAGACCCGGTCATATAACACGTACATTTTGACTACAATAATATAATATTAATAAATATTTATTTTAGGGCCTTATTACAAAACAAAACATAAAATACACAAGACTAAATTATAGAGACACAAATAAAGACAAATAAATAAATAACACGATCACTGATAATAGGCACTAAATAAATATTATTTGGCTAAACTAGTAGATGGACTGTCATTATCAAGTGGAAATAGTTTTTTTTACCTGATGAATCAAGTAGCCCCGCCCTCCTGATGCTAAAGGGTATCTATCACCTTATGATGATGTAGTATAATAGGTGATAGTTAGTCTTACTTTTTCGTTTCTTTTCAGCGATAAGACCGTCTTTTGTAAATTCTCTACTGTTGTATATAATTGTTATAGTTTTACTTGTTTTTAGCTTGTTTAAGGCCCGCTTGCACGACAATCACTTAATGTATTACGTTTGACGTCTTAGACAAGAAAAATTAACTCGCTTTTACGTTTACACTAAACATGTTTATTTTGTTAAACGTGATTAGCTAAATAAAATTAAATCAGATTGTTGTGCAAGCGAGCCAAAATCTGTTTTTTTTAATCTAATTTCAACCATTATAAGTGCAATATCTTGCTCCACGTTTCTCTGCGAAAAGCATTTTATGAACGTTCAGCCACAAATACCTCAGCACGTATTTTTCGTAAGCTTTGCGTTTGTAGCCCTGAAATCAAGAACAACAACAAAAACAGCGTAACTTGCTTACAGTTTCATAAAAAAATATTAAGTCTCTCAAACAAGGAAGGAAACCAGTCCTTCTAGCAGCGGCAATTGACTTGCAACTTGTCACGTATGGAATACCAACTACTGTAAATGTGGGTGTGTACCTAATGTAATATTTAGACGTACCTCTGACTACACCATTAGACATTCTCAATGAATCTCGAGTTGTAACATTGTACTAAGAGATCTGGGGGCATGTATACTGTGCCTGTGTACAGTTGTGATGCTATACTAATGTATTAAAAATAATGTTGGACAATCCATACAGCATCATCTAGCCCCAAGCTAAGCAGAGCTTGTGTTATGGGTACCAGATGACTGATATACTTAATACAATACATTACATGGATAGATTATACATAGGAAACACCCGTAACACCCGAAATAAATATTTGCAGATTGTATAAACATTTATCCGAAGGTGGAAATCGAACCCCCAACCTCCTGCGTCGCTCGCCGCGCCACATCGGTCGTCAAAATTACATACTAAATGTACTTATATTCGACATAAATAAAAATAGTTTGAAAATATTCTTTTTCAGTCACATGCCTACTCGCTTTTCTTTACAACTCAGTTCTTAGCAGCTCGTAGTTACGCCAATTTAGTGAATTCAGCATTACGTCTGAGTAGAAATTTATCACTAGTTCACTACCGCTATAGTTATTTAAATCACACACAATTATCTTATACACCACACTTGGTTGTGAAATAAATGTATGTTACATTTTCTTTTAAATTACTTTCAAATTATGCAAGCCATGACATGTATGTTTCCGCTTCGATTAAAACCTAATGAGTTTTTAAAACTTGAGAAAATGGTTGCTTTAAATTCAAAAAGTCTAAAGTAAAAAGGGTTTATTGACTTGTATCCAGGGATTAATTGAAACGTCTTAAAGTTAGGTGAATCTAAGCGCCAGTTTCTCACGACCAAGTCTAAAAGAACAGGCAAAAACTTACGGCTTGGTACCTACCGGTTTTTTTTGTATGACTCTTCTACCGAGCTTGAGGATTAAAGTCGTGATGCTTCATTTCTTTACTTTTATCTTTCCCCCGGACGAGCCCTTCACTAAGAGCTCTATTAAACGTGGTAATGGTTGAAACATTGAACAAATGAAATAGGTAAAACCCCAAAAAGCAATCATCTAACTCTTTTCATTGGACTTGTTTTTGCTGTTTTTTATTTGACAATGAATCAGCGTAACCGCTATCGAGGTTACGATTGCATCGCATCGGTTGCACTAGTGCCGGCAACAGCGCACCCGAAAACTTAGCACTAAATTACAAAACCGAAACTAAACGGGAGGTAATGTTAATATCACCGAGTTTCGTCAAATATGATTTCTCATTTTTGTCTCAAAGCGTATCAAGGCCGGTATGAAGTGGATCAACCAAAAAAAAGTGTAGCAATGTTACGTAAAGTTGCGAGAAAGTTGCGTGTGAGTTTGGGAAGCGATTCCGAGCCAGTAACGGAGGGGAATGGCTCCAAACAGAGTCGTAGTCAGAGCATCCTGGTTACACTGAGAAAAATGAAAAGCCAAAAGTGCCGTAAAAACAGTTTTTTGCCTTCATACGAACAAAATCGCAGTAATAACGGCATTTTTGGCTTTTCATTTTTCTCAGTGTAGAAGATTGGGTGCGAATGTTCACGCATAATATAAAGCTTTGTTTATTAGTTTTGCGGATGAAACAAACAGATGGCCCTGGCGTTACGTGATCACCACCATCTATCACAAAGCCTTGTCCCGCAGGTCATGTTAGTTAGGAACGTGACCTTTGATGCACTGCTCTGCGTCCATCAACTTGAGGTATACTCATAAGTTAAGCCTGTAATTTCTCCAGCACCTACACCCTTCAAACCAGAATATAGCAAGCTGCTAGGCGGCTGAAATAGGCATGGTAGTATTACTTCCCCGAACGAGCCTTGAGCTTTACCACTACTATCTATATCTATATCAATTATAAGAATCTTTCTCCTGATTGACTGACTGACTGCGATATAGACAACGCACAGCCTAAAACACTGGTTGTAGAAACTTGAAATTTTCAGAGTATAATTCGTCTTGGTGCGTATAGGTGTACTTAGAGAAGAATTCCCGAAATTCAACCCCTAAACGTGTACAGCGGGGTTTGAAGTTTGTATAAAAATGACTTGCCGCGGGCAAAGACGCACGCGTTGCGCTGGTAATATATATACACACAGCAATATATTCTTTGACCACAATCTGTCCCGATGGTAAGTGAATAGAATTAGAAATAAACGTTGTGTAGAAATCAACAGTAGCTAGTTTATGGAGGTACTTAAGTGTACACGGTGAAAGTATTTAAAACCTGCATCCATTACAAATGAGTTTTTGAAATAAGTTCTTCGATTTAGTTAACGCCTACTAAATCTACCGAGGTGTGGGAAAGGAGTGGCGGAAGACTTTCATTCTTTGCACGTGGCATGAAAACATTTGAACCAAATAAATTCATTAGATATTTTCATATTTCGCAAGTTTTCAATAACATCAAATTATTAAATCCTAAAAGAGAAGACGTAAAAAATTTATAAAAACTAGGAATTAAAGTGTAAATGAATTATATAAGCAACCAAACATTTTCCACATACACCAGGAACACAAGATTTCTCGACCCTACTACAGGCACCAGTCTTTTACAATATGTTGGGTACTAATTGAGTTTCTGTATGGTATGGTTGACGACCGCTGTGGCGCGGCGGGCGAATGTCCGCCTGCGACGCAGGGGTTGCGGGTTCGATTCCCGCCTTGGGATAAATGTTTGAACGATCTGCAAATATTATTCCAGGTGTTCTGGGTATTTTCTATGTATAATAAAAATATCTATGTATGTAATATATTAAGTACCCATAACACAAGCTCTGCTTAGCTTGGGGCTAGATGATGCTGTGTGGATTGTCCAGCATTATTTATTATTATTATTATACCAAACGCGTGCACGAGTATAACTTTTTAAACTATAAGGTTTTGATTAATATTTTTTGCCGAAATATCGGGAAACAATCAAACTCAAAAATCAGCATGCGCGAGTGTCAGAGCTCATAATAAAAAAACACCTCTGAGACAAAACTTAATTATAATATTAAATATCACTGGTTCCAACTCTGTCATATTGAAACAATACACCGGACGGCCGTTAAAGCATAATGCTCGTTCATGCTCTTACGGAAGTGATCTTTTAGTGTGTGTGCACTTAAGCCCTTCGTTTGCTAGGCTCCGTAATACGATGACCGTAATAATACACCAAACTAATTTGAAACTTCAACAAATTTATTTTTGGCTAATATAGTTGAAATGCAGGGTGTTATAAGATCATTCGAGAAAACATTGGAAAATAAAAAAAATAAAAAAACCTCCATATAAAAGTCCTTCTTGACTAATAATGTATAAAACAGCAATATTTTTTCATATTATCAGTGTTGGTTTTACCAAGTTCGAATAGGCTTCTAGTTTTTTTGAATTAAACTTATTTATGGAACACTTTTTTTATTTTATTTATAAAACAAACAGATAGGTCGCCTATGGATAAGTGGTTACCCCCCTGGCCATGTAATTTGTTTTGAAGTTGGAACAAAAGACTGATATATACGGTGACCACTTTTATGAAACCAAAGTTAAAGAACAGCTTATGACAACTGGCGGTGAAGATACTCTCACTTCCGAAGTATTGGTGCTCAGAAAAAAATGCAAAGTATCAATTTACCTCCCTAGTGGGTGGTTTGGGTTATTATTGTGAAAATAAAAATAAAGCGGAAGAAACTCTTGAATTTTGTGCGCAAGAACTGAGCACAAACGCACAAGAGCTTCAGATGAATACGCTAATTAGCTCTTTTTTTTTCTCAAGATTGACTTTGGTTCTTCTATAAAAAATAATTAACTTCTTAAAAATAAAGGTTCAACTGAAAAAATTACAATCGGTTTTGTTATTTTGCTGAAACTCAGTATTTTTATATGTTCAAGATTTTAATCGATGTCTATTTCAAGTAAGAATTAAATTAATAAGTTTGAACCGTTAGAATCTATAATAAGTATCATAATAGAATATCTATAATTTCATTTTGTTTTCAATCTTCAAACCAACGCAACTTAATTATAATACTTTGTTAATATTATTCAATTTCACGCAACAAACTGACTTTTTTAATAAAAACTCGATAAAAGACTTTCACAATGCATTTTGAATGAGATGTTGTGTAATTTTTTTTGTAAAAATTTTGTTTCTAAATTATGAATTATGTATAAACCAATTAGGATTTTTGAAACGCGGGTTGCAAAATAATTAAAATTTTGACATGGTTTTATTGCAAGTTCCACTTTTGGCATCGGTTATCGGTTCTACGAGCTATGACAAGCGTATGCCACTTCAAATTGCTGATTCTAAGAGCTATGAAGGTGACCTTCGTTTTTCTATTGGTTTTCTCATTTTTTAATCTGTCTCGTCGTGAAAACTCAAGCATACTCTATAGAGAGCTACTCTCTCCATAGCCTGTTGTGCGGCTTTGATCTAATGTATGAGACCAATAGTTAGCGACCGAGGTGATTATTGAATTCAATGAACTCTCTTTGTCTAAACGGCGCATGGTTAATAAATTTACCCTTGTACTACGAGTGAGTGTTGTGTATTTTTATGAGCCGTAAACTAAAGTTATTCAAACAGGATCTACGATAACGTTCCCTCGTGTTCGAGACATATCTGAAATATCTCAAAGTGACTGTAGCAGGTACTTGTACAAGAACTCTGAAGGTAGCTGGTACACTACATAAATGGCATACAGCAGTTCACACACAGGATGGCGCCGCGCCGGCCAGATAGATTTTTGAGTGAAAAAAATCGTACCTACCTAGCTGAGCCATAATTTACTCGATGGGTCAAAAAAACCACAGTAAGACTACTTAATAAAACTACTTATCACTAACAATAGACTGAAAGTTCACTGCTGAACATAGGCCTCTCCCATACATTTCCAGGAAGAATGATTTTGATCCCTTTCCATCCATCAACTTCCCTCGATTCTAAAAATGTCGTCAGTCCTTCGTTTTAGGAGAACATTATTCTACGCTTCGTTTTCTGGTTTGTAGTCACCATTCGAGAACCTTCCTCTGCGGTTGTCGGACCCACAGGCTATATGGCTTGCCCATAGTCACTTTAACTTGCTGATTCTAAGAGCTACGTCGGTGAGGTAAAACTAAACTAAGTAAATCTAAAGTCCCGGTATTTTGTGGCAGTAGTTGTTGGTATTCTAGACTAAACCAGCTTTTCTAAGAGCATTATGGTAATATTACCATTTCGATTGACCTTACTTAACAAAGTAGTACCTACTTATTGAACTCGTTTATACAACGTTCTGTTACATAACTGCAGCCAGTTGTTATTCCGTTTTGTGTGCATTTTTAATTATGTTCATAAACGGCATTCTTTAGTTTCTTTTACAATTTGATTACTGAAAAAGTGAAAGAGCTTTTTTAAAGTTCGACCTGTCCTGTTTGCAAAAATGAGCCCAATCAGTTTTTTAGTAAGTCAAAAAGATATTTGTCACACAAAATGGACTAAGAGGACTAAAATGACTACTATCCATTTTGAACGATAGTAAGTAAATTTGTGTAAAAACTCTGGTGTTGGAATTTAAGGCCGCCTCAAGGCATCGATGTTCCTCACCGTTTTTAGGCCTACCTCTAGTCGGAAAACCACTAGCGGTCACCCATCGAAACAGTGGCAACGTAGAATGGGTTTCAAACTGTCTTTTTTTGAGTTACAATAGAAAACTACTTATAGTTTTGTCTGAAACATAATTAGAAGGACACGTCAATTATGAAGTATGTGACTGTAGAGTATTTATTTTTATTCTGGTTTACCTGCATTTGAGTCAGAAAATCACCTTGGAAGGTCACAGCAGCCGGTTATGGTATGGGTTGTTTGCCTCTCAAGAGATAATTACTTAATTATGTCAATACCTAACGTTTCTTCCGATTCCTGAATGTATTTTTTGTGCAATAGGTGCTTTTCATAGTTATGGTATACCTAAGTTAACCGTTGTAATTCTGAGATAATGCAATTGTTATACTTCCTTTCTTTTTCACACCGACCCCGCCGTCGAAAAAACCTCCCGTTAACGCCCCTTTAGAGCGAAGAGCTTCTCTGTTCGCTACGTGCCCTGGCAGGATTTTTTTTTTTCGAACTGACTAAAATGCTGGTATATTCGCCTGGCGATTTCCGACAACGTTACCGAGCAGGGAGCCAAAGCCGAGGCCCATATAACCATTTTTTGTATAATTGTATAGCGTCTTCTGCGCTTGCCAAGAGCCCAGAAACACTGTCTGAAATCGCTATACGATTATACTAGCGTTTCAGTCCGTTATAGTCCGAAAAAAGAACTTTTGTTAATTCTAGGTCCTCGAACCAAGGGCTGCCCGGTGGAAGATTCCTTTTCGATACATTCCAACCCTTCACATCCAGCTGGGGATCTCTTTAGGCTGATGATAATGATGCTAGTCTTGTCTCATAATTATCTTTCATTAGGAACACGTCACGCAGCACAATGATAAGCTCGTTTTGAATATAAAATATTATGACAGTGTGAGAGAGGTCCCACAATTCTATCTTTGTAGTCTTTTGTATATTTAAAATAGATTGTAGCGATAAATTTCTAAATGAAACTTTTTCAAGAGAAATGCTTTCGAGTTTAAACCAGTACTTTTGTGAGAGTTTTCTTAATTTAACGTTAATAGTGAGAATGTTTCGATATTAATACCCACTTACTTTGTTGCTTCAATAATAAGATGGGTTATACTTAAAAAATTACTCAACGGTGTCAGTTATTATCATAAATTGTACTATAATCAAGTGCCTACTCTTTTACATTTTACATTGACTTCTTCTTTTTCCCTTCTCTATGGCACCTGTCCGTCATTCCAAAGACAATTTTGTCAATGTGAAGTGTTTTTAATAAATTGCATATTAAGACAAGTCGGTTAAATATCTGCCTGCTCTGTCTTTCTACCAAACTAAAACCTACATTAGATTTTCTAAGATTTCTGTTGACGTAATAAAGTAGAGTAGAAATCAAATAAAACGACAAAGTTATGAAAGCATTCGATACATTACAGTTTTTTGTAACTTATTTTTGTACACGAGTAATTTATACTGATGAATACCTTCATGTTTGTTTTTTATTTTGTGCGAGAAAGTGGCCCAAGATTTATATCATGGTGATATTATTTTCTATTGTTATGATGGCTCAATACTGGCACATAAAGTAATATAAAAACATCAGGTACTTATACTAAAAAAGTTATAAAATACGTGCTTACTTCTACAATGACTTTCTGATGTAATTAGCCAATAGACCATCACCTTTAAAAACATTGCCTTGCAGGTCACGTTCGCTAAGATCGTGCCCTACAATGCATTGCACTGCGTCCATCACCTCAAGGCATACAGAGGCCTAATTCTTGTAAAGAAAAATGTTGAAATTTTTGTTTTGGTCGTGTCAATCTTCAAAAGGAATTCTTTGAAACTGACATTTCAGGCAGGCCCAATTTTGACAATCAAATTCTAGTTTCAATATTGTCCCATCACCAAAAACATACGCGAGTTGGGCTTCAGGTATTGAGCCTCATAAGCCTGTAATTTCACCGGCAGCCCATACCCTCTAAATCGAACCGCAGCAAGCTTTTTGTCGGCAGAAATAGGCATGGTGGAAGTACTTCTACGAACCCTTCACTAAGAGCTCTACTATTACTAAGCCCCACTGTATAACACTTTGTCTACGTAGATATTCGCAACTTTCACGGCGAATACCACCTCGTAGGAACGAAGTTTAAAATAAATAAATAATGCTGGACAGTCCATACAGCATCATCTAGCCCCAAGTTAAGCAGAGCTTGTGTTATGGGTACTAGATGACTGATATACTTAATACAATACATTACATATATAGATATTTTTTATTATACATAGAAAACGCCCAGAACAGAATAAATATTAAAGACAGCGCACGTCAACTTGTAATTAATATAGGAAATATCATTTAAGGTTCTAAATATAATATGTAGTAATGTCAACCGTGCTAGGCTTCGTAGGTCTTGTAATGCGTTTTAGTTCTAAATAGTGATCTAAAAGTCATTATTGTTCTCTCAGCATGCTACCGGCTAATAATTTGATAGTGATCTTGAGAACAAAATGGGCTTGGCTGGTCGAAGTACAACCAGCGTCAAAAGTAAATAGTGATTAGACAACTCTTTCAATTACAAATATAATAATAGTTAGCTAGTAGAAAACTAGTAGTTACACAGCAAATACTAAAAACACCATGGAGTAAGTCGATGAGCTATAATTTTTCAATGTTAAAAGCCTATGAATATGAAAGTATTAAACTTCTGATACTGACTGGTACAGTACAAAATGTTCAATGTTAAATGTAGTTATAATCTGTAAAATCTATTAATTATAAGAATCTTTGTCCTGAGTGAATGACTGCCGATTAGATAACTCACAACCTAAGCCACTGGTCGTAGAGGCTTGAAATTTTCAGGGTAGGTATATTATTATTTATAATTTGTTTCCTTTACATGTTGCAACAACAAGCTTGACATGTTTTATGATCTGTTTTGATGTTTACAGACCTAGTCGGATAACACTAAAAACAAACCTTACAGCAATGTGTGAAACATGTTGAGCTATGCAAACGCACAACATTTGTCATACAACTTACATTCCTGCAGTGAACGTAAAGCCCAACAGAATATGTGGTGGGATTAGTTTCCTATACTTGTATCTAAATGTTTTGAAAATTTACATGTGTAATAATTGGTGTAAGCAAACAGTTACATCACAATAGATGTGTAACAAATTTATGATAAATTAATATTTTTTTCTAGTAAAATTACTTATTAGCCTACCTATATTGTGGCTAGATTGTAATTTTATTAGAGTACATTAGTTACAGATGGTGTCCGCTAAAAAAAATATAGGTACCTAGTTATTCTTGATCTAGATTTAAGTTCCCTATAAATTAATTATGATATCAATCTAATTACACGTCATTGAACAACGTCCGCCTATGTGTCTTTGTTATGCATTAATTATAACAATTTTGATCATAACACCGTGGTTATAAATTAACTTAAGAAAAGATCCGGCTATGAATCATTTTTTCAGTCGCAAGCGCAACATAAGACTTTACCTATTGGTGAATGAGAATGGTCAATGCTGCAGTCAAATATATAAATGTCTAAATAAAATTATAGACACGTGAGGCTTAACACCTATATGCCTCAGGTTGATGGACGCAAAGCAGTGCATTTTAGGGCACGTTCTTAACGATCGTGCAAGACAATGCTTTTTTATAGGCGATGGTAACCACTTAGCATCAGGTGACGGTGCGGATCTACTACCTCTGTCTCTATTTGTATCATGCAAAAAGTCTAAGACAGACGGTCCAGACGGTTCATATGATTCTGCTTTAAATCATTTACCCCAAAACATTATGTCCAGTTAAACATAAATTAAACAATGCACCAAATTACCTTGTTTGTATAACATTGTAAGAGATGGTTGTAGTTTTACAACTGTTTTTTTTTATAAAAAATAGATAAAAACAGTTTATTTACAAAAAAGTCCACAAAAAACCAAGGTTTGTTTTGGCATATTTTTTATGGTATGTACTACGGTTACTTTTAAAAATCGAACTTGTCAACTTGTAACGTGCCAGTATTCACATTCTAGCTACAGCACACGCGGTTATCTAACTTTGATCAATGTTACTGATACTGTTGGACTGGTAAGTCATGTACACACGGCTAACTTGAACTTGGAACTGGATTTCGGCTCACATTCTCATAGGTAAGGTGGTATAACTGAGCACGTTTACTTATTATGCAAGTTATTATGAAGATTGCCTACTTTATGGGGATTTTCTTGAGGTTTTGACACGAAATGTGAGCAGTTGAAATGTAAAGAAGACGAGTGGTTTTTTTTATACGACTTGCTGATGGAACAAGCAGATGGCCCACCTGATGTTAAGTGGTTACCATCACCTATAACAAAGCATTGCCTCGTAGGTCGTAAGTATAGGTACTGATCATGTAGTGAGAGCGACCCCGCCTTTTGATCCTGAGAGTCGTGGGTTCAAATTTGGTCCTGTACCAATGGATTTTACTATTCGAGTTCAACTGCCAGTACTGAAGGAGAACGTCATGAGGAAACCAGATTCTATCAGCGGCGATGGAATTGCGACCTGTCACGTATGGACATTCCTGTCAGTATTTTTTTGTCCTGTCACGTATTTTACAATATGTAATTCATGAACTTACCTATGACATAAATAATTAAAACATAAGATATCTCCAAAGAATTTTGAGTTGATGCTTATTGATGCTATGATATCCTCCAAGTACGGAAGATATCCTCTGAGGATCAGTCGTGAGGCTGTTTTGTGTTTCTGAAATATAAGGAATTTGAGGGACAGTTGGAGTGACATGTGCTGATGTGATAATATCATCATCATTTTCTTGCCCTTATCCTTTTTTTACCCATTTTACGTGGGGTCGGCACAACAGGTTTTTTCCCTCCATTACCTCCTAAAATGGTGACCTATCCGTCTTCGCCGGAATGCACATGTCCTTTCTCTCCTTTATACCATTCTTTTCTTTCCTTCTACTCCACCTTACCTCAAGGAACGCTTCGAATTTCTTCACCTCTCTAATTCCCGGCCCCTTCGCTCCTCTGATACCCGTCAACTTAAAACTCCTGTCCACTCCTCGAATTTCTATGATAGTTCTTTTACGGTCCAGGCTATTAAGCTCTGGAACGCACTGCCTATCCCTATCCGCCATTCTGAGTCTCTCTCTATTTTTAAAAACATGGTTTTCGAACACTACATTTTATCTCTTTCTTCTATATCATCGTAATCTGTTGTATCATTACTATTTTGTTATTATTATTATTATTTTTTATTTTTTTTTGTATTATTTTAGGTAGTATTTATTAGTTTATTACTTTTTTGTTAGGTATTTATTTTATTTTATTCTATTGTTATTATGTAGGTACGCCCCGTCCCTATCTGTGCAATACGTTTTTGTCCATCCAAAGGTTGTCTCGAAGAGATCGGTTTCAGCGATAAGACCGCCTATTGTACTTCTGGTTTCTTAGTTGTAATTTAATTGTTCTAATTGTTTAAGTGTTATAATGGTGTACAATAAAGCTATAATCTATCTATCTATCTACCTATATCATACGTTATCTCTGCAGTCACTCCTTTCTTACCCACGATGTGATAATATAATATAATTACAAATATTTGACACACATTCACACAATGCCTACTAATCTTAAACTAAGCAAAGCTTCTATGGAAACCTGATAGCTTTCAAAATACTTATTACTTTTTTTTCGTAAATTCATACTTAGAATGCATAATAACACCCAGACAGATACTATACTTTGAAACTATAAATTGAGACTGACACTTACACTAGAGGTTCTCACCACCAAATTTGTCTGCGTACAACTAAAATGACCATCATATTCATCATAGTAGCATATTTTCGTGTCGATATCTAAAATACCTGTCAACCCTTTTCGTTTTGTATCGTATCCGCCATATCAATTACTTATGCAGTCAACACAGTAATCTATCAATATCCACCTACCTATATATACCTACTATTTACAACTTTTAAAGGATCATAAAAATCGACTATTCGCTTTTTATTTTTTATACATGTTGCTGATGGAACAAGCATAATGGCCCACCTTATGTAAAGTGGTTACCATAGCCTAAAACAAAGCATTGCCTTGTAGTTCACGTTAGTTAGGAACGTGCCCTACAATACACTGCTCTGCGTCCATCAACCTGAGGTATACAGGTGTTAAGCCTTATGTGATTGTATGTGTGTGGCGGCAAAAATAGGCATGATGGTAGTATTTCCTCGGACGAGCCCTTCACTAAGAGTCTTTCAATTTCAGACAAGCTCAATTTTGACAGTGAAACTTTTAATCTTGTCTTAGCTCAAAAAATTTACCAGAATTGGGCCTCTGTAAACGTGGACGCTGAGTAGTGCATCGTCGGTGGCGTTCCTAACGAGCGTGACCTACGAGGCAATGCTTTGTTATAGGTGATGGTAACCACCATGGTAACATCAGGTGGGCCATCTGCTTGTTCCATCAACAAGTTGTATAAAGAAACAATAATAATATATTAGGCCTAGGTCTAGCACTGGACTTCTACCGATGATATTGAGCTTGGAGGAGCTTCTTAACAAGCAAACCAATATACACTCGATTCATAACTTTAGATTTTAAACAACAGGTCCTAATTCAAATGAACAAAACACCTTTGAGTCTACCTCATAACAATAGCAGTAAAGGTGCCATTCAAAGTACAAGTGTACCACGATATACAAATGTCAAAGCTTGACCCTTCGATTGACCTGTGTTTGATTATACAGCCAACGCTAAGGGCCACGATTGGCTAATACCCCTAGTTGAAATTAGGTTTCATTCGTGCAATAGTAGTTTATTAAAAGTCAATAAAACCTACGTATAAGGTTGGGATCTAAGCTACTGTTTACACATTTAAACAAAACAACAAAAACTGTAAACTCGACCGATGATATTTCGATCGAAGCTGTAAATTAATGGTAAATTTTATCGACTATGTCTAAGGCATACTAAGAGACAAGAGAACACTACTTATTATATTGAAATAAAGATCAACTAATTATCTGCCTCGCAGTAGGTACTTCAGGCTTTTATATAATATGTTTGGTTTGTCGTCTGTGAATGCATCGCATTTTGGGTTAGGTTAGGTTAGGTTACGGTTAGAAGTTGGTTGAAGCCAGGAAAATAAAAATAGGACTCAGACTCTCTATCACTTATAAATAGAAAAAAAAGGAAGTAATTTATTTTTGAAATAAAAATAATTTAATTTTTTATTCAAAAAGTATTCAATACTCAAACTAAGCTTGAATACCAGTTTTGATAAGATTTTTTTATAGAAGGAGGCAATTTGATTTCGCTGCTTTATTCAGCGGGTGCCTCCTCTGGGTTCCTTTAATCTTCTAATGTCAACAGCGTGAATAGCCAGCGACCGTCATCAGTCGTCGGCAAGCATGCTGCTAAGACCCAAGTGGGTCGCCGATGGTCGCCCAACGCCGACTAGGTCGGTCGAAGTCGCATCCCGAACGCCAAACTACCCGAGGAAATGGTCCTTTATGATTTTATGTAGAAATGGTAGATGTATAACGGCGTCCGAGACCGAAATGACCGTGCCCAGTATAACTGCAACTATCGGATCAGTCAAAGAAGAAACCCAGAGGTGGACCAACAGAGTAGCGGACGTGTTTGTATATATTCTTACCGACGAATAAACTTCGTTTGCGCGATTCAGAACTCCAACTTTGGCATCGTATAAATGTAATGGTGACTAGTACAGTTTTGGTTTTTTGAACTTTTACCAATTTTAGCATGCTCTTTACGATTTTAAAAACAGAATATCAGTTTTAATTCAAAACAGCTAAGAATTCGAAGTTTGACGTCATGAGATATTCCAGAGTTGTGATTGGTTGTTCGATGTCGCCGATGACGTGCATGAATCATGGGAAGTCCTCGTCCGGTTACAATTAATGGGAGCACGCATCCAGTGTTTTGTTAATCTCATCTCTAAAACAAGCAATATAAGGTTTATTTATCTACTACGCGGTTAAAGTATGCTAGGTATACAATGAGTAATAGGTTTGTTGTTTGATACGAATACGTTATAAGTACCTAATTCCTAATATTGAGTGTGAAAAAACTTGGTAATAAAATAATCGGCTGGCCCATCT
Source organism: Electrophaes corylata (assembly GCA_947095575.1). Classification (NCBI taxonomy): domain Eukaryota; kingdom Metazoa; phylum Arthropoda; class Insecta; order Lepidoptera; family Geometridae; genus Electrophaes; species Electrophaes corylata. Next base: position 4,196,811 of record OX352702.1, read on the forward strand.
GATGTTAGGTGGTATTCATCACTTTTAATAAAAGCCTAGTAGGTCTTGCATGTTTAAGGCGTACCCTACGATGAACTGCTCTGCGTCCGTCAACCTCATCAACCAACCATCAACGAGACAGTCTGTTTTTCCGGTCACGTATAATTTGGATGTCTTCAAGAGGAGAGGGAATAGGATATTGCTACACCGTCGACTGCATCATCACTTAACATCAGGTGAGATTGCGGTCAAACTTTAACCTATAAACTGTAAAAAAAAAGACCACAGATCATCGGCAGATAAGTCTTATGTGCCTATAATTTCACCTCAGCATACTCCCTTCAAACCAAAACAGAGCAAGCTTCCCAGCGGTAGAATAGGCATGGTGGTAGTACTTCCCTGGACAAGCCCTTCACTAAGAGCTACCAAACCCTACCACAAGCTTGTATACTGGAACTTATTGTTAAAAATTGACCTACCAAAAGACCTTCTATCACCGAACACCGATTATTAGAACTATATTATTTGACCAAGGTCTTAGTCATAAGGAAACAATGCAATATTATGCAATATAATTTTAGTATCGCACGATAGGTACTGTCAAGATGAGGTCATGATAATCTCGTTCTTGTTAATCAATCGTTCACTCCAAATGTTCGGTTTATCTCACCTTGTTACTTGTTACAGATTACGGGTGACCGGTTTTCGTTGGACAACACTGAGTGGAATATGTGTATAGTATTATTCAAACTATTTATATGATTAATTAGAAAGTACCGGTGGTTTAGTGGTAGTGACCCCACCTTCTGATCCTAACGTCGTGGGTTCAAATCCGGTCGCGAAACAATGGATTTTTTGCGCTTAAAATAAAAATATCTATGTATGTAATGTATTGTATTAAGTATATCAGTCATCTAGTACCCATAACACAAGCTCTGTTTAGCTTGGGGCTAGATGATGCTGTGTGAGTTGTCCAGCATTGTTAATACACCATCTGTGTTCATCACACAAATATTTGTCCGCGGTGGGAATCGAACCCGCCTACAGCATAGAACGCAGAGCCACTACTATACTAACTGACAACACACGGCGACTGTTTCAACTATGCACCGAGTTTAAAATACCAGAGTAACAAAGTTACTACTAGCTATAAATTAGTTTGACAGCAATTGGATTTTGTTGTACAAAATAATTATTTGTGGAATTTTACGTATGTTTGCAACTGCTAGGAACTAAAACATTAAACTGGAATGATACATTGTAAGACAAATTTTCAAGCCCTTAAGCGGCTTTTCTTAAGGTCTTTTCACAAATAGCAATTTTAGTTTTTTCAACTCGCACAATTCACAAACTGACACAAATGTCAGAACGAACAAGAAGAAGGATTAGATCACCACCCACAATTACTAAACTATATAGATTTTTTATACTTTGCTTACTGATGAAATAATCATATGGCACCCTCCTAATGATAAATGATAGCTGTCATAACAAAGTTATGCTTCGTAAATCACGTTCGTCCATAAACCTGACGCATAAAGATGTTGTGCCTCATGTATTCACGGCCTTATCGTGTATGACGTAATGGTTACCACTTGATATCAGGTGGGCCATGTGCTTGTTGCCACTTGAAAAAAGCTTTTAATCTACATAATACGCAAAAAAACTATAGTCTAGAGGTTTTTTCGAGACAGTTAATTTCATAAATATTTAACTTTGATTTGATAGCCTTACATGTCCTCCACGCATAGACGTACTATATCATATTGTCTATGGTTATCTAGTTACTAGACTCTAGTCTAGTAGGAATAGAGATCAAATGGCAGATCTATTTGCCTTGAAATATCGCGACTCGTAGTGGACATACCATAGCTTTTAGTCCATATTCTTAGGGACATACCATGTCGCGGTTAACCCGACGGCAGTAATGATAGCCGAAAGATTGGTAAACTATCACGCAACTCCAAATCAAGTGAGGCCATTATACAACCAAAATTACCTACGAATTAAAGTTAAGTATACTGTACAATACAATAAATACATGTAGATACAAAAAGTTGGGTAAGTGTGTCGATAAAAGTACTTTGATTTTATAGAAAACTGACAAAACGTAATAGGCTTATGCCCTGTGTCCAGCAATGGAATTCTTCTTCTTCTTCTTTTATTATATGGCTTTTCAGCGGCTGAGGGTTGCCACGAATTTGCCAACGTCAAGTGTTTACTAATCTTAGAACAAAAAGGCGGAGATCTGAGTACGGTAAGAAAATGGAATTCTTCCACAGAATACTTTTTTTTTTGGCATGTGTCCGTCATTCGGACAATTTTACCAATTTCAAGTAGGTTGAATAAAATACTTCTTAGTCAAGTCGAGTCGGTAAAAAATGTGAATTCAGCTGATATTTGGTTTTGAAGAAAAAGATGGCGTTTTTCTTCAAAACCAAAGGGAAACATTTTCGTTCAAATCAGGATGCCACATCACCACTTTCATTTCAACTGTTTACACTTGTGCTAAGACCTCAAGTAATAATGGTTAAAATACCACCAAAATAACCCATCAGAACTTAAAATAACACTAGAAAAACAATTAAATTGAAAATACAATGTTGCTTCCAAAGATGACAGAAAACGAATCCCAATGGAATTCTTCAGACGGGTGATGAATAATTTGACATACCTCCGACTACTCTCATAGACATTTGTGACACTGACATACCTATAGAATCTAATATTATCAACTACTGTTAAACTTATATATATTGAACCTAAGAATATGGACTAAAGCAAATATTGAACGTTTTAGCTTCGCCCTATCATACGTGTACCTTATAAAATATAATCTGTATTTTTTGTAATCTGTGCCAAACATACAGAATATATAAAATATAATCTGTATTTTTTGTAATCTGTGCCAAACATACATGACGTCTACTTTTGCACAATTACTAAGAATATGGACTAAGACAATTATGATCACAGAATACTTTAATTAATTAACATTTTTAAATTTTAAATGTAGTTTCGTGAAACAGAGTCTCAGCCACATGCAAAGTTCACATAATTACATGAAACTTTCTCGCAAGTAAACGCCGTTTTTTTGTTCTAAACATAATAGTGAATATCGGGAGGGGGTGTATCGTACTTGGGGGATCACAATCGCTCTAGAGAACTGGAGTAGAACGTTCCGAAGAGAACCCAGGTCGACATAGCTCAGAGGATCAGCACGCTGAAATGGCCATGGCTGCCGTAGAGTTCCACGGCAGCCATAATAGGCATAGTACTTAAGTAGTAAGTGATACTGTGCCTATTTCTGCCGCCAAGCAGCTTGCTGTGTTCCGGTTTGAAGAGTGTGGGTGCCGGTGTAATTACAGGCACATGAGGCTTAACACCTGTATGCCTCAGGTTGATGGACGCTTAGTAGTGCATCGTCGGTGGCGTTCGTAACGAGCGTGACCTACGAGGCAATGCTTTGTTATAGGTGATAGTAACCACTTAGCATCAGGTGGACCATCTGCTTGTTCCATCAACAAGTTGTATATAAAAAAAACTTGAGAAGCAAATGTACCTACTTAGGAAATAAAAGTATGACGCCCTCCTTCAAGACAGGGTGATGATCTGCGGCATGTAGCTTACAAAAACTGAGTGAAGACTTAAGGACATGGCTTGATGGCACGTCTTACGTCCAGTGGACTATGTTGATGATGAGGCTGGTCGCTTACGTATACCGATTAAAATTGTTTGACTAGTCAACTGTAACATAATAGGTAATATTCTCGTATCTGTAATATCCGAGGCGTTGCCGTTCTGCAAACGATTTTCTAATTAAACTGTTTTGTAAGAGTAATTATCAGGAAAATTGAGTTTACTACGATGTTGAATTTGGTTTACGAATAAGAAACTAACATCCATTTTTTTATTGAAATACAGTCATTTTTGTGTACAAGTAAATTTGCAATTTTTTTTCTAAATAATTTATTTTCACTTTTTAGTGATGATTTTCATGAGTTTTAAAGAGGATTTTAAGAAGAGGATGCCTAAAACCATTGTAAGACTGGTGGGAACTTTTCAATTTATCCGGTATTCATGGTTACTGGTTGTGCAAGTAGATTGCGGATGGATGCGGTTATTTATGATGTAATCATTATTTAATTGAGTTGAAATCATTTTAAATTGAATTAAATAACTATTACATGTCAAAAGTTTGACATGATCACTACTTCTTGGTAGAGGTATATAACTCATTAGTATACAAATAAGTAGAATCTAGACAATAATATCTAACTATAATTAATCATATTCCATTTATCAAAAACATCTTGACTTTTCACCCACGTACGCCATCTAAACAGAGGTACCTACGTACCTAGCTCCTTTATTACATTAACCTCCAGAAAGAGATTTAATTTTCATTCATACATCTTCTACCTATTCATCAAGTAAGTAGTAACCTCCAAACTATAGCGTAGCTATTAATTACTATTAACAAATGAATGCAGGCTGGTGTTCACCAACGTCATAACCGGTTGTTTGAGTACTTTTTTTACAAACCTTCATTTGACCACGATATATCTTAATAGCACTATATAAATACCTGATAATTTTATACTGCAGAGCTTAATAGAGACAGAAACGTAAATTCTTCGTAAAAGAAACTTTATTTAGGCGTGTTTAGACGACGCGAAAGATTTCGCGTGTTTGTGAAAATCACCAAGTATCCACCAAGTGTCGTCTCAATACTCATTATAGGCTATAACAATGTTAAACTATCAAAATCAAAAGGGCGGGCGCCACGCAAAATCTTTCTCGTCGTCTGAACAGGTGCTTTCATGTGTCTGTAATTTCATCAGCACTCACACCCTTTGAATCGGAACACAGCAACGCTACTTGGCGGCAGAAATAAACATGGCGGTAGTACTTTCCCTGACTAGTCCTTATAAAGAGCCTTACTACCACTTGTCACTTATATTATACTTATCAGGTATAGATTATTAACAAAGCGAAAAATTACTCGATTTACAACCGGATCTATCCACTAGACAGGGAAGTCACCGCTAGACCATCAGTATTCTCAGATAAACCATGGTAAAAAGTGCCAAGCCCACATCATGTGCTGGTACTATGAATAGTATTAGAAGGTTGTTCATAGTCACCATTTCAATTTATTGTTATCTGAAGGTTAGAAACGATTAATGACTATGTTTTGCTAGGGCGCAATAGATTAAAGATTTTGAAAGTGGAGTAATAAGCTGTTAGCGCTGGGCAAACCAATAAATTCAACCTCCCTCCGTAGTGACAAACAAGACCGTGATCTTTTTGTAGATATAGGAGTATTTTGAACTATGAACTTTATCTGTACCTAGCCAACACAAGCTTTTTACTATCTTGGCGTCAGGCGCAAGACAACGATGCGGAGTTTATAGCTAAGTTATGATCACTCTTATGAGTGCCATAGTTAAAAACTGTTATCGAAGTAATAATTTTAAAACAAAGCCATAAACGTGCTCTTAAGGTACTATTTAAGCTGATTTATTACTCTTGTGTTTGTTTAGTACTGTGATGGTTGGGTCGTTACTCGTTTTAATTGCTTTTTCTATTCTGAAGTGAAAGTCAAAGTCAAAAGGCAAGTCTTATATCTATAGGTGAATCTAGGTGCCAGTTCTTTGTTGCCAAACCTAGAAGAACAGACAAGAAACTGACGTTCCTACCGTTTTTTAGCGTGATCTTTTTTACAAGATAATATTGTAATACTAGCCGCTCGCAGCTTCGCCCGCGGGGCAGTTTTTTTAACCGTTCCCGTTATTTTTTCGTGATAAAAAGTAGCCTATATGTTAATCCAAGTTATAATCTGTTTTTTCAAAATTTCATTCAAATCGGCTTACTGGTTAGAGCGTGAAAGAGTAAACACCCATCCATCCATCCATCCATACTTGCAAACTTTCTCATTTATAAATAGTAAGTAGGGTGTGGTGATAATGAATCTTAGTAAGATGAATGCAATATATAAATATGTACAGACAATCATGCCAAGAATATACTCTAAGCAGATTTACCAAAAATTCCGTATTTGGTGCCTATGCTTATAGTGTTTACATGGCTACATTTTTATATCCACTTATCTACTTATGTTTATCAAACAAATAACATAGCCAAGTGCAGCGAAACACTAAGGGTTCTGGACTAGGGTCTGTTCCATAGGAATACGTGGGCACGTCCAGCAGATAGACATAAAAGTGATATCAAAAGCTTTTTTTCCCATAAGCCTAAAGATTTAGCGGGGCCGCTGCGCTGCTGGCCGCTTGATAGGAATTTGAACGTTATTACGGTAGTACCTAGTATTGAGACGATATTCGGTATTGGTTTCCACAACCGCGCGGTGTCTGCGCGAAATCTTTCGCGTTATCTAAACACTAAAACGTTACAGAAAACTTTAGGGAGCAATTTTTCATCTAATGCAAATAGCATTTTTTTTATCTCAACCTTGAAATACCTGCTTATAAGTAACTCGGGAAAGTTATTATTGAACACTTATTATTACTTACTTGTTTAAAAAATACTAAAGTTATTACTGTACAATTATTTATTGATATCCTTAGGATGTCAGTTTACACCCAAATGAATATTCATATATTCATGAATAAGGTGTATAATAATTGAATTGATTAGCTCCTGTTCCGAATGCGTTTCCCTCATATGCAAAGAAATAGTGTGCGTCCGTTCAACTGCATATGCCTCATTTACACCACACAAGTTACTAGACCGAGATGCAGTTTAGCACTAAACTGTATCATACATACGATCTACATAGATGAGTTCTGGTTGAGGTCAACTATCAAGATACCCTATCTTGATAGTTGACCCGTAAAAAAAAACTATGACCAAGCCTAAATCGAGACTCAAGGATAGTATTTTATACAGCTTTTCTTGGAGAATCGTCAGCAAGCTTTGCATATTTTTGCATTATTGATAGAGGTATATCATCAACTTTATAATGATGTAGCTCGATAGATCAACTAAAATGGACGTAGATAACGACTATGGACCCAAACCAACTCAAAAGCGTCTAAAGAAGGAATCTTATTAGCAGCAGTGGGTTACGATGATTATGGTTAGGTACTAAGGATATTTCAAAAGTCAATATTTTTATTGCATTCATGTTGTACGAAAGGGTTTTCAATAAAAAAAAGTTTTAATATGAGCTCAGGTATCGCATGGTGTAAACTCAGGCAGCTGTCTCAGTTGTCGGTTTCGGTCGAGTAAGCACGCGTACTGGACACGTGTAAACGTACCTTGAGTTATGTTAGCTATTACGTCAACTACATTAACTGGATGTGTTGGGTGTGTACCTTCCTTTGTGATGTGTAACAGTTGTGTTACTATTTTCTCGCTTGTTATGATGCATCTATCATAAGAAAATAGTATTTGTTATTTTCCCGACACCAAAATCCCAGCAGTCACGGCAAAAAATCTCGACTTGAGACGTGATTAAATTTAAGTTGCGTTTGAGTATTCGTGGGTAAACTTTACCAGACTTTAAGTAAGAATTGCATTTATCTGTTAAGTATGCATAGAGTTTGATAAATATCGATTAATGTTAAGAAATCGAGCGCTTAAGCCCTTGCTCTTATTACATGGTGTCACCGAGTTAACAGTGCCTACACTTATTACGAAACAAATTCCTGTTTTTACAAGTGCTCCAGTTACAACGGCACTCTCGTTGAAAGTCTGGCTTTTACAATTCCAAAAACACACTCGACAACATTCACTAAAGCTGCAAAATAACGTAATACCACTAATAATTAAGTCGCAATGTTCAAGGGTATGTTCCGGCACTGCCCCTCTCCCGTGAACTCTTTAGCACGATTGCAAACTGTCAAAAAACGACGCCAAAAGTGCCTTTGCTATCGTGCTTGACAGGTTGCATTGTTTTCAGTTTTTTGAAGTAACAGATTTGTATAAAGATGCCCTCGTATCCATTGTTCGGGTCTGTTCAGGCCTGTTCAGAGTGACTTCACGTTACAGATAATTAGGCAAATAAATTATCGAACTTACGGTTAACTTTATGATTACCAAATATTATAAAGTAATTATCACAAACAAACACAATCACAAAAAAGAGAAACTAAAAATAATTATATCTATACACTTGATAATTTTACTAGACAAACTTAAGATACTATGATCATACAGAACAACAAAAAGCTATTAACAATAAAAAAAAAAGTGGCGTGCAAAGAAGATGACTTAAAACTCAGCAGCGGGATGAATGTAGTTTTTTATAGAATAGAACAAATATATAATGAAGTGTAGTCAACATAATTATAATGTCCTGTAAACTCCTTTTGTTTCGTGGCACAAAATACTTTGGGATTGTCAGTGTCCTCCATATTTTCTTACACTGTCACTACGCCGATGTTAACAAGGTAAGGTGATATATCTCTTTAAAACCCTGATAGTAAAACCTCTATTTTATAAGAAGTAGCCAACGCTTTCTGACTAACTAAAAATACCGGTTGCATACTGCGTTTTTAAACGCAATACGTGACGCCATCTTTTTTCATGTTGACAGCTAGCAGCCTGTATTCCTGCAAACAACAAACGATTTTTTGCATTGCTGTTTAAAACGCAGTGTGATGAAGCGATCTAAGTGTTGAAGCAAAATAATAAATAATAGTTACCCTTTACCATATCTACCAGCTATATTGTTAAACCTAATTTATTATCTAACTGTCATTTATGTCTATAAGTACTTGCTCTCTCTGTCTCGGAAAGACATCCACGGGAAGTGATGCGTGATTTTCTAAGTCACGACCACCAAGTCTAAAAATAATAGATTCTTATCCATCCAGGCTATAAATAAGGGTGGAACATAAAAAAGCACACAGTGGAACAAAAAGTAGAATCAAACAACAGTGGATTTGTTTAGTGGAGAGTGGAACGGCCGTTGCGATTACGACCTTCAAAACACGGCAACCGTTTTTTAAAATCAAGACTCGCCTCGGGTTATATTAAATTTATTGCATTTTCGTTACGGATACTGATAAGGAAATAGCGCGTGGCCAATGAACATTACTTTTCAATTTTATTAAACACTTATAACATGAATTTAGAAATTAATTTATCACTACGAAAGCTATTGTTTTAGATTGATTTATGCCTTGTTCATGGTGACTTCATGAATAGGCTGTTTCGAAGGTTAACTTAGTTATTTATATCAAGACTAAAGAATCGCGCGCGACTTCGTCCGCGTGGAGTTATTTTCGTACAAATTTCAACATCCGCTGTCCGTTCAGGGGTTGAACTGCGAAAATTCTTTTTTTAGTATATTTCTACGCAACAAGAGGAATATAGGTACCCTAAATTTTAAATCTTCACGACCAGTGGTTTAGGCTGTGCGCTGTCAATAAATGTCAGTCAGTCAGGACAAAGGTTCTTACAATAATAATTGGTACAGCTTTTCATTATCTAACTGACGTAGAGGTGTGCTAAGATAGGAATTTCAGAAATTCAACCCCTAAACGGGTACAACGAGGGTTGAAGTTGGTTTGAAAATAACTTTCACGCGTGTTCCGCTAGTAATTCATAATGTTCTTACGTCAGTATGTAATAAATTAATTCACACCTACTTTACTGTGATTACATTTCTTATTAAAAGATGTTTTTATAATAGAGTGATGTTCTTACTTCCTTATTGGCCTTTTATTTATTTAATCTACTTGTTTGAATAATAAATTAAATAAGATGTGGGTTCCGCCTAGGGTTTTTTATAGAAAGTAGTTTTTGGGCGCGGAAGTTATCGTACAGTTTTCCTGATATTAATTGCATTACTTATGTAAATTATGTTACGTGCAAATTTCTAGTGCACTAGCATTCAAAGGGCTTATCTTTAAAATAAGAACCAAGCACAGGAAAAATATTATTATTTACCCACCGCTAGATGGCGTTATAAGAAAGCCATTGATACTTTGCTTTTAAAAAACTGAATCTCTCTAGTTTTTTTTTTTATCACAGCTGTGTCAGTGTCACCGATTGTTACTTGACCTAAAAGCACTTGTAACTTGCTTAGTCAATCTTAACGAATCGGATAAGTTAAGCAACGTTCAGCGTGGTCTACTTTTGGATGGGTGACCGACAGTGACATGACATGTAGCGATTTGCTACTTTGGAGGGTAGGTATTATAGTTGCCCGTGGGTTTTTTTTATTTGACTTTGGCATAATAGTTGTGGAGGCTTTGGGGCTGTTAAAACTACTTGACCCTTATTTGATAACCTTACGCGTCAAGAAAGAAGCAAGTTATATTGAATACTTATATGATGATCCATATATGTAACGTACCTACCTATTCAGTACATGATCTAAATCACCTTGATGTAAGGTGTTACAATTTACTTTTAAAAATTAATACTGACATACATTTGATACAACGCCACCAGTCCCAAACTAAGCAAAGCTTGTACTATGGAAACCATATAACTGATAGAATACTTAAACATCTTTTTTTTTTAAATACATACATAGGACGACCGATGTGGCGCGGCGGGCGAATGTCCGCCTGCGACGCAGAGGTTGCGGGTTCGATTCCCGCCTTGGGATAAATGTTTGTACAATCTGCAAATATTTATTCCGGGTGTTCTGGGTATTTTCTATGTATAATAAAAAATATCTATGTATGTAATATAATATTGTATTAAGTATATCAGTCATCTAGTACCCATAACACAAGCTCTGCTTAGCTTGGGGCTAGATGATGCTGTGTGGGTCGTCCGGCATGATTTATTTATTTTATTTATTATTTATAGGATACAATATAATACTCAGAAACAGAACACACATCTGTGTATAGCAATCAATAAATATATCTATAGTTATAGAGACTTGCTTAGGACTCTAGACTGATGAAAATAAGCATCTGTTTTCAGTGCATTAAAAAAATAAGTGGTTTCGACAGTATTTCCTTGCTGCTGGCACAGTTTATAGGCTTTTCAGCGCGGTGCTACGTGCTACGGATCCGATGACGTAACTCGAATGCAACGGCGGCGGCACAGCTTATAGCACGATAGCTATCGCACGCCGTCGATAGCAAAAGTGTCTCGACCCTGGCGATCCCCCCCATTCGGAGGGGGGCTACCACTACCAGCTCCCTTCACCTTCGCGCCACACGCCGCTACACCACGACCAATGACCGTCCGCCTCGGACCGGCGAAAGGTTTTATATACAAGTGGAATTCGCACTGCCAAATTGCTATAACTCAAAATATAGGGTAGTCGGGCGGACCACTCGTTCAGCGCTACCCGAGCGCGATTTAATCGACAGTGCTACCGACGCGAGTTCTTCTATACAGAACAGTGCCATAAAGCTGATGCGAATTTGGACATAATTTGTAGCCGAATAGGAGACTCAGTGCCAAGATGGGGTTCAGTGGAAGATACTGTTTGTTGACTTTGTTATTGTGCCTAGTGACTGAACATGCGTTCGGTGTCAGAGTGGTGCCCAAAAGGAAGAAAGGTAATTTGAACATATTAATTTAATACTACTTATATAAAATGTCTACTTGTAAATAATACTGTAAAGTGCAACCACAAGAACTAATGCTGCCTTTCGCAATATTTTGCTCCATTCATATAGCAAAGTTCACATGATTCTAAATACCAACGTAAGCTTAAGTACCTGCAGTAATTTAACTATAATACTCATTAAAACTAACTAACTTATAATTTTATAAGTATACGAACTATTTTTAATATTGCTCAAATACTAAAGAAGGTCAGGAATACTAAAATTACAATTTATTTTAATTTAAGATGGAATATTGATAAATAATGCATTTTGAGTTCAATAGCATAGACAGGCTTTGTATTTAGATCAGTAATATATTCATGATTCTAAATTTATAAGCCGAATTCACAAATTAATTGACTCCTTATATGATTAGGTAATTTAAAACACTCGTGACTAGCAACACTTTGATTTAAAAGTTTGTTAACCGCAATATATAAACCCGTTACTTGACCGAAATCTAAATGAATAAATTTTATTTTGTCTGTTCACCTTGACATTTTTTTGTTCGTATTAAACTAATAAAATAAACAAAGCTTTGGTAAAAAATGTAGGTGCCGTTGTGTTCACTGTACCTCGAATCAAATTACTGACGAACTAACCAGGTTACCAAGCATTTAAGTTAAAAAGGAAAGTTTGATTTTTTTTAAAAAAAAGGTAAAATTTACACGATATGGGTGTTTACGAGAGAGGAGACAACAGTACCACTGTTCAGTGTATACCGGCCGTGGTAGTAGTAATAGAAAGATTCCTATTCTAAGCCTAAGGATGCTTAGAATACCTTCCATCACTTTCCGTGGAAGTCGTAAGAGGCAACTAAAGGGACCCATATCCAGTGGCAGCTTTAGGGGGTGGCGAACGGGGCAATCGCCCGGGGCCTCGCTCTTGCAGGGGCCTCGCGCAACAACCCAAGCAAATTTTAAAAAATATTGATTTTTCATTATACCTAAACCAAACAACCAGACCTACTTTCGCATCACATACTTTTCACAAAGGACAAGGACTCTCGCAAATAAAAGACCTGCCGCCCGGAGCCTCGCAATGGGTAAGGCCGCCGCTACCCATATCATCAGAGGCCCACATACGAGGATTCTCATAACAAAATATCGTCTAATTCAAGTTTCGATCGTGTCAACCAAAAGTATTCTTTGCACTATGGTATTCTTAACATTTCAGACAGGCCTAACTTTGATAATCAAATTCTTGCATCCTGTCACGTATGGAATACCAACTACTTATAATTGGTATAGACAAGGTACCACCCATATAACAAAAAAATTGTATCACTTGAAAAAAACTTACCGGATGTGAATATTTAAAATAACAAGCATGCAGGAAACAGCCTTATAAGCAAATGCAAAAAGTTACCAAACTCATTAATGCTCTAAATTGTGCATACTTTGAATAGCTATAGCACCAATTTGACGTTCATTCATTTTCATTTAAAACTTTGTGCGGTGTTGAAATGCATTAAAATACCGCTTACATAGTTAGTCTGAAGAAACTTGAATAAAAAATAATAAATAAAACATTAATTTAGCAACAAGTGATTTATTTATTGTTCAAGTACTTATATTTTTAATATGCTGCAATGTTTTGGCTTTTCGTAAATACTCTACACTTGCCTAATAGAAATAAAATCAAATAAAACAGTGGATAATTCATACATGTTTATAAGACTAGCTGTGAGAATGGTATAGGAGCTGTGCAAACCTTCTATTTAAAAATCTAGTCCCAAGCACTAAGCCATCTCATGAATAGGGAAGGTATGTGAAAAATGCCGCCTAAGCTATATAAATAATAATAATATGATATAATAATAATATAATTTTTTTTATCATATTTTTTACACATTGTAATCTAGCTCTGAACTAGGCATAGCTTGTACTGTAACTGATAGAATACTTATATACTTTTTTTGTAAACACATGTTAATCTTACTAATATTATAAACGCGCAAGTTTGTAAGTATGGATGGATGGATGGATGGATAGATGGATGTTTGTAAACATAGATTATAACTTGGATTAACATATAGGCTACTTTTATTCCGACAAAATAACGGTAACGGGTAAAAACTGCCACGCGGGCAAAGCTGCGATCGACCGCTAGTAATTAACATATTAGTATGTTCAATTGTCAGTGGGAAGTCGGTGGATCAAGAAGGATTAATAGTTCTTCTTCAGGCTAATGATGATAATATCCGATCGTTTAGTGCACGTTATCCGTATAATCCGGTACAGACGCAATTGGAACTAATTATTTGGAAAACGTAGAAAATCAGAAGCTGCACGCAACTACTCTCGCTGACTTCACTTTTTACAAGATTGATGGCAACAATATTTCATACAGCTTAATGCTATATCAGCTTGTGATGATTTTGAAAGTAGCTGGAGTAATTGACAATGATTTAAAACAAAGGATAAACTTGCTTGGACAAGTATTTTTGTGATTTAGAGAACATTTTCAAAGTAGTCATGACCTTGTTTATAAAAATCTGTCAAAAGATAAACAATGTATAAGCTATTGCAATCTCTTATTAACTTTATGAAAAACATTGACAGAATAAGCATGATTTTGTAGAAGGTTGGTATTTAACATTTCTAGTCTTCTTTCGTTGCTTCATTCGCTAATTACAAACCTTAAAAGCAAATCAAGTTATCATTATTACTTCGAATCCAAGATCATTCCTAAAGAGAAAAGACGCTACACCTCTAGCCGAAACACATGTTTTTTCCATACTCAGAATATTCAGAACTCTACCACCAACTACATAAGGTTCAATTTCCAACTTGAGCTTATCTGAATGGAAGGAAGTTGCAAGAGAGATTCGTCGGGTGTTCTAAGGACAGTGCCTATTTATCGCCGGATGTCGTTCACGTGCCGCCGTCCCTGATTTAGAAACTGGTTGAAATAATCAGTTTATATTACTACGCATCAAACGAGATAAGTAAGGCGATATACACCATAATTAGCGACAAAACTTCGCACACACGGCTTCGCACGGAAAAGCGGTAAAATATGTCGTGGCTTGACGAATCACTGTAACATTTTGAGATGAATGAATGAATACTTTATTGTACATACATACCAGATACAAGTGATACGAAATAAAATAAAAAGAACATTCATAACATGGAAAGTACAATGGACGGCCTTATCACTCAGTAGCAATCTCTTTGAGACAATCTTAGGATGGCAAGGATTTAACATGAAAAATTAGAAAATGGCCCGGGGAGCGTAAAAAAACAAAAATAACCTAGAAAAAAATACAAAGCTTGTAAAACAAATGCCATCAAAAACATAACTTGTAAAAAAACCGTTCTTCTACCGTAAAATGTTGTGAGATGTGAGAAATAATTGAATGATTTAATCAATGTTTTATTAATACATCAACACTGCACTACATTACATTTCTTACGACACTCACAAACCGACTGATTTACATAATAAGAGGCGTAAAAACATCATCGCTCACCACAAATTACTTAGTCAGCATTCAATTTCACACTTCAAACCGCATCGTCGTTACTTAAGCTTTCTAAAGTTATGATATGATTATGCTTATAAAAAATGCTGGTTTTTAATAAACATAATCTTATTTATGGGTACTGTAAAACCGTAATAGCCATTATTTATCTTAGGGTGTCTATTACTAGTAAATATGTGACGCACACAGGCCTTAATAGTGCCAGAGATGAGTTTGCAACCCGTCACGTATAACATAACAATTACTGCAAAATTAGGTAGGCATGATTGTGTTAAATCTATACCACCTTTGTCCTAACTGACGGACTGACATATAGACAACGCACACCCGAAACCATTGATTGTAGAGATTTGAAATTTACCTTCAATATACCTGTTAGATGCTTAGGGTTGAAGTTTGTATGAAAATAGCTTTACGCGGACGAATTCGCGCTGACGTACGTAACATATGGATGAACCTATGACTACCCTCTTACACTACCTCAATAAATCTTGTGTTAGTACTATACATACATTCATATATGTCTATTCATAAGGCTTATGATACGGCAATTTGTCTCCAATCAGAAAACACGGTAGTTTTATTAAACAAAAGACGATCAATCTTCGTCAATTAAAAGGCGTCACATAGAACTTTATCGTAGACAAAAATACTCGATAAATGATTGAATAGTTTCACGACTCAGTTAGTAGTAGCTTTGCTTTCTTTTTTATTTTGATAATTCATAATTATTCACTCATAAAAAGTAGTCGCATTTAATATCAATCACATTAGATTAATTTTATCTCGGTTATTCAACGGTACCTAGCTTATACGTATTAATTATCAAACAGTAAATATTGATTTAGTATCCAATAAAAACCAAAATGAGTAATCAGATCAGTATTTCGGGCAGATTGATTAGATTTTTATGAGCTTGCATATATATAAACGGTTAAATAATTAAGTCTGTTTATTTTCTTACCATTTGCATTCGAAAGTAACAAAGATAAATGCAACTTACGCAATAATTTCTCAAAACCGGGTGGGTTTTAAATTAATTGGGTAAATAAGTTCTTGCTCCAAACATCCTTTAGCCTAGCCATTTTATCTGGAGAACAAATTCGACAAGTGAGAATCAAGCTGCGGATTTTATTACCAAACGCATCAGGTGATACTAATTATTCATTAGTTGAGCACCGGTGATCTAGAGGGAAGCGCACACGCTTTCTGATTGTTAGGTCGAGGGTTCGAATTAGAACTCGAAAGATTTATGTGTAATATCAGTGCTCTCAAACGGTGAATGAAAACATTATAAGGAGACCAGTTAGTATTCTTGCAGTGGCGATGGGCTTGCAACCTTTCACGTATGAAATACCAACTACTGCAAAATGTGGGTATGTACCAAATGTAATATACCTCCGACTACCCCCTTAGACCCCCTTAGAACATCGAGTAGGTAGTTAGTACTAAAAGATTTCGGGGAATATCTTCCGTGTTTAGGAACTTATAATGACTTCAATGAATGACTATTATGACTATTATCCTTCCACCCTCTCCGCAGTCTATTACCGTTACCGAGCATACGCTCAGTGTAGCCCTAAAATGTCAATACTATCCATCGTCCATAGTTTTGTGGAGGCCTAGGAAAGAGACCTGGAATAGAATAGACTTAAAATACTGGTCATCAAACGGTCTGCAGATCTACTCTCAGAAACGATAAACGAAGTTTCATATTGTCGTTTTGTAATACACTGCGGGGCAACTTGGTAGCCGTTCCACATTTAAGTTGTCACTGCCTGACATGCCGCGTGTAACAAAACGACAATACGAATCTTCGTTTATAGTTTTCAAGGTGAAAAAGGTTTCGTATTGTCGTAGTGGTTTATACGGTAACCCGGTAGCCGTTCCATAGTCAAGTTTTCTAAGTCAAACGTAATAATTCGAACAAAATTAAAGACGACCTCTGTGAAGTGAAACGTGCTGTATAGATGTTCATTTAGATTAAAACTACTATAAAACCTTTGGTGTCGAGTTCTCATCATTATTATTCAGTAAATACCTTTAAATAGAGTACGTGATCAAGTTTATCAACACATGTATAAACTTAAATATTCCTAAACAAGCAATAAACTTTGTATCGAATTAAAAAACTTTCTTGAAATTAAAAATTCTAGGCACAATTCCTTTTTCTTTGAAAAACAGTAAAAGCTCTCTAAAATGTGATTTGCATTTGATACCTTTTAATATTTTGAAGGTGGTGGGAGAAGGCTCGGGAAAGGGGAAATTTAAATCTTTGGGGGAGGGCGTTGCTCAGCAATGGGACGAAATAGGTTAGTAGAAAAACAAACTTTTTGGTTCTGACTGAATACAAATCGACTTAAATGAATTACGTTACTGATTTACCCCCATAGAAATTAGCCGTCACTGTTTGTCATTACCCATTGATAAGAGATGGCAATAGTTTATCTTTTGACAGATTTTTATAAGTAATTTTATAATTTATAAGATTTTTGTAAGTATTGCAATATAATATATATCCAACAGTGAACTTATTGAAGCTAATACGAAAGTGTTTATTTATTTTATTATTATTTTTTCCCCAATTTAAGGTAGGTATAAAGCCGTTTTACCTTCATTTCAACCTTCACAGTGTTTTGTTTACTGTGTGTATTTTTTTTCTAATATTGCATGTACTTTACTGTCTCTGACCATTGTATTCGTAAATAATAAATATAACAATTTCAACACTATTGACCTTACCTACAAAAATCTGTCATAGATACCAATTGGTAATGACAAACAGTGACGGGACTAATTTTAAGCTGGTTACGTTTATGCAACGGTTTTAGATATGGAGGTAGATAGTGTTTATGTAGTTGCAGTATTACCACCTAAAAAAGGTGATAAAATGTATAAACTACGTGATTTTATTGATTGGTTGTTGAACAATAATGTTACGATTGAATACGTTGCCTACTGAGCCATGAAATTCAGTGAAATATACGAAATACAAGTAGCCTCATTAGTAACACCAGGAAAATTTACACAAATGAGTAATTTTATTATTCAAGAAAGTCGAGTGCTTGGAACTATTTTGGGCAGTTTGTTAGGTTTATAACATAAGCATAATAAGGTAATTAAATTATTCTAATCCTTGCAAATGAGATTATAATTTTTGCAATTATTTTTGATATGACGTACGCTTAATATTAGGTGGAGCATCTGCTAGTTCCATCAAACAAGCAGATGGTTCACCTGAAATTAAGCAGTTACTATGACCTATAACAAAACATTACCTTGCAAGTCACCAGCATCTCCGTCTCCAGCAGCTTCTACTAAGCACCGTCACTGAAGTTATCAATCTGTTTACCAAGCATAATGACTATGGCAAACCCCCTCAAATATGTGAGAAACCTATATCCAGGAAACTTATTTAGGCTGATGACGTGGTGTGCATCGACTCTTCGAAGTTGAAGAGCAAGTTATTCACTTCCGTGGCTTGAGTCTCCAAGAGAAACGGATCCAACAGAGGATTTCCTCCAACAGTGATGACTTATGGAACTGAGACGAAGTCACTAACTATTAGTCTCAAACACAAGCTCAAAGTCGCACACAATGCTGGAAGTTACACTAGGAGATAGGATCAGAAATGAGGAAGTTCGTAGAAGCTATGTCCTAGGTAATAGACAGCTCTCAGCATTAGCATGTTAAAGTGGCAATGGACAGGCCATATAGCTCGTAGGATCGACAACCGCTGGAAAATAAAGGTTCTCGAATGGTGACCACGAACCGCAGGGCATTCTCCTACCAGATGGACTGACGACATTGTTAGAATCGCGGGAAGTCAATGAATGGAAAGGGCTCAAAATCGTTTTTCTTTGAAACGTATGGGAGAAGCCTATGTCCAGCAGTGGACTTCTGCAGGTTGTTGTTGATAATGATAAATGATAACTCATAAAAATGTATAGTAATTTGTTACAACAGGTTGCTATGAGATTATTTTATTGCATAACTGTAACATTGAGAACAAAACAATTCATTTTTAATCATTCCCCAATTAAACTTCAATTATTTTGATGAGCACAAAGATCAAAAACAAAAGCTAGCATTCAAACTTTCTAATCAAACCATTCATGATTTCAAAACAAACACTGTTTAGAATGTTGTAAGTGGGAGTAATTAACACAGGGCATTCATAACTGTATGAATGAACAATGGGGTAGCGGTCAGCAACTGGAACTAGTGTATTGTGATTGTGACCTGCGCGGGCGCAGACTGGCATGATAGCAGCGTTGAGCAACGACTTATTTGGACGTTTATGTACTAACGTAAACTGTTTTTATCATTTGTTAAAAACAAAACATAATATACACTATAAGCGACACTTTTTTAAATCAATCCTTTAATTTTAATAGTTCGTGCATACACATATAATTCCGTTGGTCAACTCAATTTCTTTATATGCGATCGGGTAAAAATAAGTTTGGCTTAGTGAGTCATATCGGGCTAGAAAAAAAGAGGTTTCATAATTAATAATATGATATCTATCATAATAGGAGCAATATTTATAAAACTATTTATTAACAATTTAATTTTAATTTTTAATTTAATTTCATTAATACATATAAGATTAAGTCAAAGCCACTACTCACTAGTTCCCAAAATTTAAATCCTTCCATATATACAGCAAACTTCCCCCATTTTCCCCCTCCACTTTCACTTTTTAATTTTTTTTTCGCGAATTTTGTGTAGAATGAAGTCCTTAGTGGGCCTCTAATTCCAATAAACAAGGCTAAACAAATTAAATAAATCAAGGAACTTGCATCTTTGTCAAAATCAGATGAAAAATGCGACTTGTGGGCGAGAACAGACAGGCAGGCGGACAAAGCATTTTGGCCAATCTTGAAACTCTGAAACTCTGAAACGCTTCGCTGGTTTGGTCAATTAATTTAGTTAAAATATTTTCATGAATTGCATACAAAGCCTTTAAAAGTTTACTCACGCCACAGATGAATAACAGTACCTAATACTCATGTATATTGCCTCACATTCACATATGACCTTTTGTCCTCGTGTACCAACAGTTGATGTGAACCTACGGTCTCCTAATCATAATAGCGTGGTACTAGGCCACTATAATATTGAACTACGGAGCAAGGACCTGTATTATATTAATTTGCATCTATCAACTTTTTGTCGATCAAAGATTTCTAATTCGTGACGCAATATTATGCTAGCGGGCATTCTTACCTGTTATATTTGATTGATGGATAGTTGTAATCCAAATTATTTTGCCATAAATTAATGATGATTATTCTTAAATACTTACATACCTACTACTTTTTGAACTATGACTTTATAGCGTGCGACCTACTTGGCACGCACAGGCAATGCTTTATTATAGATGATAGTAACAACTTAACTTCAGGTGGGGCGTATGCTTGTTTCACCAGTAATAGCATAAAAAATATGACTTTATTCAAAATTATATGTCTGATACTAGCCACGTTGATCTACGGATGATAATTGTCTTTTTCTTAAAAGATCCCTACACAATAGCCTAACGCACGTTTTTCTTTTATAGAACCGTCAATAACGTAGAGAGACACGTGATTTGTTTTTCAAGAAATAGGCAAAGCTATTCGTATTACTCAAATTATTGAGATTTACATTTAGAACTCATATGGCAGAATGAGTAGTGAAATTAGCTTGAGTGAGATGACATTACGTATGTAGAAATTACGCATATTTGCAATTCTTTAGAAGAATTCCCAGTCATCTTGAATTACTTGTCAAATAAAATGTTACAAAGATGACGCAAAAAAGTGATTGAGTTTTTATTCTGTCACTTATGTGAATTCGAGCACGTGTTTGATCTTTTATTCTACCAGAGCCTCAAGACTAAGGTTTTAGGTATATGGTTAGTGTCATGTACACGATTTATGTGATAAATAAATAATAATGTAGTAACATAGCGTTAATAATGTAATTTTTACCTACTGTGCCCTAACAGAGTTATGTTTGAACCTTCCCTACCATTTGTATCACCTCGGCGAACTACGTACCGCCATTATTTAAGAGAAGAACTGTTCAATTTTTTTAAATTTACTTGTATACAAACCTTGTCCTGACAATAACATATGCCAAAATAAATGAATTATCCAATTTGGTTTAGTCGATCGGAAGTTACGCGTGTAGGTAACATTTCGGCGATTCACTTTTATTAGATTGTATAACAAAAATCGCAATAAAGAATTTAAATCTAAAACTTGGACCTCTGAAGTGTGGTCATCTGTTGTCGCCTCAGTTACAAGTTTACTTGCGATGTATAATTTAAAACTTTCTCTGAAGCCGTGGACTAGGCGAGTAGTAATTCTCGGATTTCCCTTACAGACGTTGACGCTTCATTGACGCTGATTATTTACATTACACGGCTAATGTACATTTGCTAGATGATAAACACCGGTGTCAGGTTATCGTATCATGTACAATTTACGGTTGTATAGTAAATCTTTCTTTTCATTTAATCAATAACATGTTTTTTAATATTTAAGCCTATCCAGTCATTTAAAGGAGAATATCCTACTAATATTATAAATGCAAATGTTTGGATGGATGGATGTTTGTTCCTCTTTCACGCTCTAACCAGTGGACCGAGGATGAAATTTGGAATAAATATAGATTGTAATCTGGAATATGACATAGGCTACTTTTTATCCCGAAAAAATAACGGGAACGGGAAAAAACTGCCACGCGGGCGAAGCTGCGAGTGGCCTCTAGTATTCTATAATTTTTTATCTTTTTGTTTTCATGCAAAGGTTTAAGGTTTTTATTCATGGTCAATTCAATTTTAAGCAATGGTATAATTCTTGTTTTTAATCAAAGGGTTATAGCGTTGCGTTTGACAGATGGACAGAGCATTTCCTAAATTTTCTGTTATTATCTTAGAATGATGGTCATTATGCTCCAGAAAACCTGATTTTCTCAACGGTTCGCTCGTTGAGAAAATCACGTCTTTGGCAGAGGTTCTTGGTCGAGGTCAAGTGCGGTGACCGTGACAGACACCGGGTTAAATGTTATACTTAACAATCGGAAAAAAGCATGAAGCTTATGAAATATCTACGAGTATTCTCTCTTTTATTTATACATATTTTATGTAAAAAGCTATCATAGTTTCTCAGTGCTATAAAATACATACTAATTAAATGAGAGAATGCGCTCGTGGGCTAGTGGGGGTGACTCCGCCTTCTGATCATAAGGTCGTGAGTTTGAATCCAGTAGTAAACCAATGAAATTTTCGATTCAAAAAATGTATGTCCGTTCGTTCGTTCAATGCTTGTGTTGTCAAACGGTGAATGAAAACATCGTTAAGCAATGAGTTAGCATTTTACCAGCCTGTGGTTGCAACCTGTCACGTATTTTATACGAACTAGTGAAAAACTTTGATACATTTGATACTAATTGGTACTAAATTTGCAGGGATATTTCTTTTCTTGATTATTGGTAAACACATTTCAACATCAGCGCAATATCTTATTTTTATTATACACTTTGTTATGCGCCTTATTTTATTAACATAGCAATAAAAATACTGTTAACACCAAATTTGGCAAAAGGACCACAATATAAGAAATATTGAACAAACACGTATCCGCCATGTTATGTCGTAACTGATCTCTAACCAAAGCGTAAACTACATTAAATCTTATTCAGAAATGTGATCTGGTATTTATTGGTCCGATCTAGTTGTTTTACAATATCGAGAACAGCTGCGGCGACTGCGCGTAGTTCCCATGACTACAAATCTGTAAGATATTGCAACATCGACATCCATTACGCATTTAGCTTCTACATTGTCAAGACGCTGCCCATAAATAGAGCAATGAAACGGTTAAGCAATTGAGTCATCAGCGTGTTTATGAACGTTATTACGGCATTCAGAATCTCGGAACCAGATACGATATTAACATACAACATTTTATGTATAAGCACTTTCACTGTTTTGTGAAACTGTCTTGTTTGTCGTTAGAGTATGTATTCATTTATCTAAACAGGTTTTACATAGATACTACCAACGAAACGTGACATTACATTAGCTGCAGTGTCACTCAGACTAATTAGAAAATTAAAATGGTATTATCCTAAGAAAATGGACTTTATCCATGGTCACAGAGGGCTCCGCTGCTGGGCCAAAATTGCCAATTACTTTGTTGCCATCTCTTCTTTGACATGACAGTTACCGTAACAAAATTATTTTGTACACTAGAAAGTTTCAGGGCAATACGAATGCCATGGAGAGAGATAGTTGCGGATTAGTTTTCTGTTATTTCTGAAAGCAATAGAGCTTTTTAGTTTTAACTGCTTTTTTTTAAGTTATTGTAAGTTCGTTTGTGTAATTTTGGTGGCATTTTATCAACATTACTTGCAGTTTTTGCGCAATGTGTGAACAATTAGAATTGTGGTAACCTAATTTCAGTTAAAAAAAATTTTTTAAAGTTAACAAAAAAATTGTACCCACATTTACGAATATAATATGTTTACTTATTTAATTATGAAAATTTTATTGAGTGTACGGTAACTGTCTTGTGCTCATGATAAATTGGCAACAATTTACTCAATCTGTAAAACGCTTGGTGCAACAAACGTCATAAGAAAAATGAAGAACATGTTTTTTGGAACCAAAGTGTTTTATTTGAAACTTGATCGGGTTTATGTAGCGTTTTATGGTCGCATTTCACATCACCGATGAGTCGATTTTGAAACCGAAACGAGTCCGATTACCAATACAATTACTTGAAAGTGAACTTTTTGTGAAAGTGTTTTTATTCAGTGCAAAGCCTTTTCAATTTGTTTCACAATTTCACGCATGTTTCACAATTTGTAACAAGTCTTATTTCATAATATTAACACCAATTATTACTTTTTAATGCACTCACATTTTAATGATTATTTACGAGCTGTAATGCTGATTGAAATCCAAGGATATTTTTTATTGGAGTACATAAAAGGTTCACTTACGTCAAAGCAATAAAACATGATCGTGAAGTTTTAAAACAAATATTTTATTATGTGCTTAAAAGTATTATTTTAAGCAATTCATATTAATACAAAATTAATTACAAAATAAACCTTTCAAACTATGGGATTTACAATTTACTCAATCTGTAAAACGTTTGGTGCAACAAACGTCACAAGAACAATAAAAAAAATGATTTTTTGAACCAAAGAGTTTGATTTTAAACTTGATCGGGTTTATGTAACGTTTGATTATGATTATAAGCTAGATGGATAGCTCATAATCATAATTATACATATTCTTATAGAGATATTATTACTCTATAGAGATATTATGTGAAGAAAAACACCATGAAGAAACCAATTGCAATATTTGGGCGTACCTCTGCCTACCTCTGCCCGGGGATTAAAACATGAAGTTATTTACTTTCTTTATTTTTAATTCAGCTTTACTAAATGGCGCCACTGTTCAAGATTGCAAATTAGTTTGTAGATGTCAATGAAAACTAAGCATTCTCTCCCCACGGTAAAGGACGAAAGTGTCTAATTGGCTGGTCCAGTTACTTTTTATTTTCCATGAAAGGAGATGTCTTGCCGACTACAAAAGTAGTTGATAGTCGTCGTTCGCGTGTCGTAGTAAATCAATCATCTATCAACTTTCATGCTTTTAGTTTGATGACGAACACCCTTCCGGCCTTGTTGAGATCTCTAGTAGTAAAAAGCTAGAGTCTTTAGGGCCAGACCACACGATGCGTTGCGGTATCGTAATCGTTTCAACAAATTGGGTGCCAATGGTCATCGCACGTTTTTCTTCGATCTACGCGTAATTTAGAGCACCGGTGGTCTTCTAATCCTTCTAATCCTCCCGTGGGTTCAAATCTGGTTGTGCACTAATGGATATTTCTGGTCGGAAAATTGATGTACGCAATGTCAATGCTCTCAAATTGTTGATTGAAAAAATCGTAAGGAAACTCATGGTTTTGTCAGCTTTGAACGTATTGATTATGTCTTTTCTTGGATTAAGCCAAGCTGTGGATTGTATAGGTGCTGGGCAAGCCTACCCCATCTAAAAACCCTTATCTCAGGCACTAAAGTGTGCCGTAAATAGGAGTACTCGTATAAGTGAAAAAAGTTGCCTTTGACACTACATAAATCATCTACAATAGATGCAAAGGCCTTTTTTTTATTACGCATATACAATGCCAGTCTCATCTCGTCTTGTCTTATTCAATTAGTTTACCAAAGCGTGTGTCATATCATAAAATACTTGGAATGCCACGCCGCCGCAACGCACCGTGTAGTACAAGAGTATCTTGGCGACTTTTACTTTCGCCAAACTAGTGCAGTTAAGTGCATTGACTGGTAGCGCAACGGGTTTCGCACTGGAGCAGTGGTGACAAGGTTGAGAAATATCACGAGTCTGGTCTTACTCACCTGTTATGGACATACAAGCGGGTCGGTGGAATCGTGATTATCGAAAATAAAACAGACGGAACTTTAACTTTGCTAACATCGTTGTTTGTTTTCTCTTTCAAATCATAATTTATCAATTAAATAATTTCATTTCGGTTTTAAACCTTTCAACTATGTAACTTACTTGTATCTAAGTGACTCGTTATTTACGCTTACGCCTACAACCTTATAACGTCTTATAACCTTATACGCTTATAACCTATACTTTTTTTATTATGCGAGAACGTATAGTAAAAAAAGTATAGCTATCTCTGGTCACAAGCATGCAGTTAAAGACAAATTTTATATCGATTCAGCACACTGCTTGTGTTACAAACATCTAAGTTATTTTCATATTTACTATAATATTCATTAAAATATTAGACCTAAAAATATACGTAAACCGCGTCAACATAATTTGCGTAGTTACAACACAAATATCAAATTCCGGTAAGCCGAAGGCAAATTAACCGCAAAAACTCAATGCACGAACTATATATACCACGTGACAGAAGCAAAATTTCCGGACCCCTAGGTCTACCTTTGCACACAAGGCCAGGTGGCGTGAATGTGCCCGCGTCTAAGTTCATGACGATTGCATTCTATTTAGCCCAAGCTAATTTAGCAACTCGGCCTTTCATGATAGAGTTCCAATTGGCACGCCTGTCACGGTAATCGGAGCCTGAGCTGTATGACAATTTTAAAAGCGGATCTAATCGATTTGAAATCTCAAACAAATGTAGTAGACGGATGTCGGCAACGCCCTTGCCATAGTAATGTTGATCAATGTCTCGATCTTATAAATAGCTATTCAGTGGATGAACTTTGTAACACTTATCTGTCACGAAATCATTTCAATGGTTTCAATCGCAGCTTGTTGAAATGATTTTGCAAGTGGTTTATGGTTTTATTCATATCGTACGCTCAAACTCTATAGTTTGAAGGACCCATAAATATATTGCCATATTTTTTTATTCTTTATGACCTTTTTTCGACATTCAAGAGTCGTTTTAACCAGTATAATATGTGAATCCATTGCAGAAGTTACATCTCTTTTTCTTTGCCAAGATTGATAATAAAAAAATAATTTAAACAGCAGTTATAAAAAATGTATAAGAGCACATAAAACCTTTTTTTAATCAACAAGAGCAAAGATATGTTCGTTTACATTACGTTTCAGTAAAAATGATGATAAAATAGTTGATTAAAACAATTGACTGAATCCGCTGAAAGACCTTCAAGGTTGTGAAAATAAGGATAAAGTTACAAAGGTAACTAATTGGAAAACCAGAGTATTATTCATTATGGAAACGGAACAGGTCGAAACGTGATACAGCCCACAAGACAAACGATATAAAACGGTACACAAAAACGACATTTTGATTTAGTTACGGCCTTTGTTTTGAATAAATTGGCAACGATCGGCCTTTTTGTGCTGCATTGATTTACACAAATTGCTTTATGTATCTTACTGCTGTCGTTTTAGCAGCCATGTTTGTCTTGATAGGTGTGTACCTACACACTTTAACCAGTTCATATTTTTTATTATACTAGTACTGTTGAGTGCAAGCTATTTATGATGTACCTATTGTAACAGCACTTGCATTAAAGAGTTTGAATTTAATAAATATATCATTTTTATTATTTTTCTTTAGTGTCTCTATTTTATTTTATTTATAATGTATACATTGTTACGCTATATGATTTCAATTTAGCTCTTCTTTTATTCGACCTTATCATTCATAATCTTAGTACTCAGTCATTCATATTATTAGTATCATATTTCTTACAAATTTAAAATGTCCATGTTTACTCTTTTGCTTTTACACCCAACTTTGATTCTTGACATGCTTCTCGTCACACATTCTTGTCTCCCTATAAATTCAATGTTCATACCACATTAACTGATTGTTTTATATTTTCTCTATTACCATTTTTCTTTTTTTTATACATGATACTCCGTATATTAAGCTCAACGTACACATTTTTGTCGTGTGCACTTTTTTTGAACTGTCACTTTTACAGCTCAAGAATAAGGTAGGTACCTACATTATTCACTTATTACATAATAGGTACATTATTTCACGTATGAAAATCACACTAAAGTTGCCTTCTCGAGATGACGCGAACTTGTCAAGCAACAAATGACAGGTGACATGCGAAGACTTTCTGTTGTTTCTTGAAATAATAGCACTGGTTATTCAACTAGAACGAGAAAAACCCGCGATAATTGAATTCACTTTTTTGCAAATCCGCAGTAACAAAACTTTGATAAAGATAAGGGCCTGATTCATAAGAGATCTAGTTTTTTAACTACACTTTGCATTAAACTTGTGGAAACTCGCGTAACTTCGTTTATCGTTTTGTAATACACTGCGGGTCAACTCTTGAACAGTTTCGCAGTCAAGTTGTCGATATACCTGACATACGCGTAGTGTAATTCAAAACGACAATACGATACTTCGCTTATCGTTTCTAAGAGTAGATCTGCTGCTTACTTGCTTGAATAGAAGATGTTTTTGATCCCCGAAGTATTTATTCAAATGAATCATCACAATTTATATGTATGTTAAAGGGTGATAAAGTATGTAAGGAATTACTCAATTGTTGCATTGTTAAACCACTCCTACAACCATCAGTCAATACTTGTCTTCTTACTTGACGCTTAAGCATTTACCTGTGGGTGTATTGTGGTTGCATGGATTGATTTAGTAATATTATCCAGAATTATGGTTTTAGTTTATAGATTGGCGTAGCATAGCATTGCATGATCAAAATACAGTTACCTTCCTATACTTTTGTGGTATAAGACAGGTGCATTTTTTAATAAGGGAATATGATGATAGTTTTTTAAGAGAAATAGGTGCCATGTGCAAAAAACCTACAAGCAAAAAATGTATCAAAAAAGATTTCAGTATCTAGATAATATAATATAATATTTCAGTTGCGTTTGTACAAAGAATCTCTCTGTATCCAGTGATTTCCCGTAAATAGTTTCACAACGTCGTCGGCCCTTCGCATAATGTTACTCGAATGAAACCAGATTTTACAAAATCTGGTTTCAGATGATTATTTTGACAAAAAACCTTACCAGTGTCAAATTAATTAAAAAAATATTTTTAGAAAAGTGAGTCAAACGTAAACTTGTCAATCTACTCACACATCAATATCAGGACAACATCTCAAAAATGTGACAGATATCACAAATCAACTTTCATAAAATAACAGGTTTCGGAAATACTTGTTGCAAATAACTGTTACTTTATTAGTATTGATAAAAGTCTGTATAAAATACAGGTATTAACCAAGAACAGAATTAGTAATGAACTAATTTTAATACAGGTTTCATAAAAAGCGCGCCAAATAAGTGGGTAACCTAGGTTTAAAAGCGAAATCACACGAGGTAAGTAATTGGCGCTAGTAACGGGTTAATCTAAGAAGTTTAAAAACTAGCAAGTTTGCACCAACCAACTTTGGTATTCTTAAGAAGCAGGTGCCGTCATTGGTGGCCATACTTAACGGAAAAGTAGCAAAAGCCTATGTTTAGTAAAAGCGCACCAATTTATAAAAACTCTTTGCTTTGTTTATCATCACATGTTTTTCGTTTCAATACTCTTCTTCTCTCATTATATGGGTCCTGTCTGTTATTTCGACGGGCATACCTCCAAGTGGTTCTTCCCATTACGAGTGTGATTTGCGAGGGTCACATTGGAACAAGCTCTACAATGTATTGCTATGCGTCCTTAACAAATTCATTTCGTTCAAATGAGGATATTAAATCAGCATACTTGTCTTTAATGTCCACTACTCACACTATGAGTAAAGTTCATTTAAAATACCACAAACAGCAACCGGATTAAAAATAGAATATTTTGGTCTTCCATCAATAATACACATTATGCATTATGCATTATTGTTTATTTCACAAAACGGCACGTGAGTATATATACACAGTTACATTTGTTTACTAACAAAGTGAGAAAAAACTTATAAACAGTTTCAAGATCAACCTAATTACAACCATGTCACCTAGTAAATAATGTCACTAATTATCGAACCAACTCTTATTTACTAAGACGAATTTTTTGCGCTAACCTATATCTAGGGGCATCATTGATCGAAGATTTAGGTACACATATTATTTTGAGTTATTACAAAAGTAAAAAGTTTCATTGCATGCCTGACTGTTCACAACTGATAATACTGCACTATTTTGTTATCAGGTTTATATTTATGATTATTGAACTTATTTATTACCTCGAAAAGCTTTAAACTAAGTTGACTGACAACTCATAGTTATGGGAAAACTGTAGTTCTAACTTTCAAGGACACAGCCAGTGAGTCATTTTCGAGGGCGTATTCACTTTATGTAGATACTATTTCAGATGTGTACCTATATTTTTTATTTTTTTTAGACTACCGTGACCGCTTAAGTGAATGTAGCTCTAATTTCTACGCTGTAGGTTGTGGGTTCGATCCTCTCTGAGAACAAACATCTTACATCTTTATTGTGTGTATTAAAAGCACTCAAGTGAGTTCTCTGGTTTCCATAGTACCAGCTTTGCTTAGTTTGGGACTAGATGGTGTTGTGTCAGTTTTTATTTCGCTTATAAATTTGGGTATCGTTGCAAGGGAAAGAAACACTAAACTACATAAATATAATAACTTTGCATTTTAATTAGTACCTACCTACGTTTGTGATACCGGATGAATTCAGTACTCTGCAAAGGTCATTGACTGAGTCTCTCTGTTTACAAAACTGTTTCTACTTGTATTTCACTCAGTGAAAACCCTCATATTTATCATTTCTAACAGCTATGTCTAACAAAAAGTGCGACTTCCGACAGTATTCGCATCGTTATTATTACGTGAAATTGTTCAATAGAACAAGTATTGTGAGTACACTACACTATTATGACACAATAACCCCTTCATGGTCTGTGGGAAATAACACACTGTAGTGCCTGATGTATGGCAGTGTTGTTTTCTCAAGCGGTGGAAGAAAATATCGTAAACGAGCGGCTGAGTCAGCTTTACTGGGAGAATGATACAAATAGAAAGAAAAATATAAATAGGAAGAAATAGCATCACGTCTTTAATCCTCAAGCACGGTAGATATCCCCTCCGATCTCTTAGTACCAAGTACCTGCTCGAGATTTTTCCAAGATGTCTAAAGGGGTGGTCAGAGGTACGTCCTAAAAAATAAAATAAATAAATAATAAATAATGCCGGGCGATCCACACAGCATCACAGCAACTTCGGTATATATCTCCCCCAAATATAGGGGAGTTTTATATCCAGCAGTGGATATATCTAAGCCGATGATGATGTTAGTATTAAAATATACGGAAGTGAAATAATGAAGCTGTTACCGATGTGCTGCCATTATTTCACTTCAACTCGATAACTTATTTTACGATCGTTACATAAGATAATTAAAGAGAAATTAGATAGTGCACTACAGTTTAGCAACAAACGTCTAATTATACTGTAAACTCTTTTATTACAACTCAGTTATAAATGCGGAATTAGAACACGTAATTCAGATTCAGTCACGGCACTTCAGTCGTCACGTCACGTCAACCTAAGTACGTTCACTGCTAGACATAGGTCTTCTCATATTTGGAGGAAGGGTCCTGTCTTTTCTTATTCTATTCTATTTGTATGTTGAACATAGACGGTGCCACCACGGCTCAGCAGGTCTACTCTTAGAAACGATAAACGTTTCCTACTATCGTTTAGTAATAATACTCGTTTGATAACACTTTATTGTCCACAAAAATAGCTAATAAATTTAGATTTAACATAATACAGATGGCGGCCTTATTGCTGAAAGCTATTTCTTCCAGGCAACCTTAGGATGGACTCTAATGAGCGAAGCGATAATGGACGGCGGTGCACAAAGAGTACTAATCAGTAATAATCACAAAGAGTAAAACTCTTCAGATTCTAAAGCTGTTTTAAAATATTTGACCTGGCTTGTTTTGTCTAATAAAACAAGCATCTTAGATGGTTAACATAAAAGCTCATGAATATTTAATGTTAGTTTGCCTATTTTGTTTTTATCTTGTTGTGTGTGTCTGTCCTGTCTTAGTTTTCACTCATCTCTTTTTGATTAGCCAAAAATAAGTGGTATTTATGACTCATCTCTAAAAAATCCTCAATAATCTTCAGTTTCGAAAGCTGCTACTAATGGAAGTATTTTTATAAGTTTTACTCTGCTTGTTTTGTTGATTAAAACAAGTATTCAATCTCAGATGGTTTACATAACAACTCATGAATAATAAATGTTCTCTACCTGACTAGATTGCCTACATCCGGCAATCCCCCACATCCCGTTGTCAGTAAATAGCAAGACTTTTCCACTCTACTTCCGTATGCTTTAAAACGTTCTTCTAGGACCTGTCATCATAACAAACTACATAGTATAATTCGAATCGTTCATAAATACAAATAAAAAAATAAATATTTGTGGACTTTTTTACACAAGCCCCAAACTAAGCTATAGCTTATGGGAACCAAATGACTGATATGACACTTATAAAACTTTTGGAATTGTTAATATATGCTTTGAATACAATATGACACTCAGACAACGAAAAAACTTTTGATGATGATCAATCAATCATCATCACACTAAATGTTTGTCCTCGGTGGGGATTGAACCCTCAACCAACAACAGCACAGAAAGCCGAGCTACCAACTGAGTTGTGAGGCCAGTCATATTTCTATTAACCGGGATTTCTACAAAGTATAAGCTTCTCTAGTAGTGGTTACTACATTTTATTGGATTCGAAACATACAAAAAACACCCTGTCTGATACGTAACTATAAAATGTAAATTAAAAAACAGATAGTTCTGTCTGTTTTTTAATTTAAATTCTCATTTTTCCTTAGCTTATTGACCGAGGAATTTCAAAAATTAATAAATAATACCTAGATTTATAGTCATGAGTGAAAGTAGTCATTATCCTGCGTAGGTGTTCCAAACGATCATCAGCGCTAAAAGATAGTACCAAATCAGATGCCCAGTTAAAACAAACGCGACAGGAGGCAATTTCAGCGAAAGTGTTAGGTTTTAGAACAGTGAAATCGATCTATGAACGCGATAGGAAATCAAAGCGAATCGAACGCGGGTCACGTGTAGCCTTGTTTATGAACGTGTGAATGTGTGAACATTTTATAAAGCTGTAGACAGGTATGTGTGTAATTCTAACTGGATCATTACAAGCAATCAAGAAGTTCGTGACAAGAGCGCTTAATAAGAGCTTTTTGTCTGCCCACTGTTTCACTGGACAAAAAGATAATTATTTGAGCATTCAAACAAAACTTAATAAATCATTTTTTGAACTTTTCTTTTATTAATAATAATTAAAAACGCTTGCAACTTCACCCGCGTAAAAATATTTTACAAACTTCAACCTCCAATGTATTACACACTGTATTACTGTACTCCAAAAGGCATTTACGGGAAATATAATTTTGGGAATTCCTTTCTTAAAACACCTCTACGCACCAAAACGAATATACCCTGATAATCTTAAGCCCCTTTGACCAGTGGTAGGCTATGCGCTGTCTTATCTCTTAATATATCAGTCAGACAGGACAAAGACTCTTAGATAAGTGGAACGTACAATAAAACTCAAAAATAAACAACAAACATCTAGCAATTTTAAAAACGGGTGTTTGATGTCCATATTTGCCATTAAATGGTTTTTACTTTGGTCTTTCTACCGAAATATAACGCTAATGACATAATGTGGCTTCTGCAAGGTAGCCCATAAAAAATAACATCCGTGTCACAGTTTACGGCCCTTAAATGGTGGTTTCCGCTTTCAAAATACCAAACCACTAAAGAACCGCAAAAGACTTTTCTCAAAAAAGATTTATTTATGGTACTGCTGGTAAAACAAGCATATGGTCTACCTGATGTTAAGTGGTAATCATCACCTATGACAGAGCATTGCCGTTTAGGTCACGCACGTTAGGTACGCGCCTTACGATGCACTACCCTGCGTCCTCCAACCTGAGGTATACTGGTGTTAGGCTGGTGCCAGTAATTTCACCGGCACCCACGAGCTTAAACCAGAATACAACAATGCAAGCATCACTGCTTGGCGGCGGAAATAAGTATGGTGGTAATACTTCCTCGGGCGAGCCCTTTCACAAAGAGCTTTACTACTAACCCAAAAAAAGTACTCCAAATGGGTGATAGTATACTCGTAATACGCGTAGATCGATCGAAACTGTTACAAACGTAATTTACCACCATTCTGCCATTCATGAACAGTGGTTGCACAACAGTTACTCATCTTTAAGATGAGGGGTACTCGCTACATCAATCAACACCTAACCATTCAATTTACTGTATTATTTTTTTAATTTGCCAATTATTCTTTCGCAACCATCATTGCGTCAAACAAGCAGACTAATCGGTTGAAACAGGCAACAGTCTGTTCTTTATAAAGAAGTAATTAATATTACTTAACAGAATAATAGATTCACGGTTACTACACTAAGCTCTAAAGTTGTGTATCTCTAGTTTTGTACGTACATTAAACTTGTTTGTATTTTGTATTAAAATAATATAAGGTGTGTTTATTTAATTCTTTTTCTTATTCATCTTTTGTTTGGTGGATATTGTCAATACGAAAAAAATATATTTGTTTAGAATAATGTACGTTGATGCTGTAAATAATAAACTTTCAAATAAATTAAACAACTACAAGAAAACACATACACTAGAATTAAATCCTCTAGAACCATTTATTTAGAAAAGAGCTGCAGGAGGATTCTGAGTTTTTTTCGTTTTGCAGATACCGGATTTTGATTTGCGAGCTTGAATTTTTGTATAGAAATACGATAAGCGCCCCTAGCGGCCTATGGGGGCATTAGCGTATCTCCATACAAAAAATTCGACCTCGCGAACCGAAATCCGGTATCCGGAAAACGAAAAAAACTCAGGATACGCCTACTAATGATTTTCAAATAGCTGAGTAGAGTTTTTTAAATCATAGCTAAGGGTATTTTCAAAGTAACCTTTCAAACCAAAAAATATATTTTATAACCAAAATCAGTTCATCCACTTCTTGCCACAGATATGAACGTTACATTTATAACAAGAAGCCGGTCATATTAGCTGTCATTTTTCTTGAAGAAAATGGTATTGGTTGCTTCAAAGCTCTCGAGAAAACGATCAGGATATCACACACAATTACAATACTGTCACTCAAGCTCAAGCTTTTTTATTGGATTCGTTGACATAATACTCGTAATATACGTCACGAAGACTCACAATACCTATAATTATAATTTGTAGTCTGTAGGAATCCCAGAAAAGTAAATTGTCTAAACAATCATGGAAATAATAGTAAATAACTATAATAATTTCATCATAATAAATTGGCTCAGTCTGGCCTTAGTGCTTGGCCTTCGTAGACAAAATTATGATCTCTTTGTTTTAGTACTATGTCCACGTAGTGTAAGAAAAAAACGTATATACTCCTACGGCTGCTGTGTCTTTTCAAACGGTATGAACTTTTGAGTAGGAAGTAATTAGTAGCTACGTTTTTTTATCGTATTTTTATTTGGATTATTTTTTGATAGATTTTACAAATTTCTTCAAATACTGGGTACACTAATAATTACGTAGTTTATAAAATGAATTACACTTTAAAGGAAATTATGTGGACAAAGAGTCGATGGAAAGATTGAGGCCGAAATCTGTATGTTGCCCTTTTATTGTTTGGGGTTTCACGACTCACAAAAGCAATGACATTTGAAACCTTGCTTTAGAAAATTCCCAGCGGTACCTACAATTACCCACTTATACTTCAACTCAGGCCTTTTACCCATTCACTTACCATTGTTTTTTAATCGTCACCATCACATTTCCGTCGACATACGTAGCAAAAGAGTCCACGGTCTTCACGCTATGCGATTAACTTGACAGTTGACAGAATTATGACAGTTTCCGATGTCGCCAGATCGTCCAGCCACGCGTGGTGCCTTCTGATCTATTTTTAATGAGAGTTGCCTAACTGGGACTAATTTTGTTCTGCAACCGTTCTAGGTCTTACTTAGGTAAAGTGTAAAGTTTGTGTGAGCCTTTTGGTTGTTGCTGTATGTCTCTTCTTTCTTTTCTTGTCTGATCTATAAGAATAGCGGATAATTAAGAGGATTTAATTTTGGTTCACATACCAAAAGTTTTTAAAATTTAAAAAAATAGGTAATATTTACTTACAGCGAAATAAAAAGGTATAGGTAATCATGATTTTCAGCAATTATACAGGCAGACGTTTTCAGTGATTTCTAACCCTACTACTAATTAAACTACGATTCTACTAATTAAACTAAGGCGTAACCTCGAAATTGACCGTGTTTTGCCTCTTTCGATCTACTTCGAAATTTCCTGTGAACACAAAAGATAGAACACGGTGTAACTATTTCAACGTCACGCCGATCTTAGGTTTAGTTTAGTCAAGCTTTTACAACATTTTACATAGGCAACTACTTAGTAACAATGTCCATTTTACTACTTTTATTACACAATAAGTTACCTTACAATGGAGTTCATAAGCCACAGATAATATCTTCAAAGTCCGTTTGATTTTCTTTCAATTGATATTGTACCTTTCATGGCGTGTAATTGATTTTATGTACGCTCTCTCCTTTATGTAGCGCTATTACGCACTCGAAAGCTAATAAATTATCGTGTAAAATGCTTCTCATCAAATGTTCTTATATTCATCATCATCATTAACATTCTGTAGAAGTCTACTGCTGGACATAGGCCTTCCCTATACGTTACCAGAAAGGACGATTTTGAGCCCCTAACATCCATCCACTTTCCGCGATTCTAACAATGTCGTCCGTCCATCAGGTAGGAGGGTGTCCTACGCTTCGTTTTCTGGTTCGTGAACCTTTATTCTCCGGCGTTTGTCGGTTCAACAAGCTATATGGCCTGCTCATTGCCACTACAACTTGCTGATTTTGAGAGCTATATCAGTGACCTTCGTTCTTTTCACTTGTTTTTTACTATGTGACTATATATCTATATACCATGGTAGGCATATTTTCCGTAAGACGATAAACGAGGACTCGTATTGAAATGAAATTCACTTTTTGATTTATAGGTTGATAGTTATAGGTTATATGACAAACCATCTTCAAGCATGTGCTGTATTTCGAACCTCTGCTTAGGATATGCAGAAATGCTTTAGGCTTTTGTCTTTACATATTTCTGTCTTGCCTACACCTGCCAATTCCTTCCTTTTTTCCAATGGTGACTCC
Source organism: Electrophaes corylata (assembly GCA_947095575.1). Classification (NCBI taxonomy): domain Eukaryota; kingdom Metazoa; phylum Arthropoda; class Insecta; order Lepidoptera; family Geometridae; genus Electrophaes; species Electrophaes corylata. Next base: position 4,233,573 of record OX352702.1, read on the forward strand.
ATTAGGAAACTAAGTAAATTCTAATTAATTAAATTAGATAAATCAATAAATTAGTCGGAGTGGAGTAGAGTTGCATTTTATATTTTATACTATTGTTTAACTTTTTACTCTGTTTTTTTTAGTTTATGAACTAGCTAACCATTTTGTGTGTGATCCTTTGATCGTTAGTTAAATAGTTCATAAACTAAACCATTAATTGTTTGCCTGCTCTTCTAGGATAATCTATTTTTTCTCTAAGACACCGTACTTGTATTTGCAGTCATTATTTAGCTTGCGCCTTATACAGTCATTAGTTCAATGCCTTTAGCAAAATATTGAATAAGTTCGATTAGCCGACATCAAATTAGTGTCACAATGTTACTCGATGCGAGTATCGATAAATTATAGAGTCGGCTCGATAATAAAATAATGATCGGCTGTGTATAACGACATAATGGTAAGGTACATGGACGTATTTGCAGCTAAGGTATAACTGTTCTTTCTTAAGAGTTACATTTAAGCATTACATCTGGCATATACTTACCATTGGCACAAGTTGGTACGTGTCATAGACCCAATTTTTGTAACGAAATGTGGTTAAATTCAAGTTTCAATCGTTTCAATCTCTAAATTATATTCTTTGAAACTGGCATTTCAAACAAGTTCAATTTTGACAATCAAATTTTTGCTTCAAAGTCGTCTCCGCTCAAAAAAATTAAGAGAATTTAGACCTCAGGTTGCAAAACAATTGCATCGTCAATGCTAATTAATTTCCTCGGTTATTCTGCCATCGTTTTTTTATTTCGAGTTCTCATCCTTGTAACTTACCATAAAAGGTAAGGACCGAGTAACCTAAGTAAACTTCGTGGTAGTTCTGGGAAAGAATAGGACTACTCCATCACCTTTCGTGAAATATCGATGCAAAAAGGACATGGGTAAAAGTGAGTAAAATCAAATAAACAACCGTAAGCCCAGTTTATAAGGATGTTTCTTTAGATGGATTCCTGAGTAGGTTTGAGCAATCTCAAAACGTCAGAGGCATATCCAAAAATTATAACAAAATTTGCAAAAAAGAGGTCTTCTTTTATCTATAGTACTACTGCCCAGAATTTTATGATATTGTATACTACATTATTTAGAGCATAATTCATGGTGATAATTCTCTTTCCGGTCCTTTAGTAGTCCATTTTCATTTACAAATATAAGTCCTAGTTGCGACCCTGGTTGGTTCTATTGCAGGGTTCACACGATTAGACCTTGCAGACATAGGCCTGCAGCCTACCTACATGCTGATTCATGATTAGAAATCCATTGATTTGGATGCCTCTAGCAAAGTTTTAGTGCCATATATTATTTAGTCGTTATGTCCCTATTTCTGCCGCCAAGCAGCTTACTGTGTTCCGGTTATCGTTTTTCCTGGAGATATTTTTTTAGACTGGTCATGATAAATGCATAGAAAATACAAGTTTTTCAACTTGTATTTTCTACGCTACCTACCCATTTTATCACATCCTGTGGCAAACTAAGTAGATTCGTGATTGCAACAGAAATTGTAATAAAGTTTTTTACAGTGACACAAATTAATGTTTCCGTAAATTGTTTGACGCGGAAACTGCGGTTTACTTTAAATAAGGTAATAAACAATAACAATAGGGCATTGATTATGTCCTAGAGTTGATCAAAACTTTCTGTGAGTAACGGAAATTTACACAAACAAAATAAGTTACTGAAAACTGGAAGATACTGACAAAACGTGATTTTTCATACCTACTTCGGGCTCCACTAAACCAGATTAAAAGACCCTTTTGATCTTTAAAAATGTCTTTCTAAGTATACCTTTACGCACCAAGACAAAATACACTGAAATTTCAAGTCTCTATGACCAGTGGTTTAGCTTGTACGTCTAGACAAAGATTCTTATAATTGGTACAGATAGATTCAATGCTTACTCTATCTATCCTTAATCTTTATTATTTGCTATAGGTGAAGGTAATTGGTGTGTTCCATCAGTAAGTCTATATCTAAATAAATAAAAACAAAATAAAATTACATATAAGCTTTAATTTAAAATTACTGCGTACCCTTTCTATTCAAACAGTTTACCAGCGTTTATGGTCCGGGCGTGTCCTGGTATATTTAAATTAGAATTAAGCCAGGCTGATGCTAAGTTCGATAGCCATTTACCACGCAACTGTCCTGTAATTACCCATTCGAGTCGATATTTGTAACCAAGCGAGTTAATTTACATTTTTATCAGTCGATCAATATGCTTTTCAGTTTGTAATTTAACCTGCGGGTCCTAGGAAGTAGTTGAAACGAATTTAGTCGGGCCTTGAAGTTATTTCAAGTTTTTTGTGTGTTTGTTCAGTTTTTTTGAGACTTTTTTTAGTATGATACGTAAAACGTATGTGTTTGCTATTAATATGCACTATAATTGACGCAAATAATTTAATAACATTTTATTTTATTTAAAAATATAATATTTTTAGGAACAGTATTTGAATCATCGAGGCAATGATAAGTGTCTTGGATTAGTATGATATTTTTAACCAAACATTATTTTATCAGAGGATGGGTAACTTTTATGTCATAGTCAAAACTGTAGTAACTGTTGTAATAAATACTTAAAAGTTTTATGATTCAGTTTTATAGTTTCCGTATCAGGTTAATCGATCGGCATTTAATAATTACAAATAAGTAGTGCAAAGACAAGACAGGGGCCATGAATTGCGAAAGCGTGAGCACCGGCCGCGGTGTCAAGGTTCCGTGCTCGGTGCCGCAGTGGAAAAGTTTGTACTAGCTAGGTTACAACTATAAAAAATCAGAGCAATGCTATAAGATAACCAAAAACATAAATAGTAAAGTAAAGCTAGTTAGTAAAGCTTACTTAAATAGTTAAATTTTAAAAACTTTTACTAGGACTCGTTTGGGTGAATTTTTTTCCAGTCAAATTGACTTTAATTTTAAAACCAAATTACTGAACTTATATTGATTCTATTTCTATGGGACCAATCTCAATCCTTTCAATCAAAAAAAACCCGTATTAAGAACATCCTTTTTTTTAAGTCGATTGACAAAAATACAAGATGATAAGATAGTGAATAACGTGAATATAAAAAAAATTACTCTCTAAATTAATAAAACGACGACCAAGGCCATATAAAATTAAATTACACAGTTGTCAATTAGAAAATATACTATTGATTGTAATAACCCAGCTTTATAAATACAACTGTGACATGACAAACGGTTTTGAAATATTTTGATAAGATATTTATCGTATATTTTATGTCAATTTTATTGGCATTACTGTTATGAAAGATTCATGATAAATATAATACTTACCAGTCAATTTTAATTGAATTATTGCATTGAGTAATAAATAAATAATACCTAGACCTTATAAATTGCGAATTGCTCTACAAGTTTTTAATAAATATGAAATTGTTAAAACAGATTGAATTATCTACTTGGCAAAATGACTCAAGCGAAGTTTATTTAGGTTCGCAATTGCAAAAAACGAACCACTTTTAGTGCTTGATAAGTGCCACATTGAAGTCATGGTTTCAATCACATTGTTTCGTACATTGTAACCCTAAAATTACCAAATCTAAAGTAAACATTCCAAGAAAGACAATACCATAATCAGGCGGTTTACCAAACACACAAATACCAGGGACAATGTAGGTACGATTTTGCGTACAGTAAGTTTGTGCAATTTAGATAAGTAGGTATAAAGGTACTTGCTATTTGCATAACACTGTCAATTTGCCTTTCAACTGAGACAATTGTCCGGCTTGAACACCGGACAATGCAAATAAGTTTAATTTATACGTATACTAATAGAACCGCGCGCGATTTTATCCGCAAAGTTGAATTTTTATACAAACTTGAACTGCCGCTGTGCCTATTTAGGGATTGAATATTCTCAAAATTCACTAAGACAAATATTCTAAAAATTTCAAATTTCTTCGCCTAGTAGTTTAGGCGTCGTTGTCGATATGTCAGTCAGACAAAGATTCTTATAATTGGTATGGATATAGATAGATTCATATGACAGTAGTATAAACAGTAGTGAGCCGCAATCTAGGACCCTTCTATTTAGATATTGGTTATGAAGATTTAAAGATGTTGCTTTTATTAGGGGTTTTTTGAATTACCCCAAGGTTCAAACACACTGAGCGCATCTTGCACCGCAAGATTTCTTTTGAAATCGAGGTACACTAGGTTATGTTTTTTTCCTTATTTCTTCTTCTCCTTGGCTCGACAAGACACGATTTTACCATCACCTCAAAATGTTTTGATATGTTGGAATAGAAAATGATTGATGTATGGAGAATAAAAAGCTCCTACAGTTAGTTAAAGAGACTTGTCCATGGAATTACTACCACCTTGTGTATATGTGCAAACAAGAAGCGTTGCTGTGTTTCAGTAGACGTGATATATGAGGGTACTGGTGAAACTACTGTAGATGTTAAGCCTCATGTGCTTCAGGTTGATGGCAGACTTTCAATGGCACCACTTAACATGAGGTGGGCCATTTCATCAGTCGGTGGTATAATATATAAAACAAAAAACTTTAGTTTGTGTAATGCCATACATTTCGCTTTCCTATTTCTCGGTTAAGTCGTGTCATGGCGTGTCGTGCTACGGTAAAAGCGCTCATTGCCACATTGGCACCTTCGTGACCATGAAAAGAGATTTGAAAGTCATATTTAGTCTTTTCGGCCTTCATTTTTAGGGTTCCGTACCTAAAGGTAAAACGGGGCCCTATTACTAAGACTATCTGTCTATCACTAGAACTTATCATGAACCGTTATCGTTAAAAAGTTGATTATAGCGTCAAAATAATGTTCACAGATGTATTTCTTTTGCCGCTATAATAATAAACACTAAAAAACAGAATAAAATAAATATTTAGGAGGGCTCTCAAACAATAAACGTGATTTTTTATTATAGATAATGGCACGGAACCCTTCGTGCGCGAGACTGACTCTCACTTGGGCGGGTTTTTTTTATTACTCACCTGCATGACAGAATACACTATAGTCCATTTGATTTAAGTCTTTGGTAAATTCTGGTATTAATAAACTCAGCGTCGTTGAAATAGTTCTGTTCCGCATTGACAGGAAGATCGAATAAAACAAAACACGGTGTAATCGATCGATGTGAATTTAGAGGTTACGCAGAGTTTATTAGTAGTAGGGTAAAGACAAACCTCCATTTGAGCACTACAAAAAACATTGCATTTTACATCAAACTTATCGTCACGCTTCAAAGTACGCCCGAAGGCTTGTACCCTGTATTAATAATTATAATTATTAGTTTGACAAAACTTCTGAATTTATTTTTCATAACTTCTAAGTTGCTTACCTGCGCTTGAGGGAATTCACAAAGACTATAATCCTTAAAGTTTTTCCCAGTGGAATGTAATTAACGCTGGCCCTTACTTGGAGTATAAAAAGTATATTAACACAAAATCCATAATAACTGGAGCATCACCTTTTATATCTTAAGCTTATTATGCAACCGACGGTAAGTATTATTATGTAACAATTGTTTTTCTTTTATCTTCTTTGTTAGTATTAAGCTGTATACTTACTGTAACTGTTTTAATAAACAACGCACAACTCATACCATAAGGGCGTAGACGATGTTCATTTGTTTCGAAGTGGTTCTATTTTTAAATTCATTGATTGATTGATTCACGTGATATATTTTGACTTTTCTACTATAACTACAGCTTTTAGTCCATAGTAGTCCATATTCTTAGTTTTAGTCCTAAGGAGGATTTGACATTTATGTATGGGTAGGTAGGGTATGTTCCTTTCCAGAAGTTTGAAAGTTCGCAATGAGCCCAAAATCTAGTTTTTCTGAAATGATGCGCATAGTAGGAAAACTTTAAGCGTTATAAGTAATAAACCAGAAGTTACATTATAAGGAGTCCAATATATTGGATTTAGCGCGAACTGTTAGAAGAGGCATGTGCCCAGCAGTGGAAAAAAAGCTAAAACAATAATTGTGTTCAACAGGATTCAAACCCTCAGAATTCGACGGGAGGTTCGCTTCCAATAAACCAGTGGTTCTTCTCGTGTATTAAGCCTTTGGTTAATTAATTAAAATAATTTACTCGTTAATATATAACGCAGTAGGTACGTGCGTAAGCATATACCATTGCACCATTACACGGGGATTACACATACGCACGGGCAAATTATTCGCTATTTACACACACGCTATGTTGATAGGGTACACTTACTTTTATAATGTCCGTGTCAACAAGGCTTCAACGCAGCACCTTAATAACTTTTAGTTTTTGTTGGTTTTTACTCTTTGTGCTCAGCAGGGTTAAGATGTGCCACGCGACAAAATTTTGTCTACTCAATATCTCGTGCATGTTTTTTGTCTACATATGTCTACATATGGCATTTACGAAAGCCCAATTCGTAATTTTTAGCTTATCTGTGGCTTTTTATCTAAAAATTCTAACTGCTCGATTTTTTAAATAAAGAATAGAACACCATTGAAAAATATCTCGTATCAAACGCGATATATCTCACGTTGCACATCTTAGAACGGCTGGGGTTTAATCCTTATTTTCATCAATCTCGACAATTTGTCTATCACTGGCTATCGAGCATTTTTATCTACGATAAAGCTAACGACGATTGATCTTTTTTATTCTGATTTGAGAGACAATTTGCTGGATCGCTGAACGCATACCTATTCATTGTACATTCAATGTCTGCTAAGCACGAAAGCGCAATTTCTTCAAATCTTTAACATATTTATCTTTTTTTCAGGTAATGTCTTACAGAACAAGCTGCATTTATTTTCTAGATATAAAAAGATTAAAGGGTGTATCTAATGCCACAGCAACGTCACAAACAGTAAGTGATCAATTCAGAAATCGTCCACGAAATGTAATATTAAGTTTTTATCTCATTTTTTATTTACTCCAACGTTAAAAAGGTAGCACACGATGAAACCTGTATATTATATGTTTTCAATATGGGTTCCGATCGCGAATGTTTAAAAAATATACACTTACATTAATTTTTGCCTTGACTAAATGACATATAGACAACACACAGTCTGTATCAGTGGTCATAGAGACTTTTCTGAATTTCAACCTCTAAAGAGTTGTACCTGATTTTGAAATTTGTATGAATTCAAAGTCAGAAGAAGTCACGTTTGTTTTAAATTTCAAGTAGGTACTCAGGTTGTTTCAGGATCTGTAAGCCCTAAAACAAAATTAGTTTTCCAAAGCTGTTTGCTTTTTAAAACCAGCTTCCGACATGCAATAACTTCTCACGAACGGATATTGCGCTTGCGCACGTTAGTTACAATTTCAGTAATTTGCATACCTAATTACTTGTTTTGCTCCTTAAATGGTGAGTTCTCACGGAGCCTTGTAATTACCATGATGGGGTAAGGATACTATTGTCTTTGTTTTAATTTCCTTATTTTAAGTTATATTATTATTATTTTTAGTGCTATTTTAAGTTCTGGTGTGTAATTTCGGTGGTATTTTATCTCAAATTACTTGAGGTCTTGAGGCACAAGTAAATCCAAATGAAATGAAAGTATTATATGTGGCATCCTGATTTGAACAAAAATATTTTTTCACTTCTCTTGCTCAAAAAGGCCGTCAGTGTAGCATACGAGAGCGGGGATAAAATAACATTTCATCCTCTAGGGGAAAAAGTTTTTTTTTTAATTTCTGTGTGTCAAATGACAATGAGCCTACAAAAACGAAAAAGCTTTTAGCCATAAGTAGAATAATCATGAATAAAGACTCGACTTATTACTGTTTCATAAAAAAAGAACTTCATTTAAATTTTAAAAATGGAACTATTAAAATCGGCGATCTCAGGTAGAATGCATGCAATGTGTTGCGGCTACAGAAGAAACAAAAAAAAGACATTGGCGCGAAATCTTTATAATTTTTCTCTAATTGCAAATTGAATTGGTAGTGACCGTAATTAATTTTACAATAGTGAAAATGTTGGTATGCTACAATGACGGGCTTTTTGAGCAAGAGAAGTGAAAAGTATAGTGTAACACACGCTAAAACCCATTAAAACTCGGTTTCTATTTACTCCCTCGCTAAAGCTCGGGAGTAAAACTACCTCGTATATAATGGGTCATTTTAGCTCCTTGTATAACAATCTACTATTTTATGTTTGAAGAAAAATACCATCTTTTTCTTCAAGACCAACCACAAGCGACTTAACTTTTTTAGTACTGTTGTACTAAAAACTCCATTATAAATCACTTGACATTGGCAACATTTTCGGTCGAATGAAGGACAGATGTCAGAAATAACTATCATAAAAAAGTACTCTGTGGCCTACACTTGGAAAATGATTAACGAAGTTTCGTATTATCTTTCGTATTATCAGTTTTTAACATACAACTCGGTAATTGTTCCACAGTCAAGTTGTCACTGCCTGATATACTCCGAAATGTAAATAATGTGAAACTTAGAGATAGTAGACACTCACAAGCGTCACCATAGTGAGAGGTGTATACAAGTAAGTACTCTTTTCTGTCCCATGTTTTTTTTATAAACAACTCGATTCAGTTTTTCTTTAGCATATTATTATCTACTCCAAAATCTCTTCACCACTCTTAATGAGTAACCAGCTGTTAGGCGGTTTGGTGTTATATAATTACCTAAAGTATTTTCACGCGTTTTGGTCTAATAATGCATGGTCGCAAACCGTGGAATGATTTTGACATTGCTTTGTATAAGATTTCTTTATTTTACCTACTGGCTCCAACCAATTATCTAGTCATACCTACTATTATAATTATAATGTCTGTTTGCATGAGGTATCATGAAACTTTACAATTTTAAATAGCTATTATGGCCTTACTAATAAAAGACTGTCAAAAGATAAACAATGCTTAGACTATTGCTATTTCTTACCAACAGGTAATAGCATACAGTGACAAGGCTAATTTAAAATAATGTTTGAATTTATATAACGTTTATAAGTATGGCGGTTAGTGTTCTTTGTTGTAAATAAGCCAGAATTTCTTTGTATACATTTTCCAGCTGTTCTGTTACGAACAGATTTCACAGAACAGAACACCTGCTAGCCATATCCTAAATAATCCTAAACTCACACTTGGAAAGCTGAATTTTTATGAAGGAATTGCTATAGAGTTCTACTCTTAAAATGCTTAGTCAAGACTTGAAAAACTATAGGAAATATCAACCAGTCAGTAGCCTCATATCCGGATGCTGATAACTATGCACATTCTCATCGTAATATGCATATATGCGTTTACGCAATTTATAGGAACAATCGCTAACAAGAAGCGGCTTACAGACTGTATTTACACCGAAAGCGGGTTGCAATACTTACTTGACTAATTGGCTGGAATCAGTTGCAGATGAGATTCGTTAAACCAACTTTTATAGCTTAAGTTTGTGTTCATACTGGAAGTATATACTCCAGAACTCTAAAAATACTTTGGTTGATTGATTTCCATAAGTTATACACTGAATAGTATAAATCAAAGTCTCCACTGCCGCTGCCGCTTCTGTCAGACCGTCCATTCGAGTAAAACTGTCCCAAAATACCTAGGATATACCGATACCTTGGTTTTTTGAGAATATTTTTATTAAAGTTATCGAGAATAGCAATAAAGATATAAAAAGTAGATTATTGTCTGTGGCAGCATAATGAACGAAGTGAACTTTTTCTTGTAACTTCCTTCCGCAAAAAGATGTCCGGTCGAGTGCTAGATGAAACAAAATTAAAATTAATAAAAGTGAAAGTATTGTCTCTTCAAAGTGTTTTATATTCTGCCTGAAGTACCACACCTCTAGGATTAAATATCCAATAGGTTACGGGCCCAGTGGCGCAGTAATATTCTAAAAACTGGTGAGCGGTTACACGCGGTTACCACGCGGTCGAGTCAAACACGAAGCAAGACAAGTCGAGAAAAACTTATAAAATGGCTGATGATAAGTTTTGGGGAAAGTTATCTACGGGCATGAAGTTGGAAGGCCCCAATAACTGGAGTACATGGAAGTTTCAACTGAGGATTCTTCTACAAGCCATGGACCTGTTTAAATTGGTAGATGGGTCACTGAAACAAACTGAATGCGATGAAGAGTGGGTGAAAAAGGATCACAAAGCTCAGAGTTTAATAGTTTTGAACGTCAACGAAAATGTGCTAGTACATCTCACTCAAATGACGTCCTCCGCTGCTATGTGGGAAAAACTAACTTCAATATACGAGAGAAAGTCATCCACTAGCCTTCATCTAGAGCAACAAAAATTCTTTAACCTAAAATGTGAAAACGATATCACAGTTTTTATATCGCAACTTGAAGAGATAAGAGGAAGAGTAGCACAGCTCGGATCTGAAAAAATATCAGATAAAATGTTAATGACAAAAATAATAATGGGACTTCCCGAGAAATACAAACATTTTACTGCAGCATGGGAGTCAGTTCCGGAGAGCAACCAAACTGTGCATGAGTTGACAGCCCGTCTACTCATTGAGGAAGAGAGAATAAAGGAAGTGGAACCTTCAGCAGTCGCTTTAGCTACAAATTCAAAAAAGCATGCTACAAATTTAAAATGCTTTGGTTGTGGGAAGCCAGGTCATGTAAAGAGAGACTGTAGAAACAAAATTACGTGTCACTACTGCAAAAAGCCAGGCCATTACATCAATGAATGTAGAATCAGAATAAATAAAGAAAATTCAAATGGAAAAGTAAGCTATAATGAAGATAAAGCTAATGCTTTTGTGGCAAAAATAAGTGATCATGGGCAGTGGCTTGTCGACACTGGTGCAAGTGAGCATATGTGCTATCAAAAACAGCTTTTTACATCATATAATGAACTCCGACCTTACAAAAAAATTATTATTGGTGATGGAAGCGAGTTGAACGCAGAGGGACAAGGGACAGTAAGAGTAAGAGCATTTGATGGAAAAGAATGGATAAAAACCACCATATCAAATGTATTGTATGTCCCCAAACTGACAGGAAACCTTTTCTCTGTCAGAAGTGTGATGGATAAGGGGTGTGAAATGTATTTTGATAGCACTCAGTGTAAAGTTGTAAAAGCAGGAAAGGTATCTGCTGTTGGCTATAGAGAAAATAAACTATATGTAATGAAGTTTACAGTCGAAGAACAAGCTGCAGTTTGCCAAGAAAAAGAGAGTATATTAACATGGCATAAGCGTTTCGGCCACCAGAACTTACAATATGTAAGAAAGGTCCTAAATAACAATGGCATCCAATTTGAGGAAAATGCAGGTGAAAGCTGTGAGAGCTGTCTAGAAGGAAAAATGCATAAGTTGCCATTTGATAAGAGTGAGTCAAAAACAAATAAAACCTGTCAGTTGGTACACATGGATGTGTGTGGACCAATGGAAGCTAATTCCCTGGGAGGGTCGAGATTTTTTCTTTTGATAAAAGATGATTACTCATCTTACCGATATGTTTATTTTTTGAGAAACAAGAGTGAAGTATATGATAAAATAAAAATGTTCCTGATTAAAGCCAAGAAAGAAACAGGCAATAAAATAAACATAGTGAGAACAGACAACGGGACTGAGTTCATAAATAACAATGTGAGAAAGTTATTTGATGAGAAAGGAATAAGACACCAAACTTCTGTTGTATACACTGCTGAACAAAATGGAAAAATAGAAAGAGACAATAGAACTGTGGTAGAATCTGCTAGAACAATGTTGTTATCAGCAAAATTACATAAAAGCCTATGGGCTGAAGCTGTAAACACAGCTGTATTTGTGTTAAACAGAACAGGCAAGAGTATCCTGGAAAAATCACCATATGAGATTTGGTTTGAAAAGAAGTATGACGTAACAAAACTAAAAGAATTCGGTGCTTATGTTCACGTACATGTTCCTGATGTAAAGAGAAAGAAATGGGATCCCAAAAGCATAAAAGCTATCTTTGTTGGCTATGGAGAGAGTGGAACAACAGAAACTAAAGGCTATAGAATATACATACCGAGTTCGAAGCAAATAGAGGTGAAAAGGGATGTAATTTTCCTAAATTCAACCGGAAAGCATCAGAAAAATGAGTTGTTCATACCAATATTTGAAGGAAATAAATCAGAAACAACTCAGAATACCACCCCTGCTCATCAGAGTCAAGAAGAAAAGCCTGTGAGCCAACAAACTCAAAGTGTACCTGAGGAGGACACTACAAGTGAGGGGGTGTGTAGTGAAACTGAGGAATCACCAGAGAAAAACAAAGAAGAACCAACAGAACGAGAAACAAGACACAGAAGAAAACCGTTTTGGTTTCCTGACTATGAAACTTTGTTTTTGTGTGTAGTCGATGAACCTAAAAGTTATAGTGAAGCTATGAGCAGTGTAAATTCAGTGAAATGGCAAGAAGCCATGGACAAAGAACTAAAAGTGCTGAGTGAAAACAATACATGGACAGAAGTACCTATTCCAATAGGGAAGAATGTAATTGACAGTAAGTGGGTGTACAGAGTTAAGTGTGACATGGATGGAAACCCTTTAGACTATAAAGCAAGGTTAGTTGCTCGTGGTTTTCAGCAAAAAGACAGTTTTGAGTCTTATGACATTTATGCACCTGTGGCTAGGTTGAGTACATTCCGTTTACTATTGGCAATTGCAACTAATTTATGTTTACCTGTTCACCACATGGATGTAAGGAGTGCATTTTTGTATGGTGAAATAGATGAGGAGGTTTATATGAAACCCCCAGAGGGTTCTGTATGTAATGATGTAGCTCTCAAGCTGAATAAATCAATCTATGGATTAAAAAAATCTCCTAAATATTGGAATTTAAAGTTTGACTCTGTAATATCTAAACAGGGTTTTGTGAGGTCAGAAAATGATTTTTGTTTGTACACAAGATGTAAACAAGATAGCAAAATGTACTTGTTATTGTTTGTAGATGATATTTTGTTATGTGCAAGTGATGAAAACCAGCTATGTGAAATGAAAAACTATTTGTGTGAAAACTTTTACATGAAAGACTTAGGTCCTGTGAAAAACTATTTAGGTATATCAGTAAATCAAAATATTGAAAAAGGTACTACCGAGTTGAGTCAAGAAAACTATTTAAAATTGTTATTGTTGAAACAAAATATGTTAGAATGCAAAACTCATCAAACTCCAATGGAAAATAAATTCCAACTAAACAAACCAGAGGTCAGTGACCCTCACTATGAAAGGAAATGTAGAACTTTGTTAGGAAGTTTAATGTATGCTGTACAGGGCACTAGGCCTGATCTGTGTTATGCTGTATCTTATTTGAGTAGATTCCAGAATAGTGCTGATGAAAATCTGTATAAGGCCATAAAAAGAATATTGAGATATATAAAAGGTACTACTGGTGTAAAGTTAGTGTTTTACTGTAACAAGACTGTTCAGAATCTGGCTTGTTATGTAGATTCTGATTGGGGTAGTGATGTAAATGATCGAAAGTCTACCTCAGGTTTCTTGTTCAAATTGTTTGGTTGTACAGTTGCTTGGTCATCAAAGAAACAACACACTGTCAGTCTGTCATCAACGGAGGCTGAATCTAATGCTCTCAGCTCAGCTGTTGTTGAAGCAATTTGGTTAAGGAAATTGATAAATGAGTTTAATGTTGTTGAAATAGGTTCAGTTGAAATCTATGTTGATAACCAAGCAGCTATAGCTATAAGTAATGCTCCTGAAAATAACAAAAGAGTAAAACACAGTGATATAAAGTTTAATTTTATTAAGCAAAACATAGAAAATGATGTAATAAACTTAAAATACATTGAGTCTGAAAATCAATTAGCTGATGTTCTTACAAAGTCATTGTGTGCTGAGAGGTTTGTTTATTTCAGAAATAAAATAATGTAGGTTAGAAACTTTGTTGGTTAATACCTATAAATGTTAAGTAGGTATGTATCTACATTATTTAGTTTTAATTTTTTAAAAATTGTAATGATGTTGCCACATTAATAGATTACTTTGAGAAATTTAAATGTTTTAGTTTAGGTTATCGTTGGAAAAATATAAAATTTTGTTTGTTGTTAAATCTTTATTGAGGGGGTGTATTAAAGTTATCGAGAATAGCAATAAAGATATAAAAAGTAGATTATTGTCTGTGGCAGCATAATGAACGAAGTGAACTTTTTCTTGTAACTTCCTTCCGCAAAAAGATGTCCGGTCGAGTGCTAGATGAAACAAAATTAAAATTAATAAAAGTGAAAGTATTGTCTCTTCAAAGTGTTTTATATTCTGCCTGAAGTACCACACCTCTAGGATTAAATATCCAATAATTTTAGCCTATAAATTAAAATTAAAACTATTTAAAACTGGACCACAGCTAGTAAATCTTAAATTAAATCCATAAATAACGTCTTAAACTACCTTCGAATTACTAATTCAATGAATGAGACAAGGCATCATAAATATGTCAGCGCCCACCGGTCGACTGGCTACCAGTTTATTACATAAATGCCCTTAGCAGTGAAAGTGATGATACCGCTATCGGGAGCTGCGCACGCGCAGATTTTAATAGACCTCATTTATTTATTCACGCTATGCAGTTAAAAGTTACGTTCGTGATTTCGTCATTAAACAGACATTATTCAATATAATAAATAGAACTATGTACGTCCTAAGGCTTGAACAAGATGGTCACTACTGCAAATTGACAAATATTTGTTAAATTAGAAAACGAATCAAACCCCGCCTAAGGCTTAAGGCGACATAAAAATTATTGATCAATATATTTACCCTCGAAATAGGTACAATGTGTTTTGTCTCTTTTTGAAACTTTTTGTCAATACAAAAAACAACGCTTAGCAACTATTTCCTGTACATTTACGCAGTTTTCTATGGTAGGAAAATTGTTCCCTCGGGAGCTAGGGTCAATATAAAACATGTTGCCTTAAATCTTAGTATTTTAGATATAGATATAGATAAGTCACGCAAATCAGCATGAATGTTGAAATAGCACTATTTTAACTTTAATTGACACATTTTAGCAGACTTGTCTGTCTCAAGGTTGAATATCTTAGAACCCCGGGGTGACTAATGTTTCTTAACTTGCATATCTATGAAAAATAAAGCAATGCTATTTTACGTTTAAACGTGTGACGTTTTAAAAATAAGTCGCAATTCATTGCATTGATTTGTTCCAATCTGAAAGGGTGCTATTTTAGACACATGAGACTAAATACGTGTTTACCTCGTTGATTGATATAGGTACGCAAGTCAGTGTACTGTCGGGTACGTTTCACGTACCCTAGGAGGGCAAAGTTTTGTGATGCGAGCATCACTGCTTGGCGGTAGAAAAGGGTACGCTGATAGTAGGTACTTCCCCGGAAGAGCCCTTTCACAAAGAGCTCTAATGCTACTAAAATAGAAGTATCTATTTACAGTCTATCTTTCAAAATGGTTTCACAGCGTTGGTAAAATTATTCAAATTATTCAAAAAATAAGTGAGGTCACTAACTAATTCCATGAATTTTTAGTTTTTGAGGTGTTTGAGTTTATTGTTTGGCTGTAATACCATCGTAAAATTTACAAATTATATACATTCTAGTGGCTGTACAAAATACATGTGAAACAGTTGATCTATCTTATATGTTGCAAGTTTTAGTTCTGAAGAACATTGAAGATGTGAAAGGGTAGTCAGAGACTCGTCTAAACATTACATAACATGGCATACCGAGAAAGCAAAGATCATGACATTAGTGTTTGTGAACTTGTCAGTGTTTCCGGATCACTACAACATCGAAATTTTTAAGTCAAGAGTGAAAAAACAGGTGGTTTGTATCTAAGCGTGCTCCTTAGGCTGCATCTTCACTTTTCATCAGTCAGTGGGCTGATTCTGAGTTTTTTTCGTTGTCCAGATACCAGATTACAGAACTTTTTGTATGGAGATACTCTAGTGCCCCCATAGGTCGCTAGGGGTGCTTATCGTATCTCCAACTTCATACAAACATTTCAAGCTCGCAAACCGAAACCAGGGGCCTAAGCACGAACTGGCTATCGTGACGCTAGCGTCACGCTAACGTTACCAAAATGTATGAGATTTTGCACAGCGCCTCTATCGTGCGTAAAGAGAACTAAAATTGGAAGCACGAACACTTTTGGCGTTACGTACGTAAAGTAAACGATAGCTAGGTCCGTAAAGTAACGATAAGAAGTTAGTAAATCGGTTGTCGTTCGTGCTACCATGTATGTCTCGGTCCGTAAACCTCCAGAATCAGCCGACAGGTATGGTGTGATGTTTCTCCACAAAAATATGGCTAATATATCGATAATAATATTAGTCGCGATTTAATTATGCACTTTTAAAAGGGTTCATTAAAACAGACTAACTAATTTACATTAAAAATATGCATTTCAAAAACTCACGTGAGATTAGGGGTGGGAGAGGGGTTTGAGTAAAATCTAACGAAATCTCGCCAAGGGGTAAGGAGAGTAGAAAAAACGCCAAAGCCGCCTTCTGTAATTAATGGATGTCTTATGTATTTTTTTTGTTAATACATACATAGAACACAATATAACACCTTAGATGACAGAGAACAAATATCTATGTTCATTACACAAATGTTTGTCCTTGGTGGGAAACGAACCCACAACCTGCAGCACAGAAGGCAGAACTACTACTAACATATCTGTGAGGCCAGTCATAATGTTAGTTAAATATTAATGAAAGCCTACTATTTCCTTTAAACATTAACAAATTATATAATTTACTACTTACGTTTTAATATTAATAAAGGCGGATCACGAAATATAAAAAGACTAGTCTGATTTAATCACACGCAATATTGAAAGAGTTAATTTGAAATCTTTAATATAAACTTTCTCCGTTCTCGGATTCATTGTTTGGTGCAGATTATTTTTATTTGTAAGTACCTTATCGTTTCAATTAGATTTATCATAAGTTCACTCAGGGTTGTCGAGTGTTCTTTACTTTATTATTTCTGCCTGCAATTCGTATTATCAAATCATAGTATAAGGTATTCATACATGCAATTTTACTAATTTTTTTTTTTTAACACTTAGAATAGTTTCGTACAATCTGCGATAAAATAAGGATAAACTATCAATTTACGTTTGTAAGTAAACTAAGTGGGTATGGGTCATCTAGACCCGTGCCCACTTAGTTGGGCGGTAAACTACTTTTTGTGACTTAAATATAAAAGTTAGACATATGCTGTTGCTGACTTTTTTGTAGGCATTATTAAGCTCTACAACTTTTCTCTAGAACTCAATCATGTATCTCTCAACGTTAGGGCAGCGTTCTTAAGAAACGTTTTCGTTTGACCATTTTTTTCTAACTTACTTTGCAAATCCGACTATTAATTTTTTTTTTCATTTTCGGGTTAATATATAGCCTATACCCACAAAAAACGTGGCTTTATATTGATAAAAGAATTTTCAAAATCGGTTTAGTAGATCTAGAAATTACCCCCGACAACCTAACAAACTCACAAACACACAAACTTTACCTCTTTATAATATTAAGAATAGATATGTCTAACTAATTTACTAAAAATCACGTAGTATAATATTTATGTATTTATCAGATCGCAATCTTTCTAAGTAATTGCAAAGTTAAATAAAGTGTATCGATAGATTCTCGTTAAAAACTAACACACAAACACTAAAAAATTCTGCATGATACACTTGAAATAACGTCACCAACCATTTCATAATAAAATAGTTAATTTTCAATGACGAAATTATAGTTAACGATAACATCTTTTGCTCTACATTATATCACGTGTTTTCTCAGATTAGGCAACCCTAACCACAGCTTAAACTCTGTACTTAACGCTACGCTTCAAAGTATCAACTTTCGCAAATGGCTTAATTTAGGTGATGATAATTGCATACAAACATTACACCGTAATAGGTGTTAATTAATGTGTACTTTGTTCAAACCGTGTCGTGAAGTAGAGCTTGTAGTATTTGCATGAGAAGACGTTCAATCATTACTTAAGTAGACGTAACCATACGGTAAGTAGGTGATGATAGTAAATAAGAGAAATCTTTACACACATCAAAACGCTTTATACAGGATGCTTGGTGTTAAATGAGTTTAAAAATTACAAGCAACAATACATTTGTGGCGTAATTACTGTTAATATTAACCTGTTAAATAAAGGTTAAATTACGAAATTCCAATATAATATCATTTCAATATCAATTCAATTCAATTCAATGTGATCCATGACTATTTCTGCCGCCAAGCAGCTTGCTCTGTTCCGGTTTTAAGGGTATGAGTGCCGGTGAAATTACAGGCAAATTGTATGCGTCAGGGTGATGGACGTTGAGTAGTAGGTACATCGTAAGGCACGTTCTTCACGAGCGTGACTTACGAGGCCATCCGCTTGTCTCATCAACAAGATATATATAAAAAAAACTTTAACATTGCTTTATTAGATCTTAGTTGGGTCCCAGAATTGCACCCGCGCCGATTCAAATATGCATGAATGCGCACACGGAATGTGCAAAATTTCTCAACTTTTGCGCAACCTGTTAATTTTATCACAGCCTGTCAATGTTTTATTCCTAAGAAATAGTTATGCATTTCTAACTACGAATAAATTATTACTTCGACTGCGTAAGCCCTGTAATTAGTTATAAGGCCTATTTCTTATGTTCCCATTCAGACATTAAGATACCGGTAGATACGGGTAACTAAACAAGCGATGTTACATAAGTGTGAAATAATTCAGTAATTAAATCTGATGTTATTTAAATCACTTGAAATTGAAACAAATTCATTGAGCATCAATGAATCAATGGGAGAGGCCTACGTCCAGCAGTGGACTAATATAGGCTGATGATGATGATGAATCAATGGGCTGTATGCATCTAAAGGCTGTTACTAAGCAGTTTATGTGAATTTCAGTATAAGTGGTCAACAGCGTATATTACTGTTTTTATCACTTCTATACCAATTATAAAAATCATTGTTGGACTGACACAATAATTTAGTCAGTTTTTCAGAACATAATCTACAACGCACATCCTACCCGTTAGTCGTAGGGGATTGAAATTTTCAGGAATTATTCGGTTTGGTGTTTAAAAGTTTATTAAGTAAGGTATTCCCGAAACTCTTTATGTGGTTGAAATCGTTTTGGCTAGATAAAGTAAGTAAGTAAATAAAGTACTCGTAGTATAGTTTTTTACGCTATTCTTAGTACACTTTAACTTAGTAGGTAGATAGTATTCTCAAGAAATAAAATAACATGATATTACTTCGGGGAAGTTTACCGCACCTTAAACCCACTCAAAAGAAAAACGATTGATGTAAAATGTTCAATCATTACCAAAAATTATATTAAATTTTGATTTAAAATACAAAAACTAAACTTATTTAAACTGCTCACGTAAAACATGGAGGCACGTACCATTACAAACCTTTACAAACAGAACATCGGACAAATACATCACTTACCGGACATGTCATTACACTTAGAGCGAACTTGACTTGGGTTCTAAGCATCAATTTATCTCAACTTTCACTGTTTTCCGCCTGACTGAGCACGATTGCCTTTAACAGACTGAGCCTTTAACCGGATATTCTTACACAGCTGTCTAGGTCTAGACTAAAATTACGTAAATTACCCGTACAAGTTCCAGTTATAAAAAACACAAGGACGACTGTGTGCAGCTGGCCTACTTGATGTGGATCAGTTCTTCCTCATCATATAAGGATTTAAAAAAAAATCCAATCAAAAGAATTAATAACAGATTCACATATAATGTGAAATTATATAGGTATACAAACAATACATGGGATCGTACAATAAGGTTACAAAATAGTTCATCATCAACATCAACAGTTTGTAGAAGTCCACTGCTGGCCTCCTTCTTACGTCCGTTTCCAGGAAAAACGATTTTGAGCCCTTTCCATCCATTAACTTTTCGCGATCCTAACAATATTGTCTTCCAGTTGGTGGTCGCCAATCGAGAACCTTTATACCTCAGCGGTTGTCGGTTCTACCAGCTATATGACCGTCCCATTGGTACTTCCACTTTTTGACTTTAGAGCTAAGCTGTGACCTCGGTTCTAAACAGACAAACCTGTGGACTTGGTTACAAACAGTTATAGTGTACAAATACTTCTCCTAATCAACTAACTGAAAACTGACTCAGCTTGCTAAGAAAAGTACAAAGATTTTAATATTAATCTTAAAGTTATCGATAAGTTATGTTATATACAACGAGTTTGCAACAAACGTATAATTGCATAACAACCGTTCTAACGTTTCTATTTGTACCAAAAACGTGGCGTTTCACAGCCACGATTACCTATTCACTCCTGTCAGGCCTTTTTCTGTTTTTTTTTTATTCTATTATACACATTATGGCGTTTAAAGTTAAAGCACTGGCTCATTTGTAGCTCCTTCTACAGTTATGAGGAGTTCATTGCCAAAACACAATTTTGACATTTCTTATTGTGTGACGTGTAATATTTCTTACCAAATAAATGATTATTGATTATCGATTAGGTAGGTATAAGATGTGCGAGCTTAACCTGAAAAAAAATTCTCTTCCAGCAAACCTTCAAAGAGAATTAAATTAGAGCATGTACTAAAGAATTTTGTATTTTTAATTAGAATATAATCGAGTTTTATCGTTTAGAATCAAAAAATTTATACAAACCGTTTGACACTGTTGCAATTCTGTCTAGTTTAGTATTAACTATGGGCGTTATTTTGCAAAGACCGCATGCAACATCAGCTCAAGTTATCAATCACCGCCAACAGCTTGTCTCCGACAAAATGAATTTGTAAATCTAATTACAATTTCCTAAAGATATTTATGCGCTTAGTTTCTATTAGAACTATTAGCATTACCAAAGATTTACGTTAAATTGCTATTTAGTTTTGTGAGCTAACACTCACATGTACAGTCAACCACGGAAGGTAATTAATGAGTCTGAAGCCTAATCGCCTCTCGTGATCTTGATTGTCAAAATTGGGCTTCTCTGAAATGTCAGTTACAAAGAATGCCATTTGTATATTGACACTATCAATACTTGAATTAAACGATATTGAAGTAATACTTCTAATGCGACTTCCAACAAGGTTGCGTGAAACGTTTAACACTACCATTGTGGGGGTATGAAAGCACTGTTATTTCTCTCTTTCTCTCATAGCCAGTCACGGACCCAATTCTCTTAAAAAAAAGAGTGTGCTAGACCACACGACTGAAGTAAAACTTCTTTAATATACGAAACTTAACTGGCTATGAGAGAAAGAGAAAAAGAACAGTGCTTTCATACCCCCTCCACAGTAGTGTTAAACGTTTGATGCAACCTTGTTGGAAGTCGCATTAGAAGTTTTACTTCAAAATCTGGTTTCATATTTTGTTTCTGCCTGTACCTATTACCAATAGTTACATGACACGTTTAATATCGATGGCTTACGAGAGTAAAAACCATGTACATTTATACATGGTTACATCAGTATTAGCCCGAATAAGTTGCGTAATCGATATAGGCTTCCCTTATATTTGGAAGGGTTGGACATAGTCACCATGATTGACCTATGTATTGGTGGCCGGAGTGTTACGTACCCATGCTACTGTTCATACCCTGACGCATTCCCTCAGGGCGCACATTGGTAGCACGGCATGGCAAAGAATTTTTTAGGAGTCGAATAAAAATATTTCCTAATAATATGGTATTAAAGTTAAAATTTCAATGTTTCTGTCGTAGGTGCATAAGAAATACCGCGGTATGCCTAGGCATGCCGTGTCGCCATCCTTCAACTATTAGGCTATATTTTTATTCGTCGATTAAAAAACACCTTGCCAATGTGCGCCGGCCCTTACTCGCCTCTTACGACATCCATAGAACGTACTGTGGTGGAGTGTGGAGTGGTCCTATTCTTTGGCCTCTTAAAAAATTAAAAGTATTCTATCAGTCATCTGGTTCCCATAGTACAAGCTATGCTTAGTTTGGGGTTAGATGATGTATTAAATGTCCACAAATATATATTTTTTTTCTAAGCAGTCTGTGTGTCTGTCCGCCTGTCACCAGACTGTATCTCATGAATCGTGATAGAGAGTTGAAATTTTCATAAATGATGTATTTCTGTTGCCGCTATAAACAACAAATACTAAAAAACTGAATAAAATAGATATTTAAGGGATTTTTTTGCCGTTTTTGCTATAGATAATGGCACGGAACCCTTCGAGCGCGAGTCGGACTCGCACTAGGCTGGTTTTCATTATTTGGTCGTTCCTCTCATGTTTCGTCGTTAAATATACATAAGTGGGGTAGTGGTGCTTAAAAGTAAGCTTGCTTATGTATACGTGAGTAACATAATATTATTCTAACAATCATTGAACATTAAACCGCACAAAGCACGATAAAATACACAGGATCTAAAATAATGACCGTACCTGAATCGCAAATGACCTATTGCAATGCATTTCAACACAAAATAACCACTTATTATCCAAAAAACTCATCTTCAAATGAAATTATTGCTTCGGGTAAACTCAATGTTCAGGTTATAATAAACTAATAAAAACCGTGGTGGTCTAGTAGTAACCCTCTTATTTGGATGTCGTGGGTTCGAACCCGATCATGGTATGGGTACAATTACAGGTATGCAATTAGAGTTACAAAAGTAATGTCTTTTGACATAGAAAAAGCTGTTTATTTTGATGACTACTTTGACCCCCCAAAGTTGTCGTGAGTACTCTTATATAATATATATACACCTTGTATAATATATACATTTTGTACGACGTGCTGATGGAACAAGCATATAGCCCACCTGATATTAAGTGGTTACCATCGCCTATAACTTGTAGGTCACGTTCGTTAGGAACGTAACCTACAATACACTACTCTGCGTCCATCAAACTGAAGCATACAGGTGTTAAGCCTCATGTGTCTGTAATTAGCATCCACACCCTTCAAAAAGCCACACCACACCGCAAAAATAGGCATAGTGGTAGTACTTCCCCGGACAAGCCCTTCACTAAGAGTGCTACTACTACTAAAATGTCAAGTAAAGTGGTAAGCATCACTTATAACAAAGCAAAGCAATTGCCTCCTTCACAAGTTACGCACGTTTCGAACGTGCCCTACGAGGTACTTACTACCCTGCATCCATCAACCTAACGTATACAAATGCTAGCTCATGTACCTGTTATATCACTGGTACTTACACTTTTCTAACCACACACAGCAACGTTGATTGCCGGCAGAAATATACATGGGTGGTAGTATTTCCCTAGGCGAGTCCTTAAAAAAGAGCCCTAGTGAGACACTAGTTTAGGGCGCTTATTCAAAATTACTTCTGCATAATATGCACCTGTAAATAGTGTTACTATTACATCAGCTATAAGAAGCCCTTATTAACATTGTATAATACAAGATTAATGCCAATTTTCTCTAATCACTAGATTACTATTCTACATTACTACAATTTCAATAATAGCTCGAAACCCAGGAAGGAATGTAACTCTATCATTTGGCGACCACACCGCGACCACAACGACTGTATGTCGACGATAGAACCAACTATCTAAGGTTTGAATACATAAATGTGCAAAAAGTTTTAATATCATGATTTCTTTTTTTACCAAAAGCATTGTAGAAAAAAGTTTTCATTGGTTATGGTTTAGAAATTTGATTTTAGAATGCGGTTTTAATACAAAATTCTTTATTTTAAGTATGACGACGATTAGAAGAACAAACTATCTAAGGTTTGAATACACAAATGTGCAAAAAGTTTTTGTATCAAATTTACTTTTTTTTACAAAAAAAGTTTTCATTCTTTGCGGTTTAGAAACTTGATTTTAGAACGTGATTTTAATACAGTTCTTTATGACAGTTGGGTGTGCAACACACGTTTTATAGTAAGCTATATTTTATGGCAGTAAATCTAATGCATTTTGGAAGTCACTTTGGAATTTAAAGGTAATTTGTTGCCATACTATTTTCCTATAAGTTGTTACCTACTTTAGAACTTACCTCGATATCTGACCCAAACAACACTATCTCACCTTAGATAACTATAATTTAGTTCTCGGTGTCCATAAACAACACACAAGCTATGGTTGATTACAAATCGATTGCTGGCGTATTAACGGCCTAATGTCTAGGCTCTATTCAAAATGAAGGCTATTAGAGTCATAAATATTAGCATAAGCCCTATAAATGTATCAAAACTTTATGTATCGATAATTAGGTACATATAATAAAACTTGCTCTTGAGTTGTTGGCATACTCATAATATGAATAAATAGTATGCTGTATATACTTATAAAACTTTATGAATACCCTCATTTATAAAGTCATCATACTTTATTTTGACATTGCTTCAGACTT
This sequence comes from Electrophaes corylata, assembly GCA_947095575.1. Classification (NCBI taxonomy): domain Eukaryota; kingdom Metazoa; phylum Arthropoda; class Insecta; order Lepidoptera; family Geometridae; genus Electrophaes; species Electrophaes corylata. Next base: position 4,257,892 of record OX352702.1, read on the forward strand.
TATGGTACTTATCCGCTCAGACAAAGATGGCGCCACTATCTAAAATTGTGAAACAAAAGACAACAACCGACAAATATATTTTAAATTGAATCAACATAATAAATTAATAGCGTGGGAGACAGATCTACGTCAGGTACTTGCCTCAAATAGATAGCTACTTATTTTAGTCAATTAGTTAAACTATCCACCGCTGATGTTATATGGGTATTTCTGTACATCGTGTAAATGTGGCCATATTTTTAACTACCTATCTGTTTTAACCTAAAATTATACCAAATATTATTATAATTATTATGAAAAATTAAGTAAATTATTTCACAACTTTTAATCCCCAGATATGGTGGATATATTCCCTCAGATCTTTTAGTACCAAGTACCTCCCTCAAGATTCTTTGAGGATGTCTAAGGGGTGATACTATCAAATATTATGTTTGGTACAACCCCATTTAATTTTGCATTAGTCGGTATTCCATACTATTAAACTAATGCCGCACTTTTTTTACATATTAAAATTGATTTAAATTATGCTGTGCAAAAAAACAGTCAAATATTCTTGCATATGGTCAAATCAGGCATTAAATTATTAAAACCATATAAAACCTCAACTCTGGTTATCTAGTATAAAATCAGAATGTGGCAGAACCAATTCGCATACGAAGTTTACCAATAAGGAAATGAAAGACATAGTCGGTTCAAGGCCTACTACCCCAAACGGAATCGAATCACAACAAAAAACAGTATTATAACACGATACCTACTAACAAATGAAAGTTAAATTGTAACTAGTTTACCGCGCGCTATATTACAACTTAAAGTTATTGTATCTATACCAATCTGAATACATAATGTTCAATTAAAGTTGGTCTAGAAATCTGCCACAAGGAAGTAAAAGTCCTTTAATTTAAGGACTTATTGCTAAGTCCCTAGCTGTGCCAAAGCCGTTACGAAAACATCGTGACACTGTCAGATCTATGCCTACGCTGCGCAGCGCCGATTTGCATAAAGCACCTGTCGAGAACCACTCGCTTATCTAATAAAGCAATCGCTATACCTAATACCACTACAGACCCACAATCGGAATCCAGACTCGACAATACAAGCTTTATTACAGTTATAATGGTACAGTTGAATAATCTGTAATACTTGCTTGTAATTTAATCGCCAAACCATCGTCTAAGATCGCAGTTTATGCATAATGAATGCCGGACTTAAAACTCCTACTGTGGACGCGATGGCGAATTGAATCTCATGGTCTCGCACAATGTGGAACGTGAGAACTGAGAAATGCCTCTGATATTGAACATTTCAAGGTATCTTTAGTAACCGATCAGAGACTGTAAAACTTTTATATACTTGACTTTAAATAATTAAAACCTTAAAAACTTAAGCGCCAAATAATCGTAGAGCGCGACGACCTCCGACACAACCTTCAGGCAATTTTCATTAGACCCTGTCCTAAAATAATACTAATTTGCATTTTTTTCTTTATTTACAGAAGCCCTGAGCTCGGACGATGATCAGTCTACGTCTGCGTCGTGGTGGCAGGCGGGCACAGCGCAGCCTTATCGAGATAGTGGAAGCAATAGCGCGTTTGCGTCAACACATGGCTTAGTGCAGACCCATCCGAGTAGCAGCGATCCGTTTGGGACCTTCGGGAGTACGATAGGTCCGTCTTCGAACCCCTTTGCGTCGAGCGGCAACGGTCCACTCAGTGGCGGCGTCAGGAATAACCCACTGCCATTTCTTGCGAGGAACGCCAACGGAAAGACATCGTTGAAGCATCTAGATTTCACAAGCAGTGCAACAGCCGAGCTACGGAGGAATCCCGCACTATCTGCTCCTGACGAATGTGCGAGAGCTTGTAGAGAAAACGAGCCACCGAGGATTTGCTACTACCACTTTACATTGGAGTTTTACACTGTTCTGGGAGCGTAAGTTATACCTACATTAAAAGAATAATAAAATTAATTGCAAGAAATACTTATACTTACGTTCAATAACACCGTGTGAACTGTTTTTTGGTCTTCAAAAGGCATACCTGTGCTCAAGAACAGCCATTGTAATAGATATTAATTTGAGCAGCTAGCTACTGTTTAATTGGTCGATCAACGAGTGACATTGCGCACAAGGTGGCTTAATCGTCTTGCGCAATAATAATAACTAGGTTTGCATTCTACCAAGATATTAAATAAACTCTGAACAGTAACTTCTACGTAGGCCCGGAAGCACCAAATGGAGTGATAATTTCTAAGATTAACGTTTTGTCTACAGCTATAATGCAATGATTTATATCTTAATAACTAGGTAGAACTGAGTAATATCTTACTTAACTTTGGCTTTTAACCAGGGCGGTACCGCGGCCAAAAGATATCATACAAAAAATTGTATAGAACTCACGTAAAAACGTGCTAGAAATGACCCACCGACCGACTTTTCATTTTGCACATTTTACGCTTTGTTTCACACGAACTAGCTGCATCGGTTTCAATGCCGTACAGTATGCGCGAAGTGATCCAAATTCCGTTGGGGCACGTAATTGATAGGTGACGACAGAGCTTATGCAAACAAGCACTATTTCAACCATATTGCTAGAGGAAACCGTGGTGTAATCGAGCTATATTGATAAGGAAATAGCGCTTTCCAGTTTATATCACAGTGCTGTAACAATGATCGTGTTTTTTCAGAGCATGCCAAGTGTGCACCCCCAACGCGACAAACGTCGTGTGGTCTCACTGTCAATGTGTGCTGGCCGACGGAGTGGAGCGTGGTATCCTCACCGCTAACAGAATGCTGCCCGGGCCGTCCATCCAAGTGTGCGAAAACGACAAGGTCGTTATCGATGTAGAGAACCATATGGAAGGCATGGAAGTGACTATTCACTGGCACGGAATCTGGCAGAGAGGATCCCAGTACTACGACGGAGTACCGTTCGTGACTCAGTGCCCGATTCAACAAGGAAATACGTTCAGGTAGTTATCTATTACATTTGACTTCATTACAGCGATAAATAAATTGGCCAAGTTTCTGTTGACCATGCACAAAAAAAGGCCCCAGAACGTCCTAAAATTTTATCAGTAGTTCAGCCAGTAGAGGTGGCAAATGTGGGAACGTGCGATTCTAAAATGCAAATCATTTCCGAGTAGGTTTTTTTCTACTTTGATTAAAAATATTATGGGAAAATTTATAGTGATTATGAAACTCAAAAAGAAATGAACTTGCTAAGCGATAAACAGACAGAAAGACAGATATAGGTAGTGAAGCTTGGGTTTCATGCCAGACTTCGGAACCTTAAGAACGTTTTTGCATAATTATCACTGTAGTATTGTGCTGTAGGCCACATCAACACGCAAAGCAGTTTTTTAGCCAATGACGTGTTCACTATTTCAATACTCATTTTCGTACTTTCAGATATCAATGGCAAGGTAACGCTGGTACTCACTTTTGGCACGCCCACACTGGTCTCCAGAAATTAGACGGTATCTACGGTAGTATCGTTGTGAGACAGCCTCCATCCAAGGATCCCAACAGTCACTTATACGATTACGATTTAACAACCCACGTAATGTTGATCAGCGATTGGCTGCACGAAGATGCTGCTGAAAGATACCCTGGACGTCTTGCTGTCAACACCGGTCAAGATCCCGAGTCAGTGCTTGTTAACGGAAAGGGACAGTTCAGAGATCCCAACACTGGCTTCATGACGAACACACCGCTGGAAGTTTTCACGATAACACCTGGCAGAAGATACAGATTTAGAATGATCAACGCTTTTGCATCAGTTTGTCCCGCGCAAGTCACGTTTGAAGGCCACAACTTGACTGTAATCGCCACGGACGGTGAACCAGTTCAACCTGTGCAAGTAAACACTATCATTTCATTCTCAGGTAAGGGATATCAATACTGCGCCACTTTCGCAATAGCGTCATAAACTTTCATCTGTAGCATAATCAAATATTATGCTTGTGTTATTATCGCTTCGGTTATTCCATTTTTTTTATTGCAACCGTGCAAAAGTGGACGTTATTTAACAATATCAGGTAATCGTGATAACCGGTGTGTTTTTAGAGAAGACACGCCTTAGTGTTGTAACCATATCCAGTTAACTAGTGCACCCACTGAAGCGAAGGAAATTGTATAACATTGCACTATTTCCTATTTTAAAGCGATTTTAATTGAGTATTCAGCGGATGATAAGCACTAGCCTAAATAATTTAAATTTTGGTGTTTCAGGTGAACGATACGATTTTGTAATTGAGGCAAATAATATCCCTGGTGCGTACTGGATCCAAGTGCGTGGTCTTGGAGAGTGTGGTGTAAAACGAGCTCAGCAGTTGGCTATCCTTAGGTACGCGAGAGGACCTTACCAACCTTCATCAGCTCCCCCAACTTATGACGTAGGAGTCCCGCAAGGAGTGGTGAGTTTTGAAACCAGAATGTTTCGAAATTGTATATTGTACAAATTTTTTCACGTAGATTTGAATGAATGAACGAATTAGTGTAAATACTATCAGACATGCAACTCGTGTCACAAGAGTACCTCGCCACCATTAAATAGCGGATATTGCAAAGTTAAATTCTCAGCGACATGTCATGAAAGCCTTGATTAAACTAGGGTTGCCTAGTCAACCTACCGCGATTTAAGCTCAATTGCTCAAACTTAATACTGGTGCCTGGTACTGAAATGAAACGAATTATGAGTTTGACGAATAAATTTGAACGGAACATATAATTACTGTAGGAACAAAATATATAAAATTAAAAAGGTGGTGAAGTATACCATGTACAGTCACCTACATCGACTGCCGGTACACTGACCGGTTTGTAAATATCTCAATACCTGGTCGTACAAGCCTTGGACGAAGTATGATAAAGTAGATTAGTAACACACTGGTTATGATTAATTATATATCAATCACGGTTCAGAGGATATTTAGATTGATTTAATATAAATTACACAGTGGTGTAGTTGAAATAGTTGTAGTTAATAGTTTGCACGTAATGTTGTAATTGCACGTACCATTCTCCCACTAACTATTCAGGTGATGAACCCATTGGATGCAAGGTGTAACATATCCAGAAATGACGCAATTTGCGTCAGCCAACTGAAAAACGCCCAACACATCGACCCTGCCATCTTGCAAGAAAGACCCGATGTTAAGATCTTCTTGCCATTCCGTTTCTTCGTATACCGACCAGAGATGTTGTTCCAGCCTAACACTTATAACAGATACTTAGGTAAGATACCCACACTTTACTTACAGCTGGTGTTTCGTAAAATAGTTCACAGTATATATTTGATTTCTTATTCGCAGTGGCACCTGGAGGCGATCACGTCATCAGTTTGATTGATGAAATCTCATACATGTCTCCACCTGCCCCTCTGATCAGTCAGTACGATGATATCAATCCTGAACAGTTCTGCAATGGAGATAACAGGCCCGCTAACTGTGGTCAAAACTGCATGTGCACTCACAAAGTCGATATTCCTCTTAACGCAGTTGTCGAAATTGTACTAGTCGATGAAGGTTCGTAAAACTTTATGCTTTAAGTTTAAAATCTTAAGCTTGTAACTATGAATCATAACTAAAAATTTTCTTTTTATTTTAACTATAACTTTGATATTTCTTGTTTCAGTTCAAATTGCAAACTTATCTCATCCATTCCACTTACACGGCTATTCTTTTAACGTCATTGGTATTGGCCGTTCTCCTGATCAGAATGTCAAGAAAATCAACTTGAAGCATGCCCTCGACCTTGACAGAAGAGGTTTGCTCGAACGTCACTTAAAACAGGGAGATCTTCCTCCGGCGAAGGATACCATCGCTGTGCCTAATAATGGTTACGTCATTCTCCGGTTTAGAGCCAACAACCCCGGCTTCTGGATTCTCCACTGTCACTTCCTTTTCCACATCGTCATCGGTATGAGCCTCGTCCTTCAAGTCGGAACCCAAGCAGATCTACCTCCCATCCCGCCCAATTTCCCAACATGTGGAGACCACCTTCCTCCTATTCCTCTTCACTAATCCGTTCCTGATCCTACGTGTGCAAAATAATAGCGCAGCTAATGTTAACTAAGTGTAAATTTATGTTTGTTTTGTGTGATGTGTCCGGCGGATTCGAAGTGCTCGGTTCTGCCGCTGTGTTTATTTTGTGAATGTTTCAACGGGAGTTTCTGCTAGTTTATGTTACTTTTATTTAACGGCAATAACTGTTCTATGAGATGGTTTTGATATAATGCCATATTCGGTGATATTTTTCTTAATTGTTCAATTATAATAATATCGCCTTAATATGTTTTTGGGAGGCTCTTCATCTGTTTTATCTTTGCCTGCGGGGTTACTTATACCTCCTTTGTGAATTGTACTATTGTAAATTTGTAACACAACTTGCCATTATATTTTTCACCAAGGATATTTATTTTTGTATATAATTATGAAATTACTTATTAGGACTTAATCTTTATAGGTGTTTAAGACAATTGGACCAGTTACTACCATAAAACTTAACCATTTTATGAATACCTTGTTTGTAAATAAGCTTGTAAACCTGTATCTGTATATACCAATCTACACTTTTGCACTTGTAGTTTTCGAAACCTATGGCACACAATCCGATAACTTTGTAAGACTGTATGTATATAGGTGGTTCGAATATAAAGTAGAAAGTATGACGTAGATATAATTACAAAGTGATGTGTTACCACTTTTTTTAAATTAAGATGGAAAGCTAAAATAGACTATCAACAGAAGTATGCGACTGTGCCAACAACGACTAACATAAGCAAACATTATACTATTGAACTAGTCGATATATAATTTTGCTTCAAATATACAACGATTTACAAAATAAAAAACGCTCAGCGACCTAAATGCGTCTTGCCAAATCTGAGGCGGGAATTAACAATTTATTGTAATTTCTAATAAAAACGTGTATGTAGATTTTATACCATTTAATAAAATATTTCAAATATTATTTATTTTTTCACTGAACCCACTGACGCATGCCTTAATTTCTGCACAAACTTGTAAATAGAAACACATAGTATTGCACATTAGTAATAAGGAGTGTATATATTGTTTACGTAATGGTTATTTTGGCTAGATGAACCTTGTAGTTGGAGGTATCAAAAGGAATCCCAGTAGCTGGTAGAAATTCCCCGAAGCACAAGAAACAGAAAACACAGGTTGTAAAATTATAAATTTGATTTGTTGCTTTAAAAATGCCGTTTTAATATATTTTTATTTTATAGCTATTTTTAAACAAAACTGCTGCCGCTTATTTAATATCCACTTTGCGTCAATGGTGTATCCTACAGCAAATAATATTTCCATAGGTGATGAATCCTTTGGATGCTGTATGCAACGTAAAAAGAAATGATGCAGTATGTGTGAGCAATCTGAAATCAGCCAAACCAATAGACAAAGCTATATTAGCGGAGAGACCAGACGTTAAAATCTTCCTGCCATTCCGATTTCATTTTTACAAACCAAAAGACCTTTTCCAAGAAAACACTTACAGGAACTTCTTAGGTAACTACGATATTTATATACTTACTACTTTTCAATCTATTATAGGATCATAAAATTATGTTTTTCATGAAAACGAACAGCCTTAAGACAGAATCACATTAGACCCACGCTGCGTAACCCTACGCGTTACATTTTGTACATTCCTCTATCTGTCAATGTCTGTCTCATACCAAATGTCTGAAACAGTAGACGCGGGTCGTTTGTTTTGCCGTTAATGTTCTAGAAGCACTGTTTTTGCAAAATAGATGATGTTATAATCAACTTTCATTATTTCAGTGGCTCCAACTGGCGATCACGTAATCAGCTTGGTCGATGAGATCTCTTACAGGGCTCCACCAGCGCCACCCCTTTCTCAAATGCATGAGCTAAATCCAGACCTGTTTTGCAATGGAGATAACCGGCCTGCTAACTGCCCTGTAGACTGCCGATGCACCCACATGATCGATGTCCCACTTAACTCTATTGTCGAGATCGTTCTGGTTGATGAAGGTATTGAACTCACTTAGCACTTATATGAGTAGAATAGGTTGTGTTACTAGATTAGTCATAGATAAGGATATATTTCGAATCAAAACATTCCCACACGAAAGTGCAATTTGTTTTCTGTTAGGATTTGGGTGCGTTTATACGGTGCGAAAGATATCGCGCAGTGACTAGCGGTGTGACCAACAGTGTGACCAGCAAAACGCGAGACTACGTCTGCCGCGTGGTTGAAAAAATCAATACTAAGTATCGTCTCTAAATTCTAGGTAACAAAGTTCAAAGCGGCCTGTCAAGCAGTCAACAGCGCGGTTATCCGCTTGACAGGACTTAGAACGTGGATACTCGATACTGAATTTGTCAACCGCGCGGTCACTGCGCGAAATCTTTCACTCCGTATAAACTCGCCCTTCTGAAGGTCCTTGAAGTTTGACAAAGTCGGAGTTTTTCTCATAATATTTTGTTTAACTCTGCCTAAAATACTATTTGTGTTTTTCCAGTCCAATCACCAAACCTCTCGCATCCATTCCACCTCCACGGAACATCATACAACGTCATTGGCATGGGAAGATCTCCAGACAAGAACATCAAGAAAATTAACTTGAAGCATGCCTTAGACCTGGATAGGAAGGGCTTACTTAATAGACAGTACAATCTACCGCCCTTCAAGGACACACTAGCTGTTCCAAATAACGGATACATTGTTCTGAGATTAAAGGCTGACAATCCAGGTACTTTACTGATCTTGTAACTATCAATCTAGTTTTTGTGTATCAATTTTGATTTTTCACAAGACTTGAAAACTCATTGCTCCTACTAAAGAGTCTAGTCCACATTTTAATTGTATTTTTCTTCTTTTCAGGATACTGGTTATTCCACTGCCACTTCATCTATCACATAGTGATAGGTATGAACCTGATTCTCCACATAGGCACACAAAGTGACCTACCACCGGTACCGCCAAATTTCCCCCGATGTGGTCACCACCTCCCTGCGATCACACCACCCTTTTTCCCGATACACTGATAGTTTCGGAAAACAGACTGACAACATCGATCTGCTATTGATAGATAAGCGCTTGAAGGTGGGAAAAGAAAATCGGAAGATTCTATTTCAAATTGGTTTTTTATTCAAACAATTACGAAAGTTTGAATGACACTTAAAAGAGTATGTCGCCGAAACTTCCCATTTTCTTACTGTTTTCAAGCGCCATATTGGTGCATCCACTTGTAAGTAATGCGTACTGCCATATTTTGTCCTATTCTTGAAATATGAACAACGTACGAACGAAAGGTACACTCCTGTGTAACTCCCTCGTCTTCAGAGTTCGACTTAGATTTTTTAATGGCTTTTTAAGCTTCGTACCAAAGTAGGTATTCAAACTTCATAAACCAAAATAGTATTTGAGATGATCAAAAATGGATTATTAGGATTTAAAATCCAATAGATATTCAGACCAAAACACAAAAATATTTTTTACTTTTGCTTATAAACTTAGACCAAATTTTTGAGTTTATAATATTTATTATTCAAAATTTGTGATACTCATAATATGTCTATTTATTCAACTTTTATGAACAGGTTAATTAAATGACATGGCTTTGTTTGATGCCATTAAATTAAGATTAAACAATAAGTTAATTATGTTTTGTTACTTGGTTGTCATAAGTTGTAAATATTTTTTTATATTGCTTTATAGTATTGCGACTCTTTGTGCTTTTGTATAAGTTTTTTTTTACTTGTTATTAAAATAAGGTTTTATTTGTAAATTAATAGAAGTTAAAATCTTAGTTAGATATAAAAACTCCTATTAGAATAATCTTCAATTATATCTCCTCAATCTCCCGGAATCATTCATAAATACTAAGTAATAGTAAATATGTACGTACTTAATACCTTTTTGTATTAATAAATAACTAATTAAGTATCTTAACATACTCTCAATCTTGTCTTAAATTCTTGTAACAGCATTTAATCTCTAAAATCAAGTTTTTAAAACTTGATACCGTAACTTTGTTATGGTGCTAAGTTCTTTGTATACACATACGCAATTATACCTTATGTAATATTTAAATAAAAATTGTGTATTGTATCACGATAGCTATTTCACTCTTAAAGACTGGAGAAATGTGCTATTTAATTATGAGTTTCGTATAAAATAAATTTAACTTCAAAGCATAGCAATAACTTCCTGAGGCCCAAGTTATGTATATTTTTAGATCTGAAAAGAGATTGACACTAGAATTTGACGGTCAAAAATTAGGCCTGTCTGAAATATAGTCTTGAAGAATATTATTTTGAATTGACACGAAAACTTGAATTTGATAATATGTCGTTGCAATAATTGGGCCTCAAAACGTTCAGAAAACCTTTGTTGTTTTGTTTGCAGAGTATTTTTCTATTAAAAAAAAATTAAACACTCATTTAACTTTCACTCATCAACATAGTTGACTCTGCTACTCAAATAAACAAACATGCACATTGCGTTTTTATTTCTTGAAATGATCATTTGTAACACCGTAAAAAATGGTTTAAATTAATTGTAATAAAGTAAATTTTATACGAAACTCTAACAGCAAAACAGTTAAACAGACACAGGGTAATATTTTGTTTAAAATATACACCTGTGCATGGCAAGCCACTGGAATGTGTATTTTATTCTTTATTTTCTCTATTATTATTGTACCTACCTATACACTTGTAAAATATACATAGAAATAAGAAGTTTTAGTCATTACAAAATAAATAAAACTTAAAATACCGTTGTTTTTATGATTTCAAAACCACATCAGGAAACCAATTCAATAAATACTACCGACATACGCCGTCTAGCCTAAAAGGAATTAAAAAGCTTGTACTAGGTAGGGGAAGTAGATAACTAATGAAGTACTTAAATAAGTTTAAATAGTTTTCTGTGAATACATACATACATGCAAACACGACAATATAACATCTAGATACAGAACGAACATCTGCTTTCACCACACAAATATTTATCTCGGTAGGGGTCGAACCCTCAAACTAAGCTCAGAAAACAGAGAGTAGGTAGGTACTAAACCTACTGAGCTGTTACGGTTGTCGAAATGATTATTAAAGTCTAAAGAATCCTTATTTATGTTTAGAAAGAAAAGTAATTTCATACAAAACCCCATTAGGTACCTACATTGTATTAATAATTTGTAAAACAAACACTTTATTTTATTCGTATAGTTCTAGTTTTATGCAGATTATAAAATCGGTTCAACGAACTCTGCTCGTTTCAACTAACATTATTGCATGTAAGTTTAAACATACATGCAAACAAACCGACTTCTCAAAGTTGTTTAAAAATCTTATTATAAAAAAAGGAATTTTCGCTCATTTGATTATCTAAAATTATTAATCCCAAGCACAATAACCGCTTAATAATGTCTGACCTTGTTCCAGTATTTTTATTACCCGCATGCTTTTGGAGCACTTGACTAATTTACAGAAAATTACAACATGAAAAAACTAGATACTTGCTTTTTGTTTTGAGGCCAGCTGCCTAGTCAATCAAGGTAAAATATTTTCCATAATGCATAATTTACCAACATTTTATGCTCTTTTTGTTAATGGGTTATACACAAAAGTGAGTTGTTACTAAAATTTGTGTAATTTGTGTGTATTTCGGAAAAATGGTTCCGAAAAGTCAGTTGTTTTTATTTTTTTATATTTTTATTACACAATTCCTGGAAACGTATTGGGGAGGTATATGTCCAGCAGTGGTCTTCTACAGGGTGTTGATTATGATTAAAATACAGACATTTTCAGTCAAAGAACAGTAAACTAAACCTCAAACAATAAAACATTAAAACATAAGTAGTAAACCGTATAAACTCTGTATTGAACGTGGTTTTAAACATTTATTCGTTTAATGTGCGTGGTGTGTGGACTTCTTAACTACCCTTTTATACCAATACCTATCCATCAAACCATTTAAGCTGCATTGGCCCCCAAAGGAACATTAAATATATATACGTAGGTCCAAAAACCCTTCTTTTAGGTAGTGAGGTAAAAAGATTTTTATGAACAATACTGGTAATGATTTCAATGAACAGACGAGAGTTAACAGTTTTAGATCAAAATGTTTCACATCTCTGAAAAATGCGGTGATAGGATACATTCATTTATATTACTTAGTCGCATCTCTCCACAATACATTTGGTCAGATACCTTTATAATGAAGGGCCCTGTGTTATTGTGCTTAATTTTAATAAACTGCGCTATCAATAGCGCAGGTACGCATGGATTTACAGGTGGGTTTTGGAGTCATCTTTTAGTATCTGCAGCTCTAACAAATGGAACTGAAAATCCGTGAAATTATCCTCCATTATAAATTTTTATTTTATTTATTTCTATCGCAAGTCACAGTCATATCAAAATTTATATAGTGTAAAAAAAGACTCCAGAAAACTTTGGGTACAGAAATGGAACCGTACCTACTTCTAGATCAAAGTATACCGTTTTTTTCTACAACAGTTGTAATAGTTGGAAATCTCTGTTTTTAAATGACTTACCTAGTGGACCTAGTGATTTTTTGTGTAGAAAATCCGAAATCCGTAAGATACCAAAACCTAACAGCAAAAGTATTTTTTTTTTAATATAAATAACTAACCGTGACTTCTTGTAATGTGTTTCTTAAATAGGAATTCGAGATGGCAGAATTATCGGAGGGCATGACGCCAGTCCACGAAGTCATCCATACCTCGTTTCACTGCAGATCAGGTTCCTATGGGCTCGCATGCGACTCTGCTCAGCATCGCTCTTAAACGAACGATGGGTTGGTATAATTTATTAACCTGAGTTCAAAAAAAGGAGGTTGTTTTATACCCACTGTTGATGGCACAATCAGATGGCCCACCTGATGTTAAGTGGTACGAAAGCATTGCCTCGCAGGACACGTTTGTCAGGAACATTCTGTGGGATGCACAACCCTACGTCTACCAACTTGAGGCATATAAATTTAAGGCCTCTTGCGCCTGTAACCCACACCTTTCAAAACCAAACACAGTTACGCTACTTCGCACCAGGAATAGTCATTATTACTTTTCCTGATGAACCCTTTCTTTAATTCTACCTGTCTGACCATCTCTGTGTCATTTTATAACAGAGGCGTGTTATTTGGTGACTATTTGAACCGTTACGTTGAAATTTCTTTGGGTAAAGTAGGTTCATTCTGGACACACCCCACGCCCTTATAAAATTATATGATCAGACCAAAAGATATTTTTTGATTGAAATAATCACCACATGTATTCGAGACACCATACAATCGTAATAATCTGAATAAGTTCACATAATCGCCTGAAACACTCACAGATCTTGACGGCTGGCCACTGCGTTAAAGGCTCTTGGCTCTTAAACTGGCTAACAATGGAAGCCGTAGTTGGAACAAATGACCTGGAGAAAAAGGATGCCACGGCACAGACAGTGAGGATATCGGAACGTATACCGCACCCAAAATTTGATGGGTGAGTTTGGTGTTCAACATGGTTAATGATCACACAGGAAGTCTCAAATTATCGATAGAGCGTTTGTTACTGTTTGCTACATCATCAAGACCCATAGACGAAACTAAGCTCGAACTTTTGCATGCGTTTGTCTAAATTGGAACTATTTTGACAAAAAAGTTTGCGAAAAGTTGTTTGAAAATCTTATCTGTGCGTCTCGCTTTCTCTATAGCAAGTTATTGTTCTGAGGTTATAAGCCAATGGAACTGGTCTTTCAAACTCAAATTACTTACCGAAGAACTCAATTCCCCGCGGTTACGTTTGCACCATTCTACAACAACCATTTTCTGTGAAACGATCATTCATTTTTTGATTTTTATGAAAACAACATTACCTACTCTCTTTTCTCAATAACTTTCTCTTTGACTTTAACTGTGTTCATGGTTTTAGGGGCATTGGAGAATACGACATAGCCATGCTAAAAACTGCAAAGAATATTGTATTCAACAACGCAGTATCTCCAATAGAAGTCCCATTGTCCATGGGCAGCCTTACTGATAAAACTCAGGACTTGATACTAGCTGGCTGGGGTGTTCTAGAGACTACCGTATTCATGCCAGCTTTGCCAGATAAACTGCAGGAAGCTAGAGTAGAATATCTGCCATTTGAAGGTAAAGTTTTTATCACGGTAATATTAGCACTCACCTGCGGCTTAAAAATCAACTCATCGGTTATGATATGGATGATCTTGGTTGGTTGGAGGATAGGCTCAAAATCGTTTATTCTGGAAATGTATGTGGGAAGAGGAAGATCTAGAAGAGGAATGCTTCAGGCTATTAATGGTGTGGTGCACTAAATTATGGTATCGATTCACAAATTATATTTTATAATCCTACCTTTGTTACTTCTAATAGATTAAATAAATATAAAAAAAACTTAAACTCACAAAATGATAGGGGTACTACATAGTAACTGTACTTATAATAACCTATATAACCTATAATAACCTGTTTAACCTATTTCAGAGTGCAACAAAGCTATAGATGCTATAAAGGAACCTTATGAAGACAACCCACTAAGTAGATTGGCCAATATCTGCACAGGTCCAATAACCGGTGGAGTAGCCGCTTGCAGTGGAGATTCAGGGGGTCCTTTGATACAGTACATTTCATACAATGGCCCAGATACTTTGACTACAGCCGAAGTTGACCACATAACTGAAACTAATAGCTGGACAGACTATATGTCAACGAGCGAAATAAATGACACTAATACCACAGAGAGTATGTACACGACAGAGAATAACCAGATGAGTGATTCGATAGAAAAAGAATCAGTTGCAGACTTAGTGCAAAATTACAAGGATAAAGGGTTTGTTCCAGTTGTGATAGGCGTCGTTTCGTGGGGAATAAGTCCTTGTGGAGAAGTTGGAGCGCCAACTGTTTATACTAACGTTACTACTTACGCTGATTTTATATATAAACATCTTTATAATTAAAAACATTTCAATTTTAACAGATCTTTTTATCACTATTTCAACTTATCCTAAATAAATATATATTTACTAGTAGATAATCACAAATGAGAATGTCTAATTTACTTAAAATGCTTTCTGAGTTATGATTTTACTGTTTTATAAACAGATTGTTTTTAAGTTTATCCATTTTTCTAGCCATATTTTCTAATAATTCGTATCGAATTATTCACGAATGTCTAACACATTTCATTAAATCACATGTCATGCTGCGCAAAGTCTCTCTATAGATACACTTATGAACATTATCCTTTTGCGCCTTGCCCAAGAAATCTATGTGTTACACATTCAGTATCGTCTACATATCGAATGTGTAAAAAGAGCAGCTGCAGTGTAAGAAGAGCTCTATTAACAATCCGAACCGCAGGTTTACAACTTGCTGAAAGAAACCATCACCTATATAACATTGCCTCACTGGTCACGCATGTTGCTAAACGTAGAAAACGTCCCAATTAATTTATCACTTTTTACTTATTATGTACGAGTATTTTCCCTGTAATTTGTTTTCAGTCTGACTTAGTTCAACAATACATCTGGAGGTCTATAGTTCCCGCACTTCGGTAACGTGTCAATCAAAGCCTGTGGTAGTATCTGTTGAACCTGAATGATGATAGCTGCTGGCAGAGACGACAGACCGCATGACCGACACTCTAACAGCCAGCTTCCTCGGTCTGGTCGCATTCGGACGATGGTGTAACCTTTGCTTGGGACGGTTACTGTGTCTTTGGTAGGAGGGTTTTGTGTATTCCTGTAATGAGATGATGATAGTATTTATGTACCATCTGCATACTAACCTACTTAATACTATAAATATGATAGATTCGGTGTTTGGACATCTGTGAGTCCACCACACTACGGCTGGACTGATTTAGGGAAAAAGTGGATCATAATAGGTAACATATTATGTAGCTCATGACCACTAAAATAAAAAACGTGGAAAGTTGTGAAAAAAGTATTTGGAAATAATAAGTTGTCAAAACTAGAAAAACCTTTTGATATGATGTGTGTCGATATGTGTCGGAGATGATCATAATATTATTTAAACCAGTCGAACTCGATTGAAAAATATTTGACTATTAATACTTAGGCACGCTTTGATCTGTAAATTACACCGCAAAGAGTCAAGCTCTTTAACTGAAACAAAAATAAATTAGAATCTCACCTGGCAATTTTATTTTCCTCGTCCAGTCTCATGAACTGATCTTTGGACAGTGCTGATCCATCGTGCCTCTGCCCCGTCGCAACTACCTGCATCCCGTGTCCATGCATATGAAAAGTGTACGAATCATTGCTACCAAAGCCTGCAACAAACATATAATAAAGAAAAAATAGGAATAGCTTCACGACTTTAATCTCCAAGCTCGGCAGATTTCCCTTCCTGATCTCTTAGTACCTGCTTAAAAAAGTTCTAGTATGTCAAGGGAGGTAGCCAGAGAGGTACGTGCAAATATTATATTTGATATATACATTTACACATTTTACCAGTCGCTTATTTTTTTCTTACTCCACTATGCACCAGGACAAATATAGCCAGAAAACTGAAATCTCTACTACCAGCGGTTTAGGCTGTCACCTGTGCATTGTCTACAATGTCAGTTAATAAATACATAGATTCTTATAATTGGTATAGATAACATACTGTATGCTTTTAAATACTGAATGTTTTTGTTTCTAACTAACCTTCATTAACCAGAGCTAGTTCAAGAGCTTTTCCTTCAACAGCGTTCAGTATCTGGACACACTGAGTCTCTATCTGTTCAACCTCGCTGCCAACGCTGCAAACATTAAATCCTACATCTTCAGGCCTCAACAGAATGGGTGCATTGGGGTATAGAAAACTCTTGCCGTTTATTTGTACGATCCCTTTCTCTTTGAGAGCTGAAAGCAAAACATATTTTTTGTAAAAGCCGTTTAAATAAAAGTAATCGTACCGCGCAATGCAATTCAAACGTCAACCAACACGATACGCTTTCGTCACAAGTGTCAAATTTATTCGTGCTAGCCAGTGACGTAGCTAGGTGGACAAGGACCCCGGTGCATGGAGAAAGAATCGGGCCCTCACCCCCTCTTTCCACGTAGCGTCGTAGGTCGTTAGGCTCGAGGACCGAGCCTGCTTACAAGATTTTTTTTTTTTATTTCTCTTCTTCTTTTCAAAGCTAAGGTTAGAGAACCCCCTGAGCTCCAGGGCCCTAGTGCACTGCACCACCTGGCCCTACGATAGCTACGCCACTAGTGCTAGGTAAATGCTCGGGTCCGTTGAAAATACTCACCCAAAGAAGCCGGCAGGAATGGTTTTCTCGGTATAGAATCGCTGACGTATTTAAAATCGATGTCTTCTTCTTTAAACTTCACCGTGTTCTTATCAATTCCAAGGTAAACCGCTTTTGCGACTGATGTGTAAGTCACGTCCTGAAGAGATTCCATCATTTGACCGTTTAGTACTACAGTGTCTAAACTGGTATCGCCAAGTTTTTCAATCTGGAAATTTGTAAGGATGGGCATGTAAAATGCACTGAGTAAGGGTACTCGCCTTACCTTAGGCCTTATAAGGGTCCCAGATGAGTATATAGAAAATACTATAATACTCAAAATAAAAAAAACTATACCAATTATAAGAATCTTTGTCCTGCCTGACTGACTGACTATCAAACATAAAGGCAACGCACTGCCTTAACTACTGGTCCTACTGAAATTTTCAAAGTATATTCATTCGTCTTAGTGCATAAAAGTGTACTAAGAAAGGAATTCAGAAGAAATGTCAGTTTCAAAGAATTCCATTTGGAGATTGACACGATCGAAACTTGTGTTTGATGGTATTTCGTTACGAGAGTTGAGCCTCAGGCCTATAATTTTACCTATAATTTTTTATATTATGGTTATTTATCCTGGACAGTAATACCTAGACCCTATTACGAAAACCAATGAATTTACAGAAAACATGTTAAAACACATGCACAAATACATCAATATTCGTTACCACACTACCGCACTGTGGATATTTACCTTATTTTTCTGGAGCATAGACGTATAGTTAAAACCAGAATACAGTAGCATGCCGCTTGCTGTAACAGTTTTGCAGGCGCCGCCACCTTTAACCCGCATCCAATAGCCACCACTCTCTTGAGAAGCACGCACCACCACATCCATACGTTCTCCTGAAAGGATAAAAACAAATATATCTATACAAGTTAGGTCTCACATTGTGTTATGCCTGGGCTGCAGGCGGATGGTATCAAAACACGCCTCTTTAGCTCGATTTCAATAACTTACTAGCGCCAATTAGTATTACCTAGAGAGAAATTTCGGCAAATTGAAGTTTCGATCGTGTCAACTTCTTAATTGTATTCGCCGAAACAGACATTTTATACAGGCCCAATTTCAACATCCCATAAATTAATCAAATTCTAGTTTCAATCTCGTCTCGGCTCCAAAAAAATAAGTGAATTGGGCCGCCGCATCAGTACGAAGTAATTGAAACTAACAAATAGGAGCTTGCGTTGCAGTGGTTTTAGTAAACCACTTTTTAACATACATTTTTTTTTATTTTCTGAAACTATATACGTTACTTACGTTTCATTTATGAAATAATATGTTTATTTTTGCCTAAATAGCAATCAAATTTCATTTCGATCTGTAACAAACGGTTCTAAACTTCGAAAATTATGTTCGAACAAACATCCAAAGTAAAATCACCTAAGCTGGCACTGAGGTCTTTGATCGCTTCGCTCTCTTGTTCAATGAACTTGGTTCTGATTATTGCTTGCTGAGACATAAAAATACCACTAAAATGTATTTTTCTTCCAAAATCCGATGGAATAGAGACTCTTTAAAAATATAAGATGCAAGTGTGATAAAAGTGGTACTAGCGTCCACTAGTGAAAGTCACCGCGAATAAACCGCGATAGCACTAACTTTCATGGCGTTAATTGGCTTTGCCTTTCTCAAAGAAATAAGATACTTAGCATGAAAGAGTAAGCAGCCTAACTAATTACTTAAATAATATATTAATAAACACGTATATTATAATTGTCGTTGAAAAAACGTTTCTGTCGCTAGTTTTTGTACCTACATAATAACATCCGTAGGATAGTTTTTTTTTTTTTATACAACTTGCTGATGAAACAAGCAGATGGCCCACCTAATGTTAGGTAAGTGGTTACTATCGCCTATAACAAAGTATTGCATCGTAACTCACGTTTGTTATGAACGTGCCCTACGTGGTGGGGTAGGTAGTAGGTACTTCCCTGGACGAGGCCTTCAGTAAGAGCTATACTACTACTAGTAGCTTGAAAGTTGTGCTCTTTTAGTTCACAGAACGTTCTATATCTGCGTTTACAGACACCACAAATATTGAAGCTACAAAACGTCAATCATTTGGCCAGACAAAGACACAGCAGCTTCCTACAATAAACAACAAAAAAACAGTAAAAATGAAAGTGAAATGAAAATAAACGGAACTTGCCGTGACCGCATGACTCTGTCTACATTACCTTTCTCCATTGGCAACGGGCGTACTAATATAGTAAAATTGTAGCCGCAGGAAATTCTCATTATCACCGCACCAGTCCATATAAGTCCACTGCTGGATATAAGTTTCCCCCATAGTTGTTTGTTCGGTTTTTATATTGTATACTAAGTATGTATTTACTGAAAAAATGTATGTAAGTATTCTATCAGTCATCTAGTTCCCATAGTACAAGCTATGCTTAGGTTGGGGCTAGATGGTGTTGTGTAAAAAACTTCACAAATAGTTATATTTGACCAAGCGAGCGAAGCAGCTCAGTTTCGAGATAGGCCAAAAATGCTTTTGTCCGGCTGTCTGTTATTGCCTACAAGTCGCATTTCTCAACCGATTCTGACGATAATTGGCACACAAGCTCTTTGAATTTGAAGTCACTTATAACAAAGCATTTCACGCACGTTAGGTACGTGCTCTACGATGCACTTCCTTACGTCCACCAACCTATGGCATGCTAGTGTGCCTTCCTGTAATTGTACCTAACCATGGAACGCCGCTGAAGCTACATGTTGGTCAAAGATATGACTGATACTTCACTCAAAAAGAAGAAAAAGCGGCATTGAAATGAAGCTATTTTTTAAGTGTATAAACAAAACATTTGTAGGTAATATGCTTAGATCATTTACTCTCAATGATCTAAGGTAATATGTTTTAGGAGAAAGTTAATTCTAAAAGTTTTGAACACGCAATCGTATAGGCATTATGGTCATATTATGTATTATGGTATAAATACACGGTTGATGTGCCGTCCCAAGGTAATTAGTAGTACTCTAGCTTGCTTTCTCTTCAAAGCTTTGCTGAATAAAAATTCTCTCATGAGTATGCATTACTTTAAAGGAACATTTACATTTATTGGCTGTTTTATTTGATGTGTATTTATTCACTATTACTTATTTATTAGGTAGGTAATTGTGCTAAGTAGCATTCATTGCTAGCGTCCGGGTGTACCTACGGACCTCGACGGCCATCGCGTAATTAGAATAAAATAGAAAAATGTTTATTTATGTCCCGAAAACTTAGTAGGTAGGTACATGTCGAAATAACAATGACGAAACACGGTCCCCACTTAGCATTCGCTAAAGGGAAAAATAATACCCTGCAGCACTGGTTTTCAGTGATATCATAATGCGTGGGGGCTTTATCTATGTGAGTTTGTGACGTTGTAGGGGGTAATCTCTGGTATGAAGTATGCCAGCTCTGGTAGGGTGTGAAGTAATTGACATTTAGTACCCGAATAATTCAGTGGTTCAATTTCCATCCTACTAACTCCAATGCTAGGTAGAAATAATGTGTAGAAGTAAAGAGAACTCAGTTAATGATAAACTGGGGGTTTATCGTTAACTGTCACATCTCTATGGGCGTCAAAAAAATTGTTCCAGTTGATGATCATAGGCTGGACTGAGAGCTCTGAGGCCCTATACTCGTATTTTTTGGAGCTTAGACAAGATTGATTTGATTGACAAAATGGCGTGTCTGAAATGACAGTTTCGATACCATTTGAAAATTGACACGATCGAAATTTTACGATAATTTGCTACGCGTATATAGTCTCTGATGAATTGGTCAATCTTGCCTCGAGAGTAACTTACCTGGGTAGAGTTGCACGATCTTCGCCGCTACAGGTTTGACTGGTCTTCCGTCAGTGGCTATGGCAATCATTTCGTGCCGGTCAATGGTTATAACGACAGGGCATTCGATAGCAATAGCATTGATCAACCTAAGCTTATATGAGTAGCCTTGCATCACGAACAACCTGTAAAAGAAGAAGGTTAATGGTGTATAACTTTTTCATAGACAAATAAAATTATTTTCATATAGTTTTTTTAATTTTTCTGCTCTTCAAATTTGCCAGTGTCAAATGAATTTGAATGCCAGTCAAATATGTCAATTAGATTGTTTTAAAAAAATATGTTGGTAGTTTTTTCACCACCTTCAAAAAACATTTTCGTTAAAATCATATATTATAGAACTAATCACTAATACATTCCTAACAAAAATTATTCAAAAAAACATTCAAGATAATAGATTTGGCAGCGAGTTGCAGACGTGTATACAAAATTCAAATGTAAAAAAGAAGCTGAAGAATTAAATAAAATAGCTTTCTATCAAAACAGCAAAGTATGATGAGCGATGAATGCTAGGTAACAATCACTTCCTAGGAAACTATTCGAGACAGGTTCAATCAAGAGGCGCAAAAAACTATAAATCACACAACGTAACTTCGTAATCTATAAACTATAGTAGGAGTAGTTGTTCATCTAGACGACTCTATTGCAAAGAAACTACCACCTACATAATATATTACCGCAGCGCTTAAACATCTACGCTTCAGCGTTGTTTTATAACTCTTCTTCCAATGTTACGCTACACACTTTGTGTTGTTTCTTTAACAACGTCTTTTTCTTCTTCCTTGAGACATCTTAGTTTCAAAGAATACTTTAGTACAACTACTTCCACTGTTATCTTTAAAACCACTTTTTATAACTTATTTAAATTTTAAATACCTTTAAGAATTCTTTTAACTGTTGCGATTGGAACACTTGCGTGAATTGGAATCTATTATTATTATTATTATTATCTGTTGTTCAATGTTTTTTTTTTTAATTCATATCATCTCTGATAATCCCAATGAATCTTGAACCTGATCTTAGATTTAATCTTCTTACTTTGTATTTTGCTCGTCTCCATTGATCAGCAGTGTTTCGGGTGCCACACGGCTCATATCTTCAAGGTTTCCAGTCATCAAGACAGGGAACTTCGCTGCTATGAGTAGAGTGTTTTCTTTGCTTCTGTCGTAGTCGTATAAGGATGAATGTGGCTCCAAAGGTTGGGGTTGGTTTACAACTAGCGAACCGTATACTCCGTCGTTTTGATGAGTTACTGCAACAAATAACAAATCATTATTCTGAGATATGAAGTATTCGTGTACATATAGCTGTACCTATGTCTGTTCAGCATGTTTAGCTTGACGCGAGGCACCTAAATGAAATTGTTTACTGCAGACAGTTAATAAAGTAGATAGGTGCTCGGTGACTATAGTTTCATTTTATGTTTAGAGCGGTATACTTCTCTAATAAGTTTCACTGCTTGGTTCAGTAAGTGCATTCATTTTCACACCGATTACCTATGAACAAACCACTATCTCCAGTTTCAAGGTTTCTATTGTGAAAATCAAACCTCAAGCAATGAGCTGCAGTAAACTGCATGCAACATTTATACATTGAAATCTAACGAGATCGAAACTGCTTTTATCTAAAAAAAAATATTTTGGAGTTACTTCAGATACATTGATACTAGACTACCAACACTCATGTACTGGTCTGGTGGCTAAAAGCTTTTGTCAATAGATTGAAGTATGATAGAAGGGACTGAAAATTACCTGAATCCGCATGATAGAAGAAACTCCCTGGAGTAGAAGCTATGAACGTATATCTAAACGTAGCCATATACCCTATAGGGCACTGCGTCACCATAGGCACTCCATCCATGTAAGGGCTTTTTTTTTGGTCTACTCCATGCCAATGCACAGCCAGATCTTGGTCCGGAATCCTGTTTTCTACGTCGACAATTATGATGTCGTTAACACACACGTTGATCATTGGACCAGGTGTTATACCTATGATAAAATAATAGTTATGAATAGTTAGACCAGCTAAGTTGAAAGGATGGTATATACGCAAGAATACTACATCTACAAATTATAGATATACCCTAGGTCAGCCGTAGCGTCTCGTAAATAAGAGTAAAAGTAAAAGCTTGCCCCTGACTCTATATTTCATATATATCATGTACTAGAGAAACGCACGCAACTGCACCCATGCACGCGAAGTTATTTTCACACAAACTTCAACCCCCGGTACACTCGTTTAGAGGTAGAATTTCGGTAATTCCTTTCTTAGTACATCTCCATACACCAAGACGAATATTGCCTGAAAATGTCAAGTCTCTGCGACCAGCTTAGGCTGTGCGTTGTCTATATTATGTCAGTAAAGATTCCTATACTCTTAATTGGGTATAGACAAGTTCAATTAAACCAACCTACCGTTAATAGTCAATCCAGGTTTGCCATCATCCAAGACTGACGGCTCGACCCTAAAGGTATAGTGGCACCGCTTCGGTTTGACGTTGAACTTGCAAGGTCGGTAGCACGATTTGTCTGCAAATATTGAATGTATTATGAAGGTTGTTATTGTGAAACTAGCTTCATACACACAATTAAGAAAATCACGTTACGGCTACAAGTATGTCTAGCGCAAGGGCATATTTATCCAATAAATTACATCACTAAGTAATGAAAGACCAAGCCATAGACGAAAATCCAGACAGTTACCAAACTATCAAATATCAGTCCGTATAAATTAATCATCGTTATCATTTAGAAATAGTATATTGATACGATGGCACGAATAAACTCTATCTCGACTTTTTATTCAAATAAACGCCTCTCAACTACCCAAATAATGTTTACAAACTCTACCGCGTTTAAATAAACCTTATTATAAGATAGAAACCTCTATGGTGCTGGTGGTTGGTGCATATATATAACTTCTAAATTTAAAGTTTTATTAACTATTTAAAATAACAGTGTGGTAAGTCGTATAAAAAAATAGCTTCAATTATAATTTGAACGGAAATAGTATTTTATAATAGGTGAACCGGTATTAGCACCTACTCAGATAATAATTATTTTACCCAAGCAATTGTACGTTGCCTGCCTAGTAGGTAAGTTGACCTAAACCTATTGAAGAAGGTAAAATTAAGTTCATTGAAATACGAGCCACGAATTTTTACCAAGAACTGTTATCTTGTCCATCTATCCATCTTGCCTATTAGAAGATTTTTTTGTGTTTTTCTGCCATCCACAATAATTTGTCTTGTTTGTCTTTTTTTCAATTCGTTACCACATAGTATGTAGTTTTCTTTATATGTGATACAATTTTCATGAAACAAGATCCTTCCAAGTAAATGTTTAATTATGTAGATTTAATCCTTACACAGAGGTACTTACCGTGGAGCACCAGTGGTTCAGTGGTAGCTAAGCTTCTGTTCCTAAGGTCTTGGTTATGAATTTGGTCATTTATCTAGTAGTAGTATAGAGCTCTTAGTGAAGGGCTCGTCCGGGGCAGTACTACCACCATGCCTATTTCTGCCGCCAAGCAGCTTGCTGTGTTCCGGTTTGAAGGGTGTGGGTGCCGGTGTCATTACAAGCACATGAGGCTTAACACCTGTTTGCCTCAGGTTGATGGACGCAGAGCAGTGTATTGTAGGGCACGTTCCTAACTGACGTGACCTGCAAGGCAATGTTTTGTTATAGGCGATGGTAACCATCATCATGGTCAACATCGGGTGGGCCATATGCTTGTTCGATCAGCAAATTGTATAAAAAATCTTTGTTTTTTCTATTCTTACTATAAGTAGGTACTTACCAGAAAACTTAGTTAGATCCTCCAACACAACATTAGAACTCGTAGGGGTTAAACTTTCCAGCGATGCTTTTCCATTAAAACTTGTATTTGCTATTACAAATAGGCAACACACTAGGGCCTTCATGTTATATCATTCACAAATTTAGTAATAAACACAAATTCATTCATAAAAAACAAAACACTACGCAAGTGTCTACCGCTAAAGATGTTTCGCCAAGAACTGACTTCGTTTCAAAATGACATGCGATAGTAACTTTACTGCCTGCAAAGGTACTGCTATCTCGCACTAACGACTGATGATAGAAAGAAACAAAAATATTGAAATCGAATGCGTCAGTGGGCTGCCGCACATTCTGTTTCGATAGACCTAATCTACATTTAAATGCGATTTCAGTAATAGATCTGTATATAATGTTTAAAAGTTAAATTGAAATTATACTGAATATATGATAATAATACAATGCAAAGCTTTTATCTTTTTTTTTAAATAAAGTGGATAATAATAAAAAAAAGTAAATTTACCCTAACTTGGATAAACAAACAGAAGGATAAATGTTTGCATGATCTGCAAATATTTATTTTACTGTGGAACGGGTGTTCCACAGTCAAGTTATCAAATACCTTACATTCCGCGTAGTGTACCTCAAAACGACAGGACGAAACTTCGTTTATTGGTTCTAAGATTAGAAATGCAGACTCGAAAAAGAAAGTAACCTATCAATAGTTGGCTGGCATTTACCTGTCAAAATTAAAAATGTACTACTTTACCCGCAGTACTGCCCACGTGGCACCGAAATAAAATAACTGCGAACAAGTAGTTATAGAAATTGCACGTTATTTAGAAACCGTTCTTGTTAATGGAAGTTCTGTTTCATAATAAACGATCATCCTCAAGGTTGTTCGTTTTATGATTATGATAATGTACAAAACATCAAATGAATCATTCAAAATGTCTACATCATGATCGCTCTTGTAAAACAGTAGATGGTTTAACAAGGGACGGGGGCTATAAAGCCAAGTATGCATAGGCTTTGGTCCCATCTAAAACTCTACTTTCTTAAAAAAAATGTTGCAATGGGCACGCTGTATTGTAGCTTGTAGAACCGATAACGGCTCGGGAATGCAGATCACGAACCAGGATGTAGTCTAAGGCTCTTTGTGAAAGGTTTGTCTGGGGGTGACTACCAACATACCTGTTTCTTCCGCCAAACAGATTGTTGTGTTCCGCTTTGAAGGGTGTGGGGGCTGAAGAAATTACAGGCACATGAGGCGTAACACCTATATGCCTCAGGTTAATGAACGCAGAGTTGTTCATTGTAGACGTCCATCTACTCATTCCATCAGCAATTCGTATAAAAAAACATTTATTGAAGTTTTACTATATATGTTATAGTTTTACTATTTTTTTACTTTATATACTTTTGACTAAGCTGGCATCGCTGGGCTTTATACCTAGGCTTCTTGCTTTTTTCGCCAGCTACCTGAGTAGCCGAAGTCAATATGTCGTCCTTCAGCGGCATGCATCGAGCTCATTTTTTACGCGCTCTGGTGTGAGTCAGGGTAGCACTCTGGGACCGACATTATTTCTATTGATGATAAATGACCTACCATCTGTCATTGTCTCCTCTAATAGTCTAATGTTCGCTGACGACCTTAAGCTATTTACAACAATTGACGTAGCAAATGACTGCTTGGTGCATCAGCGAAATATTGACAACGTGGTGGAGTGGAGTATTGCTAATCAACTCTATTTTAATACTTCAAAGTGTAAGACGATCACTTTCTCCCGTCGAAGGTTTCCCATTAAACATACTTACTGTATGGCTGGCTCTCCGCTAGAGCGTGTAAACTCAATAAGAGATCTGGGTTTGAGAATGGACTCCAAACTCGACTTTAATGCTCATATCTTGAATGTTTGTAAACAAGCCATTAAAACGCTGGGTTTTGTAATGAGAGTTACGTGGGATTTTCCGGATACGCAGTCGTTTAGAGTTTGGTGCAGTTGTCTGGGATCCTCACGAGGACAAGTATACTCTGCTGGTTGAGAGGGTGCAGAGAAAGTTTGCTCGGTATGCTTATAAGAGGCTATATGGGTACTATCCATACCATTTTCCGTCTGTGTTCGTTTCCGGTATGGTTGGGCTAGACACACTCCGGTTAAGGCGGGGACTACTTCTGATGACTCATTATTATATGATCCTGAGCGGAAAGGTAGACAATCCAGCGACACTGCAGCTAATGGGGCTAGCGGTACCACGGAGGCACATGTTGGGCTCACAAGGCTCGGGAGGACCGCGCCGCCGTCGGCCGCAGTTCGCTTCGCTCCCTGGGGTGCGTACGGTTGCCGGAGCTAATGCTCCAACACCAAGAGCGCTTGCTACGCTTAACGCTCCAAACAGACGCTGACTTATTCTATGACAATGCATCCAAGCTCTTTTACTTGATGACATTATTTTTGAACCAGACATTGACATAACTATTTGATAGTGTATAAGATAATTGATAATGTATTTTCCTTTTATTATTTCAAACCTGACATTAATTTATTAATATTTGATTTGACATTGTTGTATAATATATATATTTTTTTAATAATTTTTATTTAGACATTAAGTGAAATCTATGTATAACTTTTGGGCGCTTTGGTCTGTACTGTGAGCTCAAATTGTGTTTTCTGTAAATAAACAAATAAATAAATACAAGGTTACGTCGGCTATAACAAAAACGATTCAAAATCTTTCAGTGAGGTATCAATGTATTCTGTGCTGTAGTGAACAATTGCAATCCTTTCTTCGTTCGTATCATTGTGTATCGTATCAACTTCACCTAGTTACATTCTTTAGAGTGCGTACATCTGTGTTCTAAATTCTATCTTCCTTTCTGATGATGCCTTGAGTACATCATTTTCAAACTATATAATACGCTAAATTTTCACAACAGTAACGAACTTAAACATAAACTGCAATGTCGTTGCAAACGTATACATGTTTACTGGTATAATATCAGCTGCTAGTAGGACTACTGGTTTCTGCGCCTGTAGAAGCATCACATACACCAGCTTCTTCTCTTTCAAATCAAAATTTTCCCATCCACAGCAGTACACAGCGGTTTCGAAATTCTCAGAAGCGTTCGTCATACCCTGACACAAAAAGCAGTACATGAAGAAAACCAGAAAACAGTAGACGAGAACTGGAACGAATTTCAGCCACTCCCCAAAAGATATGTAGAAGAATAGAGAGATGCAGACAGCGTTCGACCCGAAGTCAACCCCCAAGGGTACGCTGTAGAGTAGTTTTAGATTGTCAAAAACGTGTAAGATTAAAGCGTGACGCCTGATTAACGCAGGAAGGTGTTCCTTGACGTAGAGTTTATGTTCATCCAAATCATTGTAGTTGTTTAAAGTGATTAGCTCTTTTGTAAGCATGTTGAACATGGCTGCAGTGTGTGCAATAACGAAGACGAGCAAAGTTTGGTAGTTGAGCACACAGGTCATGATGGACAGTTCTTGGACAAACAGAATGACAGTACAAATCTCTTTGAAAGGCGTTGCATCGACGGGTTCCATACCTGTAATAATAAAATAATGATAAGTTGACTAATTAAGGGCACAGGTTCGTGGTTGATGGCACACACAAAGAGAGGCCTATACCTCTTAGGCATGAATGAATTCGGGTTGTGGAAAATGATGATAACTAATGCCCCGTTCCAATATTTTGCAAACTTGGGTTAGTAATAATAATAATAAAGTTTTTTATTCCCCATGCATGTGTCTTAATGTTATCACTTTACATTTTTGAAAAAGGAAGAGAATATAACAAAAATGAAAGGAAAAATAATTTACGGGCGATCTAAAGTCTGGAATTGGAAGGGGGGGTAAAAAACGGTTTACCTCGATTTTCGGCAAAACTACAAAACCTTTTGTATTTACACTTTTTTCACATAACCTCAAAGTTTATTTGAAAAATTTAAATGACCAAGTTTTTGGGTTTTTTATTTTTATCACGAAATTTAGTTACCTATGTGAATATAACTTACAGAGAATAACTTTTTGCACGTGTTTCCATAATAGTTTATGTATACCATAATAATCTACAATATAGATGGTGTGCTAACTATCAGGCAAGAAATCTTAGATAGCTCTATTCTTACCAACACAAGGCACCATGGAATAGTCATGATGCACATCCGCCCGATGAGGTATGTAGATTAAAAATGCATCCGTTAGTTGAGTTGCGTAAAAGCTCATGATGATAATCTTGATATTGCGCAAGTACCTATTGTGCTTCTCTCTCAAGAATACGGAGCTATAAGCTAAACGGTCACTCTTTTCTATTCCCTTCAAGACAGCTCGCAGAATAGCCCTGTTAGATAAATGGTGAAATTAAGTAAGTTGATTTATGTACTTTTCTTCCGTAATTTGGACAGTAGGCATGCTTCTTAACCATTCAGAATAAGCTTTGATAAATATATCATAAGTAAATTCAAGTCAAAAAGTATTTATTCAGTAATATCCAAGGATCATTCAGAATCTCCCAAATCCTTGCAAACAAGCCTAGAAGAACAATCGAAAAACTTACGGCTTTCTTTCTACCGTTTTCTTGTAAGATTTTTTTACAAATCTTACGAAAGCTCTGATGGGGTGCCAATTTTACAGAAAATATGTAAAAGTTTCTCAAGAGCTTATAATATTAGTTATCTATACCAATTATAAGAATATTTATCCTGACTGACTGATTGGGATTTATTTTTATATACAACGCACAGCCTAAAGCACTGGTCGTAGAGGCTTGAAATTTACATAGTATATTTGTCATGGTACGTAGAGATGAACTAAGAAAGGTATTCCCGAAATTCAACCCCCTAACGTATACAGCGGGGGTTGAAGTTTGTATGAAAGTAGCTTCACGTGGACGAAATCGCGCGCGTTACCTTACACGTTACCTTTGATGAATATTATTATTTCAAAAACTATGATAGCTACCTTTTCTTCAGCCACCACCAGCTGATATTTCCTATTAGTATTAGCAACAAAACATTTACGTAACTCTTGATAAAGTCTTCTGCGCCTGTAGCATATTTAGCTTGGTAAACTACACAGCCTGCTCCGTACACATACAATAGAAGAGACACATGGATGACCCAGAATGAAGCTGAAATATAAATTCAATATTATATGTCTATATCTATACTAATATTATAAAGAGGAAAGATTGGATTCTTTGTTTGTTTGCATTGAATAGGCTCCGAAACAACTGGACCGATTTGAAAAATCCCTTCACCGTTGGAAAGCTACACTATCTCCGGGTGACATAGGCTATAATATATTATTAAATAATTAAAAACCTTTATTCTGATACTATACCACCTCAATTATCTTACCCATAGGTACACTTTCTTCATATAAAAAAAAATTATACACATTCACACGGCGCCTTCTACATATCCATCTTTCTGTATGATCTTAGTCAGAGTCTGTTTCTCGTAGTCTTACTAACATTCATCTCCTACAACTACATTGGTTGGATACTGAATTACTGACGTGCCTGAAATGCACCAGCCACATAAAAGCGCATGAGAGCAGAAGGCCATCAAAGTCTTTGTCATAGAATTTTAAGCAGAATACTTATACTTATCCATTGCACAGTCGTGGTAGTCGAAATTGGCTAGAACTTCATCATTATCAAAGTCAAAGTCAAAGTCAAAAGGCATTTATTCAGTAATATCCGCAGGGATCATCTTGAAACGTCTTAAATCTAGGTGAATCTAAGCGCCAGTTCCTCGCGACCAAGCCTAGAAGAACCGGCAAGAAACTTACGGCTTGGTTCCTACCGTTTTTTTGTATGATCCTGTTACAAAACAATAATAATGCAAATAATGAAGCTCCAGTGTGGTGCCAATCTATCTGAATGCAAGACAGAAAACATGCTATATCATCACTCGTAGTCTACCAATACGATCAAACTAAGATGTTCCATAGTGGTACAAATCGGGTGCGCCTATAAAACTAAATTTTTGAAGTTGACGTGATTATTTGAAGCGGAAATTTTCGCTGCTATATTCTTGAACTGACTAAACCTCGAATACCTAAAAAAACGTCTTCAAAACACGAATCATTAGGTAGTTGCTGGTTGCTTATTAGATTATTGTATCTATCTAGGTCACTATCTACAAACCATGAATCTTATCGTTGCGCACGGAGAATCCAGCCAAGTTGGGCACAAAATTTACAAGCGCTATCAAATTATCTATGTTCGAGCTCATAATACGCTGTTTCACTTTTCGAAAATGGTTTTTTACCCAATTCATCGGAAACATGTTGAAGCTTTTGAGAACGGTGTACAAAATGACAACTTCAATACTATGCGGGCATTTTATATTATGAAAAATTATAGCTTAAAAAAACATTAACAGAAATAATTCGAGACTTAGGTAAATTATAGTAGCAACCACGTGTTCATTTTTTAATTAACCTTAATCAAAAGCTTTGGTCTACAATTAACACCTAGGTTAATAGCGGTTTTAATAATATATTATAAAAAAGAAAAAACGTTGTGGACTATGAATATTTTTATTCTATAGAGTCACATAGATACTGTAACTACAAAGTAAGCAAAGTAAACTGGTAAGTATTTTTATATTATACTCTAAAAACAGTAACAAATCTATAAATAGCTTGCATTGTAGAAACGAATGTGCTCATACAAATCGGGACCATATCCGCAGCATACAGCATAACTGGCTTTTGCGCTTGTTTGAGCATCAAAAGTATTACTTTTTGATGTCTGAGTTCCAGCTTCTCCCACCCAGAAGCATACACCGCCATCTCAAACTTTTCCGAAGCATTGATCAGCCTCTGGCCTAGTAAACAGTATAAAAAGAAGACGGTGAGAGTATAGGAGACCAGCGGGCCAAAACCTAACCCATCCTTCAAAGGCAGCACGAAAAACGTACAGACAGAAATGGTATTTAAAACTATAACAATTCCAATCGCAACACTCAAAAGCTCCTGCAGTTTATTTACAGTTAGCAAAACCGAAGAATGGCGATCGATCAAACTTGTCAGCCTCTCATTTACCGCTTGCCTCATTTTGACAGAACCATCGAATTTGCTTGACAGCTCGCTGAAGTTCTCCATCTCTTTGTAGAGGATATGAAAGATAGAAGTCGTGTGTGAGTAGAGAAAGAGTATGAAGACGTCATAGCTAGCTACAACAATGCTACTTGACAACTCTTGCCCCACCAGTATTAACATGCAGAGTTGTCGGTTCGGGAATACAGAAAGTGGCTCCAGACCTGGAAATTGCGAGAACAATATAGCTTTTAGTAGCATCTAGTAGAGTTTTTTGTGTAAAAATTTGTTTGGAAGTACTATCAGTATCCAAAAGTCGTCAAACAGTGATGCTCGCATTTGTTGTGTTCTGGTTTGAAGGGTATGGGTGTTGTAATAACAGACACATGTTGGTGTAATGACATATACGTCTCATAGTGTTGGACGCAGTGCAATGTTACTAATAGACCTTAGTGAACATGTTCTGTGGGTTAATATAATTTGTATAAGTAATGGTAATAACTACACAATATCAGATGGGCCACCTGATTTATTCATCACTTGTTTCCATAAAAAAAAATACTTATAACTCTTTCTTCAGAACCCTACAATCTGATTTATAAAATAAATAGTTCGACGAATATTCATGAGTTCGTCTTTATAAATTATTGTAAAACACATGCATATTTGAATAGTTAGTTATGATAGTTTTGATAATCAACTTACCTACGCAAGTGGCAATTGAAAAGCTCTCCATATCAAAAATCCTTGAAGGTATGAACACCAGAACATCATTGATGAAGTGAAACACATAGCAAGTAACAACGATTCTTTTAGTTTTGATCATCCGGCTTCTATAAATGTCAAGAAATCTTCTTTGCTTTATAACAAAGGCATCATTTGCCAGTGCTAGATTCATGAGGTCATTGATGTCTTTTCTGAAAAACATGACAGTGATTTTGTGGCTTCCAAGTAAAGTCATCTAGCGGTGACCGAGATTTTTTGCATATCATTATATCATACAGTCATTGAAAACAAATCAAGAAACGTCTCAGATTCAAAGACGAAACTAAACTCTTGGTTTCGCCTCTGAATCTAAACCTAATTATTTTTATACAACTTTTAAAAATACTATTCTGTTAACTATAGCTTATGTTACAAATGAGGGCAAGAACCAAGGAATATTTAATCATCTGCAGCCAAAACTGTCATTTTCAACAAATTTCAGAATAAGGTATTAAAAATTAAGACTAAACGGCCTTAGAGTTCATATAATAGCTAGCGAAACGCGCGTGATATGAAATCGTGCATGAAAACAAACTACAACCCCGCGATTTTTTTTCAGGAATCCCTTTGTACACATCTCTTTGTGCACTATGACGAATATACGTATATACCCTTAAAATGCCAAGTCTCTAAAACCAGCTGTTTAAGATATTATGTCAGTCAGTCAGGACAAAGATTCTTATAATTAATATAGATTTGGATTACTCATGTAGGACATACCTTTTAAACAAAAACCAGAAGCTATTGTTGAAAATGAGCATGACCACTAAAACATTGAAGACGCTACTAACAGTGCTAGTAAATCCTACACTGTAGTACAATTGGTAGACGATTACTCCGGCGACATACACGTATGTGGCAAAAATTAAGTGAATTACCCAAAACGGCACTGAAACAAATGAATAAAATAATTTTATTCTAAAAAAAACAACCAATAGGAATCAAAATCTGTAGACACCAATGTATCAATAATGAAGCTTCATTTTTATAATACCCGATGGACTGACGACATTGTTAGGACCATGGGAAGTCGATGGATGGAAAGGGCTCAGAATCGTTCTTCCTGGAAAAATATGGGGGAGGCCTATGTCCAGCAGTGGACTTCTACAGGCTGATGATGATGATCTATATAATAACTAGTAGTTCTGTGAACAGTTGACTCCGCGAGCACCAATTTCTACTAGTAAAAATCTGAAACAGAGCAGTTTACTGCATTTTATTTATAGTTGATTACGGATAGTATGATTTGACTTTGACTTTGTTATAAAAATATTCATATAAAAAGTGATTACCATATAGTTTTTCAGGCATCAGAGGAAAGACGCCAGTTTTCGGCAAGTTACTGATCAGCCGAATCATGTGCGCGCACGAATAGTCTGTGATACCCGCTTTCAACTTTTGTATCTTACTTTTCAGTATATTCCACATCTTCAGTAACACTATGAGTATATAGCTGAAAATGACAACCAGTATAAATGTTTACCATATACACATGATATAGAAGAGCTATTTGTAGACCGTCGCAAACGGATAACTCAAGCGCTGCAAATCTTGTAAAGGCGTTGAGACTGATAAACAGATGGAAAAAAACTTTTTGCTATTTTGTCGGTTTTCGTTATAATTTCAATGCTCTGTATATTGCTCTGAATAAAATATTATTAATAAGTAAAACTCAGAGTTTGCTTGCCTGCTTGCCACGGTAGTGTCACCAGTTAGCCTAGAGTTTAACAAGACAGGGTATTCAAATATTAATGCATCCCTTGTTAGGTGTGAAGTAATTAAGACATGAATATCGTATGCCATAACGATATAATAAGGCATATTGCATAGAGTGATAATGATAGTGAACAATAACGTGGGAAACTGGTGTACATTCTAAAAGCAATAGGTATAAGTAAACCAAACGCAATAATGTAAGTAAATTAGTAGGTATTACTCAAAACAAAAGTGGAGAGTATAATGTTCATGATCATTATTATTATATCTCGAGGAAGAGCAAAATAAACAAATAATTTGTGGAATTAAAAAAAACAGGGCGTTGCATGAATATTTGTCCATATTTATTTATTTATTTAATTCACTCAGCACTACTTAGCCCCAAAACCTGTACTATGGGAGCCAGATAAATAATAGAGTACTTACTATATTTTTTTTTGTGAGCATATACTGCTTCGGACACATTCCTCTCCCGAACTCCCCAACTCCCAAATTGTTTATCATTAGCTTATCATCTTCTGATGGAACGTGAGCAGAGCCTATTTCTGAGGAGTACCTACTATGGGAACCAGATACTTCCAGATCGATCATTTTCCCGTTAGTGGTTAAAATCAATTTTACCAATTTCAGTGCATTCCGTAGATTTATTACCTGTGAAACACCCTATTAGTTAGTGCCCTCTATGTCAAAACGTCTAAACTACATCACTCTACCGCCCACTGTTCGGTTCTGTCTGAGTTTAACTACTACATTTATAATGAATCTAGTACTACGTAAATACGGCAGATGGCGCTTCCACAAATCAGCTTACCAGATTTAAGAAAATGTTGAGGAAAATGTGAAGGTCAATTAATATTTGCAAGGCTTTTAAACCAGTTTTTGTTTGGTTTGAGTAAAATAAACTCGTGGTAAGTTAGATTCTGTTGAATGCATTTGGTTTTCAATTGCAAATGGTCGTAGATAATTTCATTTACCTAGATTAGCATGTCATTCAAAGAAAATAATATATTAGTTAGTTATGTTAAATATATGATTTAGAATAAATAGTAGAAGAGGTAGGCCAAAGAAAAGATGGATGGATTGTGAAAATGATATGGATAAGAAAAGAATGAACAGACGATAGAGGAAAGTGAAGAAACGCCTGTTGTGCCGACCCCACATAGTGTGGGATAAAGGCAAAGGAAAATTATGATAATAATCCTTTTATTTCTACCAAGCTAATAAGCACCTAGATGAACAGGTACCTATAACTAGGTAGAAGTCATCTACATGTCAAACCGTAGTAATAAAGTACCCACAATAACCACCTGTGTGTAAGGAATGACGCATACATTATTATAGAAAATAAGAAAACAATGAACAGTAAACTTCTCTACGTAATTGAATATTACACATTTATTTCCAAGCACAATTGACTGAACCTCCTCAAAGCGACCTAAGTAAACAAATAGATACAGGTACAAATACACAACATTTAACACGTTTAAAGTCTTTCAAAACAAAAAATATAGTACAATTTAATAAATTACTAGCAACAAGATCTCACAAAAACTTGATCCCCTTATAATCAAACAAAGCATTTTATTTATAAAACAGCACTACACTCAAAACACTTATAAAGTCACAGTTCGGAATATCATTGTCGGAGCCACGTTTCTCATAAGTACTAAAGTTATTATATGGTACAAAATATAATATAGCGAGTAACAGAAACACCTAAGTGTGTACCTACCGTGCTAATAATTAACAAGGAAGTCTGTAAAATAGTACAAAGAACAATTAAAATTCACAAATTGCGTCTGGAATGTCTTTGGGCATGATTAAAGCTTTAGGTCCGCAAACCGGGAGTGCCCGGTGAGCCTCATGTCAGCTGTGTTCGTCACCAACGCTCCTGACTCTTCTTATTAATTCCTCCACTTGTCTGTACGGGCTTTGACAGTTTTCTCCATTTGCTTCTATCAAGTATGGACCTGCCTCACTGTCCCTGTTCTCCGGTGTACAACATCCGCTGGAGCCATCTGTTCCAGTCTTGTTCAAAAACGGTTCCACGTCTGGTACGACCGGCAGCGAAGTGGCTACTGCTTTGTTATCTTCCACTACACTATTCTGTGTCTCCTTCTGTCGCAGCCAGATTGGAGAGTCTATGTATACTCTCGGTCTTTCTCTCAAAGCGTTGCACCTTTCTAAGTTTGGTCTCCTGACCGGCACTGGCGGTCGATATGCGGCTGGAATCGGCACTCCTCGGCCTATGATCGTACATAGAAGGCCTTTCAACGCAGCTCGGAAATCTTTCAAGTGATACGCGTAGAGAAGAGGATTAATAGCAGAGTTTAAGTGGGAGACAATGATGCAGACGTAAGTAAGAGGGTTTGGGATATCCAGATCAGGCATGAACGCTTTGATAGCGTTGACTGTGTAGAGGGGTATCCAGCAGATGATGAAGAAGAACACTATGATGGCCAGGTTTTGAGTGGCCTTGACTTCTCTCTTCTGAGCGGCTCCAAGGACGCGCAGCATAGTTCCGCCACCTGGGACGCGACGACTCCCTTCCACTGTCATCACCTCACTCATCTGGAACACACAATACATAATTAGGACCGAATAACATACCGTCATGCCAGTGTATTATTTAAATTCAGATACTGTACACACGTAGTGATTTGACCAGGGTAAACGAGTACTAAGTGCATAGCTGACATTGAATGTGGTAAAACGGAAGTAGGTATTGTCAGCGACAAAAGTCGATTAAAAGGTTCAGTTATTCAATGTTCGTTATATCTGGATTTAGCAAGGAAAAGGTAATTTCAGTGCAGGTTACGACTCAGAACGGGTCTTCAAATAAAATTTCAAAACTTCGACTAATGAAAAAAACAAGAAATATTCAGCTTCTTCTGTCGCTGACCATACCTGCTAGGCACTCTTTTGCAAAACTATCTGCAAATTAACAATAGGACTTGTTGAAAAAAACGTATGGATTTCAAATATTCAAATGTTTGTATTTTTCTGTCATTTTTTGACTTTATTCTTTTATTTCCCGTTTCCTCAACAAACGTATACCTACTATAGTGCTATCTACTGGGTTTTAAAGTCAAATGGCATTTATTCAATGGATCAACAATCAATTACAAAGATCACTTAGGATTTTACAAATTAGTGAGTCTACGCACCAGTCCCTCGCGATCAAGCCACTTCCGGTTTAGTTTCTACTATTTCAGTGTGATCCTTTTTGCAAAACAACATAACTTGATTCAGTATGGTGCCACTCCAACTTAGTGAAAATATTGTTTTTTTTGTCGGAACAAGCAGATGGCCCACTTGATGTTAAGTGGTCACCAAAACCTATAAAAAGCATTGCCTCGTAGGTCCACATTCGAACGTAAGGAACATGCCACTCGATAGCCTTGCATTCATTAACCTGAGACATAGTGGTGTTAAGCCTCATGTGCCTGTAGTTTCACCGGCACCCACGCCTTTTAAACCGGAACTCAGCAACGCTACTGCATCGGCAGAAACAGGTATAGTGGTAGTACTCCCCGGACTAACCGAAGACCTCTACTACTACTTAGATATATATTGCTTTTATAAGGAAAGCTGCTTTATTTAGCTGTGCAAGGCTAAATTTTTATGAGTATTTAATTGGAAACCGCGATGTAATTTTTTTTAAACCGCTCTCATTACTTGGAGCTAACTTCGATTGTTATTATTTAATTATTTTATCCCAGCACGGTAAAGTCAAAACTTTGAACCGTACATATAATACCTTACATGGGTCCGATGTAGTACCTAATAAAAATCGTTACTTATCAGAAATACCTATATAATGTTACAGTAGCTAATGAGGTGAAAGTTCAACAGGCAACGACCCGTACCGTAGTACTTCTAACAGACGCTCGTAGGATATAAATAAATAAATAAATAATGCTGGACAATCCACACAACATCATCTAGCCCCAAGTTAAGCAGAGCTTTTGTTATGGGTACTAGATGACTGATATACTTAATACAATACAATACAATATTACATGCATAGATATTTTTTATTATACATAGAACATACCCAGAACACCCGGAATAAATATTTGCGGACCGTACAAACATTTATCCCAAGGCGGGAATTGAACCCGCAACCTCCTGCGTCGCGGACACTCGCCCGCGGCGCCACATCGGTTGTTCAAAGGTAAAAATGGATAAAAACTAACCTGTTTGACCACCACCCGGTAGATATGCATATAGAAAGCTGCCAGTAGCACGCTCGGTGTGACTATCGTCGCAAAGTAGAGGAATAGTAGGTAGTCGTATGACATCACATCGACAAAGTAGCAGCCGGGAACAGAGTTGATGTCAGGGGAATGCCATCCGAAGAGCGGCAGGAGGCCCACTCCTGCGCCGGAGACGTAGCAAATTGAGATGATCCCTGAAACAAATACAATAATGCTCATAGACTGAGATTCCCGCGATGTATATAGCATGGTCTGCAAATATATTAAACTAGCGAACCAAGCGTGACTTTAATGAAGCTGTTTTCATAAAAACAATCCTCACTGTACCCCTTTAGGGGTTGAATATCGGGAATTCCTTTCTTAGTACACCTCTACGCACCAAGAAGAATATAACCTGAAAATTTCAAGCCTACCAGTGGTCTAAGTTGTGCATTGTCTGTAGTCAGTCAGAACTAAGATTATTAGGTATAGGTAATTGGTATAAATAATGGATAGCGCGTGACTTCGTCCAAGTGAAGCTATTCTATTATGAAGGGATCGCTCTTAGCGATAACGCCGCCCATTGTAGTTTGTGGGTTCGATCCCCACCGAGGAAAAACATTTGTGTGCTAAACATAGATGTTTGTTCTCTATCTGGGTGTTATATTGTATTCTTAGTATGTATTTACAAAAAAAAGTATGAGTACTAGCTGTTGCCCGTGACTTCGTTCGCGTGGTTCGCTTATTGTTATATTTTGGCCAATTTACACAATATCTTTATAAATTATATAGCCTATGTGTTATTCTGATGTATAAAGCTATATTATACTGTAAAATGTTTCATGAAATCTATTAAGTATTTTTTGTGTGAAAGAGTAACAAACATCCATACTTACATCCATAATTACAAACATTCGCATTTATATTAGTAGGATTAGTAGTATTCTATCAGTCATCTAATCCCATAGTCCAAGCTTATGCTTTGTTTGGGGCTACATAGATGATGTTGTGTAAAAATATGCACAAATATTTATTAGAATGCCTAACAATTCACCGCACCGCGGGCCGTTCTGATAAAGAACGACAAGTCTAACCTATCATTGTATTTCATTAATTGAGCTAACAACAACATTCAACACAAAGGCACGCATCAAACCGTCCCACGCATTTAAACTAACCACAAGCTATAGCAACTCTTCCGTAAACTGTATCTCCTGCCCATAGTGTACCGAAAATATTATTTATCAATTCAAAACCAATGTATTTAGATCAATGCGCTATCTTGAATTGAGACATACGATTAAATGATAATTATACGATAGTAGATATTGGTAGGTGTATTTATTTAACAATTAACAAAATCCTCAGCTCTTTAAAAACAATTAAAAAAAATGTTTAGTCTACTGTCTTCCAACTATTGACTACTTCACCGAGTTGAAATCAGTTTTAAATGTTTTTTTTATATACAACTTGCTCATGGAACAAGCAGATGGCCCACCTAATATTATACTAATTAATTATACTAATATTATAAAGAGGAAAGTTTTGATTGTTTGTTTGCTTGCATGCATTGAATAGGCTCCGAAACTACTGGACCGATTTGAAAAATTCTTCAATTCTTCACTGTTGGAAAGCTACACTATCCCCAGATGGCATAGGCTATATTATATTTAAAAAAAATGCTGCTCCGGCTTCTCTCACCACGACCTGTTTCTAGCATACAAAATCCACACAGCTAAATCCAGACAAATAAAAAAAAATTAAGCCAATTATTGAATTACGTATGTTCGCGACGATACTCTCTGAGTGCCACCTAACTTTTCCCAACACCATCGTTTTATTTGCTTCACTGTCACTTACTGTGGCGCCTGTCTACAAGACTATAATTCGGTGACTCTAGTAGCAATGTATGTAAGTAGGTTGGTAAATACTATTAATTCGTTTCTTGCTAGCACAGAGTCACTGAGTCAAAGACAGAAATTCTGACTCAGACTCACACTCGTTTTGCCAATTACCTAAATTTAACCCAGCCTGGGATTAAAACTAAATCGGTTTTAAAAACTACACACCGGATTGACAGAACGGAACTGTGAAATCTGTCACTGCCCGTAGTATATTTCTCCTTGATTTCCTTTGTACGCTGTAGGTTGTGGGTTCGATCTCCACCGAGAACAATTTGTATGATAAATAATTGTAATGAATGTATGTATTACAAAAAAAAGTTCATGTATTCTATCACTTATCTGGTTTCCATGTTGTGTCAATTGTATGTCAAATGTTATTAACCTGAAGCCATAATCAGGGTGTTTACAAAAATACCCAGTTCAATATTCATAATAAAGGCAGCCATGCATTCTCACACAATTCTTTTGCTTGTTTTCCGAATGACTGTTGAAGGTTTTGTGGTACTGAATGTGGTATTTACCTACTGTGCTGGTATGATACGTTCATAATGAAACTTGTTCTAGGTATGTGACGCGTTATTATTCCAACTTGATATGCGCAGCGCAGTAACGAATTATTAGTAGGTAAGTAAACAATTTTGCGAGACAACTTAGGCGCTCCTCGACAGGACAATACAGTTCAGTTTCGTCTAGTTTACGGCTTGAAATTCCGGTTATAAACCAGCTGTTATTGAGGTTTTGGAAAAATTTTAAAGATGATCAGTATTTATCTAATCTGGCAAAAAGAGGTCGCATAGAAAAATATATTTAATAGAAATATATTTTTCTACTATGTAAGAGTAGAATAGACAACTTTTGTTTTCTACTTAAAACATTCTTAAACCCCAAAAATATGTTTACAATATTTTTATTTGTGTAGAAAGCTCTTAGTGGAGGGCTTGTCCGGGGAAGTACTACCAACATGCCTATTTTTGCCGCCAAGAAACTTACTGTGTTCCAGATTGAAGGGTGTGGGTGCCGGAGTAATTACAGGCACACGAGGCTTAACACCAGTATGCCTCTGGTTGATGGGCGCAGAGTAGTGCATCGTAAGGGCACATTTATAATGAGCGTGACCTGCGAGGCAGTGCTCTGTTATGGGTGGTGGTAACCACTTGGCATCGGGTGGACCATCTGCTTGTTCCATTAACAAGTCACATAAAAAAAAACCTAGGCCTCTAATCCAGATCAAATCGACCAGTTATGTACCTACCAGTTGGTATGTAATTCTTTATATGGTTTATTGAATGATTCAGTATTTTTAGCTTTAATTTCTAGTTGTTAGTCCAATGTTCTAAACTAAAATGAATTCGTCCTCGGATCGTTAGTATAGCTAATCACACAATAGAAGCACGCACACAACCACACCCATCTGTGTGAAAAATGTAAATATATTTTTGTACATAGTTAGGCCTTACCTACACGTCATCTCGTTATTGATATCAGACACAGAACTCAGTATAGATCCAACGCCTATTTTAATATTTTGTGCGAGCAGCTTTAGATCACCAATTATTCTAAAAGTTTAGTAGGACTGTTTTTTTCTCGTTTTCTTGATATCGAATTTCGGTTTCCGAGGTCGAATTTTGTATGAAGATACGCTAGAGCCGCCCTTGTTCTTATAGTATCTTTATACAAAAAAATCAATCTCGCACACCGTTATCTGAAAAAAACACAGAATTGGTTTTTCGATATCCGAAAAACGAAAAAAAAACACAAAATCAGCCCCTCACCTACACTGATCAGAATGTATACAATTTGTTACTTCAAAATGGCATCACAGCATTACAATAAACTCAAACCCTAATAAAAGTAGTTATGTGAGGGAATAAGATATATCTAAGCACATTACAAGATTCTACCTTCAGGATTCAAGTTATAATGAAGACGATGATGTTGATTGTTAAACTTTCATTTGCAACTTTCGCAACGCGTCACATCGCATCGTTTATACAGTACAAATACTGCTGTGATGTCGCATAACTGATATTTTACTACATATTTTAGCACTGAGTATTATTGTAGATACTCCTCTAAGTAATACCTACTCAGATAGCTGTAGAAGAAAGTATTTATTTTGCAGAATTATTATGTGTGGGAGAAACTGGCCACTTTTTGTCAGAGTTTTGGATTTTACAACTGGCATTTGAGTGATATTGCAGGTTTTAGATTGACTCATTGCCTTAATTGTGTACCCGCGACTTCGTTCTCATTAATTTTATTTTCGTAGTATACAATTTAGTATGTGTTAGTATAATATATTCAACTTAAACACCATGGAGCCGCCTTTATTATAGCCAACTCTTTTGACAAAGTTTTAAAGCA
The DNA here is from genome assembly GCA_947095575.1 of Electrophaes corylata. Lineage (NCBI taxonomy): Eukaryota > Metazoa > Arthropoda > Insecta > Lepidoptera > Geometridae > Electrophaes > Electrophaes corylata. The sequence continues at coordinate 4,300,868 of OX352702.1, forward strand.
GCACCAATAAGTTGAGGTAATTATTATGTCAGTCAGTCAAGACTATGGCATACCTATCAAGAGTCCCATAATATTATAGTAAGTATAATATGAACTTTGCAGAATTATTCTGTGCCGGTAGGCAAGGTACTTGTTTCACGGTTATTTCTATAAAAAGATCAAATAACACTTTTATAAAGTGGAATTGATATTAGGAATTATCAACTTCCTTTGCTGGATGTGATGATACATAATTGTGTATTGTCTGTCTGCATCAATAGGTATCAATTATGAAGGCATGTACTGTAAAACATACACATAATATAAGTTACATTATGATAACATTCATATCCTACCGGTTCCTACCTTCAATGCATCTTATTTTAGTTTTATGACACGGATGGAAGACGAACAATGCTGGAAACGAACGAAAAACAATGCTGGAAAACATAGTCTTTCCAGCATTGTTTTTCGCTTGGTATAAATATACAAAAAGAAAACATTGATGTACAATAAAAATATAATTAAAGAAACTTTATTTATCATTATCACAGAAAACTTATAATTTTAAGTATCAAACCGATCCACTAAGTAATTTCTTGGTTCATACTTTTAGCGACAACGACGCCATGGGCACAATTTATTTGAAAGGATTACCTACAAACATTAAATTTGGTGAGTGATAATAATACTCTGAATCGCAGTTTGAAACACGTGCAATATAGAAAAACTGAACACTTAAATTTATTTAACTACCTAGACGCCTAGTACGCTAATATCATCGCAGCAACAACGGCCACCGCAGTGAATACGGGTAAATTTCGAGTGGCCGAATTTTTCTTTAAAGATTGGGTTGCATAACTCTGTAGGAGGCCACAATCCACTTTTTTCTTCATGTTTGTTGAAGGTGTGTGACGTAGCACATAACACTGCATTCCTGGGGTCACATCCACCGGTTTGCCCTTCACGTCCAGTGCATTGACAACTGTTGTGGTCGTATTTGTCATTGTTGTTGTCACGGACGATGCGGTGCCGTCGTTCGACGGAGCTTGAGGACTCGTTGTGTTTAAACCCCCTGGAAGGAACGTTCCGTTAACTAGAGTGCCGTTCAAAGGTACCAAAGTCCCGTTAGGCAGCATAGTGTATACAACATTTCCGGGTGCAGGTACGGGCGCTGGCTCAGCCGCTACCCCACCATTAACCATTGTTACGTTCGTCACAGTCGTTGTTACGACAGTCGTGTTGGTGCCGCCATTTTGCGCTTTCTCCTGCTGCTGGCTTTGGAAAATGAAACTTGTGATCAGCTGACAATCAATTCTGGTCTCCTCGTAATCACCATTGTCTTTCTTGATACCGAATTTACACACTTCGCCTGGAGCTGACTTGTAGCTGGAGCTGCTACTATGTCCACTATGCGCGTATGCGGCTCCTGCCAATGTTCCCAGATTGAGCAGAGCAAGACCAGCTAATAAAGTACCGTATTTGCTGCCCGAATCCTTGTACTGGTACACGTAAGTTGGGGGTGCCCCGCGGTAAACGGGATAGCTCACCGGGCCGCTACCGTGCGCTGGGGTGTATCTGATCTGCTGAGGAGGACTATAATGGTAGTTGTAAACATTTGTTGTGTGATGTGTGGTGTGCGTGTTGCCGGCTACTGGTCTGCTTGGATTGTTGCCAGATAATCCTCCCGAGGCTGGGTAACCATGGCTGCCTCCAGATGATGGATATCCGTGATTTTGACCAGTGGATGGTGGGTATCCATGGCTTTGTCCACTGGATGATGGATACGCGTGACCGTTGTTGTTGCCGGAGAGACCGCCGCGGTTGGACGGGTACGAGTGGCCGGACGAATGACCTCCTCCAGACAATCCTCCAGATTTCGGGTAGTGATGGCCTCCTCGGTAACCTTTTGCTGCATTCACTTGTAAAGTAGAAAATACTAAAACTGCGCAGAGAAACACACACCAGCGAATAGTCATTGTGATTACGTTATCAAAACAAATAAAGAGAAAACGCGACCGCAACTGGCAATCCGGCGCATCAGACTGAAGTCCTATGCGAGACGTTCACGCGCCAAGCCAAGCCAGTGTCGGTCACACGCACACGGGCTAGTTTCTACACTGTTCTGTAATTTTGTACCTTTGTATACAAACTCGGTACCTATAGTTAACGCATAGATATATGTTGCTCTATACATCATAGTCGTAGGGTGATCTGCTCATAACAAAAATCTGCCGAAATTATTACGAAAACATACTGTTAAATAGTATATTGTTATACAAATGGCTAATGACCCATTAGGTAGGTCCTATATTCAAAGTAGTACTACCGAAGTACTACCGAAGCTTTAGCAATGCAGTAAACAGAGTTAAAATGGTTTTAGCGATAGGTACTGTACCTACTTACCTACTTCTTACTACAATTGCGAGAAAAATATAGGTAGGTACCTATTACGGTCACCAATTCAAGTTTTAATCATAGAGAAGTTCTAAATATTTCGCGCTAAGGTATTTTTATTTATTTTGTAGCCGCAACGCATTGCACGAATTTTACCAAAGAGATAGACATTCGGCGCTTATAATTCCATTTTCTAAATTAAATTAAATTTTTTAATTATTTTTTTTATGGAAGTTATTTACGATTGTTGTATAAGATTAAAGATTTTGAAAATGATAACAGACAAAAATAAAAAAATAAGTTACTCTTTACCCTTAGAGGAAACTTTTTTTAACGACCCTTTTTTTAAAATAAGCATTTGTTTTTTATATGATTTATGTGATATTAATAGTGCAATAGTTTTGAATTATACATAAAAAATATACACTGGATGTCATGTTAATGACAAAAAACAGATACCTAAACAAATGATCTTTGGGGGTACAAGTCCGAAGCTATTCGCTTTCTTTTTTTAAAATTCTTAAAATTATAAGTAAGTAGGTATAACAAACTTCTATATTCTATAAAGCAACTATAATGTGGTTTCAATTAAATAGTTTGTTTATTTAATTAGTTCACCCGAAAACTAAGTAACTTTTAAATAAGTGGTAACACTTCGAGCTTCAATGAGCGAGACAGATAGCTTTGGCTCACCATCACCACCTAGCTGCACTCACACCTTTAACATTGGCGGGGGAAATCTCAGGGGAAACAACACAGTGTAAAAATGTAAAACACTCACGCGATGACGCCAGTGCCTCCGTGCCGCCAGCTGATCAACCCTACTAATGTTACTCAGAATCGAGGATGTTGAGATACATGAGTCATATAAGTATCTACTGACAAAGACAATTGAGATGGTTCGAATATGCGATTTAGAAAAAAAAATATCAAAATGATCTGTAAATAATAGTAAGGTGACGGAAAAAAATTAACATGTTTATTTACCCGACTCTGACCCGCTCGCGACTTCATCCGTGTTGTCCATTGACTGCATAGGGTCTTTGTGCCGGATAGCGGCCTCTTAGCGCTCCCATCAACTTTAGGGCTTCAGAAAAAAATAATACAATCCTAATTTACCTGTCCCAATGATGTTATATGATAGCCTATATAATGAAGTTTATTATTATTATGCCGTTTAGCACTAGAAGCTTTTAGTTATTTTTATATTTAATTTAATCCGAAAAAATGCTGAAAACTCAGTTCTCGGCCACAAATTTCAGTTTTCGGCCATGGAGTCTTCTGTTTTCGGCCACCTTATTAAAACTGACTTATAAATGAATTTTTAAATCTAAAGTAAAAAAAAACCGTATTGTTTGTGAGTTTAACATTGTTTTTATCAGGTACATCAAAAATCACAATCAACATGATGCTCAATTTTGAAGAAAAAAATGAAAAAAAAAATCGCACACTAGATAAAGCATCTTTGAAACAATATCAAGTTTAATTTTATTATTTCTTAGGTCTATTATGTGCTAATACAATTAGGTTATAATACTAATACACTTTACACATTTATTTACAAAGAAAATCACAGCTAATATATAACTGGTATGTACAAAATACATATGAAACAGTTGAGCTATCTACGGACCGTTGCAAACGACCTAAAGGTAGCTCAACTTATTCAGATCAGTGCCAATCGGAAGCGTTCCCAAAACACTGGCTGCATTGCCACGCTGAATAGCAATGCTGATTCCCTGAGCCAGATACTCACCAGCCCTCGGGTCACGCGTCGCTTCGACCAGACGCCCCGAAAGAAATTTAAAAATTCGGAAGGCCTCGGTACCCCATGGACCTAGAGTCTTGACTCCAAGGGGAGCAAATTTGTAGGCTCTGTCGAGGCATCGTCACGCAGCAGACTATTCGGCTCGAGAATATAAACGTCACAATGGTAAAGGCCCGCCGGATGATGTCATTAAGACTGGCGTGACGAGATATTTGACGACCGGCGGCTCTAGTATATGATAATCCGTGATGACCAAGCTAGTCAACTGCAGTACCGCACTGGCGTTGTTGAGGCGCACAGCACCGCGCACCCAACCGTAGACAAGTTGCAATACGCACCGTGACAGGATACCTTAGCCTTCCAATCTGACACAGTGATACCTACGACCACGCCTTATCATCCAAATAAATACTCAAAACCGATGATAAAGTATTCTTTATTATGTTGTCTAAGCCTTCCACCAGCTCAGTATGTTTCCACAACTGACGACATCGTAAAGAGTATGTAAATTTGGGTACAAAAAGGCAGAACCTAATAATTGTAAAAGCCATAATATGGCTATTAATTTTGAGTAATCGGTCCGAAGTTTTGGTAAAATTTTGAATTTTCTCATCTATGAATACCGGAAAGGATTCATCAAGTATTGGTTATTGTAAACCGGTTTGCCGAAATTCATCTGCAATGAGTTTTAGATCACCAAAAACTGTGTCTACATCTCCACCTAGAGTTCCATCATCCTAATACCAAACATTAAGCTTGGATTGAAGACGTTGAATAATTGGATGGATAGCAAGGCTAAATATGGCCGGACCAAGAGGGTCACCTTGCTGACAACCAACGGCACACGAAATATCATTGTTCCGGTAAATTAATTTAGAAGGTGAGCCACTGCCAGAGAATTGGGTAAATATCAGGATTTTCTCTTAAATTTCTTTTAGCAAGGCGCCCCTGTTTACGAAATTAAAGGCGTTTTTGATATCCGCTTTCAAAATCACCTCCCCATAATTTTGGTCCAAAAATGTACAAAGGGAATGTACTGCTGCCTCACAACCGCCTCGCGAATCAAAGCCCAGCTGAACAGGTCAGAAATAGTCGCCTAGGTAGTTGGCTTCTTTCCGACAGTAGACTTTAGCCGCAAGGCGCCGGTAGGTGGTGCCCACGGCTATGGGTCTTATCCCGATAGCCTTCTTTTTGAACCTGACAACATCAAGTTGATCAGGGACGTCAGGTCTCCCAGAAGGACTTCACCTGCATGGCCAGATCCGTCAGACAGCAAATCCTTTAGATGGTGTAGAGTCACAACATCCAGGCCGCTGGCAGAGCCACTCTGGAACGACATGACGACCCTAAGCACATCTTGGCTGGTCGTGCCTACACCGACATCACTCTCTTATGGGAGATCGGGGAGGTGAAGGTTTGGCCCTACGGGTGGTTTCTCTCAAGAGATATGAGAGTATCATTAGAATTTGGAGCTATCGTGTCGCTAGAAAACAAAATACGGGAGGCACCCTTGATGTCACCATCGCTGAACTTGCTCTCCACAAGTTTGTAGACTCAGCCAATGTTTTCACTGATTTTAAATTTATTTCTGTGTACTGATTTGCATTTAAAACAGGAGAGTGCTCTTCACGTGCAGTATACCTAACACAATTTTGTTTGATCCGAATCGTTAGTGATAATTTGTTGCCTAAATCTTTCTCTTCGTGAAGTACACTTTTAAAAACACTGTCTTTCCTAGGGATTTTATAGACTTTTTCTAGTGCAATAAGTTCCTTGTCGATCTGCAATAAACTAGTGCTGCCTACCTACTATCAAAAGGTTAAATAAACTTGTAGAATACAAAAAGATAAAAATATACAAACTTTTTGGTTTTATGGCCGGAAACTAATAGCGACATTCAGCTAGCGGCCACATGATTTCAATACAACTTTAGGTCATGCCGAAAACTGGGGTGCCATTTTATCTATAGTCGGGTTTTCGGCCACCCCCAAAATAGTCATTTCTATTACTCCTTTTTCATTATGAAGGCCACATAATTTGGCGGCCGAGAACTAATGGCTAGCATCTCCATGTACATTACTATCGTAAATGAAAAAGACTTGAGATATACCCATTAAACAATTGAGTAAAAGAGACAAAAGTGTAGAAGACTTGATGCACCACATGCCGGCCATTAGGCCGTAAACTAAACTTTTGAAAAAATTTCAATGTTGGATCGCGGCCCCCAAGATATTTGTTAGTTTATTCAAAATTTGGCGAAAATCATATTAGGAGTATGTTGGTAATTAAGTTTTGAAGTAGTTAAAACGTTTATCAACAATGTTTGCTTAGAAAAACAACACAAACTTAACTTAAGAGTAAAAGGCGCGTCACTATTTTTTTTCTAATTTCCGCACGCTGCGGTACCCGCGATGGCCGCCGCCAAATTGATTAATTCGCTAAAAATCACTCGTGGCTTAATAACTGACCAAAAATGCTGTCAAAAATAAAGCATTCAATTGCTTTGTCTTGCTAAAAAAATCGGTCAGAAATTGCATTTAAAAACGATAATTTCTTAATTTTACTGCATCAAGAACGCGTAAAGGCCGAAAACTGAAGACGGCCGGCGATCCGGCTTACCAACCCTACCTAATTAGGTAAGTATATTGCAAATTTGCCTCCTTACCAAACGTGAATCACTTTCATACTGGCTCGCTTTTGCTCGTCAAGAGTCGTTTAGGTACAAAAGAGATCGAAGAGAGGTCGGTGGGCTGATTCTAAGTTTTTTTCGTTTTCCGGGTACCGGATTTCGGTTACAGAGCTCGGAACTTGTTGGATGGAGATACGATAAGCGCCTCTAGCGGCCTATGGAGCAATTAATCTTGCGAGCGTTTGCTACGACGCATGAGAGTCCAGCAGGGGCACCTACTATAAAACGTTCTTGTTATGCCATTTCGGTTCGTTATCGGTAGCTTTCGACGAAAAATCGTACCCCTGCCGGGGTTGGTATTTCAAACGTTCGATTACGATTTCGAGCGGATTTGTTAGAGATTGTTGGATATTATCAGTAATTTTAAAATACCGAATTTTCGTCGTAAGCTATCTATCTATACTAAACCGAAATTACAGAAACGTTTTACAGATCAGAGGGCTGATTCTGAGTTTTTTTCGTTTTCCGGATACCGGATTTCGGTTTGCGAGCTCGAACTTTTTGTACGGACTTACGCTAGTACCCCCATAGGCCGCTAGGGGCGCTTATTGTATCTCCATACAAAAAGTTCGAGCTCGCAAGCCGAAATCCGGTTGCCGGAAAACGAAAAAACTCAGAATCAGCCCACAGGGATCTAATCACGTATCTTCTGTTCCAGTCGCATGTGTCAAATATGACAGATTTTCTATAGCAAATCTGTCATATTTGACACGTACCTACCTACCTACTACGTTTGGGTAAATTCAAAGAGGTTTTTATTCAAAATTTACTACTTACTAGTAATTACCTACCTACATAGATAGGTACCCTAATTGCAAAATAAATCCATTAAGTACTTTTGTATTTAAGTGCCACAGATTTCCACCATCTTACTGCAGGCGGTTACTCATTTCAAATAAAAACAAAAGTATACCAATTATTATACCATACTTAATTATTTTTATAGATTTATAATAAGTACCTACTTACCTGTCCAGTGTAATAGTTTCTTAACATTAAACAAGTAGTTTTACTTCTATTTGTGCATGCAAATGTATTTGCTTCGTCTTTGCTCATAGATTTGCATCAGGCCAATATGTGTAATCTGACAGACGCATATTAATACGGATTGAACTCAAGAACCTTGTTTTTATTGGTTGATCTTAGACTATCCTGAGAAGGCTGGTACTCGTAAGTGTAGGTACGGAACACATTTCATCTAGGTAGATACTTAACTACTACCGACAGATTAAAAAAAATTTACTAGCTCCTAGTCAATTTTTGTTTTTTTTTTTATCTGTCATTTTGTTTAAAAAACTTTAAAAAAATTAAGGTTTTAAACAAAATGTTTATGACATATTTATTTAAATAAGTATTTAGGTAAGTATTTTTCTAAATTATAAAATTTAAATAAGGTTTAATAGGTGGGTACCTATGTCTTAGTTAGAACACTTGTAAGTAAGTATAGAAAATAAAAGGTAGGTAGGTAGGTAATCTATTCTCAAGTAGGCAAGTGAGGATAATGATTATTGATACATATGTCAAGAAAACCTTTTCGTTCAATCATTCTGGTAGGTAGGTAGGTATATAGGTACTAGTTAACATTCTATAAAAGTACCTTTATGGTTTGTTAACCTTCTAAGCAAACCAAGGTACCGTCTCGTCTATAGCCGTCACCTTTGATTAACTATTACTGGCAAACTTTATAATAGGAGTAGGTAGGTAAGTACATAATTTGCAGCAGATATTCAATCACGTGGCCAAGTAGGTACCCATAACAATGAGTTGTAAAAATAGCAATCTAACAATCTTCTACATCTGTAATGATATCTAGTGAAGGCAACTCGGCTATTCTGCAACGCTTTGTGCCGGCTATACAAAGCCACGACAATCGGTTAGTTCCAATCATGACGTCGCGACAGAACTACATCTAAAATGTTATTGAGAAGCATAATATTGAGTTCGTTGCTTTACCAACTGATTGGCAGTGAAGGCCCAGTGAAATCGAAACCTTTGGTGTTGCCTGTGCCTTTGGAGCTGCCCAATCGGAACGACCGCGCTCAGCAGTGCTGGCTCCGGATCGAGGATGTTGAAGTCACGGAGACGGTCGCGATCTACTGCACGATCGCTCAGGCTTTCTTCAGCTTCTACATCCACGACTACAACATCAGGAAGATGACAGAGGATGCTGTGGACGTGAGTCTATGGATAGAACTGCCTAGTGGCAAGAAAGATAACGCGTACGGACCCCCTAGTAATAATGAGAACGCAGAAGGTATTATAGACTGGAAGCTCACTACAATTATGGATCCTATAACTAAGAGCAGAGTGTACGTTTCGAAAGATGCTGATTGCAGACTGCTTATGTACACAAGAGATGCAATTTCGAACTATAAAGTGGATTGCGCCACTATTTTGTACTTTGTGAATGAACATAGTGGAAGTGCAAGTGTGTATTATATTCCCCATACGCTTATGTTTTTGTATATTTTCCTTGTCTCTTATGTTATATGATAAACTGTCTTATATTAACATAAAAGAGATATTTGTTCTTCATTCATTGATAACTAGTTTTTCTACATTGTAAGTCATTTGTGTTTTCTTTAATTAAACAGGTTTATTGAATAAAAAGATACGTAAACGTTCAGTGTTGATAAGACAAAATACTTTAGAAACCAATAAAATATTATATTCTTGTGTAATTTAGAAATATTAGTCGAAAACCAAAGTAGGTACGTAATTACTAAAACTACTTATATTTTTTTATATTTGTTTCTGTATAATTGTTTTTCAAGCCTATATACGACCAGTGGTTTAGGATGTGCGTTGCATATCAGTCAGTCAGTCAATCAATCAGTCAGTCAGGACAAAGATTCCTATAATTGGTATGGATGATCTTATTTTAATAATAATAATAATGCTGGACAATCCACACAGCATCATCTAGCCCCAAGCTAAGCAGAGTTTGTGTTATGGGTACTAGATGATGACTAATATACTTAATACAACATATTACATACACATAGATACTTTTTATTATACATAGAAAATATCCAGAAATATTATTACTTATGCATAGAAAATTTAAGAAGTCATCAGAAATGCACTTTTTATTATTTGGCCGAAGTAGACTAGTGAGTATAATTTCACAATCACCAGACAATAAATTGTAATTTGCACCGATAACAAAACTACCTAGGTAGGTTATTTGCTACTTGTTGCCTATTATAAAAACATAAGTATCGTTTTCTTGAAGGTCAGACTGACAACAGACTGACGGTTTTACTTACCTACTGTCCCATCTGGTTCGCGGTAGCGAAACCTCTGTATTTTCAATTCGTTTCATTTTGAAATAACTAACTCGGCCGAGGTTCATGGGTACTTTCAATTACATTTTGTAAATACTTGTAGAATGTATTATGCCTACTAAAAATTAAACATGTTAGCCATTGCTACTGAATAAATAAACAATAACAATAAATGAATCCTACTAATATGTATTATAAACGCGAAAGTATGAATGGATGGATGGATGGATGTTTGTTACTCTTTCACGCTCTAACCAGAAGACCGATTTGAATGAAATTTGGAATAAACATAGATTATAACTTGGATTAACATATAGGCTACTTTTTTCCCGAAAAAATAACGTGAACGAGAAAAAAAACTGCCACGCGGGCGAAGCTGCGAGCGGCCGCTAGTGTTATTATATTTTTTGATTTAGTGTGTAGGGCTGTACTAAGAAAAGAATTCCTGAAATGCATCGAGATTTGCATTGTGTAGACACAGCCAGCGCTATTAGCCCCAATCCCAATTTTCGTTCTAATCACTTGTTCTAAGACCTCAAGTAACAGTGGATAAAATACCACCGAAATTATACTTAAAATAACACAAGAAAAATAATTAAAATGAAAAAGTAATGTTTTTTCCGAAGGTGACAGAAAATGAATCACAGTTGTAAATCTTCTATCTTTCTCCTATAGGGCATTGGTTCGTCATTCAAGAGACATTTTGCCAGTGTTCAATTAATTGTTATAGTTTTTATTCAATTCAGTCAAATTCTGTCAAATATCAAATGGCATACATAATAACTAATGTCAAAACTCAGAAAAAAATATTTATGTATGAACCAAGTTTCTATCTTGACTTTTTTCTTATAAAATACTGGTATACCTTCAGCGTAACATACAGGATATTTAGAAGTATAAGACGATCCGATTTTGTGATGACCTTTACGGATGAGATTTTTTGTTGATTTATCTACCTAGAATCCTTGGCGTGTCCTCTACACCCAAAGTGTAGAGGTTGTAATAGGGCATATTTTTTCATCTGTACCTTACGGCCGCTTTTTTTTTTGCCGAATTGGGTTCCCTGAGTCAATTTCATTCCTTGCATTATTTAATTTATTTTATGCAAATTTTAATCAATGTTGTAAGAAAAGTACAATAACCTCTTATAATCTAACAAAAATAATATTTGGATCATAATACTTTTTTTTATTTGCAATAAGTTATTTATTTTTAAAATAAATATTATTTATAATAAATCCTTACGACCGTGTCTTGCATTTTTAATTTAAATGACTTGTATAAGGTGTAATATAATAAACTAATTTAAACAGATTCTGGTTTAATTTAAAGGCTTGTTTTAATGAATTTAGTACCTACTTGTACTAAATAAATCCTATATTACTAAGAAATTTTGATCGATAAAGCAAAATATAATTTAACAAAGCGCAGCTAAGAGAAATTTTCATAGACATAATCAGTAAAGCTCATTGTTCTTAGAGCGACGTGGGTTCAAATTCCACTCGCGGTACTTTTGGAATAATAATATAAAACGAATAAATAGTAAATATAATCCCTGTCTTTAATTCCAAGCATCGCCTATAGTACATTTTCACGGATTTTTTAGTCTTTTAGATCCAAAATTATTACTAATAATAGTTCTGCGAACTAAACACGAGTGACGTCACGAGCCAAAAACTGCCTCTCAGAAATCTAAAAGTAAGCAATTTACTTGAGGAAACAATTCAGCTCATAACGCCGAAGATCCTGATTAGATCTACACCGAATCTTTTTTTATATGCTACTGCTGGTGGAACAAGCTTAAGGCCCACCTGATGTTAAGTGGTTACTATCACCCATAATAAAGCATTACCTTGTAGGTAGCAGTACCCTGCGTACACCAACCTGAGGCATACAAGTGTTAAGCCTCATGTGCCTGTAATTACATCATCGGCTCCCACACCCTTTAAACTGGAACACAGTAAGCTGCTTGGAGGCAGAAATAGGCATGGTGGTAGTACTTCCCCGGACGAGCCCTTCGGTAAGAGCTCTACTGCTACTAAAATCTCCGACGATAAACAAAATTCTACTAATTTGTGGTCGCGAGGTCTACTGTTCGAACTACTAGTTTATGATAAAATGTTGATGAATAAATTTAAAAAAAAGTATATTTTTCCTTGTTGAGGTTGGAGCCTGTGAACAGTGTGAACCTGACCTTTTGGCATTATCTATAACCTTACGTATTCGTCTATAACGAGTAAAAACCAATTACTCAAAATCAATATTAGCATATTTTTTGGGCACTTTTGGCTGTTAATAATTGACACAGTAGAAAAAGAAGCACCATGTTTTCCTAGTCACACTACCCACATCCTTCGTTTTAGGATACATATACCTATATTTGCATACTAGAGAAACGTGCGCGACTTCGTCTGCATGAAGTTATTTTCATACAAACTTCAACCCCTACTGTACTTGTCCAAGGGTTGAATTTTGGGAATTCCTGTCTTAGTACACCTCTACAAACCAAGACAAATATACCCTAAAAATGTCAAGTTTCTACGACCATTGGTTAAGCTGTGCGTTGCCTATATGACAGTCAGTCAGTCAGTCAGGACAAAGATTCTTATAATTGGTATAGATAATGGTCTAGTGGTGAGTAATGTAAGTAAGTAGGCGTATATGTACTTATGTAAACATTAATAAATCAGTTACTAAAAATACTTATCCTGAAATGTTTAGGCATCTTACTTTTTAATCAATTATCAACAACAAAAACATTTACAACTACTACGAGTCTTGTTTACGCATAGTACAAGCTTTCTTTATTTAGGGTTTGATGTGTAAATATTCAATATTAAAAAATCTATGTCGTAGGTTGGTCTAGCACTTACACCGTGTAATCATCATCATCATAATTAGCTTGAACCTGACTATGCTGCTGAACATACCTCCCCTTCACGTTTTCAGGAAAAGAACGGTTTTCAGCCTTGTTTTTTTTTCATCTTCTATCGGTTTCACACGATCATAAAGGTCTAATCACATTAGACTCGCCCCGCTTGTTGTGACAAAGGGAGCAGACCCGCGCCATCTGCACAAATCTGCCGAAATTACAAGCACATAAGGCTTAACACCTATATGCCTCAGGTTAATGGACGCTGAGCTGTGCATCGTAGGGCACGTTCCTAACGAGTGTGATCTACGAGGCAATACTTTGTTATAGGCGATGGCAACCACTTAACATCTGCTTGTTCCATCAGTAAGTTGCAGACTTGGCCACGTGGTACTGATGGCGGCAGCGGGTTAGGTATCCTTAGTCCATAAAATGCGGTTTTCCTCAAAATGAATTGTACATACAGTTTTTTCCACTTCTAAACCTTTGTGCGAGGCAGCCACTCTTTATATACCAATTTCAAAAAGCGGTAAACCCACAGAACCAGCGATTTTATCCAAGCTACTAAATTGTATTTTTTATTACAAGCTATTTATTGAAATTTTGGGTGGGTATAATTGCTAAACCTGTTAAATCTTGGCCTTTCTAATTACATCAGTACACCCCGTATTTTAATGCGACTTTTTCTACACACAGTGTTCAGTATTTTATAAATAGGTAGGTACTTATGTGATATGCAGTGAATACCATTGATAAAATTTTTGTTTAATGACTCACCAACGGCAAACACGTTTTTCAGTATATTTTGTTGGCAAAAACATAAACAAGTGTTCTTATTGGTGTAAGTCACAGAGTGACTCGTCAATGCACTAAAAAAGATAGCAGTCAATGTTTATTTATTTATTTAGGTTTGCCAACAGCGTATAGACAATTCTTGCATAAACTTATAACTTATTGGCCTTATTCTACGTGCATAAACCTTTTACAGGCAAACACCACATGCAAACGTTAAAAAAGAAATAACTATTTACTAAGTAAGAAGATAGAAAAGTTAAAAAGAGAGAGAAATGAGATTTTTTTTATCAGTAGGTATTAGGACTCAACTTGGACACTAATAATATAATATGTCTTAGTGTCGAGACTCTAAGTCCGAGGTATCACGGCCATCCTGTTTTAGTCATTCCCCGGACCCCTTGGGCATATTCCCAAGTCGAAGTTTTTGTTGTTATTGTTTTGTGTTACACAAGCCTGGCTTCCTAGCAAAAAATGATTACCGAAGATTAGAATTGACGTTTTGAGATACACTGTGGGGCACACCAACTCTTTGTGTTGAGTTTGAATGGAGGCACGGCTGTTTTTTTGTCGTTTTAGTTACACTGGCATGTCAAGCAGCGACAACTTGACTGTAGAATGTGTTACCAAGGCCCACAGTGTAACTAAAAGCGACTATACGAAACTTCATCTATAGTTTTCCAAAGCAAACTTGTAGTACCTACTTACGTCTCATGAGTGTCTCTGTCTCCATATAAAAATCAGTCGCACAATAGAACAGAAACCACTAGATGCTCCTTCTCGACACTCCGGTGGCTATCTGGTTGACCGCGGATTAGCATTGCCATTCATATGACCATATAATCAGCTTCTTAAAGACACTTCCGAATGAAATCGATTAGGATAACAGTTTGCAGTTTGGCTTGTGTGTTTTTGGTATTGTAACTTTTTTAGTTAATAAATATATATAACGTTGAAAAGAAACGGGTGCCTACATTCGTAATACAGAGGGCAGAGATAGCATGAATAAATTTGACGTAAGTGTATCGTACCGTCATCCGTCTACCTGGCATCACCCCGCAGTTGAGTTATCGACGACATGCAGCGTAAATCAAATGACAACGCGATATTATGGTACGTCATAAATGTCAATTATGACGTAGCATAATATATGACAGAAAAGTAAGTAAGTATGGGCCATAAGTCCATATTCTTTGGTATGGGCGGTCTATATAGTTATACGAATCTTAGTTCCTGCCTGGCTGATTATATCCAACGCACAGCCTAAACCACTGCTCATAAATACTAAGTTTTCAGGCTATATTCGTCTTGGACCTTAGAGGGCAGTCTTGTACAAAGAAAGGAATTCTCGTAAACGAGTAGGGCGGTGGTTGAAGTTTGTATGAAAAAACTTCACGCGGACGAAGTGCGCGCGTTTCGCTAGTTTAATTACATGTACTGACGGCACAAGGCTCACTCGCACTTGTCTATTTTATTACAATACACTGGTCGTATACCCACCAACTACAAATAGCCACCGCATCGGCCTGTTCAATCTTCACAATAATCCGGAAAGGGTTCCAAACATCACGTTTCGTCAATACAAATAATACCATAGCTGAATGTTGGAATATCGTGTAAGTTAATCACCATCATCATCAGCTCGACGAACTACCCACAGAACATTATGACCCCTTTGCATGTCATTGACTTCACACACACACTTGTTAGAATTGCGAGAAGTTGGTGCATAGAAAGGGCTTCTTCCTAGAAAAGTGAGGAGCCCTATGCCAGTAGTTACGAATCTGCAGACGTATTCGTGCGTACCTATACGTTGATACTTTTTTTAAAGTACATATTCTAATATGTTTGCAGTCTTTTTTTGTTTTAGATTATGACATGTGATATGATAAATGTATGATTAGGGTAGGTTGGTACCTATATAGATAATCCGGATATATCCTGGGTATTTG
The DNA here is from genome assembly GCA_947095575.1 of Electrophaes corylata. Lineage (NCBI taxonomy): Eukaryota > Metazoa > Arthropoda > Insecta > Lepidoptera > Geometridae > Electrophaes > Electrophaes corylata. The sequence goes on from OX352702.1 coordinate 4,316,604, forward strand.
CGATGAAGAGAACCTAAAGACGGACAAAATAAAATAGTTTAGTTGAAGTCGAAGTAGAAAAATAGGTATTGTATGTTAGTGTATTTTACTACATTTTGTATGTTTTTATCAAGCTGAACTTGACTTAGATATCGTCGCTTATAGTCATTAGCTTTGTTGTTCTCATACGATCGATTTATCATCGGAGTGTGAGAGACAGGCTCCTTGAACATGTTGTCAAATGACACTGTGAGAGACCCTGCCGACTTTTTATAGCAAGACGTAGTTGCGCGAATATTTTGTTTTATTTTATGAAATACAACAATATTTCTATAGGTAAATGTAAATCTTAAAAAATGTTCAAAAAGCCTATGCTCGAACCATCTCTTTTTGACAAATCAACTTAACGCTGGTAATCAACAAATTCAGCCCAATAACGGTAAAAAAATTAACACCAGAGGCCCAATTTTCATATCGCAATAATCAAGTACCTAGGTAATTCAAGATTCGATCGTGTCAATCTCCAAATAGGTAGTATTCTTCAAAATTGACATTTCCGGGCCTGTCGGAATTTCGACAATCAATTTCTAGTTTCAATCTCGTCTCAGCTCCAAAAAAGTACCTACGAGGATTAGGCCTCAGTATAATTTCCTAAGTAGGTAGGTAGGTACTAAAGTTGTCGAATGCGGGAGATTTTAAACGATTATAATATATGTTTAATAATATAATATGTTTATTTTCTCACAACAAGGTAGGTAACTATAACATCAAGTGCATGACTTCCTCCTGTTTTGCGAGAGACTGGTGCCTAAGATAGGTTTAAAAAACCACCGAATTAGACATTTTTTTGCCAGGCATTCTGATAATACGTCAGCGGCAAAGGCTGGCTGTAGATTATCTGAAAACACACGTGTGCCCGCACGATTTCATGAATTAGTTGGTCTTTACTTACATAAATAAATAAAGGTCATTTTGTAATCAATTATATTCACCTTATACCAGGATACGAACACCAATTAAGCAGAGTAATTTATCACTGGTTGTTAAACATACAATACCTACTGAAAATAATTACTGAAACATTGTGTTGTTTAGTTACTTTCAATTACTTTATTGTTTTGGTCCCTGTCAGAGTGAGTGATCGCTCACCGATGACTATTCGAAGCTCACGAGCCTATTCATTGCATAAGACCCTTAGGTACCTTTTTAGATAAAGGCCCGCAGGTCTACTAAAGGAGCTTTTTTTTTTTTTTTTTTCTAGGGTCTTTTAGATTTGCCCAATGAAAATTTCATCAATTAATTAAGGAATCCATTTAGGGTAGGTACTTACTCTTGACCTGAAAGTCTACCCTTAAAAATGATAAACGAAGTTTCGGATTAGAATTTAAATTAAAGTCAGAAGTAGGTAAGTACCTCCAAACATTTAGCATATATCTTCATTTACAATAGAACGGATTAGAACCCACGACCTTAGGAACAGAAGGCGAGTCGCTCCAATCCTTGGTTTCAAATATTAAAAAACCTGTGTATGGAATATTTTCCGTACATATTTTCTTTTACCGTTTCATTACTTCTTCCTTCACCACACATCAACCACACTTGGGAAAGTTAACCAAACTCATCTAACTTTCCTTGTATCATGTAAAGTTACAGCCAAAACCATAAAATACCTACTCCATAACAAACCTTTGACATAGAAAAACTACAAAATTATAGAAACACAACTCTACGCTCTTTTATCGTGCTCTCACCAAATTGAACTTGTGTTTTATGCTAATGTTACAACCCATGAACAGATGCCACGTGTGTATTTTCTTATCATCTTACTAGCGAACCGTACGTGACTTCGCCCGCATAAAGTTATTTTGATACAAAATTCAACCCCTGCTGTACCTGTTTAGGGATTGAATTTCAGAAATTCCTTAATACATCTCTACGCATCATCAATACATACTCTGAAAATTTCAAGTTTCTAGAAATAGGTTTACCCTGTGCACTATATGTCAGTCAGTCGTCAGGACAAATATATTATAGTTGGTATAGATGTGAAACGACAGACCTCGAAGAAGGTTTTATCTCTCAGTCCGTGCATATACAGTGCACATTTATCGGTGGCTGCTCAGAAGATGACAGACTGATATATATACAGCGTATAGCCTAAACCACTGGTCGTAGAAACTTAAGACTTTCAGGGTATATTCGTCTTGGTGTGTAGAGGTGTACTAAGAGTTTCTGAAAATTAACCTTTTAACGTCTTAGTAGTAAGGAAAAGTCTAGATAAAATATTTTAATGGGCAGGTGTTTGTGAGGTAAACCAAAGTTGATTATTATTTGGAGATGTATCACTGAAAGCACCGTGCTTGGCAGGGCTTATGACCCCTGTGACATTGGCGGGGTTACAAAGGTCACGGTTGTGCAAATCCTGAGGGAGATAAAACCTACGTAAGGGTTGTTTATATGACAACTCTGTGGAGCGAAAAATATAGTGCACAGTAGCTACGAGTATATTGCAAAATTGAACATACCTACTCTATCTTTTTTTATAATAATATTTTTTTTTCGTAAAGTTTGCTTTTTGTTGTGATAATTATAATGTTCATTGGTTTTTCTTTCTTTCTTTATTCTTTCAAGTAAGGTAACTTGAAACTTTCATTTTAGTGCGTAGAAGTGTACCTAACAATATTAAAATTAAAAAACAATTTAGATATAAAAAAATTAGAAGTAGGTACTACCACCATGCCTATTTCTGCCGCCAAACAGCTTGTTGTATTCCGGTTTGAAGGGTGTTGGTACCGGTGGAATTACAGGCACATGAGCCTTAACACCTGTATGCCGCAGGTTGGTGGATACGGAGCAGGTATCGTAGGGCACGTTCCTAATAAACGTGACCTGCAAGGCAATACTTTATTATAGGTGATAGTAATGCACTGTTGTACCGTCATCAAATCATGCAAAATAAAAGAATAGGTATTCTATACTCCTTATGGCCAGCAATGGACTTCTTACGGCTATTTATATCAAGCGTATCTTCTCCATGGCAAAGAAGATATACTTGATAACATTACTTGATAATAATCTTAATTGAAAGATTATGGGATAAGCTGCAGTTTTATTAGACCACCCCTTGGGTTACAGATTAAATAATAGGGTTGATTGCCCTTCACTTTCCTGATATCTAAAGCCCAATTCTCGTAACAAAATATCATTGTAATTTGTAACTAGGATAGCGCCTTGGAATTCGTTCTGTAATGCTATTTTGTGAGTGAATAAATTGAAATTGATTTGAATCATAAAATTCTAGTTTCAATCTCCAAATGGTAGGTATCTTTAGGTAGGTATTCAGAATAATTCTTCGAATGTGACATTTCAGGCAGGCCCAATTTTGACAATCGAATTCTTACTTCAATCTCATTTCCGCTCCAAAAGCATACGAGGATTGGGCCTTTGACATACCACAAGTTTTTAAGTTTCCGACATCACACATGCAGGGTAAAAGCTAGTACATACATAATATAAAAAAGTTCTAGTAAAATAAATCTATACCAAATAAAATAATCTTTATCCTGACCCAACTACCTGGATCCTATAGACAATGCACAGCCTAAACCACTGGTCGTCGAGACTTCGTCTTGATGCGTAGAAAGAAATGTAACCCTCAAATGGGTACAACAGGGGATGAACTTTGTATGAAAATAACTTCACACGGACGAAATCGAGTAGATTTTATATATCCTAACGATTACAAAAGGGCAGAAGTAAGATTGCGGTCAAGAAATGTTATTGAACCGCATCTGAGAGTATTGATCAGTGTACTCTAATACTATGATATTGTCAAAGGTTATTGTACGTTTAACGCAAAAGGGTGTACTACTATCCAAAATAGTAAGCGTAATGAAACAGAACGGAATGTAATCACACTATCCAAAACACATTCTCTTATTGCCACTACTAGACAATCGTACATGCGTTAGCTAGCTAGCGTCCTGATCCTTTAAATCGAAAACGTTTGGTAAAAATTTGTTTATTGGTCCCTGAAAATTAAAAACTAAGTCTTGGAGAGGTTTTTTTTCACAAACTTTAACTTTTATGATAAAAGAACATAGTTTGGCGGTGCTACAACTTGTGTCAATATGAATTTTAATAATTATGCACGTTTTCTTTCTGAAAATACTTATCTTTATAATTAAAAATAATTAAATCTGTCACTATATTCCTTTAAAGAGAAAAAAATATTCAACCGAATGAAGAGGCCTTTTATAAAGTCTATTCCAACATGATATGTGAGTTACTGCAAGATGATTTACTAAATATCTATGTTGGCCCATCGAAATCGGACTAGCCATTCAGGAATAATCTAACAAAATGTTTGATTAGGTACTCCTGAATTCCTCCTGTTCATTTTGTTACATACTTACATTAAAAACCACTCTTGCTATCTCATCCTAAATAAAGTGGTATCCTTTTCCACCTATTTGACACCATTTATTACAGTTACCAAAACCATTTAATGAAAATGAGGGTTTACCACCGCATGGTCAAATATCTACGTGAGTGAACCTACTGTGGTGGAATCAGGTTTGGGTACAGAACATTACAGTTAAGTGCGGGTTCACTCCAATTACTTTACGGACCTTTCTATAACAGGCAAATATTAGGTGGTAAAGTGCTAGATTGAATAGAAATTTCTTGGGTTTTCTCTTGATTGATTTTTCTTTGTTTATAAAGTAGCTGAGTTATTCCTATTATCAACCTATCCGAATGGAACAAGCATTGATCCTTAACGACAAGTTAGTGTTCTATTTTTCGGTGGTAATCGGTTGAAACGCGTATGGTCTCTATTAAGAGTGCACTACACTCAGTTTTTTTTCTCATCTGCTTAAACGAAATTATTGAGTCAGCTCGTTTAATAGTCGTATAAAAGTCACAATATTTTTTATTCAGACTGAAGACACTCTAATTTCGTCGTTAGTTTTATAGACACATAGCATTCTACTTCGTCGTCAGCTCAAATACCATGGTATTTTATTATTTTCTTATTTCTTCTTCTTTTTGCGTTTATTTATTGTAATGTGCATATCTATGTCTGGCATAAGTAATTCTTTCTTTTTATTGTCTTTGTGTGATACTGTATGGGTTTAATGTTAAATAAATAATTTCTTTCTAAATACTGCTCTGCTGTACCCGAAACCCGTTTCGTTTTTCATCAGAAAAGGTCTTAAGCCGAGACTACCACTAACACCTAACGATTCTATATCAAGTAGCCAGTCAATATCAGTTTTATTAGTAACAGAAAAGTTACAATACAAGCAACTTTATGTACTTTGCTGGCGGCCAGCAGCCAACTAATAACACGCCATGTGCGTCGTACAGCCTTGTAAAACTTTGGCCACAATTCTGGTGACCTCACTTTGATGAGTAAAATTTTATTGGCAACTTTGGAAGAGGCTGGTGTATTGGAAAACTTAGTCACTGACTTTTTATTCATACGCCTGGCATTTACAGTAGGCACAAGCAAATGTTCTACTTTTTGACTTCAACTTTGAAATAAATAATATGTAGAAACAGTGAAAAACCTCTAGCCGGTAATCCTTTTTGTTAACAGCTTCAACGAAGAATGGTAGTTAAAAAATACAACATCGACAAACAGCCCCAGAAAAGATGCCCTTTAGAAGGGGTACCATTTACCGACGGCATTCCGAGAGGTGTTAAGACCCTTTAAAATGATACCTACTAAATTTAATTAAATACTAAATAAGCTGCTTATGTGTAACATCCCGCCCTGTTAGCATGTTACAATATTCTTCATTATTTTTAATAATTTTAACTTTCGTTAAAATTAAACTTAAACTTAACTAATTAGTTAAACGCAAGTAACGTAAGATTTCAAGTTTTATATGAAAACACATAATATTTTGGTTTTTGTCACTTTTTTCAACGAAATTTTTAGTGTAATTAACAGGGATAAAATAAGTATTTTTACACTCAACGCTGCACTCATTTACAGCATTTTGTGGTGGTAAATCAACAGAAATTTCATGCATTTGGCTGACAGCCAGGATCGAAACGGAGAAGTGATGTGCAATCTCTATAAATTATGCTAGCGTCACTGACATACAGTGTCATGATTTGTTGTGTTTCCATTCATCATTATATGCTATACGTGTTTGTAAATTTGGAATCTGAGAAAATTAAAAAAATATTTTAAGTATAAAACACGGAAAGTTTTCTTACCTGAAAGAAATATTTCGTTATTTTTTTTAACTCTCAGCTATTGAGAACGTAGATAATAGTAATATCAAAATAAAATATTGTTTTATCTACAACTGCTCATAAAGATCTTATCTATGCCAATTATTAGAATCTTTCTCGTTAAGTGGTAACTATAGCCTATAACAAAGCATTGCCTCACAGGTTACGTTCGTTACAATTCACTGCTTTGTGTCCATCAACCTGGTATACAGGTGTTGGCCACATCCTTGAAACCAAGTTGCTTGGCGGTAGAAATAGATGGGCGCAGAAGTGCTGCGGAAGAGTCCAAATTTGATGGTTTGCAAACAAGAAAATTAATTTTATCCTTAGCCAAGATGAATTAGTAAGCAAGCCACGCGCCTCTTTGTTTTCAAAAGTCAGCCGCTGACGACAGTAATAAACATTATTTGATATTGTTTTTCTTAAAGCTCATTAGTAAGTTATTGGTTCCTCAAAATAAATACTCATACTTGCCGAGGTGTTTTTAATGAAATAGGAAAGAAGGGATGAAATAAATAGTATGTATTTACCTAGGGTAAAAAAGATTAAAGATTAGAAGTTATGCCCGGTATTTGCTAGGAATTGTCGCCTTTTTTTTCTTTATGACACCTGTCCGTCATTCGACAGTAATTTTGTCAATATCAAGTAGATTTTAATAAATAATTTTAGTCAAGTCGAGTCAGTAAAAAAAAGTTAAGTCGGCTCTCGTTTGTGTCTAAAAAGATGTTTTTTTTTCCTCAAAACCCAAGGAGAACATTTTCGTTAAAATCAGGATGCCACATTTTTGTGGACATTTTTAAATCATCTATGTAATACTAACATAACACTTTCATAAGATATAAAGTAATGTTCGTTGTCATACCACCAAATCCACACCAGAACTAAAACTAACACTAGAAAAATAATCCAAAGATGACAGAAAATGAACCCCAAAACCTCAGGCCTCTGGTAAAACTCGAAAAACTCTCCGAACAACGCTTTCAGTCCTAATGAAATGTTTATTGTAGATATTAAACTTGATCCCCACCCATACAACTTCCGCAAACAAACATCATAATAATGTTCCACAAACAACCAATAAAAGCATTTATGTACTCAGGTCATCATTCGGAACAAATAAGTACAAAGTGAGTACGTGTTCGTACCAAAAAGAAAAAAATACTTTCAAACTATCGTACAGGCACTTCTGTAACTACTAGAATTCGCACGCGACTCCGCTTGCGTTTCCCAAATAAAAAGTAGCCTGCTAGTAAGAAAGTAGTAGAAATTTTTGTAAAACATACATACCATCCAGACAGAGAACAAACATCTATGTTTATCACACAAATATTTATCCTCGGTGGGAATCGAATCCATAACCTGTAGGTACATTGTAGTGTAGCAGCCAGAGCTATTCAGGCTAAGCTGTAAGGTTAGTCAAAGTTATTACAAAGTGTTCTACCTTACTAAGCCTTATGCATCTACAAAGAAATTACTATTATCATAAAACATGAATAAAGGTTTTATGATAATAGTACAAGCTATAGTAAGTGTGGGACTATAATGGCACTATGTGAAACGTCTATAATTTTTTATATAAAATAATAAACAGACCTACGGTATTGTGATTATCGTGAGAAGTCGGTGAATTAACGAACTCGAAATCGCTCTTCCTGGAAATATGGGGTAGGGGTAATACTGGAATTGCTTCAGGCTGATGATGATGACTATTTGTACTTTAGTTAGACAACGGTATTGCGTAACACTCGTAGCATATATGCTACGGCGTAGCGTACGTGCTACGAGGCTTATTGCTACTAGTATTTGCTCTCACTTCACTCGGGTTGACATGAAGTAATATATTGAGTTCATGAAAAGTGAAAACTCGAGTGCCAGCTTCGACCCTATCAGTAAGCGTTACCTCCATTGCATTCTATACAGTTTAAAGTGGGCTTTAGTTAGTATGACATTTTTAAATGCAAACGATATTCTAATGTCTCATGGTGGCACTTCACATGGTTATTTGTGTTCGCTATTGGGTGTTTGTTGTATTTGGAAAAATATATGTCGTATACGGAAACATGCAAATGCAGGCGATACGAACATCCACACATGGCAGCCAAACAACCAACACACAAACATTTGGCCGTCTATCGTTCAGGTCGACAGCGGGTGCGCTTGTCAATATGGCCATTGTGTGGTCGGTTTATTTGCGTATTTGCCTATTTGACCCCTTTGATGTGCGTCTAAAAACCGACAATCGCACGGTAACGCGTATTTGGTATTGGCCATATTTGTCAAATAGGCAAATAAGTCAAAGCTTTGTCAAATATACTCTCCACACGTGGTACTTGTTTGCCCAATATGCCAAATACGCAAATACAAATAGCCATGTGAAGTGCCACCATCAGGTTGACATTAGGATATATACTTCAAATATGTTATTCTCAAAGATAAATAAAGCCACTAGATACATGAGAACAATAAAGAATCTAGACAAAATAAAGAAAAATATAGAAGAAAGGCAAGATATTACAGCTTGGTTCCTATTATTTTTTATTACATGATCCTTTTTGCAAAAAATTATATTGTAAATATTGATGCTCCAGTGAAGTGAGGACAAGACAGTAAATGTATATAGGAAGTTTATAGGAGACTAGTGGAAACGAAATACAGCCCTCACAACTCGCTTTACAACCACTGAGGATGTATTTTAAGAATTTATTTCCTAGTACACCACCAGACATAGAACAAAACCTACTCTACAAATTTTAAGTTCCCGCCGTTTAGTCTGAGCATTGTCTATATGTCAGTCAGTCAGTCAGGACAAAGATTCTTATAATTGTATAGATAGGGGATGTAAATGTGGAATAATTCAGGTTGATGACTATGATGATAAAACACTCTCATAACCTTGTCGACCTTCCAACTATTTGCATTACACAATAAACACAAATGTTTATCCTCACCACAAAGCATTCAACCTTCCGGCCACTAAACTTTACAGCCTTTATTAATGGCCCATTGTATAATTTAAATATGATCACACTTACCACCCACACTAAATGTTGGGGGAGTTTTATATCCACTTGCCATAATGTATTGTAGAATTGATATTCTATACAATTCTTTGTAACGTGATCGACCGGGATCTTCCTTCTGTGGTCAGACCATTCTTTGAAATGTCTAAAATCAAGTTTTGATGTATTGTTTTTCGGGTCATGATGATAAAATAAAAAGCGACATTTAGCTCTAAGCAAAACTTAGCGAACGGACAAACGAGTACATTTATTAAAGTCGTAAAGATTTAAGCCATTTTTAGACAACCATCCCAGCTCAGTTTGTAGTAGCCTTCTGCGCTGTAGGTTGTGGGTTCGATCTCCACCGAAAACAAACATTTGTGTGATGAACATAGATCTTTGTTCTGTGTCATATTGTATTCTAAGTATTAAATGAATGGCAATGAATTAATTAATTAACAAGAAATAATTATTTTTGTGTAAAAAGTGTTTATTTATACATAACATCTATTTATTTATTTTTGCCCGTAGATAGAGGATAGGTAGAAGGTACATTTGAAAGTACAGTTTCAATTCAATCTAATAAACTTATTTATTTTCCAAGGAAATTACAGCTATTTAAAATTGGTATGTATAATAAATATGAAACAGTTGAGCTATCTACAGATCGTTGCAAACGATCTAAAGGTAGCTCAACTGATCCAGATCAGTGCCAATCGGAAGCTTTCTCAAAACACTGTCTGCATTAACGGCCTCTATTCCCAGAAGGCCGCGCTTTTGTGATTTTTAAAAGCATCTGAGACATAGAAAATAGTGTTTAAAATTTTGAAAAAAATATATTTAATACTTAAGGATCTGGTCTAGTCAAATTCGTATTCGGTTACAAGATCTGATGAACTTCACTCGATAAAAAAAAATCCCAAAGTTACCCCATTTTCAAATGTTTTTTTAACATGAAAACTAAACTACTGATATTTTGAATTTTTTTTTTGTACTGATTTAAAGACACAAAATATATCTAAACAAATTCGTAGATTTTGACTTGTTAAAATTATTTTCATAATCACTATGTTTAAATAACCACAAAATGCACAAGCCCGGCGGCGATCAGTCGCGCGCTGGCGCTTACAGACGACGGACCTGTGTCAATTTTTTCCGCGGCGAATTTAGTGCACCAATCAATAAGTTTTTGACGAATTTATATAATTATTGCAAGTTTCATAATGGGCAATAAACAACGCCAGCGAAAAAAGTCGTTTACAGGCATAAAAATAATAAATTAAAAGAATGCACTATAAAAATATAAGAAAGTAAGTAAATATGATATGATCTGTTGCGGTCATAGTGCCATAGTATAAGAATACTAGTAGGTATAACTAATGAATATCGCTGTCCGATTTTTATATTTTGTCTATATCCTACCTCTGCGTACCATGTGCTGCATTGACCATATGCACTATAAATAAAAAATATAATTGGTGTTTACATCATGCATGAGTTCAAAAACGTATATAAACAACAACTGACGACCGATGTGGCGCGGCGGGCGAGTGTCCGCCTGCGACGCAGGAGGTTGCGGGTTCGATTCCCGCCTTGGGATAAATGTTTGTACGATCTGCAAATATTTATTCCGGGTGTTCTGGGTATTTTCTATGTATAATAAAAAATATCTATGCATGTAATGTATTGTGTTAAGTATATCAGTCATCTAGTACCCATAACACAAGCTCTGCTTAGCTTGGGGCTAGATGATGCTGTGTGGACTGTCCAGCATTATTATTATTATTATTGACCGAGCGAGCGAAGCGAGCGAAGTGTCCAGTTTCCAGATAGGGCAAAAATGCTTTTGCCCGGTTGTCTGTTTTCGCCTAGAGGTCGCAGTTTTCCACCGATTTTGACAAAAATTGGCACACATATTCCTTGAGCTAAAGGAATTTTTTTGTCGATTGCGATTTTTGATTGGATGTAAAAAGAGGGGGGAAAGGAGGGAAGTTTACTGTAGCGTTATTTATCGACAGATTTTAATTAAATTTGAGAGATACAATAAGGACTTTATTTTTCATAAGATGTTACAAAAATAATTCCAGAAAACGGGAGTGGAGGGGGTAAAACAGTACAAAGTTTGCTAATGTTCATTTCTGTCAGTGTATAAGTGGACACAGATATTATCGTCACGTACGCCTACGATTCTATATGTGTGTGAGTTTCGCGACGTTGCCAGCTCGCGGCAATCGCGGGTCGTGGGTTATTGCCGCTCTTCTCCGTGTTTTCATAATGAGTTCGGCCGTCATACCTCAGTTCGTGGTAGCTTTCTGCGCTGTAGGTGGTGGGTTGGACCCCCACCGTATACAAACATTTGTGTGATAAACGTACCTAGATGTTTGTTCTGTGTCTGGATGTCATGTTGTATTTACAAAAAAATACATAGGTATACAAGTATTCTATCAGTCATCTGGTTTCTATAGTACAACCTATGCTTAGTTTGGGGCTAAATACGAATATCTGGTCAGATTTGAAATTCAAAATGGCGGGTGCAAATGATGGTACAAAAAACTGACATAGGTGTCGTTTTCGACTAATTTGGGGGTGCTGATTACGAATATCTGGTCAAATTTGAAATTCAAAATGGCGGATACAAATCATGATACAAAAAACTGACATGGGTGTCGTTTTCTACTGATTTGGGGGTGCTGATTACGAATATCTGGTCAGATTTGAAATTCAAAATGGCGGATACAAATCATGATACAAAAAACTGACATGGGTGTCGTTTTCTACTAATTTGGGGGTGCTGATTACGAATATCTGGTCAAATTTGAAATTCAAAATGGCGGATACAAATCATGATACAAAAAACTGACATGGGTGTCGTTTTCCACTAATTTGGGGGTGCTGATTACGAATATCTGGTCAGATTTGAAATTCAAAATGGCGGATACAAATCATGATACAAAAAACTGACATGGGTGTCGTTTTCCACTAATTTGGGGGTGCTGATTACGATTATTTGGTCAGATTTGAAATTCAAAATGGCGGGAGCAATGATGGTACAAAAAATTGACATGGGTATCTTTTTCGACTAATTTGGGGTTGCTGATTACGAATATCTGGTCAGATTTGAAATTCAAAATGGCGGGTGCAAATGATGGTACAAAAAATTGACATGGGTATCTTTTTCGACTAATTTGGGGGTGCTGATTACGAATATCTGGTCAGATTTGAAATTCAAAATGGCGGATACAAATCATGATACAAAAAACTGACATGGGTGTCGTTTTCTACTGATTTGGGGGTGCTGATTACGAATATCTGGTCAAATTTGAAATTCAAAATGGCGGATACAAATCATGATACAAAAAACTGACATGGGTGTCGTTTTCCACTAATTTGGGGGTGCTGATTACGAATATCTGGTCAGATTTGAAATTCAAAATGGCGGATACAAATCATGATACAAAAAACTGACATGGGTGTCGTTTTCCACTAATTTGGGGGTGCTGATTACGAATATTTGGTCAGATTTGAAATTCAAAATGGCGGGAGCAATGATGGTACAAAAAATTGACATGGGTATCTTTTTTGACTAATTTGGGGTTGCTGATTACGAATATCTGGTCAGATTTGAAATTCAAAATGGCGGGTGCAAATGATGGTACAAAAAAAGATACCCATGTCAATTTTTTGTACTATCATTGCTCCCGCCATTTTGAATTTCAAATCTGACCAAATATTCGTAATCAGCACCCCCAAATTAGTGGAAAACGACACCCATGTCAGTTTTTTGTATCATGATTTGTATCCGCCATTTTGAATTTCAAATCTGACCAGATATTCGTAATCAGCACCCCCAAATTAGTGGAAAACGACACCCATGTCAGTTTTTTGTATCATGATTTGTATCCGCCATTTTGAATTTCAAATTTGACCAGATATTCGTAATCAGCACCCCCAAATCAGTAGAAAACGACACCCATGTCAGTTTTTTGTATCATGATTTGTATCCGCCATTTTGAATTTCAAATCTGACCAGATATTCGTAATCAGCACCCCCAAATTAGTCGAAAAAGATACCCATGTCAATTTTTTGTACCATCATTTGCACCCGCCATTTTGAATTTCAAATCTGACCAGATATTCGTAATCAGCAACCCCAAATTAGTCAAAAAAGAGACCCATGTCAATTTTTTGTACCATCATTGCTCCCGCCATTTTGAATTTCAAATTTGACCAGATATTCGTAATCAGCACCCTCAAATCAGTAGAAAACGACACCCATGTCAGTTTTTTGTATCATGATTTGTATCCGCCATTTTGAATTTCAAATTTGACCAGATATTCTTAATCAGCACCCCCAAATTAGTCGAAAACGACACCCATGTCAGTTTTTTGTACCATCATTTGCACTTGCCATTTTGAATTTTAAATCTAACCAGATATTCGTAATCAGCACCCCCAAATTAGTCGAAAACGACACCCATATCAGTTTTAGTACTATGATCTGTACCCGCCATTTTGAATTGAAAACCTGACCACATATTCGTATTTAGCCCCAAACTAAGCATAGGTTGTACTATAGAAACCAGATGACTGCTAGAATACTTGTATACCTATGTATTTTTTGTAAATACAACATAACATCCAGACACAGAACAAACATCTAGGTACGTTTATCACACAAATGTTTGTGCACGGTGGGGGTCCAACCCACCACTTACAGCGCAGAAAGCTACTACGAACTGAGGTATGACGGCTGCCCTAACGGATGTATGTCTACTGTGCCTGGGGATTACAGTTGACAGTCCTTTTGATATGTACCTCATAATAATAAAGTTATTACTATGGTTCGTAATGAAATGTTTTCCCATAATTATCCGAAACTTATTATGTTGGCAATACATGTTCAATCCTCCAAAGTTAGTTTTTTAAGCCGAACTTATTATGAAAACACGGAGAAGAGCGGCAATAACCCACGACCCGCGATTGCCGCGAGCTGGCAACGTCGCGAAACTCACACATATAGAATCGTAGTCGTAAGTGACGACACTATCTGTGTCCACATAAACACTGACAGACATGAACTAAAATTTCGATGCTAGTTTTGCTATTACTCTTCTGTTTTCTTTAATAAAATATAATTTCACGCAAATGAAAACCACTAAAAACACCAACAATATTGATAACAATGTGAAATTATACTACCTTAGCCTACAATTGGTAAAATACATTTGTATGGAAATCGAACCACCTTAATACTAAAAATATTTCAATTTATAAAATAATCAGAAAAAATCTTCTCCTGTAAAGTTGACTTTTTACAGTTATGCCCCTGTTTCTAAGATACGACGAAATAACCAAATAAAGAAGACCAAATAGAGAATATTACAAACGTAGCTAGACTTTACTTTATTATAGGCAATAGCTGCACTTAACATCAGGTGGGCAACTTGCTTGTTCCGTCTTCATATTGTTTACAAAATTAATAATTTAAAAATATAGTGCTGGACAACCCACACAGCATCACCTAGCCCCAAGCTAAGCAGAGCTTGTGTCATGGGTATACTATTACACATAATATAATACATTACATAGATATATATATTTTATCATGCATAGAAAATACCCAGAACAGCCGGAGCAAATATTTACAGATCCTACAATCATTTGTCCCAAGGCGGGAATCGAATCCACAACCACAACCACATTCAGCGCTAAAAAACCGGCAAAATAATACCTTATTATGCTTAGAAAACAAAAATAGGGAGGTTCCTTCATTTATTTACGAAACTATTACTTTACTATAAACAAAGTTTGATCACAAAAGATGAATTTCTAAAGTCAAATAAAATGATCCTACTGCTAATTGCTATACTATGTCGCTGGCGGGGGCATACGAGTTCACTGCCGCTGCGTCCGCGCTACGTATTTCGCGTGCGGCCCGAGACAGCGCTAAATGCCTAAAGTTGCAGGAATACCAAGCCTTAAACTTTTTACAGTGTACAGGCAACTGCACTAGAATGTATGTAATTCGTTACTTTCAAAATGGTGTCACAGTGTTATAATAAGTAAACATTTAAATGGCAAATACTCAAAAAAGAAGTGAACTCATCAACTAACTTTATGATTTTGAAGTTTTTCGCGTTGTTTTCCATCACCGTAGAGAGCACTGGCATTGTACACAACACAAGCTCAGCTTAGCTTGGGGCTAGATGACGCTGTGTGGATTGTCCAGCATTATTTATTTATTATTTATTGTGCATTTACATTTTTTCAGATCCCAACCCACGTGCTTAGAATCACAAGGCAGGCTCGCTCCCGCTATGCTACCGGTGCTCTACCACGGTTGATAGTTTTAAAAAGAAATATTGCCACAAGAGGTAAGCCTAGACGTCTCGGCCTTACCTTCAAGTTACTTTGCAAGGCGTCACTTTGTAGTAGAGTTATGTTAATTAAAGAAGCTAATGAAGAAATAAGGACGCTTAAATTAAAAAGTAGTCTGGTTTCTAGCATAATTTTTGTAATCCTACTCCTACTAATATTATAAACGTGAAAGTTTATAAGTATGGATGAATGGATGGATGGATGGATGGATGGATGGATGAATGGATGGATCTCTTTCACACTCTAACCAGTAGACCGATTGGGATGAAATTTGGAATGAACATAGATTATAACTTGGATTAACATATACGCAACTTTTTATCCCGAAAAAATAACGGGAACGGGGAAAAAACTGCCACGTGGGCGAAGCTGCGAGCGGCCGCTAGTAAATAATAAAGTACTATGTTTTTAGTTAGTTTTACAGTGTTTAGGTACATACTCATATAGGTTGTAATAAATAGCTTTTATTTACAAAGAAAATTACAGCTAATATAAGTATTTATAAGTGGTACATACAAAATATTTATAAGGTTTTTTTTGTCTGTTACAAAAAACTCTTGCGCCAATAAAACAAATTTTATAAAATTTACATAGGAAACAGGTAAGCTATCTACGGACCGTTGCAAACGATCTAGAGATAGCTCAACTGATCCAATAATATCAATACTATCCCAAAGAGTTGAATTTGAATGTGCATGCCTCCAGCTTCCTCATATGGAAAATGCAAATTCTGAAAATGCCAATATTTAGTTCATATTTAGTACCATCATAGATTACAACCATAATTTAGGTGCCAAAAAAACAACGACGCTACAAGCCTTTGAAGGTGTGTTAGCTGAAGTAACATGCCACCAGCTTCCTCATTCAGTGTGGGCAAACGAGTGCTGATAGAGCTATAGAACAAACGCTAGCATTTAGTACCAGATGAGTGCACTAGGTAGCAAAATTTCCAAACCTGCAGCTAAAAAACTCTCGGAGTTATAAGACTTCATCAACGTGTAAGCTGACGAACCGTTATTTCAGCACGCACATGCTGGTTCTCTGAAACGGCTGCAGCTATAGACACGGTTGATATCTCCAGATTCAGTGCACAATTGGTGCCAAAGGTACCAAATATTTGAGGCTTCTAGGTTCAAAACTCTTTGAACTACAGGCTTTTAGCAACGTGTAAGCTGGGGAAACGTTTCTCCAGCTGACACATGCTGGATCTCAGAAACGGTAAGAGATAGAGATTCGGTTGATATCTCCAAATGTCAATATGAATTAGTGCACTTGGCACCAAAATTTTGGAGTCTCTAGGACCAATAGTTACATCACAAGAAGCAAAAAACCATTTAACGGTCAACAAATTCAAACCAGTTTTCGCTTCTATAAAAGCGCGGCGTTGCCGCTCTGCACGCTACAATAGCGAGCGAACATTATGCTTGTTCTCTGTCTGTTTTTATATCTGTCTCTGGATACAACGTGTGTTGCCAGTTCAGTTTTAGTAGGTCGATAGTTTTATTCGAGTCTTGTCAGAACAGGTATTATAGGTACGAGGTACTACTAAATAGGTACTTTATTTTGTCTAGTTTAACCAAATAAAATAGGAACCTAATTAGGAAATTGGGTTTGTATGTACTCAAATAGTTGATTAGACGACCGATGTGACGCAGCGGCCTGTGACGCAGAAGTTTGCGGGTTCGATTCCCGCCTTGGAATAAAATGTTTAAACGATCTGCAAATAATGAATCCGGGTGTTCTGGGTATTTTCTATGTTAAGTAAAAAATATGTATGTATTTTTGTAACGTCAGATTTGGAATTCAAAATGGCAGGTGCACATGATGGTACAAAAAACTGACATGGGTGTCTTTTTCTACTAATTTGGGGGTGCTGATTACGAATATCTGGTCAGATTTGAAATTCAAAATGGCGGGTGCACATGATGGTACAAAAAACTGACATGGGTGTCTTTTTCGACTAATTTGGGGGTGCTGATTACGAATATGTGGTCAGATTTGGAATTCAAAATGGCGGGTGCACATGATGGTACAAAAAACTGCCATGGGTGTCTTTTTCGAATAATTTGGGGGTGCTGACTACGAATATCTGGTCAAATTTGAAATTCAAAATGGCGGGTACAAAAATGGTACAAAAAACTGACATGGGTGTCTTTTTCGACTAATTTGGGGGTGCTGATTACGAATATCTGGTCAAATTTGAAATTCAAAATGGCGGGTACAAAAAATGGTACAAAAATCTGACATGGGTGTCTTTTTCGACTAATTTGGGGGTGCTGATTACGAATATCTGGTCAAATTTGAAATTCAAAATGGCGGGTACAAAAAATGGTACAAAAAACTGACATGGGTGTCTTTTTCGACTAATTTGGGGGTGCTGATTACGAATATCTGGTCAAATTTGAAATTCAAAATGGCGGGTGCACATGATGGTACAAAAAACTGACATGGGTGTCTTTTTCGACTAATTTGGGGGTGCTGATTACGAATATCTGGTCAAATTTGAAATTCAAAATGGCGGGTACAAAAATGGTACAAAAAACTGACATGGGTGTCTTTTTCGACTAATTTGGGGGTGCTGATTACGAATATCTGGTCAAATTTGAAATTCAAAATGGCGGGTGCACATGATGGTACAAAAAACTGACATGGGTGTCTTTTTCGACTAATTTGGGGGTGCTGATTACGAATATGTGGTCAAATTTGAAATTCAAAATGGCGGGTACAAAAATGGTACAAAAAACTGACATGGGTGTCTTTTTCGACAAATTTGGGGGTGCTGATTACGAATATCTGGTCAAATTTGAAATTCAAAATGGCGGGTACAAAAAATGGTACAAAAAACTGACATGGGTGTCTTTTTCGACTAATTTGGGGGTGCTGATTACGAATATCTGGTCAAATTTGAAATTCAAAATGGCGGGTGCACATGATGGTACAAAAAACTGACATGGGTGTCTTTTTCGACTAATTTGGGGGTGCTGATTACGAATATCTGGTCAAATTTGAAATTCAAAATGGCGGGTACAAAAATGGTACAAAAAACTGACATGGGTGTCTTTTTCGACTAATTTGGGGGTGCTGATTACGAATATCTGGTCAAATTTGAAATTCAAAATGGCGGGTGCACATGATGGTACAAAAAACTGACATGGGTGTCTTTTTCGACTAATTTGGGGGTGCTGATTACGAATATGTGGTCAAATTTGAAATTCAAAATGGCGGGTACAAAAATGGTACAAAAAACTGACATGGGTGTCTTTTTCGACAAATTTGGGGGTGCTGATTACGAATATCTGGTCAAATTTGAAATTCAAAATGGCGGGTACAAAAAATGGTACAAAAAACTGACATGGGTGTCTTTTTCGACTAATTCGGGGGTGCTGACTACGAATATCTGGTCAAATTTGAAATTCAAAATGGCGGGTACAAAAAATGGTACAAAAAACTGACATGGGTGTCTTTTTCGACTAATTCGGGGGTGCTGACTACGAATATCTGGTCAAATTTGAAATTCAAAATGGCAGGTACAAAAAATGGTACAAAAAACTGACATGGGTGTCTTTTTCGACTAATTTGGGGGTGCTGATTACGAATATCTGGTCAAATTTGAAATTCAAAATGGCGGGTGCACATGATGGTACAAAAAACTGCCATGGGTGTCTTTTTCGACTAATTTGGGGGTGCTGATTACGAATATCTGGTCAAATTTGAAATTCAAAATGGCGGGTGCACATGATGGTACAAAAAACTGACATGGGTGTCTTTTTCGACTAATTTGGGGGTGCTGATTACGAATATCTGGTCAAATTTGAAATTCAAAATGGCGGGTACAAAAATGGTACAAAAAACTGACATGGGTGTCTTTTTCGACTAATTCGGGGGTGCTGATTACGAATATCTGGTCAAATTTGAAATTCAAAATGGCGGGTACAAAAAATGGTACAAAAAACTGACATGGGTGTCTTTTTCGACAAATTTGGGGGTGCTGATTACGAATATCTGGTCAAATTTGAAATTCAAAATGGCGGGTACAAAAATGGTACAAAAAACTGACATGGGTGTCTTTTTCGACTAATTCGGGGGTGCTGATTACGAATATCTGGTCAAATTTGAAATTCAAAATGGCGGGTACAAAAAATGGTACAAAAAACTGACATGGGTGTCTTTTTCGACTAATTTGGGGGTGCTGACTACGAATATCTGGTCAAATTTGAAATTCAAAATGGCGGGTACAAAAAATGGTACAAAAAACTGACATGGGTGTCTTTTTCGACTAATTTGGGAGTGCTGATTACGAATATCTGGTCAAATTTGAAATTCAAAATGGCGGGTACAAAAATGGTACAAAAAACTGACATGGGTGTCTTTTTCGACTAATTTGGGGGTGCTGATTACGAATATCTGGTCAAATTTGAAATTCAAAATGGCGGGTGCACATGATGGTACAAAAAACTGACATGGGTGTCTTTTTCGACTAATTTGGGGGTGCTGATTACGAATATCTGGTCAAATTTGAAATTCAAAATGGCGGGTACAAAAAATGGTACAAAAAACTGACATGGGTGTCTTTTTCGACTAATTTGGGAGTGCTGATTACGAATATCTGGTCAAATTTGAAATTCAAAATGGCGGGTACAAAAATGGTACAAAAAACTGACATGGGTGTCTTTTTCGACTAATTTGGGGGTGCTGATTACGAATATCTGGTCAAATTTGAAATTCAAAATGGCGGGTGCACATGATGGTACAAAAAACTGACATGGGTGTCTTTTTTGACTAATTTGGGGGTGCTGATTACGAATATTAGCACCCCTTAAATTAGTCGAAAAAGACACCCATGTCAGTTTTTTGTACCATTTTTTGTACCCGCCATTTTGAATTTCAAATTTGACCAGATATTCGTAGTCAGCACCCCCAAATTAGTCGAAAAAGACACCCATGTCAGTTTTTTGTACCATCATGTGCACTCGCCATTTTGAATTTCAAATCTGACCCGATATTCGTAATCAGCACCCCCAAATTAGTCGAAAAAGACACCCATGTCAGTTTTTTGTACCATTTTTTGTACCTGCCATTTTGAATTTCAAATTTGACCAGATATTCGTAATCAGCACCCCCAAATTAGTCGAAAAAGACACCCATGTCAGTTTTTTGTACCATTTTTTGTACCCGCCATTTTGAATTTCAAATTTGACCAGATATTCGTAATCAGCACCCCCGAATTAGTCGAAAAAGACACCCATGTCAGTTTTTTGTACCATTTTTGTACCCGCCATTGTGAATTTCAAATTTGACCAGATATTCGTAGTCAGCACCCCCAAATTAGTCGAAAAAGACACCCATGTCAGTTTTTTGTACCATTTTTTGTACTCGCCATTTTGAATTTCAAATTTGACCAGATATTCGTAATCAGCACTCCCAAATTAGTCGAAAAAGACACCCATGTCAGTTTTTTGTACCATTTTTTGTACCCGCCATTTTGAATTTCAAATTTGACCAGATATTCGTAATCAGCACCCCCAAATTAGTCGAAAAAGACACCCATGTCAGTTTTTTGTACCATTTTTGTACCCGCCATTTTGAATTTCAAATTTGACCAGATATTTGTAATCAGCACCCCCAAATTAGTCGAAAAAGACACCCATGTCAGTTTTTTGTACCATTTTTGTACCCGCCATTTTGAATTTCAAATTTGACCAGATATTCGTAGTCAGCACCCCCAAATTATTCGAAAAAGACACCCATGGCAGTTTTTTGTACCATCATGTGCACCCGCCATTTTGAATTCCAAATCTGACCACATATTCGTAATCAGCACCCCCAAATTAGTCGAAAAAGACACCCATGTCAGTTTTTTGTACCATCATGTGCACCCGCCATTTTGAATTTCAAATCTGACCAGATATTCGTAATCAGCACCCCCAAATTAGTAGAAAAAGACACCCATGTCAGTTTTTTGTACCATCATGTGCACCTGCCATTTTGAATTCCAAATCTGACGTTACAAAAATACATACATATTTTTTACTTAACATAGAAAATACCCAGAACACCCGGATTCATTATTTGCAGATCGTTTAAACATTTTATTCCAAGGCGGGAATCGAACCCGCAAACTTCTGCGTCACAGGCCGCTGCGTCACATCAACTATTTGAGTACATACAAACCCAATTTCCTAATTAGGTTCCTATTTTATTTGGTTAAACTAGACAACATAAAGTACCTATTTAGTAGTACCTCGTACCTATAATACCTGTTCTGACAAGACTCGAATAAAACTATCGACCTACTAAAACTGAACTGGCAACACACGTTGTATCCAGAGACAGATATAAAAACAGACAGAGAACAAGCATAATGTTCGCTCGCTATTGTAGCGTGCAGAGCGGCAACGCCGCGCTTTTATAGAAGCGAAAACTGGTTTGAATTTGTTGACCGTTAAATGGTTTTTTGCTTCTTGTGATGTAACTATTGGTCCTAGAGACTCCAAAATTTTGGTGCCAAGTGCACTAATTCATATTGACATTTGGAGATATCAACCGAATCTCTATCTCTTACCGTTTCTGAGATCCAGCATGAGTCAGCTGGAGAAACGTTTCCCCAGCTTACACGTTGCTAAAAGCCTGTAGTTCAAAGAGTTTTGAACCTAGAAGCCTCAAATATTTGGTACCTTTGGCACCAATTGTGCACTGAATCTGGAGATATCAACCGTGTCTATAGCTGCAGCCGTTTCAGAGAACCAGCATGTGCGTGCTGAAATAACGGTTCGTCAGCTTACACGTTGATGAAGTCTTATAACTCCGAGAGTTTTTTAGCTGCAGGTTTGGAAATTTTGCTACCTAGTGCACTCATCTGGTACTAAATGCTAGCGTTTGTTCTATAGCTCTATCAGCACTCGTTTGCCCACACTGAATGAGGAAGCTGGTGGCATGTTACTTCAGCTAACACACCTTCAAAGGCTTGTAGCGTCGTTGTTTTTTTGGCACCTAAATTATGGTTGTAATCTATGATGGTACTAAATATGAACTAAATATTGGCATTTTCAGAATTTGCATTTTCCATATGAGGAAGCTGGAGGCATGCACATGAATTTGAACCTACCGACGAGTTTCCAGTAAGCGATAAATGTTTAAAAATTTATTGTTTTACTTTTTATTCACTTGAATAAAAATTCACAAGATACTGGCAAAATTACTTTCAAAATTCTTCTTTGTACTACAAAGAAGAATTTTGAAAGTAACTAACTTCTTATTAAAATAAAGATTCAAGCAGTATAAAGTTTGTACTGCTTGAATCTTTATTTTAATAAGATTCGCCTTTCTATATCATATAATCATTATATTATCTGAGTAATGTACCGCTGGTGCACTTCAATATTATAATTGTTTTGGCTAGTAGATATAATAGGCCTAGGCCTGAGACGCCTTAGACTTGGAAGAGATCGGAGGGGATATCAACCGTGCTTGGGGATTGAAGTCGTGATGCTATATCTTTTTTCATTCACACATTGTTGGACAGCCAGAACCGTAAATAAGACAGCCGTTTAAAACTCAAGCCTTATCTAAAGGCGAAATCGTGACACACGATGTAATTAATACCCTAAGGGTCATTATCCCTTATCGATATTGTTATGCTTGTTTTGGGTAATGTTTTGAAACTATAAATATACTCAAAGTAAACTTGCAGCTCAAGGTTGGTACCAGCCGGGCTAAGATGTGCAACGTGAGATATGTCGCGCATCATAGGAGATATTTTTTGTATTCGTATACACTATAAAAATTGTTGACAAAAAACCCACAAACAGGCTAAACATTAGCGCTAAGTCTTCATTAGACACAACGAGAACGGTTTTTAACACTGCCATGTTAGCACAAGTAGATATAAAGGGATATTTCTATTTTGCACGAGATAACGAGTAGTCAACATTTTGTCGCGTTGCACATCTTAGCCCTGCAGGGCCCCAATTCACGTAACAAAATATCGTAAAATTCAAGTTTTGATCGTGTCAATCTTCAATGGTATTCTTTGAAACTGACATTTTAGGCAGGCCCAATTTTGACAATCAAATTCTTGTTTTAATCTCATCTCAGTTAAAAAAATTAACTCAATTGGGCCCCTGATACCTATGTAATACCTGTAGTATTTTAGAGTACCTAGAAGTTCATTGTGAACGGCTCGCCGAGGAAGAAATACCATTAGGTATGCCTGTATTTCTGCTGCCAAGCAGCGTTACGCGTCTCAGTAAATTACCGACACATGAGGGTAAACCACCTGCTTCAGGTTGATGGATGAATTACTCATCTCATCACATCTATCACATCCGTGTGTTCTGGGTATTTTTTGTGTATAATAAAAAATATTTATGTATGTAATGTATATCTAGACCTACCCATAACACAAGCTCTGCTTAGCTTGGTTAATACTTAGCTTTGCGTCAGTCAATCACCTACTTACATAAACATAAAAAGTGAAGAGACCACGTGATATCATAGGAATATAAGTGTGTATTATGGTATGGCTTCCGAGTCCGTTCTATATACTATATGGACCTACGTGGTATTTCTGATATCTCTAGTGTGTATTATCCGTTTATCAGCACAATATTAGCCTATATTAATACCAGCTGATCTAGAGTGCTTATATGCCATAAATCAATTTTATTTCTCATTATTATGAAATGGGCTTCGTGCTTTATAATAGTCAAATAAAATAAACAAGACCTCTATAGGTACCCTGTAGGACGCCTGATTGAATCTTATCAACCCACTTGTAGACCTTGTAGATATCTGAAATCTAAACCTATTACTCCACCCCGTAGGTATTTATTTACATATATCACGTGTTTTTTTTTAATAAAGCTTAAATACTTTTCGAGGATGTTAATCTAAAGAAAAAAGTTAAACTTGAAAGTTGTAATTTATGATGTCCTAAACCACAGTTCTTAATTTCTTAAAAATACCTTTGGATTTAACGCAATTCGAAAATCAACCCAAGGTTACAGCAGGGGTTGAAGTTTGTAGAAAAAAAAATCTAGCTTCACAAGGACGAAGTCGCACGCGTTTCCACTAGTTCATAATATTCAGGGGCACAGCATTACAATATTTACTTTCATATAAAGTAGAGTTAAGTAAAGTTCCAATATATTCCGTTTTCCATTTTCCATGCCAACACTCAGGGCTCAAAAGGTCATTACTATTATAATAACTGATATTGCCTTACTTATGCTCTCCAGTTTCAAACAGCCAATTTACCAAGGCATATATTTATATACCATTGGACACATATGCCATACCTTTATGTGCTGCAGGCTGTTCTAGAACAGCCTGCAACACAAAGAGGGGTACTAAAAAAGGAATTGAAATTTAACCCATAGGGATACAATGGGCGATAAAGTTTGTACGAAAACAGTTTTACGCAGACGTTTCCACTGGTATATAAATATATGCCTCGGTAAATTGGCTGTAGAAATTGGAGAGTATAAGTAAGGCAATATCAGTAACTAAAACAATATAAACTTATAACATATAGTCAGTTCATGGTTATGTTGTGGTCGACCCGGCCAGCAAGTCAGCCTATAAGATTTATGGGCTAGATTACTATCAGTTTCCGATAGCTACCTACTGACACGACGCTAATCGCTTTTATTGCTTTGGGACTTCGATCTAATCCAAATAATCCAGATAATTTAGAATATTGAGTAAATAGGGTCTTTGAAATAGGTACTATGGTATACATATAACCTTTTTTGCGTTCGTGGGGAAAACAAGGCACAGCAGGTACCAATTTAAGAAATATTTATTCTCAAAAATGCGTTAGGTACATTGACCAACAAAGTAATGCATCTATGCTCTAGAGAAAATTCCCTTATAATACAATTTTCCCAAGCTTTTGAACAGAGAAATATGTAAATATTTTATACATAATTAAGATAAACCTACGTAGATTATTAAACCTACTTAGAACTAGGTTTCAATTATTTGTAACATTACTTTGGCACGGCGCGGCGTACGTGAATGTATGTAAGCACGCTACTAACTTTTTTAAAACCTATTCTACTCGGTTGGAGCAATACGCAATCGCTGGCTGGCATAGCGGCGCCTGGGCATTAGAACAGTATCCGATCACAGGATGGTTGAGTGGTTCCTCTTCAACTATTTCTTTCTTTCTTCTGCAGCATTGGCAGCAAAGAGTCAACATAAGCACTATCCCGACCAGAGTGGGAAACCACACATAGACCGGCACACCAGAGGGCTTCAACGTCTCTGCATATACTTTCAACAGAGCACAGGGAATGTCCTTCTTATCCCTGGCCATGCTAGTGTTATGCCACAAAAGACATTCTTGCTCTCTAGTTATTTCAATAGGCTCACCTGTAGTATCTACAGGAAGATTAACATCAGTACGCAATGAAGTTATATCTACGATAGGTTCTGTACCAGGTTCAGAGTTCATCTTCGCGGCGCGGTCCAAAAACGAAGACATCATAATGCACGGAAACTCAGTCTCTTCAAAATGCAGCTTATCTCTCACTTGTAAAGAACATTTTTCATCTGACCGGGGCCTATAGTAGTGTTTCTCATGTTCAGCAGTCGATCTTCCAAGATTGTATAACGCGAGGCCTGTGAGTAGATCACCAAATCGGCTGTTGTGTTCTCTGTACTTGTAGATGTAGGTTGGAGGCTGACCGTGGTATACAGGGTAGGAAGCTGGGTTTGAGCAGTACCGGCAGGTGAATGCGATGTGGGCGGGTGGGTGGTACGAGTAATGCGAATGGTGTGCGCTCACGTAGTGCGAACTCCCACTGTGAACAGCTCCGTGGTGGCCGCTGCCGTGCCCACTGGATCCGTGACTACCACCGTGGCCCCCGTGACCGCCTCTCGCTATCACTATCTGTATATTTGAAAGAATTGCGCACAGAACGATGGTGTGTAATTCCATGGTGCACCGTGTAGGGATTTCGGTGAACGACTGCCGCGCCTTATTTCAGGGGGATAGGTCGCTTGGCGCCATGAGTAGACTGACAGGCGCCAGACCGACGCCCGTCTCGCCACAGCTTGCAGAATCTTAAATCGTAAGTTCATTGCATTAACAATTTGGAATACTCTAGGTATCTTTTGTACGCCATACCTATAACTACTATATACTTACTTATATACTATATACTACTACTACTACTACTGTATACTACTATACGAATAAAATTATTTAACTTCATATATACCTACCTATGTATTTATGCCAATATTATTTAATATATTCCCAAAATTTTACTCTTAATTTTTAAATTTATGCACTTAATTCACAAATTTTGAAAAAACAACTGTTACCTATATGCAAATAGTTTTTCTCATTACCTAACACGGTAGGTATTATAAGTTGGTAGCTGAGTGCCTATATATCTATAGGAGGTACTCCATATTTTGAGCATCAGCCCTCCTACCATGAGCTCTTATAGCACGATTACAAACTACCAAAAACTACCCTAAAATCGCCATTGCTATCGTATTTGACAGAATGCATTGTTCTCCATTTTTTTGTAGGTAGGTACCTACTAAGTAACGGATTCCGGACAAAAACGCCCTCGTATCCATTTTTCGGGTCTGTTCGAGCCTGTTCAGGCTAAATGTATATCATCACATACCTAGCATGCAGCTTTAATATCTTGCCTACTTAGGTATAATGGAAAATCACCTTTGACAACTATGCAAAGTCAAAGTCACAATCTAAGAAGTTCACCGGTTGTCCTGGTTGTAACTGCAGCTTTAGGTCAACGACATGTAATTATTGATTTTACTATAGGAAACATATTGTGCTGATGCGTAACGTTTCGCCCAGCATCTTTTAGCCCCAAACTAAATAAAGCTTGTACTATTGATGGGAACCAGATGACTTTAACTAACATGCTGATGGAAAAAGCTGATTGCACACCTGATCCTAAGTGGTAACCACCTATAACAAAGCATTGCCTCTCAAAGCGCTGCTCTGCGTCCATCAACCTAAGGTATATATGTGTACCTACATATGCCACCACCACAGGTACCACCACCAAGCCTATCCGCCGCCAAGCAGCATGCTGTGTTCCGCTTTGAAGGGTGTGGGTGCCGGTGAAATTACAGACACACTTGTATGCCTCAGGTGGACGGACCCGGGGCTGGTTTGTTATAGGTGACGGACAAGTCTTATTATAAAAAAAAAACAATCTTGACATAACAAATGATCTTGACACTTGGATAGTAGACAACGCCTGCTGTGGGTCATGTTCGCCTCCGCGCGAAGCTACAATCAGATTGTAAGTACAGTCAACATAATGTCTTACATGCAAGACTGGCCAATATTTTTTCAAATTACTTAGCTTAAATTATACTTCGTAAATCAAAATAAATTAGTAAATATGTTAATGTTGTTCCGTACTAAAGTTCAATACTTACCTATGCCTAAAATGTAAACTTAGAACAGCTGTTTATTTTTTGCACTATCGATTTTTTTTATATTATGATGTTTAATTTGACACAAGAAAAAAAACTCCCCTCCCTGTTTTCGGGAGTGGTTTTATTATTTAAAAAACGAAAAAATGTCTAAACCTGCACTGTACTGATGATATTTCCTTCTTTTTCTTTGTTTGGGTTAGTCAGAGGCACGTCAAAATATTACATCTGTTTAAACAGTAATCAACTTTTGCTGCTTACTTTACAAAACACATAAGCGAGCACTTCCCGCTCTAATGCCTAGAAATAGGCTATTTCCTGACGGTCACCGACATCGCGCCTTGATCCTTGAGATTGAGACCTAGATTGCTCTGAGCAGTTTGGAGTCATGTTACGGCTAGGAAACCGCAATACGATCAGAGCAAGCGGAGATTTATCAAAGGTATAAATGAACATTAGAATACAACTTTTCAGTGATCAGAACAATTTTGTTGTATACAAAACAACAGTGTAACTAAAATAAATAGAGCGGTACCTACATTGTAGGGCACGTTTATAACAAAAGTGACCTGCGAGGCAACGCTTTGTTATAGGCGTCCACCGCTACTTTGTTTTGGTAACCACTTAACATCAGGTGGGCTCTGCTTGAAGTCACAAGGTTTAAATGTCCGTCTCGAACAATATGCCGGTACATTAATTTTTTTTTTTTATTGTTTTTACTGAATTATTGTATTATTATTGACACTTGCATGTAGTAATTTAGCTTGTTAGTATACTTAAATATTTATTTTGATGACTACTATATTGTATTAGGCCTGGACCTGTAATAATAGACGTAATATTCTAAAGCGTAAAAGAAACAACAGGTGGAAATCGGGTGTAATTGGTTCTGTTCATTTATCATGACAAAATAGAGCTACCAAAATGGTGTAGGTACAGTCAGCTGCACTAGAATGTATACAATTTGTAACTTTCAAAATGGTTTCACAGGGGTGCTAAAAACATTTACACGACAATTATTCAAAAAATAAGTGAGGTCATCAACTAATTTAATGACTTTCTAGTTTTGAGGTGTAAGAGTTCATTGTTTTGCTGAAATACCGCTGTGCAAGTTACAAATTGTATACATTCTAGTGCAGCTGACTGTACATCTACATGTAGGTACTATCTCTACATCTTCTATCAAAAAGCTTCTCTCAACAGATTCTATCAACCATCGTATTACCACATTAATACGATGTCACCCTAAGCACTTCTAATACACAGGTTGTCTGTTACTACTATACCTTCACCTACATACTACTACTAAGTATAGCTGTGAACAATGGTAATTTTCACCCGATTAAAACGTAAAACGCTACCTACGTAATTTTCCAAGCAATTAGGTTTGTTATTTCACCTGGCTTTCATCAGATGGCGGTGACTTTTATCACTTTAACTACTGGCAACTGCCTGCCTGAACCAGAAGACGAAAGACGTCCTCCCCCCGTTGCTCGAATCGCTGATCGCGAGAAATCGGTGGATGGAAAAAGCTCAAAATCGTTCTTTTTGGCAACTTACCTATATAAGGTAAGCCTAGTCAAGCAAGCGAGGCAAGCAAGGTCTTCTACATGGATGATGATAACGAGGGCTAAACCGTGCTCCTTAGAAAGCAATTAGATTACATTGACACTGAGTAAAAGTCTCGTAATTGCCTCAAGATATTATCTTCCTACGCGGCAGTTAAAACGCGTGATAGATCCTGGAGCAATACAAGGTAAACACTTAAACAGGGCTCCCCCTTATCCGGCAGATAATAGGTAATTATGGCTTGTGTTTATCAAGATTAACCAGCCTTTTAGCTTTAACCCATGCTTTGATGCTGGTTTTCATTAGAGCGGTCAACATGATGGATGGTTATACGGCTACGGGAATATAACCGCCTTAGCGTTGGTTAACCAAGAAGCTATTTAGTTTATTATCTCGCTTGTCCTCGGTCGGTAAAGAATTGAATTGAGGAGTCAGGAAAATATACGGTTTAAGCCGATTTTGAAACTAATAAACCATGTAGGTATGAGGTGCAAGCTTTGAGTAGACGTAGAGGTTAGAGTAGTGATTTATTTATCTGAGGGGTGTACTCAATCGGTGAAGGAAAACATCGTGAGGAAACCAATTCATACCTCAAACAACTGCGCCCCGTAAATAGCACGTTGAAAAATTACGTTGCAAAACTAATCATCTACAGTACCTACAGCAAAGACACATTCATTTGAGCGAATCCGTGGGCGAAACCTATCGGTTATCGAGCTCGTAAAATGAGATCGTGTTACTTCAAAATTGGCGCTGTAGATGTATGATAAATGACCCCTTGCACAGCGTATGGAATAGTTGATACCTCCCTATTTCATGGAATGCACAGGTTTCAGATGTTCAGACGGAAAATGTTTCATGAAATCATTTTAGTTGCTTCCTACTTTCTTAGATCGTGTTTTCAGATGAAAGTTATCATAAGTAAAACATGAATGTGTTGGATTTTGTATAATTTTGGTAATACCTAGGTACTTACCAAGCACGTCTTTAAACATTATTCAGGAATGTTTTTTGTTTACCTTTTCCGTAAGAAAGCAAATTGCCTAAAATAATGGAATGGATGAGTTGGTGTACGATTACTTCGACGTTTTCTTTAACTTTGCTTGAATGTATTGAATGAATTTATTTGTATGTTTTATGCGTAGGTTTTGTATGATTTTCGATCTATAGAGCTTTCAAAGGGTGACTTACGAATAAACTTATTGGTATACTTTGATAAGGGTCTAGTGACCAGTGTTTCAAATTATAGGATCTCTTTCATTTTATTGAGTGGAATTTTCCTTGTAAGGATTCTCTATTGCGTCGCAATCTCGACAATAAGTACCTTACCACATAGACCCATTTATAGGTAGGTACTTTGTGTTGTTATTGTTTTGAATTAGAAGCCTAAAAAATCTTTTTTGTCAAAAATAAAACTAAACAGGCTCAAAGTTACCCATTATGCATTGTAGATTTTTTTAAGATCTCGTGAAAGGTGGTGCCCCATACCAATGTTTCTTAAAGATCGACTCTGCTGGACAAAAAATTTGAACTTATTAAAATATTTTACTAAGGTTCAACGAAAATGCAGACTCCAAAAATGCTATTTTCTTCTTTTTCTTCTAATACTTTTGTGTTCCGGGAACACTGGACTCAGCTGATCTACAAAACTCATTTAGTCTTGCATGTAGCGTTTTCAAGAACTTTAAGTGAAAGTCACAATAACACTACCCGCTACACAAGGAATACTAAAACAATCAGTATTTGACGCAGTAAAAGAAACCTTATTTTTACGTAAGTCTTCGCTAGCGTAATGACGAGTTATCTGGCCAGATAGGAAAGTGATTTGCTATGAATCACTAGAATAGACATCATTAAGCCCGTCTCGTACGAAGAATACCTACAGTACAGAATAAAAAAGTTGGATACGTTTAACGCAATAGTAAGGATACCACCATATTAAGAGACGTCCCCTTACCATACCATACCATAAGGCATTCAGGGGTCCTGCAAAAATGCAAAATACCGCGACATATCACCAAGGGGAGAGCGGAGGTCACAAAATTGCCAAAACGACCTCACGTAATTAATGGATGCCTCCTAAGTTCTTGAAGTTGAATTGGGTAGAAGAGAGAAACATTAGGCAACTGGCTGGAAAGTTCTGTATAGGCTTTCTATAGAATAGATAGAATAGACAAAGATATATGTTATGTATATTTGTGTCTTAAATTCTTGTAAATGGTATCTAAGCTCTAGGTATACACTATTTTGGAATATGTTTTTATATCATAATCTCAAATATTTTGGGTTGGTTTTCCTTCTATTTTATTATAATTCTGATATCAAGTTCACGTGCTGTGATTTACATCGGAGTCAATACGTTCGCAAATACAGTTCATATCTCTTAGGTATAAACTGATAATAAAACTAATAGCTTTTTAGGCATTGAAGTGGCTACGTACTTTAGTTCCTGTATGGGTCCGATTCTCATTGTATTCAAATGGCCGGTAATCGTCCGGCCATAAATATATCCGATTGGGTAACTGTTGCCGTGACGGAGAACGATTTAGCTATATGCGAAAGTACCTAAGTATTTACTGGCGAGAAACTTACCAAAGAGAATACAGTTCTTGAGATTTCATAGAACGAGTGTGAATGGGACTGTTGGAAATAAAAAACTACGCATCGATCTATGTAAAATTAGGACACTCGTAGGTTGCTATCAGCCAAATCAATATGCAGCAAAATGTTACGGTTACAAAGAATCATAAATATTTATACTACTATCCTAAAAGTTGTGCACCGAGTCAGATTTGAACCCGCAACGTCGTCGGAGCTTAACCCCACTTCAATAAAATAAAATCGTTATTACCTAATACAAAATTTTATAAATCATGATGAGGGTTTGCTTCATGAAAACAGATGTATTTTTATAGATAAAATATGATACTTACAGATAGCAGTTCTGGTGCGGACATTCCGAGAGTAGCACATCGGATGTAGAATAGCCCAGTAGCGGTCCACAGAAACGGCCACCAGACAGAAGATGCTTATCGTGCAAAGCATCACCAGTAACGACACAGTAAACAGGCAAGCGTGAAGGTTCCTCGGCAGCCCCACTGATGCTAGGATCGCGAAAGGAATGCCCAAAAGTCCGACTAGGAAATCTGCGATAGCCAATGACACTATGTAATAGTTTGTTCGACGTCTGAGTCTACGGTCTCTGCGGAACACATAGATCACCATGGAATTTCCTACCACCGCCACCAGAGCCACCAGGATCTCGAAGGTAGTGTACACCGCGTGGAGCTCGGGAGTCGGCGACCGGTGCGGGGTCGACGCTGTCGTGGTCGATAGCATCTCTTCGGCCATGACCAATTAACAGTTTCAACCATGACTTTTTGAATTTAACACTATTACTTTTAGGACTAAAAAACGCACCATTTTTTCACACTGTTATTTTTTTATTAGTGTTTTCTATAAAATTCTTAAGAATGAGTTCGTAATTTCGATTAAAGTTTAAATTTAGCAAATGTTATCATATCGTTGATCTGTAGGCGGATCACAAAAGGCGGCGGCGAGCGTCTCCCGCCCGCAAACTGCGTCCCATCACTGAGGGCGCGAAATGTAACAAGCCGAGAGCGTCCCGACGCGCGCTCAACACTTGTTGAATAACCGCAGCATTCGCGTTCAATGTTCATTTACCCTTGAAAAGGGAATCAAGATTGCGTTACGATAGCACCTATTTTCTTTTAACTCCCTTGTGAAAAGCTTTTCCATGTTGTTTTGAAACAGACCGTTTGCGTAAGTACGCGTATTGAAAATGAGACGACTCGGTGGTTTATTGCACGCACACAGTGACAGTTATCAAGATAGATTACCTGTGTGCCGTCTAGTTTCGCTACCGATTGATTGATTAAACAATCAAATAAAGGTTTTCTCACACAAACGTAATATACGTTACGTACAAAAAAGGACGTTCTCAATTTGGTTTCGTACAGCTATAACTGCGTACAAATATAGCGCGTGTGTCGAATGCAATTTTTCCAATAAGTAATTTTTCCGTAGTAATCAGACGAGAGGACTTAAATTGTACAATGGTTCTATGAGAACAAGCGACCTCGCTTACTATGTGAATTTTGAGCAAAATAGGGGTACAAGTTTAAGCGATTTCTCGCGTTCCCTTGGTCCTAGAGTCGAATCTGATGTCTACGGGTTTGCCTCGTGAAGGACTGCGTAGTCTGATTGGTATAAGTAGGTATACATTTTGCAAAAAAAAAATTAAACTACATAATACTTTCCCTCTTTGGATTTTTATCTTCTTGTGTGAACATCTTGTGTAGAATTACCTAAATACCTTAGTGCTTTACAAATATGATTGAAATCCGTCGGTAAATAAACAGTAAACTTCTCTACTTTCCCCCTTATTTTAGCCCCAATCAAAAGTCGTGATCGACACATTTTTTTTATAAAGAACTTGTGTGCCAATTTTCCTCAGAACCGGTGTAGAAATGCGACCTATTGGCGAAAACAGACCCGACAGACAGATGGATAAAAGCATATTTGGCCAATCTCGAAACCGAGACAATTCGCTCGCTCGGTCAACAATGTAATCATATTATGAAATTTTAAATCATCGTTATTATTATAGAAAATACACATAATTTAAAACTCAATATGATATATGTTGTATTACATATAGCTGCATTAAAAACAATGTTTATTTATTTCACCAGTAAAAGTAGCTTGAGGCATGTAGGAAAAATTTACTTTAATAAATATGTACTTTGCTTTAGTATAATAAAAAATGTATTAGATACTTATTAGTGGAAGTTATTAGCTAGTTTATAATATTATATTTAGTAGCATTATTCTGTTTCTTTTCAAATAAAAATATTAAATTAAATTTTCCTGCATAAAAATTATATATAATATAATTTAACGGAAAGAAATACCACGATTATTTTATCGAGTTTTGCATTACTCATGGGCTCACAGACATCCTTATATGTTCGCAGTTTGCTTCGCTTTCCTGATCAATTCTTTCTCAAAAACTACTCTCCACTACACCCTCAGTATAATGCAATCAAACTGAACACAAAACTGCTTAAAGCAAATAAATAAATAGTTATAATTTAATCTGGATGCATCCTTTGCACCAAATGCCGCGGTACACCAGTATCCATCAAAGATTTTGAGTCCAACTGGTCTAAATTAGGATTAAAATGCATAAGAGCTTCAAAGCAAATTTCACTTAGCTTTGGTATGCATAACCATACTTTATAAAGAATATTATTCCTACTAGTTACTTCATTCTTCGGTTCAATACCGCCAAATATATACATACATCCACTAGGTGTGACTGTGGAAGAATGAAAGTATAAAGGGTTTGGAAGCACTGATTTTCTCATAAGAGTCCATTGTAAGTTTGTTATATTCAGTCTCCAGATATCTTCAAAAACCGAGACTCCATTCGATCCGCCTGCCACAAACACTTGCACTCCACTGGGTGTGTCAATTTGAACAGCACTATGGCACTTCCTGGGCCGTGGATTTACGGTTATTTCCGAGTCATGATCGTCTGGTCTTGCATTTAATACAGTCCATTTGTTAGTGTCTAAGTCAAACATAGGTATGGTCATGAGTTCAAAAGCTGCATCAACTGTACCTCCTCCAATGATGTATAGCTTGTTACCCACTCGTGCTACTTCATGTCTGTATCGGCCTGGTGGATCTGTGTCATCACCTGTGCCCACAAATAGCGGCTGCCATACTAGTGTCCTTAGATCTAACCTGTGGACAAGTATCTTTTGTTAACACTGAGCATAACTGCTGTGCAAAATGTGGATATGTACTATATATTATGACCATCATCATCTTCCTGCCCTTATCTCACGTTAAGTGGGGTCGGCACAACAGGTTTTCTCCTTCCATCCTCTTCTATCAGTCATCATCTTAGAGTTTACTCCTTTCGTGCACATATTATCATCTTTTACACAATCCATCTTTTCTTAGGTCTACCTCTACTTTTATAACCATCCACATCCATATGTAACACTTTGCGTTATATGACGACCGATGTGGCGCGGCAGGCATTGTCCACCTGCGACGCAGGAGGTTGCGGGTTCGATTCCCGCCTTGGGATAAATGTTTGTGCGATCTGCAAATATTTATTCCGGGTGTTCTGGGTGTTTACTATGTATAATAAAAAATATCGATGTATGTAATGTATTATATTAAGTATATCAGTCATCTAGTACCCATAACACAAACTCTGCTTAGCTTGGGACTAGATGATGCTGTATGGATTGTCCAGTAACATTATTATTATTATTATTATGACTTTCTTCCCTCCGTATGACACACCCATACCATTAGTCTATGACCATGTCTGACCATTTATTTATTTATTGAAATTATTGAAAGAGTGTGTTATATTATTCTACATACATATAGGTACCTACGTACCTAAGTAGATAATAATATATCACCTGTGATGTAGGCTGTGGGATAGATCCCCACCTAGAATTTTATTGCTTTGTGTAATTTTGTATACAATTTATGTGATGACCACAGATGTTTGTTCTGTGTTTGATGTTATATTATATCTTATTTATGTACAAAAAAAATTATTTAAGTATTGTATCAGCCAGCTGGTTTCCATAGTAAAAGGTACCTACTTATGCTTAGTTTGGGACTAGATGATGTTGTGTACAATTATCCACAAATATTAATTTATTAAAATCTCCGATTATCCTCTTAGACATAAAGAATCTTCAGTGGGCACTTAGTACCAAATACAACTGAGGCTATAACCAATCATGCCTGGGGGATTAAAGTCAAGTTTAATATTGAATTATATTAAACTATATGTCCAGGATAAATTTCTCTGGAGATGAAAACAGTAACCACAAATCCTACATAAATTTCCTGCTCTAGATAGGCAGCAAGAGAAGCAAGAATTACTCATCATTATCGTTTGATAACAGTTTCCAGCTTCAGAGTAATTTCATTATTTTCCTAGACTTACCTGACAGACAATAATATACAGTTTAATATCATCAGAATGATATTAAACTATATTGTCTGTGAACATCTTCAGATTTGAAAAAGTCCACAGACAGACTTCCTTCAGGAGTTTTATCTAGCCACCAATTACCCCATCACTATCTATTTCAGTAATAAATCTAACTATCTATTACAATTAATAGATTGAGGCTTATTATAAAGCACTTTAAAATAAAACTGGAAACTCTTTCATCGCAAAGTACCAACCTATAGATATCACAGTTGTATGCAAATCCATTAGTACCGCCAATAGTATAAAGCACCCCATCATGGCACAGAATAGACTGTCCATACAGTCCGGGGGGTTTGTTTCCTGCCACTTCGAGAATGTTCAACTTTGCATCTCCTGTGTTTGTACGCCACACAATCACATCATTGCTGCATTTGTGTCCAAAAGGTTCACCTGTGCCTCCAAATATCTGTAACACAGTAACTTTATGGATAAACAGACTTATTATCTGTGGTTTAAACACTAAGAAAAAAAGATCAAAACACTTTAAATCGAAACCTGCCCCAATATTCAGGGAGCTTTGTTGTTGTCTCTCTGTTTACTTGCTACTGCTACAGGGCATTCTGACAAAATACCTAAAATATGTTAGTACGGTTTTTCACCAAAAGATTGACTTACACCGGTATTATAAGTGTATAATAAACCAGTGCAAAACCAGGGCAGGTGAGTTGATCTCTAGTAAAATATTTACAAACCATCAAGTGCCGGCCGTGGACACACATCGCATTGGACGCGAGCTCCTCCGGCATATTTTCTGTGACTCGATGCTGTTTCCATTTACGGGCGGTCAAAGAAAAACTCCACAGTTCTTTGAAAAGTGGACAGTTGGGACTCCAAGTGGGATTCTCTCT
Organism: Electrophaes corylata; assembly: GCA_947095575.1. Taxonomy (NCBI): domain Eukaryota; kingdom Metazoa; phylum Arthropoda; class Insecta; order Lepidoptera; family Geometridae; genus Electrophaes; species Electrophaes corylata. The sequence goes on from OX352702.1 coordinate 4,354,115, forward strand.
TTCTATACTAGCTAACGGCAAAAATGGATTATAACCACCAAAACAATAGATGTTGGCATCGTCACACGCGATTCGGTGGCCGCTACGGGGCCTGGGACACTCAAAACCTCGACATTTTACTTCGGTAACCTTAAAGGGTCTAAAAATGTATTCTTCTCTTGAAGATGTCATATTTGATCGCTACCACAAACTCACCTATTCCCTCAAACCATACAACAGTATGATATTATAAATTTTAATTATCTTAGATATGACATTTCTCACGTTTTTCGCACCAAACAAAGTAGGTACCTAAAAATTTTAAAATGCATGTGCACGCAATTAGGCATGGATCATTTCACAAGTAGCTTGCGAAATTTAATATGAAATGCAGTTTCATACGTCGCACCAGCTACTTCTCTTCAAAGTGTCTGCGAAAAGTCGCACTCAATGAAATCGGAACGCGAGAGCGAGCGAGTGACAAGACAAATCGTGCTAGACAGAGCGGGCGTGATAGAAAGAACAAACTATATATTTCTGTTTCGTCGCAGCCGCACGTGCCCATGAAGAGGGCAGCGCCATCTCGTGCTCCGTTTTAGTACGATTAAGGGTGAACTTTGAACTAGAATATCGTAAGAGAGTATTTTAAAAACAGACTTTAAATTAAGTGCAGTAAAGTATTAATTTTCTTGGAATAAAAAGTAGCAGATCTCATATTCATTTGTTTGTTTACGAAACGATTTTTCATTATTTCATCGTAGGTCACACTTCACAGTCAGTCATCCGAGCGCTGCGCTGGCGAGCGACGTCTTGCAAAATCAGCGGTTGTCAGCGATCGATTTATTTTCATTTCGTTTATTGTAAATAATATCTTTATTAAAGATATTTACAGTAGGTACCTACCTACATTTTGACCGTAATAGATAGGTACCGCTCAAATCTTATCACGAAAGCCTTTTTTTATTGATATTATCAAGTTTTTACATTGTCAGTCCCAAGCCTGTAAAAGTATGAGGGAAAGTTCATTGCTTGAAAATAAATGCAATTCTATCATGATTATACCTATATTATATTCTAAGTACCTACCTAGATAGCACGTGAATCCGGTCTCTGTTCCAACTTCCAATTCAAAAGGAGCGTCAGAGATTTTTTATTATAATTCATACCTTATTTCTAGTAAGATAAGGAACGTGTGGGGGATTCGTTTTCTGTCATCTTTGGAAGCAACATTGTATTTTAATTTTAATTGTTTTTCTAGTGTTATTTTAAGTTCTGATGGGTAATTTCGGTGGTATTTTAACCATCATTAATTGAGGTCTTAGCACAAGTATGACCAGTTGAAATGAAAGTGAATTATGTGGCATCCTGATTTGAACGAAAATGTTTCCTTTTGGTTTTGAAGAAAAACGCCATCTTTTTCTTCAAAACCAATGACAGCCGACTTTACTTTTTTACCGACTCAACTCGACCACAGAACATATATATGGAGACTCGACTAAACAATCAATAAATAAATCCGGTCATCTACAGCTCTCTTCTTCTTGGGAACTGCAGGTAAGGGCCTCGGGTGTGTAACCCATCGCCCTAGCATCTACTCGCAGACTACGATCCCTGAGTCGCGGGGCTCAGCCGTGGGGGTGCCTTCCTGGCTTATAGGTGGCTCCTCCGGGCTTTTCGCTGACCAAGATAGTGCGTGCGTGTACGTACTGCCTATCTTGGTATGACTAGGGATATCTAATTTTGTTATTATTATTATTTTTTTAATTTCCCTATACTTCGCCATCGTTGGACTGGGAAGGTACCAAGTAACTCTCGAGGTAATGATCGCCAAGGTCTTCTAATTTCTGGTGGTCTAGTATGGGGTGGAGCAAATCCACAACTCGACTAAAAGTATTTTATTCAACCCACTTGACATTGGCAAAACGGTCCGAATGACAGACACATGCCACAAAAAAAAAGAAGCTATGAAGAGCGCAGCGCCATCTCGTGCTCCGTTTTAGTACGATTATGGGCGAACTTTGATTGAACTATAGCCAACTGACAGTAGCTAATGTCACTTTGTAAAATAATGTTGCCATGCCATATAGTAATAGTGATGCGTTCAGTTCTCGTTCAATCAGATGAATGATGAAAATGTAATAAACGATATTTTTATTTTCATTACCAACCTATAATTATTGTTATATTTGATACATTCATAGTTACAAGGACTTACAAGTTTCCTACATAGGACAGTCTTACAAGTTTCCTCGCAATGTTTTCCTTAATGTTTAAGACACTCGGTATTCAGTATAGGTAGATACTATAGGAACATAGTCGTCGAAAACTCGTTGGTATGTACAAAACACGACTAAAATTCGAACCCCGTACCTGATATCGGCATTGCGGCACACTAAGTATTCACTAGACAATCGAGGCAATTTCATTCATTCAGGAGTTTTTTCAATCATTCACTTTGTCACAACACTATTTTTATTTCATCAAAAACTGGCAACACAGTAAACGTCAGTTGACTTCGTGTAATTAAAAATTCGACTATAGAATGACGTAAGAGTATTTTAAAAACAGACTTTAAATTTAGTGTCTTAAAGTATTAATTTTCTTGTAATAATAAGTAGCAGAGCTCAAAATCGCTCAAAATGATTTTCTATTATTTCTGTATATTTGTCTGTTTGGCCTTGTATTGCGGCTGGGACGTGACTTTATGAAAAGACAGACTTGGATTCAAGAGACACCATTTATTCATTCTGTTTTACTCTAAGCTTACGACTACAGTCTCTACATGACATTATCTCTAACCAACTCTTGTTCGACATGACAGATGACATTTGACAAAACCATAGACTACAACATGCCCCTTTTTGAGACTTTGACAATTGACATTTCGAACCGAATGTAAATACTTCAAAGTTGTTTACATTTTTTTACAGAAATAGTTTTCTTACTATTTTACTGTTTTACAAAGACAGGATAATTATTTAACTAATTGAAACATGACATATGCTTAATTAACTTAAAAATAGTAATTACTGACTAACCTAAGTGTTTTTTGTGAAGTGCTATGATTACAAATATTTTATGCTTACATGTGACATTGTTTTTTGTTTTTATATTAAACACTTCTATACATCAAATAGTTTTGTTTTCTTGATTAATCTTCCTCGACTACTATAAACTGGTGTATCAGCTATAGGTACATTTTGAGTTGAACTTTTCTCAGTTAACTCTTGAGAACTATTTTCTGTTGAATAAGAAGTTGACGGTGATTGAATTTCTGAAGAATGAACTGAGATTACACTGTTTTTTGAATCATTACTTGAACTATTTTCTTCTACAAGTGTATCATCATGACTATCTACTTCTTGATTAGCATTCACATCTACAAATATTGGAGATTCCATTACCATATCATCAGAGTGAATAGATTCATAAAATGAATTGATAGACTGATTTGACAAACTAGAATTTGATGTTTGACTACCTGACCTTGACCTAGACTGAAGTGGTTTATAAATTAAATATGTTATTATCTCATCATTCTCTTCCTTTTCCTCCGACTGACTGTTTGACTTTATTTTATGACTTGGCTTGTGACCTGACTTGGAGTAAAAAGTTTTATTTGACTGAAGTGAGTTATTTGACTGACTTTGACTATTTTTTAAATATGACTGTGTTTGTGACTGACTCGACTTCGACTGAGAATATGACAGATTTTTATATTTCATTTGAATGTGCTGCGAACTTCTTCTATAATTATTACCTACTTCATCCCTGACTATGTATGAACGGGGGAATTTTGTTTTAGCCACTATAGTACCTTTTGACCATAGAATTCCTTTTGGGTCTTTTTTGAAATGAATATTATCATTTATATTAAATTCTGGATAGGTTTTGGAACTCTTATCATAATATTTTTTTGTGTTTTTTATGTTTGTTTGTTTCTTTTGACTATGTTCTGAAAATTTTACAATTTTAGGTTTTAGATTAGACAATAGAGTGGGTAATTTAGTTCTTAGTTGACGAGACATTAGTAGTTGGGAAGGTGAATTTAAATTACCTCTTGGGGTGGTTCTATATTGTAATAGACCTAGATAAGGATCTGTGTTTGAATTATCACATTTTCTATAAATATTTTTGACTATTTTCACAGTTGCTTCTGCAAGACCATTTGACCTGGATAAGTGTGGACTTGAGACAATATGTTCAATATCCCAATCACTTAAAAACTCTTTAAAATTAATTGAGTTGAAAGGGGGTCCTCCATCACTGACTAATTGTAAGGGGATTCCATGACGCGAAAATATTGACTTTAACTGTGAGATGACAACTGAATGTGTAGTGTTTTGGTTTTTTGCAATTTGAACACATTTTTCCTTCAGCAGGGCACTTGAACCTGTGAACTTGACCACACCTTTTACATGTTTTATGTTTAGGTGACTGCGACCGTGTTGAAACCTGAAAGCTAGAGTGATTATTATTATTTCTTGCCGGAGACTTTGACTGGCTTCTTTGACTTGATTTGGCTGCTCCTTTTTGACTGTATGACTTGACGGCTTGAATTGTCTCTTTTTCCACTTTAGTATTAGACATTTGCAGTTTTTCAGATTCTCTGTGAGAAATCTCAATGCTTTTAGCAATCTTTATGGCTTTTACGATTGTTAATGACTCCTGTTGCAGTAATCTTTCTTGAATTTTAGGGTTTTTTATTCCAATTACGAACATGTCGCAAATGAGCTGTTCTTTCAAATTTTCAAAATCGCATCTTATTGCCATATTAGTTAATTTTGTGACGTACTCTTCGATTGATTCTTCAGACTGTTTAGTTGTAAAGAAATTATACCTTTCTACGGTTATATTCTTGTGTGGGAGGAATTTATCATCGAATTTTGAGATTACTTTGTCTAGTGTTAGTGACGCATCTTTTCTATCTAGACCAAATGAGTTGAATATTTCTATACAATCATCTCCAATTAGACTTAGAAAAATTGCTATTTGACGGCTTACCGATTCTTTGTCAATCGAGTTAGCTTCGAGATAGATTTGGAATTTCTGCTTCCATCTTCTCCATGCAGTGGACATCGCTGACAAATCTGAATCCAGCTTTAGCGGTTTGATCGTGGCGGTCATGACCACGTTGAACCTTGGATCGTCCATTTTTATCGGCTTTTCTTCTGACACCACGTATATTTGTCTGTTTGGCCTTGTATTGCGGCTGGGACGTGACTTTATGAAAAGACAGACTTGGATTCAAGAGACACCATTTATTCATTCTGTTTTACTCTAAGCTTACGACTACAGTCTCTACATGACATTATCTCTAACCAACTCTTGTTCGACATGACAGATGACATTTGACAAAACCATAGACTACAACAATTTCATCTCGTCGCAGTCGTCGCAGATCACAGTCAGTCATCTAAGTGCTGCGCTGGCGAGCGGCAACGTCTTGTGAGTTCAGCGATTGCTAGCGATTTATTTTCATTTCGTTTATTGTAATTATCTAGGTACCTACTTAGTTATTTAGTTTGATGTGTTGTTATTTAGTGAGTAAGTAGGTACTTGTACTAGGTATAGTGTTAATGTAAATAAGAACAATAATAAGGTTTAAAGACAGTGAGTGGATCTATTTGTAACCACTCAATCGTCTATGTAACTAACATAAAATTAATAAACATCCATTTTATTTTTCTTTTATGTTTATTTCGTTTATAGGTTCACGAAACGCTTCCAACGATTTAAGCCAAAATCCTCGCGGATGCCATTTCTTTCTCAAAAAACATTCAATTGAAAACTAAGTCTAAGCTTTTCAAATTTCGCACACTCAGCTACTTATTTACACTTGGCTGGCGCATCAACATGACTTACAACTGGCAAGACAAATGTCTGTACTACTGTCAGTGAGGTGTCAGCAACCCGAAAATGACGTTTACGCCGGGTTCGAATGAAACCATAGGCAAAACGATCAGTTTTTCTCTCTGGTTTTTCTATCTTGCCGCTACTCTATACTAGATGGCGCATTATTCACACTAATTGGAATAATTTGTCTGTGGTTAAGAAATAAACCATAGTCTATTCCATATTTTTTTCCATTGTACTAACTAGTTCTAGGATAGTCTACGTTTTATAATAGGAACACCTTGCCAAGGTCTTCTAATTTCTGGTGGTCTAGTTTGGTGTGGAGCAAATCCACGACTCGACTAAAAAGTATTTTATTCAACCCACTTGACATTGGCAAAATTGTCCGAATGACAGACACAAAAAAAAAGAAGAAGCTATGAAGAGCGCAGCGCCATCTCGTGCTCCGTTTTAGTACGATTATGGGCGAACTTTGAACTAGAATGTCGTAAGTCGTCGAGAGTATTTTAAAAACAGACTTTAAATCAAGTGCAGTAAAGCATTAATTTTCTTGGAATAATAAGTAGCAGATCTTAAAATCATTTGTTTATTGACAAAATTATTTCATCGCAGGTCACAGTCAGTCATCCGAGCGCTTGCGCTGGAGAGCGACGTCTTGCGAAATCAGCGATTGTTAGCGATTTTTTTTTATTTCGTTTATTGTAATTATCTAGATAGTTATTTAGTTTGATGTGTTGTTATTTAGTGAGTAGGTAGGTACTTGTACTAGGTATAGTGTTAATGTAAATATTAGGTTCCTGAATCCTGAATCCGGTCTCGGTTCCAACTTCCATTTCATAAAAGGAGCGTCAGAGAATTCATACCTTATTTCTAGTAGGATAAGGAACGTGTGGCGTTGGATAATTCTATGCACGAAAAATCATTGCCAGTGAAAAATCGCAGGTGAAATGAAAGCTATTTTTTTTTTTAATTTCACTCAATGAAAATGATTTAAATGTAGCAATCATTTCCATGCCTACACGCAATGTACAGTTTACAGAATTTTTGACATTGATCGACATTGTGCCTGTCATGCCAAAGTCAAGTCAAGTGACCTTCAACCCAACCACTGAGTGGGAGCTGTGTGAAATGCGGGTAAGAGTCAAACGTTTGTATAGTAATAATTTTTACAAAATAAGGAATAGGGTATAATCTCGCTCGGCTTCTACTGAAGCACAATTGTTGAAACTTGGCACTTGGGCTTATAAATCCTCATGATACGTGGAGCTGTTCTTGGTGAGGCTTCCAACTTTACATCAAGATGGCAGCCTCACATAACGACCTAAATATCTCCGCAACTATAAAGGCACTAATTTTGTGCTTTGGGCATATGGTATGGATTTGTGCCCTGATAGGGCACAGTTTTATAGCATGCCCTAAACACCAGATTCCTATATGAGGCTTCTAACTTGACGCACACGCTCAAACGCAGTCTACATACAGCATAGCATAACTCAAGCAGTCGTATCGCGCGCATATCCTGGATACCTATTCATCGTCAGCTGTTGTCATGTTGATTTCGATGCAAAGGTACCTATCTAACGAAGGTTTTCCACTCAAGAGTACGTCTAGTTCCTGATGGAGGCCGCGAAGCGCTGACTTTGGACACAGACGCGGTTTAAATAATGAGAAAAACAAATAATGTTGCTCCATAAATCTTTTTATTTCTCTTCACACACAATGTTTATAAACCGTTTTACGATCAGCGTTCCGAAATGTCACAGCAATTTATATTTTTTTTTATCATCAAATGCAATACTACACCTAAATTATAATAAGTATGTAGTGGTAAACGATTAATAAACTGACACACTCAGTGTGAACTCATTACCTGGTAAGTAAAAACGTAATTTTAATTTCAAATGAAAATAAATCAATAAAAAGTAACAAGCAAAATACTTTGTCAGATAAAATTCTTTGCATACTAGCAATTAAGATAACAAGAAATAAATTTTAAATCACATTTAGACGACTTTACCAGATAATGATACAAAGTTATGTACTTCTGATAAATGATTAAGTGGATGTCGTATTTTTCTTCGTCTAAATGTGATGGCGAGAGAAAACTAAGGTGCCCGCTGCATGCCGGTAGCGAAGAGGACTTTCTGTTTGGACTTTTTGTTTTTTTTTGTGGAAGGCGAAGGACCGGCATGGAGTGCTGCCTCGATGGCGTCGCTGAGGCTGATAGCGCGAGGAGCTACAGACTCGTCACCGTCATCCTCTAGTGGTGGAGGCGGCGGCGCAGACGCGGTTGGGCGCACGCGCCATGTTCCACTGGTGCTAGCCATCTGTCAACATAAATTATTACTTATTGATGACAACCTGTATTAGTAGTTTATCCTTTGGACATGATTAAACATAACGCGATATGACTGTATCTGTGTAAGGCCTTGGTCCATATTCCAAGCTGTCAAAATTTACCTTTAATTTTAAGTTTGATTGTACCTAGTACATAAGGAGTTTCTGAATATGTATAAATAAATCAAGTCTTTTATTCTGAGATGGCGGAGGATAAGCGGAAACACGGTGGTCAGCATTTGCGTTATAAGGATGTATTTAAGAGACATCTTAACGCCTGTGATATAGACTCATCGCCTTGGGAGGAGCTTGCTTGGTGGGGGTGCACGTGCGGGAGTTTAGATCTATGAGTTAGGTACCCGCGCGGCTCAGCCGCGAGGTCGACTCCCTACGCAGGTGTTTTATAAAAAGGATATTAATTCATAATGTAATATAGTTTTATGACAAAATCTATACAAATAAATAAAATTGAAGTGTCTGTTTGTAATATTAAAATAACGCTTTTTACTACATGCATAGGAATGTATATACGATACATATACCAAAATAGCATTTTTTAAAATTTTTGTCTGTCTGTCTGTCTGTCTGTTTGTTCCGGGTAATCTCTGGAACGGCTGGACCGATTTCGACGGGACTTTCACTGGCAGATACTTTTTATCCCGAAAAAATAACGGGAAGGGATAAAAACTGCCACGCGGGCGAAACTGCGAACGGCCGCTATTTTATGCCGTATTAACGCCATCTGTTGGCGACATCGAGTACTACTTCAGTTAAGATTTGTAAGTAAACATGTTTACCGCCCAACGAAGTGGGCACCGGTCAGCTAGTATATAAATAAATCAAGGTTAAGAAAGGATCGTCTTTCTCTACCTCTACTTTCATATCCATATAACTTAGTGGGATTAAGCTGCATTTGTATATTACCTTAGCAAAGGACAGCCCTGAAGGTGGCGAGCCGACACTAGACAGACTAGGTTCGTACGTATAGATCGGCGAGGGCTCTGCCGGCGGACTGTAGGGTGCCGCAGGGAACACCAGGTTGGAAGAGAAGTCAGGTCGAGGCGGGCCCTCCATGGCGCGCCGACAAGCACGCTCACGTCGCCGCTCTTCGCGTTCTTGTCGAGCGCGGTTGCGAGCGCGGCGTTCTAGCTCCTCTGAAAAACACGATTCACTATTGTGTTTAAATGCTCAACATAGAAATTATTAATAAAAGTATTGGCAAGTAACATGAAATTAATATTCAAAAACATTGGAAGCAGACAGTAAATTTTGCGTCGAAAATCAAATGTCTGAGACGTTTCACCTTTCACTACTGATGCAGTTTACGCCAATGCAATTTACTAGCCACCTGGATTCTAACTTTTTATAGGTCATCATACATTGATGACAAGTGAAGTGTGTTACAGCGGTGCGCTTTGTTTTACAGGTAAGTGAGCAGTGAGTAGCGGCAGATTTGAACAAATAATAATATATTTTCTCGGATTGTGTAAATGATGAGAAAATATTACGAGCACAAGTCAATATTTATGGAATATTTTAAGTGTCACTGACAAAAAAAATTTCAACATATAAAGAATGGAAAATGCTTTTATTCACACCAATGTTTGTTTACACGTCTAAATATAAAAAATCGGTCTAGTGACCTGCAGTATGAGAATGCTGTTTTCTTGTACAATACAACTTCACTAAATAGTCACCCGCCATCATAATACAGTCAAAACATACTCTTACCAGCAAAGTTCTTCATTGTGATAGGAGTAACATTTGGCGGTCCTAGATCCAACTCGACAATATCAAAGGAACAGTGTAGTGGCAGATGAGCTGTGCACGGCATGTGCTTTCTAGTCTGAAAACAAACCTTATTCGTTTTAACATTTTATTTTACAAAATATTAACATAGGACTAACAACTTCCGAACCAAAAAGGAACCTAGTTATTTTTTACTCACACAAATAAATTCTGATTAAAAAACTAAGTACATAACCACTTACTTGTTCGCTAAGCGGCAAGGTCTCACGATGCAAAACGCGGCCGCGAATGAAAGGCGGTGCGGCGGCCATCGCTCCCCAAGATGCGTTCAACATTCGCACGTTCAGGCTGTTCAGGAATACCTGCTGACCGTCTTCAGCTGAAAAAACAAACCATTTATATTTTAACTCTTGGGGTTAATAGCAACGTTTTACCTGAAATAAAACGTATATTTAATACTTACCTTGCTAAAAGCTTTATAAAGCTTTATATGAGAGCAGCGTATCCGTTTCCGTCGCATTTCAACCAGTTTTATACTTTTAAGCCTTAAGCTTCCGGTCAAGTGGCGCCACCTGGCGGCCGCGCGCAGTTTTGCTTCGTAAAATGTACCGCGCCATCTTGAAACCATTGGCTTAATTTCACCAGGCAGAGATAAAAGTGAAAGCTTTTAGCAAGGTAAGTATTAAATATACGTTTTATTTCAGGTAAAACGTTGCTATTTATTACTAGACCGTTGCTAAAAGCTTTATAAAGCTTTATATGAGACCTGTTTGTTATCGCCTGGTGTCGCCACTTGTAAGAAATAGGTGGTAACCTAGCGCCAATGTGACATTAAAATATTTTACAATAGTAAGTAGGTAGGTACCTACTAAGAATAGAAAATTAAAATTTATGTTTTATTAACTTATTAACACATCATATATTGTACTTGATATGTAGTGTACAGATCAGTTACTATCGCTGCAGTTATTTACAATAACTACTTGTAATTGTAATGTGTAATTAATGTGTAATTACTTGCATAAGATCAGATTTTATTATAATCAGAAACAATGAAAGTTTTCGTAAATCATCATGCTACTAACACTTTATTATTTGAAAGGGTTATTAAGCTCAGTTATTGCTTCAACCGGACGATTTGTAAGAATGGAGTGGTAACCTATCACATGTGAATGTGCTGGTACCCACCATCTGATTGATAAACCCCTCAGGCAAAAAAAATTGTCGGGAAATAATATTTGATCCCACTTAGTAGATATCGTGGATCTAAAGTACGGAAGTGTCATGTAGCAGTCTCCCTATACAACATTTTGACCTAGCTTGCTATGACGGTGCGTAATGCGGCCTTATGTTATACTTTACTACTGTAAATAATAAGTGAGTAAAGCCTTTTATTCCACTTATAGTTTCTTCTATTCCTAAATATACTGGAATTAGAATTATCAGTAATTCTGATAATAATTTTCAACGGAATTATTTATAATAATTACTGCAATCAGTTTTGAACCGACTGTCGAATAAAGTGATAATATCAGTAGATCTAATGTGGAATAGGATCCAATGTGAATACGATTCATCTTGAGTTTAGAATTACCAGTAAATAGTGTAATGATTGAAACCAAATTATATATTTTGGATATTAATTTTGAACTATTGTTAGATCCAATGTGGAACAGGATCAACTGCAAGTAAGATTTATCGCAAGGGCTGATCATATAAGTGTCTTCCTGAGTTAGGGTGCGTGGTGCGACTATTTTAATAAATGACAATAGAATCATTTGAAATATAAGTAAGTTTGTCAGCGTCCCAAACCGGAAACTTTTTAAAATCAGTTGTATAACTAAACGTAAGAGTTTAAGAGACAAGCGTCTGGGTCATCATAACTCACAAAGATAAATTTAACATATGCAGTACTACTAACGATTTCACGCCACATGTTATCGAAGCATACATGAGCTAAAAATATATGGCAGTATGGTATGTATGGTATATGGCAGTGCGCGGCAGTAATTACACCAATTGGTCTGTATTTCATATTTCTCTTCGTATTCCCACACTTACAGTGAATCAACGAAAATCCTGTAAACTAGATTTTTCTCCACAGCTTAGACTTTGAGTTTCGCACGTCAACATGTAATTTCCCATGAGGAAATATTACGAGGGATATTTATGATAGTAAAATGATGTGAGCTGTTATGCGAGTTAGTATAGTTTCGCAGAACACTGAACGCACCATGAAATAGTTCAAGGATAGTTGTACTATCCTCACGTATTTTTTACTAAAATAAATCTATTTGTAAAATTTATTACATGTTCATAAGATAATAAAGAGAAGGTAGTCTACACTATATTGCAATATGCGGATTTAGAGCCGGACAAGTCAGTGTTTGAAATTTCGCCACTTAGCAAACCACACCGACCGGCAATAGATACCATACTGGATGGCGATGGCTTAAAAATTATCAGCATGATTTGATACCTGCCTAGAACATTTTGGACAATCATGATTACCTATGAAATTATTCATGTTTTAGTAAATTTTCCCTCCTCGGAATTGTCCTCGGAGTGAATCCTTTTGTCGCACTGTGCCTAGGTAAGTGCTTGGTGCTTGGCTCTGACTAGCGTGTATAATAACTAGCAGGCACTAGGTTTTTTTTTTTTTTTTTTTTTTTTTTCAGAAAATGCATTTTATGAATTTGGAAAAATCAGTCTTTGAAATTGATCTAATAAACTGATAGCTTTTTTAGAAGAAATTGCGTTTCTTAAATTTATAGTCTATACAATTTTAATAAAGTATGTATCTATCTATCTCAATAAAGCATGGCAACACTTTGATGCGATTCACCTAGCTCTAGCACAATTATAAGTTATTTTTATGATTTCATGGAATGCCTTATGGCTTTGACTTGTGATCGCAGAGATTCACACGATTAACGATATCAATAGCTAACCTTTTGTCTTAGCCATCCAACTCGTTCGGTAAAAACAGTATCTTCAAAAAATTATTTTGGCATCTGGTCAACAAAAGGAAAGTATTTTCAACAAATTCTTTGTATAAGGTGTAAAAAGTAGCTATAGGACTTTACTACCTTCAAGTATGCTCGTGAAAAATTCACTTTGTATGATACGCCAGGTTTTTGTACAAAATCCGGAATCTTTGTTATACTTATCAGGTAAAAGGCTTGGCAAACAGAAATGACCGTGTAGCGCTTTGGGATTATACTAAGGCTAATAATGGCTGAGAAGAGCCGAAAACCGGGCTTAGTGGCACGTCTTGGGAGAGGCCTACGTCCAGCAGTGGACTAATATAGGCTGATGATGATGATGATGATGATAGGCTGACCTATCAGACTGCACCACTAGAAATAGAAATGACGAAAGTGAAAGCATTGTACTGTAAGTAATATGCTTTTAAAATGTGTAACCCATTTTTTACAGTGTGTAAAAGAGGTATGCATAAACAAGGCAACGCTTATATTCAAATCTTTATTTTAGTGCTTTCTTTTCATTGAGAGTGGAAGTGTGTTAACTGGCTTTCTTGTTAACATTACGAGTAACAACTATTACTAGATGTTATATGTTGGTTTCTAACCCCGCTCGGGGCCATAGAGCGTACTTGGGACGCTTTTAAAATGTTTAAGGCACGCGCCACGGGCGACGAGCCTCTTATTATAAAATAAAACTATGCCAGTGTACTTACAGTTTTCAAACTGAGCATCAGAGAGTTGACCCTTGTATTGAAAGTGGTTAGGGTGACATCAACCCCGCGAGGGTGTACTTGATACACGTATGTACGTGTATCAGGAGGCCAGGGTCATTAAAAGTTAGAGTTCCACGCGATGGAACACAGTTGTACAAACGCCTTACCCCCGTGAAGGGCGGCTGTTATTGGTTGGCTTTCTCCTGTGAGACACCACCAAAAACTGATAGCCAAAAATTAGATGTGCTCGATACAGGTCTTTACGTACATTAGAACGCCAGATTAGTTACAATTTCATTGAGTTCCACACGATGGAACACAGTTACACAAACGCCTTACCCCCGCGAGGGGCGGTCGTTTTTGGTTTGGATTTTCTAGTAAGAACCCACCAGATATTGATGGCCAAAATATGAGATGTACACGATACAGGTCTTTGTGTACCTCAGATGGCCAGAATAATTACAAGTTCATTGAGTTCCGAGCGATGGAACACAGTTGTACAAACGCCTTACCCCCGCGAGGGGTGGTCGTTATTAACTTCGATTGGATTTCACCTTCGAGAACACAGTTCTTGTACAAACGCCTTACCCCCGCGAGGGGTGGTCGTTATTAACTTCGATTGGATTTCACCTTCGAGAACACAGTTCTTGTACAAACGCCTTACCCCCGCGAGGGGTGGTCGTTATTAAATTCGATTGGATTTCACCATCCAGAACCAGTTTTGGCTCAGAAAAGATTTGCACCTTTTCCAGGTTTGCTCGCACTCAAATACCCAAGTAGGTAAGTACCGAGAAATGTAGGAATTGTACGGGTATTCTACTCAGTGACGCATTCACTTATGCTTGTAATAACATTTTTATGTATTTGTTACTTTTAGCTGAGTACCCGCAAACTTGTTAAAAAAGATCTCGTAAAATTTATGAAAATAATAAAGAGCAAAGTTGAAGATAAAGGTTTCTCTTTGCTAATACTTCAGATTAACGCTTACATGGAAAGCCTAAGAATATAACAAATGCAATACCGCAGTATTTTTGTTCAAAGATTAATAAATTAAAAAATTTATTTTATACAAGCATAAGTGAGTGTCAACTGACGTAAGACGTTTTCCCCTTTTTGTTTGTTTCCAGGTCTATTATACCTGGAGTTTGTCGGCGGGGAATCGAACCCCGGTCTCCCGCGTGACAGGCGGGGATACTTACCTACCACTATACTACCGAAGAGTATGATAGTACATCGTTAGGATATCGAGAATATCTTAATTTCTAAGGAAAGCACTGAACTTCAGATAGCTTGATAAAAGTTGTCGTAACTTTAACATTAACAATCTTTGTAAATACAATGCCTGTCTAGGAAGTTATTTCACCTGTAAGCACCATACTTCAGCAAATAAATGATTCGATTTAATTTCATTTTATTTCATTTATATTTCCCAGCTAACCACCCAAACTAATTATAGCCTCAGCATGACATTTCTATTCGTATTAACAGACAATAAAAATGTTTTGAGGGTTCGAACCACGTTGTGAGGTTATCTTACGGCAAAAACAGTGGGAGTTCCATTTTTGGCTAGATTAATAGGCTCTGCTGGAAATACTTCAAACCCGAGCTATGGCTGGTACTAATTGTAGTAGGAGCCATATCTTATGGTTAATTTGTTGCAAAATAAATACGTTTAATATTTCGCAAAGGCTAATTTACTGAAAAAAAAAAAATTAAAACTCATCTTACTGAAAATCGAACAGGTTTGACTACAATAAAAATTTAAAATTGTTACAGATGCTAAGCCTGTACAAGTAAACTGGTTAATTTTAAATCAAAGACACGTGATCACAACAAAAAAATCGTTAAAAGAATCGATCACGCGCAACTATTTTATAATAGAAGGTACTCACGATTTATGCCTTTGCACAGTATGAAGAGTACAATATCACTTAAAATAGATTAACACTATAAGGAAACAGATTTAAAATATTTTTAAACAACTGTCGTCGCAGAGATAGCTGCTGGACACATGTTGCTTCGACGGAAAACAAAACGCCAATGGTTTCAAGATGGCGCGGTACATTTTACGAAGCAAAACTGCGCGCGGCCGCCAGGTGGCGCCACTTGACCGGAAGCTTAAGGCTTAAAAGTATAAAAACTGGTTGAAATGCGACGGAAACGGATACGCTGCTCTCATATAAAGCTTTATAAAGCTTTTAGCAACGGTCTAGTAATAAATAAGTGGTAACCCATTCCAAGGATTTAGATAAACACAATTAATTTGGTCACAATAATCAGGTAAGTCATTGGTTGCACCACAGAGATGTTCAAATAAGTTAAAAAAATGGGATAATGATTTACCTTGATAAAAGTAAAAATAATTCGCTTGATTTTGCTTATCAATATCAGTCAAATCAGACTCCTCAGATTCAGTCTTGACTGTTAAGCACTCGGCTTCTGCTAGTGGGAACTCTTCAAAGTCCAAATTGACATTGAACTCTGGTGCATTAGGGTTCAAGTTGGAGTCAATTTTAAGCTCTTCAATTCTGTTGACCACTTCAATAGAAGCAGCCCCTTCTTCTGTCACGTCAAACCAATCTAGTTTGTTCCCATTGGTCTCTTGCTTTTCGTATACAGTGGGAGCCTCATCATCATCAGAATCGTCTAGTTTCGGCTCCTCAAATTGCATGGTACTCTCTTTCTTTTTCTTTAGTATGTCCAGAGCTTGTTCCATGAACACAATTTCAGTAGTATCAATCTCAGCTAATATCTGAGTCTCAATTTCCTTTTTCTCCCTTTCCAAAATATCTTGAACCTGTAAATAACGTGCAATTTAAAATCAGCTCTTTAAGTACTTTCCATATGGAGACGCGACAACGCGAATCAAAGAAACACAAAATGGTATAAATTAACATATTACATTCATCATCAGCCTGAAAAATCACATTGGAAGTAAATAATGCTAGACAGAGGATTCCCCTTTATCTTTCCAGGAAGAATGATTAAGCAGTCTCGATTCACTGTCTTCCGTAACCCTAATAAAGTCGTCAGTCCTTCGGGTGGAGAGGCGTGGCGAGGGTGGAGCACTTCGTCTTTTGGTTCATGTACGCCATTCGAGAACCCCAGGGGTTATAAATATATAAATGTAATAACTGGTTCTTTAAGCCATAACTATAGTTTGCTTACTACAACTTTTCCTTACTCAGAAAGCTATGAAATACTACTCAAAGTTAATAAAGTGGATATTGCTTTGATATCTGAAACACATCTCAATGACCACAAAGTTCTCAAAATAGACAACTATTGCGTATATAATACCAACCATCCTGATACTACATCCCATGGGGGGTCTGCAGTTATTATAAAAAAGAATATTAAACACAACCTACATAGTGAATTCAGAGAAGATTGGATGCAGGCCACCACCATCACTGTACGAGAAAGTATGGGACCTATCAATATAAGCGCAATTTATTGCCCTCCCAAACACAAACTGAAACAGCATATGTTTGACTGCTACTTCCAAAGCCTAGGGAATAGATTCATAGCTGGCGGCGATTGGAACTGTAAACATACCTACTGGGGATCGAGACTAACCACCACAAAGGGACGCGAACTGAAAAAAAGTATTGACACACATAAACTTATAACATTAAGCACTGGCAAACCGACATACTGGCCAACCGATGCAAATAAAATACCTGATCTCATAGACTTTTTCATTGTAAAAGGGCTACCCGATGTATACTTTGACGTGGAATCATCACTTGATAGTATATCTGATCACACACCCATCATAGCAACGTTTAGCCTAACAGCAGTACACAGTATACAGAAGCCAACAATATACAATCATAGAACAGACTGGGTTGCATTTGCTGAGTATCTGGAAGAAGAAATTGAATTAAAAATACCACTAAAGACTGATGACGACGTAGATGAAGCAACATTCTATATAACTAACCTCATACAAGTTGCCGCCTGGCGTGCAACCCCGTCCTTAAACCTCTACAGCCCAAGTAATAATAGACAATACGTAATAAACTTTCAGAAAAACGTAAACAAAGGAGAAAACTACATTTAAGCCAATCAGATGCAGATAGAACAGAATACAACAGAATCTCAAGAGAACTAAAAGAATTAATATCAGAGAACCATAACACAACATTCCAGCAAAAATTATCAACACTCTCATCGCACAAAAGAGACAACTACTCACTTTGGAAAATAACAAAAAACTTCAGGCGACCACATATCCATGTCCCACCAATAAGAATGACCTCGAATGATCCATGGGCTAGAAGTGGAAGCGAAAAGGCCGAACTGTTCGCTAAACACCTTAGCGGCGTTTTTACTCCAAACGAGTCGACAATGACGGCATTTGAAGATGAAATAGACCAAATTATCAATAGTGACCAGCAGCTATCACCACCGCTAACACCAGTCACCCCAAGGGAACTAACACGAACTATTCGCTACCTTGAAAGCAAAAAAGCCCCTGGCTTTGACCTGATAACAAGCGAAGTCCTTAGACAGCTACCAAGGAAAGCTATTGTATTCCTAACGACCTTATTCAACGCCATCCTTAGGACACACCACTTCCCAAAACTTTGGAAAATATCACAAATCTGCATGGTAGCAAAACCGAGGAAACCACCAACAGAACCTGGCTCATACAGACCCATAAGCCTTCTACCGATACTATC
Organism: Electrophaes corylata; assembly: GCA_947095575.1. Lineage (NCBI taxonomy): Eukaryota > Metazoa > Arthropoda > Insecta > Lepidoptera > Geometridae > Electrophaes > Electrophaes corylata. Next base: position 4,372,424 of record OX352702.1, read on the forward strand.
AAAAGTTTTTGAAAAGATTTTTTTAGTAAGACTCAAACCAGTCCTTACTGAGAACAAAATTATACCTGACCATCAGTTCGGATTTAGGGAAAAGCATGCAACAGTGGAACAGGTACATCGAGTGGTGCATAAAATCAGACAGACACTTGAGGAGAAAGAGTACTGTTCAGCAGTATTCCTGGACGTACAGCAAGCATTTGATAAAGTATGGCATAAAGGACTTTTATTCAAACTAAAGAATTTGTTGCCAAACTCATTCTTTATGATTCTTAGATCTTACCTAGACCACAGAAGATTCCAAGTAAAATACGAAGATGACACCTCGAGTCTATACCACATCACTGCCTCAGTTCCACAGGGATCGGTGCTCGGCCCGGTTCTGTACTCAATATACACGGCAGATCTACCTGAGTCAGAAGGCGTTGTAACGGCAACATACGCAGACGACACTGCATGCCTCTCAAGTCACAAAGACCCAAACATGGCCTCACTGAAGCTACAAGAACAACTCAGCAAAATAGAAGTGTGGCTGCAGAAATGGAGAATTAAAGCTAGCGTTACTAAATCTGCACATGTAACATACTCACTGCGAAAAGGCGACTGCCCACCTGTGCACATGGAAAACAAACCTCTTCCAAGCCAAAACACTGTAAAATACTTAGGCCTACACTTAGATAGAAGACTAACTTGGGCCAACCATATAAAAGCCAAAAAAGCAGAAGCCACAATACAGTACAAGGGATTAACCTGGCTGTTAGGTCGTCAATCCCAACTCTCTCTAAGCAATAAACTCCTTGTGTACAAGGCAATCATAAAGCCAATCTGGACCTACGGAATAGAACTTTGGGGTTCAGCTAGTAACTCCAATATTGAAATCCTTCAAAGATTCCAAAATATAGCCCTTAGAACTGTCTCAAGCGCACACTGGTTTGTAAGAAACTCCGAAATCCACGAATACCTGGAAATGTCAACCGTAAAGGAGGAAGTCAGAAAACACTGCACCAAATACAAAACGAGACTGGAAAATCACTCCAACGAACTGGCCAGGGCATTACTAACTGAGCAGGACAACGTGAAACGTCTAAAAAGATGGCAAATTCTCGACCTAGACCAGAGGACCTGACCAGTCCTACAATGAACGGTGTTGTTTTAATGGAAGCACACCCCAACCAAATAAAACCAGGAAATCATCTGATTATGGCTTAGGAGCCGATTGCAGATTAATACAGAATACAAAAAAAAAAAAAGAAAGCTATGTCTACATCAGTTGCTTTCGTTCTTCAACAGATTTCCTAATTTATGATTAATTCACATAGTGAAACTTCCAGCCACTCCTCTCCTCATAACCTGTTGCGACTTTCAGGTTGTGTATGAGACCAAATTTTACATTCATTACAGTAGATTATTAATATTCGTTCTATTGAAGAATTTTAGATGAGTATATTACTTTGGAATACCTAGAAAGTGATGGGTAATAAAATATGACGACCGATGTGGCACGGCGGGCGAATGTCCCCCTGCGACGCGTTTGCGGGTTCGATTCGATCTGCAAATATTTGTTCCGGGTGTTCTAGGTTTTTTCTTTGTATAATAAAAAAAAATATATGTATTTATATAATGTATTGTAATAATTATGTATATCAATCATCTAGTACCCATAACACAAGCTCTGCTTAGCTTGGGGCTAGATGATGCTGTGTGGATTGTCCAGCATTATTATTACTATTATAGTGGGGCTGCTTTTTACTGCCATATATTGTTAGTGTTATTAATGGGCTACAAAAAGTGGGTATTGTCTTACTTGATGTGTACTAGCAGCAAACAGTTTGCAGTAAGGAGAGTCATTGATGTAATGCAGTGGCAGGATATGTTGCGCTTTAGCTTTCGTTACTCGCCCCCTAGGTGGTGATACTTCTACCACAGTAGAACCACGCAGGCGACGCACCAGTCGCATTGTCACCTGAAACAATTACACATATACTTTGAAGAATAAACTATACTAATATTAATAATTAATAAATACTGACATGCATTTGATACAACATAATCTAGCCTCAAACTAAGTAAAGCATGTACTATATGGGAATCAGAAAACTGATAGAATACTTAAATACTTATTTGTGTAAATAGATTTGATTTGTATTTGTTTTGAATGCTGTTTTGTTAGCTTTAGTTCCACGGCCACCATACCTCATATAGTTTTTAAATTGGTTTATGAATCAATTAATACCTCATCAGCAGGGGAATCCCACTGCACCATCTTAGTTGGCTTCATATCATTGACGAGCAGCGATGTAGCGCAAACTGGGCATGGAGGTGGCTGCTTCTCATGGGCGGCGGCATAATGCAGCACGCACGGCCAGCAGTACACGTGACCGCAGAGACCCACGCGACCTGCTACCGGCGCGCCAAGGCAGATTGGGCATTCTGACCGACCTGGGCTTCGTACAACCTGATAAAATTAATTATTATAAGAATATACATATTTCATCTTAGTTTAAATAAACACATCCACATAAATATGAGGAATTTGATGTCTAGATATAGACTAGTAGTTTACCTCAAACTGAGATCTCAAGATATTTATTTAAAGAATAGTAAAGGTACTTTTCAGTCATTAGTGCTTTAAATTGCATCAATTACCTAATCCAAATTAAAGCCTAGAACAAATACGAGCAAAAACTTACAACTTCCTCAATTTGCTCCCATTTGATTGGAACATCTGGATCCAACAAGTTCAGCTTATAGTCACCATCTTCCTTCACCACAAACTGGCAACTGAAAAATACATAGGTACCTAGCTTTGTATTTTAAATTTGTAATAATTAATGTACTATCATAAGTATATCATATGCAAAATACTTGATAACATTAGATAACATCGAGGTAATTAATAATACTCTAGCCTAGAGGGTAGGTACTTCAGCGAGTAATAATTTAAAGCCTGCAATACATGTTGGCCGAGCTAAGGCCAACGCGAGCGTAGGCAAATCGATGCAAGGCAAGTGCTACCGTCTAGACGTTCGGCAAGTTTACGCAAACTATTGCAAGCGGCCAATGGATGAGTTGGACGAGTGAAGCTGCCCACACGTTGGGTGCTGTCAGTTCTTCTTGTGCATTCAAACTACCTACATGGTTATCCGGTATTTATTTGGTTCGAACAATATGGACGTAGAAGTTGTTGCAGCTGCTGCTATTTATTTGATGAGCACGTTTATTAATTACGTCTTTGTATACCGGAAGAAAGTTGTAAAAAAAGAAAAGACAAAAAAGAAGGTGGTGAATTCACATAAATAGAACAAATTTGAACACATCATCGTTGGTTTCGAACGATAATAATAATAATAATAATAATAATAATAATAATAATAATGCTGGACAATACACACAGCATCATCTAGCCCCAAACTAAGCAGAGCTTGTGTTATGTGTACTAGATGACTGATACACTTAATACAATACATTACATGCATAGATATTTTTTATTATACATAGAAAATACCCAGAACACCCGGAATAAATATTTGCAGATCATACAAACATTTATCCCAAGGCGGGAATCGAACCCGCAACCTCCTGCGTCGCAGGTGGACATTCACCCGCTACGTCACATCGGTCGATATTATTTCATTATACACGTGCGACGATGACCGACACCAAACGCGTAATGGCGGGCTGACAAACATGTGGACACGATTGGCCGAGCGTAGACAAGCGCCTTTGATTTGTGCAAAAAAACCGACACGGCTCCGAAGTGAGGCGAGCGGCCGCGAGCGACCGCGAGTGGTGACAAGTCATTGCAAATGACCTCTATACACGTTGGCGCTTGTATTCACTCGGCCAGCTAGGCGAGCGACACCGAGCGATGGCAAGGCAAGGCAAACATGCCGTCCACACGTTGGTATTGGCCCTCGCTCGGCAACGTTGGGCCAACATGTATTGCAGGCTTTACAATGATGACCGGTGATAGAAAGCAGCATTCCATCTGCAATCTGAATGTTGCAAAGGTAAAAGTTTCTGATGAAGTGTATATGACAGCCTGTGGTGCTGGGGCCTAGTAGCACCTAGGTTAATGCATGTAATAACAACGTAGCTTAATGATTTGCTCAAGAAGATACTTACTATGCTCGTAAATAAAGGTCTTGCTCATGTTTAAACAAATGTTGTTGCTGAGCAGGGCGGCGTTGGGGCCCCAGGCCTCTATTGGCCATTGGGCCTCTTTCCTGTCCCCGTGTGGGATACATGAAGTTCAGCAGGTGGTTCAAATTCTGCTTTTTACTACCGGGCACAAATACTGAGCCTATCTCTGGCTCATTATCATCTTCTAACCTGTAAAGGAAACTTTGAAATATAGGTAATAGAAATAAAGTTGTACTGGATGAACAAAATAATTAATATGCAGATAGAGACAAAACTCATGGAAACAACTATCAAGACAATAACACAACAAAAAACTCTTTGAACAAAGAAGAATTTGTAGTCTTTTGCTACATATTTTGTCTCATAATAGATTAAAAATGTATCCTCTATACTTACTCCAGTAATTTCGTGTTAGGATTGAATCCAGAAAATTTATTACAAGTTCGTCCAATCATCAAGTTAGTCCATGTATTAATTTACCTGGTGATCTGCGTTCCACCCACAGCATACCCGGTGTCCCCACGAGGACGTGGTCTCCTGTCAACTTGCCCTCTGCCTCTATGCGACGGAGCATTCCTGCGGCTCGGCTCATTCTTTGGAGCCGAACCAGCTCCTTCACGCTTTTTGTTGTTTCGAGGCCAAGGTTTATGAGTAAGGTCTGTAATATCCAATTAATTTTGTTTATTTATCACTAAGTGATGTAAACAACCTGTCTTGAAAAGACTCACTTCTTAGTCTTTCCAACTAGTTTAGGTGACCTTGAGATTTTCTGTAAACTCACCAGAACTTTTTTTACAGTCGATGGCAGGTGCCCTCGACTGAGGTTGAGCAGATCGATTTGATGATTTCTTGTCCATTCTGGATTCCTCCAACATCCACGGAAACAACTGATCGCGACACTCCGCGAGGAGATAACGATATTACGTGCGAGGCCGACATTTTAGAAAGCCATGTTTAGGACACAAAAGAAAGAAAGAGTGATATTCCTCCGTGAAAGCCTTACCGATCGGTAAATGAAAAAAAAACACGAAATTTGCTACACAAAAAAGGGAGTAAAGGTACTCCCTTTCGTCGAACGACGAAGAAATCTGAGTACGAAAATGTTTTCTAGATCGCCTGGAAAATATGGCGACCAGCCGGCAGCCAGCCGAAAACACAGATGCGCACTTCCGTTTCAAACAAACTTTTATTAATTAAAATGCAACGAAAAACTGGCAGCTAATTGTGACACATTGATCTAAATATTTTATTCATTTTTGAATTTTGGCACACATCAAAAAAATTCAAAAAAATAGTTTACATTGAAATATCAACAAATCGGTTTTAGTTGAGTCGAGTAATTACTTGTCTCTAAGCAAAAGAGGTAATTATATAAAGCTATGCTAGAAAATCTAAGAAATACTACTAGCTAGATTAATCTAGCTAGTATTTTCCAATTCAATATCAACAAACGAATGGCAACATTAATAGTCAAGTCAAATCCTAGTCGTATATCCGGTAGCAATAATAAGAAAAATAATAAAATTGGCGCGGATTTCATAATTTTGTAAATTTCGTCCCGTCCCGAGTCCCGACCGACATCTATCCTTCGAGAAAAAACAAATTTTGGCAGCAACAAATTCTGACGAACAGTGACAGGATTCCATCATGGAAAAAGAAATATTGCCCATTGGAAAAGCTTACGAACCTGATGAAGGTGCACGAAACCCAATGGTAAATAGGTATATTTTTATGAACTACTAGCTTGACCCGGCGAACTTCGTACCGCCATATTTTTTTTCCTATATTTTTCAAATTTTCTTTTAAATCTGGTCCTGACAATAAAGAACATAGTAAAAATAATTACCTACTTATCCGATTTGGTGTAGTGGCTCGGAAGCTATGCGCGTACAGGCGCGTACATACATTTCAGCGATTCATTTTTATTTTTACCCTTAGATCATAAAATTAAATGATCTAAGTTTTTACCTATAGATTGCACCGTATTTACCTATGTAGATAGATAACTCAAAATGTATCTATACCTCTATACCAATTATAAGAATCTCTGTCCTGACTGTTTGACTGGGATATAGACAATGCACAACATAAACCACTGGTCGTAGAATAGAGACTTGAAATTTTCAGAGTATATTCGTCTGGGTGAGTATGTTGCGTAGAGGTGTTCTAAGAAAGGAATTCCCGAAATTCAACCTCTAAACGTGTGCAGCGGGGGTTGAAGTTTGTATGAAAATAACTTCACGCGGGTGAAGTCGCACGCGCTTAGACGAGTACTCGTCTAAGCGCACGCGTTTAGCTAGTATTAATATCAGTACTCTAAAGTCTACCATCTAAAATCTACCGTCATATAGGTACAAAAAAAATATTACCTCACACAAACTATTATTATTTTAGGCTGAAAATATGTCTCCACGCCTGGGAAATCAGTCATCATCTCGAAGGCTTATAACTTTTACTGCTGATACTGACCTCTCCGAAAAATCTGCATCGCAAAAAAGGTGAATACTATTTTCTTATCTAGCTATTTGAAATTCATGAGCGTTTGCAGCATTTTCTTGTGTGATATGAATCCGAAAAGTTAACTTGTAATCAAACCATTAGAAAAGAAATACCTAACAGACAAAAATATATACCTACTTACATTATATTATAAAACATACTTACATACAAATGTGTATTTACCGTATTTATAACAAAGTTAGACACTTCACAAGCATGCTTCTCTGCTACTCCTGCTGACCGAAGTTCTGCAAGGAAAACGTCTTTGTACATGCGTGAATACATAACTTATGAGAGAAATGATCATTCTTAGTTACTGGGTTAACTTATTTCTAGTTACAAAGATGTGCTAAGCCAGCCAGCTCCAAGCCTTTCTCATCGTCAGAGGATGATGTGGCTTCAGAAGCGACGCACGTCTGGTCTGTGGGTGCAATGTGACGAATGTGACCGTTGGCGGTATCTACCTAGTGTGCTGGACAATCATGAGCTTCCAGATAAGTGGTTCTGCCGGATGAATCCTGGTAAGGAAATTGTATAACTAGACCTTGTTGTAAATTCGCCAAGTAGAGTTATTATAATTATTTCAGTTTGAAGGGCGTACCTACCTAGTAGGTGCCGGTGAAATAACAGGCACATTTTGTCTACTCGTTATCTCGTGCAAAATAGAGATATCTCTTAATCTCTTTACATCTTCCTGTGATAACATGCCAGTGCTAAAAATCTATCTTGATCGGTCAAATGAAGACTTAAATTATCCAATATTAACGGTTAACTTATCTGTGGGTCTTTTAGGTAGGTATAGTAACCAATCCCTTTCAGAAATACATGTGCACACATCATCTATCACTCACCACGAATTTCACTACCGCTACCGCGTGGGGTAGGTAGGTGTTGGTTTCGTACTTGATTTGGACTGTTCATTTTTCACAAAACTTCTTTTATGTATGGAAATAGAAGATCCCTTTCAGATATCTGATTTCTATAACTATAAACAAAGTCACTCGCAAAAGTTGCAAGAGTGCCGAAAAATATCTTGCCGCTCAGCAGATAAATAAAGCTAAAATAATGATGAAGTCAAATTACATTTCAGACACTTCTAATGCTGATTGCTCTATTCCCGAATTACCTATCCGTCTTCGTGAAGAAGAGGACTTGATCCACAGCGTTTACTCGGCTGGTTCCGTGGTATGGGCCCGCATGCCGGGCTGGCCCTGGTGGCCTGCTATGGTGGACGACTGCCCTGATACCGAGCAGTTCTACTGGCTGGATGGATTCTCTGATATTCCAGTAAGTCGACAACCGTCACAGTTCAGTTCGTAGTGACCCTACCTTCTGCGCTGCAGGTGATGGGTTCGATCCCCACCGAGAACCAACATTTTTGTGATGGCTGGATCGGTTACCCCTACCCATACCGTTTTCTTGTACTTAAAGTTTCGAATAAGATATAAATTTATGTAGGTCATATAAGAAGGTACATGCAAAAGTAAAGATGTTTGGATGTATCGATGTTTGTGGTGGTTTTTGGAGGAACCTAAGTAGATGCTACTTTTGAATATCTAGAACGGTAAAGGAATGAACAAGCCCTGAAAGGAAAGTGCCATTAATATTGATGTAGGCATCTAAGTACTTGTAACTCATCGCCACCAAGGTAAACCCCCACTCAAGGTTCTTTGAGGATGCCCAAAGCGGGTAGCCCGTAGGATATAATTATTATTTCTGTCCGCTTTACTCGGTATTTGTGCCTCATTTGCTAGACCTCAAAGAGATAATGGCATTTTTAACCGTCTTCAAAAAAGGAGGAGGTTCTCAATTCGACTGTATTTTTTTATGTTTGTTACCTCAGAACTTTCGACTGGGAGAACCGATTTTGGTAATTCTTTTTTTATTTCAAAGCTGGTGCTTCCCAGTTCTGACAATGCCATCCATAAAAATTGAAGTAGGTTTTATTTTTTTGTTAAAATTTTATTTGTTTTAGACTCACTATAACGTCGTTTTCTTTGATTCCACCGAAGTTACTCGAGGCTGGATTGCTCCAGACAGTTTGAAACCTTATAGTACATCTGATAAAAATGCATTCAAGCGATTGCGTAATGAGAAGAAGTACAAAACTCGACTTCAGTCGGCAATATCTCAAGCGGAAGATGCCTCTAAACTTTCTCTTGTCGAGAGACTAGCGAAGTACAGTTTTATAGCCATGTACAAAGGGCATCTTAATTCACCGAAAAAGGTCACTAAGAAAGATTTGATCAGGCAGCAAAAGAAAATGAAAAGACGATTTAGCGTCGAGTTCCCTATTGAAGTATCTGACTCTGACGACGATGAGGAACCGCAACCTAAATCACCCACTATGAAGAAGAGAAATATGATTATATTGGGTACGCCTAAAGGGGACAAAGCGAAACGTGTCCAAGATAGTATGAACATTGATGTTGATGCAATAGGAAATACGATGGGTATTCAAAACAGTATAGATGTTGTTAATACAACTCCAGTTTTGCTTATGAAAAAAAAAAGTCCTAGAAAACGCATCATTAAACCTACTGAAACTTTGATGATAGGTGAAACTGAATCTGGGAAGACTGAAGCATCAACAAATGATTTCAAACAGCCGAATTCAATGGCTGCTCAAGTTGGTAGCACTACTGATGATACTGTGCCTGCCACCGAATCATATGACGATGGTAAGGCATGTGCACGTTCTCAGTGAACGTGCTTTATTAGGTAATGCTATTGTTACCGGCAGGCAAAAGTTGTACAACATAAAGTTGACCATCTGCTTGGCCCAACAGTTTTCTAAATACAAACATATTTTTGTAAAATACACATTCATCTATTATACGGATAGACTATTGATGCATGTAACTTTGTCTATAGTGCTATTAGTGTCTGGAACCTGATTTGAGATGGAGTAGGCTTGCCCAGCACCTTAGATGAATAAACCAAGCTCCTATGCCATCCTCATCCTTCATAGTTCAGTCTGCTTATACCACAGGATCAATATCTATACAAATAAATAAAATTGAAGTGTCTGTTTGTAATATTAAAATAACCACTTTTTACTACATGCATATGAATGTATATGCGATACCTACATATTCCAAAATAGCATTTTTTTTTAAATTTTGTCTGTCTGTCTGTCTGTCTGTCCATTTGTTCCGGGTAATCTCTGGAACGGCTGGACCGATTTCGACGGGACTTTCACTGGCAGATAGCTGATGTAACAAGGAGTAACTTAGGCTACTTTTTATCCCGAAAAAATAATGGGAACGGGAAAAAACTGCCACGCGGGCGATACTGCAAACGACCGCTATTTTATGCCGTATTAACGCCATCTGTTGGCAACATCGAGTACTACTTAGTTAAGATTTGTAAGTAAAAATGTTTACCGCCCAACGAAGTGGGCACGAGTCAGCTAGTGTTCAATATGAGCGGATCTAACTAAGCCGCGGTTTTCTTTAGCTAAGGTATATTTTTGTAAATTCGTAAAGATGAATACTTAATTGAATATTTGGTTTCAGACACATCAAAAACGTATGTTCCTGAGGCTAGACACACTCGGGAGTCAACAGACAACGAAACTGAAATGGGAACACAAGAATTTGAAGTGCGAGCTGCTACTCCAAACAGTGATGACTTTGATTTTTAGTTGGTTCTGATTTTGGCTTTACAAACATTAGCTTAGGGTTGGTTTATAAGAGTACATAAATAGAGTTATGGTTATAATAAAATCTAGTAGTAGGTAAGTAGGTACCTATTATCAAATGGCTGAACGGCTACTGAGGTAGAGAGTTGTGACTGTAGCTAGGTAGGGCCTATAATAGTAGGTACATACAATAATTGTACCTATGATACTTTTCGAGAGTACCTAATAGGTAGGTTGATTTGTGAAAAATGCATTAGCTCTAATCCTATTTTTTTTACAATAAAGAATAAAATATACTTATAAACTGTTTGATGTTTTGTGCGCTTCTTCTGGTGTGTGAGGTTGTGGCACTGACAGCATGTGGTTAGCTTTTGGACTTCCAAGTGGCCACCGTGCAAGTTTGCATCAATATTAAGACCTAAAAAATTGTTGAAATAACAAGGGTGTGTCGTTTAGCAAAAAAATATTTACGGTAAGCCAGTTTAAGAACTTGCGTCACAGATGCATTAACGCCGTCGTCGTTAGCCTTATGAAGATTATGGAGTATCATCAGCGAAAAGTATTACCTAGGTTTATCATAAACTATTTTTATAAAATATGGGAGATTATTTACAAACTAGTAATGAAAATTGACCTAATATTGAACCCTGTGGTACCTCTCCCTATCAATGAGTTGCCCGGAAGATTTCTCACTAGTCACTGCTAATAACAACTTTTAGAGACTATTGGTTAAATAAGACTATGAGGTTAATTGCCCAGTTTAGGATACCGGAATGTTAACATTTAATAATAATAATAATGCTGTACAGTCCACACAGCATTATTCAAATTTAGATATTAAAGTAGCGTGACTCAGTCAAGAGCTTTAGAAACAATCTTTAGGACGTAGGTAATCACGTCCTGTGAGTGTTCCCAAGCATTGTATATGTGCTTTAGAAGCATCAGTACCGGTCATAGTCCATATTCTTTGGTACCGGTATCAGTCGTTGATCGATCCTTAATGATGATGGATCCAAACAAATCGGAAGTACCTATCCGGTTATGGTTAAAATGTGATTAACCACGGACACCCCTATAGAAGCATGCAGCTGCAGCCACTCCGTCCGCTCAAGCTGCAGTGCAGTGCTGCCTCCAGTGCGGATGGTGTGTTGTTATCACAGAGTACTTTTTTATAGACTGGTTGTTATCTGTAGCTGAAACTAGTAGGTAGCAGCGATGCAGTGTTCATCCATCATACCATAAAGACATTTACAACGAGCGTATTAGAAAGTTTATGAATATGGACTAAAGCAAAATTAGTACCTAATGATTGTTATTAGCTGTCATGGTAGAATACATGAGTGTGATGCTAACTAAAAAAATTGAGTTGCGGAGGAATAAAAAATAAATTATTAGTTTAGTTTCAGCCTAGATAGTCTATAAAAAAGTACTCTGTGGCCTAGGTGTATTCTGTGCAAGCAAGCACGACACGAAATAAAAAATCGGCGTGAGGTGTGGAAAAGAAAACCGGAAAAGTGTATTTTAGTTTCAGTAAAATTAAATCATTAAATTCAGGAGCTCGACTAAGCATTACTGAAAAAAATTGTTGTTTTGTGAAACTTTCGTTCGAAGAAATAGGTATTCGTTGCCAGAATGGCGACAATATCATTTGCTAGAAATTTGGTTAGCCCAGGTAATGTACGATATATTTTTGTGTTGTTGTTGACCTGTGAAGTATGTCTATTTAGGATGAAAATTTGTAGCAAACTCTGTTTTGGGTAGAAAACATAAAATCTCTGCATTCTTCCAAAGGAATCCCTTCTCTGGATAGCTTGTGAGTGTTCAAGGTATTATGTAAAAAATGCTTACTCTATCAGATAAACAGCTCATCATTATAATTTTTGTAACAAAAAATATTTATTTACACGCTATACCTACTTACAATGCAGAGCGCAGTGCAATGACACTGCTATAAATTAATATAGTACAGTCTACTTCAATAGTATTGAGGTTAGGAATATTGTGTCGATTCTTATCAATCGTGTTCAAACTAAACTCTCTCGCCATAGAACCATAGCTCTTTAGCTGAAAGAGCTTGAGTGATTTTCTCTTTGAATGATTTGTCTTTTCAGCTCTGAAATTGGTGCTAAACCCAACCCAGTGCTCTTATGGTAGAACCACACTTGTGCCACTCAGTGTTATTCTGAAGAGAAACTATGCTGAGAAGGTGGTCTTCGAAAGGACTAAGCCTCATTGCAATGTTGGCACAATTGGACATGTTGACCATGGCAAAACAACACTTACAGCAGCTATAACCAAAGGTAAACTTCTGAAATTGTTGTCTAGGTACTACTACATTAATTATGAAATTTGCTGGCTAATCGGTCAAAGATAAGATTTTAGTGGATTGCATTATTACGATCCTTAATTTTTTTAACCAGTTACTTTATGTTTTCATAACCAAAATGATTATGACAGTCAGGTTAGCAAGGACATAAACTGTAATGCACACAATTCAACTCCTGAATCTGAATTATTATGGTTTCAAAAATTAATACTCACCATTGCTATCCACTAAAGTGATCAAAATACCTTCCTATTTCTGGTTACAGTATTATCAGATCTCAACCTAGCCCAGAAGAAGGGCTATGCAGATATTGACAATGCACCTGAAGAGAAAGCACGTGGTATCACCATCAATGTAGCCCATGTTGAATACCAAACAGAGACCAGACACTATGGACACACTGATTGCCCTGGGCATGCAGACTACATCAAGGTATAAACATACATGCTTATAATTTTAGTTTTCTACACAGTTGCTAAAGAAATCAAATGATTTTCAACTGCATATAAAACAAGCTTGATTGGCATCCAAACCACCTAGCAGGCTAATTGACAACTGTCAAATATCCTAGAGGCTAAAAAGACACCACCTAATCAAACTTGATTTGTAGGAGAGAGGAGGAATAGGTTATCAGGCCACTCATCCTGCACACTACACCATTCACAGCACACCTGCTAAACTACGAAGTTTGGAGAACTAATTGCAGATGAACATAGAGAAAAAAAAGTTTTCTAAAATCACGGTGCACACACATTATGCATCTAAAGTGCCCCACAAAGCTATCATTAAGTTGAAAGTCATAGCTTCCTTAGTCTCTGTTATCTATTATTCATTCCTATTTTCCTTAATCTTTTTTCAGAACATGATCACAGGCACAGCTCAAATGGATGGTGCTATTCTTGTAGTAGCTGCAACAGATGGTGTCATGCCACAAACTCGAGAACATTTGCTACTAGCGAAGCAAATCGGAATCCAACATGTGGTGGTCTTTATCAATAAAGTGGATGCTGCTGATGAAGAGATGGTGGAACTTGTGGAAATGGAGATCAGAGAGCTGATGACGGAGATGGGATATGATGGTGACAAAGCTCCTGTTATCAAAGGTTGCATAACACTCTTTTGATACTATAGAGTTTGCTCACAACATTGTAGTTTTTAGTCTATTTCCATTCAGTTTGCAACAAATGTTAAAATAATGTTTTTACAGGATCAGCTCTCTGTGCCTTAGAAGGCAAGAGCCCCGAAATCGGCGCGACGGCTATCGAACAGCTGTTAAAAGAAGTAGATGCATTCATCCCCACCCCCATTCGTGAACTGGATAAGCCATTCCTTTTGCCAGTAGAGTCTGTTCACTCAATCCCTGGACGTGGTACAGTTGTCACTGGTCGCTTACACAGAGGTAAAATATGTGTAATTTAGTTTTTATGTAATATAACTATTATTTCAGATTATTTAATAAACCCATAAATAATTTAAATTTCAAAAATACTATATGAATTAAAAATCACTTCCGCTAAAGTATTTTTGCAGCTGTCTTTAGTGTGCCAACACAGGAGTGACGGGTGCACAGGGGGCTTAAACTCAAATTTGGTTTCTCAGCTTCATATTACGATTTCCAGGTGTACTGAAGAAGGGTCAAGAATGCGAAATCGTAGGGCACGGCAAAATCCTAAAGACCACTGTTACTGGGGTGGAAATGTTCCACAAGACATTGGAAGAGGCCCAAGCGGGAGACCAGCTCGGCGCCCTAGTACGATCAATCAAGCGCGAACAGATTAAACGTGGCATGGTCGTGTCCAAACCTGGAACAGTGAAGGCCCATGACAACATTGAAGCTGCTGTCTATATTTTATCCAAAGAGGAAGGTGGTCGTTCAAAGCCATTCACATCATATATCCAGCTGCAGATGTTTTCTATGACTTGGGATTGCGCCACGCAAGTCACCATTCCCGACAAGGAGATGGTCATGCCTGGTGAAGATACCAAGTATGTTTTTATTTTATCTTTATAAACCATAGCTGGGTTAACCACATGTGTGCAGTGCTAAATCAGCACCAGGAAAGACTAAATCTCCGTTATGTCTGGAATCTATCAGTATGTTTTATGAGCTCTATTTGTTTAGCAAACAATGTCGCCTTGTAGGTAGTATTACAAAAAACATACATACAAAACATATATTTTGACTATTTTTCAGTTTTTCTAAGTTGAATATAATGAAAAAATTACTTTTCAGACTGCAACTGCGTCTCATGAAGCCTATGGTTTGCGAGCCGGGTCAGAGATTCACACTACGTTTAGCCGACCTAACCCTCGGAACCGGGGTCGTCACCAAGATCAACAGTAACTTGAAGGAAGAAGACAGACTCAAGCTCACCGAAGGCAAGAAGGCCCGAGAAAAGGCTGCCGCAAAGAAGTAACTTAAATATAAAGTAGGCTTAGAATAGTAGATCACGTTATGTATTATGCATTTAATGTTACCGCAATAAAAAGGTAGTATATGCAAATCAATTTTTCAATTGAAAAATATCTTTAAAGTTATGTAGGTAAGGTACCTTTCAAGACAGACATGTACCTACGTAATCCTTTGTGCAGTAATGGATAAAGTAATCATAATTAGGATTAGGTAAATAAATGAAAAACCTGCTACATTTTTTAACTTTATTAAAAAGTATCACCACAATTTTAGTGAAATATTGTCAGTCCTTACAGGCTTACAAAGTAAACAGACTACAGTAGATATTAGCACTCCATACTTGGTGATCTTATTGGCCTCAAAATTACAATTTTGATGGAAAAGGAACATGGATTAAGGTAAGAAATAGCCATCTCAAAAGTAATGCTAACACATTTTAAAAGCCTTACTATAAATCAAACTAAGTTATAAACAATGATCTTATTATCAAGACAATTAATACTTTTATGAATAGGGTTATCTTCAGACATTGGTTACATAGGAAATTACATGTTCATGAAATTTTGAACTAGTCTATTGTGATGAATAGATAACAAAATATACCTAAAAATGCTTTGAATTAAGCAATGATGTTTAATAAATTAATCCACACTTTATTGGCATGTACAATTTGATCACTGGAACCTAATGGAATGAAAAAGATACATTGTGTACATAATGAGGACAAATATTTTTGGATTCCTCAGCAGACCATGAGAGGGTTTTGATATTATACGCTATATTTACAAGTCTTCGTCTTCTTCTGGTAAAGCAGTGTCTTGGGCTTCCTTGAGATCCTTTTCGATTTGGTTCTGCCATTGGGGATCCATGGTTACTTCTGGGGGGACCAGAGCAGGCATGGCAACAAACTCTAGGTTGCCATCACCAATGAGTTTCCTTGCTAGCCACAGGAATGGTTTTTCAAAGTTGTAGTTTGACTTTGCAGAAATGTCATAATACTGTAATTAAATAAAAACATTCCTATTACACATTTATTTTGGACTAATACATATCTATACAAAAATTGGTATGGCACATTGATCCTTTTGTTTGTATAGTTCAGATATTGTACACATAATGTACCTTCTACATTAAAGTGGGATAAACTCACCTGTAGGTTCTTTTTCCTGTGGAACACAATGGTTTTGGCTTTGACTTTTCTATCTTTGATGTCTACTTTGTTTCCACACAATACAATGGGAATGCCTTCGCAAACTCTGACTAAATCTCTGTGCCAGTTTGGAACATTCTTGTAAGTGACGCGAGAGGTGACATCAAACATGATGATAGCACATTGACCTTGAATGTAGTACCCATCTCGGAGACCTCCGAACTTTTCCTGGCCAGCAGTATCCCATACGTTGAATCTGATAGGTCCACGATTTGTGTGGAACACAAGGGGATGTACTTCAACACCGAGAGTTGCAACATATTTTTTCTCGAACTCTCCAGTCAAATGCCGTTTCACAAAGGTCGTCTTGCCAGTACCACCGTCTCCTACCAGCACACACTTAAATGTGGGCATATCATCTGCCATTTTAGTTCGATTTGGTTATATCTACCTGAAAATAACAAGGAATAAGTTTTAAAATTTCACTGCAGCCAACTATTTGAGATTCATGACGCACAACACAAGTCTTTTCTATAAGTAGATATTTATTGTTTGCGTTTCTTCAATGTTTTTGCGTTTTTAAGCTGATAGTTTCGGCGGCAAAACAAAAGAATGCTGAATACAGGATGAAATTGACAAGTTATTTTTGGTATAACTTTTCACCGAATGGCGCTTGAACAACCTCACAGGAATTTAGCTCGATCGTACCGAACATAAACTGAAATTACACCCTAACTACGAGAAGTACATCATAAATATTAAACAAACCCGAAAGCGTATTTCTTATAAAATAGGTTCCCGTAAAATAGAAGCACTTTTTACCAAGATTGTTCAAGTAAATCGAGATTAATCTCGTTGTTCCGAAAAGTCGTTACGGCTCACAATGGCGTCACTTGACTAAACGGAAGATAGACCAAGATTGCTTTGCCAAATTTGACGTAATGATCGTGACATTGACAGAAGATATGTCAAGACACAGCTTTTGAATTTTAACTGGACTCTTATCTATCTTTGAAGAAATGGCTTATTTCTACAAAATTTTAGTATACATTTTCTTGTGCTTAAATGAAAAAACTAGATCAATTTTAAATAATAATAGTTTTACTAGTAGATTGAATATATTTTAAGAAATTTTGACTTCCGGTTCTGTTTTACCGACATATCTCTGACGTCACTAAAATAGTTTGCAGCTTGCAGCTGGCCTGGTGCGCCATCTACAACTTTGATTATCGCTCGCCAGACATGAAATGGATAAGTTGAAGTTTACTTCATTTCGTTTCGCGTGTATCGATTTTTTGAGTGAAGTGAACGTAGTGTTCGTGTTCGTGTCCTTTAGTTTAGTGACGTTTGTTAGAAAAATATCTGTGAATGGGATTGTGTAACAAGATAAACGTTTATTTGGTGTGTGATAAACTGTAAAGGATGACGAAGGACAGGCTAGCGGCGCTCCAAGCGGTAAGTCTGTTGTATTTCCTGTAGTCTTCGGTATTGGCCCAAAGGTCTCGTTGGTGACCTCGAAATCGTAGCGAAACAAGCATTAAAATGTTTTAACTCCTACATCTAGAGGTTCCTTCTAGATGTAGGAGTTAAAACATTCTTCCTCCGGAAGTTACATGATGGAACTAGAATAGATCTTCAGGAAACCAATAGCGAAGAATTCTCATAGGTCGTCGTCGCCCCACCCCAGACGGCACCTCTGATATCTGTCATTGCAGCGAAACTATTGTTGCGATTTGCAGTTTCTAAATTCATAAATGTTGAATGAATTTTTGATGAAAATAGTCCTAAGGATGTACTTACTCTTTTGATTTTTCTTATAAAGTGTACTCTTTTATTGTTACTAGGTATTGTTTTAGTATGAGGGGGGGACCTTTCATTTAATTTCTAGATCCTTTAAAGAGAATCTAGAAATATTTTGAAACCTTCAGCTATTGTATGAGAATGAGACGGTGAAATTTAATTATAACCGTCAGTTCTAATGTATCAAAAGTGTAGTGTAGAAAATATCCACTTTGTTACTGATTCGCACAGAGTAAAAACCCAAAATATGTCCCCACAGCACTTCTATTCCTACACAGAGTTATGAAGTAAATGATGTCATGAAATATTACCTATAGGCTGTTGTAAATTTATTTCCCAATATGATGATAATTTTGTAGAGTTTAGTGGAATCATCTCAAAAAATACTCATGGAATACAATTCTACTCTAGGAACCTTCATCTTCAACTACGGTAACCAACAAGTGAAAACATGTCATTTTTAATTAAATTCTGCATCTCAATTAAAGCAATGGGAGCACTAACTGGTTTTCTTACTCAAATCATTTTCAGCATCCATTTCCAAGATATTAATAATCCATGAAAACCAATTAGATCTGTCTGGGACTGCCTTTTGTTGAATAAACTAAGGCTAGAAATAGATAATGTATGAATGAAGGTAAATCCGCTAGCAGGAGACTTGGGAAATTTAATTAAGAATTTCTTAGGGCTGTGAAAGATTAATTAGCAGAAAATTATGCAACCTCATTTCTTTTCTTCAATGAATGTGATCTTTTCCAAATTATGCACAAAATGTTTTTGGAACTTGGCTTTTTCATACAACATAGGTAGGTAAGCAGTTGTAAATTGTTGGTTTTGGTTACAAAGGACCTATGTACCTACTACCAGATTGCAATCTAGGTTTTAAAGGTAGGTAACATAACTGGTAGGTTCATAAAAAATGATGGATAACCATTATGAAAGTAAGTTATGCAGAAGCATCATCTAATTAAACCAGTAGAAAAAAACTCAAGGTATTTTCGTGTTACATGTTGATCACGACATGTTGAAGCGCTTCTGAAAAGGCCTGACTCGGAATTTTCTGCCGAGAAAATGTATAGCGAAGTTTTAAAGTAGGTACCTACCTATTTACGGGTTACTGCGAGAGCGCGCAGCGTTTTGTCGTCCCTTCAACGACGATACATTTAATTTTATCAGGAACCATTATTATTCACGACAGGCGCACGGATCACAATAACAATTTATTAAGTGTTACGAGTTTTCGGGATGAAAAGCTCATTGAGAAGCTACCTAGCAAAGTTTAAAATAATGCTAATTGGTTCCGAGAGTTTACGTACATTTTTACGATAAAGCCATCGCCTACGCTGCCTGGCGGGCGCGATTAGATTACTTTATCGACGATAAAATTACCATTTTATCACTCTTTGAATGTTTTGATAAAATTAGAAAAACAAGTTAAGTTTTAAGTAGGTAGGTTAATATAACATAGTTAGTGCGTTTGTTGGTTCTGTTACTGTTATCAGTTGACGCCGTTCGTCGCGCGGCCTTCATAAACTTGACTCATACACAAATCGGCTTACAGAGCGGCGGCGAGATTTGCATCATCAATCATTTACGCCAGAACACGTCGAAAACAATGATTGGGAACGTTGTTCTTCCTCTCCTATTATCACTCCCGGGGCCTTGACCTTGTCCATCATAACTGTTGGTAATTAACCTAGAATCCACGTTTGTTACATATTCATCAATTTGGCACTGTTTGCTTAGCGGGGTGTACTTACTGCTGTGCATTTTGTGCAAATAGGTAGGTAGGCGCCTATTTCTGCCCACAGTATGTAGGTAGTTTTTTGCAATTCGTCCACTCGTTTAATTTACACCGCTCCTAGGTAGGTAGGTAAGTTTATTAAACTTGGTAGATCAAATCTGATAAAACGGAATTGCTTTCTACTTTCCCTGTTTCCGAAACCGTTTACTTTCCAGTTGTATTCCCAGTAAAGTTCTTCAAGCTAAGAAGACTTGGGAAATTGTTTGATTGCCACGAAATTTTCGGTTTGAACTTTGAAGGAATTTATGGGGTTTGAAGAAATGTCTGCAACGCTTGCGTAAGGCTACACTCGAGTACGTACGTACTAGGTAGGTAACTACCTACCTAGTACGTACGTACAGTAACTCTTGGCGTGAGTCATTGGGTTCTTTATAATGTGGGAAGTAAATTTTTAAAGCCATTTTGAAGCAGGTGATATTTCAAATAAATTCCTAAGGTTTTGTCTGTCGTTTCTGTACATTTCAATAAGGTTCTGTTGTGCTGGAAAGTCAACGTCACGTGTATGCACTGGCAACAGCTGATTCACGGCTGGTAGGTACCTACGTATATGTTGCGTCTATTTTTAGTGCCTGTCTCACGTGATGCCTGAATGAATGGAGGCTGTCTTGAATAGCAACATTTCAACCGTCTTCGTAGATAGTTTATTTTAATAAACATTTACAACTCTCAAAAGTATGCAAGCAAATCCTACACCAACTAGGTTGGAAGGTAAATAAAGAAAATTCTGACGGATAGAATACTACTTCCAGAAACAGAAATATTCAATAATGCTACTCTCCATAATCGGGTCACGTTCAAAGCGAGTACACAATGCCCTCTGGCTAGTTATTTCGATGTGACTGTTGTGCATTCAGTGCACAACCAATACAAGCATGGAAACTAACCCAGGGTTCCAATTTTACGTAATCCTCTATGGATCCGATCCATTTCTATTTGAAGCTCAGGGAAGTGAAGGAATACGTGAGTCACGTTTTGTGGATTATTTTTCCCACCTTAACCCTACTAATATAATATCATACCCATATCCACCATTATCGAAAAAAGTGGCGAAAGTGTAGATGTTTTTGACACGCCATAACAGCTGGATCTGTTTGGATTAAACCCGGATGGAACAAAGGTACTAGTTGGTGATGGTTGGTAAAGGCAGCTGTATATTCCGTATAGTTAAACAATTGTATTATCAGTTCACAATAGATGAAATCGTATTAAACAACATTTTATCCCGAAAACGGTTGGCCCTCTAACCTGACAGAAAAACAAGCAGGTCCTTGAGAAAAATGCTTTAAAAATGTATGTTAGGAATCACTGCCATTGAACCTTCTGTCTATTCAAAAAAAAATATGTCTGAACCGTGGTAGCCTATCCTACCGGGAGAGTAACCTTGGGAATTGGGACAGATAGCGGCACAGATCACAAAAGGATAGTGGACATCGTAAGGCTTTTTTTTGTGATAACAATCTGAATTCGGTAGTATACAGAACCGGGCTTGCAGACAGATCAATGTCTCGGAAAAGATTGATGTGTTTTCGCATCTCTATGAAAAATATGGGTTTCATATCTGGGATCTCGAAGTAAAAATTTGCCACAACCAAAGCAAAATTTGTAATATGTACGTACCTAGAAAACAACATAACACCCAGACCACAGCACAGAAGGAACCTAGAATAAAACATCAATGATCATCACACAAAATTCATTCACAATTTCATTTCAAGATGTTGATCAAGTTGTGAGTGCAATATAGGATATAGTTTAATTCATCTCAAACACTAGCTTATTATCTATTTACCTACTATATTATACTACAAAATACCTTATTATCATGACGTAATACTGGTAATACCCAAATAGCCTTTCACCTGTAAAAATCAAAGTAAGCTCTCATAAATCCGAAGTATGTTTGGCATCTCAATTGATATTACAATTTAACTTTCAAGTCGCCCGTTTGGCTTTTGAAGCGAACCTTTAAAGCTTCATTACCAAGATTTTGGTTTCCAGGTAGAAATTCTGCTTTTGAGACCCAAGAACAAACCGAGGGACCTAACCTTCATCGATCGAACATCCCCGGAACAATGTGTTCAATTTTTGCATATACTCTTAATTTATGTGGGTAACTAGGTATGTGTTAAAGCCACTGGCGGAGTTCCAAATAAAGCCTCCTCCGCCCTGCCACTTTGAGGTCACGACGACTACTGTACGCCAAATTATCCTATTATAAATTACTATAGTGAGTAGAATATCCCGAACTTGTGAATGACCGATTTGTTTTCCCGGATAGCCATCCCGGATAACCATTCAGTTAGATGCAATACCTGTAAGAAACGTGTTCCTTAATTTCTTATAAATAAAAAAACAGCATCTACAACTTTAATCTCCAAGCACGGTAGACATAATAATAATAATGCTGGACAATCCACGCTTATCTAGCCCCAAGCTCAGCAGAGCTTGTGTTATGGGTACTAGATGACTGGTAACATAATACAATACAATACATTACATAGGTACATCGATATTTTTTATTATACATAGAATAGAAAATACCCAGAACACCCGGAATAACCCGGATTCTTCGAGGATTGTCTAATGGGGGTAGTCAGAGATACCTACAAATACTACATTTGAAGTAGTTGGTATGCCATACGTAACAACAGATACGTAATAACAGATTGCAAGCCCATCACCGCTGCTAGAATGCTAGCTGGTTTCCTCACGATGTTTTCCTTCACCGTTTAAGAGCACTATAATTACGTACTCGTACCGTACGTCCACAGGTACTCGTATATCGATTCATGTGACCGTTCTATAAACTAGTACAGTGGTTATTATGGCTTCGTGTGGAATATTCAGTGATATCAACTATGTTATCATGAAAACATTAAATGAATAAATAAATAATTCTGGACATTTCACACTACACAACGCTAAACCAAGCGAAGTTTATGGGAACCAGATTCCTGATAGAATGCTCATTATTATATTTGCAAAGCCAGCTAGGGAACAAACATCTGATCATCAAACGACATTCTACAGCGCAAAAGGCAGAGCTACTTACCAAGTGAAGCTTTCTTAATTTTTATTACTGGCCATAATAAAAATTAAAAAAGCTCATTCAAAAATAATGTAATATCCTCTTTTTTTAAACCCAGTTGTGTTTCTGAAATATTTGTTGACAAATGCAAACATTATAATAATTATTATATGCGGAGGTTTTAGATGTATCATAGCAGATGTCACACGCTCATCAGCAAAGCGGAAATATTACTAGCAAAACATGCTGCGTTCGATACTCGTCGGGCTGCTAGAAACAAAAACTTCGTAAATATGGCCTCGGGGAAAGTCGACCTGCGCAAATGTGTCTACATTATTTGTTTGTTTCAGTACAGTGAGAGGCAAAATATATGTATTTACCAAAATTCGCCTGAAACGCAAATGTTTAAAGCAGTGCAGAGCAGTCAACAAGTACTCTACAATGATTTGAGCAAGATCTCTTATAAATTGTGGTTAATTTTTTTTCTTGTTTTTTACTTTCTGACATTGTCTGTTTTCACAATTCTGTATAAAAAACGAGTTCTTACGAGTTCTTACTGGTATTGCAGAAAGACTGTTCGCATTGCCTCCAGTTTAAGTTAAAGTTACTTGTAAAATATTGTTGAAAGTGTATTGCCGAAAACTGCATAGTAATTCGAGATAAGTAGGCATAACGGTAATTTTGAAACATTGTGGTTGGACCGAGCTAAAAAAGCACGTCCGTTTGTCACTTACATTTCACTTGCTTTACAGCCACAACCACAATTCTATGTCAGATGCCGAGCGGTGTTCCATTTTGCATTTCCTGAAAGCCGGGTTTGAACGTAGGCAAGTAGTGTTATGGATTTTGATGTATGGGTTAATCAATTCTTATGTTCTATCAAGTTACTAAAAATCTGATGAACTGAATTTTTCTAGATATTAAAACTTGAAAATGGAAAATATCTTGATAATACAACTGATAATGGAGTCATTGCTGAGAAAACAAGGGAATCTACGTGGATTTGAGTTGTTGGTTCTTAAGATATTATGTCACATGAAGTCGTTCATCAGAATAACTCTCGGTAATTAACCTTATTAGCTTCGATTGACCCCTGTTGCGAGGTGTGCTATTTAGAACCTTTCTTCCCTTTGGACTTCAAGGTATAAATAGTGCTCGTCGAAAAGTACATTCACCCAGTACTTTTCAATAAAAGTAAGAATACATTGTCATCTTAAACACAAAGCATCGTAGCACGCATTATAGTATGATAATTGTTATTGATGTGTCATTGTAATGTATCGTCGAAGAAAACGTAATATTTCCAAGCAAATCTGTTATTTAACCAGATTCTTCGAGCTTCTATGGGTACAGAAATATCTTCCTACATTTATGTTCTGTGGTCACTCCCACGGCAGGGAGTTCGATATTATATTCTCTAATTGGAATCGCAGCCCGATTGAATTTCGTTCCAGTAATTCCATTTTCAATATCTATAAATAGTTGTCGTTCTTGGAAATCAGAATAAATTCATATTTCGTTCGCTTTATTGAAAATATACTTTTAAAGCATATAATCAAAACAAAGAAGCGACGACCAGGCCAGCCGAGAAGACGTTGGCGAGACGATCTTGACACTCACGAAACAAATTGGTGGGAGACCGCCTCGCGAAAGCTAAATCGCCTGTATAATCCTAGTGATTCCTCTGTGGAAATTATGTACCTTTTAGTGGGTCATGCCATTATGTCTACTCTTTGGCATTCTTCATTTCACAAAATACCCTCTAGACAACGTTTGCCAAATCATCTCACTCGAATATCGTTTGCCCAATATCGACCGATGTTGATATCTGTAACAGAACACTTTAACTTCTAAAATAGCGTTGCGGATTTATTTTTGGCTCGCCAAAACACTTAATAGATAAACTTAATAGAGTTCATCTAACCATCTACTTTGGGATGGTTTCGGGTTCGACCTAACCCTCCGTCCTCATCGTGTTGAAAATCTACTTAATTTGTTTTATCAATCTTTATTGTCCACTCTTCACTGATGTTTCGATTTGCCTTACATTTTCTTCTCGGCATGAATCATCAACAATCTGGAATACTTGATCGTAGAAAAATTACTAGCCATTTTATGCTTTTCTTTCTTTTATGGGTATATTTTTTTTGTTCTTTGACACATACCATGGCATAAATATAGATTAATGATGATGATTTTTAAAGTGAAAATGAAAATTTATGCCTACTTATTATAAAAATCTTTGTTCTGACTGACAGACAACGCTGAGCCTAAACCACTGGTCGTAGACTTGAAATTTTCAGGGTAAGATGAATATAAGCGCGGAGAGGTGTACTAAGAAAATAATTTCCGTTATTCAACCCCTATGTTAACTATGTTTCGCTAGTAAAATTATAAAGTGAGTTAACCTGTTATCTATCTTATCACAGAAAAAGCCGTTAATCTTTTTTACAAACAATCGTTATATTTTGCTAAAGGCATCAACGACATTACAGGTTATTTCAGGGTGTACTTTATTAGAGTCGACTATGAACTCCATATTATATCTGTCATACAATATATTATCCTTACCACAAACTTAACTTCCTTGTTCTCTCTAATAATATAAACCCCACATAGTTCAGTTATCTACTAAAATTATTATGCTCTACTACTGTTCTCAATTATATTCAGTAAATATGGTTGCACGCGAAATGCGGATATTATACTACAGCTGGCTTCTAGGTAAGCTCTAATTTGTTGTTTGTTCTGTTCGTTTTGAAATTAGTTTTAAACTTGTCTTTACAATATAGTTGTTCAAGTGGTCGACCTTTCTCTATACTACCAGGATGCATTGTTAGTTGAAATGGAACTTTTAGTTTACTCGTTTGTTACATAGTAAGTTCTTGTTTTCGCTTCTTGTTTCAACGATTGAAAAAACTAGAAAACATTTTTACTTACAAATCTTGACTGAAGTAGTACTCGATGTCGCCAACAGATGGCGTTAATACGGCATAAAATAGCGGCCGTGCGTAGTTTCACCCGCGTGGCAGTTATTTCCCGTTCCCGTTATTTTTTCGGGATAAAAAGTAGCCTAAGTTACTCCTTGTAACATCAGCTATCTGTCAGTGAAAGTCCCGTCGAAATCGGTCCAGCCGTTTCAGAGATTACCCGGAACAAACAGACAGACAGACAGACAGACGGACAGACAGACAGACAGACAAAAATTTTAAAAAATGCTATTTTGGTATATGTATCGTATATACATTTTGCGGCTTTGGTATCACTGCGGCCATATGGCCTATCGTATATACATTCCTATGCATGTAGTAAAAAGCGGTTATTTTAATATTACAAACAGACACTTAAATTTTATTTATTTGTATAGATATAAATAATGATGTTATTTATAGTACACTAGGTAATTGTGTACTGCTTGATAGACGCCCGAATACTCAAACGCAACTTAAATTTTATCATGTCTCAAGTCAACTGTCAAAAAAACGTTTTTTTGACAGTTTGCAATGAAAGTCTGTCATAAACTCGTCACTTGAGACGTGATTAAATTTAAGTTGCGTTTAAGTATTCGGCCGTTAGTGTCACAACATTTATCACTATGAAACACCACTCCGATACGCGTCCTCCAGAGTTTATCAGTCAAAAGTTGAAATAGGTATGAAGATTTAGTATATTTATCAGAAAAAGAAAACAAAGTTTCTGTTATCAGGTCTTTATTTTTCGTTGCCTGTAGTTAACAAGTACTATTTGTTTATTTTTTACTTTATGGAGTCCTAGGCGCGTGAATTAATCTCAAAGTGGTTTTTAAAGAATTTAATTTCATCATAACCTTTAGCTCGAATAAGTTTACACATTTCTGCGATTTCCCGTCCTGCACTTCGTCGTGGTAACTATTCGAAAACCTTTATTTCCTTGTGGTTGTCGATACTGCAAGCTATATGGCCTGCCCATTGCCATTTAACTTGCTGATTCCAAGGGCTATGTCGATGTCAATTTATTTCTTTACATACCAGGACATAATTTGCCGCAGGTCTCATTCAACCAATTTTTAATTAACACGTGATACCTTGTTAGTTTACTATTTTTACAATAGCTAGGTATGAGTTTGTTCTACATACATTCAAGATTATTAGATAATACAATGCCACTGTAGCTGAGAAATAGAATATTATGGGTTGGTTACCTAACGTGTTACCTGTTACAATGTTCCGAATATTCCGATAAGCTTTATGTACGACAGTCACCTCCCTGTAATTTTGTGTAAACAGGTTCCACCCTCGGGATCTTGGAGGCAAATTCGTGACATTGTAACACGGGTTGAATGCGAAAACAAGGCACGCCTGTTACATTGTTATCGCTCAAATTATCTCAATGCTCCGCTCCTCTATAGGTAATATCTAAGTTAAACTAGACATATTTTGTTTAAATTGATATTATTGTAATAGAATGACTGGAGTAATTTTAGTTTCAAATTCTGCTTATAGCTAATATAAAATGTATATGAAAATAAAACGAAATCTTTCTAAGTTTACCTTCTAGGGTTATACCTAGGGTACAAACCTCTACTATATCCCCTAAAAACGCAGACGTGGACTTAATATACGTAAAACGCAAAGCGTTATATGCTATATTTATCTGATATAATAATCTCTCAACTGGAACCAAAAAATATCAATATGGTTCTGAATATGAGTAATATAATTTTTATCTCTATCGCACCTAGTTATGAATGGTATGGCTGTATTTTCCGCGGAATGATTCCACTCGTTCAAATTTCGGTTGGCCGTTTTTCATTTCATTTGAAAGGTTTATTGAAATGAATATTTCATTCATACTTTTTAGGATTCCGTACACAAAGTCGACTCGCACTTGGCCGGTTTTTTCTAATATGTCCGTATCGGGGCTTAAACTCCATCAAAAGAGAATATTTGGACTGAGTAACCAGCGGATATATATGACGGCTTTTCCCATCATCCATAAATCTTTGATCACTACACCGCTTAACATTGTGTGTGTAGATTGTATTGTGTAGCACAATCACACTCTGTGAGAGTGTGATTGTGCTACACAATACTATACATGAACATAAGAACGAAGTTTCCAACCTTTTAATTAAGAGAAAAGTGTCACTGGACACTGGACTGGTGTTAGTTATGAATCTATGTATATCACTTATAAGAATCTTTGTCTTGACTGACTGACGCATAGTCTAGAACACCGATCGTAGAGTCTTGAAATTTTCAGGGTATATTTGTCCCGGGAGTTGAAGTTTGAAAGTAGCTTTACGCGAGCGAAGTCGCACGTGTTTCCATTGCCACTAGTGTATTTGTATACAACTAAGTCAAAGCCAAATTACTCGTTAGCCTATTCGGTTAGATCGTTATGTTATTAGAGTACCGCAAGGAGGGGGTACAATAATCTACTAAAAAAACCCTACACCACTCGGAACCAGTGATTGCAAACATCTGTTCATGTTTTCATCACCGGATATAACAAATCACTAAGTGAATGATATGACCCATGTAGAGGCGGTGAGTTATTTATAGTTCACTATGAGACCAAAGGTCTTCAAAAGATGTCAGTATGATGTTCGCCACAAGATTACAGTGCATTTCGCTTCTCACATTCACAGTAAGTAGAATAAGACAAACAGCCTTCCGTGCCGGTATCGTTCCTGTCGGTATCTTAACAAGTAGTCACGTAAAGTCTTAATACCAAGCAACAATTTATGGACAACTCCATTTTTAGGGATCCGGACCCAAAGGGTAAAACAGAACCATATTACTAAGACACTGCTGTCTGTCTGTCTGTATATCATGAACCGTGATAGAGAGTTGAAATTTTCACAGATGATGTATTTCTTTTGCCGCTATTGCAACAAATACTAAAAAATTAATATTTAAGGCTCTCATACAACAAACGTGATTTTTTTGCAGTTTTATTATAGATAATAGTATATTATTTATTATATAGATATGGTGATAGCGGAACCCTACGTGCGCGAGTCCGACTCGCATTTGGCTGGTTTTTAATTTTATTAAGATTGCTTTACCTATAAACTAATAACACTCCTTTTTGTGGGTATGTTAAGTGTTAGCCCATACTAGAGAATGCCGTGACACTTTTACAGGGCACAAATTGTTAAGATAAATAAATACATTGATAAATTTAAAATACCCTGTTCCGAGGGGCACACCTGTACGCTGGCCATAATACTCTATTGTGTTTGATATTGGACCTCTCCTCTTATACAATGTCAGGGGGCTACTTTTACCCATGCCTCTGTTTACGGGACGCTGCTTGGCAATATGTGTGAAATGTCCGCCAATATTTTCGTATTTGATTTGTATTTGGCAGAGTATTTTTTATTATAAATACATTATTGTAATTCTTTTTGGTGAAGGGTAGAAACGCTTTGAACCCTTATATTAACCACATCACATTTCAACAATAAAACATAGATAATTTATTAGAGGGTACTAAATCACAACCCTTCAAACGAACCACATCGATAAACTAACCAAAACAATAGTTTCATTATAAAACATTTTATAACAATTCGCTGGAACAACAGACTCGCCTTTTATGACCAAGAAA
This sequence comes from Electrophaes corylata, assembly GCA_947095575.1. Classification (NCBI taxonomy): domain Eukaryota; kingdom Metazoa; phylum Arthropoda; class Insecta; order Lepidoptera; family Geometridae; genus Electrophaes; species Electrophaes corylata. The sequence goes on from OX352702.1 coordinate 4,401,821, forward strand.
CTTGGCTTGGCTTATCGGCAATAGCGGTTTAATCCTCGGCAATAGTGCCGGATCACTGACATAAAATCTGTGGTGCGATATGAGTCCAATTGTTAGACATCGATACCGTCATATTGATAGTGATTCACCAGCTATAGTGACGCTAGCGCGTTATTAGGGTCGAGTAAATTTTGAAAATCTTTCTTGTGTGGCAGATTATTTAATAGAAGGGCGGGGAAGGGCGGAAAGCCAAGGGTCCTTCCCGACTCATTTGCCACAGGTGATATAACACGCCGGATTCTGTTTCATATGGGGATCGCAATATCTTGATCTATCTACTTATTTATTTACTGAGAAAGGTCCTATTATTATTTCTGGCGGCTCCTTTCCTTGTGCGGAGAAATAAGGTTTTCTACTCTGTTTTGCTTTGGATGCTTAAAAATGCTGTTACACATTATATATTAAAAAATTAGTAATAAAACAATGTGGTGAATGCTTTAGTTGATCGTACGATCGTTCGAGCAAAGCAAGCCTTTCTACGTTTTCATTTTACTAGAGGTAAAAATTAGCAGTTCATAAATGATTGTGTCAAAAACGACCTTTTTCGGTTCTTTGATGTGCCAGTATAATATTCTCAATCAGTCTAGTCGACCTAAATGTCCGAAATCACTGGCATGCTGTGCAATACATGACCGAAACGGCCGGGGAGGTTTCGGAAGTGTCAAGGCGCGGGGAGTCGGTCGCTAGGGGGTGGTTACGTAACGTGTGCCGCAAGCCCGCAACCGCCCCGGCCCGGCTCCTGGCCCAGCTTGCGAAACTTAAGCATCGAGTGACGCGTCGATAGATGCGAGTAAACCAATTCATCTATGAAGTCATATTAAAGAAGTCTCCTTTTATAGATTTAAGTAAGCTATTGGATGATTGATTACGAATATTTACTCCTCCAATTCCTAAAACTATTTGGTTAATTAGGTGCAACTTAGTGCTGATTTACTTTTTTTTAATAAAACTTGTTAAAGGAGCGAGCTGATGGTCCACCTGATGCTAAGTGGTTACGATCACTTATATCAAAGCAATCCCTTGCAGGTTACCTTCGTTAGAAACGTACGATATGCACTACTCTGCGTTCTTCAACATGAACCAGCTGTTGTTAAAACTCAAGCTTACTAAACTAACATACTAAATTGTAACTCACGAAAAGGCAATAAGAAGGAATGACTAACATTTTTAGTGACGTCAGGTTTTAGGACGTCATTGATCTTAGGAAAACGTCAGTAAATTGTTGTTTTGCTTCTCTAAACTACGTCAGTCAAAGCACGCTACGCGATGACGCTGTTGATGTAGACGCTCACATACATGCCTGCTTGCATTTCAGCTCAGCACTTTTATTGGACCGTGTTCATCACTCCAACGGAGTTTTTATTACATTTAGCTTCCATGAGCTCGAATAACAATGCGGAGCAATGCCTCGTATAATGCACTACGTGTTTGAGCGTAGCACTATCCATTAGCGATGAATAGTTTTAACATCGACCAGCTATGCTACCGACCGAGCTTATGAAATATGTATTCAAATGACTATGAACTACGTGCGTAGAACAACCGAAATAATGGCTCCAACTCTAATTTTAGAGGTTCAGAACAGAAATGTATTCGTCTTATTTCGAAGGACTTTCGCAAAAATGTTTATAATACTCCCAAGTTGTACAATGCGGTTACTTAAGCCGTATACGTAGACTGTAGAGACTAATCCTTGCGAAATGGGGTTTAGTTTGGGTAGAGGGTCGTAAATAAGCTGCCGACGTCAGCATTAGGACAACCTCTCACCATGCTTTACGATTAGACAGTAAACTAGAGGTCTGCGCGTAAACGCTGAGCGTTTTATTAAAGCAGGTCAAGTACTCAACCGCGCAAGTAACCAACATTGGCAATCACGTATTAAATGCATCGTAAATCCACTTTTTATATTTTTATGGTGGCCGCGAGGTCGGTTTGGTGTAGTTCCACAAGGATAAATTAAATCTACGGAATGGTTACATTATTTCAGGGATTTTCATAATGTCAAATGCCGGTGAAATTACAGGCACATGAGACTTAACACCTGTATACCTCAGGTTGATGGACGCTGAGTAGTGCATCGTAAGGCACGTTCCTAACTAGCGTGATCTACGAGGCAAATCTTTGTTATAAGCTATGGTAACCACTTAGCTTCAGGTGGGTCATCTGCTTGTTCAATCAGCAAATTCTATAAAAAAAAGTTTTGTGCTGAAAATGTACGTCCCGTTCTAGCTTCAGTAAAGAACGTTCTAGATGTTAAATCCATAAACAATAATCCACTCCAAGTAATCAACACGAACAAAACCAATCCATCTAGGTATTTGAAATTAAAAACCCTCGGGCCACAGTTATTTGGTAGGTTATTAAACAAAAACTCTTTAGCATGTGCTCAGCGGTTACGAAATGATAGAATCCTTAATGAAATAAGTTTTGATTCAATCAATCATTCCATCAGGTGTAAGAAACATTTGGAATTAGGAGGAAATTAAGGGCCTGTTAATAGTCCAATTGGTATTTATTTGTTCTTGCTGATTGCATTAATTATGCAGGAATGTTCCATTTCCCTTAGTGAGTGAGCGAGATAGTCTAATAAGAATCGTGTTTCCTTCTAGTTTCGTGTACGTAATTGCTTCCATGAATTTCCGCACCCGACCTCCCAGAAAAAAAGGCTTTTCGACCGTCTCTCTTGCTATTTATTTGGGGACCCGTCATTGGATCGTAATTTAAAAACGTTAAATATATTAAATATATCCTGCAAACATATTTTCTTAAAACTCTAACGATCAAATTGATTAAACTTTTCGGAATCATTTAAATTATCATTAATAATTTAATAGAACCTAGTAATTACGTGAAACTAAGCCATACTTCACTGAATACTACTTGTTTTAATAGGAATTAGTTAATTATATAAAATAACAAAAAACATACGACTAAATCAATATTTTCTTCCGAGACAATATGCTCCTGCAATTGAGCAGCTTTATGGCGCAGATGAAACTTATAAGTTTCGTCTGCTCGGATACTCTCGGATACAATGTGAATGTGAAGTAGTGAGCTTTTAGTCAAATCAACGACGAACTTTCAACTTTTAGCCCCCTAGGAAGGTTGGTATATGTAATATAATATATGGAACCTTCCATGAGACGATAAATTTAACTTATTTTCCATTTGATATATTTTTTTTGATAGCAACCGTTAGTATTGTCAGTACAACCTTACTTATACAACAGTCACAAAACAAAATCTGCCTAAAGATAGCAATGCCTAAACTATTACGAGTACTATCAATTACCAATGGGTAAATAAATAAATAATGAAATAAACTTTATTGAAGACAAAAACTAGCAATTAAAGTAAAATACTTATGTACCTACTAATGCAAAATAAAAAAGAAAAAAATCTTGTCCTACAATGGGCGGTCTTATCGCTAGACGCGATATCTTCCAGACAACCGTAAACTAAAATAAAATAGAAAAACTTAGTCTAAGTTTACATTAAAAGAATGTAGTACAATTAGCAACAACAACAACGGCCTAAATCTATAGACCGCAACAACTGACTGAAACAGGTTGAATGACAAACATTGACGAGGTTAATTTAGATATTATGATTATATAAGGTTTACATTAAGGCAACGTTTTATTGTTAGACCAGTAATGTTTGAGATATTAGGATGATTTTGACAGGTTACGATAACAATTGGCCATTTTCATTGAAAAAAATCAATCTCTTCATCGCTACATTACCAAACCAGAAGGTTTAGTTAGTAGCGTAACCTTAAATATTATTAAAAAATATACCGCATACAGTAAAAAACCTTTTTTACCAATTCAGCTTAATATAATTTTTTTGAGAGCTTATCAGAGTAGAAGATGCCTGTGCCTTTGTTATATTTCCTTGAAATACGCTGACGAGTCATTATCCGGGGGTTCTCGAACTGATCTCAAAAGCTTTGAAATTCACCTATTTTTAAAATTAATAGCGCGACGTCTTGCTATTCAAGATGCCGGCGGGTCAAAAAGTTGTAACTGGTGAAAAGCTACCCGGATGGATAAGCTCGTCGGTCACTAGTCGCCATGCTTGCTTGACCTTGTAATTATGTGCTGAGATTTAGGGATGGAAGTTCGCTTGATTCGACCCAGATCTCGCAGTAATCTCCTTCACGACTGCAGACTACATTAGGTACTATCGCCCATTGCTTACTTCTAGTTGATTTGTTTCGCCGATGAATAATACGCTTCTGTTTATTATGACACCGCCCTGTTATGATCGCTCATAGCGATAAAACCGCCCACTGTACCTACAATAAAGAGTTTTCTATCCATGTACGCTCTAGATAAGCAAAAAATTGAATATATTCTTAACTTCTTGATAGCAATACCGCAGTACCAATTAAATTGTACTTCTGTTTATAAAGTTAAACTAGCAGTATCACAAGGTTGTGTTTAGGCGGTTTCCCTTCTCCGTGCAACCACCTGCCGTTAAATTACGTCATCTCCATTGTTGGTGAATTGGTTTCTGCCCAATTTAAGCACGATTTCTATTATCATTCAAGTTTTGATTTCACTTCTCCCTGATATTTATACGCATTGCTCACTTGATTTCCATAATCTATACCAATTGTATGGTATGGTAATCTTTATCCTGACTGAATGACTGACTGACATAAAGACGATGCATACCCGAAACTACTGGTCGTGAAGACTCCAAATTTTCAGGGTATATTTGTCTTGGTGCGTAAAGGTGTATTAAGAAAGGAATTCCCGAAATTCAACCCCTAAACAGGTACAGCGGAGGTTAAAGTTTGTATGGAAATAACTTCACGCGGACGAAGTAGCGAGCATTTTGCTAGTATTCAATTATATTTATTTTCAAGATAGATAGATAGATAGAAAATACTTTATTGTACACCATAACTTAAGGATAAACAAAAATAAAAAACTTAAAATAATGCTATATAGTATATACAATGGGCATTCAATCCAATTATTTGGAAAAAAGTTTTCCCAATATTCGAAAAAGAAAATCCCAATTTCGGAGCGAACGGATAGCAGCATCAGTCAATTCCGTCGGCCAACTGAGCTGAATTTAGAATTCTCCCTGGTTAGATCTATTTGGGGGTTACGTTTACGTTTCCCCAGAGCGAGAGAAAAGGATTTGCGCGAAGGTGAAGGACGCCTCATTGTTCGTTGCGTAACACTCGATAAATCCTTAGTTTTAAACTTAGTTTTTATGTGATGGCATGTTTTTGGATATATAAATAAATCTGACAGATAATTTACTTTATTGCAATAAAATAGAACACAAACATGAATTACCTCCTTGAAATCGTTTTGTTCTCCTTTAGAATTTGTTGACTGATTTTACAGTTTCCATGGCAGAAGAATAAATCGGGTCAGTCAGTCCTCTAACAGCTGCTCTTATTGTTCAGAAATCGCCGCGTCTCTCATTCGATTAATTGAACCACACGTAACGAACTTAACTGGTGTACCCGGATTTCGTTACCCGCTCCGGATGCCCTCGTGGCTTGCCGCTTGTTTAATTAAACCCCGACAAATTATATACGAGCAAACACAATTATCTCGTTAAACTTTTATATTTTATCAATGTTGCCGAGGAAGGTTCGGCGGAAGTGGAACTGCTCTCGAAAGTTTTCTTTGGTATCGATTGTGACAGCGAAACAGACGCTTTGCGAAACGTTTCTTAGTTCTTACTCAATGATCTGTCATCAAAATGTTGCATCAAAATATTGTTTGACCGAGTTGTCAAAGCTTAAGTAACAGGTTTGCTGCCCTGAACAGGTCTTCTCACATAAAATCTAGAAAAAATTAAATATTTTTAGACAAAATTCGTCAGAAAGCCACCGCTGACGTTATCAGATCTGGTTCAATTGAAATACGTGACGTGACTTCCAATTTGCTGCCTCCACTCCGTGGCATCAAATAGTTTCCATGTGCGGGCTTGATTAACAACCAAGCTATTGCTGTGTACGTTTGATTTATGGAATTTATTTCGTGCTCTCATTTAAATTTCGTTGTTGACCAACACGAATTGTGACGGATATTTGCAGAATCAATAAAAATTTTTGGGGTCGCTTAGTTAATGCCATAAATTTGTTTACTAAATAAGTATCCTAATTCTTAGCTTGGATGAATTTTTAATGATAATCTACTGCTGTAGCAGTATTTATTATGTTTATAAATTATACACACCTAGATGCACACACTATACTATACTATAGTTTTACTACGCAGACTACTTTACAAAGCCGTCTTGGATAAAAGACGCACAAAACAAAAGAGGCTGGTTACCTTAACGACTACAACTGTTCTGCTATGTGCAGGATTCAGCTATCCTAGACTAAGTTGAACTTCGACAAAAAATATACAATATACAAAATAAATAACTAAAACCCTACAGTCCCATAGACCTGATTTACGCAAAAACTCTTGTTAGTTCAGAGGTCGTAAATTATTTAATTTTGGCTATTCTAGTTCGTTTTATCTTTTATTTTACATTTTGTTATTTCGTTTTACCATTATGCGCCAACTCAAATAAACCTGTCGCACAGAATTAGAGCTTCAGTGAGGTGACTTATGGTAATCCGGTGAGCCCGTTATCCATGTCAGAGTGGCAGCCTTGACCAAGGTCGTGCAATTTCTGTAGACCATGGGAATTGTAACTGTGAATGTATTACAAAATTGTCCGCTAAAATTAAAAAGGGCAACGATTCGGCAAGATTAAGATTACTACTTAATTCAGCTTAACATCGCAAAAATTTATCACAGGTCGCTAAGGAAAAGCCCACTGCGTACCATTTTAATTAAATTTAAATATTCTGCTAAACATGCAAAAACTCAATTATGTAAAAGCGTAAAGCGTATTGAAATAAGGAATACAATTTTTATAGACCCCACGCCGTGAAAGCATCATAAAAACAAGCAGTTGTTCCATCCGATGGATTATGAAGGTAGAGGAGCTGTATTAAATGGCATGCAATTATATTCTAGAAATAACCCTTTGTACAATGGATTTTGATATGACTTATTCGTAACATTTCTCTTTAATTTCCACTCAATTCCTGGTATTAAAGAGCAGAAAACATGATGATGACAGAATTGAGTGATTGCTGAATGTGATTCAGTTTCCGTCTAGTTGATGATGTGGTGATTTGATGACTAAGCCTTTGTAAGCTAAGGCAGATTGTTAGTGAGTGACTAATCACCCTAACCGCTTCGTGCACCGCACACCACATGTGATTAACAATTATATCGAGAGTGTTGTGTTCTGATCGAATCGGCTTGTTTGACATTATTAACGCCTGACACAGTGATTCCGCTATCACTAAGCTGCGAAAACTCCCCATAATTGGGTCAGCTAATAGAAGCTATTGTTAAAACTCTCCTACAAATTATCTTTCGTAGTCCCTTGCCATTTTGACCTACATAAATCCTGCGTTGGGGGATTAATATTCATTCGTATAGCATAGTAGTGAAATCGCGCATGACTTCGCTCACCTGAAGCTATTCATATTCATACAAATTTCAATCCACGCCCCGTTCTTTTAGGTTGCAGGAAATTCGTTCGTAGTACATTATGCAACAAGAAAAATATTTTGGACATAGCAAACGTCTACGACCAACAGTTTAGGCTAGGCGTTGTGTATAATGGTGTCAGTCAGACACGACAGAGATTCTTATGATTGGTATAGATTAAAAAATTAAGCATACAAAACTGAGACGATTTGGCATCCACTCGGATATTCTGTTGCTATACATATATTGATAAAATGTAATCTGATAATTGTGTTGGTAAATAATACGTTGAGTCACCATATGGAAATGTTATCAATTTGTAATCAAAAGAGAATGACGAAAAAGTAATCACATTGAAGCGAATAGGCTGTCCCAAACCGAATGGACGCGGATAATGACAGTTTATCAGAGCTGATGTAGACAACGCAGCAAAAATGCCTCGAGCCTTTAGGGGCGGTGGCGGTGAAGCACTTATCATCACTCAGATAGCCCCTTTACCGCTCTGCTCCTTCGTATAAATAAAATCCTTTGTGCGTACCATAAAAAGGCGAAACATTGTTATAAATTATTCGTGTATCGTTCTAACTAGATGATTTTCATAGTCCTAAAACGTTTCCGTACCGTAGGACCGACCTTTGTGGATACGCGTACCGTACCGCGCGTCCGGACAAATTGAATAATAGCTAGCTCGCCTCAACTAAGTGGATTCTATTTTGCTTTTCGTGTGCCGCTCGATGCTGGCGGGTCACTGTTGCTCTATAAATTTAAGAAAATGCTTTTGGGCGAGCACTCACTCTATATCTCATTTTGTTATAACAACGTTTAATAGATAGTTTTATGTACAGCTATTTAAATGTATTCGGTCATGCCAAGTTTTATCTGATAAATATGTAACGTGTCTGATAAGATGATGTACGGTTGTCACTGGCTGATGAATTGTTTTCTTTTTGCAGGCGCAAAGCGACGATGACGACGTCGGGCCCGATGACGTCAACGTCGCTGTCGAAGGAGGATTCATGGACGACTTCTTCAATGAGGTAAGAGAAACATAGAGTAGAGAGAGTTCGAGTTGCCTTCATCAAAACTAACCACACGGAGCTCACCTTAGTCGAAAACATACAATTGAGCTAACTAATCTATACCATGGTATATCTAGATACTATGCAGAAGGATAAAACAAGTTACTAACGTAATTGAACCCGTTTCCGTCCTTCGATTCTTGAAACCGTGCCACAAGAAGACAAGTATTGAATCAAGCTCATTGAATATTCCAAGCTACACAAATAGAACTATGAAAATATTCATAGCTCCTTCCCAGTATCCAAAATAAATACTTTTAAACTCTAAAACATCATTATAGTGTCCATTCACCTAGAAACTTAATAACTTAGTAGGTAAGGTGCTTCATTTATATTTCTTCTATGTTATATGTATGAGTCACTACACTAGTGACGTCAGCCGCCATGGCGTAATTTAATCGCCAGATCGTTGATTCGCATAAAGTAAATGGCTTTTTCTAAGAAAGCTTTGATTAGCTTAGATAAACTTTCAAGTTGCGCAAACCTCACTCAACATAAATAGACAGCTTAAATTCAACTCAGTAAACCAAGTTTCCTTAAGGAAAACAGTTTATAGGGACTTTGTGAGCAAAATAAATCCGAGCGAAGCCCAGGCCTTTCGAGATCCACTCGAACGAAGTTGCGAATATCGTCAGATAGTGGGTATTGCACGGGGATAGCGGAAATCCCGACCGGTAGGCTCGATATGCTACCTGCAACATGGCACCTGGTGCTCGCTTCTCTTACACTAGTATGTGTCGGCTTACGTGCCTATAAAAGTCATACTCTCGTCTGCAAGTTGCAACCTTGTTAATTGTAAATTATGTTCTACTCGTGCTCTACTCTCTATCTGAATTGTGTTTTCGCTGGATAACTAATTATCTAGATAACTATTCAGAAATAGTGTTGATGTGTTTATAGTTAACAAGCATGTCCTTTATAGAAAACCCGGTGTTTTAAATAAAAGAACAAATACATTATAATCATTAAATGTCCGATCTCACAGTCTAATTGGTATTTGAAGTGCCTGCACTGTAGGGTGTAGGTTTGGTCCCCACTGAGAACAAACATTTTGTGTGATCGCGCCCTCTAGCCCCAAACTGAGTAAAGCTGGTACTACGGGAACCAGTTAATTGATAAAATACTTATAATTTTTTTTGTAAATAACTTAGAATACATATAACACCCAAACCCAGAACAAACATCAAATATTTGTTCGCGGTGGGGATCAAACCCACCTACAGCATAGAAAGCGGGGCTATTGCTTACCTACCCGCTACCTTTTATTTTCCAGTAGTGTGTAGAAATACGATAGATGTGTTTTATAGAAGTACTAGTATTTTTTAAGGCCCAGAGTCGTAGCAAGACAAATACGTCATGGTATTGCTAAAAAAGTTCAACAGGTCATCTTACCGGTTTGATGAATCAACAATACGGTCGGCAGCGTCCTCAATAGCTATTAAAACGTAGCAGCCATGAAATTAGAAACCTCTTGAGGGCCACTGAACATTGACAGGCTACCAATGCTACCAATAAATGCGAGCGCCCATCAGTGACTGAATCAAATTGTTCACGGAGACTGGCGTATCTTTATGGTTTTCTGGTAATTAAAATATTAAAAATACTGGTCAAAGTTTCTCCTTCAAAATCGTTGTACCTAGTTATACACGGCTGTCCCAAAAAATGTGTCAAGTGGAAGTCCAGAGATAGAGCACCCCTTGGGGTACCCGAATCACCCCCATGTATTTTTTAGAAAAGAAAAAGTTTTAAGTTTACAGGGCGAAAATTCTCAAAAATTTTGTAAAATAATCGTCACCACGCAGCCATCTTTCATAAGTACCCATCCTTAAACGATTTTTATCATACTTCATGCGTGAAAACAATTTCAACACTTACCTTGTGAGCACATAAAAGCTCAGTCAAGTTGTTTAACTCAACTTTCTCGATACAGTGAGATAAATCTTTCGGTAATTTAATCTTTCTCATCTCTTGTTTTATGAGCCGAACTGTCACAAAAATCTGCACATTTTTTGCTAGTCATAAAAACCTCGATAAAGTTTTATGAAGATGGCAACGCCAAACGACTTTAAGTTTTCTTCATGAAGAAATCTGTAACTGCTGAAACTTACGTAAATCCCGTTTATTTGTATGTCAGTCGGTGCAAACTTTTTCGTTACTCTCTTTGTGTTGTTGGTTGGTCTTTGTTTTGATTGTCTTCATTCTCGGCTGTGAATAAAGGTGGCTACAATGTTTTTTCTGAACTAATTAAACTTAGAAATATACAGCTGAAGTGCTTGCTTTAAATTCATTAAATAATTTGCAGTCTGCTGTAGCTTAAGTAGGTCAGCAAGGTAATTACTAACACAACAGCACATAATGGATAATAACCTAGTAATTCACACGTTATGCAGTATTCAAAGGATTTCATAGATTATCATGCAAGCTATGGTACATTATTGAAGGTCTGTGTCTGCACCAACCAAGCACTTTACATCAATACCATGTCACTGATAGCGTGACCCTATCAGACATGCACAAATGTAACCTACCTGCAATCCTATTTTAATATTATAAATGCGGGAGTTTGGATCTTTGTTTTACAAAGGCTCAATTGTAACTTAAAATAAATATAGCTCGAGAATTAACATTAAGGTGCCTTTTTTTCCTAAAAATGTCTAGAAATCGAGTGATAAATACCAAAAAGGCCTGGATTTTGATCATAACAAACCTCCTATTTATCTATACCAATTATAAGAAACTTTTTCCTGACTGTCTGACATATAGACAACGCACAGTCTTAGAGCCCGCGCACACAGAGAGCGGTCAGGAGTTCCGAGTTCCGAGTTCCGCGTTCAACGTTCATTAGAATATACCGAGTCTATAATAACAACGCACACAGCGGGCGGTCTGACCGCGGCGGTCAAAGCGGAACTTCGCGTTCCAAGAGTTCTTTTCCCGCCAAGACAGAGAACTCCGAAACTCCGCGATGTCTGATGAGTTTTGAAAAACGGAAAAGTTAATTAAATTGGTTAGGGAAAGGAGTTTATTATACTATTTAAGTAATTATAGACTATAAAAACCGTGACAAAAAAGCTGAAGCTAAATCCTGAAAAATATTACTGAATTCGCCTTGTTCTTCTCGCGTTGTGTTAATTAGGTGCACCCAATACTTCCGTTTCTTCTTAGAAGCTGCAGAGCTCCACAAGAGCAATAATTCTTCATCGGATGACGAACTTTTTAGTGACATGTTGCATGTGCAAAGACCCAAACGAAACTAGAACTCGAGAATTTGTACGCCGCTTGTGTGCGTTGGAACTCTAGGGCGCAGGCTCTTAACCACAGGGGTTGAAGTTTGCATGAAAATAAATTCACGTGGATGAAATGGCGCGCGTTTTCTAGTTAAATTTTTTCCAATAAAATGCCTTCTTTGTCCTGAATGACTTATTGACGGATCAGCGCACAGCCTAAACCACTGATCGTAAAAACCTGAAACTTGGAGGGTGTGTTCTTTGTATGACGTAAGCATCCGATAAGAAAGGATTTTCCGAAATTCAGTAAGTCAGTCGTAATTTTTAGTAAGTTATTATAATATGATACCTTGATTCTGATCTCGGGTAAGGTCATGCTCGAAAAATATGGGACCATAACAGTCTTATTCCATAAATCTTCCCCTAAATAACAAACAAAAATACGGCCTTTCTCCAGTTATCATTCGTGACGTGAATCCCACATGCCTTTTCATTAGATTCGGAATACATCTCGCCTCTGTTATAAATATTCAGGCTGTGCTCAGTATTCATCATAATCGTGCGTTTCATTTACATGTTATCATGAGTGAATATAGACTATGTGCTAACGCCATGGACGCTCGGTACCTACTGGCACATATTGTCCATTGTCTACATTACGTACCATGTGCCTATAATTTTACGCCGAGGAGAGAACGCTATTATTTTACTTCATGTTTTCGGGACAAATCTAGTTTTCAGTAAAAACTGAACAAAAATGTTTTTATTTCACACTTTATCATAAAGCCATCATAGCCGTGGTGGTCCCGGGTAATATAGGATTTATTACTTCCCGTGGGTGTTGTAGAAGGTGATTAAGAAAATGAAGAGGATGGGCTGGATCATCTCCTACTTACTGTACACAAACACTGCGGTCACCAATCCGCTTGCCAAGCGTGGTGACTATAGCAAACCCCCACAAATATGGTCATGTCCAGCAGTGGACTCATTTAAGTTGATGACGATTGTTCATATTTCTTACAGAATACGAGCCTAACTCCCGAAACTCAAACCAAACGCATCTCAGATTTAAGCACGTCTCAAGTCGCGATTTTTTGACAATTTGCAATGAAAATCTTTGAAAAATTCGTCACTTAAAACATGCCTAAATCTAAGATGCGTTTGAGTATTCGGGGGAAAGATATTTAGTCTTTTTACTGGAGCGTTATTCGCAATTCCAAGACTCATTTTATTTGAGTAAAATACCATTTTATGGAATGGAATTATCGTTTTATAACCCTGTTTCAAAGAAAGATATGATACAAAATTGTATTATTGCTTCGTATTCCGTTTATGGTAGAAGAAAAATCATTCCTACGTTCCTACAATTCAATGCCTACATTTATGGGAAATTCAATTATGATATTCAATTACCGCGCATGAATTTTACACAACATGACAACATCTGATTTAGGGATACCTAATAGATAATATACTAATCCATTCAAGAATCAGTGGACTGGACATATGTTTTTTTTAGTTTCTTCTCAAATAGGTATATTTATTTTTTCTCTATCTGTATGCTTTGTTGGTTTTAGGGTTCCGTACCCCAAGAGCATAACGAGACCTTATTACTAAGTCCGCTGTCTGTCTGTCTGTCTGTCGGAAGATGATGTATTACTGTTGTCGCTATAACAATAAATACCTACTAAAAAAAATAAAGCATTCCGGTCTTTTACTACGCAAGTAATTGAAGTATCGAATGATCGTTTTAAGCGGGGCAACTCGGTAACAGTTCCACAATCAAGTTTTCGCTTCCTGGCATGCCACGAGCAGTCTGAATCAAAACGACAATACGAAACTTCGTGTATGGTTTCACAGTAGGCACGATGTTCGAGATTCACTAGCCATTTCGTATATTGCAATGAATAACAAAAAAATCAAAAATTAATTAACATTTCCAGATTAGTAAAAACATTGTAATCTGTGAGCACAGGCTTGAGTTGAATAAATAAATCAAATCATATATTATATTTATTGCGTTCATGTTGTATGTGCAAGATAAAAGTAACTTTACGCATATTTAAATGAGGAACGTGCTTAATATTATATGGGCTTAATATTGTTTATACTGTTATCTTTTTGAATTTTTTTCCTTGCATCATCATCAAACCTTATTTATGCATTCCTATATTTTGTGTTAATAGCGTATGAGCTACACTGAGAGCCTAAGGTCTACATTAGAACAACGACTACGGGCTTGGAACCTGTTACGCCTGAAAAACCAATTCCTTGAAAAATATGGGCATTTCCATCTACTGTCATTTTTCTCATTTTTGGCTTTAGACATCCTCAAATGATCTTGCAGTTATTCTATGTTTTATGTATTCGGTAGATTCAGTGATATCTGAGGGTATATCCCTTTTTTATTTGAAATCCAGCCTGCCTTATTTATTTGCGTCAACTACTTTATTACTCTAACTTCACATCTGTGGGTGCATCGTTAGCAACTCATTTCGCTTCATGTTTCACGTTTGCTTACTCGTTAGCCATTTCCTAGGATTGTGTATCTTTTCATCTTTACTTGGCTAGAAGCAGTTATCATTATTATTTGATGAAACTTTATGGAAATGCTAACGGTAAAACCGGAGTTTTATTTATTTAAAATCTTTTTCTACGACACTCAATTTGTTTTCTTTTGAAGTACTAATAAAAACGCATTCATCATGATTCTTTGCTGAAACTACCACGCGGTATTATGTATATTAGATATTAAATTGATTTTGAATGAAAGTAATATATTTTTATCTCTATATTCATCTAAATAGCTCTCAAAGTAGTACGTAGGTAGGTAAGTGTATGTAGGTAGGTACTCAGAAAGCAAACGGACTGTGATGTGTAGGCGATATTATAAATAGCGCTTTATTAATAGTATTGGATATAGCTGTCAAGAAAACCTCATTGAGCGCAGGTTAGTGATCTCATTCATTCTAGCCATACATAAATATACCTTTATTATGTGTCTGGTGTATGTATGTACTATAAATCATTTTTCATTCATTATCTGTATAAAAAACACATAATGGTAACTGAGGGATGCTCGAAGACCTAGACCTGTCCATTATTAGTCAAACGACAATGTAGAAAGTGCTGAGAATCTGTGGATGAAGATAAGAAGAGAGAAAGGAGATCATAAAGATGCGGCTATACTCTGTAGTAGGTGTAACAAACGTAATGGTGATAAAAACACATATACTTTTTATTACACAAAATTATGGCAGCAGACACTGGTATATAAGTAGCCGAAGCCATTTTAATACTATTACCGTAGCTAAAAGCCGTTAATCAGTCGGTTTTAGTCAGTTAGAACTTGGATTGGAGTAGTAGGAAAATACCCTTAAGTAATTACCTACTTATAGAACCAAAAATAACTAAGCTTCCAAAGTTATATAAAACCGCATGTGTGATTTAAGAAACTCAAGATTAGTATAGATCTCTTAGCGTTCAAGATACTGAAATAAAATAAAAAGAAATGTTTAAGAGAAGTAGTGAAAAGCCCGACTAAATACTATATTTTGCACATGCCTTATCATTCACAACGTGTCGAAGTCCACTGCTGGACATAGGCCTCCCACATATTATTCCAGGAAAAACGATTTTGAGCCCTTTCTGTCCATCGACTTCCCGCGATCCTAACAATGTCTTCAGTCTATCATAGTTTATCGGGAAGTAGGGTAACAAAACAAACATAAAAATGCACAAAATAGGGCACATGCTTACATTAGGCATTTGACAAATATAAAATAGTTGCAAAAACAACACATAATATGATTTGTCCATGCGTCACAAATGAAATAGACAGAAGGCTACGCGAGTTACCCTTACGAGAGGCCTGTAACAGAATGCTGGTTTACCAATATCGGTTATCGCGGTAATCTGATTAATTGTCGATTCGCGAGTGAAGTGCTGCGGTCTGTCCGCGTCGGATATCGATCCCTATCCGTCCCTGAACTTTACTCTCAGATACAGACTTGCCCGATTAGACGAGAATAGCCCAAGATAAATTGTACCCGATACCGACTCCTGAAAACAGTCGCTTCAATTGGCGGAACAAAACAAGGACAACGCAACCAGTTTCGTCTAGACGGCTTGGATTATTCATTAGAAACAGAAATACCCTAAAAGCTTAAATAATAATACTCTTGAAGGAGACAGTTATGATTTCATAAGCCGTTGCGACGCACCACACCGGCCCGCTGGCCTGCGGACGGAAAAAGCCAACCATCTTTCAACCATGCCTTGTTCAAGGTTCTCAATAATACCTACTCATCCGCAATATTTCAATGTTTTAGCTTCTCGAGAATGGCTTTAATGGTTAAGATGAAATGTGGTAGGTTCATAAGTTTGACAGCTCAGAGAAGATTCGTTTTAAATTACTAAGCAGTATTGTATTCTCTTATCAGTGTACTAACCAAAGCAGGATAGCCCGGCACGTTAATTATTAGGTAATTTTCATTCGTGTAGGTATTAAATAAATCTTCTTTCTGAAAATGTCAGACGCGATTATGTGAGCTTATTTTAAAAGCATTTTTTAAATAAATATTTTATACATTTTCATCCGACCATTTATCCTGTTGCGTTAAATTTTAGAATGGATCTGTTGAATGAAACAGGGTGCTATGTGCATATTGCTATAATTACCAAACTTAGGATAGGTAAAACGGAAAATGCAAAAGAATGTCAGTTCACGTCAGGACTACTTACCACTACACAATCTCTGATAGAATCAGTTGACTTTATAAATTGCCGTACTTATTGCATGCCTATAATCTCGAGAATAATGGGTTACTTGAGTTTTTATTTTCCTACTGTGTAAGGTATAATAACAATGTAATTATGTCTCTGTAACTGAATAAGAGTTAATTAGGTTCGTAAATATCTCAGTTGACACAACGCAAGCAACGTTTGCTTTCCGGTTGGAGTTCTGCCAGTGATCCCTTAAACTAAGTTTAAGTGAGCCTGTAACAGGGCGGTTGTGCTACCCTACTTTAACCACAGATCTAGAAATAAAATAAATTCTTACCTCGCGCCCGAAGCTACTGGTGCTTTTATATATAAACAAATTTCGGTCCATTCGTTACAAAAATATAAAGTTACTAAGCGAAATGGGCTCGACTTCGTCGTGAGGTGAAACTTCAACCCCCGCTGTACCCGTCTAGGGGTTGAGTTTCGGGAATTTCTTTTTAGTACACCTCTACGTACCAAGACGAATATACTCTGAAAATTTCAAGTCTCTATGATCAGTTTTAGGCTGTGCTTTGTCTATATGTCAGTCAGTCAGGACAAAGATTCTTAACTATATGTACTTAATTGGTTTCGATATAGATCATGTTATAGCAAAAGTTGAATTGCTAGTTAGTTTCGTAAACTAAATTTTATAATTGGTATTTCCACTCTATTGTACATAAATCGTTATCGGATATTCTTGGAAATTCCAGGGTGGTTCACATTCTTTAATTAATTTATGAGTAACTATGACCATTTTAAATGGTAGTATACCGAAAATAAGTGTCCCGTTCTTTTTCCCGTACTCATTTGCTTGTTACTCAACTCTAGTAACCTACAAAATCCGCGTAACATTTTATGAGCTCAAATATACCATGATATATACATAGACAAGCACGCACCAGCAGTCTTTGAGTAGGTCTTCGTGTTTAGTAGAACTGGCCGGTTGCCAACCGCCATGCCGCCGCTTCCACCGCCGCGCCGCCGCCTCCCTGACTAGACCCGGGGCCGCTAAGCTCGATGCAAGATAAACTGTAAACTGCATCGTAAAAACTAGCAGCTTGATAAGTAATTAACCGTAGTGCTAAAATAAGGCCGGGTTTTACTTCAGAACCTTACAACACTTCAGCGCAACGGAAATGTTTCGTCCTTAGGGTTGTCGCAGACAAGACCGAACCTGTTTAGCATATAAATAAAAAAAAAATAGTGGTGGTACGTTTGCGCAGCTCAATTTAGCCCCGAACTAATTTTTAATTAAAACCCAGCTGTTTTTTATTTACTGATTACAAGTTTTTACCTGTACATAAAGAAATCACAAAGATTTGGATCCGCTCGGGGGCATAATTTATTGGGATAATATAAAATCTTGTGCTTTTCAAGTTATTCTTATGGTTTTATTAAACAACGACTTAAAAATATTTGAAAATCCATTATAAAATATATTTTTTTATAATTTTTCAATGTTTAAACTTTAAACTAATTTAAAAGTTTTATTTTTTAGGTGGAAGAGATACGAGTCATGATAGACAAGATCCAGGCGAACGTCGAAGAGGTCAAGAAGAAACACAGTGCCATCTTATCAGCGCCGCAATCAGATGAAAGTGAGTGTTCCCGTTATGATTATATTCCTAATGGCTGATCTTAGAACGCATTCACTGAACAAAGATATTTATATGCAGGAATCGCGCACGTGTTGGCTGCCCCAAGCTATTTTCATGCAAACGTCAACCCTGCTACATCTTTTTAGGGATCTAATTCCAAGAATTCCTTTATTAATACACCTACGCACCAAGTCTAACATATACAAATATAAATTTCAAGTTTCTACGACCAGCTGTTTATACTGCGGGTTCTTTTCATACAACGATTATTTAAAATAGATGTATATCAGGCGAATTGACACTTTAAATGCAGCAGTGTCATTCAATATACTTACATAAAATAAGGCACAGTAGATATCCTCTGAACTCCTTTGTTATTTTTGAGGAATTTCAGTAGCACTAATACAAGTAAGTACAAATGATTGTATCATGACATTTATTTTACAAAAAAGTTGTAGCTATAGTTACAGTCGTTTAACGTAACGTAACTAATTAAACGTTTAATAAGATGACCAAAGGATGAAATCCTTACCACTAAGCCACCTTTGGTAAAACCTGTGTGGTGGAAAGGTTAGCCTCCACTAACGTCCATTTATAAATAAGAACACAGTGAAAGTACTATCATCTAGGGCAATGCGTCTCTGTTTGGACACAAACAAAGAACACAAATAGATTACATTTCAAAACGTGTACATTTAAAAAAGCCATTTTGTTGTTAAAGGACTCGACGGCATACCGCAAAAATACTGATTTGTATTCTATTTCAGCTGCGAGGTATTTTACAAATTCTGTTAACGTTTATTTTTTTAAGCTACGACAGTACAAATAAATAGCTAATTCTGTTATTTAAAAGTGGGAGGAAACTCAAGACAGCAATAATGGACGATGAGGAGACCTTTTCAAAACCGTGGGATGATGTACATTAGGGGAGATGAAAAAAATTTAATCAGATGTTATTAAAAACTTATAGTAATATTATTTCCTAACCAGTGCTCACAAACAAGAACACAGAAGCTGTTTCACATAAAGTTATTTCCAATGCGTGCACATATTTGATCTTATTTCGAGCTTGGAATACATTACGAGACTGTTTCTTCTAAATATATCGGTCTCATCTTCTTTGTAACCGCATTCAATATGTTCATTCATGGTTATTTATCGCCCCAGTGTTAGTATGGCGTGGGATGGTTTCTGTTGATTCGTTAAACACCCCCACATTATTGAAGGGCGAACTTGGTGGCATTTGAGACATGGGGGCGTTCAGTTGTCTACCATTCATAAAAAGTTGACACTAGGGCTTTTGGACTATATTGACGTTTTGCGAGCGTTTAAATAAATTAACTTCAACGTAAATAAAAAACTAAAATATAACTTGTCGAAACCACAACCGGCTCGTAGTGAATATTGGTGTTTCTAAGGCGTAACGCGAGCCCCTTATAAATGTATTTCATAATATTTCGTTTATATTCTCCCAGGGTTTTTATTTTTCCTTTTTTTATGGCGCAAACAGAGTACCTACATAATTACCATATAAATCTGCTAAACTTTTGTGCGTAGGTACACAATAAGGTTCTCAGTATGCCGGCTGGTGCTATCGAGGCTGTTTAATACAATATCTGACCTCTTAGACAGGGCATAGCAACCGATTCAATAGGGTAGTAAAAATAAAAGTGTCTTGTTGTGATAATATTTGACGACGTGTTTCAGTCGCGACGTCTTTATAGGCAGGCACATTCTCAAGTGCCAGTGGCCCAGCGGACTCTCAGCAGGAGCGACACGAAAAGTCACGATTACCCATTGACCCGACCTAAATTGGCTCGAATAAGCCATCGTTGCCGGCGTTAATATCGAACAAACTCACTTCACTATAAAGTTATTTATAAATTTAATGACGTTGTATATTTTACCTTCAACATTTATGAAATAGCTACTTATTGCTACGTAGTACCGGGCCGGAGTAATTAATGTTGTCTTTATTTTTTATACGCATCACTGTAATCGGTAATCAGGGAAATGATGCTGGTGTCAAGAATAAACTTGGTGTAGTCCGTTTTTTTTTCGTTTACCTAATATTTAATTCTATTTTATTAATCTTATATGCAATGAGTACTTTTAAGATCAATCCAATCCAGTCAAGCAATCCAGTTACTAGTTTTGAGCCGGAAGAAGGTAAAAAGGCTTGTAAATAAATAAAAACGTTTCATATAAGCCGACGTCGTCTCAGAGAAACAAATCCACTGACGATAAACACCAATAACCTGTCTAAACTTTGTTTTATAGGCTGGTTTTATAAAGCTTATAGCAGAGCGTATGTTAAATGAATTTAGTCGTGAACTACGATAAATCCCACCCATGTTCCTTCGCATTAACCCAGCCTTAAACGGTGAGCGAAAATCAATGAAATCCATTAAATTCGCTTTGAAGCAATTGAATAGGCGGGATCAACTCTTACATGAATCGGGAAATCAAGAAATTGGATTTCTTTTTCAAAGATTTTCTGCGATGTCTGCTCTCGATTGACGGACAGTCATTTAGAAGAATACAAAAGGAGGGGTATAATTAGACCTAGTTATAATACGGCTGGTTATGGTTCCC
This sequence comes from Electrophaes corylata, assembly GCA_947095575.1. Classification (NCBI taxonomy): domain Eukaryota; kingdom Metazoa; phylum Arthropoda; class Insecta; order Lepidoptera; family Geometridae; genus Electrophaes; species Electrophaes corylata. Next base: position 4,422,661 of record OX352702.1, read on the forward strand.
AACACTTTAGCCAGTGAATGAACAAAAGATTCATTCAATAGGACTATCGGACGAAACGGCCGTTTCGTTCATGATATTTTCGTTGACTTGCTTCCAAAAGCGTAGTCAAATCTAAATCCTTTCGTAAGTTGCAGAATGAGATGTCAACGCCCTGAATTTCACATAAATGGAGTCAAACGAGCGAGAGTATACTCTTAACCCTTATAAGTATAACAGCGTAAGATAATATATGCACCTCTAGGGAGAATACCTGCGAACTGTCTAAAGCTCGACACGATACAAAATGTTACACTTAGCCACAGCCAACTCATTGTTTCTACGCCGCCCGAAGCGCGTACTGCTACTATTTACCAAGCGGAAATACGAACTTGACAACTCCATATGAAGTTAAGCGCTGAATAATACACGGCTATCAGCAATTTATTCTGGCGTATACACACGCTAAATAGTTTATGCAAATGGTTTTCTATCGGTAAGTTGGGCTTAATCTGGTTGCGGGAGTTGAAAATGTACGAATTTGTGGCAAATTGTCACCAAATAACTAGTAATTTTTGTCATTATTGTTTTGTTGGGCAATAAAGTTGTTATTAAGGTCCGGTAGAAAGTTACTATCAACCAAATTAAAATGTAGTAGACTAACCCTCTTTCCTCTTCAGTAAGTTTTTCATTTTTCGTACTAAAGCTTATCTCCAAAGCGCTTACCCGGTAAGAAGCTCCCAATCCTTCACAAGCACAGCCAATATTCAAGCACTGGGTTGCTCACATCTAAATGGGTGTATGAAGTATGAACTGAAATATATTTGAAGTACTGTCGTAAACTGTAAGTATATTTCTCTTAAGAAGAAAAAGGTACAAAAGTCCTTGGAAATCGGGTAAAAGGCAACTTTCTTTCGTTGACTGTCTATGTCGTTATATCTTCGAAGTTATCTGTGCCAGATGCTAACGACATTTCTTTTGTATTCCCTATGAATACCTTGTACTTTATCACTGATATTATTTTTATTGTATTTCAAAACTCCTGAAGATGAAAGTTTTTTTTACCGGAGCCTTCATTTTTATGTTCGATCCAGCCCCTAGTTGCGTATCTTCTATTGCTAATAAGCTCCTGTTTCAAATAAGTCAGGTATATTATAGAAAAAATGTCATATTTGACACTAGCAACAGGAGTTTGTTAGCAAAGAATTAATCTACCTATCCTATATTGTACATTGCGTTCACATGCATGGTATTGCACGTTGTGCAATGCTTTTAAATTATATTGTTAGTAAATTGCGTTATGGAAACATTTGGGCTGTTACAGAGGCGATTACTTCTACTTCGCTCAGTACGTTCACTAAGTTTCGAGTAGTGGAACGGGAGCTAAGAGGTCGAAATAACGACCTAACTTTGTTATCGGCTCAACCACACGCTGTAATAGCTTGTAACACATAAACTATCCGCCTTCATTTATACGACAGCTTATCAAGATTTACTAATCTTGATGTACCTAAACAAACTGCCATGGCATATGTATTGATACATCTTAAAACAAATGATAGGTATATTTTATAAACCTGCTTGCTCATTCAGAGCAAATTTACTGCTATCGTATGGCAAATTGGATTACAATAGGCAGACAATTAGAGCGCCCACACATAGCGATAGTACTCGCGTTCTCGTTGTGTGGGTGTTACATTATTCAGGAATTCATTCCATAATTAAAGTCCCATGTAGGATTTCTTATCACTCAATTGAGTTTAATGAATCTATCGCGATAGACTAAATATATTTATTACTTTTGTTTTCAGAAACGAAGCATGAACTGGAAGATCTCATGGCTGACGTCAAGAAAACTGCTAACAAAGTTCGAGGCAAATTAAAACGTAAGTTTTCCCAAGTTTTGTAAAAGAGCATATTTCTCTACATTGCAATATAAATTTTCTGAACGTTAAAGTTTCTGAACTTCTTGAGGTGCACCGTGGTCGCATAAAGCTTTGATAGCTTGTTTGTAGAATTGTTGAAATCAAAGAAAAATCAATCATCAAAAAAAGAAAAAATCATCATCATCAAAAAAGAAAAAACAAGAAAGAAAAAACAAAAAGAAGAAGAATCATGGGAAAGATCAATGATTTTTTTCTATTGTAACTCGAAGTATGAGAAACAAATGCTCGTGACGAAGGTCGTTCTTCAAAAATCTACTTCCCTGACATTTCAGTGCGAGGGACATTTTTATCTGAGCGCTACCGTGCTTCGTAGGGCATGCCGGCTACGTTCACTACTACTACTACTACTATTTAAACCAAAACCCTCGAGCAGTCCAAAAAGTACGGCACAAAAGTTGGCCACTTGATCATTTAGTTCGCAGGAACCTGCTTAATCACTAGGATTTGTAAAAATAAATTTAAAGATACTACATTACATAGTCAACGTTCAGCATTTTTCCATCAACACCTCCACAGACATAGAGCAGAACATCGAACAGGACGAGCACTCGAACAAATCGTCTGCTGACCTGAGGATAAGAAAGACGCAGCACTCTACGCTGTCGCGCAAGTTCGTCGAAGTGATGACGGAGTACAACCGCACGCAGACGGACTACAGGGATCGCTGCAAAAGCAGGATACAAAGGCAGCTGGAGATCACCGGCCGTGCTACCACCGACGACGAGCTGGAAGAGATGCTGGAGCAGGGGAACTCCGCTGTTTTCACTCAAGGCGTAAGTTTCCATTGTCGATCCACATGCCCAATGCAATAGTTTTTTTTGTTATTCAACTGCCGCCGGCTGAAAAGGTTATGTAGATCTCTACATTAAATAGTAAAAGTTCCAGTGTCAATGATATCAAATTAGTCTCTTAGTGGTGTTTGATAAGATTTATTCTATTTTGCACCAATATTACCCCCCTCATTTACTGACAACGCAGTAAGCGCGGGATTGTAATCTGTCTCGATCGGTAACTTTTGGAATATTATAAAATCTTTGTTTGTAATGAAATAACTATGGTCAGTAATACCAAGCAAGGAACAAATAGTGTGAACCCTAGCGCTAATCGCCACAGCCGTATATCAACCCAAACTATTGTATGTAATGGTATTTTGCAGTGTAAGGGCTGATCCTAATCATCTCCTGAGTCGGCTCCTAATTGCTAAGGATGGTGATGTAACTACTAATAAATTTTCATTCAATGAGGTGAAATAACTTCAGCCAATGTTTCGTTCGCGTTCATCGTGGTCGATGTAAATTGAGTTCGAACATAAATTATTATTAGTTATGATCATAAATGTTCGGGGATATATTTATTTCTAGGCTCTGTGCAGTGGATTAAATAGAACTTAAGGTATGCTTGTAATATGGGAACCAATCGCCAGCAACTCAAAACACAACTGCATAAATATAAACAGGATAATGTGCTACTAAAATCCTGGATCATTTGTTTTTCAAGTTTAGTAATATTTTTCCCCAATGTAATAATAATAATAAATAATAATAATGCTGGACAGTCCACACAGCATCATCTAGCCCCAAGCTAAGCAGAGCTTGTGTTATGGGTACTAGATGACTGATATACTTAATACAATACATTACATGTATAGATATTTTTATTATACATAGAAAACACCCAGAACTCCCGGAATAAATATTTGCAGATCGTACAAACATTTATCCCAAGGCGGAAATCGAACCCGCAACCTCTTGCGTCGCAAGTGAACATTCGCCCGCCGCGCCACATTGGTCGTCAAATCTATCAGTCAATGTGTTTTCTATCATTAGGCAAACGGACCTACTTTACCTACATATTCCCACGAAGCGTATTTTTCAGTTCATTCGCTGCTTTTGTTTTTTTAAACGGATTATAATAAAAAATACAGATCATTTTTTCTTGGAATTCCCACCGTTCAACATTATTCTAGTGTCAATTCAACATTTTTGTTGAGGTATTTGTGGTTAATATTTTCCTTGGTCACAGAGAAAGTCAATGATCAAACAAAGTGTAACCAAGAATGTACAAGTAACACGAAACACGAAAATGGCAAGCGCCTCTTATCGCTACATGTCTAAACAACTACTTATCAATAATCAAGAAAGTGAAGTGAATTTAAACTGCAACAAGTAGATAACAAATCGATTATGTCATTTTATCGTCGTTATCAAGATTGATCATTTATCTTGGAATCTAAAGGGAATTGATTTCTAATTTGGAATAGTAGTATGCAAGTTTTTATGCAAACATCAACTCCAGCTGTACCCGTTTAGGGGTTAAATTTCGGGAATTCCTTCCTCAATACACTTCTACTTTCAAGTTTTTACGACCAGTGGTTTATAGTCTGTGCGTTGTCTATAATGTCAGTCAGTCCGTAAGGGCAAAGATTTTTATAATTGGTATAGATTACTTATCAGATTATTATAATTAGTGTAGTATAGATTGTCAATTCATTTCTCGATGTTGATGAATGTATGTACAAATCAATCCGTTGTCAATTCCAGATAATAATGGAGACGCAACAAGCCAAGCAGACTCTTGCCGACATCGAGGCCCGACACGCTGACATCATCAAACTCGAGACTTCCATCCGCGAGTTGCACGACATGTTTATGGACATGGCCATGCTGGTCGAAAGCCAGGTCACATATTCATTATTACAATTATGTAAGGTTTTGATTGCACAGGCCGGCTCGTACAGCATCTATACCATCCACTCGGTTGATTGGGACTTATCCACAGTAAAGAGATTAAACCCCGAGTTTTGTCATAGTCACTGTGTACGTACGTATGAGTCAGAGTTTGAGCACAATGTCATTGTACAGTCAGCTGCACTAGAATGTATACAATTCGTAACTTACTGAATGGTTTCACAGCCTTACAATTAATATTTACAGGACAAAAACTTAAAAAATAAGTGAATTTACCAGCTGATTTCACGGTTTTTGAGTTTTTACTGTTTAAGGATTTACTATAAGGGTTTGATACTGTTTGGAAAGTTACTAATTTGTATACATTCTAGTGCAGCTGACTGTACACATAAATTTTTCGTAGAAAAATTCCGTTAATAGAGTCGAGTATTACTGACAGGTATTTGACTTAACTAAAATGAGTCACGGGTGGTTAAAAACCGCTCCGGTGTCATTGTGAACTGCTTTGTAATCAAGTGGTTGCTTCTTCTTTTAACATACTAACAGTTAGTAGTAGTTCTTCAGACTGCTGTTCCAAGTATAGAAGTCGCTCATGGCGTGTAACTCGACACCAGCTCATTAGAATTTACTTGTTTTATGGGCATGGATTTTCTGCAGATATGCCTACGTCCAGCTATGGCCGAATTGATCGATTATTATTTTGATCATAAGATTTGCTTCGATTTGGCTCTTGTGTACGCGGGGAGTATTTGTACCACGATTGATTGTGTCGTAGAATAATAAGTAAACCGGCTCCTATAAACACAGGGCGAGATGATCGACCGCATTGAGTATCATGTAGAGCACGCTGTGGACTATGTCCAAACTGCGACACAAGACACAAAGAAGGCCCTAAAATATCAGAGCAAAGCTCGGCGGGTGAGTTTCATCCCAATCGATTCATACGTTACTAATCTTTATTTTGTTTTGTTTTTGTTTCGTCCGCTCCACGCTCGTTCCATCCTTGTCCTGTCCCGTTTTGTTTTAAATTCGAACCGCATTTTCACATTCAAACCTCATTTTTATATTTGAACCTCATTTTGTTCACGATTCGGTGATTGGTTCAAACGTTATGTTATTTTCTGTTCTTATTTTTACTAACTTGCTTTGAATGTTGTACTAATTTCGCTAATAACACGGTGAAATGGGCTTCTAATCATCACCTGGTTTCGGTGTTTTTTAATATTAATGATGTGTGCGTAATTTGCCTTTTGTATACTGATTGTGTTTCTTACTTTCATCTTCGCCTGAAATTATGTGATTTATTGATATGTAACTACTTTTAATAATACTATCATCATAATCGTTATCTATAACTATCTTCTGTCATGTATAACTTTGTATAACCTTAGGACTTTAAAATTGATGGTAAAACCGTTCTGTACCGGTATCTCTAACCGCCTAACATTCTAGTTGGTTCTCATTGTAACTGTGGCGTAAAAACAAATTGTATGAACCAATCCGCCGTCAATATCTTGCGTCCCGCTCCCTCCTAGCGCACCTGACCTTAGCGTGAGCAGGGCGAACTGATAGATCGCATCGAGCACCATGTCGAACAATCGGCCGACTACGTGGAAAGTGGTCAGGAAGAGCTCGGCATAGCGAAAGAATACAAAGATAAAGCAAGACAGGTAAAAAGAAACTAAACAATATCGTAAACTGATGGGAAACTAACAATCTACCTATCTAAACGGGATTCTTTCTACAATCGTACTTTCAATTTTTAAAACTTTCGATTCTTTAACTAGTAAACTATTTCTTTAGTACTTTCACTGATTTTGATGCATTTTGACTATCGCATGATTGCATGATCGATGAATATGAAACGAGTCACGCCTGACTTTCAAATGTGAGAAGAATGAATTGAATGCTTTTACTAATTTATACTATACTAACGAAACGCGCGCGACTTCGTCCGCGTGACGTTATTTTCATACAAACTTCAACTCCCGCTAAGGGGTTGAATTTCGGGAATTCCTTTGTTGATACACGAATATACCCTGAAAATTTCAAGTCTCTACGAGCAGCGGTTTAACTTGTCTATATGTCAGTCAGGACAAAGATTCTTATCAGTTTATGAGATAATAACTAATCTACATAGTATTTGTATGAATTGACTATGAAGCAAGTTCCTATTTATAGTTCCCTGTCAATGGCAGTGAAAAGGGCAGGTATAGGATATTTTTGTATTGAGCAATACCATACCAACACTATACATAGAGAAATTTCTCATCTGTCCTTTTGTACATACTCGTAGCTTTGCTGAAATTATCTACATAGCAGAGTTTTTATTAGTATTTTCCTTTATTTATACTGTCTAAAAATTATAGGATATCAATTTGTGTATGGAATCTCAGTAGTCTCTAGTAGTCAAAGGCTGGCAGGCAAAAGTCTTACATTCAATTTAAGCACTTCTGTGAAAACCTTTTTGTCAGTAGGTATTTTTCTCTATGCATATTAAATACTCGGAAATTCACTAAAAGGTTGTAAAAATGAAGTACGATCTGCGATTTTGTATCAAATCTAAAATGTTTTATACTTATTACTACCCTGGTAATCCCCTGTACAAATCACTTGCCCAAAAAAGCTGATATTTTTTAAACAAAATATTATTTTGGTTGTTTTCCGTTTTATTTCAGAAAAAAATGTTCCTCATTATATGCCTCACTGTTACTGCAATAATTATAATTCTTTTGGCTGTCCTATTGTGAGAGATGTGCGTCGAGCTGACCAAGATCATCAGAGGTGAAAATTATAACTTTATTGACAATTCAAATTAACAATCCTAAAAAAGTGGCCATCGAGGCGTTTGCATTCGCAACATAGATATATTCCTTAAAGGGCGCGGCTGTACGAACAAATTGCTGCGTGTTACTATGACAGTACGAATTTACGCTAGGACTCCGTTTGAGTAAACGTATTACGCTCTATAATTTAGATAATCATTCTTTAAGTAAACAGGTCTTTGCATCTTTTTGTAGATAATTTATACCTCATCAGGCAACTTTTTCAATATTGCTCCTATTTACGGTACGCTGTAGTACATGGGACCTGGGTTTTTAGATGGAGGCTTGCCCAGCACCTATTCCATCCTCACAGTTTATTTGTAGTAACTTTGTAAACAGTATCGTCAAATACCGCAAACAAGCAGTTGTTAGTTACGCATAAATGCACACTCAACGTGTGTGTCTGTCGCTTCGATGGTCACTTGTCTAGGTAGCTATTTGTAAATAGCTTTTGATATAACAAAAATATCATTTGTCTAAGCTACACCTACTAACATCATTTTACTGTGATTCTACAAATAAATATAGGTATATATCAAGGTTATAAAATATATGTACGCTATAGGAATAATCAAAATTCAATCGGGTTACATAGGAATGTGATAAGTCTCCATAGTTTTATTGTTCACGCAATGCACTCATCTTTTTCATGCTTTTTGTTTATTGTCGTTTCACTGAATGTTGCAATATTGTTGTGTGGTTGGGTTTTATGGTTTGCCTTTTATCTTCTGATGAAAAAGAGATAAAAGGTTCTTTTAGAATAATATTCAAGATAAAAATCATTATTATATTGTAATTAACATTAAAGGTTCTTCTTTTATAACATTCCCCAACACTCAGAGCCTGTATATTTTTAAATTATATAACAACAACACCTAAAGAATTTATGGTGTGGGGCTTATTCATAATAAGTACCTGTCGTTTATCAAAACTATATTTTAGTCAATTATAATAAAGAGTATAAATATTATAATAATAAAGATATGGTAACTGATTTATCAGTTATCTTTGCTATTAGAGAATTAAACTACTTTTGTAAAATCAGGCGGTAAGATTTACCAAATGCCAAATTTAGAATCAACCAATAAATTACCATATTGTGGAGCCTGTATCTTTTATTTCAAATATTGCAACAAACATTTTATTATTTTTCTTTGTTATTACAGAAAAAAATCTTCATTGTAATATGCCTTGCTGTAACGCTGGTTGTATTAATTATTATACTCGCGATCTACCTGTCATAATATGAGAAAGAAGACCGCCACGTGACCACAACTTCAGCTAGTGACAACGCTCCCGCGCATACCTAGTCACATCGTTCCGTACCAAAATGGATTTTCGAGACTATAATTATTAAACTCGGCGCAACTTTTAAATAGTTATCTCCGATCAATGATACCCCTAGATGACGGGTCACATACAACATCTTAGCTAAAAGCTGTCCGCGTGAATATATACTTAGACAGTAGTATTTGTTTACTAACGAAGGAGAAAGAAAATTATGAACAGTTTAAGGTTCATTCTAATTACAACCGTCACCTAGTAAATAATATCACTAATTATCAAAACAAAATAAGAGCTTACTTCTCAAGTGAGCTTACTTCTGAGCTCTCATTTTCCGAGACGGATTTTTTGCGCCGACCCTATATCTAGGGGTATCATTGATCGAAGAGTTACACCGTGTCTTGTCTTTTGCATTCACAGGAAGTAGAGAGAGAAACATAATCGAAAGAGACAAAACATGGTATTTTGAAGTTACGCTGAGCTTATTAGTAACAGGGTTGCTGTATTATTTTGTCGCTACACAGCGCCAAAGACAGTTTAATAGATGTAGCAAAGAAATACAAGGTGATTCATTAACCATGAATCAAAAAGGAGTAATAATAATAATAATAAACTTTAAATTTGGATGTACTTGAACTTATAATTTATATCAAGCTTGCTTGGTTTGTGGTAAATGAATCAGCTTGTAATGTGACTAACAAAACGGATGTAAAATTAGTTCATGAACTAACACGGTCATCGTCTTTGTTTGTCAAACGTACCGCCATCATAGAATAAATACTAAATCGAATTGTTCTATTCTCCAGTTTTGGTGACTCCCGAATCTACAATAAAACCTGAACAAGTTTTCGTGTTGTTATAATAACAATTATTGATTACATAGTTTGTTAATTACCATGTTTGGTAAAGACGATATTGTGGAGTGCAATGAAACGAATAGTGTTACTGTCACATCACGCGACATGTGTACATGCACGTTAATGTTAAGGCTGAAACACACTTGGAACACGACACTTGTCGAGTCAAATGTAATCGAAATAACACGTGTGTCCTCAAGATTTTTCGTTAATAATTATAATAATTACTGACATATATTTGACACAACGCCGTCTAGTCCCAAACTAAGCAAAGCTTATACTATAGGAACCAGCACCGCTATTCCGAATCCGCTCAGAATCGTAATTGAACGTTTAAAAATGCCCCTGCAGATAACTGATAAAAACATTTTTTTTAATAAATACATTTACAGAGTAGGATATAACACCTAGACACAGAACAAACATGTGTGTGCATGTGTGGTGGGGATCGAACCCACAATCTATAGCTCGGAAAGCAGATTACAACCAACTGAGCTGTAACGGCTGTCTACTGTTAATGATGGCGTGACCTACATTCAGTGGAATATTAAAATATTAGTGTCTGTTCATATTTTAATTATTTTGTGATGTATAAGTGTGTTTCAGCCTCTTAATTAATTCATTTATTTAAAAAAGTACAGTGATCACTTTGAAACAAGTTAGCGATGCTAAGTTGTGTGAATCTAAGCGCCAGTTCCACGCGACCAAGTTTAAAGGAACTTACACTTTGATTCCTAGCATTGTCGCTATTATTAAACAAAATAAGCCATGTGAAGTAAATAGAATAGATTAAGTTAAAAGTAAAGCTTTGCTGGTGTTGCCAGGTATATTAATTTTGTAAATAAATACGCACATTATTTTCTTATTGTTACTTTAATATTATTATGAAGCATCACAAAATAAGATGTAAAAGAAGACAAATTAGTTTTTTCTTAATATTTTGAATTTGTCAGACATTATATTCATTGTAATTTGTACTTTAAACGAAAAACAGTATTTTGTGACTTCTTATAGTTTAAGTTAAACCGAAAAGTAGTTTACATTATGATCGCACTATTCAATTATTTTGAGTTTTTTTTTTAAAATATGAATACTGTTAGTATTCTTTAACTATATGAAGGATCTCCTACAAGAATGAAAACCATTGAAGTAGTGTATTAACTACAATACATTGAGAATCTTATTATTTATTGTCACTCTTGTAGTCCTTATAATTATTGTTATTACAAATATATGATTTGTAAAGTACTTATGGTTCTACCAAATAGTTGTTAAACGGTGATAGATTTTAATATTGTTTGTGTTTGGTCCTTCTTCAATTAGATATTGAACGCACAATAGATACTTATAACCTGGTTTAATAAAGAAACGAATCTAAAATGGCACAGATTATCATTATCTCTCTCTCTCTCTAGCATACATAGTGTGCGAGTGAGAGCTAATGATTTACCGCCGCCATTTTCATAAACCAGGTTATATATGTATTATTTATTAAAATATTGTTTTTAGACTGTTCTTCTTTGGTCAGATAGTAAACGCACAATTTATACCACTTATTAAAATATATTATATTCACTTTCATCTGTAGAAGTTGCATTTAACTGAGCATTTTGTTTACATCAGTATATTTAAATTATATTTTCTCTACCTTAAACTTAATAGTAAATTATTATGGTGAAACATATCTGTGAATATAACTTAGAGAGTAGAGTTGTCAAGTTCATTATTATAAAGATTTTTATATTATCCCAAAAAATATTTCCTCGAGTGGGATAATTTCATTATTATAGTGCTGCCAATTTATCTGCTTAGTCTAGAAGAGGGACGACGCTACTATAGGAAATTGTGAAACAAAATATAGCCAATTACAGCAAAGCGCGTGAAATGGCGTCTTTAGTTTCTCGTTGCTCACTAAACAGACAAGCTAATGGCATTATGTATACGCACATACTATACAACACAGAAATGTTTCATAAAGCTTACGCACTAATAAATTTAATCAAAAGACTGTAACTAATATTATGCCATTATATTTGACGATTTATATAAAATACTTATCTACTTTAATACCAGTAGCAGAGCCCCAAGTCTGAGATTTTTAGCTGTACACAATCCGTCTTGTACACGGTTCATATGTAATTTTTAGCACTACACTAACCGTGTACACCAAAAAACCTCAGACTTGGAGCGCAGATGTTGATTTTGTCATCGAACAGATAGTTTTAGGTATCCTATGGGATGTTGAGTTACAAAGTTTAATTAATTATTATAAAAACTTTACTCATGTTGTAAATATTATGTTTATAGTTTGGAAATTACAATTATTTATTTTATTTCTTTTTTTTTTTACCTGCATCAAGGCAAATGACGCATACACAAAGAGGAAGCCTATTTTTCAGTATTTATTATCACGTAGTGTTGTTTTTTTAATGATATCGTGATCGCCCGGAATCGGGGCCACAAACCCTGGTCAGTGGTCGGTCGGGGCATATTTAAAAGCGTACTGTTGCATGCTCGCCGTCTACAGAAGAAGATCATGATCCTAGTGTGTCTGCTCATACTGGGACTGGTGGTCGTCGGCTACTTGAGCAGCTTTGTCAACTTTTAATTGAGCGGGGCTCACCACTTTACGCCAAATGCTCAAAGGTAACTCTCCCTGTGTGTACAGCGGGCTAGCGAGCCGTGGCGTGTTCGGGACCTAACGACATGAGTTTCACTCATCTAATTAACCAACGGTCTTGTACGTTGATTTAACGGACTCGTGCGTTGGTTGAACAGTCTCAAAGGTCTCGTCTGCGATTGCGGCCACGCTCGCCCGTCAACCATTACTAGTTACTAATATGTGTTGTATTTGTCCACTGCAGAAGAAGATAATGATTATGCTGTGCCTCCTCGTTCTGGGCCTCATTGCGACCGGCTACGTCTATAACACGTTCTTCTAAACGGGTGAAAGGGGCAGGTTTGACGTGCATTTACCTAACGGGTCTCATAGCACGCGTAGAGGAATGAAACGAATGTTTTACATCATTTTTGACGGTCATCCATATCAGATAAAAAATTTATTAATCTCGCATTGTATTAAGTTTTGGCTTGGCACGTGTACTACTAGACATGCGCAGTAGAGAATAAGACATTATAATATGTTTATTGTACTACTGCGTCAGTCACGGGTTTGCGAAGCCAGATCTCAACATAACTACACCGGGCCTTAGGTCCAACTTATAGCGAGAAATTGGGATTTCAAATTTGCATGTGTCAAAAGGTAAACGATGAAAACACTATGTAGAAACGCCATACTCGCATAGAGGAGCATTTAATCCATTTGAAGCTGACATTGCTATTATATTATATTCAGGATATAAACAGAAGTCTTGCGATTTCAAAGATGAAAATTGTATGTTACCTATCAACCCTTTTGATTTACTTACAACTCTTCCATTTATTTTCTTCCTTTAAAGACACTGTAGGTATATCCTGAAGTAGCTTTACTGCTTGAAGAACGTATCAGACATTTCTGTAATATTTTAACATAAATTTTAACTATTTCGCACTTTTTATTATTTTTGTCTTAGCACTGTTTTTCTCTTATTTAGTTATCTATACAATAGATTTTTTAAGGTAGGTACCTAGTCAGCATCAAGTAGGCATCTAGATTTTGTACTATGCAAATATTTAGAGAAAAAAAACACGCGCCAAAGCATTTAGTCATTATCAATAAAATATTACTTAGCTTTTTAGACCGAACTTTATAAACCATGATTGAAACAAACATATTTTGAAAGTACAAATAAGTACTAAGATAAACTTCTAGAGAAGCGTGCTATTTCGATTTATGTAAGTATAATCATTATTTGAAATCATATACCATATTCATACAGTTTATAAAAAGACAAAACCATTTTTTTTAAGCTGTACATGCTTAATTTTTTAATAGTGTTTAAATTATGTGGTGTAACCATTTTCGTGTTCTGAAGTAATCAGTCTTTTTGAAACCTGTATAAATATTAAATGGTTCTGTGGTTTGTATTCGACTTGTAAAACAAAATATATCAATTTCCAGGACCTGCATGCAAGGAGAAGCGACGCATATATTATCGGTGCCTGTATCCCGCAGCAAACATCTTGCTACCAGCCCAGCGTTTCGTTTCAAACTCATATTACTCATAATCTGTCTCTAGAAATTGTAAGATTCACAAACTATAATCAATTATTATCATAATGACGCCGCTGTTTCGAACGATCAAATCATTCGTTCTGTCATTTGGAATCACCGTTAGGGTGTGACGTTCGGCAGCTGGCTCTCTATTAGTAATCATAGGCGACACATTTTGTATTTATTTATAAAGATATTAACATTAGCATTCAGTAATCAAATATATACATTATTTAATCGTACTACTATCATAATATAACGACATGCATAACATTTTATGAAATAATCTTGGGAAATTCTGATAGATTTTGTATCATCTAATTAAACAAACATCTTCTCAGTATAGACATTGTTCCACTTTTGAACTTAAATATAATGTTTAAAATATCATGTTGTGGTTTAATGATAATAACATATTTGTGATTATCTCAATATAGCTTTTAATGAATAGACCGTAGTTAACACAAATTTACAAATTGTATCCCTCTTTCTAATCGATGTCACAAAGTAAGGTTTTAGTTATAACTTCTTGCATTTAAATATCCCGATGGATGCATAGTACTATATATCTATGCATATCGTTCGTATTGCTTCAGAAAGCGTTCAAAGGCATTTAAGAAAGTGGGATTTTCAAAAGCTAAATGTATTGAAATGTATTGCATTTGTCGAAAGTATAACGAGATCAGTATTTAGAGCCGAGTCACTAGTTGTATATCGACCAGGTGTAGTCGGTCGGTGCAAGTGCCGAGAGTGCGTGGCCGGTGCCGGTGCTTGAAGGACTCTGACAACTAATGATGAATACCTACAGTTAGTTAAGCTATAACAAATGGAGGTTTTGTCTAGAGTCTAGATAATGAGATGGCTTAGTTCGTCCGGCCTGCCACCGCACGCATATCGCGCAGGCAAGGCGCTAGACTCGAATAGTCTGCGCCGCCGCAGCAATAATAAAATTCGATTACAATCGTAAAATTGTTTTAAACTTTCGAATGTGTGATAGTAGATGCAGTTGTTGTTTAGTTAACTTTATGGTTAATTGTTATTGTGAGTGTAACTTTTAATACAATAAGAGTACTTTTAAAACTTTTCAATATTTATCGTATCTATAGTTCGAGAAATACAAAGTTTTGGCGCTTTTCGGTCGTATATATAGTTGAGTGAATTAATTTAATACCTTTTAAGATGGTCTTCGTTGTACAGTAAAGGATAAATGTAGCTGTTTTAGCTAGGATAACTTTTTTAACAAATTTAAAATACCGAGTCTTCAGCAAAATACGATAGGTATCTAGTAGTTCCATTTGAAAAAGATAAATTAAAACGTAGAAAAAAATCACCTAATAAAATTAAAGCACTATAACTTAATTAATTTCCTATAGGAAATACTTACGGATTGATGAAAGAAACCAAAACTAAAGTAATGGACAACGGCACTAACCACACCCATCCGTGGCCACAGATCCAAGTTAAATATGATGTGCTCCTATCCTAGTACACAGTTAATTAAGAAGTGAAGCAATGTTAATTTTAACATTTATAGCGTAATTAGATTTTTATCCTTAAGAGTAGGATTTCATCTAGTTGCCTTCGTAACGGTAGAGAAATTAGGTGATACCTTTTCTCTATTAGCTTCATCGCAAACTCATGGAGGTCAGTCGCAAGTTTCCATCTTCCCAGGCTCGTCGGTATCGCTTGTCTGTCGAGCGCACTTCGCACCGCGCTGCCTCTAGCTAGACTCATCTTTATCATCTCTTAGTGTAAGCATACTGGCCTCGACGCGAGGCCGTGTACCTGACACCAATGTAACGTTAAAGTTAGAGAAGTGCCCCGTCGGGACACTTTCTACCACTGCTGCCAGATTGTTTCACCCTCTTTGGGTTATATATCCTTATATCCCAAGGTCTCATCAAGGTAATATAATATTGAAAACAGTTTGATCGGTTCCTTCGAGAAAATGATGGAAAGTAACTTAAAATTATGTGTAACTTTTGAAAACTTGATAGAAAACTTTTGTAAACCTTTTGAAACTACCACCTACCTACATCGTTTTACAACTGTTTTTTAAATGAGTTTAAATATTTAACATTGATTAACTTCTTAGATCATATTTGATCCCTACAGCCGAAAACAATCCATCTGGCAGCTTTGAGTAATTCGCACAAGCGCAGGGAGCGTCCCCCGCCGGCGGTGGTTAGAAGGCTCTGCTCATTTGAGCTGCTGAGCCCTTCCACACTATCCCTAATAATAATTGTAAAATAAATTGTTAGAGTAGGTATAACCTAACTTCTAGTCAGCTTTTGATGATCTCTTTATTATTCTGATAATATAAATCTTAATATTGCAACTGTATCTTAACTTCTGTTACTAGTGTACTTATTACATGAGATATCTTGTTGAACAGCGTGTACCTACTACCCGTCGCGTTTAGACGACGTGAGCTGGTATCGTGTTCCATGCTAGTCGCTCTTTTGCGGATCTCAGTATCTTTATGTACGTATCTTTGATCGGATAATTTCATATTCAATAGTATGCATATTGTTGGTTGAATTGCTACTTTTGTATAAGTACACAACTAGTATAGTTTATATACTTATGTGTCAATTCTTATAGCATTTTACTACATTAACAAACGATAGTTAGTAAGTGTTAAATTAAAAGTAATCCAAATAATGCAATGCTGTTTATTAGGCTTTGTCTATAATTTATTTATGAGAATATTAATCAAATCCAAACGTTAATTATCTTAGCATTCTGTCTGTAGATTATATAGAAACAGTAAAGTGATCTAAATGGGAGAGTTATTATTCCTTTTTTATATTTATTAACAGTTTGCCTAGGTATCTACTCATTTAAAATAATAAACTGAACTCAATATGTAATCACATATGCTCAGTGTATTATTAACAACGAAAATTGAAGTGTAATTCTAAGGATCTTGAATGGGAAAAATACTCTTGAAACTTCATTAATTCTTGAGCGTTAATTTCAACCAAATTATTATATGATATATCTGTAGTGTCTGCGTCATATATCCTTCATTCTGAACCTTTTAACTCAGTGACATAATGCCTACACCGTAGCATGTATCTTAAATTATGAATAAGGTGTACTATGTTAAACGATTTTCAAATTTACATTACTACATTTATCTACGAGCATATTATTATTATGACGGTACATACCATTTACTAACCTTTGTAATGAACAAATAATTACTTACCTAATTCATAGACTACCTACCTATTCAGACCTATCGAGGTACAGACGACAAACCTCTGATTTTTTTAGATAATTAAAAATCAATTGCATTTTATTCGTTGAGTAGAGTTGCTAGACTTCAATTCGTAGATAAATGTTCGTAAACTTTACTGTTTCCACAGTTGTGCTTCGTTCTTTCTTACCTACTCTTTGATGTTGCTTGGCGTTGGATAATGTGAGACATTATTCATAATATTAGGATTTGTAATTTAATTTTAATTATGTTAATTTTTGGACAAGTTTAGTTTAGGCAAAAATGTTAAAAAATAGCTTAGTAAATTGTTCTAAAGATATGTTTCTTAAACCTATACGTACCTATATGTATTACCTAATTGTGTATTCCAAAATTTACATTCAAATTCGTATTCCAAAGTAATCAAGCTCTTGTAATCTTCTTAAAATTGGTGAATTACGTCTACAGTTACCGTTGCGTCAGTTTAAATATATTAAAAATTAATAGTAAATGTTTTGGACACTTGTAAAATGCAAGTTAGATTGGTTTTATAGTCATATTATTCTGTACGTAGGTTATCAATCTGAAATTCTCTCATAATTATAAAATAAACTGTGTTTTCTGCTGTAACTGTGCGTTTCATTTCTGTCCCTTACCCTCTATAGATAGGTACATCACGGTAGCGGTAAGTACGGAAGATCTAGATACCTTTCTTAGTATTATTGTTATTAACTACTTACATCCTACATAATATACCTACCTAATGTTACGCAGCAACTCAAAATATAGCAAGTCAACTCATAGGCCCGGCGCCCATTGGCGGCACGGCATGGTAAGGTATTTTATAGGCGACGAATAAAAATATAACAGACTTAAGTATTTGTATGAAAATAGTAAAAAAGTCGAAGGCTGTCTTACGACCGTTAACATTGAATTTCAACTTTATTTTATTTTATTAGGTGCCGCTAATGGGCGCCGCCGGCACTAGAAACGTTTTTTCGTGATTATTACCGAGAGATTACATTGGAAACCATTATAGATTATAGTGGAAGCTTGAGAACGGTATTTGTGCCTGTGGACAGGACTTCTAGGCTTGCCCAGCACCTATCACCACCATCCCAACTGATCCCAACCCCGACCATCAGTTTAGTTCATCCGCTGACGGCGCCAGCCTGGCGCTGTACACAGGTAAGACATCTGAAACAACTCTGACTGAATTGGCGAGTAGCCTTATGTATATTAGGAGTAGGGATGTGCTTTGTTTAAGCTCGATAAAATTTTGTGAACTGTAATACTTCGATCCGATTTCCAAATAATCACATGGAAATGCAACATATAATTAATTATTTATATATTTCAAACAAAAAAGGGTTGAGTGGTTATTTTAACATTAAAAAACGCAACAAAAATGATATTAACATGCACACACGGCCACCCGACAACCGTAAACCCTGGCGGCGGCCTCTGCCTCGAGAAATTCTGGGCGCACTCGACTCGGGAGCAACGCCAACCTGAAGTACCCCGTGATCTGGAAGTCTTAGCTTTCGGAGTTAAGGTTAAACAAGTCGGTACGTTGTCCATACAAACGCTGTAAGTGTTTAATGTCTACTATTTATTAACGTGCGTCCGAAGTTTAGTTTGATACTGAATTATCTTGCCATTATCTAGGTACGTTACCCTATATTCTACAGTAAAATCAGATTACCTTGAAAGTTACAAGCGTTACAAAATTTAGTACTAAATCTTTCGACGCTTGTAACTTTCAAGGTAATCTGATCGGGTCGGATGAAGGTAGTCGGATCGGGTCATCACTAAAAACAGCATTGCTAGTCATAGTCGGAAATCGGCCCCTGGCAAGTTGGGTTTCGGCTTTTTTTGAGAATACGTGCTGGCAGCACTGACTTGTTATTATTTGATTATTTTTATGTAGGTTAGGTACTCTGTGGATTGGGTGAGTTAATTTGAGTCACAGTCAGTCTATAAAAAAGTACTCTGTGGTCACAGAATACTTTTTTAAATCGGGCTGTGTGTTGTGATTTTGCGCAATTTACGTTTGGTTTTACTATAAAAATACAAAGAATATCGTTTGAAAATGAACGCACCTCCAACTTTTGAGTCATTTCTTCTATATGATGGAGAAAAGAAGTAAATGCACTGCCTATTAATTTTATTTGGACTAGCTACTTACTGCTTATGTATTGTATTTTGTTTACGGTTTTCAGGGTCCAAAAAGAAGAGGACACAAAAGTTACGAATGCCGCAATATTCACAGTAAACAAGGAAGATCATACTCTTGGAAACATGATCAGGCAGTGAGTCTAATATGATAGTTGAACCTGTTTACCTACAGGCTAATCTGATATCAGTTTAATTTGAAAGTGGAATTAATTTTTTAGCCAACTACTAAAGGACCCTAAAGTGTTGTTTGCCGGCTACAAAGTCCCTCATCCACTGGAACATAAGTTTGTCCTTCGGATTCAAACCACTTCTGACTACACACCGCAGGAAGCTTTCATGAATGCAATCACAGACTTAACCTCGGAACTGTCCTTGTTTGAGGAAAGATTTAAGGTTTGTAATTTTTTTTTCATATTATGAGTATATCTTAAACCAGTAGTTTTGGGCATGCATAGAAGTTGGATTTAGGTTCCACGCATTAACTTTTGATGGCAGTTAATCTTATCAAGAGCATAACCTAGAACTCATTTTTGATACGCTAAAGAAGTCTTGAAGAATGACCTAACCATACTTTATTGGCATTAGTTAATTTTGAAAAACTTCAAACTTTTGTACCCTTAAAAAGGCCTCCACATCTCCAGGGGATTTGCCATAATCACAGTGATTGGCAAGCAGATCAGTGGCAGCAAAGTTGGGTGATAACTCTTGTCACACGATTGAGCACGATCACAGGCTTGTTGCTTATTTTGATTGATTACTTTTTTTTTCAGGAAGCAATAAAAGAGAAGAAAGATGGACTTGACTGATCTCTATTCAATCAAAACAATCTTAATTTTAATACTAAGTGTAAGGAACTAATATTAAATTAAATAAATAATTCAATCTGTATAAATATTTTTATTTCAAGGTAGGGCTTAAAATTTAAATTCTTAATAGTTTGCAAATTAGAACAGAGATAGATTATTTATGTTGTTTAGTATTTCATTTCATATTCATAATTCGAAGTTAAAAAACGTGGATAAAACCAGCACTGTGGCTCACTAGGATCTGTTGTAACTATTTTGCAGTGTACTAAAACAAAGGAATCTCAATTTTGCACATAACTTTTGCATGTAGAAATAAAAGTTCCAAAATGTATGTCTTGAAGTTTGTTTTTTTAGGCTTAATTTTAAATTTATATTGTACTGTAGTTTTAGTAGTTATACCAGAGGGTCCTAGTGAACAACAGTCCATCCGTTGATCTATAAGTAGACTTTACTGTAGAAATTTTACCAGGTAATTTTAGTTGACTTATCCAAGTCACTACTTATTTTAAAAACTATTAATTTAAATTAAAATGTATTAATAATATAGCAGCAGTTTAGTGATGACCTTATTTATAAGTATCCAATGAAGATTTAGCATAGGATAAATAAATGTAATAGTTAAAATCATGATTGTGATGGAATTATTTATTTTGTGCTGTGTAAAGTATTTCTCAATATACATTATATCCAGATAACGTATAGGAAAAACTACCATTCACCTGATTACATAATTTGATTGATAAAAAACATGCAATGATAACTTAAAACTAGGTCAAACTTATATACAAACATTGGGTTAAGACCTAGATTTCAGAATAAACTCCAATTTGTCAATTCAAATGTTTTGATTCGAGTTTAATCCTGAAATTCGGACCAGTTAATATAGATGTAACAACCATACCATAAGTGGTAAAAAACAATAAATAATATCAATACAGTAACATAGTTTTAACAATAACAACGGTAACATTAAAATTAGAGCAATAAATTATAGTTAAAAAGTTTCTTCTTCATCACAGTTTTCTGTAGAATGTCCAAACACTGAAAATAACAAAAAGAGACTGTTATTTTGTACCTCTCTATAACAATTATAAGAAGCTTTGCCTTGAGTGACTGACCAATATAGACAACGCACGACCTAAACCACTGATCTAATATCTAAGATAAGTGCAGCGGGGATTGAACTTTTAAGGAAATAGCTTCACGCGTACAAAGGTACGCGCTGTTCTAAGTATTAATAATAATGAATACCTTCACAGATATCGCAGTAAGGCCTTGGTGCCAGCCGGTCTTTCTTAGACGAAGGCGGTGCTTCAGGCTCAGCCGATTGTCGCGGACAATCTTCTGTGTCATGCGCATCGAACACGTCGCAGATATCGCAAAAGAGACGTGGTGCCACTGCTTTCACTTTACGCCCATTACTGTTACAAATAGATGACAATTATTTTACGTCATGTTTCTAATAAAATCATTTTTAGACTACTGAGAGCCTAAGCACACGGCGTATTTTATGCGCGCAAACGATGCGCATTTATGGCATCGAATGGCATTCGAATATGGCATTTTTCGAATCTCGTTTGAATTGCGTTAGCGCGCGTCATCTACTCGTCTGCGCACATAAAAAGTGTGTTTAGACTCTTAGTGCAGGTTCTTCGGTGATAAATTGTTATTATGTACTTCCAACCGTAACATTTTGGTGATGTCCACATTTTGCAATATTTAGTATTTCATACGTGATAAGTTCCAATGTCAATGACAGTGTTAGATTTTAGTGATAACGCGTGTGAAGAGCTTGCAGTAACAGTTTTATAAAAGGAAACAAGGCTGTTTAGACTTACAAGGCAGGCTGGGGCGTTCCTGACCCGCCTTCCAAAGCTTCCACCCTCGCCATAAGCTGCTCATTCTTGCGCTGCATGTCCACTATCACAGAGTTTAAGAAGTTCACTTGTCCGTCTATCATCTCTTTTTCTTCGAGACTCCTGGAAATAAAAAGAAACATGCATTGCATTTTTAAACTGTTTTTAAATAATAGCAAAAAATAAATTACTGAAATGAGAATCTAAAACCTTTTCTAAATATTGAAAAGATTGTCTAAACATTATTTTTTTGAGTACTTTTTTTTACTTTAGAGGTTTTCTTTACCTGTTTATTTCTATTTTGAACCGACTTCAAAAAAGGAGGAGGTTCTCAATTCGACTGTATTTTTTTACCTCAGAACTTTCGACTGGGTGAACCGATTTTGATGATTCTTCTTTTATATGAACGCTGGTGCTATTGAGGTGCATAGGGTAGGCAGGTGTATAGGTATATTATGCCAGTAACAGTGGAGTGGCCACAGTTAGTTTACCCGTATAGTACAGTAAAAAGGCCAAAGCATCTTCACTAGCGTTTTTTTGTATTGTGAAAGAAGGAAGTACTTACTGAGGTGAGGCATTATCCCCTTGTCCAAGAACACCCATCGCGTTATTGTCATTCTTATCCTTGTTATTAACAGACAATTCTTTCTTCATTAGCAGTTTCTCCCTTTCTGATATTTCTACTTTGGCTTTTTGATTCTGAAAATAATAATTATATTTATAATTATATTAACTAAATATAATAATAATTATATTTAGTTAGTTTAATCACGCTCAAGTTTGGTATCTTTAACATATAATGTAAATTATCAGTCTATAACATTCATCATCATCAACATGTAGAAGTCCAATGCTGGACACAGGCCGCCTCTATACGTTCAGGAACGTTTCACGTACCCCCGAGGACTTTGAGTATCAGTGTTCCACCCGCTCTCACAAGCTTTCTCGTTATTCCATCCTCCCCTGGCGGCGTCTTGTTGGCCTTATGCTGCTTGAGAGCCGTCCTAATCTGGTTTAGGCTGACGTTCGAAGTATCTACCGAAAGTGTCGGATTAAACGCTCTTGCATCACTAGTCGTCCTTGCGGTGTGACTTTGCGATGAGGCGTTCATAGAAGTTTTCGATCTCTCGTAAAACTTGGTTTGTAAAACTGGCTTTGAGGAAACGGATGACAAGAGTAGTAAGTTTTTAGGTTTGCCAACTAACTTTACCTGCGACTGAACGACATAAAACACACACACTCATTAATACACTTATTTGCTTACCTTGATCTCTTCCTCTAGTTTCTCTATCAACTGTTCCTTTTGTTTCAAATCTTTAACCTTTTTCTCGACATCAGTTCTCAAATTATTAATCAACGTTTCGCTGTTGGCTATCGACTCGGCTGACGACTTTTTCGTAGCTTGCAATTCAATTGTCAGTTTTTCTAACTTACTATCTTTCTCTACGTCAGTACTTTGTTTAACATTTATCAGCTCTAACTTTTGGGACAAATCTGCAACAGTTTTTTCAGCTTCAGTGAGTTTTTGTTGAATCTCGTTTTGTTTTTCTTTCTCGGCTTTTACTTTATCTTTGGATTCCTGTATTTCTTTTTCGAATTCCTGAATTTTGGCTTTCAATTCGTGTTTTGAACGTTTGCTTTCTCGTCTATATTCATCGTACTGATTTTTCAGTTGCTTATTCAAGTCTTCATAATTCATTTTCTGGGCTTCATTGATGTTGGTCAGTTGTTTGACGTCGCTATCTGACTTATTGAGCTGCTGTTGGAGCTCGTTCAGTCTCTCTTTAGTTTGTTTTAGCTCTTCACTCATTTCGTTGTTACTTTTTTCACTATCTGCCAGATTGGTTTGAATCGATTTAATTGACGTATTGAGTAATTCAACTTCTCGTTTATGTTTTTCTAAAATATCAGTATTATCTGCTTGTAATTTAGCGACAGCGTTCTGTGTTTCGTTTGTACCCATTTCTAGAGCACTATTCAGCTGTGTAAGTTTAGTTTCCTTGTCATGCAACGCCGCGTCTTTGCAAGAAGCGTCTAATCTTAGCTGAGCGATCTCCTGTTCAAGAGCTTTCAATTTATTTATTTCCGTCTCATACTTAACACTTTGAGATTTCCATAAGTCATCTTTTTCTTGCAATGACTTTTCTATTTCATTGCTTTTAATGACCGTCTCATTTAATTTCTTAATGTTATCATCATTTTCTAATTTTAATTTATCAAATTCGCTAACAGTTTCATTGTATTTCATTTCTAAAGATTGTTTGTCTTGGACTAAAAGACTCATCTCCTTACGTAAATTTTCCAGCTGCCCTATTTGCTCTCTTAATAAAGAATCTTCTGCCGTCGACTCAGCTATTAAGTTTTCATATTTCTGTTTAAGAGTAGATGTTTCTAACGATACGTTATTAAGTTTTTCTTCTATTACTTTTTTTGATTCAGTTGTTTTATTCAGTTCATCACTAACTTGAGCAATTTGACGATCTTTTTCTGTCACTATTTCAATATTAGATTTGAGGTCTACTTCTAGCATTTCTAGTTTTAGGTTGAGGTCCTTAACATTGTTGTTTTTCTCTTCGATGAGCTCTTTTAGTCTTTGTTCTTCTGCTTTGTATTTGTTCACCTCTTCATTAACAATAGAAACTTGGTGTTGAATTTGAGATAATTCTTTTTCATGCTGGGTTCTCTGATTATTAAGTTGACCGGTCATGTCGTCTAATATATTTTGTAACGATCCTTCGTGTATTCGAGATTCTTCTAACTTATTATTCAGATCATTCTGAGCTTCTGTTAGTTGATCTACTTTTTCTATTAGTTTTATTTGAGATGTAGCACCTTCAGCTTTGAGTAAAGATATTTGTACTTTATGTCTATCAATATCTATTTCTAACTTTTTTTGTATCGCATCATGCTCTGTGATTTGTTCATGTTCTTTTACCTTAAGTGCTTCGATTTCTTTTTTCATATTAGCTGTCTCATCAAGGAGGTTATCATTATGAGATTGCAAATCTTTCAAAATGTTTTTCATATCAATGTTTACCAACTCTAACTCTTTAACTTTTTTATCAGAGTCTTTAAACTTTTCCACATGTTCATCAACTGTAGCTACGTATTGGGTGCGTTCTTGAGCGAAATCTTCCTGCACTTTAAATAAATTCTGTTTTATTTCCTGCTCCATTCTAGCAAAGTTATTTGTAGATTCCCTGTACTTGTCCTTTAGGTCTTGTAGCTCTTTTTCTGTTTCCTTCAAATGTTGTGACAACTTATTAAATTGTTCATTAGAGTCGGTTGTTTGTCCGGTTAAATGCATGTACTCAGACTCAACATTATCTTTGGCTTTTTGTAGTTCTTCACATTTTTCTTTGCTACTTTCTAGTTGGCGGCTTAACTCTCCTACTTCTAATTCCATTGATAGTAACTTTGCTTTAAGTTCGCTGTTATTTTGAGTTAGTTCAGCGACAGACAGTTTTAACTTTTCGTTTTCTTCTTTTAAAGATTTTAGTTCATCTGCGTTTATATTGAATTGGGAATTGAGAGCGTCTAGCTCAATTTTTCTTTGATCAAGAGATTGTTTATGAATTTCGATTTCTTTCATCAGTTGTTCTATCTTAGAGTTACGATCTTCAATCTCTTTTTTATGTTCTTCTGCTATTTTGCTATGTTTGATATTGAAGTTAGCTGTTTCTTGTTCGAAATCGTCTTTGAGTTTAATTATTTCTTTATCCCTTTCATGGATGGTTTGCTTAAATTCGTTAACAAGTTTTTCCGTGGATTCTGTAGATGTACTAGATTGTGTTAGTAATTTTTCAAATTCTTTTGTTTTAGTAGATAGATTTTGTTGTAATTCTACTATTTCTGATTTGCTTTTTTCATTTATTTGCGATACTTCATTGAGTAAACTTTCATATTCGTTAATTTTGATTGAATACTCTTCTTTGGCACGATTTATTTCATCTTGGAGGCTCTTGCATATTGTGTCTTGTTTCCGTTTGGAATCCTCTAGTTGTTCAAGATCCAAAACTTTGGCACTAAGTTCCATTTTTAGCTTAGTAATTTCTTTGTTTAAGTTTACTTCATGTTCTTTACTTACACCTATAACTGAAATAAATTATTTATAATTAGAGACCATAAATATTGCTGTATAATCTGCTATCTGATAAATATCTGACCATAAATATTATAATCTGCTATCTGATATTGTGTGAAATGTCCGCATATGTTTAATAATTTTTTTTGTATATACCTTTATTTAACTCTAGTGTTTTGTCGTCGACAGTTGCCTGTAGTTGAGTCAGTTTAGTATTAAGATCTATAATAATTTGGCTATTTTCTTTATTCAGCCTTTCTAAATTTTGTTTCTCAGTCTCTAATTTAGACTCTGCTAGCTGCAACTTAGCTGCTAGAACTGAACCTTGTGTTTCAAATTCTGTCTTTGCGATGGCCATCTTTGATTTTGCTTCGTTCAGTGCCTTCTCTGATTCCGTCTTGACCTTCGCTAATTCATCGGACATGCTCTTACCGATAGAATCCTTCTCATTGTCCTTTTCTTTGAGAAGGGCATATGCTTCATCCAATAACTTTTGCAGTTCTGACGATAACGCTGAAAAAAGTAACATCTTGAGTATATTACCGGGTATTGTAATTCGTGGGGAATCTATGGAAGTAGCCTTAAACACTGTCCACCTGTGGCTTGCTTATCAGTATTCTACCGTTTACGTTTCAGTGAATGTGCGCAGGAATTACACGACCTGATTCCTCATCTTCTTTTACCTTCGAATTTCAAGGCACATGGATAAGTATCAGCCTTTCATGGTAGATATTCCAGAATTTCGAACAAAGCGCTATGCTTATTTATTTTCAAAACTGCTAAGGGGTGGAACTCCCTACCGTCTTCGTCTGTATTCCTGGACCACTACAATGTAGGAATTTTCAAATCAAGAGTGAACAGGTGGATTGTATCTATATAAGCCTTAGGCGGCATCTTCACTTTCTTTCAGGTGTGATAGGAGCGCAACCATTAGCTAATAATAATAGAAAAAAAGTGGAATACGCAAAAATTTGCGCCGCGTCGTCGCCGTTTCAATCATACGAAGATAAGAATGCTTACTCTGAGCCGCCGTGAGCTCCTCCTTATGCTGCTCGGCGACAGTGGTCGTGTCAACAGCGCGCTGGTCCTCCACCATGCGTAGCGCTGCGGCCGTGGCCTCCGCCCGAGCAGTCTGAAGGCCGATGTCCGTCTCTAGGTCTCTAATACGTTGCTCGAGAGTTGCTTTGTCTTTCTGGACAGATAATTACTTTTTTGTATAGTGTCACCTATTTATAGGCAGTCTACCCCAAAATCTACTTCTGGCTGAGGTTACCAGTACGTGTTATAACTGTACAGAAACTACAGTGATATCATGGCACTCAGATGGCGTAAGCTGAGATATAAATGTCATGTACACTGCTTAAATATTTTTTTTTGTATTTTTTGTATACAATGTAGAATGCAAAATTAAGATACATTTACCTTCTTTAGCCTGGTGTTCGTCATAATAAAGTCATTAAATTAATTACATAGCAAAGTGTACGCATTATGAGTGTCTAATATTATAAATACAAAGTTTGTGAATAAGTACCCACTATCCCACTACTACCGTAAGGGCTTAACGAGGTTGGATAAAACTTGTAATATACATAATTCGTGACCTAAAGTTTCATGGTCGACTAATTTTTATTCACGAGCAGAACCGCAGTCGTATGCTAGTTTATAGGATTTTAAGAGCACTATATATTATGTTAAATAAATACTAATCACGTACCTCCATTGCTTCCTTATATTTCTGTAAAAGGAAAAACAAATCATTTTATTTTTTTCGTGCTTAGTGCATTACATTTATACTAAGATTAAGCCCTTGGTAAAGCCACAAAATGGTGTATAGCCTACTAATCGTATCCCATACAACACTCCTGTCTACAGTACCTATAGTAAAACTCACGTTATAGTCCTCCTTATTGATGTTTTCCTCTTCGTTCCTGAACATGAGATCCTCAACCTTCTGCCGCTCGTCCTCCAGTTGCTTAGCGAGTTTGTCCAATTCTGCCTTGAGCTTGCCATTCTCGTTTGCGCTCTGAAATTGTTAAATTTTGAATGTGCTTACTTTCATTTGACTAAATTTTAGCCATCTGTCACTAGCTAATTATTGAGATGAGAATATGTGCTCTTTTTTTATCCGGAGGACTTGATATTACACAAGTGAAGGTCGTGACCAGCAGAGCGACCGAGAGACCGTAATGGAGATTATTATTACAGTACTAGCAGTAGATGACCAAATTCTTCAAAATTTTGCAAAAGAGTAGTTTATATCAAGTTAAAAGCGTTCTAATGTATGGATATGAGTGGGAAGTATGTACCTGAGCCGTCTCTTTCTTAAGTAGCGACAGTGCATTCTCAGCTCGATCAGCTTGTAGCGAGATCTTCGCCACTTCCGCCCGCTCAAGTTCCCGTTCCCTCATCAGACGCTCCAAGTGCTGCTGCTTCTCTCGCAATAACTCCTGTTTTAGGACTAGTATGTGAGTTCTGATAGGCTTATAACGACCAAATAAAGGAATGCTAGCGAACACTGATGACTGTCTCGAGAAAAGTGCGTACACTACTCTCTAAAGTTCACCTTGTTCTGTAGCCGATAATATCAATAAAATTGTAACGACTGCTCAATTTCTAACCAACTATATAATTATTTGACAATACACCGAGATAAATAATGTAATTTCAGATTCTGCGTAAAGCTTTATATTTGTACCTTATGGTACAAATATAAAGCTCGATATAAGAGGCTCATTTTAGTTGATCAATATCCGACCAACTATATAACTAATTATTTGACAATACACCAAGATAAATAACTTAAATTACAGATTCTGCATAAAATAACATCGAATTAATATTTGTACCATAAGTGTAAGGTACATTTAATTGTTTACATCTCTTGCATTGCTTAAGAGTGTGGGATGTCCTTGTGTCGAATAAAGTATACCTACCAAAACAAAAGCACTAATCCAAAGATAAAATGCAGGTACCTACTTCGTCGTGATTACCGACATTATGTTACGTAGTGTTATCACTTAAGTGAAAGTAAACGGACTTATCAAACACATCATAAAACGAAGAAGTATAATAAACATGCTGATTATAAATAGCAACATTAGTGTTTCATGCTGAATGAAGCATAAACATGTGCGTTAGTATTTTTAGACAGTGTGTGTAGATAAGTTATTGATACTACAAAGCGATAGCATCTTGTAAAACACTTGACAGACAAGGTTCCAGATCAAACTTAAGTGTTAACGAGACCCATAAACAACTTCTAGCAAAACTCCAAAAATCGCGCGTTGGTAAGTTTCAATTATCCACACACAGATCATTGTTCTGGAATATGACGATACTACTATAATCTGATCTCTACGTTATTTCGGTTTAAAGAATAGGAAACTTCCATATAGATATATATATTTTTTTCTATGTGACCTGCTGATAGGACAAGCAGATGGCCCACCTGATGTTAAATGGTTACCATTACCTATAACAAAGCATTGCTTCACATGTCAGTACCCTACGATGCACTACTATGCGTACTCTATAAACTATTGACGATAATTTCAAAATTACTTCCACTACCTACAGTATTTGTACTTCGTCGTATTTGCTGGAACCTATATTGTGCATTGGATAATATATTAATAATAATATTATTTATATGCTTGCTTTTAGCAGTAGTAGAGCTCTAAATGAAAGAATCGTCCGGGGAAGTACTACCACTACCACCACACCTATTTCTGCCGCCAAGCAGCTTGCTTTGCTGAAATGGTGAAATTAGAGGCACTAAAAAAATAAATAAGGCCTTACTAAACATTTTTTGAGATCATCGGCAAGAACTGATGGTAAAATTTTGATCCTAAGTAAATCTGTTAACTATTTTATGTTCTGTGAACATTAAACAAATCTTGATTCGTGTTTGAGTCGTTTTAAAAATATGCTCGGGTAATGCAACGCCGACTAAACAGAAGTATGTACTCGTAAGTAGAGGCACAGGTAGGTACCTATGTAACTTTACTAAGCATAAGTATGGAGGTTTGGAGGGCTTGTCTGAGGCCGCGTACCTAGGGCAGCAAAAGAAGAATTGGAATTTATCATTCATTGGAAGAATGGTCCAAATTTAATGGAAGTTTTTTTATGAGAAAGCTAATATGTAATTATATCTTATCTTAAGCTGATAAATATTATACTTTGAGCTAATTGAAGTAGAGCTATTGAGGTAGAAATCAGTGCAGGAACCGTGTCCTAGACTTGAATCCTAGTTTGAAAGGGGCCACGGTAACTTGCAACATTTGGCAGCTAATTAATAGATTTGACGAATTCCACTTCGAATTTGCTTTTACTTCAGGGTCTGCTGCAGCATAGGATGAACAGGATTTTAATTTATTCTAGAGTATATAGTTTTTCTGTCGAAAATTTAGTTCCTACGACGAGATTCTGCGGATGATAACCAGCTTAGACTGAACATGGCAGACTTACCTGCTTATAAAGCTACAACTATCTTCGAGAAAAAAAATTACGGGGTAAATTTACTTGTATGGAACTTTTAATTAGTTGATTCGCTGATTTCGTTATTACATTTTTCGATATGTACTATAACGCTACGCTGTGACATCATTTTGAAAGTTGCAAATTGCGTAGGTACATTCTAGTGCAGCTCACTGTACCTAGGTTGCTAAATACCTTACTACCTACGAAAAACTCAATACCACTCATAGTTGATGGGCGCAGGGCAGTGCATTCAGGGGTAATTGGCAACATACGCGGATTGGCAATGCTTTGTTAATATACCTAGATGGTTACCACTTAACATCAGGTAGGCCATTTGCTAGTTCCATCAGCAAATTGCATAAAAACATAGCAAGTAATACAAGTGAACCCAGGTATTCCATAATCGGCCTTTCTTAAGCTCAGCGAAGTTTCATTTAGATAAATGACTTGTTTACAAGTAAAGATCATTTGTTAATATTTCCTGTGATGATGACATCAGCACGGAGCAACGTGACAACATCTGGGTGGACATTAGCAACAATTAGGTAACCTGGGATCTCGCGTCATCTAGTTACACATACCACCTACTGCCAAACTAAGTACTTATCTACCTTACCATCAACCTACTGCTCGTAAATGACTCAAAGTATTGGTTCTTTTATCTGTGGTATTAGTAGATACATTACATACCTATATTGTTCTTTTTCAGAATAGTCAGGAAGTTCTAAAGACAGTTTAGATACCTAGGTACCTACTTTGTAATACTAATCATTATGTTATTATAGAGACGTCTACATGAGAAATTACTTTTTCCAGAACGGGCATAATTTATTTTACCTCAGTGGTAAGTCTACTCAGTAAAACGATAATGAAGGTTAGTATCGTATTGGTATTTTGAGTTAATTGTTAGTGTGATTCAATAAATCAAATTTTAGTAGTAGCAGAGCTCTTAGTGAAGGGCTCGTGAAGTAAGTATGTCTATTTCGGCCGCTAAGCAGTTAACTGTTTTCCGATTTGAAGGTGCTGGTGAAATTGCAGGCACATGAGGTTTAACTCTTGGATGTTTCAACTTGATGGACGCATCGCACGTTCCTAACGAATGTAAGCTGCCAGACAATGCTTTTTTATTGGAGATAAGTACTTAACCACTTAACATCAGGTCACCAATGATTGTTCCATCAGCAAATCGTATAAAAAAATGCAAACCTTTGTTTTGAAGAGTCATTTTTGAGTTTGGATTTATTTATTATTACTAACAGTTCTCCAAAAGTACTACTCCTACTACCTTTCTACACAAATACTGGCAAAGATTAATCTATTTTTAAAAATGACCATCTACCGACTTTTGACAGTAACTATATTTTTACTGTTCATCAAACTTGGCAAGGGACAGAGAACGTTGAATAAAAGGTAGGGAGGCCTTTGCCCTGTAGTGAGACAGGATAGGCTTTATATATAAATATTTTTTTTAGCAGTAGTTACTTATATCACCTAATGCCTGCTCTGTACTCTACTATGATACTTTAAAATGTGTTATTTTGTATTATGTTATAATACCTACCTTGTATTCCTATCTGCGAAGTAGACGATCCTGAAGTTTTAGAATATGTACTTATGAATGTACTTATGAAGAAATCTCATAAATTCACTGTTTTAAAGCGATGCCAAATCTGATTTGACTTTATAAGACTTCATTTGTTTTATTTGATTTTGTTATATTGTATTATTTTAGTTATATTTAACAGCATTCAATTTGTAAGTCAGACAGAGCTTGTTTTAATTCAGCATATTTTTTACAGACATGAAACTCGAATATTTATTTACAGTGAAATTTACCTACTGCGCATCATGCATGCCCCACACCTGAATATTTGCATAAGACTTTTGCCACTTGACTTGATAATAAATATGAAACTATTTGACTCTATCAACACGACTTTAAAACACTGAATTGTGACACTAAAACCAATGTAATTTTAAATTGTTATTGCAAACAGGCCAGATAGACACAATCGACAATAAATATCAGTTATACCCACTATAAAAGTAATGATTATAGTTTCAACCCTTAGAATAGATTAGACTTTTTTTATTTTCTTAAAATATGCCAAGATAACAATGGCGATAAACAGTCACCACTAAGCATTTGCTATGAAGGTACAACCCCTGTAGCGCAAATTTTTAGTTACCACTGAAAATTATCTATATTGTCTATTATCTCTAATTATCTATAGTGCGTGCGAATATTTTAAATTTAGGCTCGTATTCAAGAAAATAACCCTGAATAATCTGAACTGAACTGACAATCTTTTGATCAATTGGTCTTTGAACTGTCACAAAATCAATGCTTGAGGCTCGACATGCTGCGTCGTTCTAACCATAGCCTTTATGTTCACGGGTCTTATGTTTAAAGCCATTGTAGCTATAGAGTATCATGAAAACAGGCTTAATTACCAGCCTTATTTCAAGGGCAACGCCGAAACAGTCAAGGTTGCCGCGTCCGTCACAGAAGGGTGTTTTATTATTCAAAGGCCCTACT
Organism: Electrophaes corylata; assembly: GCA_947095575.1. Taxonomy (NCBI): domain Eukaryota; kingdom Metazoa; phylum Arthropoda; class Insecta; order Lepidoptera; family Geometridae; genus Electrophaes; species Electrophaes corylata. Next base: position 4,455,536 of record OX352702.1, read on the forward strand.
TCGAGTATAAGGTTACGTAGGTTTCATATTAATCACCAGTCAAGGGCAACAGAGCATGCCCACGCTAAAATAACATATTCTGTGTCAAAGCTAAGTATACAGCTGTATTAGTGCAATAAAACACAGTATAAATTTTAAACTTTATTAAAACGAGGAATATGCAGGAAAAGGTAATAAGACACGAAAGACTTAATACAGTTTATTAAAACAATGTCATTCGACCTTATATTGAAATTAGACACTAATATAAAACTATGTTACTCTAGAAAAGTATAAGTTAAAATAGAAAACCTAAGGAATGTTCAAGTGCCTAGTTTAGTGAATATTATGATTTCTTGCAGGCACTGGTCAGTTTATATTAATAACTATAAATAAACCACCGAAAGTAGAAATGCAATGTTCACAATCATTAAATATGGTGTAAGTATAAATCAAACGATATCACAGTTTTGCCTCTGACGGTGTAAGCTAAGCATTTTTGCAATTTTGTGGTTACAACTACTTACATCATTTGCACGGACCATTATGAACTGTAATCATTTCAAAGAAAAAATACATTACAAAATTACAATGCGCAGAATCTGTATTGTACTCGGTGTATTGTCAGAAAATGATCTAGGTACCTAAGTAAATAGGTAAACAACTTTGTACTATTTAGTGCGTTACAATTGACATAAATCGTCTCATAAATCGTAATAACTAGTCTGTCTAAGTTAAGATAACACTTAATCAAAACGTTTAGTAATGTTAAGTAAAACATTGTCAAAACAGAAAATACATTCGTTGCTCGTTTCTACTCTAAGATTTACATGAAAACAGTCGGAACAAAGGCCATATCGACCGCGGTAGCTGGCTCTCATAACGACGCATGTACTAAACTTCAAAACTTCACAACCAGCATTACGGCCCCCAAAGCATATAACAATACAATGCCTTTGTGTTGCCAAATGCTTTTAGACTCAAAACATCAAGAGAAATTCTACAGTAGCTTCTCGATTTGGGTAAACTCTGTTCTCGTTCCAGTTTTAAATATAACTCTAGCTAGAAAACTTTCGGTAGCTTGTTCTCAAGATAAGAGAAAGATAACGGTCTTCTCATTACATTTTACTATTATTAAGTAAGATAGTCCAAAGAATAAACTGAAGTTATTCTCGCTTCGTGATATTTTAAGCCTGAGGAGATAATGTCTGTTTTGAGGTCTACCACACACGCGCAGCAGAGCTGAGCTGTCTACCGCGCCGCGATGGTGGAGTACTGTACCTGAAGTGCGTTTTTTGCCGACACAGGGGTGGACGAGGCCCTTGGAGCTCCAACTCGCTGCCGCCGTGCCGTTAGTGACAGTGCATTCGAATCGAATCAAACATGAGGGAAAACAACACGCGTTAACGCAAACGAAAATGCATCTACAGCTTTCACACACACGGCGTTAATGGTAAGTATACATGGGACACTCACATATGTTAAAATAAAACAAAAATTTAAAAAAACTCATAGTGAAAGTGATGTACTGTTATATCGAGTTTTCCTTTATGTCGAGGCCTGTGTCGGATGTCAATGTCGCTATGTATACTCAGCACTACAGCGTCATCAACATATCTGTCAGTTGAGCAAAGAGGAGCTTCTGATGCCATATGAGTGCGCTTCTCTGTGCCATTGTTTTAGGTATTACTTCACGATTTTCAATGGTGGTGTTCCTTCTGACTAAGCAATACGTTGGCAACACTATACATCGCCGACTTATGCGAACCATGTCCACAAGTTACACATACGCATGAGTCGTACGGGAAAAACCATATAAAAAACAGCCAGGAACTTATGTACCTCAAGTGTAGAAACTCTTGCTTCTTTAGAAACAGATCATGAATGAGATCATTTGACACGGCAATAAAGGAATAGCGGAGTATAAAATGAGATTCTTACAAAGATATTCCAATATTAAATTCAATCGGTTATAACAGCGTTGAGTGTCACCTTGAGTACACCATCTCGTGACAAAGTAAAGTCATCCACTACACTAAAATGTTTTTTTAAGGATAGAGTCTACAGAATTTGTCAAGTCACGTGTAATCTTTAAAGTGAGTATTCGTGAATGACTGTACTTAATCTTGTCGGAATAACTTCAGCTCAGTACTAAAAAAAGTTGAAGCACTACAGTCTAATGTTAATCTAACCGAATGCTTTGTATGGAATGTTATGTATGTATAGTTAGTTATATACAATAATAAAATAGTTTAGTGCATAGGACCAAAAAATGCATTGTACCAAGTGATTTGTGCTCAAATTAATTAAGTACTACATAAAAATTAAGTACTTATATATAATGAAATATTTACATAAATAGAGGCATCTTCCAATAACGGCGTTCTTGATACACAAGAGGATGTATTTCGTAAGAGAAAACATTTTACTCATTTAATACTGAACTCTAGTAAAGTTCAAATAACAAACGTTACAAGTTTGCAACGTGAGAGGGAATGTATTAATACGAAGTGTACTGAATCACCGAGCCTTTTATACCTAACCTACCCTGTTTATGGTTAAAATACGTGCGTACGCGTATATATAAGAAGCTACTATAGTATTAATCGCAAAGTATGCGAATATGATTAAGTTTTGAAACTCTCATGGATAATGATCTATATTTTAGATAATGTTTTTTCAAACGAACCAGTACTAGATGATTTGACTTAAAAATAATTATCACAGCCGAAACGTTTTAGGTATCGTTATATCCATAGGTAATATGCAGCCTCTAAAATGATTTCTTTGGAAACTTATAAACTTTGAAGCTAACTAGAAGCGGACTCAAATGATATTATGCATACATTCCAAATAGAAATCGATTCACTGTTTATAATAAAAAAATTAAGTGTTGTATATGAAGTAATATTCAAATAAATAGTGAATCGAGAACTAGGTAGGAAAATAAAATTAAAATGTAAATAGTTAAAAAATACAAACAAGGGCCAAACCAAGGAGTGCCAGCTACAGACAAAAAACCGTGTCATGCCAAATAAGCGTTCACTACACAAATAAACGGAACCCTAAAACAAAACCAGAACTGTTGCATGTCGCGCCTACCCTCATACCGTAAACATCTTCATTGGTTAAAAGGCGGAACATCGCCCGTTGACGATCATATTTTACGGACTTACGCTTCACTTTACTAGAATATGAAATAGTTCCGTAACACAAAATGCATGAATGTTTTAATCAATATCACTGCGGAAGCGAACTATTATTCTATTTACGTAGACATTCAAGGTTATTAGGACGGAAATTCTAGACACCAGCCGTGATCAGTATAGGGGGCTAGTGTGCCGAGAACTAATGCCCAAATAAGTATCCGTCATTGAATGGTTCAAATGTACACGACATAAGGGTAGGTGAACTGGAACGGCGACACACAAGAGTAGTGGTAGCTTTTCCCAAAGCCCGCAAAGTGAGTGCGCGGCGGCGGCATCTCCACAAATATGTCAGTAGCTGCGGCACTCCCGCGGCTGGCCCTCGTCACGGCGGCCGGCCGACCCGCCCACCGCACCACTTCACCGCCACCGCTCGAACTAGCACCGCTCCGCGAACCTCGCGACAGCGCTCCGCTGCTGCTGCCGCTAGACACGCTGCGCCTACTTCTATCTGATGAACGCGTCTCAAAACTGAGCACGCTTTCTGAACAGCGCCACGATTTGGGCAGCGTCTCGCTGGCCCAGCGTCGCGGACTCAAGTCCTTGCATTTGTCGTTGGATTGGAATACGATGTCGTAGTAAACTCGCGGCTGTGGCAGAGCGATTATGGCGCAGCGGTCGGCTTCAACGTGCTTGATGAGCAAAGTTTTGTCAAGCAGACTCGGAGCGCTGGTGTGGGAACGGGAGCGACGGCTGCCAGGTGGTGGTGGGGTGCGCGGGGAGCGGGGCTCGGCCGAGCGCGCGCGGGGCTAGCCTACCTGAGCGCCCAGCGACGTCACCCCTAGCCTCACCCCCATGCGGGACGATGCGATCGACGTGTCCAGAGACGTAAGGGAGTCGCGAGAGTTGGATCGGCGCAAGGGGGTCGCGCGCCCATTACTGTGAATGGCGCACGCTCCGGGTTTGCGGTTCGAAGGTGACCGCGTCACTTTTGATATAGGAGCAAACAAACCGAAGCGAGGCGAGCACTCGAAGTACCTGAAAAGAGGATCGAAATCGTTTAAAGTATCATAGGTATACCAAAACTATGTCGTCCATTCTGACACCTTCTCTTTCCTGTACCTCTTGCCGTCGACGGAACCGTCGTTTTTGCCGAGAGGATCATCGAGCTCAACTCCGGCCCACACTCCGGGAGCGAAGTCAGTATTGCCCACGAATTTAAGAGTACCAGCTTTGCTACCGCGACTGCTGGACACTATAACTCGGTCGCCCATGCGAACCTCGCCATTGGTAGAGGTGGATATTGAAGCATCTGTAAAAACAGGAGTCATAATAAGTAAGCACAGATTAGTTAAGAAAAATGATAAGGCTAACATTTAGATACCCACTCATTTTACTACTGACAATGCTGCGTATGCTTCCGTTGGGTGAAAGCGCGCGCCTCTGTCTGCCCATACCAGAAGGAGGGCGGTCGAAGACGCTGCCCGCATCAGACACCGGCGAGGCATCATGTGGCATGTGAGTTATAAGAGGGGACCGTGTCAGACGAGTCAAACGGGAGAATACACCACGTTTTTCAGGACATTGAAAATAGCGTACTCCTGCTACCGAACCATCATTTTTACCTGGAACCAAAATGAAAGACATTACAAATTTTTTTGCTTCTAAATTTCTTAAAAATCACATAAATCAAGCAGTTATGTTTACCGATGGCGTCATCCAGTACGATACCAGCCCATTCTCCAGGAGCGAACTGGGTCTCACCGATGTATGCAATTTGTCCTGGCTTAGTGCCACCGACCCATACGCGCTCTCCGATTATGAAACTATCAGTATCCTCAGTTAGTACGACACTGTGATCTGAAATAAATTATTGAGCTGTTATAGTAATTGCATAAAACTAAAATTATAGTATTAATAGTTTCTGAAATAAAAGTAGTGTACTAATTGCTAGTGCTGCTTAAGAAAGTAGCTTGGATTCTTCTAAGGATTGGAGTTTATAGTCGTTTGAATATGTATGGAGTCGTTTCCTATTCTGCGCGCATTTATGAAGTGCGTGTGCACACATGACTAGAATATTATGTACCGTTGTGTGCAAGTGCAACGGCCGCCGGTAAGGAACTATTTGCAATCCAGTTTGCATATCTTACTGTTACATCAAAACTTTCGCTTCAACAAACTGCATTTGACTGGAAGTCTTCAGATAAGCAAGTTGCAATATTCAAATCAAAGCTCATGCTTTCAACCCGATAAGGTGCAGCGAAAACCAAGCAAAAAATGAACAACATTTTAAACATAAATACATAAAGAGCGTGATTTTGTGTGATATCTATTGGGTGCATGAATTTGCTACAACAACTAAAGGTAAGTATTATAGATTTGCAACATACCAATCCATACATTCAAATCAATCCATGCATGAAGAATGGTGATCAGAACGAACTCTAAATGAAAATGTCAGGTCTAAGGAATCTGTTTGGAATATTGCAGTGAGAACGGGTACCAAGAAAGTATTTTATTATGTGTCAATAATATACTTTCACGGGATGGATGGTGCATGTGAATTACCTGAGGACCTCCTGAGGCCCGCCTCGCTGAGCCGCCGCGGGTGCTTCTCCCAGAGCGCGTCCATAGAGGTGCCGGAGAACGTGCTGCTAGCTGCGACCACACACAAGCGTACGCACACAGATATTAGCCACTAGTCTACTTGCACATTAAACAAACGTGAATCTAGTTCTATTATATAAAAGTGATCATGAACTGATTGCAGTTCGAACTTGCAAGTTATTCTGAAGTTATAAAACCAACAGGAAGTTTTTAGAAATTGTTATGGTTATCGTGTGCAGCCCCTTGCCAATTGCAACTAATTACAAAAACAATTATAGTTATGTTGTGTACAGAGCAAAACTTCAAATTGTAGTGAGTTCCAGTGTTTATTGTTGTTATTCAGTTGTGGGTATGCATGGTAGCCGAGAGGATTCAAACCAAAATTTGTATTAATTGGCAGTTTCCTCGATTGGAAGCAATGTGCAACTCTCAAATCAATCTGCTGGAGAATGAAGGTCAAGTTAGTTATTTCTTTAGAAGTTAAAGTGTTGGCGTTCTGACAAAGTTATATATGACAAACAACATCCGAGGTGGACGTAAAAAAGCAACACAATAGTAAAACGATTGCTATTCGATTGTAAAACAATGCTTCTAATTGGTTGTAGGCGAACTAGGCAAGTAATTTCAGTTGTCACGCAACCTACTGTTTTGAACTCAAGCCTAAATTAACCAGGGTTTCTTTAATCATTAAATCTCTGTTATAATCACTGGCTCCAAAGTAAATATTTTATTGCGAAACCGGTCCCAAAAATTATTCGCATTCCGCTATTAGGATGTAGGTGTTATTAAAAACCAAATTTATTGAAAGATCTTTCAAATATATCGATTTTATGAATAATAAATTAAGTTTGGTTACCTGTTAGACTTTAATTCTATTATGCTTAGTTCTATGTTATTTTTCAGTCTTTATTTGCGCACGATTATCGTTATTTTTTACGATGTCTAGTAGTTGTTACCAGTTGGTCGTACTTGACAAGGCGTTTGAATATCTACATTCAAATTCAATTACACGTTAGTAAATTACATTCGTGTTTGTAAGAAGAGTGGCAGCACATGTAATTACAACCCATCACCTGATGATATGTTGAAAAACTTATTTACATGCACCTCCACTGTAGTTAGAAACAAACTTACTGGATGCCTTTCGGTAGCTCCGCGGTCTATCTGGCAGACTGCTGGTCACCTCGTCTTCCTCGTCTTCGATCAAATCTGATCAATGGTGAGACACAATAATGAAATTATGGATAGCTGATTTAACGGTCTATGTACAGAGCCTAAACGACGTGATCGGTGTAAGCTCATGCAGTGTATATGTGTACTGTGAAATGAAATAAAGTAGCCACAGCATGCATTTTCATGCCGTAAGAGACAACATAAATATTGGAGGCAACTACAAAACTAAGTAAATTCACCTGATAAATGTTTTCTTGACGAATCGTCACTCAGCTTCCTGAGCGTGTCCGACGAACTGCCGTCTATGACAACAAAAAACAAAGACAAGTAAAGCAAAAACCAAAGAGAAACATGCCAAAAAATTTACATAGATGACGTGATATCACAGAAGGAGGCAATTGAACATTTACGAAACATACACTGCAATTAATAGACAAATTTGATTGTTTGCAATGCAGATAGGATAGAGTTCGATCAAGTTGTATAATTTAAGTGTTGAGACACCCACTGAAGGGCTTGAGTACGAGGCACAGCTGGTGTATCGTTCGACATGTTTGAGTAGGCTCAGAAACTGCGGTGGGTGATAATGATATTGAGATTATCTATTCAATGACGATCATACTATGTTACTAAGGTATTCAACCTAAAGTAGAGCACCGAGCTGTAGCTCAAGCCCGTTGTTTTAAAACAACTAAACCAAGACTGACTAAGATTCTGTAGTATAACTTATTTCAAGACGGCTAGGTTGAGTTATTATAATTTGGTCCCAACGACGTGTGATGTCTCATTAAGACTTACGTAATTCCACGTACCAATTTAAATAATATTATTTTTACTTTATTGTGATCCTTAAAAATTATTTTAATACAAAATCTATCTATTATAATAGTAAAACACAATTTCTATCAGAATTTCGAATCAATATCACTCACGAAACAGCTGTTATGAAGTTGCTGTTATTTCGTGTCCAAGGCATCCGGCTAGCCCTAGCGTGTGTCCGGCACTGATCAATTCAGATTAATCATCAGCGACAACTGCGCAACAGCCTGGCCTTGCCGGCGTGCGTGGGTTTGTATCGCACATCATAACTCAAACACAAGAAAAGAGGCTCATCTTGACGCCTACTGAGAGGAAAATTAAAGAAAACCTGGGCTAGTGCAAATTAATAAACTATGCAAAGTTGAATAATACACCGATGATTGTAAAAGTAGATTTGTAAAGACAAAATCGAGGTCTGTATGATATAAACGATAAACGTACAATCAAACTCGGGGTGATTGATGACAAAATAGGATTTAGTTTGCAGAAATATTAGAGCTGTTCAATTAATATTCACCTAGTTATCACATTCTTATAATTGAATAATCAGCGTTCTGTAGATAATAATAAAGATAGGGTAAACTGTTATTATCATAATTAAAATAATAACTGGCAATCTAACCGTGGTCACCTTTTCCGCGTGGGCTGATTGGTATTGTTATTTATTGCAAATTAGTGCAAAATATAGCATCATCGATAATGATCATCGTGTGAAATAGAATACCTGTTTAACAAATTTCAATGTGAGTATCAGACGCGACATGTTTTAATGAAGGCAATGGGGGCATGTCGTGCGTGAGACAAATTAAAATAAATAGTGGAGCACTCGGCTGCAGTATTAATACATTATGTAAGCTTTAAATAGAGTCCAACACGACGACAACGTCGACTTTATTGATTATTTTTGCAGTTGCAACTTTTCCCATAGTTTATCGAGGCGAGCCATTGCTGCGATGTCTTTGTGGAATTGAATACACCTAGCTTTATAGTGGTTTTTAGTTCATTACCACAACGTCGTATTTCTTTTACAACATTACCATAATAAGAGGGGTTTCCACAATTGTCCGTCAAATGGTGGTCGGTTATTGTGATGCTAAGAAGGCTATTATTATATTTATAACTATTGAGTACGTATCGTTCATCGACAACAATACAATTTGCGAAGTGGCATGAATTACTGCCGTAGATAACAGCACATGAGACAAAAACAATAAACGACCAAATATCAGAACCACTGATCATATTTGGGTAGGTATATACAGGATACAAAGAGATAACCTTTCTGATAGCTATTTTCAAATGATTACATTAACGCGTTGTAAAACAGCAGGTGTTATACAATGTAACAAAATGTGATCCCACGCTTAAGCTCGTTCTTTGCTCTCATCATACAATGCGAGGGCGACATAATCTTGTTCCGAATACTCCCCTTCTAGAGTGAATCACGTTCTAAAGATACAATACCTACAAGAAGTTAAACGGGAAATACTCATACTCGTGGCGTAGCTTATAGTTCCTGAATTTGCGCTTCCGTGCTTCGGAGGGCACGTTAAAATTACGGCTCTGGCTATAGTCATCTCATGAGGCCAACTATGTAGATATTTCCAGGGTATATTCATTTACACTAATGTCGATGGTCTCAGAATAAAGGAGCCGGGAATGAGAGCGAGCAGTACCTAGGTAAGTAAAAAATAAAATAATTTTGCAAAAAATGTCAGAGCAATCAAATATGGCGAAGTTACGTCTCAACTTAATTTACAAATATGATGTAATTCCTATAACTAGCTTCGTATTTACAATTTTTATTAGCAGACAAACTTGAACGAGATGCGCACCGTATTTTGACTTTAATCTTTTGCTTTTTTGTAGTAAAGTTCAAGTTTATCACATATTTTACAGGCGATAAGAAAGAACCATCTCAAAAAAGTTGGATACAGGTTGGACGCGTGGCTGGCTAGGCGAGGTATCTTACACAACATATCTACCACAAACGACAACAAGTTTTAAGTGAATAGACAATTAGACGCTAATTTCCCAATTAAGGACAATTTCGCGGTTAGCTTTCATGTGAGACCAATTGCAACAATCACATGCTGCAAGACAGATGCAATTCTCAATGCCAATTATTCAGTTTAGCTAAATAGTTCCCGTGAATTCAATTTTCTTTAAATGATTTTACACAGCAATAAATACGGATAAATGACGCAGCGTAAAGTCTAGAAATTGGACCAAAATCGATTTTATACACGAACTCAGTAGTTTTCTAATTGATGTTATGAATGAGATAGGTATAATAATTCCGGTACGGCCTCTGACATTTGAAAGATCAACTAATCAACGTTATGAGGAAGTCGCGTGTGAACTAGCAGAGTGCAGTAAACTTAACACGAATATTTGACCGACTTGGCGGCCACAACGCTGCCGCGATCCAGTACATCTGCATGACGTACACTAGTACGACAATACTTGCTTCAATCTAAAACTAACCGTATCCCCAGTTGCAAATATATTGCAAATATATTAATATATATTACCAAGTAAATATATTGGTTCTATAATTTGGGATGTTCCAAACCAAACTGAATATCAGACTCAATAAATCTCGGACGATATCAGTATAGCTATGGACTCACTTGCTACTTTATTTTAAACAATTAATCGAACCATTACCATAAATGTAAAATTTCTGATAGATCACTCAATAATAAGGTAGTTTTATTGATTCATGAATTAACCACAATTATGGTATGAATATTGCTCGATCGAGCCTTATATTATCACAAGAGTAAACAGACTCAAAACGAATAATTTGTATTCCTCGCAAATGAAAAGAAAGACTGCCGGCCGTGTATGGAATATTTTATACCAAAATGTTAATTCAAGATTTAAGAGTGTACAAGTTGCCAAACTGATGCTAAGTAATGTCAGTATGATCATTAAAAAGTTGTTTATTAGTCATTCGATACAGGTCATGGATTTATTAGGTAGGGGCAAGTGCTGTTCCTATGGACGCTTATACCTGTGGACACAATCGATTCCGACGAAACTAGCAACTCTAAAATTCTAATTTGAACGCTACCGTTTAGCTTTGTCTATAGTTGACAGTTTTGACGTGTCGCCATCTTTGTTTTCCGTATCGTTGTTTACATGCCGGCTATGAAAGATTTTTGCGCCAAAAAGTAAGTAATGTTGCATAATTTAAACAAGTTTTACCGTGAAAATACTAACGTTATCGGTTTGATTGTGTTTGCAGTATGATCCATGTTGTTTATTGCTTAGCTAGTACTTTTTTCGTCTCTGTCAGTCTGTTTTATCCTCAAAGATAGATCAGTTTTATTTTTTATGTCTGAATTTGAACCTATGGACAAAAATATGAGTGTACCTGTGGACTGTCCACAGGTACAAAAGTGCCATAATGTTTACTTACAAAATCCAATAAGCCATTTTGTTTAATTTTTTGAGTGCATTTGTTCAGTTTTTTCAGTTCTAAAAAAGCTGAAAACGGACAAGAAAAAAAACGCAAAAGCTACTCAAAAAACAATTGCTGTCAAAGCTCTTTCACAATCTGGTTCCTCCGAAGTTGGCACTAGTTGCTTCAAGAGTCATCCAACTCTTCTGTTGGCTAATAATCTTTCTAAGCCTGATCCTTCCAACGCACTTTCGAATGAAAACAACGATAAATCTACCGAAAAAAATATCAAAATAATTAAACACAAAAAATTATCGTTTGTTAGATGTATGAAGTGTAAATTTTATTCCAAAAACAAAAACCAAATGCTCAAATGTAGTTTTTGCAATCATAGCTATCATATTTATTGTGTTCCGAAGTCACACAAAGAAAACTTTGAGTCTGATGATGAGGGTGAAGGATTCATTTGCGTGGCATGCTTCGTATTAGACAATGATGACGATAGCGATGAATCTACTCAAAACTTGTATGAAATCTGTCGTAATGCATACAAATAAGTAATATTAAGAAATACAAATAACCAAGTAGGTATGTTAACGTTAGTTTAAAGTTGTTTTTAGAAGTCTATAATTGTTTTTTTTCATTTTTATTGTCTAATTAATATGAACCGTCTCTAGGTACAACACCGTCCCCAGGTACAATTTTACTGTACATAGGTACAATTGTCTGTTGTTCCTGTGGACAAATATGGTGTTTTTAAAAAATGTTGATTATTTTCGTAAGTATAAGTGATATTGAGACTATAATTTTAGTTTAAGAAAGGCTAATTATCTCTTAAGACATGGGATATGTTAAAAATAAAAAAAACATAACTAATTCAGATATAAAAAATATTTTATCCCAAATTCTGGAAAGTGTCCACATGTTCCGCACTTGCCCCTATTGTTTTTTTTTTTGGATTACAAGTTGCGGTTATTGATCAGGATTTTGATGAAGATCGAGACGTGACGACACTGGATAAACTGTATTTCATTAATTTACCAGTGTTTTTTATTAAAACCTTTCTTTAAGCGGAAGGTAAAGGTAAGTAATGTATTTTGTTTTTAAAAGTATGATAAACTACACTCGAACACCAATAGATTGTAAGACCGTACTCAGCTGTCAAATTGTTTCGCTTTAGAATATAAAACGACAGATAAGGTCGATTGGGAACGCAAATAGCAAATATCTGTTTCAGTAATGCTAATGAATAATTGAGCAGATAACATTGGACCAATGGTAGTAGAGCGGTATAATCTAAAAGCCCTTTAGGCACTTTATGGCCGCGTATGGATGCGAGAGCCTAATTAGATAATCAGAACACGTTTGTTCCCGCTACGCTAATAGGCGGTAATGTGTTGACCAACTCACACTTGGCAGTATTATAAATGTGGATCGTAAGGCTATGTAGTTTCTAATTCATTATACTCCATTTACGAAACTTGCTACATAAGTATTCATTCGTGTTGAACGAAATTATGATTTAGTATTTTATTAGGACCTACTTAATGGTCTTAACAAATAGATAAAAGTTAACATTTTTGGTACGTACGGCGTAGGAAAAATGACTAAAATGTTTTTTTTTTAATCATTTACCTGGTTCCCTCCCACAGTACAAACTTTACGTTGTTTATTTCGATGTGTGAAATGTCTTACAATATTTTATTTCTTACATGATTTTCTCACCATATTTATGATTAAGTATTTTTTTATATTTTGGTTCTTTTTTCATACAAATTTAACTTTATTGTAGAATAGTTAGATTTCATACCTACCTACCTACCTACCTATTAAACCTATACCTTACCTATACCTATACATTATTATTATACCTATTACATACATCCGAATACATACAGTAGCAGTACTACTTACTAGTAGGAGACGTGTTTATCACTAAAGCGTAAATAAACATCACTTACAGATTTTCCTTTTCCATTATCTATGTTATTGTTCGAGATAAGTAGTTGTTTTGACATTGGCAGAACTAGTAACTAAGTGCATTTGTAATCGGAGCTAGTCACGATAACTACGATGCAATAGGCTTTGTTCTCACGGTTTCTGAAATATAGCAACGATCGTTATCTCCAAAGATAAATGCACTCAGAAAGCTCACGAGCCATTCTAATAACTTATGGTTAGTTATTTAGACCATATCTTGCCAACTACAAGAACTCTGTATTGTAAAATGAAGTAGTAGTTCCATAATGTCTGCTTAGCTTGGGGCTAGATGTTGCTGTCTGGATTGTCCAACATTATTATTATTATTATAATGTTACAAAACAGCTATCAAGGCAGGAAGGAAATTAATGATAGATTTCGTAAAATCCTTATTAATGTCACATCAAGTGCACCGGTGGTCTAGTGGAAGTGGCCCCGCCTTCTGATCCTAAGGTCGTGGCTTCGCATCCGATCGTGCACCAATGGATTTTTCTGTTTGAAAAATTTATGTGCGCAATGCCAATGCTTTTAAACGGTGAAGGAAAACATCGTGAGGAAACCAGTTAGTATTCGATAGGCTTGCAACCTGTCACGTATGGATTACCAACTACTGCAAAAAATGTAGGTTTATACCAAATGCTGTATCTGGAAATACCTCTGACTACCCTCTTTAGATATCCTCGAAGTCTCGAGTGCGTCCTTTATACTAAGATATCTGAAGGGATATCTACTGTGCCTGGGGATTAAAGTCGTGATACTATTTATTTTCATTTCTATTTCATAAGTAACCTAGTTTCAGTAGATCGGCAAAGTCAAACATGCACTACTTTGCAGATGTGATGACACCAATCTACTCTCGCATGAAGAATATATTACATGGTTAAACCCTTTGACGTGGCCCTGTTTGTTAACCAACGTCAAAATAAGGTGAATGTGAGTCAGCAGTGTTGGTATAAGCTCACGAAACATTATGCAGACAAGTACATCCCTACAGCCATCTGTGTACATAAATATGAAGTGACGTGGCTTAAATGATTACTTGATGTGTCAACCAGTAACTAACATGAAAATAATCGCTGTATTGTAAGAGGGAAAGAGAATACGTCAAACTCTATGCATATATATTATACACACAACATTAAAAGGCTGTAGTAGTTCCCCAGAAGTCGACACCTTGAACTTGAACGCGTCTTACTAAACAGACTGACGTAAGTGTTTATGTCAATAAAGCAATTTGCACTGGTGTGGTTAATGCTCAGTCGCCTCCACACGAGTTTTAAAATAATAAACAAAAAATCGGATTACGATAGGGATTAGATATATTTGATGACCATAATGATAAATAGATTTAATTTCCTGCGCACAATACTGGTACAAAGCTTAAACTTAACCTGCGCAACATCATAAATTATAATCGAAAAAATTCTATCTATTACTCCAGAAGTATTACAATTAAGAATTTCTTAGTAGACAATACTTATTTCCTGCATATGTGACTCATAAATTGCAAAGCCATATGTAACTAAATTACAGTTAGATATTTTATTGATTAGATTATGATCTTTGAACAACGCCGATATGATAAATAAACTATAACTATTGTTCGAATTTACTATCAAATCACTAGATAAGCTTTATATGGATATTTCATTATTTACACTTAGTAAAATCAATGAGTAAACTGATAATTGTATCTATCAACTAAATCATAAGTAAGTTAGGTCACACATTCTGAGTTTTTATCTGATTATCAAGATTAAAAAAAACGCAAATCACGCATTTCTTTCATAACGGTTTAGCCATAATAATACAAACCCTCCAAGTTATTTAAATCTTATGTATGTATCGAGCCATATGATAATCAAATATAATATATTTAAGGTTTAACAGTTTGTTATTCTTTAGTTCTTGTATACAAAACAAGTGTGCGATAAAATGAATGAAGTAAACTGATTAAAAATTGATTACCAAGCAAAATGCATATAGATAAAATTGTACAACTATAATTTATGATGGGCAATATGTGAGTCATATGTTATGGCAAAATCTAGTTTGATATTTACCTATAATCAAACAAACGATAGCAATTCGAAGAAAGGAACACGACATTTCAATTACGGTGAACAAGATACCAGTGATTTAGATGCATTACTAATTCTTATTGACTACTAAACCAACAAATGTAAATTGCAAAGCAAATAATCAAAAATAAATTAAAATTAAAACACATTACAAATATTTTGAAATAATTCGGTATTTGTAAATGTTTAATTGATGTTTCCACACACATTAAGTAGTATATAGTAACAAAAAATTAAAACGGTGGCTACAGTAGATATATTGAAACATTTTGGACACAAAATATGTAATCGCTCGTTATAACATCATACACATCAGTGAATGCCTTAAGATAAACACCCACGTAGATATCTTGAAATTATATAAAATTTTATCGAACACCATACTTGGAACTTGAAACGCAAGTGTTGTTGATGGCCAATCAAATTAAATAAAACCTTTTAGCATCAAATCTTATTATAAGAGTAGATCTAGTAAGTTAGTTAGTTTCCTGTAATCTGCTCAATCCCTAAAATTTAGGCCATAACAACACGGAAGAGGCGCAATAAATCTGTTGTAAAGTTATCGTTAACTTATGAATATGGGCTGGCAAGGCAAATTGCCAGTGCTTAATCAAAAGGGAGATTAATTACAAGAAAGTTAAGATTTACGATCCAAGATGATTACGGGATAAGCTATGGTTGGATAGATCTAAGTACCAAATAATGCAAGTTTAGTATATTTAACAGGTCAAAGACATTCGCCAATAAATGGGTGGGTCTTGCTAGCCGAGACGGCGCCTGTGCAGACGGCTATAAATAACCCAAACGACGATGTATTCCCTATGTACTTATATTTCTTTAGATTTGGCGGAAATCCAATGTTATATTATAAGTCTATAATCTTGAAACAAATCAATTTTGATAAGGTTGCAGACTCAGCAGTAACAATTTTATATACCACTTATCGAATCACACAATGATGAATAACACGTTATAAATAACTACGTGGAAACAGCCATTCGAAAAGGAGCCACCACTAATGATTCTACATACACATCAGAAATTATTTGTTGTCTGAGCGTGTATTGTCTACTGCGCATAAACGTTGTTTTGCAATCTACATTGCTAAGTATTCATCATGCACGAATTCACCAATTGCGGTGACAGATATCGCATGCAAATTCAATAATATCAGAACCGTTTTGGTAATTGTGAGAACAGCCTAGCTAAAAGGAAAGGTAAACGGCAACGCGGACGTGACCTTGTATGGGTCCGTGTCGAGGATCAGACGTGACGTTAATTGGAAAATTATTCTCATTCTTCCTATGCAAATTTTGGGGACAAAGGATAACAAAATAAAAGTTTTACCAAAAAAGTCGACTGCAATATCTTATTTTGCTCATATGTAACTTTCTTTAACAATAAGTTAGCAAAAATGTCGGAGCGCTCCCAACCCACACTTATTTCATGTAAGGTTACAATTTATTTCATGTAATAAATTCAAAAAAACCTGTTACAAATTTACAAAGCAAATTAATTCCTAATCACATCCAGTGGCGCTGCGTTGTATATCAGCAAAAAACTAGCAATAAAATACATAATTTAAAGCAGAAAAACAAGCCATTACCGAGACCAGTCCACGGCACAACATGACAAGGCATTGAGTGCCACGTGAGATGCATGAGGATGATGCCGCCGCAAGAATCCCGTGATTACCCATACCGAATCTATACTAATAACAATGAGGTAAGATTTGTGAGTATGTGAGATTGTAGGGGGTAATCTCTGGATGTGCTGAACCGATTTTGAAAATTCTTTTTTCATTCTATTGAAAAAAGAATTTTACGTTATTTGTGAGTGTCATAGGCATAACCCGAAAAATGAAAAGTAAAAATGTTTACCGCCCAACAAAGTGGACACGGGTTAAATAAAAACGCGACTTGCACACGTAATAAGCATGGGATGTCCTGTCTCTATTCTATCAAGTGTAGCTATATAACTTTAAGGCTACACTAGTCGGTACGTTGTCCATACAAACGCTGTAAGTGTTTAATGTCTACTATTTATTAACGTACGTCCGAAGTTAAGTTTGATACTGAATTATCTTGCCGTTATCTAGGTACGTTACCCTATATGCTACAGTAAAATCAGATTACCTTGAAAGTTACAAGCGTCGAAAGATTTAGTACTAAATCCTGTAACGCTTGTAACTTTCAAGGTAATCCGATTTTACTGTAGAATATAGGGTAACGTACCTAGATAACGGCAAGATAATTCAGTATCAAACTTAACTTCGGACGCACGTTAATAAATAGTAGACATTAAACACTTACAGCGTTTGTATGGACAACGTACCGACTAATGTAGCCTTAAGAAGGATGCATACGCTCAAACGCCAAAACGACACTAAAACTCACACTCTATCTGTAGTGTATATGTAGTGCAATGAAGCGGTCCAAGCGTGGGAGTGATTAGCACCTCCGGCAAGCACATCTACATCTCAATTGTCATAGATTGGATAAAAACATAATGTACTCGTAATACAAGCCGGTGATTGACGATTGATTACAGACAAGTTTGGTTCGGTTCGATACGCTCGAGATGAATCGCTATCGATAAGAAATCGAAACCCTGGTTCAAGGTGATAATACAGTGACAAAATCTATGTTTGAGGGATAATGTTACGTATAATGATGACTAATACGATATTATTCATGGCAGCAGCAAACTGATGATTTAATTTATCGGTTTTACAAGGAAGTCACGTAAACACAGCAGGTCGCACCTGCTCTGTGCTCTGCAGTTTTGCCACGGTTGACCGACAACAACGCAGAGTTAATTCTACCTTAGAGGACATCTCCGTAAGGAAAGGAAACACGAAATTGTCACTGGGGAACGAATCCCTTGCAAATCTATAGTAACTTGCACTAAAAATCTTGAAATCCAATAAACGTGACGTGATGACGTGACGTGAACTTTGTAAAGAATAGAAAAATACACTAAAGAAACCAACTTATTGCGCAACCACAGACTATGTTATCCGGCAGTAATGCAAACAGACACTGGAATTGTGAATACAGAAGCAACACAAACGGCTTGAATTTGCCTAACAAAGGCTGGCGTCTCAACAAATAACTTTTTATGGCTCTGAAATACCTATTCTAGAAAAACACGATAAATATTAAAACGTTTATTTATAGCAGGAGCTGAAGACGAGAAGTATTTAATAGGAACATGTTGGAATATTGTTCCATGTTCACCCAAGGTCAGGATGCAGTTACTGTTTGCGATGTGGCATATCATTCTGATGGTCCAAACAAGGTTAAGCGTGCCGGTCACCGCAATGGCAGAAACATAATGCGAGCAAAGGATACACAGCTCGCCGGTCACGGTAAACATCTCACGGTAATGAAGGCTTGAAGACAAATACCGACCACCAGCACAGTAATAATAAGGCCTTAAAGTCAATAGAGCCAGTATTTTATTAGTGTGCAAATAAGGAATCTATTTAAGCGTAACGAGCATATGATGACAGTCGTGAAAGGAAAAAAATCTGTACAAAAACTGGAGTATTCAAATATCACTGGTCAAGCGCTCGTTAAGCCATAGGTATATATATCAACAATGAGGTTTTTAAAGAAAGAATGAAACCAGAAATATTTTCTCGGGGCATCACGAAATCGAATATATGTAGAGCGCAATTTTTTATCAACCCTGTCGTTAAAAATAACTATTACTTACTTACATTGTTAGTTTAAGTAATAAACGGCGGCGCGGCGATGGCAGAAAATCGATAGGGGTGACTTTCTAGTTTCAGTCGCAACAAACCTAACGGTAAATAATTAAAATTATTTGCAACAATTATATTTTGAACTTGGCAATCGTACATGAGCAAGGTTTTGGTCCGTAAAAGAACTTGAAGGAACTGCATTTTTCAGAGGTTTCTAACCTACTTCAGAATAATTTAAAGTAAACTACTAACGACTAAGATGATTATTAAACGTATTATCAATCATCTGGCTCCCTTCTTCTGGCTAGTTTGGAGGTAAATTATATTGGGTAAAAATGTTCACATTATTAATTGCTTTATGTTTCTTTTTTATTATAATACTGCCAATGATTTGTGGTGAAGTAATCATGAAGATAAATAAATTTTAACCATTAATCAAATGACAGAATTCGTCAATAGACGAAGGCACAGTTTGAACTGCAATAGGCAGTGTGTGAAGATAGATTTAGTGTGTTGACACCAATAGAATACAACAGTAAAACGTAGAAAGCTTCACCAGTAAAACCTTTTGCAGAATTCTATAGGATGGGCATGTAGACTATGCCATGTTAATAAAATCTACATATAAATAGTATTATAATATTAGCATACTCCTTTGGACGCATTGAAAGTTTGAACGGACGAATCAACTATTTACATAACAATATTATAAATATATGAATATATAACTATATGCATTAGAAGCACCTGATATCATATGACACGGAAAATAATAGTGAAATCACTTATTATGGTAAATTTAGATCCAAAATTTACAAACATATCAGCGAACTTCCACAGGACGTAGATAGGAGTTAGTGTTTAAAAAGCTTCAATAACATTAATTCTGAATGTTATCAAAAAGCAAACTCTTTAAAATTCCCTGCTCTATATAATTAGGTGCTGGATTTGGAGCAATTTGAAGAATTGAGGCCTCTTCCTATATTGACCCCTCGTAACTGCGCACCGGTGTTTTAAACGATCTTAAAATTGACGATATCCGCCCTCATATTTGCAGCAGCACTTGCCTTGTTACTTTGGATTGTGAACTAGATAAGTATTTCACAACCATTTAGCATTCATTAATATAATTATTCATACTCAGTTTAGCACTAGACACAGATGAAGTAGTTTGTAACGCAAGCAAAGCCCATCCTGCACAATGCGAATAGGAACCTAACTAATCTACGTATCACATTTTTGCAGGTTTTAAAACCAACCGTTATTTCGCATAATATATGAATGCTTTACTTAATAAAATGGAGATTTAAAAAAAATTATGACATTTTGTAAACAATTTGTATAGTTGGTAAATTTTTAACTGCCTTGTCTGAACGGTATCGGGTAATTCTATTTCAAAATAAATATAAAGATTCAGCATAATTAAAGAATCCAAACTCACCGGAGAAGCTTATTCTAGTTTCAACCGGCATGTTGATCTCAGTGTATTCCTTTCAAACGTCGTCTTAAGAAAATGTTCGCTGTATTCGATTCGTCGAAAGGTCCTGCGTTTTGCAGATGCGCGAGTCGTATGTCAAAACGCGCGATTGACTCGATCGTCGAGCTTGTACTGTCTGTCGACCGGCCGGGCATCGGCGGTGCTACCAACTACGAACACGCTTTGGTGGCTGGATTTCTCGCAAAAAGATAAGTCTCTGAGAAATGGGTTGAAAAGGTTTCTATATGGATTGAATAGTAGAAGTATGTCCTTTGACAGAGAATTAAACCTTCTTCCATGAAATATCAACTTAAAAAACTCTTCAATTATTAAGCAGCATTTGATTTTTTTGAAATGATGCAGTTTTTTTAGAGAAAGAACGAGTTTTTGAAAATTTACAGGTTCTGTAAAAATATGGCAATATGATCATAAATAACTGCCGATTCTGACCAAAACTCAACAAAGTTGGCAACCTGCTTACGGGCGAACTCGGGATTTTGCCTGAATCTACGCCCTTACAATTTTACTACGATAAGCTCTTGTTTATGTTATGGTAGGCGCTCGCCTTGCAGCCCTTATTTTCTCTACAAGGAGGGAATCTTTGTTCCTTTGATATTTATTTAATTGAGAAGTTTGACTTGCCCAAAAACATGAAAATATTTTAATAGATATATTTTGTCAGTCATACAAAGGTAACCCTGAAAAAACAAAGTACTGGTATTTTTTTTTCGGATGCTTATGCTTAGGGTTCTATATTCTTATAATATTTTATTATGATAGATACCGTGAATATTATGTCTCTACCTAGATTTTCTGAGCTCAATTTTTTTTATTTAAAAATTAATAAGAAACAGTTTCGTCCTATTTTATTTCGTTCTATGAAAACCATGGAATTTCCAATGGTTTTCCCCTGAAAATTATAGAACTATAATTGGTCGTTCTAATAGTACCCTTCCATTTTATAAAATGGTCGTATTATGTTCAATTATTACTTGCTAGCAGCCGCCTGCTGCTGCTTCGCCCGCGCGATGGAGGAAATTTTGCTAACATCAATATTTAGGCGCTTGGTATGATAAAATTTAGGATCCTTTTTTCAGAGCTATTTTGGTATTTTTCATTCGGCTCGTGTAATTATTCAGGATATAGAGTAACTTATGTGATAATCCAGAATAAAAAATGTATTATTTCTGAGTCACATCCAAATACGTCCAATTAGAGCGTGATTAAGACACAAGCACAAGCTTTCGCATTAAATAATATTAAGGTAGTAAACGCTTAAACCTGTACTGTGTGACTCAGGCAAGAGAAGCGTGTAGATTACGTGTAATGTAACGTCGGGTACCCAAAATACCTACACTATCAATCGACAACAAAATGAAGTTCAGAAACAAAGAGATCCTTCATATTTCTGTGAATAGTGATAAGATAAAATTATCACTCAGTAAATGAACGACGATAAGGAACGCGTGCTGCGAATTCTTGAGATCCCTGCACAAGTCATGGAACGTTCACGTAGATAAGAGGATTGTGATATTATTGAAATTACATAATTTATAGGAATTAATGTGATACGATATAGAAATTCTATTACGCCACCGTTAAGCTAGGTTTACATTGCAAGCTTATCGTGACAAAACAACTGGTCATGGTTGAACTGAACAAAGTACGATTTCTAACAGGTCAAAGAAAGTGAGCTTGCGAAGTCAGAGGTTAAACCTTTAGAAGAGCATGTGATTCACTTACATGACATCCTGTTTCTGGAATTCCTGTGAGATGAATGATTGAGAGAACTTTACAATAGGTTAGGTCTACTAAGTGAACTATAATGTAGTGATTTTGAATCTCAACGAAGAAGACAATTCGATACAATAGATTATCTCGTAAATAACATTACGCCTTTCACTCACCAGCTTCAATAATAAAATACAAGCCGAAAGCAAGCTTAGACAACACTGAGGGAACAATAAGCTATGATTTTGGAATGGTCAGCAATCTTATGCAACAACAAAGTTCAATCCTCCTTTCACTGATGATCAAGTAAACTTAAAGTTATTAGAGAGGCCGAAAACAATACCAATTACAATCTCAGACGCTGTAAATGTCAAACAGCTTTAGGACCACCATAAAATGTTGCCATTCGCTCGATAAATTAATGCGGTCGTAAATTAAACTTACTAATCGAACAGGTGACAAGCTATGCTGGCGGCGGCGACGCAGCAAGTTCCTATTTGTTATAAGTTGCAAATGGTAGGTACATGAAATCGGAACAGGATATGTGGATTCCAATCAGTAGCCTGTTTAACACAAAATAAAAACCATTATATCAACATATAAGATTTTTCCTATAGCAGTAATGATATACATTGTACTAAGAGTTGTCTTTAGGAAATTAGTAACTATCTAGGATGGGATACGGGCGCGTGCTTCTTTTGACATAACAGAATCAGGTGAAGTGGAGACACCTCTTGGGGGAGCTGTGTTCGCAAATTCAATACTCTTAGGGAGCACTTCGAGTGTTTCATCCAAAGCCTTTGCGCCTTTGTAAGGCGGATTCGAGATCGTGAACTAAAAGTTATTTATAGTCTACGTCGTAATTTTAGCCGTGACCACAGATGCAAATTGTTACGATTGAATTATAATTTACGTATCGGGGAAAGTTATTTTGTTTGAACAATCCGTTACAACACTAACTACGTAAGTAATGAATTTAACACTTCAACTGTTCTGGTTCTTTAATTACAGTTCTTTAGCGTCTGCTTAGTTCATTTGTGAACGGAGAAAGTTTTAACGACTTGCCCATTCTTGCCAAGTCTTTTAGGTATAAAAAGGACATGTGGCCTCAGTTTTGGGAATAATTTGTCAACAGTTTGCAGAAGTTTATTGCCAACGATCTTACTTGCATTATTTTGTTTTGACTTTCATTTTGGGTCATTGGCCGCTCAGATGAAACAATCCCCGACTCTGTAAGTTTACAACGGAAGGCACGAACAGTACGTGGCTTCGTGCTTTAGGCCCGCAACTAATTTGTTTGAAATACTTTTGTTAAACAATCTTTTATCTGACGTAGGTACGCTTGTTGAAATATAGATGAGATGGATAAAAAGGTGAAGAATTTGCGTTCGACTCGTATGGAATTACTTATGTTAGAAAATAAACAGTACCTACCACTTACTATATGCGGCTGTCTGTCATAGGAATAACAACTGGTATGGCGCTAGCAGTGTGTTGATCTTGAACAAAAAACACGGATATCGTTTTACCGTGAGATCGCTTGACATATGATTTTTGCGCGTTTGTTTTTATCCTGTTCGTTATCTATTCACACAAAACATTTCTGCGTTATTTTTCCTCACTTTGTTTACATTTGACACAATACAACTGACAGATCCGCCGATTTTTTTTGTGTCATAATTTATGCTTTTACGCTTGCGATTAAGTATGACTACGAATTGAGTGTGTCTATTTACTTGTAAATCAAAAATATAGAGAACACCGGTGTTCTAGGTGAGATCCCTACCTTCTGATGGTCGTGGTTTCGAATCCGATCGTGCACCTGTATTTTTCAATAATTAAAAAAGATTATGTCCACAACGCTAACACTCAAACGGGCTTAAAAACATCAAAAGGCTATAAACCAATTAGTATTCTTGCAATAGCGATGAGCTTGCAAACTTTTAGAAAATATTTTTATATAAAATTTTAAAACCGGGACACGGTTACCTTATTACATAGAAAAAAAACTTTTAACTTACTAGCAGAGCGGTAGAGCATGCAGATATAAAACCGAGAAATAAAATTTAGATTCTGCAGAGAATTTACACGACCTCAGATGTTGTGATGTAAATGAGTTCTGCTGGTTATGAGGTAGACGAACCCGGATTAGGTGAATAAAGACCCAAACGTGCCTAAACCTGGTGTTTTGAAGACGATAGAGTCATCCTATTAGCTTATAAAGCACTTGGATAACTGTAACTAGAATAAAGAGAATCTTATATGACAGTGACATTCTGCCAATTAACCCGCTAACACAACAATCTGATTTAATTTTATTTAGCTAATCACGTTTACCAAGATAGACATGTTCAGCGTAAACGTAATAGCGACTTAATTTTCTTGTGCAATATCTTAAACGTAATTAGCTTCTTAAATGCATTTAGCGGCTCGCTAAATACATTTAGTTATAGTTTGCAAGCGGGCCTAAGTTTACAATTTTGTAAATATTTATAAATTAAATAAATTAACCGACCGATGGAAGTGTCTGAGTTTCGAGAATGGCCAAAACATGCTTTTGTCGTCTATCTGTCTAGCCTCGCCTACAGGTCATTTTTAATTTTTAACAGATTTTCACAATACAAATACAAATTGTGCACACAAGTTCCTCGATTTATTTAATTTTTTTAGTTAATCGAGATTTCCGATTGGGGGGAAAATTTGCTATAACTTTATAATGGCTTGCGAGGTTTACTGTTCTTACAGAACCACTAGTTTATTATAAGAATATTTACGGAAAAAATATCCTCGACAGATATATTTTAAATGAGGATTATTATTATGTATGACATTGGGTATCCTTAAGAACACTGTACAATAAAGTGTTATCATATCTACAAAATATGAATATCTAATTGTAAATTTGTATTTTCGTAGCCTCATTTCCTCATGTTGATGAGCCGTGTGTTAAAACCTTACTAAGACAACACATAAAAACCAGTCTGTTTAAAATAGTGTGCGATTTCCATGTTCCCCGAAATCTAAATCAAACGAACGTTGTTGGAGGTTTTTCTTATATGCACCTGTTTCGAAGTCTGCTTCATATGTTTTTGTGTGGGTTCGTTACTTTGATGTATCCGTTTGGCAAATTCTAAAACAAATGAACACGCTTCAAGGTTTTCCTGCGACGCTTTCGATTTGGATGCACATTTTCAATTTGAACTTGTGGCAGTGAATTCTAACATGAATACGATGGAATGAAGGTAATGCAAAACACCTGACACCTGCGCAGGCATCGCAGAAATTGCAGACCGGAACACTTTCCTACCCGTTTCCGACGTACTCGAATTACAGGAATATCGAATTACTTCCACCCTAGAAGGTTTAGCACGTTACAGTAGCGGCGTCGAATTAAATTACTTAGTGACTTATCTATTTAGCATATAGCAAATGTTAAACTAACCGTTACTCCTCCATAGTTGTTGTCAGGCAAATAAGGGAACGCAGTAGAATTTCCTGTTGTAACTGGAAGTACAGCTGCAACACTGCGGACCCCTACCGCGGTGATGATGATAATCAATATTAAATGACGTCTGTGAGGATATCGATATAGGAACTCCACGGCTGTCCCTATGAAAAACTTCGAGACACTTGACAAAGTAACGTAAACTCTGTACTACGGTACGATTGAATGGTGTTGTTTGCGCGTCACACTGCAGTGTGTGCTTGCCCTAACCCCATATTAGGTTGAGAAATTGCAAAAACGCTGGAATTTGTTGCTTAGACAGGCGTTTAAAAAGTCACTGTCGGATGTTGGAATGTTAATGTGTCTGGGTTAGTTTCCAAACAAAAAGAAAGTGCTTACACGGTGAGATCATAAAAATATTCAATGGTTGTTTCAGAGATTTTGTTCTTATTCTAATGAAGGCGGAGTTACAGTGGATAGGACTGAAAATTATCTCCCTGTTTAGTTACATTACTCGTACGTTCACCTTGCGGTACAATGCAGATACTCTAAAGTGTTTTAAGAGTGTGGATAACAATTGTAGAGTACATAAGACTAAGTGGTGA
This sequence comes from Electrophaes corylata, assembly GCA_947095575.1. NCBI lineage: Eukaryota > Metazoa > Arthropoda > Insecta > Lepidoptera > Geometridae > Electrophaes > Electrophaes corylata. The sequence goes on from OX352702.1 coordinate 4,481,697, forward strand.
ACACAACAGTCAGTATTTAAGGAGCAAGTTTGTATTGCTTGACCCGTAACTGATTTCACAAGATTAGATGAGCGAGGCACGTACATGGCCCGTTCGAATACTACGCATAAAGGTTATACTAGCCAATGTATGAAAATAGGTTAAACCTCTCATTCTCCATGCAAGATCGAGAACATTAATAATGCAATAACTGCTTTGAATTACTGACATTAAGCCAATTCCTTCGAGATAGAAGCCGTGATTTTATTAGTAGTTGAGCTTGCGTGCTCTGTCTTTGTTGTTCAGATTTTATAAATATAATAAGTAGGACCACGCAAGAATTAATTTTTATTTTATTTTTAATTATAATATAACTAGCGGAACGAAATATTTTTTATATAAACTTCAACCCCCGCTGCACCCGTTTAGGGGTTGAATTTCGGAAATATCTTTCTTAGTACACCTTTACGCACCAAGATGAATATAAGTATCTTTAAAATTTCAAGTCTCTGCGACCAGTGGTTTAGGCTGTGCTTTGTTTCTATGTCAGTCAGTCAGGACAAATATTGTTACAATTGGTATAGATTAGAACTGTATAAATTGTGTATCAAGGTGTATCCATGCTCGTAGATAAGTTTAAGGTACCTTCAACGCCGCTGTCAGACTTTAGATATTAGAACTTAGCAATGAACTTATTTGTTTATCGGTCGATACGGTATATGGCTTGCACATTGTCATTTTAGCTGGCTCATTCTAAGAGAGATTCTGGGTACTAAGACATCGGAGAAGATATCTACCGTGCTTGGGGGTCGTGATGCTATTTTTTTTTTTTTCATTCATTCTGATGCGGCGGCCACACTACCGGGAAATGCCATTAATTCCGGCGATGATGGACCTTATCACCACCGCTTAACGTCGTAGTGTGGCCGCAACATCAGAGTTATGTCAGTGATCTTGGTTCTTCTACGGATTTCCTTGTTTCTAATTCCATCACTAGTGAAACTCTAATTCCAGCAGAGCTCTCTCCATAGCCCGTTGTGCGTGCTTGTGTATGATATGAAGAGAATAGTTAACGACCATGTCTCAGTTCCATAAATTCACGCTGACAACATGCACGCAGCCAAAAATTATATGAAATACTAGCGAAACGGGCGCGCCTTCGCCCACGTGAAGTTATTTTCAAACAAACTTCAACCCTCGCTATACCCATTTAGGAATTGAATTTCGGGAATTCCTTTATTAGTACACTTCTACCTCGCAAGACAAATATATCCTGAAAATTTCAACTCTTTAAGACCAGTTGTTTGGGCTGTCCGTTGTCTATATCAGTCAGTCATTCAATCAGTTAGTCAGGACAAAGATTCTTATAATTGGTATAAAAGTTCTTGTTAGCATTTTATAGCATTAAATGTTTCATTCATGAATTTCTGTTTAAACTTGTGCAATCCAAACGGTGTCACTATCACGTCTCATTGTTATTCAATGTACGAAATGTGTATGATAATCTTAATTGGAATGAACTAACAATAGGTAGTGATAATTGCTTGCATAATGGTGTTTTAAGTGTTTAGTTGATTGATGCTGTTTATTTGCGGGATGTAAATATTGGCATTGATTAAAATATTTTCTGATTAGGTGTGAAAATTCTTGTTTATTATGAGTTTTGAGTTCCACTTAAAGATCAGTCACTAAATAAAGAACTTAAGTAGAGATCTAAAAATTCTTGCGATAAAGATGGATGGTAGGTACTACTTGTCCACTTGAGTCAAGTAAATCTATATTGCTACCTAATTTGTGTGCAAGAATGCCCAATACCAGGCAAGGTAAGAAAAAAAAAAAGCAAAAGCTTCACGATGGTAACCCCCAAGCACGGTAGATGTTTTTTTTTTAATTTTATAGGTAAACGAGTGATCGCAATCTCACCTGATGTTAAGTGATGATGCTGTTGATGGTGTAGCTTACCTAGAAGATACCTATTCACACTTCTCTTGAAAACATCAAAATTATACGTGACCGGAAAATCAGATGACGGCAACGAGTTCCATGCTGTGCGCATAATAAAGGTTGAGGCAAAGCGCTTGGTGCGGATGGAAGGGATGTCAACCATAAACAGGTGTCTCGTCTCCGTACGTCTGGTGGTCCGATGATTGATAGGATAGGGATGGGGGAACCTGGCTGTGGAGCTCCAAGGTACACTCGCCGAAATGTATCCTGTAGAATATCGATAGACTGGATACCTTGCGGCGAAGCTTAGACTTGACATGCATCATAGCCTAATAAGCCTTTTGACTCGTTTTTCAATGATCTTCAAGGCCTCAAGCTAGTATTTGGCAGAGCCATCCCAGAGATGATAATAATCCCAAAGATATCCCCTCAGATCCCTTAGTATCAAGTAGGTAGGTACCTGCTTGTTGAGTCAAGTGGTTGAGGATGTCTAACGGGGCTAGACGAGTTAAGTTACTTTCCATATGATTTCATTTTATTGACATTTTGTTCAAATATCAATTGAAATCAGAGTATCTTTTAGAACGTGCATGTTCACGCCAAGGTTAGCTGTAGTTTTTATTGCAGTTTTTATTGTACCAGGGTACATAGGATTAAATTCTACCTAAGCAAAATATTAAAGCAGAATTATTACGAGTATAACATGGTTTTTATTGCTGTAAATTAAACTTTGATGTTGCCCAGTAAAGAGTAGGACAGTGGGTAGACGCAGAAGATAACCTCTGTACCTAGGTAGGTAGAAGTTGGCGATCATTTAAATTAGCCTAATGAACTATCAATGAAGATAGATTAACTGAAGGCTTGTCATAGTTTGATGGCAAAACTCATTCAACGATTCATTGTTGCAAAAACCTTGCGACTAACTGCGAGGAGTCTCCAAAGCTATACCAATGCTAACGAGTAGGTACATACATAATCAACTGCACCCTTGTGAACGATCGTGGTCTAATCCGATCGCTTTAGATCACAAACGAATCAAGGCAAAACATATATTTTATTTTAGTCACGCTCACAACCGGACGACAAATGGCCATCGTAAATGGCTCCTGACAGTTCACTGGCACTGAACCGTCAGTTTACTCAAATGATTGATTCGACACCTTGAACAAAGGAAAGAAAGCAGTTCCGGAGGCATCGTTTCCTCAAGAGACATGGACGACAACGCTGTAAAACTATTATGAACAAATAGAAACCTCGAGCGACTTCGCGTGATGCTGTTTCCAAACAAACTTCACCCCTCACTGTTCTTCCTTATGGATTGAATATCATCATCATCCTAAATTAGTTTACTGCTGGACATAGGTTTCGTCCAAGACGCCTGAGCCTGGTCTTCGGGTCATCCAGTTGTTGTTGCCAGTTACATGTCAAAGATCATCACTTTACCTCGCCGTAATTTCAAGAATTCCTCTTTAGTACACTAAGACAAATATAACCCGCCACTAAATATCAAGTCTGTAAGGCCAGCTGGGCTGTCTTAAGCTGCGTGTTATCTATAACAATCCCGACACAGATTCTTATTTACACTGCAGTATTAGAAAACTTATTATGATATCGGAAACTTAGCTCTCTAACATTGCATAGTAGAATCGTAGATGAAAAAACAAAAGACTGCATATACAATCTTTACTATTAAACCATAAACAATAGATTGTTTGATTTAACAAAAATAAATAATAGCTTCGAAACAAAATCACAAAAACTGGCGCCATCGATAATTGGAAGAAAGTTTCAGAAGATTCAAACTTTGATTATTGATGACAAAAGAAATGGGTGATTATGAGCGGGTGAGACCAAACTTGTTCCAAGTCCCAACTCAAGCTCACCAATAAAATAATCGTCGTTAGTCTGTTATTACCGACTTAGTAAATTCACTATACTGACAAAGGTATCCTTGTTATTTCAATAAATAAAATATTATGATAACATCCTTCTGAGATCATGATATGTGAAGCTGTATGTCTCACAGATGCCTTGGAGATAATAATGGTATAAACATGTCCTACATTCAAGATATTATCTTATTTTTACGCAAGCGCCACTCGATGTTACGTGTCGAGTATGATACTTAACCGATAAGACGAATGCTAATCTGTTTCGGTACGTGTTGTAGGCGTAAAATTGAGCAAATAACTTTTGTTCATAAGTTACATATTCTTATTGCTGAACAGAATATGGGTTTCGTCTGAATCGAAGGTTTTTTTATATTCCACAAACACTACACTTATACTCTTCGGTCTTCTAGATAACCTGCCTGAGCGCATGAGTATATAGTGCTAAAACCTTGTCGGAACCAGCTTGTTCTGGAGGCTAAAAGTTGTCGAATCCACGGGTGAGGCAATTGGTAACTACTCTAGAAAACAGCTCATACACCTGCTATTGTCGCATAGTATCGTCTAGTATGGTGGATGACAGATTGTGAAATTCAGTGCCGGTTATGCGCTTGGAGTTATTAAAGACCGATCCCGGTAACGGTCACCACGAATGAACGAATTCTGCTATATTGCTGTCTGTGAACTTGTAAGTTTTCTACTTATTTTAAGAAGCCACTCAAACTAAGCCTAGTCGCGACTACGATTAAGGACCGATTATATTGATTTACTCGCATGCATGCGGATTCATTGTAGCTTCGGAATCTGTTAAGCTAAATAAAGTTAAAGGCTTACAATTGTAAACCCCACCCATAGATACGGAAAATTAGCCTTAGGTTTCTCAGTAGGTAAAATCCCAGAGAATGTCAGAGGATAGTAAGAATCACGACAAAATATTACATTTGGTATATCATGCTTACTTTTGCAGAATACTTGCTTAAATACTGACTGGTATCCTCACGATGTTTTACATTGGTGCACGATCGAATTAAATCTCACGACCTTATGATCAGAAGGTGAAGTTGCTAGGTTGCTATGCTACTACTAGGACCACCAGTGATTTGCTAAATGACTACACCAAATCACCATCTAGGCGTCTGGTATGATGATGACGGGATAAAATGTATAAAATGCAGTGAACTAGTCACGGCATATAATTTTGTCTGGTTGAAATGTTTCTTTTTATGTTTTCTATAGCAAATCGTAATAAGAAAAACTTAATTTCACTTTAAGAAACATGACGAGCTAAAATTTAGACCGTTTAATAAGGCCTTTGGAATGCCTGACAGATATACCCGAAGTGAACACGCTTCACGAACATTGCAGGGAGAAAGTGTATCTCGCTACGGACAATAGAAGAATTGAAGGCCCCAAAACAAAACACGAAAAAGCCATTTTCGTCTCACGATGAAATGAGGAGAAACTTATAATCCTTGACATGTAAAGCTAAGTAAATTACCCGGGCATTTAATTATTGTTGTTCGGAGTTTTTTTCGTTTATTGCCTGTTCACGAAGCGCTTGGCTTGGCAGCCAAGACAGGGGACGTTGGTAAACATGGCATTATTGCCCATTTGGACGTGGTTTTTTCGTAGCCTTGGTGTTATTAATCTTGGCAAAAACCTCGACGCTATCTCAGAGATTCTTATAGTTATATATATTACATATCAATGTTCTCCAAGAAAATAGGACAGCTATTCGCACTTCCTCATATCGAATCAAAGCTACATGCTCGAATACTTTATGATTAACGGGATACATAGACATCCGCTACAGTTTTAACACAGAAGGTCGTATCAGAACCGGTTCATATAACAGGAGTCGTTTTTGCTATAAGCGAGCACTTTGGTTATCATAAAAACAATAAACATTAGCAAAAACATGCTTTCGAAACTGGATCATTCATTTAATTATATTTTTACAAGATTCGTACTATAAAGGGAAAAAAATGGAATGTCTATCTTTTTGTAGAAAGTGAAATTTGTAGGAATAAGTAAGTGGCTGTAACTTAAAAAGGGATTGTACGAATTAGAGGTTTTAGTGGTCAAAAAACATATACATATGATGAAAATAACAGAATTCTCAGGGCTCGAGCCCTTCCTTTCTTAGTACACCTCTATGCACCAAGACAAGTATACCCTAAAATTATCAAGTCTCTACGACTATTGGGCTGTCTACTCAAAGCCGAGGACTCTTTTAAGTGTCAAACTACCAAAAATGTTACAAACCTAACCTAACACACCGTTTTGTTTTGCAGATGTTTAACATTCCAAGATTGCAGTTGTATCAACATCACTGGTAAGATAGCTAGAGAAGGTAGCTAAGATACTCTCTTCATAAAAATATGGTATAATATCGTTAGGTGCAGCGTACCTAACGATTATACCATATTTAGTAGTATTAAATAAGTTATTAATATTTATACCTTTTCGAGGCAAAAAGTTACACGGAGAGAGGTATGTTGGGAGATTCTTTGATGGAGTCAGAAATAAGGAAACCCGTAGAAGAACCAAGGCAAGGTCACCAACATAGCTCTCAGAATAAGCAAATTAAAATGGAAATTCGCTGGTCATATAGCTCCAAGAACGGAATACCGCTGGTGAATAAAGATTCTCGAATGGCGACCGACCGACCCGAAGATTCCACCCGATGGACTGACGACAGTCGTAGGATCGCGACAATTCAATTCAGAGCAATTCTTTAGACTGATGATGAATACTTTATACCATAACCTGTTTAGGTAGACAGTTAGGTAAAGTAACTCTAGGTGCTGTATAATATTTAAAACAAGTAAGTAATTTAGGTTTTATCACGCGATTCGTAGTGAAAACATCGATTATGGTCACGAATCGGTCAACGAGATAGCAAGTAAGACGTGACGGTCCGCGGCTACAGTCACAAATCGACCAACTGACTACCTATTTCAGGTGAAACTCACCATGGCACGAGCAAAAAGCAGCGGGAACATTCGTTCACACTTTCATTTGCATTTCGATGATTCTCTCGCACACCACGAATTACGAAAGTAAATGGTCATACCACTAGGTATTACGTACAATTCTATGCACGAAACGCATAATATGGTTCCGTAAAAGCAGATACCTACCTACCTAGGCCTAGGAAATTTTGTAATTGAAGAGGGGTTTTCCAAGTAGAGAAGAGCCTTCGAGCCCAGCTATTGTTGGATTTGATGCAGTATTCTCCAATTTGCCCTTGGGCGCCTTGGGTCCCCGTTCAAATCAAGTCAAGTTCCATAAGGAAGTCAAGGAGAAACAGTACCTAATATGTACTTATACAGTGAGTTTAGGCAATTGCCATGTAGTAAAATTAAACTGTGTTCAAATCATGACAAATTTAGTAGGTAGAGCTCTTAGTAAAGAGCTCGTCCGGGGAAGTACTACCACTACGCCTATTTCTGCCAAGTAACTTTCTGTGTTCCGGTTTGAAGGGTGTGGGTGCCGCCGGTAAAGCAAGGCAAGGCAAAGCAATAATAGGTGTTGGTAACCAGGCTTATGTGTTTCTGATTATGCTAGTAGAAGTTAGTGCTTCGAGTTTGCTAATTACCTTATGTAACAGTACACAAAAAATTATCAAGTGAGTGATACACGAATCATAATTGATTAGTTTTATAGTGCTTACTCTTTCACACAGCACTTTTCAGTTATCGAGCAGGCTTTGATAATAGTAGGTATATGGTCAAAATTGTAGATGGTACGGCACGGTCGCAAATTATTGTATAAAATATACCCCTACAAGTATTTCGCCGAGTGGAATTAGGCTTCTGGCTTCTACTTTTTGGATAATATAAAACACGATGGTTAGTTTAGTAAAGTTTAAGATGCTAATGAAATGGCCATACTAATTAAAAGATCTAAATGTTGTACAAACAGAAAACTAGTTTTGCTTTGATTTTCAAGGTCGTATAGTTTTCGATAAACCATCCGTGGTTATAAAATAAGCTATAAGACCGGCTTAGGTGAGGTCACACTGCATCTCACCGGTGTAATAAGCGGCGATGACCTAATGAAGCCTTTCTTGGCGATTATGAAATCAAAACTGCTATGGATTTCTTAAGTCAGTTTTTTAATGTTAATAAATTAAATTAGCTACACAGCTAGGGACCTAGGGACATGCCTAGGATTGACAGCTGTCAGCCCCTTAGGTACTCAAAATATTTTCGAATGTGTCAAATTTGTCGGTGTGAATCAAAGGCATGTCCAAACATTACATTGTGCCTACATTTTGTCTAATTGTTACATCTACATGTTGCTAGGTACTTAAATATTTTATTATTTGACAAATTTGGTTAGTTAACTTATACATTTACAGTTAGGTTACGCTAAGCAAATTTTTATAAATTTTTCGTATTTTTTTTATACCACTTGATGGAAGAGCACACCACCTGATGTTAATATCAAGCATCATTAGAACCATGCCCTACAATGCAGTGTTCTGTGTTCATCAACCTGTGTTATACAGATGTATGTTATATAAATATATACAAAATAATACCCAATTTCGCAATAAATATAACATCTTAATAATACTTGTATGAAATACCTAAATGGGATAGTTTACAGTTGCATGAGTGTTGTGGCATTTTATGATGAATAAATATTCATAGAGTACTTCGAATGAAAGTAGCACATAACTCTTGCAAAATATGCAATACCTAGATGGAGCAAGAGGCATAAAATAGTGAGTATGAGCATAATATTGCACAAAATAGAATGCCAAATATATAAATACCAAATCACCTATAACAAATAATCAATAAAATGAATTTTATTGAGTACATAACAAAAAAAGTAGTAACAATAAAAAGTATAAAGGATTTTCCTACAATCAGCGGACTTATCGAGGGTAGCAATCTCTTCCAGACAACATTATTATATGCTAACCAATACTTCTAACAAATTTTTTACATCAGTGACTGTGAAGAAGAGTAGAATAGAATAAAACAATTCCTTGATGTGCTATGGTGGATCATAATGTTTTTTAGTAATAGTAGGTAAATACCATAATTACTTATACTTGATAGAATGCACTATTATAATCAGTGCCAACTAAAAGAATATTTGTCCTTACTGACTGACTGACATAGACAATGCACAGCCTAAACCACTGGTCAAAGAGAGAGATTTACAAGGTATATTTGTCTTGATGCATAGATGTGTACTAATAAAGGAACTCACGAAATTGAAATCCTAAACTGGTACATCAGGGGTTGAAGTTTATATGAAAATTAATTAATGTAGACAAAGTTGAGCTTGTTTCGCTAGTACCTATGTACTTAAAAATCAATCAACTTTGGTAGGTATTGTGACTTTAACCCATTTTATTTATATTACTTAATGAATGCCATTACAGTAAGGTAGTGAAGCGAAAAAGTTCTTACGGATTACCAAATACCAATGTCACTACATCCTTTATTAGGCGATAACAATGACCTTGTATGTCTGCCACATCGATTACGGACAAAAGAATTATCAAACGGATGACTGAGTCAATTAGTTGCCAATTCAGAGCAACAAGATCAAACTCTACCCTATTGAGATGAAAGATTGATATTACAAGATGTTTTACAAAGGCATATTGATGATGGAAAAGTTGTCAATTGCAGTTTGTGTTTTTTGACTTTTACTAACCACCTTTTACCTCGAGGCTGACAAAACAATTTGACCGAAAATAAGAAATTAAAACTTACCAGTTCGTGGAGACATAGGAACTGCAGGTTTTGGTGCAGCATTGGAACAAAGCCTTCCAATTTTGCTAGGAGGTTTAAGTCCCGATGGTTTAGGCAAAGATGAAGGCCTTGTCACATCAGACTTCTTCACGGAAGCTGTAGTACTGGTGACGGATGCCGCATCTGATGACGCTGATGATTCAGGAGCCGGTGGAGCTTCCACTTCATCTAGCTTTATTTCTTGCGTCTCACTCATATTTAATCACTTTCTCACTTTAGAACTTTATGCACATTTTGCTGAAAACGAATATTTTGGTATTGCCTATTAATAATAGCTATTCGCGACCAAAACCGTATTGTGACCGACAAACTAAAAATATCGCATCTTCCCGCGCAATAACAAGACACGTAATCTGGATCACGGCCAGCGCAGCGTCTTGAATTATTATAGTAAATAATGTAACTTAATTAAAATTGCATCTTTAGGTAAAATTATAGAGTGATTTCGTTCTTAGATCTCAGAACCAGAAGTAAAATCACACGTATGCTTCTGGTTGAGGTAAGTACCTGGGTACTTATATTTATTTTGGGCAAGCCCTAGTGAATTAGCTAGAAGTTTAACGGCATACCTTGAGCAAATGGAGCACGAAACGTGCTATAAACGAGAGAAAAACTCGTAAGATTTTTACCGCTTGTCGAACCAGCTGAGCTTGACCGTTGACGATAACACGCACAGGCACAAACACTACACTCACAAAATAAATTCAAAAGCACAGAAATTGAAATTCAAACACATCGAACAAACAAAAAGTTAATAAATAACAGCTAAGAGCTAGCTAGCAATGTCCGAAAACCATTAGAAAATTTATTTTACAATAAGTACCTACGCTTAGCACGAAACGAAACGAAACTCATCATCATCACATTTAGCAACATTCAACAACTCAAAACAAAACTTCAAAAAATACGACGTTTTGGTTTTGTTTCTAAAGGCCATGATTGTCAAAGTCATGTCATATTACTTTCAGTTCAATGAATATAAAAAATAGCCAGAATAATTGTACGAGAATTGTATGATTGTGTATATAGGAAAAATGTAAGTACTCTAGCAGTTCATGAGATAATAAATCAGGAAGAAGCTGCGCCCTTACCTTTCGGCACCACTGAAAACCAGCGCCATATTATGAGCCATTGCGCTCCTTGGCATATGCTGAGTGGATGTCATTTTTCGCCACTTTCCTTTTTAATTTTATATCTACTTTGTGTTTTTTGTATTTTTCTGTGTATTGTAAATAAATATTTTCTATTTCTATTTTCTATCTATTCTAAGTACCCTTCCCAGCCCCGCCACTTCGTTCACAGACTTACAGGCGTGTAAAAGGCGAGGCTAGGAAGTATACGTTAGTTAGTACCTATGCTGTCATTTCAAACTCATTTCAAACAAAAATTGTCACTCTCGTAGGTACCTACCTACTCGTTATCAATTGTCAAAGTCATTGTTAAAATGTCAGTTAGACTACCCAATCAAATAAAATGAAAAATAATTAGTTACAAAAACATTCTAATTGTTTTTCTCATTTTAATAGAAAATGTACAAACATTTGGTACAACAAGAGTAATCATTACTCTAATTTATCCTCAAAGAAAGTATACATGCCGCTGCAAATACCACGATGAAGCTGGTTCATAAAAGTATTGAGAGAGATGGATGTGGGTGAGTGTTGGTTTGTTTAGAAATTATTAATAATTTACGTGTTCCATCGTAATAAAGGGCATTGTTTCTTTTTGTAGGGTTATCGCACTTATACCAGATGAGTCTGAGGATATGTGGCACGCTTACAACCTCATTACTGAGGGGGACTCTGTAACTGCATCTACTGTTCGTAAAGTACAGACAGAATCGGCTACAGGCTCTTCCACTAGCAGCAGAGTTAGGACTACGCTGACCATTCGAGTCGAAACTATAGATTTTGATACCCAAGCTTGTGTATTGCGGCTCAAAGGCCGAAATACAGTTGAAAACCAGTATGTGAAGGTAACATTTTTAACTTAAAAGTTTCAATCGCCTCAGTTTCAATTCAAGTACCTATCCTCAATTAACTAAGATTTCTTATTACAGTTAGGTGCATATCACACTTTAGATTTAGAACTAAACAGAAAGTTCTCACTGTACAAACTGCTGTGGGACTCTGTTGCTCTAGAGAGAGTTGAGCAAGCTTGTGATCCAGCAGCCAGTGCTGATGTGGCAGCAGTGGTGATGCAGGAAGGACTTGCAAATGTCTGCCTTATAACTCCATCCATGACATTAGTCCGGGCAAAGATAGACATCACAATACCAAGGAAACGGAAAGGATTTGCACAGCACCATGATAAGGTATTGAGGTCTACAAAGCTTTTATCTGAACTTAGATTTACTTAGTTTAAAATGATCCTAGCTTTTCACTGACTATTTCTAAGCCCCTTAATTGTAACATTTCCACATATGTCTTTAGGTAGAATGACCCTACTAGAATAAGATAAGTCCTTAGTCATGTATTCTTAGTATGTATTTTACAAAACAAAATGTATATGACTGGCCTCTCAGCTCAGTTAGTAGTAGCTCTGCCTTCTGTGCTGTAGGCCGTGGGTTCGATCCCCACCGAGAGCAAACATTTGTGTGATGAACATAGATGTTTGTTCTCTGTCTGGGTGTTATATTGTATTCTAAGTATGTATTTACAAAAAAAAAGTATATAAGTATTCTATCAGTCATCTGGTTCCCATAGTACAAGCGATGCTTAGTTTGGGGTTAGATGATGTTGTGTAAAAATGTCCACAAATATTTATTTATTTATTTATATAAGTAGTAGTAGTAAGTATTTTATCAGCTATGTGGTTCCAATAGTACAAGCTTTACTTGGCTAGAAAGCATTGTGTAAATGTTTGTAAATATTTATATTTAGTTTACCTGATCGAATGAAACCATCTGAATTTCAGGGCCTTAATAAATTTTACGATGCAGTAATGCAAAGCATCCTTCGTCATGTGGACTTCAATGTGGTCAAATGTGTAATTCTCGCATCACCAGGCTTTGTGAAGGACCAGTGCTATGAGTATATGATTCAAATGGCCATTAAAACTGACAATAAGCTGCTGCTGGATAACAGAGGAAAGTTCCTTTTGGTTAAAGCCTCTTCAGGATTCAAACATGCTTTGAAAGGTAAAAAAGCTTTTTATAAAAACCATTAGCCAGATGCTACATGTATATTTGAGAGATTACCAAGGTTCTTGGTACTCTTAAACAAAAATTGAGATTTTGAATATACATAGTTTGTGGCCTGGTTAATAAAAAGGTTATATTTTTATCTAGGTAGAGTTGTGAGTGGCCACTCACAACACACCTGCTCATAGTTCGGAGAACTGATCGCAGATGAACATGGAAAAAAAAAAAAAAAAAAATCTAGGTAGAGTTCTGCATGACTAACCAGGAAAATGCTTGTTATAAAATATTTTTTAAACACCTTAAAATCTTATGAGCTTATCGAGGTTGTATAAAAAAAAACATGATACCTATTTAACAAAATTTAACTTAGTGATATAATTATTTTAGCTTTATAGTGAATAGAACCTTTCAAGCTTTTCTGTGGTTATTGTAGTCCTGTATGCCTCTTCTATGATTGCAGAAGTGTTACAAGAGCCAGCTGTTATGGCAAAGATATCAGATACAAAGGCAGCCAGTGAAGTAAAACTACTTGAGAGTTTCTATACTATGCTGCAGCTTGAACCAGCAAAAGCATTCTATGGAAAGAAGCATGTGGACAGGGCGAATGAAGCAATGGCAATTGAAACTCTAATGATATCAGACAAATTGTTTAGGTACATAACATACTTCTTTAATAAATTAATAAAATAGCTCAATCAAGTTGTAACGCCATCTATTACAGAGTAGCGAATTGTAAAAAAAAAAGTAGATGGCGCTTTACTTGTTTTTAGGAGCAATTTCGAAAATGACCTAAAATATTGTATCCTATAATACTAGGTTCATAACACCTAGACAGAAAATAAAAACTTTATGTACCTACCTATTGCAGATGTAAAGATATTCAAACAAGAAAAGAGTATGTAACTCTGGTTGATTCTGTGAGGGAAAATGGCGGCGATGTAAAGATATTTTCTAGCATGCATATTTCTGGAGAACGTAAGTATTTATCATTAGCCTTTATTATTCCTGCAGGAGACTAATTACTGTACTCCACTATCAAGAACTAGGTAGCGTTCATGCATATCTGTAGACTTAGATTTTAAAATACAAAGATCTTTTTTTGTGCCTATTGAGTGAAATCCTAGTACCTAGGTATAAGTAGATACAATTTTATGCTTCAGAATTGGACCAGCTGACCGGGGTGGCCGCAGTACTACGATTCCCGATGCCGGAGCTAGAAGATAGTGATGACGAAGATAGCGATGATGACACAGATTAATTTTACTGCGGGAATTTATGAAACTCTGCAGCTCCATAGTCTCCAAGATGGGGTAAAGGATTTTTGAATATCAACAGACATTTACACATTGACCTCTGGCCCCAAACTAAGCAAAGCTTCTTTTATGGTATCAGACAGCTAATGGAATAATTATTATGTATAATTATTCTTTTTGTAAATACATACAATATTGTTCTTGCATAAAACACCGAGGCGCAGAACAAACATCTTTGTTCTTTATAGGTACAAACATTTATTCTTGGTGTGTATTGAACCCACAACCTCCAGCACATAAGGCAGAACTACCAACAGTTAATAAGGGCTGTTTTGAATCTTCATACCCATAATAATGTTATTTGATGTTAGATAATTTAACATTTAGTAATATAAATAAATTTGGCAGCAAAGCTGTGATAGATAATTTTATAATTACCATTATTGAAGGAACAAGCTAAATTGTTGTTTTTTGTACTTATGGGCTTATATTCATGTTAATATAAAAGGGCTGAATGTTGCACTTTGTTGAACTAAAGTAATTTATTGCAATTGAATGCATATCTCACATTTCTTATAATTGTTATTGTTTGTCTCTAGCTGATGCATACTTGTTATTTATTTGTTTTGTCCTAAACAATCTGAACCTATTCAATTATAATTTATTTTTGTAAGTGTATAGTTAAAATAAACAAATCAGTGATGTTACAATAATTGTAGTTTATTTTTAAAACAGTAGCAAAACTGATTTTATGCTGAAGCTGTAGCTTTATCGAAAGCTTCCTTCTTTTGCTTTTTCTTCTCTACTTTTTTATCTTCTTTGATTTTCTCTTCATGAAGTCGCCTCTTCTTCCTCAGTAGCCATATTTCTTTCTTGCGTGACTCTTGACCTGCTTTCATACTCTTGTATAGATTCCTGTGTTTCTTTCTCACCAACTTTTCCCTCAGCCGGAATGCTTGTTTATCCTCAATCTCTTTCTGGTAGGGATGCTCTTTGTGGGTAACTCCTGTTGTTACAGCCATTGCTTTTTTCTGCAAGAAACAATGAAAGGTAAGTTGGGTTCCTAGTATAATGGCATACACCTTAAGAAAGGAGGAGCCATTCTATGTTGGAGTTGCAGGAAAGCATCTGAATACATTTATTTAAACTGCTTTTGAAGACCACTTAGTAAGATGACCATTAATTATTATTATATATTACTAGCTGACCCATGCTCACTTCGTTGGGCAGTAAATGTTGTATTATCTCATTAACGATTTGTCCAAAATAAATGCAGGAAAAAGGAAAAGTCTTTTGTTTTAAATACTTGAGAAGATAAATTTACTTATTTTGATAAGAATTGATAGTTGTTGATAAAATAATCATGACCTAATAATTTTAATTATTTTTTAATATAAAAAGTCTTATTACCTTTTCCTTCTTCAGCTTCTTTTTCTCCACATCAGGTTCATCATCCTCTTCCTCATCAGATGTGTCCTCTTTGATTTCATCCTGGTACTGCTTAGTAAGTGCAGTCTCATCATCATCATCAGAGGCTGGTTCTTCCACATCCTCAGCATCCTCATCACTTGCCTCTTCAATGTCACTGCCAGATTCTTCACCTAAAATACAATATGGTTATAAAAGTAGAGCTTAAACCAAAGAAAATACAAATGGATTTTATAAAAGATGATATAAGCAAGAAAAAGAGTGAAAACGGAGATGACAAAAAAGAAAACATGTGCTGACCCCACTTAAGTGTGGGTGTGCACCAGCGGATGAGGTAAACAAATATGATTGTCCAGCAGTAGACTAATTAGGGCTGATAATGATAATTGATTAAAGTATGTGCAAGGAATACAGAAAGTGGCAGCAGCTTGTAAGATACCTGTTTTTAATCAAAGTTTTGTCTGTCTACTAATTGTGCTTTTATAATAACTCACCAAGTGGTTTGAAGTTAGGATCATTGAGTTCCCTCTCCTCTGGTGGAATATAAACTTGATCTTTTGTTTTATCAACAAATGGCGATAAGTGCGGCGGTAGAACAGCACCCATCAGGTACTTGTTGATTGAAAGCAGAGCCCTCGCATTGACACTGTCAAATACCCACTGGGGCTGTACATAATAACGTGACAGGTACTGTTTGTCCATACTCGGCCTGTCAACAATCTGGTAAGCAATGGACTCGTCTGTTTCATCGAATGTAGCCCCTACAAAGTGATCCTTGTCCCATGACACTTCTCCACCAAAACAGCGGATAATAAAAACTAAAGGCTCTCTAGGAACTTCACGATTGATAAAGAACTTGAGGCCTTTAAACATTGTTTTAAGTTTCTTTACTTTATCTGCTTCTAGTTTGGCTTCCTCTAGTTTCTGAGGGTCTTCATCTTCCCCTGTGAATAAATCAATTTCTGGCAGTTCTTCTGCCTCATTAGAACCAGTTACTCGTGCTAGGGACAAGTTCATGGCTGCTATCCTCTCTGACACATAAGCCTGCTCATCAACTAGATCTTTGTCGGAGTCAGATGTGAAGCCAGCAGTTAATTTTGGAGGGTACACTATATTCAGGGAGTGGTACAGCTTGAAATTAACAAACCCAAGCATCATTGTGTAGAATTCCACAAATGTAGACATTATCTTGAAGTCTACTTCATCTTTGCTTTGTGGCTAAAATCATAAAACATTTATTTTATTTTATTTTAATAATTTGAACTTATCTTAGAAATACTCTCTGTAAATGTCTTTCCTTACCTGGAATGCAAAGTGATGTGGCACAATCCAAGTTATAGTCTGTCCTTCAAATTCTACTTGGAAGTAGTATCCCTTTACAGACACAAATACTTTCCGTAAAGCTTTAGCTGCAATCACTGCATGCATGAACTCCACTGTGAGCCTTCTGCACATCATGGACTGATTTCTTGGCACTCTTTGCAGTGATGGGAAAGTACTGAATAAGAAGCACAGCGTCAGACAGTCATCCAAGTCACGGAGAGCGTCAACAAATGTTGGGTATCTTTCTTTGACTATGTGATCAATGTTTATGTCGGGATAGTCGCGCAACCACTTCTTCATTTGACCATATTCTCTCATAGCCCTTGCGCGTCGAATTTTTTGTTGATATACCTAAAACACAAGCAGTTTGAGATGGGTTGTTAAAAACATGATAGGGAAACATTGAATAACGCAAAACTCACCTTTAGATCCCTCAGTTTCCATAACGTAGGTTCGTGGAGTAAGAATTTGATGTCCTTTGTGTGATACAACGTTTTGATACCACCCGCTCCTTTCTGGGCTCGTTTACGATTTCGGGGTTCGCGAGGGTAAATGCCTTTCAAGATACAAATTCGTCTAAAGTCCTTCAGTGATAGTTGCAACTTCTTCAGCGCTGCCTTTCTTGTCATAAACTGCGCACCCTCTCCAGAGGAATACTAAAGAAACAAAGTAATTTTATGGTTAGAATCAATGTAAACACGTGTTGAAATTCGCTAGTAGAAGTTACACAAACCTTCTTTTTCTTCTTGGAAACCATTTTACAATGCCTAACTGTTAATGTATGTGGGTACTAGTTATTTGATTTATGGACAGAAGTTATTTATTTTCACATTCACATTTTCCAAAAACAATCAAAGCACGCAGCGCGACTCAAAAAGAATTCTTTTTTTGCTGTCTGTCAATATGTTTGACTGACATTGACATAATAACCAAATTATGACAGCTTTGATTATTGACACACACTGGTGGTTGATTTACACGAGTATAGTCCAACGATAGACTAGGGACTAAAGTAAGAGTCCAACGAACCAAGAATGTCTGGTTATAAGTTTTCCGTGGTTAGAATCAATTTTGAACCTTTTTTTCTTATGTAGGTACTGATTACTTAGTATCTACCTAATTTATGTACCAGGAATATAATATATAGGTAGCTACTTTTCTAGCTGTGTACCTACCACCTACCACCTTTTTATTATTGACCGAATCAGGGTAGTACCTAGCTTAAAATTCAAATATTCATACGATGCTACCTACGCTAGGCTACGCTAAAAGTTTGTTGAGACTATATTTTAGCGACAGAGACAGGAGCAATTTCGCTTTCCTTATAAATGCAGGATTGTTTCGTGATCTTGGCTTAGAATAGGATTTCCTCCTGCATGACCTGCCATGGAGGTTATAAGAGGCGACAAAGGATCATCTCCAACTTAAATGCAGGGAAGGCCTACATCCAGCAGTAAACTCATCTATGCTGATGGCGCGATGTAATTCTTTTGGAAGGAGTTAGGGAGATAGGCAGGTAAGTAGGTAGTAAGATCTATATCAGGAAAATATAGATAGAAAAATACGCGTTGCTTTTATGTTTTAATAAATTATTAGGTTAGGTAGTAATATTTTTCTAAAACTATTTGGAAGAACTTTCAGTTTTTGCAACAGCATCAGCGGATTTTGAGTGGTGTGCCCAAGCTGTAGGGTCTACCATCACATACATAGGGTATGACGGATATGAATAGTTGCTGGGCCAATATGGCGACGATTGAGGAATAACTAAGCTAGCTTTCTCATCGCTAATGCCGGATTCCTTCAGAACGGTCTTAGCATTCGCATAAGCCTGCATCATGTGTGGGTAAAAGAACTGGAAGGGGTTGTATGGGACGGCAGTTGCTGTAGCAGCTACTGCTTTGTCGCACTGAGTGCCAGACGGCGACTCATCAGGAGATGAGAGCAGTGTAGAGTAAGGGTATGGTAGCTGAGTTCCTTCAGTAGGGTTGAATGGGAGTGCGTATGCATATTGTACAGGAGCCACAGGTGGGCTGGTGATAACTGCGCGTTTTTGGGTGCTTGAGGTCTCATCGTGAGCTGGGTAAGTGGGGTATGCTACTGGAACAGCCTGGCTAGCTGTGGCTTGAGGTGTCGATACCGCTGCAGGCAGGAAGTTGATGGGCTGGTCTGTAAGCCATTGCGCCTTGGTTCCACTGTCCTCAGTAGCAGCTACGTAGAGGTCTCCAGTGGTTCCATCGCTGGATGGTTTCACGTAGAGCCCATGTACCGGCTGAAGTTGATTAGGACCAGTCCAAGTTTGGCTCCTAGAGGAAGAGAGAAAGGACGTCACTACTAAAATTAAAGCAATTTTGGACATTGCTTCTAAGCTGTTAAAACTTATTTTCTAATGATGACGCTATCTTCTGAAAATGCCTTTTTATATTAGTGTAGACTGTTGAAGTTCTGATGAAACTTAGTTTCAGACACGTTCTTTGAACCTATCAAGTTAGATAGGTATTATCTTTTATCAAAAATATTAGGTACCTACTTATACCTATCGCCACGAGATCGAATATAGATACGACATATTTAGAACGCAGAAAAACGCAAGCTTGCTTTGTATTTTCAGTGGGTTTTCTATGCAGCTGCAAACTTACCACTTTGCAACAGCTTGGAAACAAAACTATCAAAAACAAAATACTTTTTATCGATAGTAGGTATGATTCTATATTGTGTACCTAAATATTGTTTTTAGTATACTTGTAAATGGCATATACAGACCCACATGAGTTGCCGTAGCCGCCGTACCTACGAGTACCTATGTCCCATAACCTATTCTTGTACCCGCATCCCGCATTGCTCCTAGCCATTTGAAGGCTACATTCGCTTCGAATCGATCGTATAATATTTCTACACCTACTATATTTGCTGATAAATGATCACGTGACGTTGCAAAAACTGTCATCCCCGTACATTTCGGAATGTTCTACCTCTATCGATATCTAATAGAATAGAATGTAACTTTGCCTACAGCGTCCTAAGATTACCTACAACAAATAATACTCAGCCAATATCAGCACTTCACACCTGATATTCACACAATTTGACGACCGATGTGGCGCGGCGGGCGAATGTCCGCCTGCGACGCAGGAGGTTGCGGGTTTGATTCCCGCCTTGGGATAAGTGTTTGTACAATCTGCAGATATTTATTCCGGGTGTTCTGGGTATTTTCTATGTATAATAAAAAATATCTACTTATGTATGTAATGTATTGTATTAAATAATATCAGTCATCTAGTAGCCATAACACAAGCTCTGCTTAGCTTGGGGCTAGATGATGCTGTGTGGATTGTCCAGCATTATTATATTATATATTATTATTATCATCTATTACAGTCGAGTATTAGTTGCACGAGGCAGAAAAAATATTGTCAAGTAACTGCCGCTCGCAAGTTCCACTCGCGTGGTGGTGGTGATTGCCGTTTTCAAGGTATTTATAGAGCACTTTCTATTCAGAGCCCGTTATTTTAAAACTAATATAAACCTAAGTACCTACGTGATCAAATGACCCCGATTTCCACGTATTCGCAAGCACATCGCTGCATGCGGTTCGCTTGGGTTTACCAAACTCGGCATAAAAAAATATTGATGACGAACCATTTTGTGAAATTTCTACATCTTGAGTTATTTCCAGCAAGCACGTATCTACCTAAGGCCTAGGTACTTATTTGACTACCTACACCAAGATAACCGTTGTGTTTGAGAGAAGGTAGTCAAAGGTATGTCCAGGTAATACATTTGGTACGTTTCCACATTTTGCAGTATTTAGTATTATACTTGACAGGTTGCAAGCCCATCACCGCTGCTAGAATACTAACTGGTTTCCTCACGATATTTTCCTTCACCGTTTGAGAGCTTTGTGCACATACCTACACTTTTCGAACGGAAAAAGCCATTGATGCTCCACCGGATTTGAACCCACGACCTTAGGACCAGAAGGCGGGTCACTCTCTCTAGATCACCGGTGCTCAATATAAATAACTATTTTAAATCTAAGATCTTGTTTCTGTGTACACTAGGCATTCAACGTACAAAACGATGGTAGAGTTTGCCGTAAAAAGAGTTATAAAAACAGTGTTACATATTTTGATATTACTTCTGATAAGCGTAGTTCAAACCGGTAGTTTCAGAAGTTCTATGTGTTTGAGAGAAAACGAGCAGTTCTCGCTGTGTGGTTGGATGTGTCCCCCGACATGTGTCAATATGAGACTCCTGGATCGAGGTAAAATACTCCTTACTTAGAGATAAAATTACCGAATTATTTAAATTACGACTGATGTAGCGAGGCGGGTGAATGTCCGCCTGCGACGCAGGAGGAGGGTTCGATTTCTGCCTTGGGATAAATGTTTGTACGATCTGCATATATTTATTCTGGGTGTTCTGGGTATTTTCTATGTATAATTTAAAAAAAAAGTATGTATGTAATGTATTGTATTATGTAGGTTTATAGCATCGAGTAGAGTTACTATGCAATAATCTGTACGCAGTGGATCAAATGTACCAAAATAGAACCGGAATACGTATGTGCTAATGTACTGTGAGTTCTTTGAAAAAACTTCATCTACCGCTGCACCCATTGAGGGAATTCATTTTAGGCAAGACCAACACCAAAAGGTAGGTACCCTAAAAATTTTAGTTGTTGTCTCTCTCTACGATAAGCGGTCTAGGTTATGCAGTCAGTCAGGACAAAGATTCTTAAAATTTAATTATTAAGATCGTAAGTCGAGTGTACGACTTCTTACGGACTACTGTCAAATATTAATATTTTAATTTATATGACCAGGAAGGTGTTCACAAAAAATGCAATTACTGCTTTGTACGGTGCGATTGGTTGTGGTAGTCCTGGCTTACAACAGCAACCCTCCATTACCTCCATGGACGTATAGACCTTCCATGGATCACCGTAAGAAGCAGGGAACGCACCAGGGGACCGGTAGTGGCATTTGATAAGTACTTAACACCGACACTGGGGTCATCAATGTCACCAAGCGTGGGGACTAAATGGTAAATCCCCGATATATGGGGAAGTGTATGCCCAGCAGTGGACTAATTTAGTTGAGCTGATGACGCAATTGGCGTGATTGGTGCCAGATTTTAAAATTTCGCCATCGGTAAACCACTTATGCATGAATTTTGGTCTCAAAAGGAGTTTCAGATCATCGATGCCCTTCAGTGTGGGAGTGCCGTGTGGGATGTAGATGTTCAGCGGGCTACATCAGGGATGAATACAGCAAAGGGTGCATTTTAGTAAGCGAATGCCCAGGTAAAGCTATTACTCAATTAATGTCATACATAGGCCTCTACCATATATGCCCAGGGAGAATGATTTTGGACCCATCGGCTTGTCGTGGTCTTTACAATATCGTCGGTCCATCGAGTGGGGGAGCGTCATACTGTCCTACACTTCGCTATGAAAAAAAAGAACCTTTATTCCCCAGAGGTTGTTGGTTTTATGATTCAACTAGCAGTTGCGTGGCAGTTTTTTCCCGTTCCCGTAATTTTTTTGGGATAAAATCATAGTAGCTTTATGCATGCAAAGTCTCAGCCCGATCGGTTTAAAATTGACAAAGTTTCATACAAACTTTCATCCCATATTTTATCCCCTTGGAGGTAGAATTAACCAAAATCCTTAGCGGATGCCTACGTCATAACATCTACCTGCATACCAAATTTCAGCCCGATCCGTCCAGTCGTTTGGGCTGTGCGTCACCTTTCAGTTATATATATTTAGATTAAAGTATCAGATATCTTAGTAGGTACCTATACTCAAAATACTTTGAATAATGTCTAAGGGGTAGTCTAAAGTACTGTCCAAATATTTTGCAGTATGTAGTTGGTATTCCGTACATATTTCCTTAGTGTTTTCCTTCACCCTTTGAGAGAACTGGCATTGCCCGCATACATTTTTCGACAGAAATAGCGTACCTAGTTTCGAAGATTTCTTAACAAGTTAGTCAGTGTGAGAATATTGTTCATAAATATAAGGTAAGTATATTAATATACTGTAGGATATTTAGGGTATCATAATACTACCGACCTTGCAGAATTTACTCGGTCAAGCCTCGACTCAGAAAGTAGGTACTTAGGTGGTATCCAAACTGCAAGCTCAGTCAATGTACAGTCAAAATATGATTGCAAAATGCTGTTGTATATTAGTAGCTTGCCATATTCAAACCACTCCAGTTGCATCGCTAAGATGAAGGTTGTGTTTGGTGTGATAACTTTTGCTGCCGCAGCCATGGTTGTGGGTTCGGCGCCAGCCTTGAGCATGGGTCAACTTCCTGGGATAATGGTTGATCCCAGACAGTCGGATTACTACCGGGATACACGTTCCCAGTACCCACAGTACGCGTCTCCGTGTGCTGCTGCCGCCGCAGCCGCCGCAGCTGCCACAGCCGCCGCTTCAGCTCCGATCCCTGCCATCGCCCCTGCTACAGCGTATCAACTGAACATTGCACCGTATCATGGTTATCCGCAAGTTTCCCAGCAGTACGGCTATGGAATACCTCACTACCGTTCAGCGGAGATGGAGCCAGATCATGAGATCATGGGCTACTCGGATATGGACCGCATGATGTCTGAGCACGCCCCGATGGCAAGGTATGCCTACACTGCACCTGCAGCCTCTCACGCTGCGTACGCTCCTATTGGATCACCTGCCACAAGCGGTCCTGTGTTCGGTGTGTTCCCGAACGCAAACTCTGGAGGGTGTAACGTGCCCTTACTCTTCAGCTGTACTCCCTCGGTGGTGCCCGGTCACGTGGTGCCATCACAGTCGCATTACAACGCGGCTGCGGATTCCTACAGAGGAGTGGAACCGCTGGCTCATCACGAACCCCATGAGAGCATCGAGCCCACAGTTCACGAAAATGTAAACCCAACTCATGAATCTAGCCATTCGAAGGTGAACCAGTGATAATTTTGTGCTACTCGTAGTTTAATATTAAGGTTAATGATAACATACTTTTTCTAAAATAAAATAACTCGATACTTTCCATGTTATTATTTATATTAGCATAAAATTACCTCGGCATAATTGTCAGGTACTTCCACCTTAATAGCCTGCTCTTATTTTAATAGGAACTAACTAAGTTAACGTTAACAACTAAGTACTCAACTACATTATTGTTTCGTCATAGAGTTTTATGTACAAGATCTGAGCACTATTAGGTACTCCATTTTACAGCTTTTGACATCGGTATTTAGGCCTTAGCACGTGCAGTTGTACCTACCTACTTATTGCCAATCAAGTACCACATAGTACATTATAACAATTTGATCCCCGGAAGTAATATGGAGCAATACATAAATCATTAACATAACTACCGCAATGCATTTAAAGACCCTGGTAATTGTTTAATCCTATTGTATATAGGTATGGTATTTTGTATTACTTGTGATATCCAACTGTTGCTGGGCATGTGGATTCTTGAACGGTGACCACGAACAAGAAGACAAAGCGTAAATCACCCTGTACTTCTAATCCAATTGTTGGTTCTACGAGCTATATGGCCTATCTACAGCAACCTCAACTTACAGCTCTCTCCATAGCCTTTTGATTATTCCCGAAAATTAGTACATAGTACCGTGTAAATAAGATCAATATTGCAGTTGCACATGCACCTGCGTGGTAACTACGGCAAGACCCCCCATGGTGAATACGACAGTGTCTGGCAGTTTCACTATTCCTGGCATAGGTAATAGCCAAGGTAACGATGGGACAGGAGGTGCGAAGAATCCGGTAGAGGGCCCAACTATGAAACTAAGGCGTGGTATTTGAAATCGTTTGACATAGTGGACTTCTTCAGACTCATCATGATGATGATTTCTGTTATCTGTGAATACCTACATACTAAAGGTTTATCTTAAAAACTGATAGCAGTAATTACTATCTCACACGATTCCAATCAGATACTGATGATATTATGTTCTTTTCCTATCAATTCGTGTACATCCCAAAGTTATAAGTAACATGCGTTTACGTACAAATGCAGACTTTCACAATGAAAACCGCCGCAGTAATATCACTAATTCTATACTTACGGGTAGGCCTTGCCATACCTTTATCTAAAGAAAATGTACCTGAACAGACGGACAAATCAGTACAGAGCGACTCTGTTCCTATAGCGTTACTACTACTAGTGCCTCAAGCGTTGCCTCAATTTCGCGAAGATGAAGAGCATACCCAAGACGAAGACCTTTCATTCATCGAAGATCAAATAGTTAATCTACTTCTCCGTGACGCAGAAATCCCTTTTCATGAAAACCGTGTGAGCACGGGAGTTCCAAATGATGAATCAGTTATTTATGCTGAGGACTTGAAAACTTTAAGCCCTTTACTACGCAGTGGTGGAGATGTTGAAGTAAATATTGTGGTAGAAGAGCCACCTCAGATGAACGAAGATAGCGATATTAACATTTCACCGCTGTTCCGTGCGGATAAGGATTTCAAAGAAAGTTTTTTAGCAGAAGGACCACTTCCATCTAAGGAAGATGGAAATCTCAATTCTCCAGCTCACAAAGCAGATGTTGAGGTTACGTTTGTTCCAAATGAATCGGTACCGTTTACTAAAGATGCTGCTCTAAGCCTTGAAGATGAAAGCAGTTTACCAGATCGAAAACTAACCAGCGAGGACCTTCCGTTAGAACGATCATACGTAATTTCAGAATATACCTCTTACAAGCCTACACTTAAGCCTGTCGAGCAAGTTGTGGCTACCTACTCAAAAGTACCCGACGATACCATGCCTATTCTTCTCAACTGCGCTCCAAAGGTAGTAAAAGGACATTTGACCGAAGCCTCTCCGTCATATAGAAGCCTCAAAGCTAGGTCCGACCTGGATGAAAAATCTGATGTTTCCAATAGTAGTGATATTTTAGATTTGAACAGTCCAGCGTCAATCATAGCAATAAGGGGTAAAAGACATGAGACAGGAGTGACCCACTACAAAGTGTCTGAAGATTATCCAGAGCCGTTCAAAGGAAACCA
Source organism: Electrophaes corylata (assembly GCA_947095575.1). Taxonomy (NCBI): domain Eukaryota; kingdom Metazoa; phylum Arthropoda; class Insecta; order Lepidoptera; family Geometridae; genus Electrophaes; species Electrophaes corylata. The sequence goes on from OX352702.1 coordinate 4,507,466, forward strand.
TCATCTGGTCTCAGCAGACTACCCCACCCCCAACATGGTCAAAATCACAACCGCAGTGGCTAACTGAAACCACATAATTATAGCTTTTATGATTTCGTTAGATAAAATATTTAATGTAAAGAGCAGTAAGTAGGTACATATTTAATAAAATTAATTAATTTAAATATTGCTTTATCTACGTATTAAATACCAATCAAAAACTGCGTAGGTAGGTATAGTACATTGAAGGTGTACTAAGGTACACAAGATTTATGCATGCGATTGCACTTTTGTCACATATTTTCTTATAAAATTATAGGTATAGAAGTAACGAGACGCAATTTGCTTGTGCCATTCACAATATTATACGCTACAAATGCAGTTTTAGAAGTTTTTTTATCAAAACATACAAAGGTATAAAGAACATACAAGGATCACAGAATATGAAAAAATATAATAAATAATACACCCCGCCTTCTGATCCTAAGGTTGTGGGTTCGAATCTGATCGTGCACCAATGGATTTTTTCGGAAAACATCGTGAGGAAATCATTTAGTATTCTAGCAGCGGCGATGGGCTTGCAACCTGTCACTTCTGGAATGTACACTTATGTACCAAATATAATAATAATAATGTTGGACAATCCACACAGCATCATCTATAGCCCCAAGCTAACCAGAGCTTGTGTTATGGGTACATTACATACATAGATATTTTTAATTATGCATAGAAAATACCCAGAACACCCGGAATAAATATTTGCAGATCGTACAAACAATTATCCCAAGCCGGGAATCGAACCCGCACTCTCCTGCGTTGCAGGCGGACATTCTCCCACCGCGCCACATCGGTCGTCAAATATAACTGGTTAGATACAAAACAGTTTTTACCGAAGAGAACTCCTATAAAAAATGTGATGGTCCAACGCTACGGCGCGTACTCAAGTACTACGCGTGCTACGGCGTCGTAGCTCAAACTAAAAACTGGTCATTAGAAAAAGTATATAATGGTAGGTACAGTTAGTTGGTTTTTTAAGAAAAAAAATAGTAACTACATAATCATTGTTCATCGAGCGGAAAACGCCATCGATTATTAACTAGGGTGTTATTCAAAGACCCAAGATGCGGCATGCATAGATTCTATATGAGCTAAGAGTAACACTTTTTTGCGAAAGATACTTACGGCCGAATACTCAAATGCAACTTAAATTAAATCACGTCTCAAGGGACGAATTTTTAACAGACTTTCTTGCAAACTGTCAAAAAATCACGACTTGAGACGTGATTAAATTTAAGTTGCGTTTGAGTATTTGGGCGATAGTGTTATAGATGTACAACAACGCAGAAACTAAAGAATACTAAGGTATTCATTTTCACCTAGGACATTTTTTTTTAATAATACTTGAGCTGTTCTATGTTTAATTTAGTCGTATAACATGTCCACAGAATACTATTACTCCTAGCGAAGGAGCATGTCAATAGGAACACATTCAGTAGTTCCATATTAAAAGTAGCTTGTGAGAGCGCGAATTTCTTTATTTGTTTCTGAAAACGCAAATGGCCAGTAACATTCTGCATATTTTTTAACATTTTGTTTTTTGACATTACCCAAAATTAAAAAAACAGCACGCTAGATATCATTTTTTTATGTTTGATCGTATTTATGGATGGGATTAGGTTTAGTAATGTATTAACAATAACCCCGCTGTGGTAAATCTCAGTAGGTAAAGGTAACTGCTTACCATTAGGTGGGCCTATATAATGTATTTACAGGCACATGAGGTTTAACACCTGTATGCCTCAGGTTGATGGACGCAGAGCAGTGTATTGTAAGGCACGTTCCTAACTAACGTGACCTACAAGGCAATGCTTTGTTATAGGCTATGTTAACCACTTAACATCAGGTGGGCCATATGCTTGTTCCATCAGCAAATTATATATAAACCGAAAACATCATTATGATTACAACAAAAGAAAGCAAGAAATGTTCACCCCTGTTGTAACAGTGATCCTAGTGATTGTTCGTGCTCGTGGATTCAAACCCAGGCGTTTTTTTTATATTATGCACCATGCCAATGCCTTCAAACAGCTAAGGAAAACATCGTGAGGTAGGTAAGTAGCTAATATTATATATAGCTGAATTCCCGCACATGGATTGGATATACGCACTTTAAAATAATTTTTAATGATCTATTGAAAATTCTTGCTCAAGTTCAAATGTTCATGACTTCAGTACTAAAGTAAAGTGTAGCATGATGTATAAATATGTACCACTCGTTTTATACAAAAGCGAGCAATAGTAAGGGTTTTTAATTTTTACCTTACGTAGAAAACTTTTGTTACGTAGAAACACTGTTAGTTAGTCTTAAATTTCTCTAATTAAGTAGCATAAATTTACTGGTAGCAAAACGCCTTCTATCGCCATGAGACATTCCGTTCGTGAGCCGGAAGACGCTGCCTCGGCAATCGCGGCCACGACTGTATAATTATCACGTACTATCACTCAATGCGCGATATCTTACTACAGATTCAATTAGTATAAAACACACTGGATTCTAAGATTCCACACCAAACACATCATCGTCACCCCACGATGAAGACCTCCGTGGTGCTTTTAGCTCTGGTCACTGCCACCTTAGCAGCACCCGCTCTGCATGAAGAAACATTTGAAGACGTACAACACATTCCAGCTAAGATCCTGGATGCCTTCACACGGGAAAGGAAATCAACCCTCGAATCAGGTTCCAGTCCGAACCCAGGATCACCAGTCAACTTACCACCATCACAAGTCTCTGAGTTCGGAGTATCTGGAAGAAGTTTTAACCTGAAGAAGCCAATCATAATTCAGAAGAAAGTAGGTTCATCATACCAAGTCTATCGTGACTCCGATGAAGAGAAACTAGACTCACCTGTACCATGCAGGAAGCAAGTCAGAGTGAATCTTTGTGACGAACAGAGCGTTGCCAAGTCCGCTGATATGATGAGAAGTTCTACTATTGAAGATGCTAACATTCCTAAGACTGAAGATGATATGGAACACAGCATCAAGCTAGCAAAAGAAGCCCTCGAAAACTTGCAGAAAGATATGAACAAGAAAGTTGAACACAAACCTTCAAAATCCACAGCATTGAAACATGGAGAGTCAGAATCAGACGCTGAATTACACCACGATATAGAAAAAGCGAGACAAGCCCTAGAACACATCCAAAATAATTTTAATGATTTGGAGATCTCAAGCACACATACTTCATTGAAAGATGCCGAAAATATAGAAGGTGCTGCTTTCCCAATGGAGAAAACTGAGGAAGAAAGGTTAGCTCAATGGAAGGATGCTATTGAAAATATTCAAAAAAACGTAGAGCTTGTTCGAAATATCGAAGAAAGCTTCAAATCAACTGATGATGGTATGCCGCATATTGAAGAAACATCTTCAAAAGACTTTGATAAACATAAACATATAGTGAAAGAAGACCTTAGAGATACTGGAAACGTAGAAATGAGAAGCCATAAACCAACCATGGATAATTTAGAACATGCCAAACTTGGAAAGTCAAGTGAACACGAAGAGATGAAAACTGATTTTGTCCAAAAAGATATGATGGAATCTGCTTCTATGGTTTCCCCTTTAAAACTACAAAACCTACACCACAACGATAAAGCAAAATTTGCTCATGAAAAATTACAACATGCCAAAGACGCTGTTGATACAATCGCCTTAAAGAATTTTCCACAGAACATAGACATGATGGCTCTAAAGGTTGCTGAAGAAGTTAAAGAAAGGAAAACAGAAACTGATCCTGAAAAAACAAAAGAACATGAAAAAGTTACTGGTTTCGAGGAACCACTGCTTAAAAATCAAAGGGATGCTAATAAGGAACACAACGAGAACCACGACACTTCCACTCATGTGACAGTCAAACATGATGAGCAACCTAAACATATTGAAGAGACTAAAGCTAAAATGGTAGAAATGAAGCCTGCCGAGCATATCACTAATAAACATAGCGCGTTGGTAAATACCAGAGGTGAAGATAAAATTCACAAAGGAGACCACGCCATGAAACAAATGAAACAAGCTGGTGGTTTTGCAACTGTGGATACCAAGCAAGATACTCAGTTATTAGATGAAATGAAAACTCATAACAATATGATGCACAAGGACTTGATCGAAGGTAAGGTTGCGCTGCACGAAAACTCAATGGTGCCAGCTATGACTTCCGACTCTTTAGCCATTGATCAACATAAAGCGATAATGGGACACACTGAAATGAAATCAGCTGATAATTTAAAGAACATGCAGCACCAAACCGACAATTCTCATATGCGATGGGCTCAAGACAAGCACTTCAACAGTGAAATGGGATTGATGAAATCTGCTACAGAAACGCATCAAGGTACGGACCATTTGCAAAAGATGCATGACGGACATCACCACGTCCACCAACATACGAACACTCATCACTTCAACGCTCCCGGGCATCCGAGACAAAATGAGCACTTCATGACCCACGGAAAGTCTGCTGATATGGATAACCTGATGCAGTCGAACTACTTCATGAATATGAGAGATACAGAAAATATGGGACAAGAAGGTCAGAGATTCAAGTGGAGGTCTGCTCACCCACTTCACCACGAGTCCGCAAGGACTGTGTACAGTCCAGCTCCCGCCAGTGCGCCTGCTGGTGGCGCCGTGGGCTTGTTTCCCAATGCCAACGTTGGAAGCTGCGGTATCCCTCTGCTTCTTAGCTGCAATCCGTCCGTGGTGTCGGGAAGCTTGGCCAAGGCGCACCCCGCGCCTTATTCCGCTCCCGCCTACAGAACCGAGGATGACTTTAACTTGCACTCCAAGAGAGACGTTAAGAAGACAGTGGACAAACTAAACAGACTACCGACCGAACCTTTCGTTACTAAGACGAGCTCCGTTTTAGTAACTAAACATTGAAGAGTCTATGAAAATAAATCAAAGCGGTCTATTGATTGAAAAACTGATAACGATCTAGGTTTAAGTTCTATTTATTCTTAATTTATTAAATTTAGTTTTGTAAGACACATCACAGTTAAAATAAAACAATTTAAAAATGTTATTCAACTACCTTGTTTTTTTAAACCCTGTTGGTATTTTCTGTAATAACTTTGTCACAAAAACTTCAAAAAGGATAAAAGAGCAACATAAGTTTTATTTTTCACGTCTTGATTTTTTTTAAATTGATGTTTATAGTTCTGTGACTATGTTCATTAACATATAAACCGTGGTATGCACGGTTTCAAATAATTTCTCAAACAATAAATGATCCGTAAATGGTACTCAAATTCTTTTACTTTTGAACTATAAATAAGTCTGTAAAAACTATATGAAAGCCTAGCCTATGCAATAAACATAACCTACATGTAATTAATATAAAATGGTGCAAAGAAGGTAATACGACACCAGTCGACGTACCGAGTCAATGTACCAACCAAATCAAGGTATTTATAATTTTGCTGAATTCAAGTTTATGAATAACATGAAACAAAAAGATTCAGTCACACCAGTGGAATCTAATCATGAAGTTCGTTATACTTATAGTTTTTCCAAGTGTTGGTTTCGTCTTTAGTTTTTCTGAAAATAAACTGTATCCGACGGTAGAAAATGTTAATGATTCAGCCGATAGTGAAGGAGTAAATGATTATATATCAAGAAACCGCGTAATGTTCGAGAAATCCATTTCGGGTCTTCCAAATAATTCCGAAAATGATGTTAATCCCGAAGGAACATTACAGGAGCCTTGTCGTATGACTCTACCGACCCTAGACTTAAGCGCTTTTGAAATTCCTCAAGACCCTTACAGTGACATCGAAGACCAGGAACATCTACCAAAAGAAGTTGAGCCACCAAAGATACCTAGCATTCCTTACAATATACCTTTCAACAATTGGACACCGTATGATCGCTACTACGAGTATTTGGGTCAAGAGTCAGACAGTTATAGAGCAGCCGACAATACTTACAACATACCATATATTTACCCAAGTCCAGTGCCTTCTGTGAGGTCTCTTCCACCAGTTATCTCCACACATATACATGAAACCATACCTGAAATACCTCAGATAGAAGACGACGAGCAAAACATGAATGAGCTGTCTAGTAGTGATGCATACTTCCCACCTTACGCACGAGCAGCTCGATCGAGAGACGACGATTTACTGGATCAGTTAGAAAAAGATGCGGAAATCCCTAACATCCTGCCTACGATGCCCTTTCCATACATGCGAACTGCTGGTCTAGTGGATTACCAGACACCAGGCTTGAGTGGACCAGTAGCATTGTTTCCTCCTGGGTCAGGATCGGACTGTGCTTTACCTTTTCTAGTGAGCTGTTCACCGAAGATATATTCTGGTACCCTCACACAAAACTTCTATCGTGGAAACCCTACACAATTGGCTCAAGGAAGTTATAGAAAAGGTGGTGGTGGAAGGTCTTTACATGTTAAAATTTAGGTAACGGTAGGATACCAAAATTTAAAATTATAGAGATTTCAGATTTCAAAAAGATTTTTTCACAGTGCAAAAATACGTTGCCTTTAATAAAATATGAATTTCACCTTTTGTTTTTCAATCACAACCAATCTTCTTGAGACGAGGGACAAGTCAAATAGTAAGACTGCGTAAGTACGCGTCAGTAATATAAATATAATATAAAAACTAAGTATCTAATCTATTTCTTTGATTAGTTTTGTTTATTATTTTTTTTTTTTTATTTTATTTATAGGCATTGTTAAGAACGCGGAAAGTCGGTGGACGGAGAACTATATCCAGCAGTAGACTTCTTCAGACTGATGATGATACAATGAGTATCCTCTGATATTAAGTAGACTAGGTGATTAGGTATGTATAAACGAGACCGTGCAAGTAAATCGAACTGTAAAAGCAGCACTTTGCATTGGTATAATGCATGCATGTAAAGTTTTAGCTTTGTTAAGTATTTTCAACCATACACCTGCTCATTAATCTGATGGACAGCCATCATAGCTCAGTTGGTACTCGGTATCAAGTTTGGCTTACGCGTTGTAGGTTGTGGGTTCGATACCTACAGAGAACACACGTTTGTTCTCTGTATGTGTATTATATTGTATTGTACGTATGTATGTATTTACAAAATGTATATGTACTACACTATTATATTATGTACTCTATCAGTTACCTGGTTCTGGTTCACGATATCATGATCGAGGCATGCGCGCACCAAACTACGACAATAGAAATTGTAACAAGCAAATTATTTACAAGAATAACGAAATAAGATCCTTTTTAGGGTTCCCTACTTAAAGCGTAAAACGGGACCCTATTACTAAGACATCGCTGTCTGTCCGTCTCTAACTATCTCATGAACTGTGATAGTAAGAGAGTTGAAATTTTCACAGATGATGTATTTCTGTTGCCGCTATAACAACAAATACTAAAAAAACAGAATTAAATAAATAACTAAGGGGGCTCTAATACAATAAACGTGATTTTTTACGGTTTTTATTAAATATCCGACTCGTTTATTTTTTGCACCATATGTCCATAACTTTTATTATGGTAATAATGATGATACGTTGAAACGAAGAATCTTGAGGACAGCATAGAAGCACGACTGATGATGATGATAAAAATAACCTATTACCTACATCGTAGTTACCTTTTCCAACTGTTTTGTTTCAGTAAACGCGAAATGTCCCAGCGGCGAGTCCATGGGCGCAAACCTGCAATGCATGATTCGAAACCGTTTGAAGACAAAAGCCATTAGTAACTCAACTCATTCGCACTGGGACTACTATCAATAATTTTTGAAGTAATACTTCTAATGCGACTTCTGACAAGGTTGCGTTAAACGTTAAACACTACCATAGAGGGGTATGAAAGCACTGTTTTTTCTCTCTTTCTCTCATAGCCAATTACGTTTCGTATTAAAGAAGTTTTACTTCAGTCGTGTGGTCTAAATCACTCGTTTTTTTTGTTTTTTTGGCTTACACATAATTCAAATTATAAAACTGTGCATATCTATCTATTAGGTATTTAGACCATATAATTAGCTTATTTACTTGTAAGTAAATTATAAACGTTATTTAAATTTAAATATTGCTTAAAATGAGTCATGTCACTTTATAATCATATTGGTAAGAGATGGCAGTTTATCTTGTGACATATTTACGCTTCTACCGCACTTTAGTAACGCTTCTAATCTATATCAATTTTAGGAATCTGTCTTGAATGACTGTTATATAAAACAACGTACCGTCTAAACCTCTGGACGTGTCGTTTAGACTTGAATTTTTTAGGGAATATTTGTTTTGTTGCGCTGTCGTGTACTAAGGTATTCCCGAAATTCAACCCCTTAACAGATATAGCGGGGGTTGAAGTTTGTATGAAAATAAATCACGCGGACGAAGGCGCGGACGTTTTTGCTCGTAGATTCGCCTACTAGCAAAAACGCAGTAAGGTCTACTTGATAACCGAACGATTAAATTGACAGATAGGAATTAAAAGATTATGTAGATAGCCTTCAATTTCTTACGATTAGTAGCTAAGTACAAACAATAGTTTACCTACATTATACAAATACCTACAGGCATTCTTAATAAAATAAAACCAACTGTTTTTGTCCTCAATGAGGACAAAAAATATTAAAATTGTTATGTGTTTGTGATGTTCCGTGAAAAAAGTGGCGTGATTTCTAAATAAAGAAATATACCAACAACGAGCAGCCTACACCGTCGTTTCCTAGTAAAATGAAAATTATGTACAAAACAAACGATCTGATAAAGTTTCAACTATACCATAAACTGTTGTGATGGATAAATAAATAAAATGCTTATAATAATATTGGGTGTATGTTTACTTACACAAAATGAGTTGAATATAGGTATATCTAAAATCTTGGCCTATAATATCGTTGAATAACGAAGAATGAAATGCCTGCAGTGGGACAGTGACGGCTGAAAAATTTCTATTGTTTTGATTTGTGCTGATTGTTAAAAAAATACTCACCTAAAAAAATACGGGCATTTTATTTTTTAATATATCTAAGCTATAGGTAGGTCACTCAGGATTTTTTTTCCCCTAATTACTGTTGGAAGTTGACTTGTACCTACGTAGGCGCAATTTAAATAAAGGAGCACACCTTATTTACCCAATATCAATAATTCCACGAGCAAAATATTGTTATGAGGTACTTAGTTATGTTTGTTGTCCAATAATTCGTACCTACATAAATATCGGTATTAAACGGAATCACTTCTTACATAAAAAATATAGGCTCGGCAACATCGTAAGATATTGCGTAAGTTCAGTTGAATGGAACCATTCATAACTGACGCATATAATGACCTAGTTTTTGCCCGCGGCTTTGTCTTCCTGTAGGACTTAAGATATTCTCCTTTCGTAGATTCTATTATATTTTCTACACACACACATCAAATCTCGATCAAAAATCACAAAATTTAAAAATCACAAAATAAATCTCGATAAAACTCATCTGGTATCTCTAGTATTTACTCTTTCTGTCTAGTCTAAATCTGGTATTCACTCTGCTAGATTTTATTATTAAACAATCAAAAATATGCACGCATATAATGAACTAGTTTTTGCCTGCGACTACATTTAAATCAGCTTCAGGATTAAGATATTTTCCTACGAAAAAAATACCCTGTGTCTGCGGAAATATTTCAAATTATACAAATCTCATTTGCTATGCACTTTGGCAGATTTTATTGGTTGTCAAACAAACAGAAACACATTGCATTATTTTATTTTAAAGATGTGGATGTGACTTTTCCCGCGTCATATTTAGCAAATACAAGCCAGCCAGCCTGGTGACTTCCCCCTGACGTAATACAGCAAAATACAGATAGCAATGAACGTTTAAAACCCTGCGTTTAGCGGTCCAATCTCCAAACATATTCGAGAGTCACTCGTAGTAACACATAGAAGCGATAAATCAAGTTTCAGTTTTCAGTTCTGTCGTAAAACACAATTTAAAAGTCATAATATATACAAACAATAACAATGACGGCAAAACTACTAGTGTTCTTGGCGCTTTTGGTGACTTTGTGTCTGGTGGAAGCGAGATACATTCACACCAGGAATGTAATGAAGAGAATGGAAAACGAAAGAAATAAACACCATGAAAGCATCATAGAAATTGACGGAATACCTATTGTAAGTATAGCCTTTAGCATTCCTACTTTCAACTTGGCAGGTTAAAACAGTAGTTGGCTTCTTACGTGCATAATATACAAATGGAAGTTTTGACTGCTCCAATATCCGAGTGTCTGTTAGTACTTTGCTTGTCAGATAAATTCCCACTTCATTGGCCAATGTAAACTGATACTGTAATATTAACCTGACAACTCCTAACAAGCAATGATTCTGGACGCTTGTAAGATTTTAAAGCATGTAGTTCCGACTCAAACTAATAAGTATATATCGTTATTACAGGACGTCCTTCGAAACCTAACGCCAAATCGCTTTGTGCCCATCAACAATGACATCTTCATCAAGAGCTACGGACCCTGTGAGGAAGGTTTGGAGAGAGATTTTCTAGGAGTCTGCAGAGAGGTCTGGGACTAGCAATCTGGCGAACTTCTATGTCCTAGACCAATTGTGTATTAATGGATAGCTAAGCTAGTTTTTATAGAAACCTTTTGTTATTTTAACCACAATATCTATCGACTTGGCTTCGACTTCTGTAGTGAAATCTAGGTCTAGGTACCTAAGTAAAACTTGACGTCGTACAAGATGTGAAAGAAATAACTTGTACTAGAAGAACTTCCGTCATAATCTGTAGCACAAAAGCATTAGTTTTTTAATTTTTAAAGATTGCGAAGGCCAAGCGCTTAGCTTTTGTTGTAAGTTAAATACTATAAGTATTATACAAGGGTATTTATCACGTATTACCTTTTTTAATAACTTTCCTGACTTCAAAAAATACTTTTGTTGTAAGCTCAAAAATAACAAGGTTTCATAACTTTAATGTGTAATTAAGGTACTTTTTATTTTGTCTAACAGCTAAATATGCTTTCTTGTGATATTATTTTAGATTTACAAATTGTTCGTGTATCATGGGCGGATTGTAAATAATCATGTAGGTAGTGATAAGATAAGTTTATAGGAGTCAATCAATCAATAAATTTTTTGATAAATCAATTATTATTACTGACTCTTCCCAGTCCTCTCATCATAATCTAACTAAAACACATTGTAAATTTTGTCAACAATTTTATTGTAAAAACAAGTTTGTGAAATACGCATTGAAAAAATTGCACAGAAAATGATTTGTTTCTTGTTAGTTGTATTTATAAATGATTTCGATATCAATCAGTAACACAATGTCACAATCCATGCCTGTTTTGGGCAAGTGTAACAAAATAATTTTACAATAAACCAAACATCAAGTTTTACGTAAAACAACCTCACGGCAGCATAATTCGGTTAATATTTACGAAACAGTACAGATATACATAGACGAAATTCAGTATTATGCAATACAACAGCCATGATTTATTAGAAAATTTCATTATTTTAGACCGCACAAAAACCAACAACAATATGACGTGAAAACGTTACCAAAAACAAGATGACTAGAATTACTTCTCTGTTCCCTGTTACATGAGAGAAGCTGGTGGAAGTGTGATTGCTCCATGCCCTGACAATGGAGAGGGTAGAGTAGCAACTCCTCTGATCCATGCGCCTCGCTCACAGCAGAAAGATTCCACGTTGTTGAGGGCACGCATATAGATTGTAGTTACACCACCTAATTACAAAAAAAAAATATAATAATTAACATAATATAAGTACATTTATTTACAAAAAAAATTATAATAATAATAATTAACTAAATAAATATTTGTGTACATTTTTACACCACATCATCTAGCCTCAAACTAAGCACAGCTTGTACTATGAGAACCAGATGACTGATAGAATACTTAAATACATTTTTTTTGTAAATAAATACTTAGAACACAATTACACAGACAGAGAATGTTCATCACACAAATATTTGTCTCTATTGATACGTATCCAATCAAAAGGACCTGCAAAACGGACCGCTATGTGAATGTGCTTAACTACTCCTAGACGACCGATGTGGCGCGACGGTTGAATGTCCGCCTGCGACGCAGGAGGTTGCGGGTTCGATTCCCGCCTTGGGATAAATGTTTGTACGATCTGCAAATATTTATTCCGGGTGTTCTGGGTTTTTTCTATGCATAATAAAAAATATGTATGTATGTAATATATTGTATTAAGTCTATCAGTCATCTAGTACTCATAACACAAGCTCTGCTTAGCTTGGGGCTAGATGATGCTGAGTGGATTGTCCAGCATTATTTATTATTATTACCTACATTACCTTCCACGAGTGCTCTTATCTATCATCTATTACTTTGTATGTACCAGCTATCATATCAGATAGAGTAACACATCAATTTATTTCTAACAAGTAAGTATTATCATTTACTATGAAAATGCTTAGTCCGAGGTTAGATTATTTAGTCACCAGTTGATTATATTTTATTAAAAGCGGAAGTTTCCATACGTGTACGTACTATATTTCAGGCACGTAGGTTATATTAAAGATAAAGAGACTGGTCACAAACAAATCAATAGTAGCACTATAGTAGTATACTATAGTAGTATCAATATAAGTGACCCACTGTTTAATCAATACAATACAATAGAAAAGACTTCAACGCGTTTCTCCGATGATGTCTCTCTGTCGAATCTCTGAAGGAAAGTACCCTTAGACATCCTCGAAGAATCTCAAGTAAGTATTTGGAACTAAGATATCTCAGAGAATATCTACCATGCCTAAGGATTCAAGTCGTAAAGTTTTTTTTTCTATAACGATTTTGCCAAGCATTTGCAAGATCTATTCAACCTATATCCAGTAATGGTTCTAGAATAGGTTGAGATCTGAAATTATAATAATAATAATAATAGAGCCTTTTATTTTTCCATATCCCTATGTTACATTTTATAGTTTAGATGTTAGTAGTTGTTAGTAATATCGATTTAAAATCTAGTTGTTAGTTAGGTAAAGTTAGTGGTTATGGGATATAGACCTAACCATGACCTAATTCTTCCATCGCCCTTCTACCTCCGGACTACCAGACGTACGGATAGATGTCACCCCTTTATGGTGGATATCCCTCATTTCCGCACGAAGCGTTTTGCTTCCACATTTCTAGTGCAGACTGCCAAGGAGTGGAACTCTTTACCGTCGTCGGTGTTTCCGGAACGGTATAACTTGGGAGTTTTCAAGTCAAGAGTGAACAAGTGGATTATAGCTAAGCGTGCTCCACCTTAGGCTGCATCTACACTTTCCATCAGGTGTGATGGCAGTCAAACGTTTAGGTATCAAAAAGTAAAAAAAAAAGACCCCTTTTTGGGTATAGGCCTCCTCTATCTTCTTCCACGACTGTCTATTTCCAGATCTGAAATTATAGCAAGTATTTTTACCAATGATAATGAGTTGCGTGCCCAGATAAGCCAGTGCATGCCCGTGCCTCGGCATTGACATCTCAGTCTCCTGCTGCCATTGCCGAGTCTGCCAGTTCCACACGTCTATAGCACCCACGCTGCTAGCTGTTTTATCCTGTAAAAACGTTAAGGAAATCCATTTATTTACCATGACGAAATAAAAATACATTGATGAAACTTCCATTATTAGCATAATTTATATGATGCAATAGTAGTGTGACAGTGGTAATAACACGGTTTAATAACACAACAATATGTTTATTTTGTGGGCATATGAAAACCAATTTAATCGTGTTTTAAGATTATATTTTATTGATAGGCAAGATTGTCCTTAAAATTATAGACAGAAGCCATAAATGAATGTAAAAAAAATTTGTGCTTGAGGTATGTGAAACCCCTTGTTTTTCAACAACGGGTTTACCATTTGCTACAAATATGATAAAAATTGTCAAATATTATAAAGTCACATGACCTTGCTTGATCTGACCTTGCATAGGACATGCACCTTGTTTGCTCAATGATACATATTTGTTTAGTACCTTATCAGTTATTTTGCCAGCGCCACCAATAATGTACAGTTTATCATTCATTGAAAATAATGTGGCGAAACATCTTGGAAATCGAAGGCTGTGGATTTCTGTCCATCTGAAAAGAATTTTTTGATTTAATTTATAATTAATAAATAATTAATAAGTAATAACTTATAGTACAAATGAAGCAAGTGTGACGATAAGATAATTTTCTACCTGGCATAAAAAGATGCCAGGATTGCACGCTAGGTACAGGTAAATAAGTTAGATTTTTTAAATTATTGATAACGATATTACAAACCAAATGTTTGTTGTGTTATCACACAAATAAATTTGCGTTGCTCTTTTAAATCGACACGAGTAAGTACTTATAAAAGATCGAATTTAAAAAGGTCAATTAAATCAGATTTTTGTAACGCGTGGTTTAAATTTCAATTCAACTGTTATTTTGTGCTTAGAATTATGGTTCAAGAGTAGTGTAAAGTTTATGCTTTAAAAAAATTATAAAGTTACAATTATAATACTCATGCTTAGAAATCCACTAGTACAGAATTATTTTAAGCGCCATTTACTTAAGTTAGCTCTTACTTATTAGAAACTTATTAGAAATGAACTTTGAACCGTGCAGTCATAGATAGATAGATACATATTTCTGACCGGCCGTCAAGGTTATTCAGTTAGACAGAAAATGATGAAACTAACTGATTGGTATTAGAGTTGTAGCACTCCACAATCTTGCAAACTGGTTTCTTTTTTTCCCCGGTCATACCACCAGCCACCCAGATGTACTCTCTGTACTTGGTGACGGCCACTGCCATCCGAGCCGTCCCCATGGATCGGACTTCGCTCCACGACGCGGTTTTTGGATCAAACCTTTCAACTGAGCGAAGAACCCTGCAAGGTTCATCATACGTTCATAACACCGACATGTTGACATAAAATTGTTTGAGATTCAGGTACAGCAGTTCAGTCTTAAGGAAAAGTCGTTCATTCAAACAACATCATTTCGGTTATTTTACAGTCGTTTTTGATTTTCAGTATGATAATTGCCAGTCATTCAGTCAATAAATAAAATATTTTTGATCTTGTACTGGTTTCAAACCAGGAATCCAAGAGCAGAATTAAATATTTCATTATGTATTAAAACAGACAAGTCAAAATACATCTTAGCCTAAAATACTAAAAAAAGGTTACAGAAACCTTCCTCTTTTATCCTGTCCGCCGATTGCATACAAAGCCATGCGATGCACGACCAGTCCGAAGTTCTTCCGAGGCACCGCAAGCCCAGACTCGCTGTACCACGACCTCGTGACCGGCTCGTAGCTCCACACGGTGGAGACCACTACGGATTTACCACGGATATCGTCATCGCGGGGATCGGCACCACCTGACGAAACATACTAACTTATAGAATAGAACAGTAGATTGTTATACAAGGAGCTAAAATGACCCATTATATACGAGGTAGTTTAACTCCTTTTTGAGACCTTTTTGACCTTAATGACGGCATTTTTGAGTAAGAGAAGTGAAAAATCATTTAACTTGACTCTGGCGGAGAAAGAAGGGAACCTTTTGTAAGCGGTTACATCTTTGTAGATCTACTTTTCATCCAAGAAACTTCCTAACTATGTAGGTAATACATTTTCCGACTGGCTGAGTTTGTGCAGGCAGATATAGCATTGATGGCAAGTTTAATATATTTTATAATAATCTTTCTGGTGAGATTCACATAGCAAACACGTTTATTATTTTGCTCAGATGTTAATGGATTTTTCGTTTTGTACCGTACAAGTACATTATTGATATTTACTCAATGGTTTAATTCAAATAGAAAAATATAATCTGTGTAGAGAGTTACCAACTAAATAAACTCTTCCTCTGAGAAAAGCCACAGAATGATGATGTCTTGGCTCCGGAAGCTCGCCGACATTTTCCCATATGTTAGCCACAGGATCAAACCTAAAATCATAATATCAGGTTTTTCCAACTTATATTTAATGAGGATCCCAATCTATTTTGGGAAAAATTGTTAAATGTATTTAATTAATGTTCCATAATTTATTATTTTTTTATATATTCCAATGCTTTATAATCCTGAAATAAATTATGCTGATATTGAGTACTAATGCTAATAAAAAATCACGTTAGGTTAGACTTATTGAAAGTTTACCTATAGATTTCCTTTCCAGAATTGCCTGCAAGTCCATACGATGTGTGAGGGTCAATGCCTCCAAAGACAAGCACCGTCTCTCTGTCCCAGTTGAAGAGAGATCCATCTGATAAGTAGTTCTTATTCGAAGGTCCCAGAATTGAAGTCGATAGTTTATTCCTAAAACCCAAGGAAATACTTAATAAAACATTTTAATAATAATCGGTATGGTAATAGAGTCAATATTTGAGGCTGTACCTATACCAAATTAAAAATTAAAAAAAATTGCAGACACAAACAAAGATAAAGGAAAATATATCTTACAGATCTATGTATAAAAAAGCAAAAAGTCGCACCATTAGGTTTACGTTCAGACTATTCAGTTTTAATGGAATTGTGGATTTTTTGCGAATTGAATCTTCCACAACACTATTTTTACTCCAGTAAAAAATAGGAAGCAACATTAATCAAAAATATATCACACGACCGAAGAGTCGAACGTAAACATGGCAATCTAAATAAGCGTAATAGAGCAGAGATGCTCACATGTTTATCCTTGCTAATGAATCTTTGGAATGGTTGAACAGTGATATTTGCGGACTGAAGACGTTAGAAGTCTTCGGAGCTCCAGTTCGCGGAGTCGCTTCTTCTTTTGAAGCGTTTGCTACGACTGGGGGGCGTACTGCAGTTGGTGGTGACATCCTGAAAACTTTTCTTTTATTAATAAACCTATTTTGTATGTTTGAATGTGGTGGCTGGTACTGGGGTAGTCTTAACCATTTACCAGTATTTAACCGTGACACAAATTATAGTAAAAAATCTCTGTTTGTTTTTTAAGCTATTGGGCATCTTCGATTGTGGCAGAGCCTGAAGAACTTCACTGTGGTCATATACATGTACCATAAATTTCCAAGATAAAGCATCATTTGCAAAATTATACCGTAGTCATCACGTTTGGCAGGCGGACTGGCGACTGCAGTATTGGTGTGTGGTAGTAACTTCTTACGTCATGATGTGCGGGAGACTATGGAGGATTTCTATTCTATACCGGGACACTGTACTGGCATTCAGTTTACGCTATACTTAGTGGCTGCTAAGTCTGATAAGCTTGGAGTGTATGCGGCGCCGGCGGGGCCTAACGCGTGCTGAAACGTGGAAGGCGCGGAGAGGGAATTTTTGCATCTACGAATAGCTATTTATTTCGGGTAATAATAATATAGCACTCGCAGTTTCAGACATTGAGAAAAATACGCCAAAAAACCTTCATACGAACAAAATCGCCGTGATAACAGCACCTTTGGCTTTTCGTTTTTCTCAGTGGATGCTTGATGCTTTTGAAGTTTCGGCACAAGGAATCCTATGACAGTGTAGAGTTGGGACTATGAAATGGTTGGGTGCCTTACCTTCTAGAGCCAGCTAGAGCAGCAGTAGCGGCAGCTAAGTAAGAAGCTGCGACGCTGTGTCGTTTCTCACTTGATTTACTTTGGAAATAATTCTACAAACAGACATGACGAAAAATTAATGACATTATTTTTAATACCAATGGGCGTAGTATTTAATTTCAGTAACGTCAATAAATCTACCATTCGTTAGTATTATTGTTCCGTTCCGGTTTCATATGTTTATTTTCTCATAAGAATAAAAACCACTTACATGATAAAAAAGACTAAAATTAGGTACCTATTGTTGACGTAAAATTTTCATACATTGCTGTTTTACATCTGTTTAAATGTGTTTTATGTTCAAGCAGTAATGGATAAATAAATAAATTATAAATCATTGCTTTTTATTTTAAGATTTGAAACAGTGAGCCCCTAAAACTAAGTGCTACGTGATTGGTGACTTAGAAAGCGCAATTCAGGTAAGTTTTTATGTAGTCCGCTAGATGGCGTTACATGAAAGATTTTGAGTTTTTTCCATCAACCATGTTCTCGTGATTTTCAGTCAGTTTTGATCAGAGTTTATACGTACTTGCATATTGAGTTTTTCACTTGTGTCGACTGTACCACTGCTAGTTTCTGTTGACGTATTCATCTCTTCAGAATCCTTCTCAGGCGGGTCGTACATCTCATTTTTAGCGGAAAATATCTAAGTAAATACGAAAAACTAAATTTACCTGTTGATATAATATCAAGAACACTTAGCATAAAGAACTGAGCAACTATGAAAATTTGGACTTAGCTTTGTTGATTTAAAATATGAAACATAAAAAAAATAACCTCACGACTTTAATCTCCATGCACGGTAGATATCTCTTCAGATATCTTAGTATAAAGTAACTACTCGTTATTCTTTGAGGATATATAAGGGGGTAGTCAGAAGTATGTCTAGAAATATGTATTTTTATTTAATTTTATTTTATTTATTTAACAAAATCCACAGCTCATAGAAGATAAAAGATAAAGATAAGATAAAAATATTTTTATTCAAATTACATTAGATAATGGTACTTAAGGTTTAGGTTGGTATAATTTATTTACAAACAATGGTACAGTACCGTTAGGTGACTCTGTTATTTTTAGTTATCTTATCTTTTATCTTATCTTATCTTAAATATGTATTTTTATTTAATTTAATTTTATTTATTTAACAAAATCCACAGCTCATAGAAATTACAAAATATTTCATACATACATACCAGCCAATAACGGATTTACATTAAATGTATGTCTAGAAATGCTATAGCATTTGGTGCAAGCCCACATATTGCAGTAGTTGATATTCTATACGTGATAGGAGCTATACGTGGCAAGAAGGATGCGTGATGAGGATTTTTATATGTAAAGAAAGAAAAATAATTACTCTAGCAGGTTCAACAGTGCACATGTGTAACTGACGGTTAGTGTAACGCTGATTATTTTGCTCGTGCTGTCTGGATTCCAGCAGGCGTTTTTGTTCCTAAAATAAAAAAAATGCAGATTGTTCATAAAGAAACTTTGCCAAGTACTAAAAGGTAAACAAAGCTGATCAATTCTGAGACATTCAGTTAGATTGGCTACACTGGAGCTTCTTTATTTACATGATTATTATTTCGTAACAGGTCATACAAAAAAACGAAAAGAACCAAGCCGTAAGTTTCTTGCTGGTTCTTCTAGGCTTAGTCGCGTGGAACTGGCGCTTAGATTCGCCTAGATTTAAAACGTTTCAAGATGATCCCTGTGCATTTTACTGAATAAATGCTTTTTGATTTTTTGACTTTGACGGGAGTGATATAAGAGCTAAGAAACAATGGGAAATTCGAGTTTATAAGAAATCTAGCAAAACGCGCATGACTACGTCGCGTGAAGTAGTTTTTATACAAACTTAAGCCCCGCTGTACCCATTTCGGGGTTGAATTTCGGGAATTTCTTTCTTAATACACCTCTACGCATCTTCAAGATAAATATACCCTGAAAATTTGAAGTCTCTTCGACTAGTGGTTTAGGCTGTGTGCTGTCCCTAAGCCAGTCAGTCAGGACAAAGAATCTTATAATTGTTATAGATAACATCCAGTGTACCGACCTCAAATTGCTCTTGGTGTAGCTCGCTGGGTACAGGGCTTCTTCTACGCTCCGCAAGAGTAGACTGCAGGTCCATGTCGAGAGGAGGTGACCGACTCGGTGGTGAAAACTGACCACAATCAGCCATCTGAAAATATAAATCGTGGCTGATAAAAGCTTACCAAGTGACCAATAGGATTCAAGCAAAATGAGATGTTAAAATTTTTTTGGTAGTTTTAAGTTTTTCAGAAAATATAATAAACATATTTTTTAAAAATTAGAAACAAACACCATTTGCAATTTTAAGAAAAGTAGGAACCTGTCAAAAGGGCACCTTCACAAAACTCCTTGCTGCTGTTAGGACACATCGCCTTTGATACAAGTAGTCAAATCAAATGGCCCTCCTGACGTTGAGCTGTTGCCTCTGACAATAAAGAATTATAAAATTTCTTATAGAACACTCATCAAGAACGCTGAGGTGACCTGAGTCATGTGTCTGAAATTGCACTAATAATTACATTTCAGGCTGGTAGTATATTTAGCGCAATACCTATTTTTGGGCCCGTGTGTGCATCCACACCAATCATAAAAATCTTTGTCTTGTTTGACTGACTGAATGACTGATATATAGGCAGTCTGTCAGTCAGTCAGTGGCACAGCCTAAACCATTGGTCGTAGAGACTCGCCGGTCGTACAGCAGAGGTAGAAGTTTTTTTGAAAATAACTTCACGCGGATAAAGTTGCACACAGTTCGCTAGTATTTTAATATACTATTATATTGAGAACCTTTCTTCGATTTTCGAAGAATTCACTCATGGTTGGGAATGCTTTCTTGTCCCCGGTGAGTCCCTTCAATGTCGCAGGCAAGGGAAAGTCCATCTTAGGGCGTCGCATCTCCATCTTGTCGCTGTCCATGCGTCGCATACTGCCTGATGAAAAATGAATGTGCTATATCGTGCGTCTTGATATGATAACTATTGAACGAAATAAACTAAAATTTGCTCAAGACTGTAATGTGTTCGATATTTCTGCCTGCAAATCTTTTTAAGAATGTCAAGGGCCACATTATTTTTCGTAAATATGTTTATAAATATGTTTTAAACCATCACATGGTATTTTTATACCATGTGATGGTTTAAAACATATTTATAAACATGCAGGTCCATGGTATAAAAATACCATGTGGGTTCCGGCCGAGAACACAACTCCTCCATCACTTCTCGTGGATGTCGTAAAAAATTATTAAAGAAACGCACCAGGGGATGGGCAGATTGAGCAGCAGCGTAGCTCCCGAACGGATGAACCGGTTTTTTTGTTTAAGGTGAATTAGTCGGGAGTGTTTTGGGTGCCGGGGTTTTTTTTATTTTTTTTATCTTGTATATTATATTACAAGACAATGTTTAGCTTTAACAAAGGTCTTTTAAAGATACTATGCCAATTTGATACAAAAATACATGCCCTGATTTCATACCCGTTACTTTTACATTCGGGAATTTTCCCATCACTTAATAGTTAGTAGTGTAGTGATAGTGCTACTGTTCATGAACACAATAACAACGTGGCCTCCCCGTAAACATCTAGAGACTGTAAGAAAAGTGCCAATGGACACATTCTTAGTTATCAATATTTCAATAAAATTAAGTCAAAACAAAATTACTCATTAGCCTAGTTGGTTAGATCATAATGTTATTAGAGTAACGCAATGAAGAGGTGCAATAATCTAGTAAAAAAAATGTTTGAACGAGTGTGCCTTCCTCTACAATAATATGTGCAAGTACATGCTTCTAATGTATTTATTATTTATAAAATGATTATGGTACGTTTATTTAATGTCGGCTGCTAATAAAAAATAAAGAATTACACTTATTAGGCAGGCACCAAACCTATATCAAGTACTATTCATAAAATTAGTACTGACTACCTGGAAATATTTCCATAAAAACAGCATGCATAAGCATGTGCTAATTATATAATTACCGGGCATTTCGTCATTCCTCCGAGAGGTTTGCATCATCGCCATCTGCTGGTACATTTGCTCACGAGGCACCATGAATTGTTCCAGGTATTTAAGGAAGTCTTTATATGTGACATGGTTCTGAAATGTGGTTAAAAAGAAAGGTTTTATAACAAATCTTATGACAAAATTGCTGTCTTTTATCGAAAAAAATATGACACATAGTAAACATTTATTTTTTATATACCTATTTACATATTTATAGAAATAGCTCCACAACTTTAATCTCCAAGAACGCTAAATATCCCCATATTTTTTTAGTACCAACCTACTCAATATTCTTCAAGGATATCTAAGGAAGGTAGTTAGAGGTACGTCCAGACATTTGGTGTACCCACACTGAGGCTCAAAGCACTGGTGGTCACCTACATATACTTTTTTTTACTATGTATAGGCAAACCTTTGACCGCAATCTCACCTGATGTTAATTGATGATGGTTTTCTCGCGATGGTTTCCTTCACCTTTTGAGAGCTCTTGCATTGCGTACATATATTATAACAAGAAAATACTGGTGCACG
Organism: Electrophaes corylata; assembly: GCA_947095575.1. NCBI lineage: Eukaryota > Metazoa > Arthropoda > Insecta > Lepidoptera > Geometridae > Electrophaes > Electrophaes corylata. The sequence goes on from OX352702.1 coordinate 4,529,638, forward strand.
ACCGGATTCGAACCCACAACCGGATCAGAAGGCGGGGTCCGTCCCACTAGCCCACCGATGGTCTTAATTACTTACATATTTATTTCGAATCAAAATTCATTGCTTACTCACTAGGTACTTAAACTGAAGTGTTTACATAAGAAGTACCTATTTGGGATATTCTTGACGTCAATAGTAACTAAACACTGTATAGCATTTGGTTTTTCTTGGAGGTGTGAAGTTAGTTTGTTGATGTTGGATTCTTAGGTAAATTCCCTTCCCTTATTGATCAAGGTTCTATTTACAAAGCCCAAACAATAAGTACCTACTCGCTTATATTTACTCATACAGATTATCATCTGACAGCTACAACTAGACTAGTGGTTCGCCCCGAACCGAAATCTTATAATGACCACGTTTACTGTTTTTATCGTATCTTAAAACAATATAGCCTAGAAATAAAATTTGGAATGTATGAGTATGAATGTAATGAATGTATATGTAGAATCTACTACGAATTATTGCGTTTATGTCTTTTGTATCAAACATTCAACAATGTTCATAAAATAAATAGTTTTTTTTTACATAAATATTGACTCATAGTCACACAACCTCTTCTTGTCCCAAACTAAGCAAAGCTTGTACTACGAGAACATAGCTGATAGAATAATGTAATTTTTTTTAATACATATGATTTTTAGGTACGAGTAAGTAAGCGTTTAAGTACCTTCTCCTCGCCAATCCAATTACGCTCAGCTGGCTCGGTAAGACCAAGCACATCAATCCAGTGATAGTAGTTCTTAGAACTATTTCCATACCAATACTTTATGATGACATACCTGAAAATATTGGTAATTTAGTTATTTTAATACCCCTTATACACAACAAGTCCATACACAAGTGATCCGAAACGATCTAGATCTATTATAGTTATGAGCATTTTTGTCCTGATTGACATACAGACTGTGACAGTGACAGTGACTGACATATAGACTAGACACAGCCTAAATCTCTGGTCGTAGAGACTTGAAATTTTGAAGGTATGTTCGTCTTGGTACTTAAAGGTGTACTAAGAAGGTATTTCTGAAAGTGAACCCCTAAACGGGTACAGGGGGGGCTAGAGTTTATATGAAAATAACTTAGTAATTGACAAAGTGCATGTTAAGCCACGTCAACTATTTATCCTATGTCAATGTATAAAGAAGGGTCCGAGTCCAAAATTAGTCTATGTATCTCCTATACTATAGCGAGGTCCAATCTGGCGTTTTGAGGAAGCTTCAGAAAAAAAGAAAAAAGTAAGATCACGGCTTTAAGCCTCCATGCACGACAGATATCCCCTCAAATCTCATAGTACCATGTAGCAGACTCAGGATTATTTGAGAATGTGATGTGTTATTTGATAAAAAAGAAACATATTGTTCGAATGCTTACGCTAGACCATCATCCACCATTTGCTGAACTTCTGGTTCACTCACGATCTCCAGCACCTCATTGTTGTCAGGGTTTCGCTTGATGTCTACCAGCTGCCATGGAGATATTAGACCAAAGCGGACACAGCTCATGACTTCCACGGTGTAGCAGCGGCGGTTTGACCAGTCTCCGTATAACCAGCGTACTGCAGCCATTAGGACCTCTATTTCACTATAATATAAAAAATACGTTATGTTACGTGGTTACCATCGCCTATAACAAAGTATTACCTCGTAAGTCACGCTCGAGAGGAAAGTGCCCTACGATGCACTGCTCAGCGTTCATCACCCTGAGGCATACATGCGCCTGTAATTACACCGTCATCCACAGTGTGGATGCCGGTGTAATTACAGGTGTGGATTCCACACCCACATCCATAACGAAAGTGACCTACGAGGCAGTGCTTTGTTATATTATAATTAGGGTTATGGTAATCTCTTAACATCAGGTGGGACATCTACTTGTTCCATCAGCAAGTCAGATATATTTTCATATTTTTCATATTTCTAGGTGTGTACAGAAACTAAGAAAGAAATTCTTGAAGTTTAATCCCTAAACGGATGTAGTGAGGATTGAAGGTTGCATGAAAACAGCTCTACGTGGACGAAGTCACACGAGATTCTACTAGTGGTTCAAATTTATTTAAATATAAGAACATTTATATAAGAATAGTAGAATTCCATTTACTATAAACTACTACCGAATTTTGACCAATTATCTTACGCGCAGTAAGTATTGCTAACTTTATTTGTAACTTGTAACAAGCTGTGAAACTCATAATTTGTTTTACTCGTTGTTCTAATCAGAACATGGTCACTGGTGTCAGTATAATGCCTTTATTTACAAGTTTGCTACTAAGTATCTGACGTAAACGGCGATATAAATACAGTGTTCCGAGTCCATGCTTAATATACATGGATAAGTTTATTATATCCCATGGGTAATAAATCACGTCTGTTTACCGTATAATTAACCATGTTATGAAAACCAAACCTATAACCGAGTTTAATAATGTAGAGTACCTTGTAACGGATATGTAGTTCGATTTCAAAAACGTCACTATTTCCTCGGGTTCTAAAGTTAGAAAATCTTTTGATGCTACTAAGGGTAGGAAGAACCGCATTACTCTTGGAACCTGAAAATAATGATTGATATACCAACTACTACCAATAAGGTACGGCGAAATGTCGGTATGTGCCCAATGTAACACTTGGAGGTACCTCTGGGGTTACCAAAAGAAGGGTACTCCTTGTACATCCTCAAAGAGTCTTGGAAAAAGGACCAAGTTACTGAAAGATCTGAGGGGATATTTTTTATATTAGTATACATATATATATATATATATATAAAACAATTTAGGCTACGTAGGTAAATATCTTTCACCGAACCAAAGTATTCATCAAAAATGTTTTCTTATGAAACAATAAAGCATTTCGAGTGAAACGTAAGTACAAATGCAGTGAGTTACTCATACCTACCTACATTATTCCGAAAATAACAAAACTGATTTGAAATTACCATTATATCCATGACTGTTTTCATGCCCTTTAACCTTGCTTCCTTGAATAAAGCAAATGCTGTATCTTCAGTAAAAAGATTTTCGTTTACGATTAGTGACCAGCACTGTCCTTCCAAGTCTAAAACATAAGCAGTAGGTATACTCCTAATCTCCAACATAGAGATGCTATTTTCTCACTAAATTAAAAACTAGACCATGTTACTCGCCGATAATGTAGCCTTGTTTAGGTACAGTATTTTTAAGTTAATCCATTACAAACAAACAAAAACTTAAATATTTTCTCTTTAACAGGTTAGCTGTCCGATGTGGCACATGTGCCTCATGGGTGATTGCACTGGTACGTCCATGAGGCATATGTGCCTCATGGCCAATGATGTAGATAATGCAATCGATCTATCGATATTTTTTTTTAATAATTATATTATTTGTAGCATTAGTAAATTATACTACAACCAAATTCTACCAATCAATTTATTATTGAACTTAAACAAAAAATAAATTTCACTTAAAAATTAACATTAACCTTATTCAAACACAAAATTATTCTTTCACCGTAATTTAAATTATTATTTCATCAATACAAGCCGTCCAGACAATAACGAAGCCAGCAAAGGAAATTAGCCTAATCGTAGGACCTTTCTCAAGTGAGGAACCGTCGTAGATTTGATTTCTTTAAATTTTTTTCTTGTTTGGAAACTGGTGGCCGAAAGGGTACCTAATTGAATGGTGCAATTCAATAACAGAAGATTGTTTTCAAAAAGATATTTTTCAGATGTCTAAAGTGTTACGAACATAAACGTACATTTTATCATTAAACGTAAATAATTAATTTCTTATCATACTCATCTAACATTAGCAATTATCGATATAATTAATTTCAATCACTAGGACACATAAAGTATCAAAAAATACTTGAAGAGAATGACGTAACTTAATACGAAACTTCATGAGCGTTAGCTGTCATTATTTACTACGAGGACGTGTACAAAGAAGATCGAAACTTGCTTCGGGACAGCTAACCTGTTATACTATGAGTTAATATATAAGTATGACTATTTAAAATATACTGCATAGTCAGTAAAAGCGTTATTTTGGGTAGCCTTCGCGTGGATTATAATAATTATGATTTCGGTGCGGCTGATTTAATTAGATCAACTCGTTATTACATTTATTTACAAAGAAAACTGCAGACAATACAAGTATTTATAATGTACATTTTCTCATATTACCTTTTATGGCAAGATACTGCGCAGTACGAAATAGATTCAGGATGTTATCTCTTTTTAATGCTTTGTTGCTCTCCTGACCGCTGAAGATCATCCATTCGTAGGCTGATTGGAATGCTTCTGGAGTTACATTCGTCTAAAATGTTAACATTGGTTTATTAACATTGGTTTATTTTGAAACCAGTTTTAACATTTTAGACGATTTTAGATGTTAAAAGCAACATACACGACATATTTATAGATGCTATTATTAATTTTAGGTAAAATAGCCAATCTTCAATAAACAGACATAATTTAACAGCCGTAATGGCTCTGTTGATAGTAACCCTGCCTTCTACGCTTTAGGTTGTACGTTCGATCCCCACCGAGAAAAAAACATTTGTGTGATGAATGAAGATATTTGTTCTATTTCTGGGTGATAAATTGTACCCTATAATGTATTTATAAAAAAGTAAAGTTATCTTTCAGCTATCTGGTTCCCATAGTACAATCATTGCTTAGTTAAGGCTAGGTGGCGGTGCGTGAATCTGTAATATTTATTGGTTTAAAGACTAAATATTCATAAACATAAAAATATTTTAAAATATGGCTTACAGTAGGCAGTTCAATTTCGTTTAGAGGGTTCTGATCGAAGAAGGAAGAATAAATCTGCAAAACCAAGCGATGACAGTGGAACTCTGCGTCACCAATTCGGACTATTGTGTCAGTGTTCCTGAAAACAACTTGTTTACAATTGAGTTCTGTTAAATCTACTACCTAGGTCGCTTGAGTTTACTACTTTATCTGATAGTATTTATCGGATATTTATGACAAATCACAAACATTTCACACAGAGCGTCGACTCATTCAAAAGTTCCACATACTTTGCAACTTCAACGTTTATATTATCCTTGTTTTTAGAAAATTTGTCTACAGAAAAACATTGGTTCACATGATGAACAACGAACTAAAATAGGTTTTTTACTATAATTTGACAATCCTGAATTTTTATTTACTTACGTAAATTATTGATAAAAAATATATCTTCTATTATCTTTTTTTTTTGTAAATGTGGGTAAAAACCTAGTAATTTGTTTAATGTGTTCCGGTAACAGTAGGCTAAACTAAAGTTCAGTAGTAGTAGAGTTCTTAGTGAAGGGCTCGTCCGGGGAAGTACTACAACCATGCCTATTTCTACCGCCAATCAGTTTGCTCTGTTCTAGTAAAATTACGGGCACATTAGGCTTAACATCTGCCTCAGATTGATGGACGCAGAGCAGAGCATCGTAGGACACGTTCATAATGATCATAACTACGCGAGACAACGCTTTGTTATTGATGATGGTAATTGATTAACATCAAAAAAAATAAAAAATTAACTAACATGTAGTTATGTATTCGTCTGAAGAACTCCTGAAAAAGATCCTGTTTCTTAGGCAGTTGCACCCTCATCCAGTCAATAGGCTCTGCCACTGCGTATCCAAGACTGCAGAGATCCTTTCCTTTATCCTCCCTTAAACCCGGAGATTTAGTTTTATGTTGCTCTGATGTTTTAACGTGGAAATTGAATTTAGGTAGATCTCTGGTACCGTATTGAAGTTTTAGTTCAGCATCAATTTCATTACCCTGCCATAGATTAATAGAGAGAAAAAAGTCAAAGTCAAAATGCATGTATTTAATCATATCTGCAGGGATTATCTTGACACGTTTTATAATTATAATAGCGCTGTAATAGCGATAATAAGATGGTAGAATAATAATGATTAGTAGTTATGATTAGTTAGTTTTTTAGTTTTTTATCATGAAAATCTTTGTTTTCTCTTATTGTATTTAAGGAGGTGGTATCCGCCAACGAGAGGTTTTCTCCGTGTTATTTCTCTTTGATGAGTGAGTATAAATGTCCAAAAAATATATATATTGCTTATTAAAGACTAAATTTTAATTTGAACAATTGAAATAATTCTAACTATATTATTACTATATGATAAAAATATCCAAAGTGAAGCAATTTTTATTTTAAATTTGGTTATTTCTTCTAAACGGTATTGATTTTTAGTATTTTTTTTTCACACAAATATTTGTCAAAGTATTTATCATAAAGTGAGCAATTGGCAGTTCGAACTAATAATTCATTAGGCTACAAATAATTATTTCTTGAATGCGATATGAAATGGAATGCGCGCGGGTCCCTGTGCGGGCGACGGGCGGCAGTGCAACTCAGTATGGACAGACTCCTCAAGGTCGTTGGCGAGTACCACCGCCTTAAGTGCGATAGAAAGGAATCTTGGTACTGAGATAGCTTGCATTCTGGAGACGGACATGGGCTCTAGGTACATTTTATTTATACTGAATTCTCTGACTCACTAGTCTGACCCGCCTGACTGGGCGTAGAAACTGTTTTATTTATATTTATGTTGATGCGTAGGAGTGTACTATGAAAGTCAGAGTTTATGAAATTCAACGTCTAAAGTGGCCATCCCAGCTTGCTAGAAATAATTTTGGATAAAATTACAGGCATATGAGGCTTAACACCTGTATGCCTCAGAGAGCAGTGCATCTTAGGGCGCGTTTCTAATTAACGTGACCACCATGCTTTGTTATAATAGGTGATGGTTACCACTTAACATCAGATAAGCCATTTGCTTGTTCCATCGACTAGTCGAATAAAAAAACAATTTAGGGAGCTTGTAAGGTACTGACATAATTTCTAGGCGGCTTATTATCTGGTTCGCCAGCGGCCTTTCCTTCAAACTTTACTTTAACTTTTGCTTGTGTTGGATCTGCTAATAAAACACCGACGGTGGAAGATTGGAACACAACCTGGAAATAGAAATAGAAAATATTTATTTATGCCACACAAAAACACATAGCAGAATAAAAAAACAGTAAAGTGGCAGAGAAAAGGCTTCCTCTCAGTATTTGCGCACACGAGCGCAATGGCTCATAATATGGCGCTGGTTTTCAGTGGCGAAATTATAGATAGTCACAGATAAGAGAATACTAAAAACAAAATGACTTACTCATAGCAGTAGAGAATAACGGTTGAGATGTGTATTTATAATAATATGTTTGTACCTATTTACGTAAAAAGTCATCTAAAAAAAGTATGCAAGTAATATATAAACTAGCAGTGGACTAGTGTCCAGCAGTGAACTTCTATAGACTGATGATGATGATGATGATATCAACTAGCTGGCTTAGAAAGTAAAAAGGCGTTTGCATCTATTGTCGATGATTTAAACAGCGTTTAAAATAACTTTTTTACTGTAGTTGCTGAGATAGGATTTTAGGTGGAGCAAGCTTGCCCAGCAGCTATACCATCCTTCAGTTGGCCTGAAAAACGTGGTCAATACATGCAGAGCTGACTAAGCCGCGTGTTTTGCCCACGATGTTTTCCTTCGCCGTTCAAGAGCACTGCTATTGCGCACATACATTTATCGACCAGATAAATCCGATGGTGAACTACTGGATTCGAACCCACGACCTTAGAAACAGAAGGTGGGATCACTGCCGCTACACCACCGGTGCTAATTCTAAGCGTATCGCACATATTCATACTCAGGTATTTAAGGCTACATAATGCTGCCCACCAATACTCATTTATTTTCATATAGACCTGAGGCCTCATTTGCAGCGCGTCACAAATGTACCTACTCTTACATGAGACTAGAATGTAGATGGATACAATCTAGCGACAAAATAAATGAGAACCTACTTGATTTGATTGAACCTTCAGATTTCCACTAGGAGTTGATTCAAAAGGAAATGCTGCTCCTTTTTGGATACTCAATCTGTCAGTACTGCATGAACTGAAATAAAAATAAAAATAGTAGGTAATTTTACATTTAACCTCAAACGTCGCCTCAAAGGAATGACGTGCATTGAAAGATACCTTTACTCAGCACTAGGTAAAGAAGAAAAGAGGCATTTGTACTTTAAGAATTTTTATACTTAATAATTTGACTGGTACAAAATTCGGAACAATCATTATGGGTTGTACATAGGAAGTCAAGTTTTACTTGCGCTTTAGACAACCTATTACTTATTTTTATAGAATAGTCACATTATATTATGTTACTATAATAAGATAAATGTACCTAAGAAGGTAAAAAGCGCACCTTGAGTTTTCCTCACTTGAAAAATTTGATTCCGTACCATCTTTAGGAAAATTATTGATGTAGTCTGCTGCTAATTTGGAGCCATAACTTTGGGACATCTCTTTCTTTTTTAGTTTTCTAAGACACAAAAATATCACACTTTTATAGGTCTTATATACAATAGGTAGGTATCATACAAATTGTAAAATCTTTGTCGACTTGTGGTTGACATATAGACAATGCAAAGCCTAAATCACTGGTCATGTTGCTAATGGGTTTTTCAAATTCAACCTCTTACAGTTTGTATGAAAACCGCTTAACGCAAGCGAAGTCGGGCGCGTTTCAATTATTTTGTATAGCATAGTACCTACTTCTCTTTACAAGTCCACGGCATGTATGGCCACTCTGTGAGACCGTTTACGTATTTTTTTACAGCGTCTCCGGAACAATCATAAAAGGAAAGAAATTGAGCTTTTCGGCGGATTTTATGTTGATTGAATTTTATGCAATCTAAATCTGAAAAATAATAAAGAAAATTACAGTACCTACAGCTCTTATGGGCATTTGTTTGATAGAAGTCCAATCCAAGTTACCCAATCCAAAATAAATTGGAGATAATTTTTATCTAAGATTGATGATATACCTATCCAAAAAAAATTAACAGGATTATAACGATGGACAATCCACACGGCGTCATCTAACTCCAAGCTAAGCAGAAAAGCAGAGCTTGTTTTATGGGTTATAGATGACTAATGTACTTATTATAATACATTAATTACATAGATATTTTTAATTATACATAGAAAATACCCAAAACATCCGGAATAAATATTTGCAGATCGTACAAACATTTATCACAAGGTGGGAATCAAAAACCTCTTGCGTCGCAGGCGGACATTCGCCCGCCGCGCCACATCGGTGGTCAAAAGATTAGAAAAGAAGATAGTAAAGGATTGAGTAAAAACCAAAATACTAACTAATAGTTCACTCACTAAATTCGCTTGTATTTGTGAGATCGGAGAGCGAGCTGCTCTTGCAGAATTTGGGTTTGATTATTATGTTGTACTGTTCTAAAATGTTTCCCACTGCAGTCTTCAATCTCCTCTTTGACACGTTGCGACTATGAACGTGAAAAAGTAATATTTGTTTAGCAACTTAAACCTTAACATGATCTAAGACACGGAGAATAAGAAAGAATCAACTCAAAGGTCTCACAACCTAAAAGAAAAGATCCTTAATCATGTAAAATTGTAGTTACTGAACAAAAAAAAATTTTTTTTTTATCTACATCTCTGAGAGCCTACATACAGGGTTTACTGCCTAGTAATGGTATAAGTATTTCAGAGCAAGCCCCACTTACCTAAACGTAATACTAAAGGTATAGAAACTAAATGGAAGCGTAGTAAGCCGCTATAAACAGTTCACAAGACAATATAGTGTCTGGGGCAAGGTTTTAGACTCGCCTAGCACCTTTCTTACAGCTTAGTCCCACGCATTGGTTTATAAGATGTAACTTACTCTCGTGCGTTGCAAGTGAGGGTTAATTTTTTTGCATTTGTCACTGTTTCTGCACCATTTACCTGCATTACAAAAAAAAATACGTAAATGGCAAAAGAAGTGTGATAAACAAATAAATGTCTATTTCTGAATTAACTATACACAAATGTACTTCAATTACGTATTTCAATGAATACTAAAATAAGTCAGTAACCGGTACCTACCGTTATTTATAATACCTTTTCCAATTATTTTCTATTGCCTATGAGTAGTTATAAAACCAGAAAGCTTACTGTTTCCAAGCTGCAGCTTTTTTTCATTTCAAGCTCACTGAAGGAATAACTCAGAAACAGGTACCATATTGCTGCAATATATGTTTTTAGGCTTATTAAGAATCTCCAAGACTCGTTTGTGATTTGAGGAAGTTGCTGTTTGTGTCGTTTTATAAAACCTGTCAAGGTGAAAAATATTCTAAATAGAGACATGCCATTTTTAAAGACAACTCATAAACAAAAAGGAACTCTTTCGGTAAAATAATAATGGCAGTAGACAAACGCTCATATAGTAAAAACTCCTTTCTGAACATTTTCTTTTAGTACTTACTAAAAAGTTTTTATTAATTTGGTTATCGCAAGGAGGTGGACACAGATATATAAACCAGCCATGGCTGTCTACTCAAAGGCGGAAGTAGTTATGAAATATCGAAAACGACCGATGATTGCTCCCCTGCTAGTCTTTAATTTAATTTACACAGATCTTTTTTAATAAACATCATACCTATAGTTACAATGGGGTGAAAAACTGCCTTTTTATCCCACCAGATGTCGCATGATCGATTTTCTTAATTTTGTCCTGTCACCTGTCAAAATCCATACATAATTTACGCTAAAAATGTAAACAAATAACGAAAATAATTCTATAATCCAAATATGACGCAGTGTTGTGCTCCAGACTGCACAAATCAAGGGAGACATATATTTCCAAAGGATCCAAAACGTAGAAAATCTTGGGAAAAAGCGTTGAGAATCAAAAACTTTAAAGCAACTAAGCACTCTGTATTGTGCTCTGCTCATTTTGTAGCTGATGATTATTTTGGTCAAAGTAAATATACCGGTATGTGTGATTGATTCTTAATAAGTCGTGGTTGAAAGTAGATAATTTTTCTTAGAAAATTATTCTATTATATGTTATTTAGTTATTTATTTCAGTGTATGAGCCTATTAATTATTTACACAGATCTTTTTTATTAAACATTATACCTATCAGTACCTACTAATTAGACTCGCTCGCTAGTTTGTTACAAGAAAGAGGCGGATTCTGAGTTTTTCCTTTTCCGGATAACGGATTTCGGTTTGCGGGCTCGAATTTTTTTACATGGAGATACGATAAGCGCCCCTAGCGGCCCGTGAACAAAAGTTCGAGCTCGCATACCGAAATCCGTATACGGAAAACGAAAAAACTACTAGACTATTTCAAGAAATTTTACATATATGTGGTCGCTCGAGTAAAGACTTAAAAAAAAAACCAAGTATTCTTTACCTGAAACAATGAGACACCATAAAATTATGGATGCAACCAATAACAGCTCTCAATGAACTTAATAATTTACCAAACAGGAACGGGCGTCCCCGTATTTTATTGAGTTTCTCTGAATAAGCAATTGTAAGGAAATTACAACACGTATCACTCCAAGAAAACACTATGAGCATAATTAAATCATAGGAATTCATCTAGGTACCTAATACATCGCATCTGGGGATTAAAGAATCTGTTTTGTTTATTATTTAACGAACCAGATAAAAACACCCTATGTTCTTTATTAAAACTAGAGGAATTCACTTTTTTGGAACTGTTCCCTGAAACTTACAAGACTGTAAGCTGTCAGTGAGGCAGGCAGTTATAGATAGGTAAATTCTATCTAGGTACTAACGGTAAGTAGGTAATTACATACTCTATCTAGAAAAACCTATAATTAGATAAATATTCATAACTTTAAAATCGCTCTACCTCAATTTCGGTTGATATTCAAATAAAAAATGTACGGAATTCTACACAGGCTCTCTCCCTCTCTCTCTCTCTGATAGGATGGACGAACAGCCAGGCAAAAATGGGCTCAAGAATCATAAAAAAAGGATCAATGTGATTCTCGGTTCTATTCGAAGACGCAATATACCATCCCTACCCCTATTTACACAGGCCAGACCTAAAGTAAATACATCATAGGTAGGCAGTAGGTACTTATAGCCACACGTTAGTTGGGAACACTGTTATTTGTTATCACAGTACCAATAAAGCTAGATAGAGTACTTACTTCGCTGCGTCTGGACAGTTTCAACAAGGTGTTTACCTTTTACCTATATTTGTGGTTTACAAAGCATGTATGTACCTAGGTAGAATTAATTTAACATTCGACATGAATACGCAAAATCTACTAGATATGTGATACCTATATGTAGGCAAGTAGTAATAGGGCTAGAATACGTCCGGGTAAGTAATACCACCATGCCTATTTCTGCCGACATGCAGCTTGCTATGTTCCGGTTTGATAGGTGTGGGTGCCGGTGAAATTACAAGCACCTGAGGCTTAACTCCTGTATGCCTCAGATTGATGGACGCAGATCAGTGCATCTTAGAGCACATTCCTAATGAACGTGACCTGCGAGACAATGCTTTATTGTAATGGTATCCACCTAACATCAGATGGGTAATCTGCTTGAACCACTCGTCATCAAGTCTTATAAAGAAAAAGTAATGGTAAGCTAATTTCAATGCTTTTAGTGCTTCCAGAACACGAGTCATGTGATCAAAGATCTACTGACAATTGTCACAGTTCAGGTGGTAGTAACTTTGCCTTCTGCGCTGTAGGTCGTGGGTTCGATTCCCACTGAGAACAAACATTTGTGTGACTCACACTATTCAATGTTCTTGCTTCTACATGCCTTCAAACTCCAGCCAAAGCTGGATCTACCAAGCCACAGCACCAGAAGGAAGTGAACCGGAAATAGGTTCATGACTATATCACCCCCCCCCCCCCGGACACACTAGACACAAGGATAAATGTTAAAAGAACCATTATTCACCGACTAACAATGCTTATCTTTTAGCTTCAAAAACACCGCTATCTTTATACTTGTACACAGATTATTCAGAATTTAATAAAGGTGTGTCTTGTATTTAGTAGTACCTACACTATGACGACTAGGACCTAACTATCCGATAGTGATAACTGATAGATTCTGAAAAACTGACTTTGTGATTCATGGATACGTCACTCTAATGCACACTCCAGCGATATCTAGTTCTGCGTATATAACAGACACCTGACTGGTATCCTACATCAGTCTACTTCTAAGCTCGCTTTCGTGAAGTCGTGTGGTGTTTTAATAAAATAAACCTGTAAGTAGTAGAGTAAGTTAGTGTGTTTAATACCAATAAGTACCTAGGTATTGTTATTATATATTATCAGCTTGTTACACTTAAGTTTTAGAGCCTACTTAGGCTTTATAAATAAATAATTTTTTTTTTGTTTACAAGCTTTCGTTGGGCAATGTTGTTTATCGTATTTGGAGGATTGGGAACTTAAAAGAAGTACTTACCTAATATTTTTTAAAATGTTTAGTGTTCCGGTCTAGTTTTGGAAAATGAATCACTTATGCGTAAGTTATAAGTGTTTTGATGCTCTTCCGTCTGTAACTAGTTGAACCCAAAACCGTGGACGCAAGCAAAATAATTGAAATATAGGGAGAAACTACTTACTTAGGGAGAGCTTTAAAAAAGTATTTTTTTTTTCCTAGTTATCTACGTTACCTATAAGTAGATATTTACAAAAAAACGTTGTATCAGTCATCTGGTTTCCATAGTACAGTACAAACTATGCTTGGTTGGGGGCAAGATGGAGTTGCGTAAAAAAATCCACAACTATTTAATATAACTAGATACAGCACGGATGACTTGTAATGTATAAGTAAAGTCTATGTAAAAAAATGTTGGTGCTTAGTTACATCCGCGTCCGTTTTTCTGCAGCGGCAAATACTGTCTTATAAAGATTCTACGGACAATAACTACTTGTTATTGTTCACAGTCGTGATCAGCTTGGCCTTGGACGGCGACGTTTGCCAAAGCAGGGCAATGTTCTCTTTGACCTTCGGGAGAATCCTTGATTCCTATCTTTCCTTTTTTGTTCGCAGCCATCCAAGATCTTTCTTTCTTATTTGCTATTGTATAAAATGTACTTAGGGACTTTTTCAGTGCCATAGGATTCATGGAAAAAATCGATGGCCAATATTAGTCATGCGAGAATATCGGAAATGTTATTGGAATCATAATAATACAATCTTCAAGGTCAGTGGAATCACACGTGATTTTGCTCACGTGACCTCACTGCATCCTTTTAGTTGAATTTCAGCAAATTATTTTTGGCACACTTCTAACGCACCAAGGCAAATATACCTTGTGAAATGTTGAGTCTAAGACCAGAATTATTATGGCAATGACATAGTTGCTTAGATTGTTTGGTGACTTCGCCCGCTTGAAGCTATTTTCATACTAAGTTTAACCCCTACTATTCAATAGGGAATTAATTTCGTGCATCAATCAGTTACAATATAGATTCTTGATTTATTGTATAACAACAAAAACGGCCACTTCATGCTTGAGATATTAGCACTAAATGCTGAAGTCACCAATACGTCTGCCAAGCGTAGTGGCTATGAACCTTCTTCTCTAAAGGCATTGCGAAGTATCTTAAAAGTAAGATGCTAGGATGTAGGTACTCTAGCCATGAGCCTTATTTTGATACTTACGTCCGTACCGTTTTTTTCCAGAATCAATATGTCCGACACTGACCGTGTAATTTTCCCTGATGAGGTTGACGATATCAAGGAGACAGCTAAGTCCGAGGTGAAGGTTGACAGTGGAGACTCCAACAGCGTCGAGGAGGCTCCAGTCGTGCCCTCCGTCACTATGAGGAACATGATCGTAGTCCCTTCAAACTGCCCCCCTGGCCAACAGATGGGATCTGATGGAGTATGCCGAGAGGTCTTCGACTAATCCAATCGGTGTTATGTATCTCTAAGAACACATGTGTGTAATCTAGTTCGTAAGATTGTTGAACACACCACTACTATGTTTTCTGATTATTCGTTTATTTAATACAAAGCCCTCAAACGAGCATTTGGCTCACTTGTTGGTACCTACGTGGTTACCGTAATCTATTTTTAAACGCCTGAAAGTCAAACCTTAGATTATCCGGCACTTAAGTTGGATTTGTAAAGATTTGTGCAGTGCAGTCAATATTATTATTAGTAGTAGTAGGTAGTAGTAAATGTGTGTATTTATTAATAAGCATTCTTTTAGTTGTAAGAGTGTGGAGTGTTTGAGAAGGCCTTCAGTTTGGTTGAGTACCTATGTTAAAAGGACAGTATAATTCAGTTTAAAAAAAGTTTCATTACTATAACAATAAAATTAAATAATATGATTTTAATATACTTAATTTCTTTTTTTTATTATTTATTACTTAGGACCTACCAATTTACTTTAAGAGATTCGTTCTCAAGATCTACATCAGCCATCAATCTGATTTTTTAAAGCCATTTTTAGGTTTATTCCTAGGTTAATATATGAAGCAAGTTATGAGAGTGAATAAAGCAAAAGGTATGTCAGGATAATGGGTGGAAATCCGTGGCCTCTGCCTACACCTATGGGAGACAAGCTTCATTTTATGTAAGTATGTAACTTATTGTACAATAAAACAATTAATTTCTAATAATTAACGATAATTTACTTTAAAATATTCATTATAATCAATGGTAAGTATTCTAGTCTCTCTGTGCTAATCAAACATAGGGTTTAATTAAAAAACTAAATATCTTTCTATAACCCTGACATCATGAAGTATTATTGATATTCGCCTACAAAAATTATAAGTAACCGAGGGTTGCATAAGTTTTAACAAATGGAGCATCACTGTCGCACGAACTCCTGAAAAAGAAAACTAATATTTGATGGCTTTACTTATAAATATCTGTCAAAAGATACATAACGCTTAAACTATTGCCATCTCTTATCAATGGGTAATAACAAACAGTGACAGGAGACATCTTAAGCAATATTTAAATTACGTTTATAAGTTAATAATTATTATGAACTTACATAAGTACACTCAGCAACGAAAGTTGATAAACATTCAATGATTTAAAATCCATACTTCTATACTTACTAATATTATAGAGAGGTAAAGTTTGTGAGTATGTGAGATTATAAAGGGTAATCTCTGGATCTACTATTTGGGAGTAGGTATCATAGGCTATATAATAACTCGAAAAATGAAAAGTTAAAATGTTTACCGCCCAACGAAGTGGGCACGAGTCAGCTAATCTTTAATAATTCTATAATATCACGGTTCATGAGATACAGCCTGGTGACAGACGGACAGACAAACAGACAGCGGAGTCTCAGTAATAGGGTCCCGTTTTACCTTTTGGGTACGGACCCCTAAAAAGAACTTATGACTTTGTACTTTATTAGTAATCGGATTCTATAGGTAACACTTTCCTTTTTTTATCAAATAGAACAACAACAAAGCAGTTGGTACTTGTGTAACTTTTCATTGATACTACTCTAATCTCGAAATGCGATTTAAGCCCCTGCATCGATAAACTAAGATTATTGCAAAACAGATAAATAAAATAATAATGCAATCTAATCGCCTACTCTATAGATACAACACTTTTCAATAAAATGTTTCTGAATCGTGCAAGTAGCATATTATATGCAGTTTCATGATACGTTGTGAAATAAAATAAACAGGGAAAATTATATCATACATAAACTATAGCTAGGTATGTGCAGAAAAAAGTTGAGGCATAGTTTGAGATTTTCACAACATTTTTTCTTCTTGTTACGTAGATAAATGGTATAACTATGCCTTGAAACTGGTTATGAGCCAAATGAGGACTTTATATTAGCCATAATTTTAACCATGCTGGTTCTAAAGTTAATCAAGATTTAAATCATCAAATTTTCATAAGCTATCCTTGGAGGAAGACTTTTACAGAATTTCATAGGCATAGTTTATAAAGAAAGAACTCAAAAAGACTTCAAATATCCTACTAATATTATAAATGCGAATGTTTGGATGGATGGATGTTTGTTCCTCTTTCACTCTCTAACCAGTGGACCGATTTGGATGAAATTTAGAATAAATATAGATTGTAATCTGGAATAGGACATAGGCTACTTTTTATCCCGAAAAAATAACGGGAACGGGGAAAAACTGCCACGCGGGCGAAGCTGCGAGTGGCCTCTAGTTAGCCATAATTTTAACCATGCTGGTTCTGAAGTAAATCAGGATTTTAAATCATCAATTTTCATAAACTATCCTTGTATGAAGACTTTTACAGAATTTCGAAATTGTTTATCTTTATTGAATTTTTTTCGAATTTCATTCTGTTTTTGTTTATCTAATACTTTTGAAAAATAGTCTTGATCATCATTTACTTTTGATGTTCTGTATGTCTAAATTACTGTCAGAAGCTACGTTGATAAGAAAGTATGTTACTATAGTTTAATTGGGCACAAGTGGAGTCCTGTGTAACATCGTTTTTATGAATTTATTTTCCATTCAAACTTTGACACTTTTTTAAACCCTTATATGGTGCGAGTTTTTATGGAATTTTCGATTTTGTAGTTTAAAGTATTACAGATTTTTATGATTGCAAGATCGGTTGCAAATCAATTTTTTTTTAATATAATTTGCTGATGGAATAAGCATATGGCCCACCTGATGTTAAGTGGTTACCATAGTCAAATGAACAAAATAATAGAATGCAAGCTAATAAAATAAATTTATTGTAAATAAACATGTATTTTATAATACACCCGTAATTAGAATACTTACAAAATGCGTCAGTTCTTAAAATAGACAAAAAGTTAAAAAAAATGTGTAGGTAAGACTACTCCCGAAAAGTTGAATGTATTCTTCGCATTTGTGTTTATATTTGAGGCCCAACTCTTGTATTTTTTTGGAACTGTGACGAGATTGAAGCTATAATTTGATTGTCGAAATTGGGTCTGACTGAAATCTCAGTTTGAAGAATGAAATTTGGACATTGACACGGTCGAGACTTGAATTTTATCTCATTTAGTTACGAGAATTGGGCCTCAAAAGTCAGCAGGGTGTGAAGTAAGAAATAAAGGATTTAGCATTCTATATTAAAAACCCCTGTATAGCATTATAGCAATGTCAGGACAGCGCTCTTGTAAAAATATGACATTACACACAGAAAAAAGCCATTCCGATATTGACATTATCTGAACATATTTGGAGATAGTAAAATTGTCTCGATATAGGAGCTATGTTATGTATATATTGCGAGTAGTCTTTCTTACATCGTAGATTAAACATAATCACTGGTGTTTATTCTGTGTACGATTTAAAAGTACTCAATTTGATATACCTTTCAAACAAAACGTCATACAATTTCAATCATTAAGTGCTGTCCAACACCCATTTAAATACATAGTACAAACACAGAATAAACCTCATTACGGTCAGTATTTGTAAATATTACAAACATACTAGCTAGGTACTGAATTATATGAAATCACATGGGAAAACTATCTAAACGTGTACCTAAATGTTTCGTGCAACACTAAAGCCGGGATACACTTGGCAACAATTGACGCGTACAACTGCATAAGACCGCGCAACACAAAAAGCAAATGCTTTCACGTATGGTTGTAAATCGTTGAACATAGGTCCTTAGATTTAGGGTGGATTTATCGTAGTCACTACTCTTGAGCACTGCGAATCGCCCTAGTTAGACGTAACTCGCGACACGTTCGTGACAGGTGTAAATAAGCAATGCTGTTAAAAGCCACATTTTTAATACAAAATCCAACGTAAGACAGCAATGGTTGCCTATTTATTCTTATCTTACACTTATTACACGGGTATTCATCGCGTACTACCTTTTTTATTTATTTTCCCGACGTTTCGGCTATGTTGCAATAGTCGTGGTTATATGAGTGATCCAATATGTGTTCCCATCGCATAGGCTTAAAAAATACTTTTCACGCCTGTCTTAGAACTGTTGCGAAATACGTTACTAGAGGGTCGTTGGTGTAATTTGTGCATCTTATAGGTGTGAGGAGCGTGAGCGATAAAAAACCACTGTGGATTTACAGAAACTATCAAGCAAACGCGATCAATCGCGCGACAATTGTTGCCTAGTGAAACCTCTGCTTCAATTCGTTTTATGAATTAATTCTAGGTGTAGGTACACTATATACAATACACTATAACTACTACTAACTAAAAGACGGTTCAAATGGCAGATCACGCAGACATGCTACATTTTCAAGCCGAGTTTAACTTTAATATTAGCTGACATGCTTAATTTCCGTGTTTACAAACAAATGTTAATAAAACAAGAGGTCACGCATTGTCACGTGTAGGTAATTTTTATCTTCATAGTCGGCTGCATTAAGTAGGTACGTTACTTTCAAAATTGTGGTTCTATTATGTCCCTAAAAATAAGTAAACTTATCAATTGACTTCATGATTTTTCAGTTTATTGTATTGTCACGCAATTTTGAAAGTTATAAAAGGTGATAGATACTGCAGCCGACAATTAAAAGTTACAGGTTTTAATTAGTTGTTTGTGAATACGAAAGTGTATGGTCAAAAACTAAGGCATCGTATTCTAAAAAAGTGCTCAAATTTTCGGAATTCGGGATTCAAATGACGGAATGAGCAGGTGATGAATTTAATATTGTTTGGGTGCGTCTTACACAGAGTCATCTAGTCCTAACCTACCTAAGTAAACTAAGTTTGTACAGGCAGCTGCACTACAATGGATATAGTTTGTTACTTTCAAAATGGTGTCCCAGTATTAAAATACATAAATATTTGCAGGATAAATAGTCAAAAATAAGTTTTACACATAAACAGATTTTATGATTTGTGTGTTTTGCTGTGTAAGGGCTTATTGTAATGCTGTGATACCATTTAAAAAGTTACAAGTTGTACACAGTTTAGTGTTGCTGACTGTACTTTGGAAACCAGATGACTGATACAATACATACATAAATACTTTATTCGTAAATACATACAACACAACACTAAAGCACAGAATAAACATATGTGCCCTCGGTGGAGATCGAACCCACAATAAAAAAATGGGTCACCTGCTGGTTCCAACACGTTTACTCATAAAAAATATATCTTAGCAGCAGATGTTGAGTAGTTATCGTTGCTTATGAAAATTGCATTATAACACGAAATACGTCACGAACGTAGTATGAGCTTAGTTTTGGAATACGGCCTTAGAATAACTTAGTAAATCTAGGTTCAGTCTCTTGTAACCAAGAAGTTACAACTACAAAGTATCGTTGTTGGATGTTGAATCGAAAACAAGCATGATGACGAAAGCGGACTTTACGACTTGTTCAAGACAAAGTTTTCATGACTATTTAAAGTGATCCCGCGGATTCTAATGAATTAAAAAACAGACTATACTATGAATATTGCACGTCGTGCTAATATTTTAGCGTACCTACCCGGTTTTTCGACACTTCTGTCATCTGTGCTAATAATACATTGCAGTTTTATAACCTGTTTAAAAAAAACGAATCTAAAATAGTGCCTCTCGCTCGCGCATGTACTGTGCAAGTGAGCCGCAGATGCGAGTGAGGGAAAATGATTTAACCATTTTAGATTTACTTCTTTAATTAGTCAGGTTATTACACGCATTCATTGTAAGTTGTGATGTAACCCTAGATTGCTACATGAGTAGTAATCTAGGTACGATACAAAAAAGCTTCATAAAATATTATGAAAACTAAATAATAGCTAATTTAAGTTTTCTATGCTCTACTCATCTACTTTGCTGCATATAAAGTTTCATTAATCCCACATACTACATTTGTGCCAATTCAGCCACTTGCCAGTAGGTACAACTTCAGCAATATTTATTTTGTATGAATTTCGAATAAACATAACCATTTTAATGAAACTTTATAAGCACAATGATGAAGAGAAACTGTATAGGGAGCTGTGAGGAATGAACCGCTATTAGGTGCGCAATATCTGATTGAAAATACTGTGAGAGGCAGTAAGCTACTCGAGGTTTACTCACTCGTCCTCCCAGGGACAGATGTCGTTCCTTTTCCGCTCCCCGCTACGATCCCGCCGCACTATACTCGACTCAGAAACTGAAGTCAACTCCCCCTTCACCCGATGAGCAATGCTTATGTGTGCGTCCGATTCAGACACCGGCCTCGGTTCCGACACGATCGGCAAAGGCACTGAGGCTTTCTCCTCATCGTCCGCTATATCCTCTCCTTCAGCGAGCGGAGCCACTGTCCGTGCTCCCTCACTCTCGATCCTACTCGCATCTCTGCTCGAGGTCGGACTGTCTTTCACTTTCTTTTCCTCTTTCTCTTTGTCTTCCTCGTGCATTGTGAGCTCTGAGACGACAGCTGAGGCGGTGGATTCGTCATTGGATTCGTCTTTCAGTTCGTCGGGTAACGCTCGGGCCGGGTCGGTAGGTGTCGCGGCAGTGGATGCGAACACTGAAGAAGGCTCGTCGGAGTGGGCGACGGATCGTGGGGACCCGGATCCGGGTGAGTCCTCTTCAGGCGCTGAACTTACACTGAAATACAAAGTCCCAATCAACAGGCATTTACTGAATAAAACCACTTGGAATGCCGTAATACGTGAATCTAGATCTACAAAAACAAGTAACAAGTACTCTTACAGATTTATTAAACACTTGTATGGTATGGGTTTTTATTTACGCGTACCTATACCTACTTCCTTTTTTATTTGTCTGCCCGCGACCACGATACACTATTTCGAAATAGCCAAAATAAATGTTGAGAAATAAATAATAAAACAGTATGCGATAAATACCTATGTCATATAATATAAATATGATCTCGGATTAGAACATATAGGACTTCTTTGATGGAGAACACAGCAGTGGCTCTTAGTGAAGGGTTCACCCGGGGAAGTACCTACTACCACCATGCCTATATCTGCCGCCAAGCAGCTCGCTGTGTTCCGGTTTGTAGGGTGTTGTCTGTGACATCACAAGCACATGAGGCTTAACAACAATATACCTCACGTTTATGGACGCACTTTCTGAGCCCTTCACTAAGAGATCTACTACTACTAAAGAGAGTATGATTTTAAAGGTACCCATTGTATATCTATACCTGATAGTAGGAGTAGGATGCGGCGGTGGCGCTGGTGTAGGTAGTGGCTGTGACGTCACAGGTGCGGGTGTGGGTGCGGGGCGGGGTGGTTGTCGCGGGGAGTGCGGGGGAGAGCCGAGCGGCGCCAGGTGTCGAGGCTCTACAGCGGAGAGTCTGCGGAGAGGCGGTGGCGCGCCTCGCAACCCGCCATCTAGAGTACTCTGCTGAGGTAACCTTTAACACACAAGTACACAAAACACATAAATAACAAAAAACGAGTGTGCTTTAGACCACACGACTGAAGTTAGTCTTCTTGGTCGTGAGGAACTGGCGCTTAGATTCACCTAGATTTAAGACGTTTCAAGATGATCCCTGAGGATTTTACTGAACAAATGCCTTTTGACTTTGACTTTGTTAAACTTCTTTAATATACGAAACGTAACTGGCTATGAGAGAAAGAGAGAAAGAACAGTGCTTTCATAACCCCTCCCTGGTAGTGGTGGTTAACGTGTGGCAACCTTGTTGGAAGTCGCATTAGAAGTATTACTTCAGTAAAAACACATCACAAAGATAGAACAATGGAAAATTAGTAATTAGACATAACTAGATTTTTTTAGTATCTGTGGATTGAGCTATGACTCGAGGCTCTTATCGAGGATGCCCTAAAGTAATTAGTACATGCCAATTATAATTGTATTAGTTGTAATTTTCTTTGTAAACAAATGTGAATCTATTATTGATAGATTAACTAGCCAGAGCTGGGCGAAGCACGAACCAATTCGACATTCGTAGGGTTTTTTTTTTGTTTTTTTTAAACAAGTTGTTGATGGAACAAGCAGATGGCCCACTGATGTTAAGTGGTTACCATCACCTATAACAAAGCATTGCCTCGTAGGTCACGCTCGCTAGGAACGTCACCGACGATGCACTACTCAGCGTCCATCTACCTGAGGCATACAGGTGTTAAGCCTCATCTGCCTGTAATTTTACCGGCACCCACACCCTAAACGAATCGTACCAACACTCGAGTTACATTGCGCGGCGTATGCCAACAAGCTACAGTTGAGCTATTGATGCGGCGCAATGTAATACAAATTTCAACATACGAATATATCTCGTTTAGATTGATAATGTCCAACCTCCTTGTGCGTTCGCTAACAGCAGAGTGCGCTATGATGGCAGCGCTGACGTCAGAACTGGAGCTGCCCGAGTCAGCCGTGGAGTCCAGCCGCCTTCGACCCGTGCTGCCATACACTTGCGAAGTGCTCTCCCAGGGCACCACGTCCATGTCATCCTCCAGTGGATCTCTACAAAGAAATTATACTATAATAATAATAATAATGCTGGACAATAGCCCCAAGTTAAGCAGAGCTTGTGTTATGGGTGCTAGATGACTGATACACTTAATACAATACATTACAGACATAATTATTTTTTATTATATATAGAAAATACCCGGAGCACCCGGAATAAATATTTGCAGATCGTACAAACATTTATCCCAAGGCGGGAATCGAACCCGCAACCTTCTGCGTCGCAGGCGGACATTCGCCCGCCGCGTCACTTGGTCGTCAAAATACTGGTTGGATAATACTTTTAGGCCGTGTTGGTGTGCACAAACACGGGACCTAACATTGTAAATGGTATACTCAACATTATATTAACTGTAAACACTAATAAATCATGAAAACTTGTATCACTAGCTATACTCGTATTTAGACAATATAAGTCAGTTGGTTGGACTGAAAGGGTTCGTGTCCGGAGTTTCACAGGGGTCTCATTTAGGGCCTCTTTTTTTATATTTTTAATAATGATTCTTCGGCTAGGTTGGACTGGCTGTGGCTGTGAGAGGGCGCGTTAGGCGCATGGGCCGGCTGCGTGGTGCAGAGAGCCAGGTCGTGTTGAGCTTGCGTATGTTAGTGCACCTGAAAGGCATGTCGGCCAGGTTGGACTGGCTGTGGCTGTGAGAAGGGCCGTCAGGCGCGCGGGCCGGCTGGGTGGCGCAGAGAGCCAGCTCGTGCGCAGAGCCACTGAGCGAGCGGTCGGAGCCACGCCTACGTCCCAGCGCGCCGCTCCCGCACGTGCCGCCAGACGCACCCTTCTTCTTTACCTGCCCACCGAAGTTGAAGAATCTGAAAGACGGAACAGAAGTTTAAATCGTTATTGTCCACTATCAATACCGTCTTTTTTTTAAAGTTGAAGAGTGAAAGAAATATACTTACTTTGTTTTCTTCAATTGCACATTCCGACCTTCTACCAATAGCCTTTGGAAGTGGTCAGAACGTATAAATCGCGGGTAGCAATCCTTCTTTAGTAACAAAGAATAGACGTGCTCGGCCGCGTGGTCGAGAGCATATCGAGACCCGCTCTTGATACCCTCGGCCACTTTCTCCGCGGTCGCGCCGTCTATGTTTATTTCACATTTCGCACCCGGCTTTAGGAACTCTCTGGAACCATAAAAATTAAAATGACAAGGACGTGTAGAAAAGCTCCCATTTGTATGGCCGTGGAGAAACCCCAACCCGATAGACCGATGATGTTTTAAATATTGCGGAATAGATATCAATAGACGGTTCGAAATTGTTCTTTCTGGAAATATGGATGCCTATTTGTACCTTCTTTTCTTTTTTGGTCCGTAACTAATAATTTTAAAAACTATATGTCGTTAGTAGGTACAAAAAGCAGTAGGGCACAGTAAAAACTGTGCCCTACTGCAGGGCAAAGGTCCCTCCCAAAATATTCCACTTTTATCGATCTTTGGCGACTTCCCACTAATCCTACTAAGACTTACTACAAAAACTTACTCAAAGATATCATCAAGTTTCTTGGGTATCTGCTTAGTGCTACTCCGCCGTAGATCCATAACCGCGAGCCAGAACCGTATATTCTCGTGCGAATATTCTTTCCGTAAGAAACTGGTGAACGCCTGCAGCCCAGTTGGGTCCGACACTAGCTCTTCGATGGAAAGCGCCCATCTCTGAACGCGCTTTTCCGTCGGCACCTCCACTCTGCATCACAAATCTTAGCTGTTTCATACAATAGCAGCGATAGCTTCGAATATGGCGCGATGAAAAAATATCTAGTAGGGGCTTAGTTCTTTGCAAGACAAGATTGTCTTTCCAAATGTCTACAGCTTGTAGCTTTTGTCTCTCGAAGAAAGTATGTGTCAGTATAAAAGATCTTCAATGAATTGTGCTTCCAATTAGGTACTGAATTGTGAAAAAGTTGCTACTCTAAAAGGGGATGAAGCTACGAGAAAGAACAGTGAGCAGGTAGAACCGATAAGATAAACAGGCATGGTAGATAATTATACTTCCATTATATCTTGGTACAATCAGCAACAAAAGTAAACTAAAATTTTCAGTTATTCATTGGCCTTATTCACTGAAACATTTAAAATAACAAAGACAGGCTTTGATTTTATGTCTCAAAGCTATTTTTTACATTAAATAAATAAATAATAAATAGATTCAAGACTTTTATTCCCAAGCACGGTAGATATTCCCTCCGATCTCTTAGTATCAAGTAGATACTAAGGAAGTAATTCTTCGAGGATGTCTAAGAGGGTAGTCAGAGGTACGTCCAAATATGTAGTACATTTGGTACGTACCCACATTTTGCAGTAGTTAGTATTCCATACGTGACAGGTTGCAAACCCATCGCCGCTACTAGAATACTAACTCAAAAGTGAGCTGGTTTTATAATTATTAGAACTTTACAAATTGTTCATCGTCGTTGACCGTGCTTAGGCACGGAACGCATCTGAACAGCTAATGTGTCTAGTTGTGGTAGATGATATTTCTTTATTGAAATTTGAATTTCTCTGACAAACAAAAATATAATTTACGATGAAGGGAATGAGGGAGGTGTTGACAATAGGAAGGAACAATTCGTGCTGCTCACTGTGCCAGCTAAGTAATGCACTCACAGAGGACTGTTAATTTGCCAATACAGGGGGTCCTCGGCGATCCAAGGGTTGGAAGGCTGCATCGCGGTGAGCCAGGGATCGTAAGGAGCGAAGGTCTCCGCGTAAGCCGTAAGGGCCTCTAGGGCAATTGAGGTCTTCACTCGTGTACGGTCCAGGCTCGCTTTTAGCTGTTCAATCTAGAAGAATGCTAGCATTAGGAATAGTCCTACGTGCATGGATGGCAGTTACCAGGGTGTGATTTCGTACGTTTGTTTGTGATAAGTGCTTATTCAAATAATGTTCATTGTTCTATCCAGGCTATATAATTAGATCAACCTACTTAGAAGAATGGGGATAGAGTTATGAGGAGTAGACTAAATACAAAGTAAATGTTTTATTCATAAACTAAAATTACGGTTAGTTATTAACGTGTCCTTTCTGAAGTGGTGCTAAATTGAAAACACCAAGAGTGTTCACCAGCCCTGTGATTGTGTTGAGGTGAATAACAGGCTAATAACAAATACCCACTTTTTTTCCTAGCCTATTTTGTCCTACAGCTGGCCTACCCCAAAGATACCTATTTGTTTTTTTACCTTTAATGTAGTCCAATTGGGGTTTTGAAAAAAAATAAATATTGATTTTTTTTATGTATTTTAAAACATTATTATTAATAATGTTGATATTTAATGCAAAAAACTTATCAAAAAAAAAATTCAATTAATAATAAGCAATTAAAAATTGATAAAATTTAGAAAAAAACCACGTGACTAGAAACGCGCCATGATTGATCACCATAGTTGTGACGTCATAATTTTATACCTGCAGTACAGCGTTTGCGGCTATTGAATGAGTGAAAACTAAAATAATGACGTCACACGCGCTCGGGTTTGTTCGGCGTGTTTTCGGTACTGGATTCAAAAATTTATTTTTATTTTGAAATAACTTTTGAATTATTGTGAAGAAAAAAATTAAAAAAATAGTTTTGTTATAAAACTTATATGTGATCTTTCCATTTAACGCAAAAAAAAAATTCAAAACCCCAATTGTAGAGTAGTTTTTAAGCAAGGGTAAATAGCGCCAGTTAAAGGCCCTTTTGCAGCTGTAGAAGCTGCTGAAGACTCGATCAATCCGCAACAATAACTGCGATAAAATCACTAATGTGCGCTTTGCTGTGAAGTGCAACGAAAAGGTACTGCGCATATTTGACGCTACGCTGCTCGTTCGTCCTTTGGCCTTTGCTACTTTTCAATAACTTACCCGTGCGCTGACATGCAATGTTTTTTAGTAACGCAGACTATATTAATTTATAAATAAACATCGTTGCTTATCTTGGTTGATGGCCAAGATTACAATAGGATCGCTTAGTCACCCACCTCTCTAGTAATCTGCTGAGCGGTACGTTTCTTGGAGATCCGCGGGTTCCGCGTTCGTACGGGCACAGGACAGGGCTCCAGGGCACCGGGGACCCCACCTGGAGGCGGCCGCGCGACCCTCCAATACGCCCGCTCTTGACTGTCGCTTACTATCTTATCGCCTTTCTTTCTGTCTTTTGCTAGACGCACCTAACATAATCAAGACACATTTTGTAAGAAAGTAAGTTTTGCTGAGGAAGTCCATTATTAAACCATACAAATTTTTAGGAAAATATCTTTCCAATATCGTACATTGGAAAGATTGCGGAAAGTTATGGTTCAAAAATATTTTCCTAAAAATTCAGTTTTTCTACATGTGAATGAACTTAGCAGATCATTGTCCAGTAGATATCGACTTTCCTGAAAATGTATGGTTCAGCAGTGGACTTCTTCAGGATGATGGCAGTTTTGAAATGTTGCTGAAGTTACTCTGATTAATAGAGGTATGCGAATCATATGTTGTACCGAATCCGTTATGTAGTTATAGGTAGGTTGATAAGACTTTACAGCAGATTTAATACAGTTGTTTTTACCTCATAAAAGTAAGTGAAGAGCAACGGTTGCAGTGTGTCATACTATCGTCCAGTTAAAATCGAAAATCAACATAACGACCTTCGAATCGGGGTCACCAATTTGAAGGCCAACGACAGGAATGAGTACTCTCCGACGAAAATTGAAGATCTTCTACTAGCGACACACACACACACACACCCCCACATATCAATCGCTGTCCTCCACAATTTTTAATATCGTTGGCGTCTTAGCATGATTCTAAAACTCACTTGCTCTTCTGCTTGCATAAGGATAAACTCCCACTTAGCAGCCAGGTTTTTCTTCAGATTAGCTAGTGCTTCCTGCTCATATTCCTCCAGTGCATGCCTCTGTTTATTACGTAGTGTGCGTTTGACGAGATAGATGGCGTACTCTACATTATCAGGCCCTAATGTTGGCGCCCCAGAACTACCTACGACTCGCGGAGCTTGCCATGGCCAGTAGTATGGACTCTGAAGAAAAAAATTAGCTGCATCACTAAAATGAATGTAAACTGTGAAGTAAAAACTCTATGAAGCGTTCCTGACGTAGCATTTTTTATGCGCCGTATGGTAACACTGGCAATCTGACGTAAATCAGCTGCTCTTATTTATTTTAGTTTATTATAAGATTTAGTGTGTATATCCAATGTTTAAACAGTATTCAAGTTAAGTTATAGTTTTGAATTGTATAAATGTACTGTATGATTCAATTTCAAATCTTGTAGGTATTACAGTTTAACCCTTGTACTAAAATAGTTATACCGTGTTTTTGTCTTTTGCATTGACATAAAGTTTGTACCTAAATAGATCGAAAGAGACAAAACAAGGTGTAACTATTACAAGGTTACGCTGAGTTTATTAGTAGTAGGGCACATGTATGCAGTAGTATGTATTATGTATTTAGAAATTGGACTCCAACTAAGATTCGTTTTAGTTTATAAAATCCTCATAAGTTTTTTTGTTGACTTTATCAGACTTGCCCACAAAGCTTAATCGCGGAGGTTACATTTTACACTAAAACAGTCTCAGTTCAATCCAATGCGGAGTAGCCCTTTCAGTACATTTAGAGATAAATATCGTAAGTACAGTAGACAAAGAGACGCGGTGGCGGCGGCGTGGTGACAGCGCGGGACTAGTAAACATTGTCAGTCAACGATGTGTGATATTTCCATAGCAATCGGAGGTAATCAAAGACTGGATAAAAAATCTGGATGAAATATTGCTGATTCAAATAAGATTTTTGATTCACTTACTTGAAATCTATAGAGAGAAGAATCATCTTTTAACAATAGGTTTTTCAAATCGTTGACAGGAAAGAAGTATCCATATAGACAGAGCTGACTTCCTAAAGTTGAGGCTTCAACTGCAAAAGATATATAAACATAAATTATTTTATAATAACGTATCAAATTGTCAAATTATGATAATGGACAATGTTCACTTACATACGCCATTTGTTGTTTCTAAAAGAGCATATCTTGCCACGATCCATTCGATAAGGTCATAACCTGAAAACAAAAAGTACTTATTAGTTTTGAGGCTTGATAGTACAGAAGCACGGTATCAATGCAAATTTTCTTGCCTGGGGAAGTCAAGCCTAGTCCCACCATGTCAACATGCCTAGTTCTGCCGTCAAGCAGCGTTGCAGGCAGCAAATTACCGGCTCATTGTGGTTTAGCACCTGTATGCCTCAGGATGATAAACGCAAAGTGGTAGGTACGCAGTATTAGTTTCTAACAAACGTGACCTATAAGGCAATGCTTTGTTATATGATTGTTGTTGTTGTTTGTTTGTGTTTGTTGTTATGATGTTAACCACCACCACCAGACGGGTCATTTGCTTGTTCTATAGAACTTGCTTATGATCAAGTCAAATTAAAATAAATATCACTTTTGCTCTTCTATTGCCGCTTTGATAAAACCTAGCTAAAAATTTGCTCAAACTAATATATTTTATGAACGCTCGTAAAGCTTATAAAGAAACATTAATAGCTATAGTTATATGTCCAATATTGTGGGTGCTAGCTACGATGTCCAATAAACGCAAAATCGCCATGCTTACAAAGTAGTCATGTAAGCATGTATCATTTTAATTTGTCGAGTGAGTGTAGTGTACCACCTACCGATCAGTCTATTAAAACCTTTACCAAAACTGATTCATTATAAACTACAACTAAGTACCTACCTACACTATGTTAAAAGCAAAACGTGTGAGTTCCGAGCTAATGTCCGCAAACGTGAAAATGGGTTCAGGCCTCCACAGATTACGTTTCAGTTAGTTGGCATGTGCCGCTATCGATTTTTCAATCAGACACCGAGGCTAAGGCCACTGTACGCCAACAAAAACGAGTGGTTAACACAACCACGGGTTACGATGGTTATTCTGTTGTTGATGGACTGTCAGACGCAATAATCTTTGTACAGCGCTGATTTTCATTTCAACTCATCACAAATTAAAAGATATTTTTGCCTAGTGGTCGTTGCTTACTTACTTATACAAAAATATGAAAAGCAAAAATAAAAAACTTTCGGCATGAATATTTTCAAGCCGCATCAAGTTTATCCAACCTAAGCTGAACTACAAAGTCATCTTACTTTTTATCGTTTATCAGAAGCTATTTATCTTAGAAATAAATAAAAAAATATTTGGAATTTAGAACTTAAGCTATTCATTTGACACCTTACATTATTAATTAAATGAAATATTTTTTGGCTTCCCTAAACCCCTTGTCCGTCTTGATTTATATGCTTATGAGTAAATTTCTCAATAACAAACTATCAAGTTTCATGCATACAAATAAACGGTTCGAAAGTTATGCTCAAGCAAATATACATAGGTACAAACATATAAAATATAATAGCCCAAGTTGACTCGGGAGATCTTCACTGTGCTGGAGATATGTGTATAGTTTTAAAAATGTTGTCATGTAAACGTAGAAATGTGTTTATATTAATTGTATTGTATGTGTCATTTAGAGTACATGTGTGTTTGAATGGGAAAGTTGTGTGGTATGTCACGAAAGCGTAAGTTGTTTATGTCAAGGGGAAAATTCGTTTGTCGTGTAATCGGGATATTATTATATATTATCTACATACCTATACGAGTATACCGGTGTAATAAAACTATTTCCGAAAACTGAAACTGCGTATTTAAATCATGATTCTGATTACAAAAAAAATATGCGTGTTTTCAGCATATGTATTCCATAAGTGACAAGCAAGCCTATCGTCACCAGGAAATATTGTGCACATAAAAAAAACAAAAGTATCTAGTTATATTATTTAAAAACGCGTAAAAACGACAAGACACCAAAAGCAACAATCAAAAGGAAATCGCGATCCTGACAGGTACGTTGCCTTAGTCACCACCCCGCGCCGCACGGTCGTTGACCGCTGTACGGAATATATCGCTAGTTAATAAATATGAATTTCAGCAAAATAATCATATTACTCTTAATCTATTTAACTGTCATCAAAGTGGTATTCTATAAAACCTTATTGTAGTTAACTTTACACGTTCCTGGAGTATTCAGAAGGTCTTACTTATTACACCCAGTATATACCTACAGTACCTAAGTCAAAAATATGTGTAAGTATCTAAAATAAGTAAAATAAGAGTACGGGCGTATGTGTTGGTAAGTTTTTAGCCCTACCGATTGGCAAGTCATGGGATCAATTTACAACAGTCATTTATCTAGATTTGATTTTGATAAATATATATATATAGGTACCTAGGTATATAATATTAGAAATATTGTGTTAATATTGCCAACATGATAGGTTGCAAGCCCATTGCCACCGCTAAAGTTCTAGCTAGTCCCTCACGAAGTTATCTACTACTGTTTCAGAATACAGGTTTTGCGCACGGCCTAGTGAACAGCTAGACACAACCTCAATAGGACGGTTTGGTAACACCAGGTATATACCTACCATCATCGGTTCTTTGATATGTTAGTAAAATTTCTAGCTATAATTTTGAACATACAATTACAAGAAAATCAGGAAATAAACATCAAACATGCAAAAATGAATTAGATGGAGCAGCGTCGAACGGTCGGTTAACGTTAGGCTATAGACGCCATTCGTCCAACTGCTATGTGGATTCTAAGAAAGCTGACTAAGCTTGAATACATTTGGAATGAAAGAATTTCTATAGCGCTTCCACTTAGGTTAATGATGGGAAAAGCCGTCTTTTTGACTTCGCCGTTTCGTCGTTGGGAAAATACCTAGGTAGGTATTTAAGGACGTATCAAGAAATATCAATGCTTTTAGGTACTATTTAATGAACCTGAAATCCCAACTATATACAATGGAACAATAATATTCAAGATAGTAAATTCATATGATAGCGCCATTCCGCGCTCAGACGCTCTTAGGAAAGGGCGAGTGTAGGTATCCCATTTTTATTCCCAAAAATTTTAACGACAGCGGTCTTAGGGGTAGAATCATAGGCCATGTTTTATTGAACCCTCTGGAATTAAAAACATATCTATAAATTTTCACCAACGTGGCTTTATTTGTTTTGAAACATTAAAACTGCGACAAAATAGTACGTTCGTAGACATGAATGTCAATGAACATGAAACGAATCGGATTTTGAACTTTATTTCAATACAGCAGGCCACCCCTCAAATATCTAAAAGTTAGCTAAGTGTTAAGAGTTATACTATAAGTAAATAAAGTTCCTTTAAAATATTAAGTTAGTTAGTTGATAATTAGTTTATTATTGTTAAACTCATAGAATTTTATTGCCTATGTTAAGTGTTTTAAACATATCTATTGTACGCTCGAGTAGGGCAGACTGTTTGTACTATAACAATTATATTCCTACCATCTAATACTTTCAACAGTTTACAATAAAGATTATTCTGATTCTGATTCTGATTCTAGCTGCTAAAGTACCTTAAGCTTTTCGCTTGATGGTAGTGATATTTATTGATAACATCTGATGGTGTATAATGTCTAGTAACTTAAAATGTGCATGCATATTTTTGTTATTAAAGTAAAGATAAGAGCACTGCCTACCTCTACACAATATATTTATTTCAAACTAGCGGCCGCCCGCAGCTTCGCCCGCGTGGCAGTTTTTTCCCGTTCCCGTTTTTTTTTCGGGATAAAAAGTATCCTATGTCCTTCTACACTAAACTAACTATAATTTTCAGCTAAATCGGTTCAGCCGTTCTTGAGTTATAAGTGAAGTAACTAACACGACTTTCTTTTATATATATAGAAGACACAAGAGTATGTTGAAATTTATTGAAAATCAAAAAGTACTTACCAGTAAAAGCAGACGGAATAACACTAAGAAAGAGTTTTTGAGTTCTGACTTTCACACCATGTTCCGGATCTTGCATTTCTTTTATTAAACTTTCCATCTGAAATTAAAAACATACATATACTAGTGGTTCTGTGGGAATAGACCTCACAAGCTCTTAATTTCTCCTCTTCCAAAATTGACTTTTGAGCAAAACAAGGTTTTAGCGATTACTCGCATTTCCTTGGTTCTAGGAGGTCGAATCTAGTGTCTATGGGTTCGTCTCGTAAAGGCGGAGAGGATTGAGTAGTTTAATCGGTCTAGGTAGATGTACATTTTCGAAAAAAAAACAAAATCAAACAAAATAGGTCTTAAAATCTCTCCGGAAGATGAAGTAAACTTGGATCGCAGGAAGATTGTGGATTGAAATAGCTCAAAATTATTTTTCGAAGAAATGACAAGATGTTATTTTTTAATTCAAAATGATATCACATTACCTATTACAATAGACTTACACGGTTAAAAAATATTAAACTTTTATTTTTTTATCAGCTGTAATATTTGTCACCGATAATTTTAGAAGCTCTAGTTTGACAAGACAGTTCATAGTAAATAAAACTTCACGGAATAAAATGTCAAGTTCATCTCAACTAAATGAGTCATTTCAGATTGCAAGATAAGAATAACGATTGTGATGACGTCATCCACGTCCTTTTAGGTCAACGTGCACTCGAGCGGAGCGAGGGTGTCGAGGGTCGTTCAGCAAGTGGCCGACCCTGCGGTGATTGCAGGCAGAGGGCTCTTAGCCAATCGAGCCAGCCTTCGGAACAAAGATGCATTGATATTCAATCTATATCAGTTAGCTCTAAAGCTGCTTGAACAACGGTAACTTCAGTTTGAATATTGAATAAAATTTTAAGTACTAAACTTATTGTGACGGCATGTTTTGGTTTCAATTTGCAGGTGCGAAGATACCTATTCATAGGTCTGTGCATAGAGATTCCTTGAATTGCATGTTATCATTGTATTGGTAATAGTTTAGTTTTCGTAAACAGTACACAATATATCACTACATATTTTAAAATAAGAAAATTATACGATGTGTCGATTCTATAAGAAAATTGTGAAATAATCATGGAAATGTGTAGTCTCCAAGAGAAAAAGTTTTTCAGGGTCATTTAAAAAAAAAAACGAAAGTCCGACAACATCGAAGTTGTGAACTGAGAGAGATTGCGTAATAGCAACTCCGAGCCACCTGTACCAAACAGTTGTTCACAATGTCAAGTTTACAGGTTGTGTAATCTGTCTGGCGAAACTAGAAAGCAATAGCATAATAGTAGGTAGGTACGCCATTATTTTGCATGAATAGGCGCACAGGAAGTAGTAGAAGATAAATGGGACCTGGTATATAAACAGCCTACTATGTAAATAAACATTACGAAATTGAAAATAACGGTCACAGACATACAGAATTCCAGACAATACTAAGAAACCTTACTTAGGCATTATGTAACTTGCATTTAAACAATTTTCCACACTCTTCAGTTGCGTAACCAGTTGGTAGAATAAGAGGTGCTGAGATTCGGACACCCCGAGATGCGAGCACAAGGCTAAGATGACGTCACACGATCGATCCGCCCTGGGGCTTGAGAGGGGAGTCGGCTCGGAGGCGTCGCTTTCAGGATGATTTATGCTCCCGTGCCGTTCTTGGATCGACCACCACTAAGTGCTAAGGTACAGAAGAGTCACAGTTGCGGCGAAAGAGAAACCTCGCCTATGAAGCCTTCTAAATACTCCCAATGCACAGAAAATCAACAGTATCCATCGATGACTCAAATCGATTTCCATATGCATAAAACGAACGCAATTTATGATATAATTTTGAATATTGTTCCGACTGTAGCGAATGGATCGATTGTTCCGATGTTATACTCGTACGTGCAAATCGTACCTATGCGAAGCGAGTGATGGGCACCTGTTTAATAGAGAACTTTTAAACACGATTTTGTCTATGACATTTTTTTTTTGTTGTTGCATCTGTCCGTCTTGCGGACAATTTTGCCAATGTCAAGTGGGTTGAATAAATTATTTTTAGTCAAGTCGAGTCGATAAAAAAAGTAAAGTCAGCCGTCATCGGTTTTGAAGAAAAAGATGGCGTTTTTCTTCAAAACCAAAGGGAAACATTTTCGTTCAAATCAGGATGTCTCATAACACACTTTAATTTCAATTGTTCACACTTGTGCTAAGACCTCAAGTAATGATGGTTAAAATACCACCAAAACTACCCATCAGAACTTAAAATAACACTAGAAAAACAATTAAAATGAAAATACAATGTTGCTTCCTTAGATCATTCTTCCAAAGATGACAGAAAACGAATCCTCTTTGACATTTTGTTTTCCTCGAATATATTTTCCCGCCATAAATATCTGCGTGCTTTTAATCAAGTTAGGTTTAGTTGCAAAACCTTTAAAACATAACAAAACCTTAAATAGTGTTTTTTTTTTCTAGCACCTAAACTTCATTTGGCTCAGCTCCAAAAAGTTCCAAAAGCAAACCCGGGCTCAAAGCTACCGTACATACCTAGATAGGTACTATTATACTCCATACTAATGTAGATTGTAAGCATAATTTTACCTTGTCATACAATCGGTGTTTAGTATTCAGGAATTGCTGTTACCCATCTTCTTGTACGTTAGGTACGTAAGCTTAGGTACGTACCCTTTTCTAAGCCGGAACCACCACGTCCACTTTATTTATTCATACAGATTTCTCAATCTAAACATTCAATCTTGAGTATTGTAGGTATAATGTTTCGCGAACTCATAAACATGAGCAGCGATGAAACGCTTAGAATCTTCTCATCCTATAAATGTCTGAGGCAAACAAACAACGCAAATAATAAATAGTACTAGACTACTAACAATAATAGGGTTTAAATAAAACCGGATAAACCAGTGGATCAGAAAAATATGACGCGAGATCTATGACTTGAGTCTAGTCATAGATCTCTCGTCATATCGTCATCTAGCACACATCACACCGTTACCACACAACAAATTAGAATTACAAAGAACGTAGGTAGGGGAGAAGTGGGCAATTGGAATCAGTTGGCAATGGTGATCACCCTTTTATCTCGAAAACCGAACGCGAGCGGGCGGTGTCAATGAACTCACTCGCTAGCAGAGTGCCGGTAACGCGCCCGGCGCGCCGGCTCACTCAGTCAGCGCAACGCATTAGTGAGTGACGGTCGTTTGAAACTCTCGCGCCTTTTTGATCTAATTTTTGGTGTGGACAAATCTGAAGGTAAGTCTCAAATTACTTTGTGTTTCTTTCTGTTCTAGTGATATGTATAGACTATAGTATAATAAAACGTGATTTTACTCTCGGTTTGCTATTATTGATTCAACTTTTTTTGTCAGGATTTAATTTTCTTGTATTTACCGATGTAGGCAATCGGAGTCAGGTGATTCCTATTGCCGACACTACCTATTTTGATGAAACAATATTTTTGTTTGTTTGCATACAGAAGAGAATGTGACTTTTTCATGAAGAGCCGTCTTGCTGAGAACATAACACCTTACGATGTGGCATCCTTGGTCAAAAAAGCATTCTCAAGTGTTGCTTCCATAAACAAGGGTGAAGCGGGTTTCAGGGCAGCTGGAATTTTCCCCATAGATCCCAATGTATTTACGGACGAAGACTTTATAGCACCAGAAGTCCTTCAATCAGAAACTGTAGTAATTGAAGATGCTGCTGTCTCCATTGCAGCACCGAGCCCTATACCAAGCAATTCCGGGCAATTGTATCCAACAACTCCTGAAAGAACGCCATCGAATTCTGAAAACCAGCCAAGAATCCAAAATTTCATCCAGATGCCTAAGAAAACACCTGTCCTCAAGACAAGACAAGGAAGAAAAAAGCAGCATGCTACGATTTTGACTTCAACACCATTAAAGGACGCACTTGTCGAAAAAGAAAACAAAAAGAAGAATAAAGCTGTAAAAAGCAAGGGAAAAGGCATAGGAAAGAAAAGCAAGCCACAGAAGGTGGGTCCTGAGAAAGTAAAGAAGCAAATTTTGGGCTTTGGGCTCATGCAGATTTGCACTGGGTGGGACTCAGCCCGCAATTATGTATGTGACATGTGTTGATTCTCATTGTCAACACGGTGATCACTATTGCCAACCGATGTGGACAATGGTGATCAAACCTGTTTTTTTTTTAGATGATTATAGTTCCTACAGTATTACGCCAAAGTGATTAAAGATGATCTCAATGAAAAGTTAAATAATTAAAGTTTTGATATAAGGTTAAATTATAAATAGTTGACTTATAGCTTTGGTTTTATTTCAATTTCCGCTTAAGTGATCCCCATTACCCACATCTCCCCTATATATCAACACCACATCGTGAACTTTGATTGATTGTAACGTTTAGTCTAGCTATCATATTTAAACTTAGTCTTAGCTTCTCGGGGGCCCTAAAAAGCCTTTATACCAACGCTTATCACTAGCTTATATGAATTTACAGTTTTCAAGGCAAAGCTTCTGAGATGGATTAGGTAGAGCGAGGACACTGGATATCTATGTAAAAAGAAGTAGGTAGGTACATTTGTCTCGGTACTGCTAGACGTAGGTAGGTACTTAGATTATTGATGAACACATGCCGGGTACTTTGATATTATTCAGGTGGGTAGAGCTGTTTATCTTTGTTCGGATGTATAAAAAATCTTATTTAGTCAGAACCCAAAACATACTCATTTACCTAATTTCAAGAAAAATATAGTTTCTCATCAGATAGCGTTTTATGACATTGAGTTGCCCACAAAGTTCTGTAGCTCACATTGCTTACAAAACTCAGCACAACCATTGATTATCTTTTATCACCGAGATACTCGCTTTGTTTTATTTAACGTTATTACTATTTCACAACTTGTACAATGTAATTTCTCTTGATTAGTAGTTTTCGCGGTTTTCATTCTGGTTCTTGCCTGTTATTCTATATCTCGGTCGCGAGGAATTAGCTTAGATTCTCCTTATGTATCTAAGATGCTTGTGATACTAATGAAAAAAATTATATTCGATTTTTCAAGGGTTAAAGTCAAGTACTTATCGCTCTCAACGATAAGGTCGCCCATTGTTTAACCAAGCTGTGTATATGTCCTGTATTATGTTTCTGTGTGGTAAACAATAAAGAGTTACATATCTATCTATCTATCTACTTGTGCAGGTACAGTGGGCTACCCACGGGTAAGGAAATGTGAATAACGTTAGCAATTATTAAAATTATAAATTGTAATTATTCAAAAATACATGGGTATTTTGCAAATGAATTATGACTGAACGTTTTTCCTTGTTTGTACTCAGAACAACAAAGAAATATTCCGGGTCACGAGTAAAGTGTCTAATAATAAGTTATTGGTAGACATTTTACTCAACGTGATCTAGCTATATGTACCTAATACTACGATACCTACTAATAAACTAGTGATTTCTCGAACTGAAATGTCGCGATGTCTATGATTATATTGAAACTTTTGTCAAGCTATAGGAACTTACTTTATATTGTACTTACAAACTTTTTTTTATGCTACTGCTGGTAGAACAGGCATATGACCCACTTGATGTTAAGTGGTAACCATTACCTATAATAACAAAGCATTGCCTTGTCGGTCACGCACGTTCGGTACGCACTCTACGATGCTCTACCCTGTATCCACCAACCTGAGGCATACAACATTCAGCCAAGTATACTCCGAAAAAGTCTCTACGGCCGCTGTCTATAAGTCAGTCAGACAGTCGGGACAAAGATTCTTATAATTGGTATAAATATATTGGATTTCAAATATTTTTGTACTAGCAAATCTTTATCTGTTAACCTACCGAATTCGTCCAAACTTTTTTGACAATTCTTCGCAATCGGTACAACAAAAAAATAAACCTTCGGCTTCGGTAAAACAAAAGTATTAGGTCTTATTATTGTCTACGTTATGCGGTCTATATATTACAATATTGTGCAATAGACTGCACTCACAAAAATATTATGAGCGTTTTTTGTGATAAAAGGTGCAAGTGCTAAAATGTTTGCGTGCTGATCGTAGTATGAAAAGGATTCAGCGAAATCGTTAAGCATAAGAAACCTAGAATTTGGGTCTATAATGCGGATAGCGTGCGGTATGAATAAAAAGTAGGGGAAGGGTATCGGGCGAAGCGAACCTTATCGATTTTTAGACAAGAAGGAATGACGGATTCTTTGTATTAAAAATAATGAGGGGAAAGCCGAATCGCTTACCACCACGAACAATGCATAATGTATAATGTTGCTCGAATAACGTATTCTTATTTTCAAACCAATTTTTGAAATGTACCTAATCTTTAAAGATAGATAGACGAATACAATATGAATACGCGCGTGTACGAAAGGGATATAGAACGAATAAATATTTTATCATATTTTGCTCCCATTTTTATTTTAGGTCAGTTCTGGATACTTTTAGGTACCTTTTATACGAATGTGCCGTTTTCATTACGGGCGTAGTAGGTACCTTGGTTAGGCCGTAGTAAAAATCACAAACAGAGAAATTTTTTATTTTTATGGGATCAGTGAAATGAAAGAGGCTCACACAACTGTAATCAAAATGTATAATATGAGCACGTATGAGTGAATGAGGAAATAGAGGGCGTATGAGGCACTACCAAATATAACATTTGACTCAGTTGGGATCATGAAAAAATATTCGCAGGTTTCCTTACTCGCAAAGAATATCAGCAGTAAATAAATACTGCACAATCTGCATTCAGGAATAATTCACAAATTAAGGCAAAATGGAGCGCACGCGCTTTTGAACTTCTCTCTGCTAGAATAGAATAGAATAGAATAGAATAAAAGTTTATTTGCAACACACGAAACATAAAAAACAAACAAACAGGCATTAACAATAATACAAAAGTGCTACAAATTGGAACCTAACTCAGCATGATGCGGGTTGGCAACAACCCACGCTGGTCTTCCGTTAGGGCCGGTTAGTTTTGCGGACATGATACAGAATACACATAAAAATTGCAACAGATACCAAATATACCAAAATAAACAAAAAAAAAAAAAAACAATAATAAAGCTAAACAATAAAAGTTATTAAATTTAAATTTAAAAAAAAAGAAAAAGTTAACAAACTAAAGAAATAAATCTACAACTATATAAAAAAAAAAAAAAAAAAAGAAGTTAAGTTAGGCATTTATTTCAATTATACACTAATGATTTTAAAAGAAAAAAAAAAGAAAAATCTACTTCAAGCTAGTAAAAAAAGTTAAATAAAAAGAAAATGAAATATTTTAAACACACAAAAAAAAATTATTATTGTTATTATTATTATTATTATATTATATGACGGAGACGCTGCTCCAGTATGGTCCAGCTGGTCGTCCGCGATATCTGCACTGATGACGTCACAGCTGTCTTCATTATGGTGATGACTCATGACCGTCGGCAAAACATAAACCGAGTCAAAGAAACATTAAATAAGCCAAAGAAACACCAAGAACGTTGTCACTGTCGTTTATTCCGCACCAAACAAATCTGGTTTTTACAGTAGGTCCGAACGGTGCGGCGGCTCGAGCCAGACTGACCGCCGTAGAGCGCGCCGCCCGTATTTATGCAAAACACAGCCGCGCGCAAGCTACCTCGCCACTAAGAGTGTTTTGCTTTTACGCGTCTTGTTGTTTTTACAATCAATTGATTAATGACCTTGTTGACCTTAAAATAATGAATCAACGCCTAATTAGCTAATAATTCACTTAAAACTGAAACAAAACATTGTGATTTCAAGTAGCTCCGGCGTCTTGCTGACACCAATGTCGCCATTGCGCCGATACGGCCATTCTGACAGGCGGTGCGCGCTCTGCACCAGCCTCTGTTGTGCGTGATGTTTTAGTTCGAAGATTACTCGAAGATTGCTCGAAGATTGCTCGAAGATTACTCGAAGATTACTCGAAGATTACTCGAAGATTACTCGAAGATTACTCGAAGATTACTCGAAGATTACTCGTGGATTACTCGTGGATTACTCGTGGAAGAGGAAAGGCCTGATGCTGTGCTCTGGGCGGTCCTGTTCGCAGTGGTACACAGAGGATCTAAAAAAAGAAAGGTTTTGTACTCGTGGATTACTCTTAGATTACTCGAAGATTACTCGTGGATTACTCGTGGATTACTCGTGGATTACTCGTAGAAGAGGAAAGGTCTCATGCTGTGCTCTGGGCGGTCCTGTGCGCCGTGGTACACAGGGAATTTGGGAAATATGACTAGGTTGATGCCGTGTGTTCACAGAGGCCCTAAAAAGGAAAGGTTTTGTACTCGTGGATTACTCGTAGATTACTCGTGGATTACTCGTAGAAGAGGAAAGGTTTGATGCTGTGCTCTGGGCGGTCCTGTTCGCCGTGGTACACAGAGGATTTGGGAAATATGACTAGGTTGATGCTGTGTGTTCACGGAGGCTCTAAAAAGGAAAGGATTTGTACTCGTAGATTACTCGTGGATTACTCGTGGATTACTCGTAGAAGAGGAAAGGTCTGATGCTGTGTTAGACACAGGGGTTCTAAAAGGTAGGAATAATTTTATGTTATTATTTTGTGACTCGGTATGCGAGCTGATGAGGAGGTGGTTTGGATTGGAGTTGTGTCCAATCCCACTTCTGATGACGGAGACGCTGCTCCAGTATGGTCCAGCTGGTCG
Organism: Electrophaes corylata; assembly: GCA_947095575.1. Classification (NCBI taxonomy): domain Eukaryota; kingdom Metazoa; phylum Arthropoda; class Insecta; order Lepidoptera; family Geometridae; genus Electrophaes; species Electrophaes corylata. Next base: position 4,571,435 of record OX352702.1, read on the forward strand.
TCCGCGATATCTGCACTGATGACGTCACAGCTGTCTTCATTATGGTGATGACTCATGACCGTCGGCAAAACATAAACCGAGTCAAAGAAACATTAAATAAGCCAAAGAAACACCAAGAACGTTGTCACTGTCGTTTATTCCGCACCAAACAAATCTGGTTTTTACAGTAGGTCCGAACGGTGCGGCGGCTCGAGCCAGACTGACCGCCGTAGAGCGCGCCGCCCGTATTTATGCAAAACACAGCCGCGCGCAAGCTACCTCGCCACTAAGAGTGTTTTGCTTTTACGCGTCTTGTTGTTTTTACAATCAATTGATTAATGACCTTGTTGACCTTAAAATAATGAATCAACGCCTAATTAGCTAATAATTCACTTAAAACTGAAACAAAACATTGTGATTTCAAGTAGCTCCGGCGTCTTGCTGACACCAATGTCGCCATTGCGCCGATATATATATATTATATTATATTATATTATTATAGCTAGCAAGCATGTACACGAAACTGATATTGATTTGATCAGTGTCTGATTAAGTCCATAGCGTCGTCTAGAGGGCAGGGAGATGAGGGAAGCTGGCCGCTATCTAACTCTCATTGGCATCTGTCCAAAAGCTTTATGCAAGTGCAGCAATGGGAGTATACTTTATCGAGGATGAGATGTATCGAGGATGACGTGTCTCGGCGACGTTAGAGGTTCATGGGATCGTCAGAATCGCAGAGCAAGGAGGATCTGGCTGTTTTCCGACCTCCTTCAGTGTCTGTTTAACGTTTCACGGAGATGCAGCAGTTACAGTGTTAGCAGTGCCTGTATCTCGGTACATCATAAAAGTCCATGGGGCCATCAGAAAAGCATGGCAAGAGGATCTGGCTGCTTTCCGACCTCCGTGAACGCTTGTGTACCTAATTGCTCTAACGTGTGTAGGCGCAGCTGTGAGATGCTGCAGTTATCTTAATGAGGGTGAGTGGTCTATGTTCCAGCAAGTCAGAGGTTTATGGAGGCAGGGTGGGGGAAGCTGGCGGGTTTCCGACCTCCGTAGGTGTCTGTGTAATAGCTCAACGCAAGTGTAGCTGGTGGGGTGCTGCAGTTACCTTATCGAAGGCGAGGGGTCTGTGTCTCGGTACGTCAGAGAGGTCCATGGCGTCGGCGGGGCGGGGTGGGGAGAGCGGGCGCGGGCCGCGGGCCGCTATCCGACCTCCATGGGCGTCTGCCGCCGGGGCCGCATGCCGCTCGCGCCCGCGCTGCGCCCCCGACACCTAACAACACAATATAGTTATCAGCCAAAAATTTATAACAGTTTTAGAACTTATACCTTATACCTATCCGTCTACACATGCTTGTCGTCAGAAATATTACATAAGTACTGGTAGTTAGGCTCATTCAGGAGTAAAATTAGCAATTTTAAATTGATAATTTCAGCGCTCTATAATCAGTGCGTATTACCAGTGATGATTTATGGAACTGAGACGTGACTAACTATTACTTTCATACACAAGCTCAACATCGCACAAAGGGCTATGAAGAGAGCTATGCTGGGAGTTGCAATACGACATAGAATCAGAAATAAAGAAATCCGTAGAAGAACCAAGGTCACCGACATAGCTATCAGAATAACAAATAAATAAACACATTGTTAGGAAGTCGATGGATGGAAAGGGCTCAAAATAGTTCTTCCTGAAAACGTGTGGGGGAGGCCTATGTCTAGCAGTGGACTTCTACAGGCTGTTGATGATGATGTTGAATTTCAGCGCTTTATCTACTATCAGCGGTATCAACTTAATCCGTGTAAAGTTATTTTTTTACAAACTGCAACCCCCTCTGTACTCCCTCTGTTAAGGGGTTGAGTTTCAAAAAATCCTTTCTTTAGTACACCTCTACGCAACTAGAAGAAACCTTTCAAACTTCAAGTCTCTACGACCAGCGGCAGTCTAGTCATCTAGTCTATATGACAGTCAGTCAGGAGAAAGATTCTTAAAATTGAAAAAAGAAAATTAAAATATATCATAAAATATCTTAATATTGTCATAGAAATAAATAGATTTGAAGTATATAAGTATTTAAGTAGGTAAAGTAGAGCTACACGTAAGTAACTGTTTTTACTACAAGAACCCAGGAAAACAGTAGCGTTGATTTTCCTGGAAAAACGATCACACGACACTGTTACTAAATCTGTGAATAACGTAACCGTGGAAACAGTTGGTGACTTTTGTGGCTCAGCGGGAGACTAACTGGCTAAAATGCGAGACTTACTGGCATGGCTTCGGCTTGCGGATTCGATGCTATTATTCAATGGTATGCTAATATTTATCCTACCTTCATATACCTACAGTTTGGGTGATGTGCAACCATTGATACGAATGATCAATTGGCTAATCCTGTGACAGAGGGATCAGGAATATGTTTAAAAATTCAACAAACGAGTCCTCATACCCAACAAAACATAAAGTAGACCTATATATGTATTGTATTCTGAGTGTGTATTTACAAAAAAAGCTTATGTACGTATTGTATTAGTCATCTGGTTCCTATAGTACAAGCTATGCTCAGTTTGAGGCTAGATGATGTTATGTAAAAATATCCACAATTAATAATTTAGTAGTCACTAGCAGCCCCCTAGACTGCACACTCATGTCCAAGCCCGCGGTAATGACGGCTTACCATTAAGTGAGGAGTATGTTTTTGTCCTTTTCTCTCGAATAACAATAAAAAAAACTATTCAAATCGCTAACATACTGCATTTCGTCGTATTACTCTTTAAAAAATCAACACTAACGTGCTTTTAGGGTAGCACTTTATAACAAACAATAACTTTTTTCCGTAAGTAAATCAACGGAGGGTTATAAACACTTCGCCGTACAAAGAATTTTCTGTAACTAACAGAATAAATAAATTCATACCAGCGATCACGAGTCCCCACTTAGCCGTCGCTTACCTAGATATTCTGAGTAGCAAATGAACCAATAGCAGTTAGATAGGTACCGACAGTGACTCCTACCACTAAATTAATGTGGAATTATAAAATTATCCCGAAATTATAATCAAATGGATAGGCGCAGACAAATGAGTCAGCACCGGTGGCCTAGTGGAATACAACACGAATTCTGATCTTTAGGTCGTGGGTTCGAATTTGGCCATGCGTTAATTTATTTTGTCATGTTATCATAATATTACAACTTTTGCGATTTTTTTATTATTTCCATCATCATCAGCAGCTTGTATTTAGCCATTGCTTGTCATAAGCCTGTATAGCATTTGAAATTTAATCATCAGCCTAAATTAGTCCACTGCTGGATATAGGTCTCTCCATATTTGGGACTAGCTGACCCGTGCCCACTTCGTTGGGCGGTATACATGTTTACTTTCAAATCTTAACTGAAGTAGTACTCGATGTCGCCAACAGATGGCGTTAATACGGCATAAAATAGCGGCCGTTTGCAGTTTCGCCCGCGTGGCAGTTTTTATCCGTTCCCGTTATTTTTTCGGGATAAAAAGTAGCCTAAGTTACTCCTTGTTACATTAGCTATCTGCCAGTGAAAGTCCCATCGAAATCGGTCCAGCCGTTCCAAAGATTACCCGGAACAAACAGACAGACAGACAAAAATTAAAAAAAATGCTATTTTGGTATATGTATCGTATATACATTCCTATGCATGTAGTAAAAAGCGGTTATTTTAATATTACAAACAGACACTTCAATTTTATTTATTTGTATAGATTTTGTCATAAAACTATGTTACATTATGAATTAATGTCCTTTTTATAAAACACCTGCGTAGGGAGCCGACCTTACTCATAAGATCTAAACTCCCGCACGCGCACCCCAACCTTGGTGACGCTCACTTCGCAACGGGCCGTGCAGAATAAATCGTAATATTTTAATTTCGCCATAACTTCAAAACAAAACGTCCAATTTTAATCATTCAAAGACCAAATATTATCTACATGAACTGTACTTAGTGATAAAATAATTTATTTCGATAAGGATTAATAGTATGAGTAAAATAAATGCGTTTAAATGTAGTCCAAAAAAAATTCAAGATTTTTAAATAAAAAAATGGTTGTTGTGCCTCACTCGACATAGATAGGTATAGTGTGTCGCGGACTTTTTTGTTGATATTTATAAGATCTACAATTATTTTGAACATTTTATGCTTCTATTTTTTATAGTTTAGGCAGCGTACGCAAAATAAGTAACTTTTCTGGTTGTTTTTTTCCGAAAAACCCAAATGTTTTACGGAACGCTATTTTTTTCCAAAATAAAATTTAGCCTGTGTTACTCGTGGATAACGTAGCTTTCAAATGGTGAAAGAATTTTTCAAATCGGTTCAGTAGTTTCGGAGCCTATTCAATACAAACAAACAAACAAAGTTTTCCTCTTTATAATATTAGTATAGATAAGGTTTGCTATAGTCACTACGCCTGGTAGTCGGATTGGTAGACTTCTTTTTAGTCCCTTATTTGCCTTTTACGGTATCCATGAGAGGTATCTATAGAGGGCCCTATTCTACATCTTCCCTTAAATTTTAGTACCACTTAAATACTATTATATAAATAATTTTCTTTTTCTTTCAGGAGGACACTTTGTTCTTGTATTCATTAGTTACTACTACTACTCATTATTATTCTGGCTATCTGACCAACCCTATTTACAAACACTGGATTTTTATCCACATGGGCAAAAATAAGAAGTGACCTTATCTGACTTGACTTTATATAACGTTTTCTTTTTTTTGATAATATGGGTCTAGTAAATACATAATATTTGGGGACCCGTCACAGTTTTATCTGTGAATGCAGTTTTATAGGCCTTGAGAAACTAAAACATAAAGTGCAAAAATTTTTTTTCTACGGCCGTAACTGACTAGGTTATGGGCAAAATACCGAACGAGGCTCACTAACCGCGCGAACAGCCTAGCGTTGAGATATTGTGACGTCAAGTCACAATGACCCAGCGCTAGCCGCCGAACCCGCGCGGTTTTATTAAAAAAAAAAAAATTTAAACCAGAACACGACCCGCGCAGATCGAGTGAACTTTAATAAAATAATGGTGGAGAGCGCGAGCGCGGGTGAAAGAGAATCGAGACGTCACGGTTCCCTGACATGAGCTATCCGGCCGCCCCGCGGTTGGCTTGTACAAAATGTGTAATATCTTCGCAACCAATGGAACGATTTCAATGATTTAAAAACTATCGTACCTAAACAAGTAAAAGGAACACCATTACATAGATAATATATGCATTTTCCGACTTGGTACGGGAGCTCATTATGTGCCTGAAATAGACAACTTTTGTTTATTTTCTTGTTTTATACCTTAATTTTCTTATTTTTTTTGTTTATTTTTTATTTATTAGAAGTAGAACCATCGCATCATCTCTCTTTTGTCCTATTGGACTGTTACGTCATAGAACTATTAAACCTTTTCGATCCCTGTAGTTCCATGGTAGAACTATACACCAGGTACACAATCACTAACCCAAAGGTTTATAGTTCTTTTAAGTTTTCTCACTATCCCAGTTTACTACCTACTTGACAACAATTAAATTATTGAAGCTGGTATAAATTGGAAACCAGAAAATACATAAATGTTAGTTTATCTTGCTCATTTAAACGAAAGGAAAACATAGTACCTGCTTAAAGTAATAGGAAAAATTACAAAAATAATAACGGGAACAAATACTAACCTAACCGATCCACCAAATCTTCATTTGTGCCCCGTTCCGATATCCTACGAGCGTCTTTAAGTAGTCTACAGATTGTTGCCTATCAGATAATTATCACCTAATTGGCCAGTTAAAACTGTCACTGGAATATTAACCAGTGAGATGAAGTCTTATCAGACAACCAATGAGTCTCAGTAATACTAACGAACGCTTGTAAATGAAACCGGCTCAGAACTCAGGCATTAGTAGGTATAACTAGGTGGCGAAAGTGGATACTTCCACGGACTTATACTTTAGCAGGGGCTTTGAAGGATCTGGAACAAAACTAGTTTCGCCTATACTTACTTCAATTCAAATACCAAAGCACTGATTAATAAGATCAACCCGTTACAATGAATTACTTCGATCAAGTGCATTAATTATGTAAACATAAGAGTCTACGCAACTATGTGAGGTAATACAATTGCTTATTTTCGGAACGGAGAACATACGGTTACGATCATGAGTATATATATATTATAATTTCAAATTTGACGGTAGCTCAACACCAATGTACTACTAAACTATTGCTGTAAAATTAGCTGACTTTAAAACGTTACCTTTCAATTCAGAAGAATGGTATGTAGTAATCAAATAATTACAAACCCGTTCATTGTACCTTGACAAGCCATGCTTTTGAGTTCACGACCTCGTCCAGTGACATCTTTTTGTCAATCAATATTAGCCTGAAATTGTTCAAAAGTCGATGGTCAGATCTAGGCATGATACGTAACAACGAAAGTCAATGCTTGGTTTTCAACGGCTTCAAGATAAAGATGCTAAAAATATCACTAACCTTGTTTACACAATAAAATATTGCCGCACATCGTGCTCTCTATTGATTCCATCTGGGAACACGTGTTTTTAAAACATGCTTCGCGAAACCGAGCTCCCGACATGTGCACTCTCTGATCCACACTCATGATGAAATGTTTGACATACTCGTAAATATGCTCCTTGAAACTACAACGCTCATCTCGTTAGACAAGTTGTATTGTTAGGTCGACACGCGACGAGTGTTGTGATAAAACAGATAACTGTGCTGAAATCTCTCTTCAAGTCGTAAATTTAAGGGGAATTTTGGGAGGCTTAACCACCTTAAGATAAGAGATAAGTACACCGTATCAGGCGCGAGAGGCGCCCTGAATGGACGGTTAATAGCTTCGCTTAGGCCTTGTAATGACTACGTACGGCATGTCATCAGTTAGTCATTATGCTGTTAAGAACAGGACAGGCATAATATGAGGCGTCACGTGCCATAATTGTAATCTGTTGATTATAAGATAGCTTATTACCTCGAGCATAATATTGTTTAATGAACAAGTTCTAAACAATTGGTTGATAATGGAACAATTAGGCATTGTAAATCTTGGATTGAAGTTAAAGATTTTCCGGTTTTACCAGGATTTGCCTAAGCAGCGGAAGTAACGAAAAAGTGGCTTTACACTATATTAAAATCCACTTTCCACTTTCTTTATTCTGCGAATCTCTACGCGTAAGAAACTTTATTTCCACGTTAGATTAAAGTGTAGTCTGTATGATCGGTCATTACGGTACTATACGCCTACCGTACCGTAATTACGCTCACTAAATTTATATTCTCATTTAAAATTGTAATCTCGCTTTTTCGTCGCATTACTTTGTTTTATTAAGTCATTGCACTGGCAAAGAATTTAATTTGTTGAAGATAATATTATAAAGTTCTGGAAGGCAGAGGAACACGTCGCACGCATAATTTTACCTGGTTATAGGACGAAGTGTTTAAGTTGAATAAAAAATTCAGACCTTTTTTTAGGATACAAGATATATTTTCCTCCCACTGTCTTTTTACTAGAAAATTGTTGTCTATAAGTTACTGATTTGAAGCCTGAAGTCAAGGTTTAGTTTTAGTTAGGATTACGCAGGGTTCACAGTAAAAAATATAATCTACAGAAGGGGAGCTTTTTTGAACCACTTTTAAACACGTACCTAGGTTCTTTTACAATTATGTTATATACCCACATCGCTGGAATAGATTAAGTTTTTTATACACAACGATTACATTTACAAGAGTTTATTCAAAAACAAAACATATATAACTGGCCTCACCACAGCTCAGTTAGTAGTAGGTAGCTCTGCCTTCTGTACTGTAGGTTGTGGGTTCGATCCCCACCGAGCACAAACATTTGTGTGATGAACATAGATGTTAGATACAACAGAGTCATTTATAAAGTCATTAGCATAGAACAGTACTTGACAGTAGTATCAAAGTTATGACAAGAGGACCTAATAGGGCCTTCGCTCTATTGTCCGATACTCTTAGGGACGGATCGACTATTAGATTCGCAGTTATCGCTTTGATGCTTATGGAATCTAATGTTTGCATGAATAAATTATATATCATATAGGTACCTACGTTAAGGTGCCTACCGAAGAGAAATCATAAGAAAATTTATCTAAAGAAAACGTTCTATATGATGTACTTACTCGCTATTATGACCGAGATCCAACCCTCTATCTATCGAGATCTATAACCGTTATGCATTTTTTTTACAGAACTTTTGAAAATTGTGATATAATTATGCGAATATTGAAGTAAACATATTTTATCTCCTAAGTACCTAAATAAATCGCGAGTGAATTTTGGTTTCTGGAAATTCTATAAAAAACGTGTCTGAAAGTATAATATCCCCCACAGAGTAAAATTTCTATACGCTGATAGCTTAGTCAGGCCCAACCCGACTGGTCTGAGTTGAGCTGGAGCTTCACTATCTACATACAGGTGCTCCAGAAATCGACGCTAAACCGAAAACGGGTGTTAGGCCAAGTCATAATGGCAACGATAATTCTAGGACACCTGTATATTATTATTTTGTAAAAAGGATCATACGTAAAACCGGTAGAAAACAAGTCGCATGTTTGTTTTCGATTTTCTAAGCTTGCATGCCTTTTTACTTTGTCAGTTAGCGCTGAGGTTAGCGCAGTGTACGCGCTAGTAGCCGAACCCGACCGAACTATCGGCCGATAGAAAGTTTGTAGCTTGTGAGGGTAAACTAAGAGCCCTCACAAGCTACAAACTTTCGAAGTATCCTTCGAGATTATCTAAATCCCCACTTCTACTACACACCTATCGCTGATTAAATTTATTTTGACGTCTGCTATTTATTTCTTCCTCTAAGGAAGAAATAAATAGCATTATGTATATTTTGTGGCAAGAGCGTAAAATTTTAATACCGTCGACCACCGGAAATCTCAGGTCAGAGCCATAAAAACTTGTATTAGCAAGTAAGCAATACGAAATCGCAAAAAAATATCACGACATAAAAATAATTGTTGGTGCCATTGACCGCTATAACTTTTTCATGATGAATCAAACTAGTCTAGACGGGCTAAAGAACGGCCAGACCTTTTGGTCTAATAAGTCTGTGGTCTTTAGTTTTTATTTTGTGAAAGGATTTTTTTCTATTACCTGATTAAGATTCTGCTGAGGAGGTCACGAGAGGCAGGAACCTAATTTTTACTAAAATAAGGAAAGGTGTATCAGAAAACAGAATTCTGTAATCCGTAGGCTGTATTGAAAGCAAGCGTTTGCTTTACAATACCTCCAGCATTTTGTATCATAGTACTATCATGGTGATGCGTGAAGGCGTAGTAAAACAAAAGACGTAAGACAAGGTCACCTTTTCAAATACTTACCATATAAACTTGGTACCTAGGTATCTTTAAATTGTGATTTGCATTCAGAAAGTTGTAAAATTTGACCTCATTGTAGACGACAATTAATTCAAATTACTACTTTAACCTCGTCCCGTGGGTAGGTATGTCTCCTTGATCGCGCATCTGCTAACTCTCAATGGTTTATTGAAGACGCATTGTAGGCACATAGGAATTTAGTTATGTAACATTCGTTTTTAACAAAATGATGTAAATCTTTTAAAAGCTGTGATCCCTCTAATCAATATCGATGTGTACGAGTAGGTACACATCCCTTGTTGTTGGTGTCTGACGTTTCTCAAGGACGGAGCCAGTTTCGTGAAGAATCTTAAGAGCTGCTCTATTTATACGTGGAGCCACATAAGAGTCGAGTTAACAAAGCTCTGCTCTAGATTTTGATACATAAAAGTCTTGACTTACATAAGTTTCAGAGGCCGGAAGAGGCTTTTCATTATGTAACCCAAAAAAACCTTTATTGCTTACTACGGATTAACTGACTAATGCATTCTATATAAAGGCAAGATAGCAAGGTCTACTACTACTTCTACCCGACTAAGGTAAGGTTATGAATATGATAGATAGTAAATAAATAGAGATAACTAACCGATAGTGCATCGGAGCCGTCGGATGCGCAACACGCGATCGCCGGTCGGATTCGGGCACACACCGGAGCTAGGATTCTACCGGGTAAGAGTTCAGAGATAGAGCAGAGAGACGCAGCGACAGTCCGGGAGCGCCGTGTTTTCAGCGTGACAACGTTACCTATGTAGTGTCATGAACGGGGGAGGGAAGCGACGCGACGCCCGGGCCCGGCGCGCGACTCGGTACCTAGAACAAAGCGCGCTGCACCGGGCGGCGGGTCGCGAGTGGCTCCTTAGGGGAATAATAGGTACAGGCGGCACGGCAGGCTAGGCCGCGAGCGCGATGAGAGTCGGGCGCGGTCTGTCGCTGCGGTCAGCGTAGAGCGCGCGGCGCAGCCATCACGGCGGCGGCGGCGCGGCAGGCGGCGGCGACTCGCGCACTGCCGCCGTCGCCGCCGCGACGTCCAAGTCGCGCGTCGGCCGCGCCCGCCGCCGCCCGGGCCGCGCACGCGCCTAGCCTCCCGCCACTCTCCTCCACCTGCACACACCACCACACCACCCGCACCCGCACCCGCACCGACCTCTCTAACCACCTAATTGATCAGCGCGATCCTCGATTGCAATACAATTTATGATAGGTCGGGGATCTAATCGAGGTGATATCGCTCTTGCCGCTGAAAATCCGATAAAACTGATTCCGGAATAGGGAGTTTGTGGTGGATCCCTTATCTTCGTTAATGACTTCAGCTATGTAGGTATCGATATATAGTTAACTACTGCGATTTCAGAACTGGTCAAGGCCGAAAGGCGAATAAACGGAAGAATAAGTTTCATTTAAGTCAGTACAGACAAGGTATGAAGAAATGCTCGAGCGTTTTTTGACAGATATTTTAATTATTGCAAGGAAATTGAAGATCTATATAAGTATCTTGCTTATCAAAGATAAGGACAAGTAGTATTTTCAACACAAAGTTTTTGATTTGCATAGGGCATTCCACTTACTTACCTTGTGTACAATTTACTACTACCCTGGGTTTTATCTCATGCTGTTTAAGAGGAGTCTCTAAGTTTTTCTCAACCCTAGAGCAAATCTACTCTGTAAAAGCGATAAAAAGTTAAGTAACTTGAGTGTTTGTTAAATCACTATAGCAAAAAATATGAATAATGCATGTTATCACACCAGTTTTTACACAGATGCATAAAATTGATTTACTTAACTTGTGCGTAACTTTCACGCACTATCAATTACGTACCGACAAGATTCCTATTTGAGTGACTTATTACGCATTGAGTGCATACAAAATTTGTTTTGCATGGTTTACCATCACATATTTATTGGTTACACAGTTATATAACTGACCATAAGGACTGTATCTCGCGAAATAGTAGGTATAGAGCTCTTTTCTTTGTAAAAAAGTTTGTGTAGGACAAGGTTGTAACGCATGTCCTCCAACGAAAAGGGAAAAATCTTCGACCGAGTGATTTTTTGCTCGGGGTCCTAGAACCAATAGGTGGTATTCCCGCTCGTCCCCATATTTCGTCCCCAAGTGCGTTCGTCCCCCTTTTTTCTTATAATAATTATAGTAACAAAATATTTAAATCAAATAATAAAATTATAGCATACCTATAACAAACGTAAAATAACAAAAAAATTCAAATAATGTAAGTAGGTACGAAAGCTAATAGAATATTGAAAAAAATTGTTATACTAAAATATAAAAATAAATGAAATAAAAAATTATAAAGTAAGAACCTACTTATTTTTAAAATACATAAAACTAATCAAATAAAACTTTTTTTTTATATAAAAAAATTAAAAATTAATTAAGTGAATTGTAAAACAATAAAATATATGTACCTATAAAAATAAAGAGAATATGTAAGAAATACTTATATCAAATAAAAATATAGTATACTTAGTTTTTTTTAAATAATAATTATATGAACATAATAAATAAAATAAAAAATATATACAGGTGTGCGGGGGAGGGGGTGGGGCCCCACATCCTGACAAAAAAAAAACATTTCGAACAGTCCACGGTCTACATTTTTTGTAAAATTAGTAAATATCCCAGTTTTCCTTACATTTGTGGGCATCACGTCCGCTATATGAGGTACTTATTAACTTCTACCTTCTCACAAGATAGTCTATAGTCTACCTAATTAGTAGTAGTAGTGGAGTAGTTCTCACCTAATTCTTATAAAAATCACCCCAACAAAGCTTCTAAAAGTAAACAGCCCGTTTTATACGACAACAAAAGAAAATTTCTGCAATAAACCGAAAAAGATTCTCCAATTTTATATACTCGCAGATGTCACGAAGGGAGCAGAGGATTTCCTAAACAATTCCGTTGAAGCAATTTACCTTTCGTCACGCAAGCGTGCAGTATGCGAGTTGTGAAACTCTGCCTAGAAGTAGAGAGGGACTAGGGATAGCGGAATAGAGACTAGCGGAAACGGAAACCACCAATATTGTGCCGAACCAGGAGAATGGGGAATTTGACTAATCTTTCAGCTCAGTTGATAGTTGCTCTGCCTTCTGCGCAGGTTGTGGGTTAGATTCCCATCGAGGACAAGCATATGAAGGATGCATATTACTAAAAATATGTTTGTTCTATGTATGGGTGTTATAACGTAGCAAGCATACATACATAAAAAAAAGCTTAATCTATCTGTCGTCTGATTCCCATAGTTCTAACACAGTTTGCTGAATTTAGGGCTAGATAGGTAGTACAAGTCCATAAATTTATTTAAATTCATCAATATTTATGAACCCTTCTGCGGAAAAGTTATTTCGTATTTAGGTAGTACTTACACCTATTTATTTTATTTTTCTGACAGGCTAAGAGAGTTACAGGATCGGCGTCCAAGAGGGTCTAGACAATGTTTATTCACTTCGAAGCGACTCTATTTCACCATTCGTCAAGCACTACCTACCTAATTAGGTACTACTCATACATACTATTATAATTCGTTGGAGATAGACCACGTGGCGTTGCTATTTCAATACAATAAATTTTAGACTTTTCTACTACCTACCTAACGATATTATATACTTAACTTAGTAACTTTGTGCATAGCAGCTCCCTTAGGTATTACTTATCGAGGCTGGTCTGCGACAATAACACTTGTCGCAAGTTACATGGAACCAAGTGTAAACCAATATTTAAAGCAATTCTATCTGTAGGTAATTCTACTGAATAGAGTCCGTTTTGATTTGGCAAACGCTGTTGAAGTTCGTACCAACCTATTGCTCTAAATTTTAAAACACCCTCTCTTTCCTGTTACAATAATTAGCATGATAAAATTTAATAATTTATGACTAATTGACTAGGTACTTTAGGAAAACGAATAAACACAAAAACAGCTGCATAAATATTGGTGACCTACAAATAAATTGATGTTGGATATTACCTACTAAATCGCTACGCTTTTGAAACATTCGTACTCTAAAATCGATACCGGTCAAGTCAGCGCCTCGAATTAGCGATTCACGGTTTATATTTAGCAGTTTATTACTAAATTATAGACAGTAGCGTTCATAGCCTTATCGATATTACCCGATGATAGATATATGGTTATTAGGACTGAACATATTGGTTCTTGGTAGTTAGATAGTTATGCGCAAAGTTGATTATAGGAAATACCGATACATAATGTTTCATATGCTGTATGCATATGAAACATTATGCATTATGTTTCGCACAATTTTTTCTCTAGTTCGTTAATAAAATCTAAATCTTTTTATTACTAAAAGTACCTATTGGAAACATTTATTGCTATCTTGAATAAATTATTAGAGCGTTTTTTTGTACTTAGAAATTCTTGTTACCTACTCTTCCGGTCGATATAGTGATTCTGTAACTGTCCATGAATTCAAGCCTTTGGAAAACTCTTCCATTTCATTCGCGCCAGTTCATAATTCGACATTTTCTAATTTTTCAAGCACAAAGCAAAGGAGCACATTATCTCTCCTTTGTAATACCATTATTGGTATGTATACCTATAATATTTTTCTATATTAACTACTTACTTGTGTATTATATTTCGGCTTGGATAATATATATAGTTTTCTTATTTAACTTAATAATTTCGTCTTGTTTTTCGTTTAGTTTTAAGTTTTTTTCAATATGTTTGTACCCACCGCTACAATCAGCTCTTTCCATCTTCGGTTTGCTGGAAGAAAATCATGACCGCTAAATAAAATTCGTGCGCGCGTGTACAATAGAGAATATATAAATATGTTTGTAGTTATGCAGTTTGTGATCACTGACGCACATGGGCAGGATTCGCCGAGTTTTTGGCGAGTCGAGTTAATTGATTTCATGTGCCAAGCTGTTGGGAATTTTAGACAGAATGGACTGTAGTGTTGACGTCTAACTGGAGATACCCAGGTACATTAAATGTGGGTAGGCGTATTTTGCACACTTCGTGGTCTTTCATTATTTGTTCCACTGGCGAATACTCATGTACTTCCTGATGGTATATTGTCTAGCGAATGTGGAATCTGTATTGCGATTCTAAATTTCAATCAATCCCTGGTCCTAATAGAATCGGCGGCGTAACGTTGAAATAGTTACAGTAGGTACCTACAGAGTTTTGTCTTATGCATTGACAGGAAGTTTCAAATTAGATAAATCCGGCTAAACCGAATCCGAAGTCTGTCACCGGAAGGCTTTCGCCACATTCATTTTCTACTAGACCCCGCAGGACAGTAAGAACGACGGACCATCAAATTTCTGTCTAACGTCCGCATCAGAGAACGGAATGAAATTTGACGGATCAGAGTGTCGGAAAACGCGCTTTCTATACCTACATTTTGTTTTAGACCCCACGGTCAGAATGTTACTTCAGAAATCTCTAGCAGACTTTTTCTGATAATGCGCTACCTTCTAGCGCTTTAGCGCGTGTATAAAGTACACCATGCATGTGTAGGGTTTATATCGCACCTACCTATATATAACTATGGTGGTGAACTACACCTTGTATAATTATATTGATAGGTGATTTCGTACCTATATGTATGTGCTACTTGTATGTACTATTTTTTGTGATATAAAGATGAGGTAATTAAAAAATTAAAAACAATTTTTTGTAACTGTAAATACATTATTATATACGTGTTATATTATGTTTACATTTAAATTACATAATAAATCTAGCGGATAAAATATTGATAAGTAGCAGTAATATTTTCTTAGAAATATAATTAAGTAGGTATAAGGTTGTAAAACGACAACTCCCTAAAACTTGCCCATTGCAAGCTTTATACTGGTATAATACCAGTGGTATTACAGAACCTAGTAATATTAAGTACTTATTCAGTCGGCTGCACAAGATGTATATATTTACGTCATTTAAAATGATATCACAACATTACAATTAACTCTTATACAACAATTTCTGAAAACCAGCGCAGTATTGCACACCTTGTTCTATGCTGCATACAGCTGAGACTTTTTAAGTCTAGTTTAAGCGTGCGATTTTTTGGAGTGTTTTCTAATTTATTATAGGTAATGCTGTGTGATACCTATTTGAAAGTTAAGAGTTGTGTACGTCATAGTATAGTCGCTTAAGGTGGAACAAGTCGTTACTATTTCCATACAAACGCTGTAACGCTCGTAACTTTTAAACCAGAGTTTCAGAGAGCTGTATTTTTACAACTTGTGTACACAAGGGAATGTATAATAAAACTTATTAAGTAGGTACCTAAATTGGTCATCTCTACGGACAAGATCAGAACTTACATTTCTTACTTATGAGTTATAATATTTTTGTAAACAATTAACATAATAAACTTTAATATCATAATAAGGCAAGCAGATCGTATCTGTGAATGCATATCATTACTAAAAATCTAGTATTTCATAGTGTATGCGTAACATCTTTGTACTAGAAAAGGATATTCGTCTTTAGCTAGCAGTGGACTGCTGGGCAATAATTCATACACAATTTTTCTAGGCCTCCTTTAGAAGACCTGAAAAAAATATTTACTGAAAAAAAATCGAGTTCTTCTGGTATTCAGATTTTAGAACTCTATATTTTTTTGTCGCCGGGGATTTATGGTTAGAGGGGTACTTCCTCCAAAAAGGGGGTAACAGAATATGCCTTATGAGATCCTATTTCGATGGAAAATTTATTTGGGTTTTCTAAAAATTTGTTGAAGATCTGATGAGGATTTTCAGTGTGATGAGCAGAATAGCTTCTCAGAATGCAGTAATTGCACTCAAAAAAATTGTGCTCGCAGAACTACTAGTAAATAAGGATAGATCTATTATAATCCCAGTACCACATAAAACTAAACTATAAGGTGCTGGCCGAAAGCATCATTCTGTTTACCAAGCCAATAGTTAGTCGTTTAAACAGTAATTAGCAACATCATGCAAAACAAATGTAGTACGTTTTGAAATAAATATCACAGTGGGAATAACCACATTTTTTTGTACTTAGCTGTGACGTCATTTGTCACTCATTTGTCGGTAACAGCCTGAATATTTACGCTTAAAACGATAAACGAAGTTTCGTATTGTCGTTTTTAGTTACACTTCAGGGCCTTATTAACCAATTTTACAGTCAAGTTAGTTCTGCCTGACACGCCGCGCATTGTAACTCAAAACGACAATACAAAACATCGTTTAGTTTTAAAAAGTAGACATGCTGGTAGATTTACCATCCGATTTAAAGAACGAGCGAAGAGCACTTGTTTTCTGCTGCTTTAGATCAATCGGCCAGTACCCACTAATTATTACAAAATTAATGCGCCCTCGACTTATCCGACTTTATAAACTTGTCCAAATCCGCGTCACTCGCCGGATCAACCTGAGATAGCTGTCTAAAACTCTCGTCGTCCACAAAGCAGATCTCATGTCCGTCCGGATCAGCTAGTATGATCACCCTGACGGTAGCTTTGCCAGGAGTATCGAGGGATATAAGAGGAGTAAGAATGGTACCGTTGACTGCTTGGATCTTCCGATCAATCTCCGGCTGTTCCTCGAAGGGGCAAGAGAAAGCGATCCGGCCGTACGCTTTAGCGCGGTTTACTGGCTCGCCTGGAATTTGAAACCATGTTTAAATAAGATGAAGGAATAAGGAAAATCTGCTACGCGTTTCTAGCTATCGAAAGTGTTACAATAATGCTGATATGTTTTGATTCACTATCCCTATCCATAATGATGAATCATGATTTGACAGCCAGATTTATTTGATTGTAGAGGAAACGCGCGCGACTTCGTCCGCAAATTTTATACAAACTTGAACCTTCGCTACACCACTTTAGAGGTTGAATTTCTGGAATTCCTTAGTACACCTCTACACACAAAGACAAATATAACCTGAAAAGTCACTACAAATGGCTTAGGCTGTGTGTTGTCTATATGTCACTCACTCAGGACAAATATTTTCTGGTATATAATATATTTCACAATATCGACAATATAAAAGTAATAGGTAAAACTCAACGTTTTTATTTACCCTTAACGACCCCCTCACGGTAAGAATAAAGACATTAACACACGATCGTAGTACTCATGGTGTATAGTCTAAAGTATAGTAGGTATATAATTATTTATTCTTCCTAGTTTTGTTTATACATGCCGATGGAACCAGCATATATGTGATGCAGTCTGAGGTTAAGTAGTAACCATCACCTATAACCCTTAAGCATTACGTGTGTGTAATCCCACCGGCACCCACATCCTTCTAACCGAAACTCAGCAACGCTGCTTGACGGCAGAAATAGGCATGGTGGTAGTACTTCTTCAGACGAGCCCTTCAGGAGCCCTGCTACTTTTAAATCTAGTTTCTAGTAGATACCTATTCCCCAATGGTCCGGATGACGTCGCGTCGCGACATCAGCCCTACCCGGATTTTATTGATGCTAGTCCAAGGCTATCATGAGTTACAGTCGTAAAGACAAAAACTTTTCAGTCATTCTAATCACTAGCGAGACACCACAAATCAGTTTAAAAGAACTCTAAGTCGATAGAAGGCTTATACGCAATGCCGCAAGAAGCATAATCCCATCTGATATTTGTATAATCTAAACGATATGCTAATCTAACCGATCAATAAGTTGATTAGATCGGAACTCAAAAAAGTTCGTGACCTGGTACAGGTTTATCGTTACATATATTTGATTTAGTTGCCATGCGCGGCGCGGCTGTTAGATGCAAGTTAGACAATATATCAATGTATCTGTCACACGTCTGGTATATGTGATTAGATTTATTGTTTAAATGGTGCCTTGACAGCGGTGATGTCAGGTTTTCGTCACGCGTTCAGACAATCTTATCAGCAGGCACTTAATCTGAAGAAGTGCGATTGCACGATTGTGAAGATTGTACGATAAAAATGATAATTTGAACCTGGTATTGAATGATCGGTCGTTTGGGCCAATAGCCAAAATAATTGCCATACAGTATTAAGCAGCTATTAGCCGACGGTACTTTTCTATAAACCTAATAGAGATAAACAAAACTAAATTTCAAATTTAAAACAATGGGAACGGTAGTTAATAAAGCTATGTGATGAAATAAGAACAGCTATAGCTATACTAGAGGCCACTCGCAGCTTCGCCCGCGTGGCAGTTTTTTCGCGTTCCCGTTATTTTTTGGGGATAAAAAGTAGCCTATGTCCTATTCCACATTACAATCTATATTTATTCCAAATTTCATCCAAATCGGTCCACTGGTTAGAGCGTGAAAGAGGAACAAACATCCATCCATCCATCCATCCAAATATTCGCATTTATAATAATTAGTAGGATATTCTTACCAATATCGACGAGCTCTAGTTTAGCCTGATTTTCACTGAAACCCAGGAGCACAGACTTAGATGTCTTCTCGAAGATCTTCAAACTCAGAAGTCCGTTCCAGTATTCTATTGATTTGGCGATGTTTGAGCTGGCAAGGGAGACTTTGACTACTGGATCTGTAAAGTTAACAACAGTGACACTTATTATTCTCGTGAACGAATTTTTCCACAACAGGATTGTAATGTTTGATTTATCTTACATTTTATTGACAAAGTGTCTAGTACAAAATAACTCATAGATAGGGAAATGTTAGGGCAGTTATCAAACAGCGAGTAAAATCGTGATTTTACTGCTGCGAGTCGCTTGCAGCCTGTCAAGCAGGTTTGATTTTTGGCTGAATGCACAGATTAAGAGCCGTTTGCACAGCGATTTTATTTTATTTAGCTTAGCACGTTAACTAAGTTAAACACGTATAGCGACTTAATTTGTCTTGTGCAATATGTTAAAAGTAGCTTCCTAAATGCATTTAGAGGCTCGCTAAACATGTAAAATCGTTATGTAAGCGATCCTAAGTCGATAACTAATGGTCAATTTTCGCTGGCAGCAGTCACCCATGCCTGGTCAGGTTAACTATTTACCTTCAGTCGATCAACACAAGTGTCGAGTAAAACTATCGGTTAGATTGCCGCGGTAATCAGCTGTTTATCTCGCCAGGCAATCAGCCAGCACCTTGCAGACAAGTCAACTTATCGATTTAATACCGCGGTATTCAGCTGTTTGGCTTCCCTTTCGATTAGCTACCGTGCCGACTAAACTCACTTATCGATTCGAATAGTGCGATTTTGGGCTGTTTAGCTTACCACTCAATTAGCCAGTACCGAGACGAGTAGGTAGAACCTCGGCTTTATGCTGGGGTTTTCAGTTGTTTAAATCGCCATATAAAGAGTCGTACGTGTATTACACACTTTATGGATATTTAGAATCAAGTGTCGTATCATTATAACACGAGTATCATACAACTTTGTCATCAAACGACCGCGTGTAATATCACTTCATCTATGGCGTATCATTTTATCTATTTACAAAATCTAGCAAAAAAACCAACTAGATTGTAGTTGATATACATGATTAGTTTTGTTTTATTTCAACCTATTGGACCGGTCTCCGCCTGCACGCTGGATAAACCGGTTTTCTAAATAAATGCACATTTTGCAAAAACCGCCTCACAATTCAAGCTACTCTCTGTGCCAAATATTACATCGATCGGCTCAGTGGTTTAGCGGAGAAAATGAAACAAACAGACAGCAGACAATAAAGGATGTGAATCACGCAAATATAGCATGTGAAAATTATGTTGAAACTCATCATGATCATCACATGACTTATTTGATTATTCATCCTAAGGTTGTTTGAAAGAGATACATAAGTTTTTCTGTTTTAAAAGTATTCCGTATAAATAATAAACTTGGCGCATTTTGCATCGACAGGTAGTTTTAAATGAGATCGAAAGAGACATAGTATTCAAAGTTTGTCACCAGCCTAAATGAGCCCACTGCTGAACATAAGCCTCCCCCGAATTTGAGGAGGTTTGCCATAGACACCACGCTTGGCAGGTGGATTGGTGATCACAGCGTCGGTGTTTACACAGAACAGAAGTACACAGAAGAGACAGCTGCCCAACTCGTGGTGCGTCGCCATTTACGACATCCGTGGGAAGTAATGGAGAAGTCCTCTCCTAAGGGCCCTACTCAAGGTGGTGCGACACCATAGTTATTTCAAAAATGGGTGTATTAATAACAGGGATTACGTTTAATTTTCATGTGGTGAGCATAAAATACGTGGTCCGCAATAACGAGAGGGTGGAGAGGTCGTAATATGCGTCTCATAAAATATTCTGTAAGTCTAGGAATGTCACAACTCTTAACTCTGAATGTCATACGTATAATTAGGTCACAATGTATGTTCTCATTTAAATAAATGACTAGTGTCTCATCCTACTAACCTACCTATCATTAACCTACACCTATATTACCTACAGTTGTCTTTGACATACTTGCTCGTTTTTAGGGTTCCGTACCCAAAGGGGACCCTATTACTAGGTCTCTTCATTAACTCTTATTCTAAACTGGCACCACAACAGCTATGATTTACCTATTACTTTAATAATCTATTTAGCTAATAAACCATCTCATTCTAATGGAATTATGAAAAATAGAATAGCAATAGGCTACTACTTAATATAGGTAATTAAAAAACAAAAAAAAAAACTACCCAAATTCCACAGTCCTAGACTTCTGATTTAGACTGTATGCTAGTTCTCAGTCAAACAGTCAGTAAATATATAAGATTGATGAGTAGACTAGTTATATGGTAAGAAGAATGCCATAATTGTGGGGTGGTATACCCGGCAAGGTTGATACCAATAAAAACTTAAACAAAAAAATCTTACCCTTGTCAAAAGGCTGTGGTTTGTCAACAATGTAAAATTTGTATCCACCAGGTGCCTCAACATACTTCAGTCCATTGCTCTGCTTCACGGGCCAGTTGTTGGCGGCAGCTCTCTTAAGAGCCTCACTAGACTGGACTGTGAGTCCAAGGAAATCATTTCCCATCTCATACTCTGTGATACCATAGTTGTATGTGAGCTCAACTACAAAATGTGTGTCTTCTGGCCCATAACCCATCATGGTTTTGCTCCATCTGTTTGCATATGGCCTGTAATCAATTTTAAAATACTTTAAGTCACTAGCAGCAGTGTTGGCCTTGCAACCTGTCATTTTTTTATGTTTATCTCCCAGAAAGCTTAACAAATATACCAAAAATTTGTGCTCACCCATTGCAAGCTGCTTCACAACCTTCACTGAACTCTTCATGACGAAGAACCTATAAAAATATAATTTTTATAAAACAACAAATTTTTGTAAAACAACTTTTAACAAACATAATAGGTATGTTGATCCGAAACTACTGGTCTAAATTGGTCTACTAGGTCTACTGTAACTTTACTGTGCAAGGATGTAAACAGCTGTGGATGACTAGAACAATCTTCGACGACCGATGTGGCGCGGCGGGCGATTGTCCGCCTGCGACGCAGAGGTTGCGGGTTCGATTCCCGCCTTGGGATAAATGTTTGTACGATCTGCAAATATTTATTCCGGGTGTTCTGGGTATTTTCTATGTATAATAAAAAATATCTATGTATGTAATATAATATTGTATTAAGTATATCAGTCATCTAGTACCCATAACACAAGCTCTGCTTAGCTTGGGGCTAGTGATGCTGTGTGGATCGTCCGGCATTATTTATTATTATTATTTATTTATTTAATCTATCAGCATTATTATTATTATTATCTCACCACCTTAAAAAAGTAAGTAGAGCAAAGTTTCATAAAACAGGTTTTCCTGTGCACTTATCAAATACCTACACGTTTTAGGTGCTATAAGCATACCTACCTATTCAGAGGTATTTTTTTTATTTAGGTCGAGTCAGACAGATTGTACTTAATTCTGTGTACTCTGCCCCACTAGTGGGGCGCCTTGGTGGGGCAGAGTGGAGTAATTCAATTGTTTTAAGTAGTAAGTACTTACTTACATAATTAGAAAAATATAATCTTATAAAATATAATCGTGATTAACCGTCTATATCGGTCAGTACCCGGCAAAAACAGTTAAACGCAATAGGTACTTAGATGAGATGAAACCTTGAAACTCTTGAAACCTTCCAGCTTGTAGATACAAACAGGGTTGGAAGGCGAGTAGCTACTATTATGACCACTGGCGCATCCCTAAACTTAGCTATTGAAGACATTCCTTACCTTCATCCCCAGGATGTCCCGGTAGAACTTCGCAGTAAGAGTCCTGTCTGCTACTTTGAACACGAAATGTAACGCACGTCCGGAAACCATACTTGTATATTCTAATCAATTTGTGATTACGACAATTTACTGTAAGTGCTTTATTTCTGCTGGAGTTCAACTATGATATTTATTTTATAGATCTGCGGACGTCGGCACGCCTCAACGCCGAAAATTTACCGCAAACTAAAATAAAAATAACAAAATGAATGAGCAACACGGAGTGAGTGAGTAATGATTGGATTGGTTTGATTGATTGATGGGAGCGTAGTAGGCATGGATCATTTCACAAGTAGCTTGCGAAATTTAATATGAAATGCAGTTTCATACGTCGCACCAGCTACTTCTCTTCAAAGTGTCTGCGAAAAGTCGCACTCAATGAAATCGGAACGCGAGAGCGAGCGAGTGACAAGACAAATCGTGCTAGACAGAGCGGGCGTGATAGAAAGAACAAACTATATATTTCTGTTTCGTCGCAGCCGCACGTGCCCATGAAGAGGGCAGCGCCATCTCGTGCTCCGTTTTAGTACGATTATGGGTGAACTTTGAACTAGAATATCGTAAGAGAGTATTTTAAAAACAGACCTTAAATTAAGTGCAGTAAAGTATTAATTTTCTTGGAATAAAAAGTAGCAGATCTCATATTCATTTGTTTGTTTACGAAACGATTTTTCATTATTTCATCGTAGGTCACACTTCACAGTCAGTCATCCGAGCGCTGCGCTGGCGAGCGACGTCTTGCAAAATCAGCGGTTGTCAGCGATCGATTTATTTTCATTTCGTTTATTGTAAATAATATCTTTACTAAAGATATTTACAGTAGGTACCTACCTACATTTTGACCGTAATAGATAGGTACCGCTCAAATCTTATCACGAAAGCCTTTTTTTATTGATATTATCAAGTTTTTACATTGTCAGTCCCAAGCCTGTAAAAGTAATACTTTTACAGGCAGGCAAAGTATGAGGGAAAGTTCATTGCTTGAAAATAAATGCAATTCTATCATGATTATACCTATATTATATTCTAAGTACCTACCTAGATAGCACGTGAATCCGGTCTCTGTTCCAACTTCCAATTCAAAAGGAGCGTCAGAGATTTTTTATGATAATTCATACCTTATTTCTAGTAAGATAAGGAACGTGTGGGGAATTCGTTTTCTGTCATCTTTGGAAGCAACATTGTATTTTAATTTTAATTGTTTTTCTAGTGTTATTTTAAGTTCTGATGGGTAATTTCGGTGGTATTTTAACCATCATTAATTGAGGTCTTAGCACAAGTATGACCAGTTGAAATGAAAGTGAGTTATGTGGCATCCTGATTTGAACGAAAATGTTTCCTTTTGGTTTTGAAGAAAAACGCCATCTTTTTCTTCAAAACCAATGACAGCCGACTTTACTTTTTTACCGACTCAACTCGACCACAGAATATATATATGGAGACTCGACTAAACAATCAATAAATAAATCCGGTCATCTACAGGTCTCTTCTTCTTGGGAACTGCAGGTAAGGGCCTCGGGTGTGTAACCCATCGCCCTAGCATCTACTCGCAGACTACGATCCCTGGGTCGCGGGGCTCAGCCGTGGGGGTGCCTTCCTGGCTTATAGGTGGCTCCTCCGGGCTTTTCGCTGACCAAGATAGTGCGTGCGTGTACGTACTGCCTATCTTGGTATGACGTGGGATATCTAATTTTGTTATTATTATTTTTTTTTTAATTTCCCTATACTTCGCCATCGATGGACTGGGAAGGTACCAAGTAACTCTCGAGGTAATGATCGCCAAGGTCTTCTAATTTCTGGTGGTCTAGTATGGGGTGGAGCAAATCCACAATTCGACTAAAAGTATTTTATTCAACCCACTTGACATTGGCAAAATTGTCCGAATGACAGACACATGCCACAAAAAAAAAGAAGCTATGAAGAGCGCAGCGCCATCTCGTGCTCCGTTTTAGTACGATTATGGGCGAACTTTGATTGAACTATAGCCAACTGACAGTAGCTAATGTCACTTTGTAAAATAATGTTGCCATGCCATATAGTAATAGTGATGCGTTCAGTTCTCGTTCAATCAGATGAATGATGAAAATGTAATAAACGATATTTTTATTTTCATTACCAACCTATAATTATTGTTATATTTGATACATTTATAGTTTCAACTACATGATGTATTGAAACTAGGACAGTCTTACAAGTTTCCTCGCAATGTTTTCCTTAATGTTTAAGACACTCGGTATTCAGTATAGGTAGATACTATAGGAACATAGTCGTCGAAAACTCGTTGGTATGTACAAAACACGAGTAAAATTCGAACCCCGTACCTGATATCGGCATTTCGGCACACTAAGTATTCACTAGACAATCGAGGCAATTTCATTCATTCAGGAGTTTTTTCAATCATTCACTTTGTCACAACACTATTTTTATTTCATCAAAAACTGGCAACACAGTAAACGTCAGTTGACTTCGTGTAATTAAAAATTCGACTATAGAATGACGTAAGAGTATTTTAAAAACAGACCTTAAATTTAGTGTGTTAAAGTATTAATTTTCTTGTAATAATAAGTAGCAGAGCTCAAAATCGCTCAAAATGATTTTCCATTATTTCATCTCGTCGCAGTCGTCGCAGATCACAGTCAGTCATCCAAGCGCTGCGCTGGCGAGCGGCAACGTCTTGTGAGTTCAGCGATTGCTAGTGATTTATTTTCATTTCGTTTATTGTAATTATCTAGGTACCTACTTAGTTATTTAGTTTGATGTGTTGTTATTTAGTGAGTAAGTAGGTACTTGTACTAGGTATAGTGTTAATGTAAATAAGAACAATAATAAGGTTTAAAGACAGTGAGTGGATCTATTTGTAACCACTCAATCGTCTATGTAACTAACATAAAATTAATAAACATCCATTTTATTTTTCTTTTATGTTTATTTCGTTTATAGGTTCACGAAACGCTTCCAACGATTTAAGCCAAAATCCTCGCGGATGCCATTTCTTTCTCAAAAAACCTTCAATTGAAAACTAAGTCTAAGCTTTTCAAATTTCGCACACTCAGCTACTTATTTACACTTGGCTGGCGCATCAACATGACTTACAACTGGCAAGACAAATGTTTGTACTACTGTCAGTGAGGTGTCAGCAACCCGAAAATGACGTTTACGCCGGGTTCGAATGAAACCATAGACAAAACGATCAGTTTTTCTCTCTGGTTTTTCTATCTTGCCGCTACTCTATACTAGATGGCGCATTATTCACACTAATTGGAATAATTTGTCTGTGGTTAAGAAATAAACCATAGTCTATTCCATTTTTTTTTCCATTGTACTAACTAGTTCTAGGATAGTCTACGTTTTATAATAGGAACACCTTGCCAAGGTCTTCTAATTTCTGGTGGTCTAGTTTGGTGTGGAGCAAATCCACGACTCGACTAAAAAGTATTTTATTCAACCCACTTGACATTGGCAAAATTTTCCGAATGACAGACACAAAAAAAAAGAAGCTATGAAGAGCGCAGCGCCATCTCATGCTCCGTTTTAGTACGATTATGGGCGAACTTTGAACTAGAATGTCGTAAGTCGTCGAGAGTATTTTAAAAACAGACTTTAAATCAAGTGTAGTAAAGCATTAATTTTCTTGGAATAATAAGTAGCAGATCTAAAAATCATTTGTTTATTGACAAAATTATTTCATCGCAGGTCACAGTCTGTCATCCGAGCGCTTGCACTGGAGAGCGACGTCTTGCGAAATCAGCGATTGTTAGCGATTTTTTTTTATTTCGTTTATTGTAATTATCTAGATAGTTATTTAGTTTGATGTGTTGTTATTTAGTGAGTAGGTAGGTACTTGTACTAGGTATAGTGTTAATGTAAATATTAGGTTCCTGAATCCTGAATCCGGTCTCGGTTCCAACTTCCATTTCATAAAAGGAGCGTCAGAGATTTTTTATTATAATTCATACCTTATTTCTAGTAGGATAAGGAACGTGTGGCGTTGGATAATTCTATGCACGAAAAATCATTGCCAGTGAAAAATCGCAGGTGAAATGAAAACTATTTTTTTTTTTAATTTCACTCAATGAAAATGATTTAAATGTAGCAATCATTTCCATGCCTAGAGCGTAGACAGAGCTGTCTAAGTGTCTACGGATGGGAGTATGACCACTTATCGTACTACATTTTACGACAATGGGTGTCAACTCAGAAAAACGTGTTCGTATTTAATTTGAGTTGCAATGCGCGGCATACCAGGCAACAACAACTAGACAAGTGCAAAAGTTACCGAGTTACCCTGCAGTGTAACCTAAAACGACAATACGAAACTTTTCTCGTTCTTCCGAGTGAACAGCCTGACATTGACAGCTGATAGCAGTATGACAAAACAACCATAGACAAAATATCTTTATGTAACCTAAAACGTTAGTTCGTTCTATGATACGTTTTGTTCAAAGAATAGGTAGTTTGGTTAAGTTAGCGTTGCAGGTATCCTAGTATCTAATGTTACGGTAGCATCAGCTGTTTTACAACAATAATTTTTGATATGGTTACTAAGGAATGCGTAAAAATTCAAGTAAAATTTATAGATTTTCTTCGAACCACTTGCTTGTCTTCCAATAGGTGGGTCACGAAAGTCACGTCAATTGCACCCGTGTTTGTACATGTTGGGACACAATGATCACAGTAGGTACCCTACCTACATAGTGATATCATCGAAGTTATATTTATTTATTTATTTATTTAACACTTTATTGCACAATTACCTACTATAAATAAGTGTACAAAAGGCGGGCTTAATGCTGTGAGCATTTTCTACCTGCCAACCTTAAAGGTAGTTAATAAGTAAGGTAGGTTATAGACCATTATGACATTATTTGTTAGACGATCCAATAAGTTTTTACCAAAGAAGTCAGCCGACGAATCCAACTTGGTAGAATCAGAAAATTGAAGTGGCAATGGGTAGGCCAAGATAGCTACCGACAACGTTGGGGAAAAAAGGTTCCCGAATCACGACTAGGAAAAGGTAGATGCAATATAGGACGCCCTCCTACCCGATGGACTGACGACAGTGTTAGCAGAGGATCGCGGGAAGTCAGTGGATGGAAAAGGCTCAAAATAGTTCTTCTTAGAAGCGTATGCTATATGTATATTGTAATGTCATCCTGGCCGATTCCGGCTACGGCGACGGTAATATAGCTTATTGTTGTTGTCTTCAGTGTCCTCTGAATTCGATGAATAATTTGAATAGCTTTCATATTTCTGCCAAACATTTCCAATAGTGGTCTTCTACAGGCTGTTGATGTTGATGTACCACTTGCTGACAGAACAAGAAGATGGCACACCCGATGTTAAGTGGTCACATCTCAAACAAATGCAGCGATAATAACTTTGCATGGTGTGTGTTGATTTTATACGACGCGACGGTAAGAAACACCATGAAATAGCTTGTAAAACCACTACTCTCAAAAGGTTTAAGGTTTGGTAGGTACATAGGTACTAGGTGGGTTTAGAAAGGAACGTAGGAGACTAAAGTATTACTTAGGTATTCCCTAAAACAGTTTAATCAAAATCCATTTTTCAATCATTCACATAAAAACTACATATAATTTCATACAGAAATACGATTAAATATATTTTTCTTATAAGCTAGAACTACGTTAAACTTATTAAGTTTATGGCTGTAAGTAATATTTTTTTTACGTTTTTTGGTAAATGCAATAAATGTAGGTATTTAATCTTAATTACTATTTTGTTTATAACTATTATATCTTCAATTGATTTTACTACATTTGTAAATAGTCATACAGATTCTATTAATATTTTATCTGAATATAAATATCAGGTATTCCGTTAGATCGAGATATGATTAGGCTGAGATATTTTATACTCACTACATTAGTAGAATAGTTTTGATCTTATTTTTGAAGATATTCTGTACCAATAAATAAAATAGCATTGAATGCAAGACATTTGAAAATTATTTCATAAGTTTTCCTAAAATTTAACTAAAAAAGCAACGGACAGAATGATCCCTAACATTGTATTTCAATGTGAGCTCAAAATATTAAAACTACCGACTAGATCGGTTGCATTTCATGCAGTAGGTATTTTTAGTGATGCTAAAATTCAAAAATATCTTCTTTATGTTTTCTTAAGTTGATTTTAAAATTACTTGAACTTTTTGACATGTTAGATAGGTGTAATTAACTTAGCAAGTTATTCTGATATTATTTTGATAAAATGTGTAATCCTATGTACGAGTTAATACATGAAGTAGGTACGTGCATAATATAAATTACCTTTAGGCCCTGGATATATTTTTGCAGAATTAATAAATAATAATAGAACCAAGTTGATGATTCGGAGAAGCCATCTCACATTGACAAGCAGGCAGGTAGGTATGTATTACATTTATGCTACAAAAGTGCATACCTAAGCAAACAAATATGCAATACCAAACACTAGCAATTGACCGTCTTTGAAAGTTTCTCACTTATAAAAATAATTGAAATACCATTTATGAAATTCCAGCTAAGCTTTTTTCCAAACGTTAAAAATACTAAAGTATCTAAATGTGCAAAAAGGTTTTAGGAAATTATGACAACGACATTTTAACATCGCATTAACTTTCGCAAAAGACTAATAGAGGTGACACATTATCGTTAGGTACTAAAAAAGCCACTGTAAAATCAAATCTAAATAACTTTCTACTTCATTAAATGTTTAAATATTAGATAAGACATCAAGTTGCATTATAAATAATTTAACATCAAATGCCCAACGAATAAATATTTACCTAGGTTAACATAAGTACATTACACAATAATTTAAATGCCAATTAAACCAACTCTACTAGTATAATCGATTCAGATCAGTTTTTGGGTTTTTCCTTTTCAGCGGTTTCTTTTTCTTTTTCCTTCTCCTTTTCTTTTTCTTTCTTCTCCTGCATCTGCTGTAGATGTGCAGGTAATGCTTTCAAAATTGCGTGCACCTGAAAAAAATACAGATGAACGTTGTAAGTATATATGTATACGAAAGCGGAATTAAGACTTACCTACCTCGTATGGTACAATTGGCAAAAATAAATTTACGACTACAACCTGCAACGGCTGTGGGTTCAACTCTCATCTTGAACAATATTTAGATATGTAATTGTAGATACATACCTACGTAACTAGAATACCATATTACACCCAGTCGCAGAACAAACATCTATGTTCATCATACAAATGTTTGTTCTCGGTGGGGATCAAACCCACAACGTTGTACCAGAAGGCAATGCTGTAGAGTAGAAGATAGACCCAAAAGAGAAGTGATGGCTGTCATAAAAAGTAACTTTGTAAGTGTTTTAACAGTTATTGTGCTCTCATAATAGATATAATACTGAAGTATAAATAAATAGGTACCGGTGGGCGCTTCAGTATTTGTATTATGTACGCATTTATACAAATCAATGAATATTTATTTAACTTTGCTTATACATCCAAAGATCAATGTTTTTGCGCTAGACCTGTCAATCAAACAATCTTATCTAATAACCTATATATTTAATAATACTCAATATTCTAGGTAGAATAAAAAATACCTCTTCAGCGACAGCCATAAGAACGAACTCGAACTGTTGCTTAGTAGCAACAGTGCGCGATCGCTGGTCGCGAATATGTTCAAGTGTCGCAGCGATGTCGATTTCCTTAGCGCCTTTTGCCATACGGTTCAACACCATGTCAATAAGACAGTAAGTTCCGCTGCGTCCGGCTCCGTCACTAAAACAAAATACTTAGTTGTAGACTAGTGTTAAAAATATTTACCTAAATAAATAAGTACCTACTTACACAAAAAATACAATTTAAAATTTCATTTTGTATTTATTTATTTATTTATTTATAGACGAGCAGCCTTCGCTGATATGTCTACGTCACACAGTGTTGAAATTTTTGGTCATTGTCTTTTATTTTAGTTGCACACTTTAAGCACTGTTCTACTTAATCGTAGCCAGTTATCGAGCTTGTTTTTGAAGGCATTGACAGATTCAGCGGAAACGACATCCTCAGGCAGCATGTTCCAATTGTGGACCACTCTATTGCTGAGAAAGTGATGTGCTACATTTGTATTGGCCGAGACACGAACTAAGCTAAGATGGTGGCGTCGTGCTGCTCTGTCTTCTTTTCGTAGGAGGATGTCATGTAAATTCGGTAGGCTGTATTGGTGTGTTAAAATCTTATATGTTTCAATGAGGTCCCCTCGTAGCCGTCTTTGTTCTAAGGTAGTGAGGCGCAAAACTTGTAGTCTCTCTTCATAGGGTTTACGACGAAGACCTAGTGGCATCTTGGTAGCCTTCCTCTGCACACTTTCCAGAAGACTAATATCTTTTTGGAAATATGGGCTCCATACTTGATACCCGTACTCCAGTAGTGGTCTTATATAGGTTTTGTAGATCTTAGTGAAGACCTCGACAGTCATAGTTTGAAACGATCTGCGGATCACATAGATAAATGAGTTAGCTTTTTTGACCATCGTGGTGATGTGCTCTTCCCACTTTAAATTGCACGTGATGTTGATTCCTAGATCCCTTTGCA
This sequence comes from Electrophaes corylata, assembly GCA_947095575.1. Taxonomy (NCBI): domain Eukaryota; kingdom Metazoa; phylum Arthropoda; class Insecta; order Lepidoptera; family Geometridae; genus Electrophaes; species Electrophaes corylata. The sequence goes on from OX352702.1 coordinate 4,602,580, forward strand.
GGTTGACTGGTGTCAGGTTTTTCCCATCCAAGGTGTATGTCAATTTGGGGTTGTTATTACCAAGGTACAAGATACTACATTTTGACACAGTATCTAGGTGTTACGAAAAAAAATATGTTTTTTTATTATTTTTTACCTTTAAAACTCGACGAATGATCATTGATTCGAGTTAAAATAAGTTATTTAGTTTTAAGAATAGTTTTTGAACTAAAAAAGAACTTAAAAGAATTGCTCTACCACAGATAAAAACCCCCCTGTCATTAAAAAGGAAACAAAGCAAACCATTTCTTCCGGTGCGCACCAGAATTTTCATTTTCAGATATGCGTTTCCGGATCGTATGCTGAAGCTCGAAAGTTTTCAAAAACCTACCTAGCTAACCTACATAGGTACTGAATAAATTTAAATTTACAAGTAGCGTTAAGTACATACTTGTGAACGATTTTACAGCGAATAGGCATTCGCTGTAAAAGTATCCTAAATAAAGTAACCTAATCGGTAACTTACCTGCAGTGGACCACAATCGGGCAGGATCTTCCACGGTATGATTTGTTCACTTTCCTGTAATAGAAAACAAAATCCTTATTGCTTTAGTACAAAGTAGGTGTCGGTAAGTTATAAGACCAGTTGATTGATGGATTTGTAAGGCTGGGTACCTTTACTAGGTACCTTCCAATCCAACAATCCACTTCTTTATCGATATCGGGTGAAACGGAGCTAAACTACCTTCAAGGTATGGTAAATCGTCACGTCAGCAATACACGTGCATAGGTGGTAAGCTATTTTGTGCTGTACTCTACAATACTCACTTACCTACCTTTTATGAATAGATTACCTTCTGAACTCGAGCAGTGCCTTAGTGGAAGCCGGCACACCATTCTCGGACCAAGAAAGGAAGTGGAACTGTGTGACAGTGCGCGTCTCGCCTGTGCGTTGGTTCTTCAGGTAAAAGCTACGGACTAGGTAGTCATCGCACCAGATGTGCTCGCTCACCAAGTGCACCTGTCATCAAACAACTCGGCTTACAAATGTGTCGGTGGGAAAATCCCTATGGAAATCGAAGCCACCATACTTTATTGAAGATAGGAATTCGTTCAAAACCCATAAATTCTTTTGCAATTAAAATTTTGAATGTAATGGGTGATCTTATCGTTAAACTTCACGTCGACTAAATAACTAGTCAACCTTTGGAATTAGGATTCTTCTGGTTATGTTCATAACTGACCTCATAGATATGGTAGAGCTCAGATCCCTCTTCAGGCCAATAACGGTGGCACAGCTGTTGTCCGTTCTCCGTAAGCCGAGTCAGCATCACCATGACTACGCTGCCTTGCTCCCAGACCATCTGCCAGAAGTCGGGTTCGGTGTGGGCGAGCGGGCCGGCGGCAGCTATGTATGCCGGATTGCGAGGGTCGTGGTCGGTCTGTGACAAGCAAATCAAGGCTAGTCTAGTTTTGACAGCCGAGAAAGCTATTACTGCAAAGGTTCGAATGCGAACCAGTGTGGTCTGACACACCTGGAGTGTGACGAAGCTAGCTCGGAAAAAACTGATCATGGTGGATAGATGCCTGATGTGCCTCTCCAGGTGAGTGGAATGACTCTTTAGGTTAGTAGGTACTCGTACATGATGCCTTTCAGTTGGTTCTTCGAGCTATATTGCCTATCGTCTACGGATTTTCCTATTTTAGTGTTAGTTCCCAGAATGGTTTACGACGCCTCAGTTACTTGTTACTTATTAGTTTACTGATAAAATACACTGATTAAGTGATCAGGTTTAATGCTTCACTTCGATTAATACTTTACTGCATATCTAAGTACAAGTGAAATCAATGTCACTTACAATGGTGGAAGCATTGATGTAGTCAGATCCAACGTGGTTAGAGAGCGTATTTAGAGAAACCCTGGAATGGTCATATGGAAGCACGTCAGCGTAACGGTTCTTTCCGGTGTTCTCTGGTTTCAAGGCGGCTGTGGTAGCGCATGGCTCAGCTTCGTAAGCACAAAGCGCACGCCACTCCTGTTCCAAACGATCTTTGTTGCGCAGGTGGTCTTCCATGTAGGCCTAAATTTCAAGAAATTATTAGAAAATGCTGGTTAGATAGAATTTGTTAATATCATACCAAATTCTTCATTATGAAAATAATAAATATTTGTGGACATTTAACTGGCTTTTTACTATTATTTGTTATCAGATAACTGATATAATTCAAATAACTACTCTTTTTTTTAAATACATATTTAGAATAACAGTAACACCCAGACAGAGAGCACACATTTATGTTCATCACACTATAGTTTATCCGCGGTCGGGATCGATCCCACAACCACAACCTACAGCGCAGAAGGTAGAGCTACTACCAACTAAGCTGTGAGGCCATTTGAGGGTTTTCGAAATTAGTACCTTTATACCTATAATATAAGAAAAAACTTACAAGAACCATGTGTCCAGTTGAGATATCCATGTTCGTCAAAGCTGGTTCTTCACTCCTGTAAAAATAAATGGAGGGTTTAACTCGATTTTACAATACTTAAATGTCCATTGTTATTTTGCAGTGCTTACCAAGATGAAGTGCTAGATCGTGTTGAACCAGAATTGCCTTCAGTCTCGCGAGACAGAGACGTGATACGCTGCGGTGGGTCTACTGGATGCGGAGAAGCAGCTGCTGTAGTCTGCTGTCCTGACCATTTACCCGACATACGCGCCCGGCACAGCTCCTGCAACGACGTAAAAACCTTTAAAACTCTTTTAATTTCGGAGAACTTGGCCTCAAACCACCTATTTTTACCATCGAAACCAGCTAACCTGATAATCCCTGGTAGCTTCTGCATCGATATCAGTGGCACCTGCAAGTCCTTGCATTTTCCTCTTGCCGCTCATGTCACGTCTCAATAGAACTGTGAAGACTACGGCTCCAACTATGAGAACGGATAAGCTCCCCACTAAAGCCAGAAGCACTGGCAGTTCTAGTCCAAAGATTAGGTTTTCAGGAGATTCTGACTGGCGTATCACGGGGTGCTTGCTCTGAAAAGTATGAAATAATTTATCAAACGCGGATTGTATGAGAATGCTATAGTAATAAACCGATATACAGTCATACCCGGTCACCAACTCCAGTGGATAGGATCTGAGCGCCAGTTTCTCCGCGTAACTCGTCTTTGATTGTATCTAAAATATAAAATAGACATCGTAGTTTAGGACAGAAGCTAGACCTTTATTTTCAAAACATATTTGATTTAATCGGCTGTTTGCCTGGTCTCTAAAAACGTATTGTTTGCTTACCAATACGTCTTGCTACATCGACCGCACTATAACCCTTACTATTTTTCTCCACCTTAAATGTAACCTCACCAGGATCCACCCTAAAATTATAACATCAAGTTCACAAACATTAAAAAAATCAAATTAACAAAAAAATATTTTTATTCTATAATTGCTACCATATTACCGAGGATTGGTAAAGGTGTTTTTCTCTAAGCCAAGCATGTTTTCTAGTCTTGTTATAAATGAGATCCCTTTCTCCCAGTTGGTTAGGAACCTGACAACAAAGATTAGGAATAGCGAAAAGTATAAACACACACAATGCCATTAATTAAAGAGAAAGATTGTATTACCTGTTCTTGAACAAAACATACGCATACGAAGGGTCATACTCGTAATTGTTATGATTTCGCACGTCGCTTTTGTCGGATTGGTGTCCGTACGGTGATCCGTGAGCTGAAACATCATTGGGATTCAGTACAACACATTGATTAGTGTGGCATGTCACAACATCTATATTTAAAATCATGCTAATTATAATTTGGATAAACAATTGCTCTATCATTTTACTTCGGGACCAAAAATCGCGAACATATAATACATTAAGACGGCATAAAACATTGATGACGAACAAACATGAGGATATTGAACGAAATCACGCACAGTCATGAATAAATAAAAGAGCCTGATTCAGCCCCAACATTGAAATGGAATTGCGGTCATACAAAGGAAGATTTAGTACACAGGAAAGTTATATGAACATACAGGCAACACATTGAAGGGTCGATGGGACCCCATGCTCTCATATTGGAAAATAAAAGTGGTGCAGTAATAGGGATACATTTAGTGCGGAACTGTAGACAAGACGTGGAGGTGCGTTTAAAATTTAGGAAATAAAATATACGTTTGATATCCAATACACCGGCAGCGCAGTGCTACCAGTCCGTTACTGAGGGAACATCGACTTTTGAACAGCTTCCTGAAGCTGTCGTGACACTAACCTGTCACAGATCTATTGTTGTACATAATCTTTAACATTTTCGCGTCCAAGCGAGGCCCGGGCTTTTTAACATCGTCTCTTTCCCTACGCTTAAAGCCCCATTCGCTATCAAGCAAATCTTGAAGATCTTCGGGATATAATTTGTAATTTTCACCTGAAACATCGTCGGTATTTGTAACACCTTTGTTCTGGTGAGATTCACGTTTGCGGGCCGTACTTCTTGAAACATAGGGGTCTATGTGAAACAAAACAGCCAACATAAAATAAAACACCAACTGAAAAACTCAGAAGAATGAAAATGATGTTAGTCGGTTTCTCGATGAATGAAACAATTTGATTTCATACCTGCGATGCAACAAAGCAGTGAGGCAAAACTAATTGATTTTAACATAGAGCTATTTAAATCCTGCAAGCTCGCACATACCCTGAAGCTCGTCTGGCTTGAGAGGCCCTCCTTCGGCGTAGAGAGGGCCTTGTTCACTCTTAGATTCGACTATGCCTCTCCAGACATTCATTAAATATTCCATATTTTTTGAATTCTTTCCGCTGGATGTTTTTCCTTAAAACAAAAGTTAGCATAAGTTAGTTATCTTTTATGGCAAGAAAGCCGCCCATTTTATTACTGCATTGTTTATTTTAATGTATATAAACTTCAATTTTAGATGATAACTCTATATTCTAGAGTTATCATCTTAAAAAATATACTTTATCAGTTAAAACTATACCTTTTTGATGGAAGGGATAAACATTATCTCCGCTAGCCGCATCTATCGGAAACTCTTCTGCTCTGGGATCTTCTTCATAGTAAATCTTTGATTCCGGAATGTCACCTGGATTTTCATATTCAAAGGGAAAGTGTTTGTCTATGAAACTTTGCACATAGTTCTTCATCGCATTGGAACGCACTTCTTCATCGAGTGGAGATTCAACAACTCTGTTGCTCGTAAGGTACTCAGCTGTGTACGGTGGTGGTTTGATTTTATGCTTTCGTAAATGAGCTCCGATACGTTCTTCACTCGGGAAGACACTAGGCTCATTTTTGCTCAGATCAGGTACTAAAGATTTTTTATCTTTAGCAACTTCAGGGTCAATGTCATCTATTTTGGCCTTCTCAGCTTGAATCCTTTCGCGGAAACCTTCGAAGGGTAGGATTACGGGCGATTCGTCAGCCCCACTCATCAACATCAGGTCGCGTAGTTTATCGCTTGGGTTTTCTCCCTCAAATTCTCCTCCATCTTCTATACCAGTAACTGATAAAAAATATTAAACGTTCTTAGCATTGCAATAGTTAAACTAAATTGTATTGCTGGGATAAATTAGACATACCTTTAGCCAGATACGCCGCAGGGTCTTCATCAGGTGAGAATGGTGGATTATATACTTCGTTTGCAAAGTCTGTGTCGTCGATTGGTGAGTTGGGGGTAAACCGTACAAATGCTGTTTCAGCTGGATTTACCTGCAATTCAATAGTGAAGCTTAGGATACATGTATGCTGCCTTTATTTCATAATAAAATCCATTAGATTTATATGGGCTTACCTCTACGTTTTCGTTAGCATCAATAAGCGATTCTTCGTTTAGCTTTGAGTCGGAGAATTGTTCGCATAGCTTTGCATTTACATCGTCTGGGTTCCTAAAATAATTTCACACTGTAAATTTAATTTATATTAATCGTAGCTGGCAAACTTCGATTTTACTACGTTCGTAGCTTATACGTAGCACATAAGTTAGTACGTAGCGCTAGTGCTACAACAGTTTGGCATCGTAGCAAGGCCTTCTACGAAGTCCTACGAGATCTACGAAGCTTCGAGGTACGAGTTCTTATAAGGAAGTAATTTCACTATATTATGGTCATCTGTAGTGCTAAGACGAGCAACGCGTGATATGTCGCGCATGACAAGAGATACTTTGTCTATGTAGCTTAATTTGTCGTTCACTCTAACATGTGTACCACGACTGACCACGACAGAGACAGAGAAGTTTGTCTTCGTAGACATAGATACGCTAGTGTAGAGAAACCAATATTGCCATAAAACGGTTCCCTATTAATTTAAATATAGCAACACCGGTTTCGTTCATTAAATTTTGAGTGATGGCTCTGGAACGCGTCCTTAAATAATATATTTTATTGACATTGACAATTTGCAAAAAACGTCACTGATAACTTTTTCATCGTTTTTTTTTATTCGTTTTCTGTCATCTTTGAAAGCAACATTGTATTTTCATTTTAATTGTTTTTCTAGTGTTATTTTTAAGTTCTGATGGGTAATTTTGGTGGTATTTTAACCATGATTACTTGAGGTCTTAGCACAAGTGTGAACAATTGAAATGAAAGTGTGTTATGAGGCATCCTGATTTGACATTGGCAAAATTGTCCGCAAGTCGGACAGATAGACAGACAGATTCAACGTCTGGCAGACTAAAAGGATTGCAGACGTCTCTGACATTTTTCCGCTGAATTTTTCGGTCTTCGCGTTGTGCGTAAATATGGTGTAAATAATTATAATAGGGTACTGCCATTGTTTTAGGTTTCGGTTTAGGTTAGGTCGGATAACAAAGTATTCTGTGAGTCGGATCACTAACAATTTTGTCTATCTCGTAACTATCTCGTCCTCAAAAAGTACGACGAGAAAATAGTCGCGCCGAAATGTCAAAATTCGTTTAAAAAAGGGTGCACATGTTAGAGTTTGAAGACAAAAAACCCACAGATAAGCAAAACTGAGCGTTATTTCTTCATTTGACAGATCTTGACGAGTTTTCGGCGCTGCCATGTTAGTACAGGTTTAAGAATATGGACTATAAAGCTTATTCTATGGTAAAGGTAGACGAAAAGAGATAACTTTATTTTTTACGAGAAAACGAGTAGACAAAATTTTGTCGTGGTGCACATCTTAGCTCTGCTGGTAATAAGTAGTACCTCGTCCACGTAAGTACGTCTAATTTAATCTATGAAGTTTTTTAAGATGTAAGCCCAAATGTGACAACGCTAACGATAACGCAAGATCTCAGCTCGGGACTAGTAAGTTATTATAATTTAGATAAAAACTGCGTTTACCTAAACTATAATTATAATAACGTATAATACCTACATCAGAAAAACAGTATTAAGTACCTACGGAATCAGGTAATAAACATACAGAAATACTAAATCTACTATGTAATCATAGCCATGTAGTATTTATTTTTCTGTTACTTACAGGTTTAGGCGCAGCGTGTAGAGCATAGCCTGCAGCGTACACTGCGTGTACGCATGTTCCCAGCGGTAGCCGCGCGTGGCAAGACGCTGTAACTCGCCTTCAAACCATTGCAATTGCTCGGAACCCATGTCGTATCTGGAGAAAATCAATAAATAAGCAACCAAGTAAAGAGGCCTTTACATTTAACAATCATCAAAACAATACATCTTTTATAACTTGTAACGAACGAATTAAAAACCGTATTATGGACTTAAATTTTACATGACTAGATCCGAATACTCAAACGCATCTCAGATTGAAGCACGTCTCATGTCGCGATCTTTTGATTGAGATAGATTGCAATAAAAAAAAATCATAACCTTAGTCCCTAAGCACAGTTGATATCCCCTCCGATCTCTTCTTACCAAGTACCTAATCGAGATTCTTTAAGGATGTCTAAGGGGGTAGTTAGAGGTACGTCCAAATAGAACATTTGCTACATATCTACCCACATTTTGCAGTAGTTAGTATTACATACGTGACGGGTTGCAAGCCCATCACCACTGTTAGAATACTAACTGGTCTCCTCACTATGTTTTCCTTCACCGTTTGAGAGCACTGGCTTTGCGCACATAAATTTTTCGAACGGCAAAATCCATTGGTGCACGACCGGATTTGAACCCATGACCCCAGAATCAGAAGGGTCCCACTAGACCACTGGTGCTCTCTTGCAACGAAAATCTGTCAAAAATTTAGAAGTGCTTAAATCTAAGATGCGTCTGAGTTTTCGGAAGTAGGTATCATGGTGGTTATAACGTTCGTAATAATATTTTCGAAAAAAACTTACCGATAAAGAGCCCCATCTTCTGGAACCTCATCGAAAACTGGGATGCATTTTCCAAATGCAAAATCTGCAAAAGAAAACTTACTTTACATTCCTAATAACTTTTGAGATGGAATTTATACCGGACCGGTACTGGTCCATTCCGTACCATCAGTTCAATTTAAACTTTATTTGTGCGACTATATAGTTGGATATTGACTTCGAGTCGGCCCCGGTCCGCCTGCGGCCCGGCTCAAGCACGGAGACTAATGTGTATAAAATTTCATAAATAATATTTTTTCCGATTATAAAGTAGCTATATGGTATGTAGGATTTACCTCACTACAAGATTAAATGTACACATTTTGAATGAGATTAGTATAAGACTCGTAATACAGGTTTTTATTAAACCTCTATCAAGTGAGAGAGGTTTGTTAATACCTGTAATACAAGTATTCTGTCAAAGAATAGGGTGCAATTATGCATAGAATAAATAGTCCATATTCTTAGCAATTATGCGTGCAAATTCAATGACTTTGACAGGCACGGTCCGAGATATCAATTTTGAATTTTGAAATTTTTAATTTTGAAAAGTGCAACCTTTTTTAGGCGACTAACCAGAGGACAGTTTATGGCAACTCCGATTTTCGCATCTTTAATATTAGTAGGATGAGTCATCGTTGGTATACACTTATAGTAGAGTACTTGTTCTATTGGTATTCATACCGAGCTATCATCCAGACTAAGAGTGACACGTGAGAAAAATTAAGATGAATCTTACCATCGTAACACCATTCCACTGCCTCCACGCAGAGTGAAGCACTGAATAGACAACCTGAAAATGTTCGCAATATACTTAAACTTGTTATTTTTATGTATTCTCCCCTCAGGCAGTCATGACTATATATTCAGTACTCTTTGGTCTGACCTAGCTAGAATTGTATTCGTTTTATATTCTGGCCTATATTCAGAGACCTAACTCAATAGACAACTTTTCTTGTGGCATGCATAATATGATTTTTCGATTCCTTACCAAGACGCGTTTAGGAATCGCGTGTGCAAACGCATACGCAAAACGTGTTCTACATAGAACACGTTGTGACGTCATACATTTTGACCAAGCAATTTCCATTGTCATAGAGTCATATGCCCCCTGTTATTAGTCTAAGCTTCGATTAGAATACATTTGTGTTCTGTTTGAACAAGTGATTTTATTAAAGGTTATTGTGTTTTGCAGCTAACATGATAGCTGACCGCGCCGAGCTATTATAATAACAATAACCTATTAGCCACCAACGCATTGCCTAGATTCTGCATGCATAAACAGTGCCATGTTATCATCATCATCATCAACACCCGATAGAAGTTCGCTTTTGGAATTTTCTACAGATTTGTAATTTTTGATTCTATCACGCAGTGCAACTCCCAGACTGATATTAAGAGACTGATATTTAGCGACCACGTACCATTGCCATTTGCTGATATTAAATGGTGTCTTCTCACACATTATGATTATAAACAAAATGTAATAAAAAAGATGCCTTAGAAGTAAAATTATGAATGATCTTACCTATGTTTCCATCCGCTCGCGAAGGCGCCAGAACGCTGAACAGCGCCAGCGCCCACAGGGCCACGCGCATTGGCGTGTGGGACATTACATCTGTATAAGAAACAAACATTTAATAGTAATTTTAGTAGTAATACCTAGTAGATCTTAGTGAAGGGCCCGTCCAGGGAAGTACTACCACCGTTTCTGTTTCTGCTGCCCAGCAGCTATATAGCTGTGTTCCGGTTTGCAGTGTGTGGGTGCCACATGAGGCTTAACATCTGTATTCTTCAGGTTGATAGATGCGGTGTAATGCATCGTAGGGCACGTTCCTAATTAACGTCTCCCGCGAAGCGAATTTTTTAGTGCTTGTTTCAGCAAGTCGTATAAAAAACGATGTAATTTATCATCATCAACAATTCAACTTCTAAGTACATTGCCGAGGTCTCCTTAAGTTTGGGCCATCTACTACGAATCACGATCCTGTGCTAGTCTGACCAATTTTGATAATATCTTCCACTCGTCTGGTAGGGCTACAGGACGACCAGTCTGTTAGCGACAAACCTCAACCGTTATAGTATTTGAAAAAAAAAAAAAAATTTACTTTTGAATTTGGAATTTTGACGTAGGCAGTCCTGGCAACAGGAGGGCAAAAGGCACAAAATACTTTGTGGTTTTTTATATTGGAAATACATCAACCTACACGTTTTAGATCGATGGAAATATTTTTTTTTCTAAAAATAATTTAACTACCGCCACACCGGTGTCTTCGCCCGTGTGAAGTTATTTTCAAACCAACTTTAACACCCGCTTTAGAGTATAAATTTCAGGTATTTATAGTAATATAGTAAATTTATAGTAATACCTTATAAAGTTCTGTCAATAAACTAAACAGTAATATTTGTTTATATTTAACTAATAGCTATTTAATTTTTATAGCCATCCTTTTATGATTGAAAAGTTGTTTACCCATGCTTACTTTACTGTGGGTACTTCAAAATGCAGTCATACCTATAGCATCAGACAGCCTTAGGTTATTACCGAACTCCGACGTAGTAACTTATTTGTACACTGTGACTCAGGTCTAATAACGTTACTCGATCGCAGAGTTCATTAGAAAGGGTGTGACGTGCCTTGGGTTTATACTTTGATGTTTAATTTCCGTTTCATGTTTTCAGGATAAAATTTTACTCGTGATTCATGGAATAAATAGACTTTGCTTAGCAGCCTGGAGAGTTTACAATAATAATAACTGTTATCAATATATCGTGGGTTAAATTATATAAAAAAATTGGCAGAACGAAAACTAAGACACTAGTTTTCAGTGATGGACCACCCTAAATGCTCAAACCGTAACGTCGAATAGCTAGTATGACGACGTTACTGACTGCAGCTCATTATTGCAAACACATTTATAGTCTATAGGTACTAATAAGAATCTTCGTCCTGACTGACTGACTGACATATAGACAACGCACAGCCTAGGTAGGTAGGTACACCGCAAGTCGTAGAGGCTTGAAATTTCCAGGATAAATTCATCTTTATACATGAGGTGTAGGTACAAAGGAGTTTTCAAAATTGAAGGTACCACTTCTATACTACATGTTAACTTTTATACAAACTTCAACCCCCTATGGGTTGAAGTTTGTATAAAAATAGCTTCACGTGGACGAAGTCGCGCGTGTTTTCGCTAGTAACGTAAAATGAATAATTACATAAAATATCCATCGGAGGAGCAAACTGGGAAGAGATTGCGCTATTCAAGCTTCACGGTGTCTCGCAGATTAAAGTTTCCTAGCTGAAGTTGAAGTGAAGAAAAGTAGAGTTGAATCCGATTTTTACTTCTTACAGTTGTTAAAGAATATATTGAACGGAAAAAGGATCTATTCACAAAATCTATTATTAGATCTTAATCTGACATTAACCATGTAAAAGTCCAATACACAGAGTCCTCACCGTCCTCCTACGCACACATGCTGTTTGTTCCATAGGTTTGTTTGTTCTGTAGCTAGTCTTTTACCCTAGACGAGTGACGAAGGCTTTTATACATGATCTCAGTGTAGTTAGTAGTAATTTTACATTTTCCGCATAGATTTTCAAATATTTTTTTATTTAGGTACCTATAATCCTTTTGTTGACACGAGCTCTATTTTGTCAACTCATTAATGTCCGGTTTCAGATTGGTTTATGTCACAGTAATGAGATGAGATACTAACCCCTAGTACAAGTAACAGACGTTCGTGGGATATTATAACAATTTAGACATTAGAGTATACGTTATAGCCTGTCTACTTGAAGACGCTTTACAGATTTAAAGCCCGCTTGCACAACGATCACTAAACGTATTTAGCAAGCTCCTAAATGCATTTAGATAGCTAATTATGTGGGCGTTAGTCTGCCAAATAATCTCTTATCTAATTGAATTGTTATAACTGTCACCCAATGAGATCAGAGCATAGACGAATCGTCTATGGATCAGAGATTGCTTGCTGCTTTTATATAAGTAAAACCGAGCGAGGCATAAGATAAATTGCTGACTGACTCTACAATGTAGACCAAGAACACAATAACTTATTAGATAACTCGCTTAGGAAGAGAAAGGCTGACATCCTTATTTATGTTGGGAAGTTCTTAATCCCGCCTACGTAGTAGTTACTATGTTACCAACACTTCCAACAGTTTACCCAAGATTCTTTCATTTTCTCGTGAACATTTTTCCTTAACTTATTTTATTCGTTTGCTACCCACGCTAAGGAAATTAAGTTAGTGTAGGTAAGGCGAGCGATATAGTTAAGTGGATGAACTGTGAATTATAAACTTTTTAAGAGCTTGCAATGTTTGCGCAGTATTTAAACTAACACAGAGCTAAATACTTTTTAAGCTAAAGTCTTTTTGTTTATTTTAAATGTGTATGGACCATGTGTCTGCAATAAAAATATATTATTATTATTATTATTAAATACATCCTACTTAGCTTCCTAATTCAATTTTTCTTACATTATGTTGGTATAGCAGATGGCGAAAAACAGCCCATGTGTATACGAAACCTCAGTAAAAATAAGTAAGCAGCCGATTTCCAGTCTATAGCCCCAGATGTCATCAAAAAAGATCTTGAGTTGGAACTAGGAGATATTTACCATGTCTGGGGATACAAAACAGTTGCTTGTTGTATTTAATTATGTTATTGTTACATTGGATTACCTACTTTCTTTCTAGTTCCTAAAATATGTGGCTAATTTAATAATAAGTACCTAGAGTTGGAACGGTACCTGTAGATGAGTATTTTTTCAACCTCTCCACTTTATAAATAAAATATCTCGCCCGAAAATGAAATAAAACAGTCGACTCCCTATATAGCTTCTCATATATTCCCACTCAGTGGCGGCCTTAGGGGGTGGCGAACAGGGCAATCGCCCGGGGCCTCGCTCTTGCAGGGGCCTCGCGCAACAACCCAAGCAAATTATAAAAAAAAAATTTTTTTACTAGATTTTCTTTACCTATTTGAAACTTTTAATTTTGATCACATACTTTTCACGAGGAACAAAGGGGCTCGCAAAGACCTGCCGCCGCCCGGAGCCTCGCAATGGGTAAGGCCGCCTCTGTTCCCACTCGTCTTTGCAGAGTGCCATGCGCCAGACTGGATATATTTATTTTTATGTGGACCGCGAATAAGTAGGCTAAAGAGGTAGCTATTCTTAGGTTATCATTAGCATTTACGCTCATGGTAGCTAAACAATGTTTAAAGCCAAAAGAGTAATGTCGAAAGATGATGACTATAGTATTTTCTAAGGTATTGAACAAATTATGCCCACATAAATATATTACTTTTCTAGAAGAGCAATCCCCCACCATCATCATCAGCCTTAAGAAGTCCACTGCTGGACATAGGCCACTGAACAATTTTGATCCAGCAAATGACTTCTACAGGCTGATGATGATGATGATGAAGAAAGTAGTAGGAAATACCTACCTATCATTTGGGGTGTAGGTACAGGGTAATCAATGTCCTGACAACGACGTAGGCGTGGAATCTGTTAGGAAACTCACATACCTCACATCCTGAGGGGTTGTGTGAGAGGTAAACGAAAATTAATCAATATACGTACTTTCTATTTATTTTCTGTGGCGGTACACACACACAACACATACATAGCTACTGTTATTTGTTCTGTGGTACAATGGAGGAGTTCATGCGGCTAGTTTAAGTAAACTAAGGTTTCAGACTTTAATTTATTAAATGCTTGAGAATTAGTAAAATTTTATTGGTTTGGTTTCCTTATCTATCTATACTAATTGAAAGATTTGATTGTTTATTTGTTTGCATTGAATAGGCTCCGAAACTAACTGGATCGATTTGAAAAATCTTTCACCGTTGTGAAGTTACACTATCCCCGGGTGACAAAGGCAATACTATATTTAAAAAAAATAGGGAGCCTTACTAAAACCCGTGCGAAACCGGGACGAACCGCTGAGTACAAATATATAAAGATTATTTGACAACCTAGCGACTTCTACCCGTACCACTTACTTAGATAGTAAGCCTGTATCGTGTCCGCGAACTATTTCGTTTTCAGCAATTTGACAGCGCACCCAATATTGGTGTGTGATACAAAAAACACCTACAGCGATTGCCTGACCATTAACCATCATGGTGGAGCCTGATCACAGGGATTTGCACCCTTGAATTAGAAAAGTAAATAGCATAATATTACAGGGGTAGGTACCACGCTAATGTGCACAAGCCAGTACCTACTCTCTAACGGTAAAGGAAAACATTTTGAGGAAATCCGTGGTTTTGTTAGCACCGCACGTATTGGTCATGTCTTTCCTGTGGCTGGCTAAGCTGTGAAGATGGTATAACTATGGGCAAGCCTACTCCATCTAAAACCCTGTCTTAGGCACTACAGCGTCCCGCAATTAGAGGCATGATTAAAAAAGTGTACCACGCTAAATATAGCTTCTTTGAAATAAAATGTAAATGTTATATCTGAAATAGCAAAATTACTTTTACAAAACCCATGTTACTTTGAATTACTTTTTTTTGAAGTAATACACAAAAAAAACCGGCCAAGTGCGAGTCGGACTCGCGCACGAAGGGTTCCGTACCAGTACCACCGTACCAAAAATTACGTTTGTTGTATGAGTCCCCTTAAATATTGATTTTATTCTGTTTTTTAGTATTTGTTGTTATAGTGGCAACAGAAATACATCATCAGTGAAAAAATTTTCACAGACGGACAGACAGATAGACAGACCTGGTAGAGATCGCTTTTAGCGATAAGGCCCATTGTATTACTGCATTGTTAACTTTATATTCTTGATAAAATGTGTGTACTTTACTTGTGGTAATCAATAAAGAGTTATCTATCTATCTATCTATCAGACAGCGGAGTCTTAGTAATAGGGTCCGGTTTTGCCCTTTGGGTGCGGAACCCTAAAAACACCACGCCACCATGGTTAATTATATTACTTTTATTGAACTTCGCTCCGCTCGCTCACAATACCTGTCATTTCATCTTTCATAATAACAAAACTAAGTAGGTAACAACGAAACAGTAGGTCCCGTTCTTATATTATAGCACCCATTAGCCCATAATTACCCTACATAATTTGATATTATGTTTCAAGGTTGAAGTAAATTAAATTAAGCCTTTGAAAACTGTAAGATGAGATGGCATTATCAAAACAGTATCAGTAATTTATCTTTATATATAAAAAACAGAGTCATGTAAGTTAAAAATTGTACAGATGATGTCTTGACTCCTAAACTAACCAGCTAGTAATATTTGCCCTAAAGTTCAAAGTTCAACCGTAACGTAATACTGTTCAAGCCCACGCTATTTGTCAAAGCGTATTTATTAATTAGAAGCTGGAAAATGCTTCAGTATTTACTCTACAATTAAATAAACTCTAGGTAGTTTTATTGAAAACTATTGAAAGCGGAGCGGTTCACTTATAGAAAAGTAAAGAAACCATTTATCGGTGGTCTAGTGGGAGCGACCCTGCCTTCTGCTCCTGAGGTCGTGGTTCAAATCCGGTCACGCACCAATGGATTTTTCTACAAGAAAAATATATGTGCACAATAATGCAAGTGTTACACGTTAGCAGTCTAGAAACGTCGAAAGGCTTGCCACGTGTCACGTATTGACCTACTGTAAAATGAGATAAATATAATAATTGGAGGGGCCTATGAATCAAACCCTACGTTAACCTGAGACATCATTAAATAATGTTGAGTGTGTATACTCGGTACTAAGAGATCTAAAGAACTTCTAACCATTTATTATTATTCCAAGGATTTTTTTTCTATAGTAGAGCCAATTCTAAAAGGATGTGATGATAAATCATGAAAACTAAGTAGCTGTCCTACGAGAAAAAGTAGAGTTTAAGATTCTGCAAAAAAACGGTGTATTTGATTTGATTGAGCACCGGTGGCCTAATAGGAGTGTCCCCGCCTCCTGATCCTACGTGGGTTCAAATCGGGTCGTGCCCCAATGGATTTTTCCATTCGAAAAATGTATGCGCGCAATGCCAGTGCTCTCAAACGGTGAAGAAAAACATCGTGAAGAAACCAGTTAGTATTCTAGCAGCGGCGATAGGCTTGCAACTTTTTATGTCACGCATGGAATACAAACTACTGCAAAATGTTGGTATGTACCAAATGTACTACCTGGAATACACGTACCTCTGAGGGGGTAGCCCTTAGACATCCTCGAAGAATCTCGAGTAGGTACTTGTTACTAAGAGATCGGAGGAGATATTTACCATGCTTGGGGATCAACGTCGTGATATAATTTCTTTTCTTCATATAAAAAAAGTTTCAATTAAAAATGTAGCCTATCTTCATTGTAACTGATTGGTAGGTACTATTATTATCGGAATGCATAGTTACTGAAAATATAATACTGAAAATTTACATTGAAAATCTATAGAAAAAAATTGAATACAAGAGTAGGGTTGATAAGTAATTAAATTGGACTTTGGATCTATTGTAAATGGTTGCAAGTGTAAGAGGCCACTTTCACACAACCTATTTACAGTACATAGTAGTATCTACCTAGGACAGACTGTCTAAGATGAAGAAGCGTCTATAACATGGATCCTCACAGCTTAGTCGGCCTAATCCTATATAGATTAAAGACATTGTCAATACGTGCGGAAACTAAGCCACGGGTTTCCTGAACTGTTTGTAGGTAGCTATAGGTATTTTTAAGTAGTAGTAGAGCTCTTAGTGAAGGGCTCATCCGGGAAAGTATTACCACCAATGCTTAGATCTGCCGCCAAGCAGCTTGCTGTATTCCGGTAAGGCTTAACACCTGTATGCCTTAAGTTGATAGACGCTGAGTAGTGCATCGTAGGGCACGTCCTTAACTAACGTGGCCTGTGAGCTTAGACGAGTAAACCACTCGTCTAAGCCTGTGAGGCAAGTCTTCGTTTAGGTGATGGTAACCACTGAACATCAGGTGGGCCACCGGCTTGTTTCATCAGCAAATCGTATAAAAAAAAGGTAAGGTACGAACACATATACACCAAGTAACATAAAAATGTAACTCATTATTTAATGGATTGGATGGTTCTAGTATGCGGAGTAGGTACCTACCTAATTCCAATAGTCAATAGCACTATTCCCGTTATTTAAGCCGTGAAACATGATAACTTTATGTACAACTCATCTATCTTTAATCTTATTAAACCTACCTAGCCTATCTACCTACGTATTATTGGATTTTATATGGAATTAACCAGTAGGTGGGTACGTAGGTACCCACAGTATATTATGTAGATAGGTACCATAAAGCGAATCCGCTGACGTAGGCAATTCTGCCCTTTGGGTACCTCCTACGCGAATAATATCCCAATGCCATTTTTTAACTCAAAATAGATTCAGAATCAATACAACGTTTTCATGATGATATTTTATGTGTTCATGAGCTAATATTAGAATCAGATCAAATACAGGTACTAATATTGATAGGATTTAATCGCACGACATTAGAAGCAATACAAATGACAGAAGGATGAAAAATGTAGAGTTTCGGAAAATAAACTATACTTACTTACAGATGTTATTAGATTACGAAGCAAGCACTAGATACCCTTAGGATATTCTCTTAGGGCTCCAAAGTTGACAAACAAACACATCACACGGGGCACTAATAAAATTTACTGTTCGCGTAACAGGTATCACGTTTTTGCCAATGGCGACCGTCATGGGAGTTGGTAAATGTTTAGAAGGTAACAGAGTGTACGCACCGTTTAGGACCGCCGTTGTGACTGGAACATATCCGTGAAATATGCACTGGGTCCCTCGGAGGAAGGTTTGGAAGTCTTGGCCGCTCGAGGCGAAGGTGTCGAACGCGGAGCTGCCAGCTGTATCCCGAGCGGGGCTGCGCACGCCGCCGTATCGATCCCGCACCGTTCCATTCACGAGCTACCTCGCCGCCTACATATTCGCCCCACCAACTATCACCTAAGCTATATCTCGACCAGCCTCGATGTTACAGACTTATATTAGGTACCTACACACCGATAACGCGGTATTAGCCGGGCTCGGAGCCTCAACACTTGAACCACTTCACTCGGACACCAATTAGGTAACTTTATGCGATATGGAGTTTTACCCGTTTAGGTTTCAAATAAGTTAGGTACATAATAAGAAATTTTTATTTCAGGAAAAATTCTTATATTACCGAGCTTTTTAAATGCGTAATTCGTCTAATGACAAGTAGTTACAATGAGTACTATTGTACGACTAGAGTATAAAATTGCGCCCACGCGGAAAGTTATCGCTCGAGCACATCCCTGAATTTTAATGACGCAGATAACCCGGGACCCGTGTCAACGCTGCTTTACATCTACCTACATTTATAATGCATTCATTACCTGGTTTAGACATTCTGACACTTCTGTATTTAGTTCTAAAATTACAGCAATCTACCTAACTGAATAATATACAAATAATTATCTATTACCACACGGCCCATAAATGAAACAACCGTTCAGCGGTCTTCCATTAGACATTTATGAACTAAGCAACACTTAGGTACGGTAGCTAACATTTTGATCAGATCAAGTGACTTGGGAAAATATCCCTTCTAAAAGGAATAAGTAATAAGGACAGAAATAATACTTGACGTAACGAAAATGTGGGCACTGAGCCGCACTCACTGTTAGCATATAACCTTTCAGACTCACTTCAAACGAAAATGAGAAAAAGTAATTTTTCCTTGGAAATCATTGTCAGGTAATTTTTTTTGTAGATGGATTATGCGAATTCTATTTTTGCCAGAGGCTTACCAACCCTATAGTATATATTTTTAATGGTAAAAGAAATCATTGTCAGGTAATTTTTTTGTAGATGGATTATGCGAATTCTATTTTTGCTAGAGGCTTACCAACCCTATAGTATATTTTTTTAATGGTAAAAGGTGATAGAATCGGCAAATGATCTCACAAAGCACGTCTATCGAGGACGCATGCAGCGCGTACAGCATTCTGAGCATCATCATCAGCACTCATCAAAGAACACACACGAATTAACTCACCGGCGGAAAATCTACCTAGTAAATTAATATACCAATTAACTTAAGTTACCTACGCGGGTATTCATTTTCAGAAGCGAAACCATTTATTTATACGTATCAAATGAGAGATTTAGGTACGCCTCGTAATGACAGCTCTGCCATTTTTTATTTTAGCAGATTTCAAAATTGGTACAAGGTATCATGTTCGACCGACCGAACGGGCCGATTTTCGATATTTACTGGTAGGTACCTCCCTACAATTAAAAATTCATTTAAATTTTTATCACGTGTTTCCAAAATACCGACATGGGCATGTCTTATTTTTGTCGAAAATCAAATCAAATATTCTTTTTACCCGAATGCTGATGAACCGAGTGCTGTGACATGAGTAGGTAACGGATTTGAAACATGATATTATGGACTTGGCAAACTTCCGAGCTTGTCAAACAAGATTTTCTTAGAAGTGGCACAGAGAGAAGGTAGGTACCTACCTACTTATCTACCTATGCAAGCAAGAACCCTCTGTTCTCAAATTTCGAATCATGGAAAAGGAAACCATTTTGGTTTAGTCGAGAGAAATGGTTTTCAGGCAGTTCATTAGAGACTTAATCAAACCATTTTATTTTTGAGTAAGTAGGTATGAAACAAATATAGGAACGATAGAATAATAAAGTAAAAAACTAGTCATAAACGAACAAAAAGAGTATAAAATTTTAACAAAAATAGTCACCACTCAGCAATGTGCTAGTTCCGAGTAGATAGTAGATACCTAGGGAGTGGCGAACAGGGCAACAGCCCGGGGCCTTGCGCAACAACCCTAGCAAATTAAAAAAAAAATATTTTTTAATATATTTTCTTTATTTAAAACTTTTCATTTTGATCACATACTTTTCACGAAGAAAAAAGGGCCTCGCGAAGACCTGCCGCCGCCCGGAGCCTCGCAATATGGGTAAGGCAGCCGCACCTACTCTACCCCAGCGCTGGTTTTCTGTGCTGCCAAACTGCCAACACGCATGCTCTAAGACGCGTGCGCGTTGCATTTTCTGCTTAGACGAGTAAAAAGATTTTCTGCGACCGCAGAGAAAGAGCCAAATGCAAGTTACAAATTTTATTGGTAGGTACCTAAGTAGGACAAAATTTATACAATTATTTACATAACATAGAACCCTTTTGATCGGATGCCAATGAGGGTATTTTACCTTTAAGACGAGTCGTCTAAGTATTTTACCTAAACATGAGTAAGTAGGTAATAGATAATCTTATAATCGTACGTAATATGTAGAGCGATAGGCTTCCATGTGATTCTAATGGAAACAATTTGGGAGTTTTCTTAAAGGAATAAATGGACTTTAATAGTACAATAGGTATAAATATTAACGCCCGCCCGTCCTCTAAAACTTCATGCCAAACAGGCATAAAATTCACTTAGGTACCTACCTACCTACCGTTGTTTTGAAATTTGAACTTAAAACAGGCTTAAACCTCCATTAGGGCAGAAGAACTATTGTTTTACGCAACAATCTAGTAGGTACCTACCTACCTTAGTACTCTTGACTCTTGAGCTCTTATTTATATAAGGGAATGTTTTTTTATACGACTTGCTTTGGGAACAGAGGGCCTACCTGATGTTAAAGGGTTACCATCTCCTATAACTATAACACGTATGTCACGTTCGTTAGGAACGTGGCCTTACACTTACACTGCTCTGCGTCCACCAACCTGGTCATGATAATTTTACCGGCACCCACACCCTTCAAACACAGTAAGCTACACAGGGGCAGAAAGGTGGTACGGGCAAGCCCTTCACTAAGAGCTCTATTACTACACGGAAGTGTACTAGGTACATCTCAAACAGGAACCAATATTTCATGTCCTGAACAAACTTACACCACCTCAGCGTTGCGAGTATACCTACCGAGGTAGGTATTCTACCCATCTGAATCGCAATCTTCGAAAAACCTCATCTTGTAAGTACTTCCTTACCTATATATGCCTTGACACAAATAAGGGTCAGACTTGTTTTTATCGGATAGATTGTTTGCAAAACTGGCAGAACAATATGGCACACACAGTATATTTTAACTAGGTAGGTACTTACCGCGCGTCTTACCGTATTACTAGGTCCACACTGGCCAATATAATGTTCAGATCGCAAATTGTATTTTAGATTACAAAATACCTATGCGCTTACTTACCATGTAGGTCAAGTCATAGCTTTCATCAATTCAAGACACTAAGAGAGAAAGAGCCGTAAGTATGCTATAATTATAAGTCCAAGTCATGGAGTTTATTGAAGTTTATTGAAAGTTTATTGAACACGATGTTCGCAAACTTGTACCTACCTACTTCAAAAACTATTTTCAGTGCTTGTCGGTTTGATCCCTACTAAGGACAAACATTTGTGTGATTAACATAGATGTTTGTTTTTGCCTGGGTGGTATTATATTGTATTCTAAGTAGGTAAAAAACATAAGTATTCTATCAGCCATCTGGTTCCCCTAGCACACGCTATTTGGGGTTAGATGATGTGAAACAAAATATCCAAAAAAATATATACAATTAATTTTATATTTCAGTGGAAAATCATGGTCTGAAGATCCTGCTAAAAGTTTCACACCTGTATTTGGTGTGGCTACGGGTTTACCTTTGCATAGGTTGCGCTTAGTCACAAAGTTCGTTCAGGCAAAAAAATAATGGTGAAAGCAGTTTGCTCACCTGATGTTTAGCGGTTATCTCTGCCTATAATATAATAGCATCAACTTACAAAGTTCGTCTATTGATTTGCCCTATGTGCATTGCACTGTATTCACCACTCTGACAGTCTAGGAATATCTAAAATCATACACAAAAGTACAGATCTCCAATCTTTATTATCAGTTATCACCATCCATTAGAAAACTTAGTGCTGATGAAGCTTATATACATTAGGTATTACATTGGAACTATACACATAGCATCCTTATTTACACTTCCTCCATCTCTCTCTAGCTACTCACATGTGTAGTAAAAAAATACGTATTTTTAAGCATGACAACATCTTTCATATTCTTTCACTTTGCTACCAGTTCTGCAAACTTTTCTGGTCATGCTTACATAATTTTTACTCTATCATACGATAAGCTGGCATTTCACATATAAATTATAAGTAGTGCTATAATTATATAATTAGGTAAATTATTTACACAATTAATTCCGTGATGTTGTCAATATGAGACTAGTAAATTAGTTTAGCCACAGATTAGATAAGTAGTTTAGCTGCATTTTTCTTGCATTAGATGTATATTAGCCTAAAGCCCTTCTACCCAAACGCGCGTGGTGGTTCCATATAATAATAATAATAATGCTGGACAATCCATACAACATCATCTAGAGCCCCAAGCTAAGCAGAGCTTGTGTTATGGGTACTAAATGACTGATATACTTAACACATTACATACATAACTTTAAACTTGATTTCCCACAAGTAGCATTTTGGCGCTTTAGCATTTCTTCCTTTCCACTGACGATATATATTTTTTATTATACATAGAAATTACCCAGAACACCTGGAATAAATATTCGCAGATCGTATAAACGTTTATCTCAAAGCGGGAATCGAACCCGCAACCACGTGCGTAGCAGGCAGACATTCGCTCACCGCGCCACATCGGTCGTCGAATAGGATCACCTCCAGTGGTTAATATAAAAGACGACTGAGAGAAAGCACGAGGACAGAAGACACCAATCCGCCTGCTTAGCGTGTGATGACTATGGCAAACCTTCCCATAAACCTAGAAATATATGGGACAGGCACATCCAGCAGTTGGCTTCAGTCTGATGATAATGATGAAAGTCCAACCAATAGAGCACGACCACATATTTAAACTTTTTTAAACCTATTCTTCCTTAAATAAATTGGGCTCATACAAATTAGCTAATGGACACAACCATTTTATCTATAGTTACATTTTACATTTTCGATGACTTCGCTGCCGAGTTTGAGAATAATATCCTTATTTTTATTAGCAGGTCGTGTGTACACAATTTTGACCACCAAGCTACTAGCCTTGTTTATAGGGTTACAATACTACACAAATAATAATAAAACAAAACGCTATGTGAAAAATAATGTGATAACATGGATGGAATAAGAGTAATCCAATGAATTTAGCTTCGAGGAAAACGTGATTTGAAATCTACGCACATAAACTTAACTAACAGGTACTTTATGGTGAGGCACCGTGATGTTTCTTACAGATAGTATTTGCTAACAAAAAATATTAACAGCACTTCACTGAAAAATATGAAAGTTTACATTACTTATAAAACTCAATACGATTTTTGGTAAGTATTAAATTTTAGCATTTCTCTTTTGAATTAACTACCTAAATTTGTTACGCTACCTTTGTTTTATAAAATAATAGTAAAACCTAAATGTTATTGAAAGTAAGAAGGCACTAAAACAAGTTAGTAAATGTAAAATCTCACAATAAATTCAACATAGCTACACATGTCCTTTTAAGAACAACATTTTTTTAGAGCAAGATGTATCACAAACTGTAAAAAGATAAAAACTAATTTAATACCTATAAATGCCAATTAGTTGGACTTTCTAATAATACATTTAATACATTTTAGTACTAGCAGAGCTCTTAGTGAAGGGCTCGTCCGGGGAAGTACAAAACTCATGGTCAAACCGTTGCTACTAATTCAAACGTATTATATGAATTGTTCTCCAGACCACTCCGCCAGTGGAACATGGCTTTGAAAATAACGTTTGATCGTAACATCACACTGAGAAACACCGTGTAGTAGAAATAATAATTATCTTCGCTCAGCAAATTCAATTAACTATCATAAATCCATACAATCATCTCACAACTTCTCACTTGGATTGTCAAAATCAAAAAGCATTAAGTAATATCAGGGATAAGTTTGAATCATCTTAAAGGTGAATCTTTGGCCAGTTCCTCGTGACCAAAGCTAGAACAGGCAAGAAATTGACAGTTTGGATCCTACACTTATGATATCCGAAACCAAAACCCATCGTTTGGATGGGTAACGGCGAGTATCGTGCAGGTTATGACTCTACTACATAAAAGACACGCTAGTGGTGTAGCTTAATTGGTAATTTCTAACCGAAAGGTATGAAACGTGGCCACCATATGGATGGGTGATTGCTATTGCGGAATGCGGAGCGTCTCTTTCCGCGATAATGTTGTCACCAGAGTTGGTAACAAACACACTCATAACAAAAAAAATTAATGAATGAATTAAAAAAAAAACTTAATTTAGCAGCCGTTAAAAGGTGCTTAAAACTTCAAATGAAAATATATTTTAAGATTTCTCTAAAATCAATGTAAATCATACATAACCGGATTCGATTACGAAGCCGGGGTTGCTACAGCTTAACCGACAGTTGGCCAGTATTTCATTGGAAATTTTACTTTGGTTGTGTAGGACAAGGTGGCGCGGGCCTATGCGGTCTGGGAGCCTCTTCACAAACCTCGTCGTACAAGCCTCTGTTCGCATAATGCGGCGAAGTAGCATACACACTCCTCACCTCTCCTATCTCACTGTACACGTTACTCTCACTATCATTCACTTCATCATACACACTTCTAGGCGCATTCATATCAGAGTAAGTAGCGTACGCATAATCTACATTCTGATACTTAAACGCAGAATAGTTCTTGGAATTCTCCAAATTATCACTAAAGTTCTTCAATTTCTCCGCTTCGTCTTCGTACTTTGGGATGTAGATATTCTTCTCGTAGTTATTCGTGCACGCTTTCGCGGGTGTCGACAACTTTGTGTAGTAATCTTTCGTTTCTAATAAGAACTGCCGTTGAGTAGGATTTATGTCGAAATTACTGCTACTATACAGAGGAATATCATTGTATTCGGTGCCAACATTGCTTGGACCGGCCGATGTTGGGACATGGTAAGGGCTATTTGAGTATACGTTTTCTCCATTCGAGTTTTTCGATCTGAGATTCAATGATTCGGATATTCTGTCATCTAGCGACATATCCGCCAAAGTGGTCGAAACAGTCAACATAGAAGAATTATTTGAGATATTTTGAGTATTAGCCGACGTATTCGGTACATTTCTTTCCATAGAGAGAGCGTTTGTATTTACGTTCGTTGTAGTAGAATTGACGGCACCATACGGGTAGTTATTAGCTAGAGAGTTATTTCTAGTAGGCGTTTTATTGTTGTATATCTGTGTGTCAGTTTTTGACGAGTATCTTTGAGATTCATTTTGACTTACGCTAGGTTCTGCTTGAGTTTCATAGCTGTATCTGTTAGGGTCTACTTGTGTTTCGTAGTTCCTACTACTCTGTACTTCGTAGCTGGGTCTACTTATGCTTTGTGTATCATAGTTAGGTCTGCTACCTTGAAAGTCGTAGTTAGGTCTACTAGTACTATTTGTATCGTAGTTAGGTCTACTAGTACTACAAGTATCATTGTTAGGTCCACTAATACTACTTACATCGTAGTTAGGTCTATTAGTACTATTTGTATCGTAGTTAGGTCTACTAATACTACTTGTATCGTAATTAGGTCTGCTAGCACTTTGTGTATCGTAGTTTGGTCTACTAACTCGGTCTGTGGGCCAAAACTGTGATGTATCGAAGGGGTCTTGTGAATCGGTAGGAAGCGGCGAGGCTAAGTTATCCATGGACTTAGCACCGTACATATTTGAGTGTGTTTGAACATTTTGTTGATGTGTGGAGTATGTGGGTAGGCTTTCTGTGCTTTGCTGCGTCCAATCTGCTTCTAGACCTGAAAATAAAGATTGATCTTAGAGAAGTCTTTAAGCCTCGTTCGTAACCGAGACAGACAGGTTTACGCTTTCTCCGAAGCACGGAAGCGCTTACATGTAATTGCCACTACCGGTCACCCATCCAAAAAAATATTTGTACACAATATAATCAAGTCCCAAAGTAGCATTGCTTGTACCTACTATGGGAACCAGATGACTGGTAGAATACTTGTATACGTTTCTTTTTTGTAAATACATACTTAGATTACAATATAACCCCAACCAGAGGAAAAACTATTGTGGGATGAACATCGATGATCCTCAGCGGGGATCGAACCCAAAACCTACAGCACAAAAGGCATAAACCGTAGCTACTGTTGTAAGATAGGCTTACCTGATTCAGGAACATCAATTGGTTCATCCAAGATCGAAGTATGTAGGTTGGTGGGTCGTTTAGAAGGCGAGGAAGTTTTCGTACAAGGTGGTAAATCTAGGTCGATCAGCAGATCTTCTTTCACTGAAATTTAAGAGAAAAATGGTTTAGACTACTTGCTAACCGAACTAGCATATGGGCCACCTGATGTTCAGTGGTAGCTATTACCTATAACAAAGCTTTACTTGTAACACAGGTTTTCTAACCTATCTGAGACACCAGTCTCTCACAAAATAGGTTTACAACTTATTACTTAGCTACTTGTACGAGTCTTATTTAATAATGTTTATAAGATAAATAAATGTTTGTTATACTGTCTCGTAGGTCACGCACGTCAGGAACGTGGCCTACGATGCACTACTCAGCGTCCATCAACTTGAGGCATACAGGTATTAAGCCTCATGTGCCTGTAATTTCATCGGCACCCACACCCTTTAAACCAGAACACAGCTAGCTGCTTGGCGGCAGAAATAGGCCTGGTGGTAGTTCTGAGTTTTTCACAAAGAGCTTTACTGCTACTAAAACTTTAAACGATCTAGTTCAAAAATAAATTGCTCCTGATTAAAATCTAGAAATGAACCTCTCTCGTTTCTTCCCCAAGTTGGATGCTTTTTGTCGTCAACTGTAGTTGTAATTTAACTGTTTTCTTCCCTCTCCCAGCTTGAGCCTTTTATTCCAACCACTTTGTTAATAGAATGTTTTGCTAAAATACTCTTATTACCTTGATTTAAGCTCTTGGAATAAGCGTCCCTCGCGCTTCTCGGCACTCTATTCCGATCGTTGACCAGCTTGTTGTAGTTAAACTGTTTCCCCCCAGCTTTCTCAGCGCGAGTCGTGGAAGGCTGTGTGGATTCTATTGTACGCCGCTTTCGGAGCAACACGGCACTATCATCAGCTATTTGGATCTGACCGTTATACTGAGCTGTGTGTACTGAAAAATAAATAAATATTTAAGTTTTGAAAACATATTACAAATAATAATTTACACCAATTATAAAAATCTTTCGTCCTGACTGACTGACATATAGAGTGTGGGTGCCGGTAAAATGACAGGCACATGAGGCTTAACACCTGAATGCTTCAGGTTGATGGACGCTGAGCAGTGCATACTTTGTTATAGGCGATGGTAACCACTTAACATCAGGTGGGCCATCTGCTTGTTCCATCAGCTATTTGTATAAAAAACAGTTTTATTGTATGTATTAAGTCCCGAACCAGAACTAGTTTCCTAGTAAAGAATATAACAACTAATAACGGGTACGGTGAAATCTACTGACAGAGTCTGACGACCGCTGTGGCGCGGCGGGCGAATGTCCGCCTGCGACGCAGGGGTTGCGGGTTCGATTCCCGCCTTGGGATAAATGTTTGTACGATCTTCAAATATTTATTCCAGGTGTTCTGGGTATTTTCAATGTATAATAAAAAATATCTATGTATGTAATAAATTTTATTATTATTCCTTCGTAAAATCCTTGAAGTCTGTTAGTACATACTAGTTAATTTCTCGTCACGTTAGTGAGCCTTGATAAGACGAAGCGTTGGACGCCCTTTTACCCGATGGACTGACGACATTATTAGGATCGCGGGAAGTCGATGGATTAAAAACGGTTCAAAAACGTTCTTCTTGGAATCGTTTGAAGGACGCCTATGTCCAGCAGTGGACTTCTAAAGGCTGATGATGATAGTAACCTTGGGTCAAGGAACTGATATCGTATATAAACACACAAAGTAGAAAAACCTGCCAAAAGCGTAATCTACAATAAAAACTACAAAAAAATCACGTTTGTTGTATGAGAGCCCCCTTAAATATTTATTTTATTCTGTTTTTTAGTATTTGTTGTTATAGCGACAACAGAAATACATCAACTGTGAAAATTTCAACTCTTACTATCACGGTTCATGAGATACAGCCTGGTGACAGACGGACAGAAAGACAGCGGAGTCTTAGTAATAGGGTCCCGTTTTACCCATTGGGTATGGAACCCTAAAAAGTAAGAATCTTCGAAAACAACAACGAATGCACAGACAGTGCGTGCACTCGTGAGATCAAATCAGCTAAGATGAAGAACCATAGAACTTTTTACTAGGTGACGGAGTGTCGTATCTACATAGTTAGATAGTTACCTTTTCTATGGCACTTGTAACATCACAAATAATCACGAAGGCGATAATATAAAACGGTCAGTCTATTAGTCATAGATTAGTGATTTTCAATGCCAAGTATGGTGCGGCGATGTAATCTTATGTCAATGTTTACGTTACGGTACTTTGGAAAACGAAGATTAGTTTTACAGTATATTTATTACTAATGTCCACCTACAACTTAAACTCAGAAAGATAACAAACCCGTCATGGTTCGACCATCTATTATATGTATACCTATATATCCATAATAATATTTTTATTAGGGACGTACTAACCTACAATACCCTACAATACAATACCTATATCAATTATAAGAATCTTTGTCCTGACTGACTGACATACAGACAACAATTTAAACAGCTGGTCGTAGAGATTTGAAATTTCCAGGGTATATTCATTTTAATGTGTAGAAGTGTACAAAGAAAGGAATTCCCGAAATTCAACTCCTTAACGGGTACAACGGGGGGTTGTATTTTGTATGAAAATAGCATCAGACAGACATCACGCGCGTTTCGCTAGTTGGTGTACAAAAGCGTGGAAAGTTTACATCACAGCTATAACTTCCTACGTAGCGGTAGCGTGTATAAGCATACTCTAGTTTCAAACAAAACATTTGAGTAGGCGTTACTAGACCATTCGTTACATAGATATTACGTATGCCCTTCTCTTTATGGCGTGGTATTAATATGAATTTGAGTTTAGCTCCCACGCTATAAGCGTCAGCGAGCGGGTGCGTTATGACACGTGTAAACTCCGGGATCCGGTTGGTATTTCTTATATTACTAACTAACAGCGCGTCCCGGCCTCGCACGTGTATTTAACAAAAATTATAAAATCAATAGTTTTTTCAGCGCAGGCAGCGAGCGCCATTCGGAAAATGAGGGTCACACACCGGTTTGTGAAACGTTTACCTCTCTACAATTTGTCGGGTTTAAGCTTAAAAACGAGTCTGCTCGTAAAACGTTAGCATTGTGCTCAGTTTAATCTTTAGTTTAATATTCGTATCATAATTAAGTGCAGAGATCATTGAGTTACGGCTTTGCATGAATCACAATTCAATAAATTCAGATAGAAAATATTTCTTTTTCAATGTATGTATATGTGAGATTTTTATCCTTACTTATACAAATATGCCAAAATATAAACAAAAAAAAAGAAAATAAACAGAAACAGTCTCACGACTTTTAAACTCCGGGCACGGTACACATCCTCTCAAACCTTTTAGGCCTACCAAGTAGCACCAACTCAGGATTCTTTGAGGATGTCTTAGGGATCCTCCCCCTAAGTCTATAAGCCCCCGTAAGTTTATAATATAAGCAAACCTTAACAATATCGCCATCTCTCGTCAACGTAGTCAAAATTACTGAACTAAATTGATTGAGAGTGTATTTTAATCTCTTCTTGTATACCCAACGGCATGGTACAATAAAAAACTTTCTTGATATCTATGATCTTGGAACTACAAGGTGCACTATCTAGGAATCTTGTTGATGTAAGCACACATCATCGGAAAAAACCATGAATCACCTTATCGGCCAATAGTATATAGATTATAGGACAGTCATCTATACAAATAGATAATACCTACACATGGCTGTAACAGTTATATAGTCATACCTTTCTGCACTGGTGACAATGTTGATGTTTTTTTGACAGCAGTCGTGTTTTTACTCTTCCCTGTAACCAGCAGTGTGCTGAAATGTAAAATTTACACTTAAAGTTTTACACAGAGCTAGGAGAAACGCCCTTGTGATGTCAAAGTCAAAAGGCATTTATTCAGTAAAATCCGCAGGGATCATCTTGAAACGTCATAAATCTAGGTGAATCTAAGCGCCAGTTCCTCGCGACCAAGCCTAGATGATGATGATGCTATTTTTGTACTAACTTTCAAGCCCAGCAGTTTCCCTATGAGGCTTGAATTTGGGGGATTCCTTTTTAAGTACACCTGTACGCATCAAGGCAAATATACCCTGAGAATTTGAAGTCTGTACGACCATCTGTTTAAGCTGTGCGTTAGTCAGTCAGTTATATAGACAAGGCACATCCAGAAGATATAGTTAGATATTTAACATTTTTAACAATTAATCAAAGTTCTTTTTAATCTTTATCTATACCAAGTATAAGAATCTTTGTCCTAACTGACTGGCTAACTGGGATATAGACAACGCACAGCCTAAACTACTGGTCGTAGAGACTTGAAATTTTCAGAGTATATTCGGTTTGGTGCGTAGAGGTGTATTAAGAAAGGAGTTCTTGAAATTCAACTACACGTGTACAGCGGGGGTTGAAGTTTATATGAAAATAGCTCGGACGAAGTCGCGCGCTAGTAACGCTAGAAGTAGTAGTAGTTTCGCTAGTAACCAATATGAAGACACGTTAAGTAAGCACGTTAACACGTTACCTTGGAAACAGTCCGACTTCTAATGTCCTCTGGTTCTGTCCCTTCCACCAATGAAGCTCCGGCCTTTTATCTATCAGGATGATGGCGTCGCCAGCGTCTACAGACATCTGACCCTGTCTTCGGTAGCTGTTGGAGAAACGACCAGTTAGAAAACTAGTAGTACTATCGCCAAAATTTCCGACATACCACTTTTGATACTGTTTCCCTTGGCAAGCAGTATAAGTAACCATTTTCCTTCTACACTTTGTTTGAACATCGAAGACACAAACATTTTTTTATTTCAAGGTACGTATTCAGGTGCGAGTGTTGAGTTTGTTGAAAAATTCTCACTTTTTGAAACCGAAGAGATAAAAAAATACTATGACATTTTTTCTCAATTCCAAGTATGCCTGTTAAAAAGTTTTGTTGGCATGGATAATAAATAATAATAAATACTAACACATCGCCATCTAGCCCCAAACTAAGCAAAGCTTGTACTATAACAACCGTCTAGATAACGGACTTTTATATGGCATACCCTGAATCGCCAAGGTACAACGAACTTGCGACACTTTCTAGCAATAAATTTAGTGTGGTAACGATTTAACTGCCAACTTCGTGATAAAATCTAATGTAGTTAAGTATGACCTCCATAAGTGTCATGTTAGGTCAAACTATACGGCATGCAAAGTCTCATAACATTTATGTAGTCTGAAGGACAGTACTTACCTTCAGTTATTTACATTGGAATAAGTAAGGCACAGTAGCGTTTGTGCGAAGGTAATAGAATGAAAAAATTTAATCTTCGTCACAAAAACCTAAATTTTTTTTATTCTACTGCTGGTGCTACTACAAGCATAGCTTAAGCTAATACGTCTTCGGGAGCATCCATTAATTACGTGAGCTAATTTTAGAGATCTTTCGACCCCCTTTTCCTGTTTTTTTTTATTTTACCCGACCCCCTCCTCCACCCCTAATTTCACGTGAAATTTTTGAAAATGCATTTTTTTTAATGTAAATAAGTTAATTTGTTTTAATAAACTCTTTTATCAGTGCATACTTAAACCGCGATAAATATGATTATCTATGAATCAGCCATATTTTAGTAGAGAAACATTTGTTACTTAATTTACACCTTTTTCTCATAACTTTACGATATTTCTTGCAAAAAAATTAAGTGATATTTGCCGAGACCACCTTCTGCCCCACGTGAGATTGGGTGAGGTTTGGCTTGACCCCCTCTTTCCCCTAAATACCTCACGTAATTAATGGACGCCCCCTTATGGATGCCGTAAAAGAAGACTATGCCAGCAGAATTTCCTGTGTCACCAAATCCACCTGCCAAGCATAGTGACTATGGCAAACCCCTCAAATATGGGAGAGGCTTATGCCGTAACGTGACTCACCTCAACGCAGCCACCGCCAATTCAAACTTGTTCATCTCCATGTACCGCTGGATACCAACAAAGGTAGGTCGTTCCTTAGGGTTGAGGTCCCAGCATTGCATCATTAGCATATAGACATCGGGCGGGCAAGCGCCCGGCGCTGACAGACGCTGGCCTTCGCGCATTATTAGCCGAAGTATCTCGGAGCCGTTCAAGCCTAGGTCAAGGGAATCGAAGTCTTAGAATCGGGGTTTAAAACAATGAAAGTGGTACCTACGTACCTACCATTCTTACCTAACTATCGATTTGATGTTACCTTGCCGCTTGATAAAAATATTTACATCAATTACTACTGTGAAAAAGTAGGTGGTTAATATAGAATGTTGGCTAATATTTTAATATACAAACTTTGCTGATACGTACTTCGTTTAGTTATCTATGTTTATGCTGGCAAGGAACAAAAACAGAGTTGTGTTTTAAAATCACAAAATGTTAAATCCACTTTTGTTTCAGACTGGACCTTTGAATTCACGCATCATAGATAGATTAGGTACCTAGCTATGTATTAATTAAGTCACAATTAAATTGCTAATCCAACTCTCATTAGTTTCTATAGCTCTTATCTTTCGTAAGACCAATGACTTACCAATCCAAGGTTCCTCTCCAAAAGTGTACATTTCCCATAACGCCACAGCAAACATCCACACATCTGATGCGTGAGAGAATTGCCTCGTTCGTAGCGACTCTGGCGCACACCAGGGAAATGGTACCCTTCTTCTTTCTGACATCACATAGCAGTCATCAGAATCAGGTAGGGCTCGCATCAGACCAAAATCCCCGATTTTAACCTATATTTCATAAAAACTATTAACAATAACATGGAAGTCTCTTAAACTTTATAAGCCTTTACCATGTAATATAAGAGTTTTATATATTTAGATGATGATAATATATTTTCTATTAGTTTAGTCTTAGTGAATGATGATGATGATAACTGCATTCTTATGTTTGAGTTGCATTGTTTACTCATGTGTCCATAGTAATGAACTCGGTTATTAATGCCACAGAATTTTATCAACTTAATTAACATAAACGAGCAGAGTATAAAAGGGTAATTTACATAGAAAATTAGCATTGTAACAAGTTGGTTATCACCACTCAAATCCAATTCAAACTTACCAATTCTAAATTGGTTAGCAGGATGTTTCTGCATGCAAGATCCCGATGTAAAAATCTACTTTTTTCCAAATGAGCCATGCCAGCTGCCACTTGTGTAGACCATTTTGATATGTAATTGAGAGAAACCTTGTTGTTCTGAGCCCTTATATAATCTAGTAGAGCACCCATAGGGGCCAGTTCACAAACCATCATCAAGGGATGGAATACCACACCATGCAGCTTTATCAGGTTTGGATGTTTAAGGCTATGCATGGCCTCAACTTCTCTTCTAAAGTCATCATAGATTCCGGGCTGTGAAAATGCATCAGCCTTCAATACTTTAACAGCTACAGGGATTGTTTGTTGTTCTGACATCTTCCATTCTCCTCTTTTGACTACACCAAAAGAACCTGTGCCTAGTTCATTATGTAATCTGGAAGAAGTACTCATTTTAATAAGACTAGTATTATAAATAATAATAATGCTGGACAATCCAAATGCGAAAGATTGGATGTTTGCATATTTGTGGCTCAATCACTTTTTTGCTACTGGACCAAGTTAAATAAAGCCCATAATAAATATAGTTTATAACCTGGTTTAATATGATATAGGCTATTTTTGTCCCCTAAAATTAATAGGAACTGAGTAAAAGACCTGTAACTGAAAACTGTCTTAAAATTGTATGATAAAAAAAGAGCCACAATATTATTAACAATAAAACAACTAGATAATGGGGCTAGATAGGATTATGTCAAATGTATGTCCATCTTTATATTGATTTATTTATTGATGGCATTCAAGTTTTAATTAGGTTCCTTCTTTAATTGGCTATAATGACTCAGAAGCATTTACTTTGAATTATCTATCAGTAATTATTTTCTCAGAACAACAATCTATTTTACTTACACTATATCTTTTTCTAAGATAATACAGGTGGTTCTTGATTCAGTTTGTGTGGACGGTTTTGCAGCAATCTCTGCCTTTTCTTTCAAAGAGTTTGATGAACCGAACAGCTTGTTCCAAAACTTCCTGTTCCATAACTGTAGTTTCTTCTTTCTAACAGCATCAAAAAGTCTACGTATCCCAGGTTTACTGATGCCTATTCTTTCAAGATCATCGGTGTGCACATAATCGAAGTGAGCTAACCTTGTTATCTAAAATATACAATGAGGTGAAAATATGTCTGTATATACAAGAAATTATGATTATAATTTTGCCTAGATATATCAACTATTGTTTACCTGCAGTTGGTCTCTGATAGGAACATAAAATTGGTCTAGCTGTACATTATGCAGGATCTCAGACAACCAATCTGTCCCTGAATCCATTGTGCAATTAACGTGTTCTCGTTATAGCCATGCACGGAAAAGGTAGCATCTCGCGAGAGCTATAAATCAGGAAGTTGTAACGAGTTGTGGAGGATGTGAGAACTATTAGATAATTTTTCACTTATCAGAATTTTTTTTACACAAGAACCGCAGTACTAAGATATTCAAAACAAAACACGCATACTCTGTCACTATAGAAACAAAAAAATTGGTATTCATCGAAATATTATTCACAGTTCAAGGATCTAAAAACAGTCAAACAACCAAAACACAGAATACTGAACCAAAATCTAGCGCACTGCGCAGTCTGCGCAGCGCAGCGCAGCCACAGAATACTTACTTGCCTATATCATGATCTTGACGGGAGCAAAGCAAAGACAATTAAATTTTTAACCACCGTAGACAGAGAATTCAACTGTCTACGATAACCACTGTGCTTAGACGCGGGACTTGTATTTATACTATTTTACTAAATGAAAATAGGATTAATTATTTATATTCACCTTTACCTTTTTGTTTTACCAGAATTTAAAAACAAATGATTATTTTTAATAATGCAGTAGATTATTTTATTAACGTCCACCCTCGACAGTAGGATTGTGTCGATCATAATCGATCGAGTCATTTGATTGCAATCACGAACCGCGCGTGAATGATCCTATCAGTAACGACAGAAAGACCCGATCTTGCGACCGATCACGCACACGCACGGATCATCCAGTCTATGTGTCACAGACACGGTAGATAGATTATGTCTGTGTACCGAACACAGAACATTTGATTGACGTCGAGCAATGATCGGCCGCCGCTGCATCTCGCTCTTGCGGGTGTTCTTGAGGTGAGAGGTGAGACAGTCAGTCACGTGCGATGAAGTACAGTACGGAAGCAGGAATAAAAAATACCTTATTACAACGTAATAGAATCTGGAATCCAATCATTCAAATGATCGGGTCATATGAACCGGTTCATTGTCACAACAGTTCATGATTGATATGGTTCTTCGTGATTGAACGATCGACACAATCCTACTCGACAGTGAGTGATTATCGGCATCTGCCGTAAACTTTCACAATCAAAATCAATCATCAACCAATTTGGGTCTTCAGCAGCGTGTCCGTTAATCTGACAGGAACGTAGCTCCGATCCTGTTTTTGACTATCCCATCATTTAGTCAATGTCTCGATAGTTCATATTTTCATAATTCTGGAATTTGTCACCTCGTATTTTCGGATATTTTCATATAAATACGTTTCCTGCTAGCTTGACGTCAAGCTAGCAGGAAACGTTCTCAATCACAGCGATCACTGCACCTTTTGCACTGCTTCCTATGTCAGCATTTAGTCATGCATTTGTCAATCTTATATACCAAGTTTCATCAAATTTGGTTCAGTAGCAACGGAGATATTACGATGTGTTTATTTGAAAATTTAACGGACGCCATGTGCCATTTTGAGGTTATTTTCGGCCAAAGTAATTTCACTTGAATCGAGTCACCTGCAGCTTATTTCCAAGAAATAGTTATACCGACGGATTCTTTAGAATTTTATCTTTCAGATAGCAGTCCAACATCGTGGCTTTCTAGTGTTTTTATCCTAATAAAACCATATATACAGTTTACATGCCAATATGTCCAAAGTGCAGTGCAAAGTGATACTAGGATAGGGATAATAAACTTCATAGAAAAAATCATACGACAGAAATGTATAAGTCAGACACAGTATTTCCAGCTTTTAAAACAAGATTAAAGTATTCATCATCATCATCTTAGATAAGTTCACAGCTTATTACCATGATTAAGATATGCCGATGCATTCTGCAGTATTTTTCAGCTTTACTTCACAAGTTATCGAAGAGATATTATGTGGTAACACGGGTACGTGGCCAGTAGCACTGACCGACCATGCCAAGCTAGCGAGGGTTGCTCACAGTACGTAACATAGCTGCATGATGATTGTTTCTGCCTCTCCGATGTACTGTGTGTGACTTACCGCCATGTCGATACCAACCTTATGACTTAAAATTCAAAATGGCGGAAACAAATAATGGTATAAAAAACTGACATGGGTGTCGTTTTCGACTGGTTTGGGGGTGAAGAGGGCTGATTCTGAGTTTTTTTCGTTTTCCGGATACCGGATTTCGGTTTGCGAGCTCGAACTTTTTGTATGGAGATATGATAAGCGCCTCTAGCGGCATATGGGGGCACTAGCGTATCTCCATACAAAAATTTCGAACTCGCAAACCGAAATCCGGTATCCGGAAAACGAAAAAAACTCAGAATCAGCCCTCAGATTACGAACATCTGGTCAGATTTGAAATTCAAAATGGCGAGTGCAAATGATCGTACAAAAAACTGACATGGGTGTCGTTTTCGACTGATTTGGGGTTGCTGATTACGAATATCTGGTCAGATTTGAAATTCAAAATGGCGGGTGCAAGTGATGGTACAAAAAATTGACATGGGTATCTTTTTCGACTAATTTGGGGGTGCTGATTACGAATATCTGGTCAGATTTGCAATTCAAAATGGCGGGTGCAAATGATCGTACAAAAAACTGACATGGGTGTCGTTTTCGACTGATTTGGGGTTGCTGATTACGAATATCTGGTCAGATTTGAAATTTCAAAATGGCGGGTGCAAGTGATGGTACAAAAAATTGACATGGGGATCTTTTTCGACTAATTTGGGGGTGCTGATTACGAATATCTGGTCAGATTTGAAATTCAAAATGGCGGGTGCAAATGATGGTACGAAAAATTGACATGGGTATCTTTTTCGCCTAATTTGGGGGTGCTGATTACGAATAACTGGTCAGATTTGAAATTCAAAATGGCGGGTGCAAATTATCGTACAAAAAACTGACATGGGTATCTTTTTCGACTAATTTAGGGGTGCTGATTACGAATATCTGGTCAGATTTGAAATTCAAAATGGCGGGTGCAAATGATGGTACGAAAAATTGACATGGGTATCTTTTTCGCCTAATTTGGGGGTGCTGATTACGAATAACTGGTCAGATTTGAAATTCAAAATGGCGGGTGCAAATTATCGTACAAAAAACTGACATGGGTATCTTTTTCGACTAATTTGGGGGTGCTGATTACGAATATCTGGTCAGATTTGAAATTCAAAATGGCGGGTGCAAATGATGGTACAAAAAATTGACATGGGTATCTTTTTCGACTAATTTAGGGGTGCTGATTACGAATATCTGGTCAGATTTGAAATTCAAAATGGCGGGTGCAAATGATGGTACGAAAAATTGACATGGGTATCTTTTTCGACTAATTTGGGGGTGCTGATTATGAATATCTGGTCAGATTTGAAATTCAAAATGGCGGGTGCAAATGATGGTACAAAAAATTGACATGGGGATCTTTTTCGACTAATTTGGGGGTGCTGATTACGGTCAGATTTGAAAAGCACCCCCAAAAAGATACCCATGTCAATTTTTCGTACAATCATTTGCACCCACCATTTTGAATTTCAAATCTGACCAGCTATTCGTATTCAGCACCCCCAAATTAGTTGAAAAAGACCCCCAGGCCAGTTTTTTGTACCATGATTTGTACCCGCCATTTTGAATTTCAAATCTGACCAGATATTCGTTATCAGCACCTCCAAATTAGTCGAAAAAGATACCCATGTCAATTTTTCGTTCCATCATTTGCACCCGCCATTTTGAATTTCAAATCTGACCAGATATTCGTAATCAGCACCCCTAAATTAGTCGAAAAAGATCCCCATGTCAGTTTTTTGTACCATCATTTGCACCCGCCATTTTGAATTTCAAATCTGACCAGATATTCATAATCAGCACCCCCAAATTAGTCGAAAAAGATACCCATGTCAATTTTTC
Organism: Electrophaes corylata; assembly: GCA_947095575.1. Taxonomy (NCBI): domain Eukaryota; kingdom Metazoa; phylum Arthropoda; class Insecta; order Lepidoptera; family Geometridae; genus Electrophaes; species Electrophaes corylata. Next base: position 4,641,339 of record OX352702.1, read on the forward strand.
GTACCATCATTTGCACCCGCCATTTTGAATTTCAAATCTGACCAGATATTCATAATCAGCACCCCCAAATTAGTCGAAAAAGATACCCATGTCAATTTTTCGTACCATCATTTGCACCCGCCATTTTGAATTTCAAATCTGACCAGATATTCGTAATCGGCACCCCCGAATTAGTTGAATAAGACCCCCAGGTCAGTTTTTTGTACCATAATTTGTACCCGCCATTTTGAATTTCAAATCTGACCAGATATTCATAATCAGCACCCCTAAATTAGTCGAAAAAGATACCCATGTCAATTTTTTGTACCATCATTTGCACCCGCCATTTTGAATTTCAAATCTGACCAGATATTCGTAATCAGCACCCCCAAATTAGTCGAAAAAGATACCCATGTCAATTTTTCGTACCATCATTTGCACCCGCCATTTTGAATTTCAAATCTGACCAGATATTCGTAATCAGCACCCCTAAATTAGTCGAAAAAGATACCCATGTCAATTTTTTGTACCATCATTTGCACCCACCATTTTGAATTTCAAATCTGACCAGATATTCGTAATCAGCACCCCCAAATTAGTCGAAAAAGATACCCTTGTCAGTTTTTTGTACGATAATTTGCACCCGCCATTTTGAATTTCAAATCTGACCAGATGTTCGTAATCAGCACCCCCAAATTAGGCGAAAAAGATACCCATGTCAATTTTTCGTACCATCATTTGCACCCGCCATTTTGAATTTCAAATCTGACCAGATATTCGTAATCAGCACCCCTAAATTAGTCGAAAAAGATACCCATGTCAATTTTTCGTACCATCATTTGCACCCGCCATTTTGAATTTCAAATCTGACCAGATATTCGTAATCGGCACCCCCAAATTAGTTGAAAAAGACCCCCAGGTCAGTTTTTTGTACCATGATTTGTACCCGCCATTTTGAATTTCAAATCTGACCAGATATTCGTTATCAGCACCTCCAAATTAGTCGAAAAAGACCCCCATGTCAGTTTTTTATTCCATCAATTGCACCCGCCATTTTGAATTTCAAATCTGACCAGATATTCGTAATCAGCACCCCCAAATTAGTCGAAAAAGACACCCATGTCAGTTTTTTGTACCATCATTTGCTGCTGAAAAATTTGAAGCTGAAAAATACTGCAGAATGCATCGGCATATCTTAATCATGGTAATAAGCTGTGAACTTATCTAAGATGATGATGATGAATACTTTAATCTTGATTTAAAAGCTGGAAACACTGTGTATGACTTATACATTCCTGTCGTATGATTTTTTTCTATGAAGTTTAGTATCCCTATCCTAGTATCACTTTGCATTGCACTCTGGACATATTGGTATGAAAAGGCATGTAAACTGTATATATCGTTTATTAGGATAAAAACACTAGAAAGCCACGATGTTGGACTGCTATCTGAAAGATAAAATTCTAAAGAATCCGTCGGTATAACTATTTCTTGGAAATAAGCTGCAGGTGACTCGATTCAAGTGAAATTACTTTGGCCGAAAATAACCTCAAAATGGCACATGGCGTCCGTTAAATTTTCAAATAAACACATCGTAATATCTCCGTTGCTACTGAACCAAATTTGATGAAACTTGGTATATAAGATTGACAAATGCATGACTAAATGCTGACATAGGAAGCAGTGCAAAAGGTGCAGTGATCGCTGTGATTGAGAACGTTTCCTGCTAGCTTGACGTCAAGCTAGCAGGAAACGTATTTATATGAAAATATCCGAAAATACGAGGTGACAAATTCCAGAATTATGAAAATATGAACTATCGAGACATTGACTAAATGATGGGATAGTCAAAAACAGGATCGGAGCTACGTTCCTGTCAGATTAACGGACACTCAGCAGCCTGTATGGCTGCGGGTAAGGGCCTCTCGCTGACACTATTTACCCTAGCTTCAATCGTAGTCCCTTCCTAATAATATGGACGAATGTATCTGACAGTATTTAATCTGTCGTGCTTTCCATGGTTGTGTTTTACACGATTGTGAAAGCCGGTTCCCAAATCGATATGATAATTTCGCGGGAAATTCAAATTCTTTGATCATTGATTATAAGCGGGCAACAAACTCATTCTTTTATAATTTAGCGTTTATATCTGAGTAATAGGTACCTAGGTAGGTACTTACCTACTTTAATGTTATAAGGTAGATAATTAATTATTAAGTAACCGTTAGAATGTTGGCCAGTCGCGGATAACATTTATTTTTATTAAAAGTACTCTGAATAACTCGGAAGCAAATAGTAATTATTCCAAGTGGAGGTGAATACACTGAGTACTTTTAGGTGGATTGTATTCTTTGAATATGTGCTCTGTGGTGAATAAAACAAGTAAAACGCGGTTCAAAAAGGCCCCCCTAATAACCATACAAAAGTACAACAAAGTATTTTGAAAGCCTTCGCCTCCGCTAGGAGTAATCGGATTCTGTGTCTCTCGCTAGCCTTCTGTCCTATGTTTTAGCGTATTAGATTAAAACAGAAGTTAATCAAATCATGGAATGTTTATCGGACAATAGCCTGAGTACAATCAAAATGATTGAATTTGGGCCCATTCCTGTTGATACAGTCTCCGAGAAAACAATCTTTATAGAAAACACGACAGATGTAAGTATAAGTACCTACCTACCTCCTGTTTTTTCCTATGAGGGAATATGAATTCCATACCGCTACCATTGCTGCTGTTACATTATAAATAGCAGGTACCTACCTACCCACTTTCATAATTATTTTCAGAAATCGTTGACATACCGCGTATCGCTGTTGTACGTCTTAAACAGTATTGATCGCGTCTTCAACCTAACTATCTCGTCGACATCAGTTAACCCGAACGACAAGGCACTACTAAAAATACTATTCCGGCCCACGATAGCTGATCAGTCGTATACCGAATACTACGTGGTGGACGATACAGCTGGTAACAATTACAGGCTGACTGTCACCGGACAATGCTTTGGTAAAAATAAAAATCCTATATTATATACCTAGGTACTTTATATACATCTACAACCTCAACAGATAACATAACACCTACTTAATTAGATACTTTAATTAGTTTAAATAAAATTAACCTAAAAGTGAGCAGTTTAATACATTTTGGGGCTTAAAATCCTTATTAAACCCACATAAAAACGTTTTTGAGACCAACTGGTCTCAGTTGGTCTCAAATCTCATGAGATAATAAAACAACTGTCTATGCAATTACTAGCTAAGTATCATTTGTACCGATTCTGTCGCTCTGTGTGTTAAATACAAGCAATTATTCTATACTACCTACTTCGATAGGTACATATACTTCATAATATATATAATAATAATGCTGGACAATCCACACAGCATCATCTATCCTCAAGCTAAGCAGAGCTTGTGTTATGGGTGCTAGATGACTGATATACTTATACAATACATTACATGCATAATATATTTTTTATTATATATAGAAAATACCCAGAACACACGGAAAAAATATTTGCAGATCGTACAAGCATTTATCCCAAGGCGGGAATCGAACCCGCAACCTCCTGCGTCGCAGGCGGATACTTGCCCGCCGCGTCACATCGATCGTCATAGGTATACATATAGATAACATTGTAGGTACTAGGTAGGTAGGTACCTACTTAGTATTATGTAGTTGAATATGACATGCATATTCTATAATTTTCACTAATAAATTAAATACAATGTTCTATTCGAATATTATGTAGGTACTTACACGTTTGTAGTCCAGCTAACACTATTCCATCCCGACCCGCCGTCGATATCTAGATATATTTCAACCGCAAGCTAAGAGTTACCTAACGGTGTTGAATTCCAGGTCCAAAAGTATCGCTCAGTAAGAAGAAGGTAACGTTTAGAATATGCAAGAATGTAACTGAGCAAAGGAAAGAAGCAATCGATATCATCAACAAATCCGCCGTAGAAACTACTTACCAATGGCTGTTACCATCGTATGGTCAGGGACATTTTCAAGTACGATATAATTTAATATTAACTATCTATGTAAGTACTTGTATTTGCATATTATTTTTAGTTTTAAGACAAACGCCATTTAAGCCATTTATGGCACCAGGATTTCGCAGGGTCCCATTTTGGGACCTTCGTTATTCATAAATTTCACGCATGGCGGGACTTTCTCAACTGTGCAATAAACCAACGACGATTTTTCCATTTTAGATGTCTACGGGCAATTGCGGACTAATCCGGGCGTACGAATCAATAACAACTACAATACATTTCACTGGAATAGCCCTTGGAGTTTACACATCAGAATTAGTCTGCTTGGTTCTGAATCAGGTTTGCAAGCTTCTACTCGTATATTGGTCAACTGGTCTATCTTTACAGCTATGAATTCTGACGTTAGTTTACGTTTTTTAGGAGCCTTTGTTCGTAAACGTGGTGGCCACAGTCGTTTTACCCGGTAACCCGTTATTCAACATTCACGATCACGTTTTCGAAAAGAATTGGAAACGCATATCTCGCACCGCACATCTTATGGAGAACAGTCTTAACCGTTTGACTTACATACCTTCAGCGTCTGTGTTTGAAAGGTACCTGGACTTTGGAACTGGGAGCGTGAAAAATATAACGTTAAACATATCTCAGACTTTATGTGTAACCAACCACGAACAGGAAGAGGGTTATATTCAGTGGGTTTCAGGTTGGTAAAACGTCAGTTGATACCTGAATTAAAAAGTTGCTTGGTTGATTTTTCTGAAGTGTAAAAAGCGTCTTGTGATTTCAGATCCAGATAATGTGTTTATAATAGATCCTATTGCATCTGTGATTCCTCCAAACGAGTCTCGACTATTTACTATTAGATTTAGGTAAGTGTCTACTATTATTAAGATAATTTTGCAGAAATTATTTAATATTGCATATTTTCCAGGCCTAAAGTAAACGAAGAAGTGTACGGGTATCTTATGTGTAGTGATTTTCAATTCAAGAGGTATGATAATGACACGTTCAAATTGAAGCATACTTGGTTTCGCATACCTTGCATTGGGAACACATGGACGCCTTGCACAGAATGGATTACTGAGTGGGATTGTCCAACAGAGGTAGGAAATCAAACCACCACCAGTATCATTTTATATTGTGAGTAGGTAAAATTTGCTGTAATATTTGCTCATTGAATATTTCAGGTAGTTTTACCGCCAACAGTTCCAGCAAGAACCACGTTCAAAAACTTTATGCTGGCTAATAAATTGGAGACTCCAATGTATTTTAAATTTGAACAGCCTGAAGGATCGTAAGCATAACTTAACATTAAGCATGAGATTGTTTCCAAGAACATTTTGTAAATTAAATATTTTTCCTAGGAATTTTGTAGTGTTGCCAATGTGTGGGATTGTTCAAGGCCGAGGTTGGCAGATTATATCTGTAGCTTTGGAAGCACGAACCGTTGGAGCCTACTGTGAAACTTGGGATCTTGTTATAAATGAAGCACAGAGGGTAAGACAATCGTCTGCTCCTAGTGATTTATGAAAAAAAATTATACGAATGCTCCTTAGCTTAATAAAATCTTATCCATCCAACAGTTGGATGGATAGTTGGAAAACCAGATTAACTACTGAACTGGTATGAAGAATATGTTAAATTAATGCTCTTGCGGTGTGCACTAAAGAGCTAACTTATCTATCTTATAATCTGTTGTATCTATCTAATACTGAAATTGAATAAAATGGAATTTAAAGACTTTGTTGCATCGTAGACGCGTGTATGTTTATCGGGAAATACAGAAATAAGTGAAGTAGAAGTAATGTCACACGGGTATAATCCAGCTACGCATGCCATGTTCGAATTTCCACCGACAATCACTGGATGTACTAACTATGTTACTGCTTATCTTCATAACTTGACGAGGATGGACATACAGTAAGTTATATGCGACACGAATTATATGTTTTGGACATTTTTATCTTACAAAATTGTAAAAAGTACCGTCTTTTAAATATTTTTCAGTTTACGGGTGTTGAATAGCGTCCCCTGGTTCGGGGCTGATGACTGTGGATCTATAGTTTTACCACCGAAGGAAATAGTTAAATACCATTGGTGGTTCTTTCCTAAGACCGCAAACAAGGTTTACGAGACGACTATAACTTGTTCTTGTGTGTGTTTGATTGGTGGCAGGTAATTTGTATTAGAAATTCATTTAATAATGGAAATATAATTATGTATCTTAAATCAACTAGGTAAGTATCTTTGCTTTTTTTTATAGGCCAGTTGGTGAAACTTCGGAAATATTCATTCATATCACAGGATTTTCAGAGTTACCAGATTTGAGGGTTAGTTGTCAGTACTATTTTATCTAAATATTCTTGGTTTCATTTAGTTAGGTGCTTCAATTTAGTTTATACTTGCTAGTTAAAACAAGGAGACGCTATGATTTCCAGGTGTTACCAAAATCAATAAATCTTCATGATGTAGTCGTTGGAGATAGTGTGAATTTTGCCGTTACTCTATATAATAATGGATCTTGCTATTTTACTTCAAAACTCTACCATATAATCGATGGTATGGGAGATGATTATAGTGGAGATAGATTTGAAATTGATGCAACAGTGGTAAAGTTACCTCACAATATTGTTAGTAAACAATACACAGCAATATGTTACTAAATGATTTCGAATTCACTCGTAGAGTAGCCTAAAGCCCTCGAATTACACTGAAGTGAAACTGACTGTGACAGCAGACGGTGCTGGTCCGAGGCAAATTGACATCAAATACACAGTTCTTTTCCGCACGGAATATGAAGAAGTAGAAGAAATACAACCCATTAAGAAAACCATCTGTAAAATTTGGTATGACGGAATTTATCCAAGCCTAAAGGTTGGTCACGCCGATTGTGTACGTTACTGTAACATACATTTTGCATTAATTTCAAACATTAAATTTTTAAGGGCTCATATAAATATTTTTACGATAAATTTTGAACAGCTGTTGTTCATCAACAAAATAATACGTATCTTTGGATTGCCTTAAGGTCTACTTCTTGGGCTATTACTGTTGCTACTTCACTGATTTAATATTTTAGATTACAAGAACAATTTCTGTAAGATGTCCGGTAATATTGAGTAATCATTGTGTTTGGAATATTGTTAATGTGGATGAGTAAGTGTATCAAATATTATAGAAGAAATAAAATTGTACTTCTACTACACAAATAGATAGACCTACCGCTTACCATTTTACTAATAGTAAAATATCTTAAGCCGAAACAAGTACAGTAGCACTTTTATACGCCTTTAGATTTAACAAAGCCTTGATCAACTGTAAACCAAATAAGCCATTGAATGTCAATATCTACGCGCCCGATCTTTGTGTACGAAATGGATTTGTTGAAATGGTTTTTGTAATGGGCTGCGTTTTCCAAGTAAATGTCCCATGGAGTATCCGAAGAGAAAAGATTTGCGAATGTGAAATGATTGAATATCAAATTGGGATATCCATGTATGAAATGAGGCACACGTGCACACATCGACCATTGGTTGAGCTATCACCTTCAAGCGGAATCGTATCAGTAAGCAACCAGACTACTACATTGATGTTGGTAGTTTAGCAGATTTAAAAATCTTAGCTATGTTGTTTCAGCCTGATAATCCAGACTTACTTTATTTGAAATTTAACTACGCTGACAAAGGACAAAACGTGTTATGCTACATAATGACTATGCCGAATCAAAGGACCATAAATTTATACATTAACATTATGGCAAACTTAAATACCAAAGGCATATTGACTCCACTTCGACGTCCAGTCGGTATTAAAGACTACTTGGCGGTTTTAGATTGTGGGAGAGTGCCTATAAATAACTTAGATCCCGTTATAAGGGTAAGTACATAAATAGAATTAAGAAAAAGTATGAACCTAACACCTACTGGTTGTATGATAAATTCTTCAGATAGTCTGGCTGTACAACCCGACAGACGTGTTTACGACGTGGAGATTGGTTAGAGGGAACGCGTTATCTCCAGATTCTGTTATTCGCTGCTTGCTGTACTTTGCCGAAGTGCCACCTTTGGGGAAGCTAGCGATACCATTTGCTTTTATGCCTACTGAAATGATAGATTACGAGGTAACAAAACTACGTAGTATTAATGCTCAATAGAAAACGCGATCATCGTGCATCGCCAAGAATATAAAACTTCTACACATCTTATAGAAAATTATTTTCATTAATCGTTTGAACACTTACTTTTACTTAGTTAGTTTCATCGAAACTAAGTAGGTGATACTGAAATGTAATTGCGTTAAAGGTGGTATTCTACTCATCCTTTGGATATGACACAGTGAAAATATTAGTAAGTGGACAGGGAGGTCTTCCCAACTGTGTGGAGACACGACTCGATATACCCAGTTACGTTGAAAAGGTTTATAGATCAGCTTACAGAAGAGAAATTGTGAGTATTATTTATTTAGGTAATTGAAAAAATGAAATAGGGATCATTATAAAACAAATTACTTTTACAGGTTTACTTATCGACAGAGCATTTGACCACACCAACGCTACCCACACATTCTTTATCAAGAGATCTAGTATGTATCTGTAACGAAACGGACCATGTCATGCGATTTATTTGGCTCCCGTGAGTTTCATACTAAAATGTATCAAAAGTTTGTTTTGGTCAGGTCTATATTTACAAAAGTCCATATTATCATTACGATTTCAGGGAGCGAATTGCGAGCATAGTAAACATAGTAATGACTCCTTGCTGGGGTGTCATACAGCCCAAGTCCAATGAATGGATAACAATGACAGTGTACACTCTGCAAGAACCAGCTACATTTACGTAAGGATAATACTAGTAGTTACCGAGCATTAATGCAAGCCACATTGTCAGGGTAAATCTTTGCGTTGATGTCAAGTGCAATCGACATAGTATGGAAACAACGCAAATATTCACCGAAACACGATAATGTAGCCTGCTTAAGTGGAAATGTTAAGTAAAAAGGTTTTACAGAACAACGGTAGCCTGTGAAATTTTGGATTTGACTGAGCGCAAAAGATACCAACGCAACGAACTGCTAAGAAGAAATAAGATCGAGAAGTGTAACCAAGAATTCGTTATAACAGAGGAGGGATTGTTTCATCCTGTAAGTAAAAATAGTAGTGTAGACTTATAAATATAATACACTCTAAAAGCGAAAGGGAGTATAAAACAGAAAAAGTGGGATAGAAACGCTATAAGGTTTGTAAAATCAGCAAGAAACTTTTGCTGTTTGGTATATTATAACTAGGTACACACAGGTACACAGGTTCAAATGCGCGCAAATAATAAATTATTTTTAGGGCATAAATGATTCACCGCCATACGTAGAAGACGTAGAAAAGCCACAACCTTCATACTTAGCAATGACCGTTGCGATATCATCTAAAGGACAACGCGATGGGCATCCAAGAATGTTGCTCAAGCAAATGTGGGAACAGGTAAGTGTATAAAATTCACCACCTTTCATTCAACAATCGTCGTATAATAATATGTATCATTGAACCTTAAGATTTCAGGCAGTCGTTTTTTATTTTACTATTTGGACGGATCCTTTACAGTGTAGACGAGAGATAAAGGCCAAATCACGTCTACGCCTGCACGTTCCACATTGCGTTGTATTTGGAACCTAAAGAAAAGTATGAGACATGTCAAACCGCGCGTACGCTGCTAGTGGTGGGCTTTGTCTTTACAGTCCCATACATTACATTGCAATAGAATGTGCACGCGTACGCATAGGTACGTGCACGTTTACGCATCTAGTGTGAGGCGGCCTTTAATGTCGATGATGATGCATTTCAGGTCCCGCCATACGATTTGCTGTCATCCGATATGTATGACGCTGGGAATGGCAAAGACAAGACTTCGAGTGGCAACAATATGACTATGGCTGACATTATTAGAGTCATTGATGGGATTCTGTGGTTTGTTATTTTTTCTTAAGTCCATTGATGCCAGTAAGGCTAAAGGTTCTAATAGAATTTGTTTGATTTAAAGGGATGCACTACACAGCAAGATGTTTCGAAATCAAATCGAGTTTTTCGCCAAAGAAGAGATTCCTACATATTCTCAACTGGTCAAAGTTATCGAGAACGATCTTAAGCCACGATTGAGCAGACGGTTAGTGGACAAAACTAAAAAGTAATTTTACGACGATTTTTGTAACTAAGACTAACTATCTTGAAATCTATCTTCCATTATTTTAGAGTCACGTCCGGAATCTGCGATGCTATAGTAAACAAAGCTGTATTTCATATCTACGGGCTGAATCCCAAACACGACGTGTCAATTTTAGACGCCTAGTCTAGTTGATTATGTTTTATCTAAGTAGAAGTATAATTTAGTTTAGTTCCTTTATATACCCGAACTATTTTGGATAAATTTAGAGCCATCCGCGTCACTTATTACTATAGTGTCAGTTTTTTTGGTATTGCTTTAAATATAATAGGTATTTCCTGCATAATCATCAACATAAAGGTCTATTCACTTTAGTGTATATTTATGTTGATGTGATGGCGCCTACCTTAGGCCGAAGAAAGCAATGACCTCGAGTGACAAGTCGTAAAACGTGTGGCCACTGCCCCCACACCGGTCAGCAAAGCACTGGGCCAAATATTTATTTTTATGAAACTACAGTATGAGATTTTAGTTTAACTATTATTTTTGAATAAGTTTATACCGTAGCACATGAACATGCTGGCTTTGAAGTGACCAAAAATATTCGGTGTATATGTAGTTGATGTTCTTAAAGTACTGAATAAAGATTTTTATTTTAAAATCATCGTTTTATTTGCGATTTTTATATCATATTCACTGAATAACAGATTCAACGACAAGCTTATTCTAATTATCACATTTTATAAATCAAATACAAGCAACAAGATCAATTAGAAAAATACCATAAAACAAAAACGAATTATCGTGTTCTATTGTTGGTAGGGAATACTTTTCCATGACAAATAGTATTATCTTACTGGTCCCAGAGTCACTATGCCCGGTTCTTATATTGAACAGCGACCGTTAGTTGCGTCGCGTCGTCTATTGGACAATCCCTCATCTCATTGTTTCATGTAAGTGGTCACTTAAATCTTTAACCGGTGGAGGCTACTAACTTCATATATTATTAGAAATCTTGGGTGTAGGTAGGATAAATCAAAGGTTTACCATATGCTATTTCAGTCGAGTATTTTCTCCAATCTCAATTGCAGTTTCTTGGGTCTAGTAGAGGGGATAACCGTTACGGCAACTCTATCCCCCAGTTTGGGCGTTTGGTTTCCAGCTAGGTTGCTTCTATGTATGAGTCCGTTATCCCCTACGCCGCAGTCCACGAAACATCCGAACGGTACCACGTTTCGGACCACCCCTGGAATATAAAAAAAATATTTTGAATCACCTTTATAACCTTTTAAATCACAGGCTTGCCTTAGGTAGAGGAACAACTATAATGTTACTCGCATCTTAGCTCCCGTTGTAACCGAAAATAAAGCTATTCCAGATCATAAACTAATATTTATTGTAAATTTTATTCGAGTAGCCGTGACTATTTAAATAGTAGTATATATAATTGCAGGCGACTGTACGTACACGTCAGGACTTACCAGTTAAAGACATTCCTTCTCTTATCTGTTCAGTTGCTTGCACCGTAATCGAGTAAACCGGCCGACAGAAGGTAATAATGTTGTCCTCATGAGCTTTTTGTTTAAAAGCGTTAATGATGAGCTCTAACGTGCAAGCATCCGTACCCAGGTCTTTACTCATGACTTGTATGTCTATACTTAGAGTTAGCTGTTCCACTGTTGCGGGAAAGTTAGGTTTGGATAGCTCCTTTATGTTTACACCAATTTTTTTTGCGAACCTAGAAAAGAAAAAATATGTATTCGTGACGGAAACAGCTCACACTTAAAAATAATATCATAAAAACTAAACAAATATGACTGGCCTCACAATTCAGTAGGAGTTCTGCCTTGTGCAGTAGGTTGTGAGTTCGGGTGTGATGAACATAGATGTTTGTTCTCTGGCTTGGTGTTGTATTGAATATTAAGCGTGTATTGTTACAAAAAAACACGTATATTCTATCAGTCATCTGGTTCCCATAGTACAAGCTATGGTTAGTTTGGGGGTGGATGAAATAGTAAAATAATGTCCAAAAATATTTCACACAGTTCATCATCATCATTAGCCTGTAGAAGTCCACTGCTGGACATAGGCCTCCCCCATACATTTCCAGGAAGAACGATTCATGAGCCCTTTCCATCCAGCGACTTCCCGCGGTCTTATCTTAACATTTACAAAAGTTTCACACAGTGCCATCGCGCAACTAATGACACAAAACTGCATCTCCCAAGGCATTTATTTATTTGTGACGAATGCTAGTACTAAATGTCAGGATCGTACCAAGTGGAAATTCGTGATATCTATTTGCTTACCCCTACGGAAACAGGAATGATCTAATGTTTGTAATCAGAATACTTCTCGCCCATAAAATACTCACGATTTCGCAACATCATAACTTTCTGGGTGGATGATTGTAGCATCCAAAGGCTCTTTTCCTCCCAAAACCTTCAAAAAGCCAGCACATTGTTGGAATGTAACCTTCCCTATACCGGTTACTTTTAATATGTCCGCCCTAGTAGTGAAGCTTCCTTTATCTTGGCGATAAGCTAAGAGTTTCTTCGCTCTGCCTTCATTAAGACCTGAAATACGCCTGAAAAATGGAAACAGACCTAACTTAACTGAGATCCATACACTAGCATGAAATCTGCTGAAATCTCTGGTTATATATAGATTAAAATCTCTAGGATTGATTTGAAACCTCTTGTCACTGCTAGTTCATGCGGGTAAGCCTAAAAGAACATGGTGGTCTTAAAAATACTGTTACCACTGTCTCACCGCAGCCCACTGACTAGAAATAAAATAAGTACAATTATTTTACTTGATCATTTGGTAGTTGGATGGGTTAAGCTCCGCTTCCTCCGTTGTATGTTATGGGTACGATCCGAGGATAAGCATTTGTGTGATGAACAAAGATAGACGTTATTATTATTATTAGTTGTAGGGTTCCCATAGTACAAGCTTTGGTTGGTTTGAGGCTAGATGGGTGCCGTGAAAAATGTCCACAATTTTTTTGTTAATGGTTTCATGTTATGAGTTTTCGATTTCATTTGAATTTCATTCATCAGAAAGAAACTAAGTTTGTGTCGAATTACTTATAAGGTTGGTTGACAAAATAGCAAACAATAGATAAAGTTTATGAAACCGAAAAGTGCTTTCAGACTTCCTGTGTGCTCTTTTATTGGCGTTGCCAGCCAGTCTGCATTAATCTTACATATTACGTAAATAAATAAGAAGACTGAAGATTTACCTCAACATGGCCTGGGATGCCGTATTGATATCAACGCCGACTAAACTCACGACCTTTTCGACAGCGTTGTCTAGGGCTGTTTCCAACATCTTTGGAGGAATGTCGTGCTGATACATTCCTACTCCTAAGTTCTTTGGTTCTACCTGTAACAAACAGATGTTGTATAGCTAGTCAGACAGAAAAGTGTATCAATATTTCCCTAACCAACTGGCTGTGAAGGTACTGGAGCTAAATTTATATATCATATACTCACAATTACTGTTACCCAAGATCGGAATGTACTTTACGAGTGATTTTACGATCATGTTTTGTGATATATGATGTAGTTCAAAATCGTATGATGTAGATAGTTTGACTGATAGAGCCAGTTTCGACCTCATAAAAAGCACAAAATTCCATGATTACAGAAGACTATACGGAACATCTTTTTAGAACATTAGATGGCGCTATGACAAATACCCACCAATATTTTATTCAAGCACTTTTAAGTTTTTGTAGCACTTAATTAATTACTTACTTTTATTAGTTCTCCTAAAGGGTCTAATACTCTTCTGGCTAATGAAAGTGCTGATATAACATTAGGATCCATGTTTGGGTGTTCCTGTAATAGAGACATTATTTGAAACATTAATTTAATATATTTATTCTATTGATAGGAAGAAAATAAACTGATAGTAGATTAATTTATAACATAAGGCACATAATACATAACTATCGGCAGGGCAAACCCTTTCCATACCGGCTGCGCCATATACATTGTCGACGTCAGATAATGAACAGCAATAAAATAAATCAAGCCTTTTGTAACATATGCAGTAATTTTATGTGATTTAACTAAACTTTTGTTATTAACTAGATAAAGATTTGCACATGTACCTTTTGTGCTTCTTTGCTGATGGAATAAATAGATGCTCCTTGTTCAGGCACAATAATCACAGGGGTGTTTTCAGAAATTTGGTGGAACTTTAACCATGTCTCCGTTTCACGGCATGCCGTCCCATTTCCTAGGCCAATTAATTCTACTCTGAAAATAAAGAGTATTATAAGACTAGACTACAAATACACCACCAAGTTATGATTCTACTCTTACTATAAGGATAGTATGTATTTTATTACGTATAGACCATGACCTTGATACATATATTTTTTTTACGTAGCGTTAGTAGATTTATCGTTACAATAAGATGTTTTGCGTTACCTAAATGCACTTAGGAGTTCTTTTAGTTGCCTGGCAGCTGGATCATTCGGGTTGTTTCTCCTTAAGTCGGGATACAGAGTGCAAGTTTCAAGTTTGTCTCCATTGGCGTTTATTATTCCCAACTAAAAATAGTAAAATTTTATGAATTAAGTATAGATAGGTTGACCACTAATCACCTGAAGAAATAAAAGCAAGCGAAGTCGTACGCTTCTCTTTTCTCTTCGCGACCGACACAGAAAGGTCGACCGACACCTTGCCGCGGTTACGGAGATTATCTGGTTTACCATCTTCAAACCAACTTGAACCCTACCCCCATGCATTAGATCTAAATGAGTGCATGTGCATATACATATACCTACATACCTTACAACCAGCTTTGAACCCTGGATCTAATTCTGCAATCACCCTGTTCTTGATTGGTTCTGTCAAGAGATATTTCTCCAAGTTAGTGATGAATGTCTTAACTGCTTCTTTCTGGGCCACATTGGTTAGATCTGATCTAACCTGGCGGGAGAGCCAGGGCTTGATCAGACGGTTGTAAGCGTCACCTAAGCCTTTCTGCACCCAGAAGCGGTTTGTCCACAGAGTTAAACAGAATCTGGAAAATAAAATTATGACTCATTTGTGCCATCCAGACTTTTAGGAAAATATGAATCTTTGTCCTGACTGGCATTTAAACAATGTAGCTGGTCGTAGAGACTTGATATTATCATGGTATATTTAACTAGGTGGGTAGTGCTGGGTACACTAAGAAACAAATTCCTAATATACTAACTGTTGCAAAATGTGGGCATGTACCAAATGTAATATTTGGACGTACCTACCTCTGACTACCCTCATTAGACATCTTCAAAGAATCTCGAGCATGTACTTGGTACTAAGAAATCTGAGAGAATACCTACCGTGTCTGGGAGATTTAAAGTTTTTTTTTTTTTCTTTTCAACCCCTAATAGGATACCTCGCAGCGGAGGTTGCACTTTATATGAAAATACTCTTTATATCATATATTTTTGTAACTTCATATTGTGTTTATGCTTAGATAAGTCATGTTAGAAAAATATGTGGTCGCATAATATAGCGCTATCTGTAATCTTTAAGTTATTCACTTCGGCTTTTACGCAAACTTACAACCCTTACAACCCTGATACGCAACTAGAGGCTAGAGGTCACTCAAATTACCTAAAATACCTAGTAGCAGTAACCAAACCATTCCAAGACAATAATTGCAAACTAGCTTATTAGACCAACCTTTCTAGCTTGTTATAAAACCAATCAGGAACAACTACTTTCACACTCAGAACCTTTTCATCCTCCCCTCTGTTGAAAGCCAGTGTTTGATGGGGCTTAACAAAATGGCTGGGGCATTTCCAGTCAAAGTAAATTTTGTATGTTTCTGGATCTGATTTCTTGTCCACAATTTTAATGTCAGACTCTTTCTTTTCTTTAGTCGATGTTTTTCTGCTGCTTTGGATTATAAATCTGGTTTCTTCTTTTCTGAAATGTATCAGGTAAATAAAATAGAAACATATTCATCATGTTTACTTAGCATATTTCAAATTTATTCATGTTTTTCCAATGCATGGAGCAATTTGATATAACTACTCTGAAACTTTGCAATCCTTCCATAGAAGTATCTCAGCTTTCCACCTTTTTTCTGGGGAAATATAGAGTACCTACAGACTTGCAAATGGGACTCTAAGGTGCCCGCACTCAGCATATAGTACAAGTGACACCAAATGCTTCATAAAAAAAGTGAGCACCACCGGTAGTCTAGTGGTGGTAACCCCGCTTTCTGATCTTAAGGTCTGGGATCGAATGTGGTTTCTATCAAAAAAATTATATGTGCAATGCTCTCTAACGGTGAAGGAAAACATCGTAAATTCGTGAGGAAACCACTTAGTATTCTAGCAGTTAGTATAAGGCTTGCACCCTACTGCGGCAAAATGTGGGAATGTGACAAATGTAACATTTGGACGTACCTAACTACCCCTTTAGACATCTTCAAAGAATCTCACGTAGGTACTTGGAGATACTAAGAGATCTAAGGGGATATCCACCGTGCCTGGGAATTCAAGTCGTGGTATTTATTTTAAAAGATTTACAGTAAATCTAAAAGTAAGAAATGGCACTTACAAGTTTCGCATCTGTTCTAACACTCTTGTATCCTTATAAATAATATCGGCTACAATATGAGTCACATGGGCATCCACTTTCTCTGGAGTGGATAGCTCGTCATCATTACTACATAGTGAATCAATGTTGATATAACCTCCATTCAGTGCCTGGATGGCATATGGTTCCAAACCAAGGGTTCGGGCTTTTTCAGCAAGGGACAGCGAGTGTGATTTTAGTGGTGAATACTGCAAAAATAATCATTTGTATGACTGCATAAAATGCGAGTATATATAGTATGGTACATATTATGGTATAATACTACTAGTGGAAACCCGAGCAACTTCCAACTTTTTTATACAATCTTCAGCTCGCAACCCCTTAGGCTTTAAACTTCAGGAGTTTCTTTCTTTAACACCTCTACCCCTCAGTGGTTCAGGCTGTGTTGTGTCAGTCAGTGAGTATAGATTACAGCTTGGCTTAACCTCTGATTACCCTCCTAAGACATTGCTCCTAAGGCTTGATAATCTATGAAAGCCGAAGTCAATTAAACCTACAAAATATGAATTCAGAACTTTGGATGTTAAGAGGTGTGTAGCTTAATCACACTAAAACTACTGGATTGATTTGGATAAAACTCATAGTAGAAATACTACCTAACCAGGATTTACATTACATGCTTTTTATCTCGAAAATTTTACAAGAACCAAGTTAAAAAGACCAAAAAGCCCTGGGAGAATAGTGTCTTAAATATTGATGTTAGCAATATTATTACACGATATAACCACTATTATCCACTATAAGAGCAAAGAGAAGGGCAGCTGCTGATTCATTTCAAATTACAAAAACTTTTGAAAAGACCACTTTGACACTGTATGGAGATCTAAGGAATATATGCCACATGTGGGGATTATAAGTAGTCACCGTCAAATGGCATTCCTTTATTTCAAAGAAAAAAAAAGAAACAGTCTCACTATTAACCCAGTCACGGAAGATATCTCGTCAGATCTCTTAGGGCCTACCAAGTAGCACCAACTCAAAATTCTTTGAGGATGTCTAAAGTTTGAACTTACCACTAAATCAAGTTCTGATAAGTTCCGAGCATTTAAAATACTTTTCTCAACTTCTGGAGTTAACTTCTTAGATTTCTTCAGTGTTTCTAGCACAGATTTAACTTTTTTCTTTAGCTGTGATACATTTTGGTAACTCTCATACAAATCTTGTAGTCTGTAAAGCAACAAATTCTTCTTTAAATGAAAATGTATCATTATAGGTATTATTGGTGAAAGTTTGTACCAAATAGGAAGTAAATGTGTGACATTATAAATTATCATCATCAACAGCCTGAATGAGTCCACTGAGAGATAGGCTTTTATTTTTGGGATGTTTGCTGCATGTACCACATTTGGTGGGTGGAGTATTGATGTTATATACTCAGAAGATGCTGCTGCTTACATCTTGATGCATAGCCTTAGTCACCACTTATCTATAAGTACCTATGACTGACAGACATATAGACAATGCACAGCCTAAAGCCTAAACCAAAGGTCGTAGAGACTGGAAATTTTCAGGGTATATTCATCTTGATTCATAGAGATGTACTATCTAAGGAATTTCCGAAATTCAACCCCTAAAAAAGTGCGAGGGAGGTTGAAGTTTGCATAGAAATAAATGCACGCAAATTAAGTTTCGAGTATTTCGTCAGTCACATTTATGGTAGGTGACAGATAGATTTCATTTTTAAGGATTGAAACAGATTCCTGTAGCTTGGACATGACAAAAAGAGCTGTTTTACCTGTCTGGCATAAGATGATCAACCAATGTTTTCCGGTATCTAGCTATAAATGGCAAGGTACATCCTTCAGTCAATAATGAGATGAAATTTTGGGCCAAACTCAGAGGGATTCTTTCCACATGACACAACATTTCCGCTTCATCCCACATACAAGTGTTACCTAGGACACCATCTGTACTTGTAGTCTCATTTGGAATATTTTTATCCAATTTCCTTTTGGTAGCTTTTACTACAATTTTCTTCTTGAGTTCAGTAGTTACTTTTTCAATTTTCTTATTGGGTACTTTTTCAGCTGTAGCTTTAGTCACTCTTTTGATTTTCTTAGTTGGTGAAGAATCTTCAATTGTATTGTCATCATCTTCTTTACATGTGCGTTTCCTTGTGGCTCTGCTAGGTTTATCCATTTTCAGTACGCTTTTTCCTTGTATATCCAATAAATTATGAGTCTTATTCGAAACAGCCAGTCTAGATCTACTGAAATGAAAATATAACAACAATTTAAAAAATAAACCAAATCCCAGAATATTAAGTATCTGTATTCTTTGCATAGCGGAAACAATCAAGTTTTGTTTTGACCATCTTACTTATTTTTACTTCTTGGACTTCTTTTTGTTAAAAAAGGTATGTGCACAATGCTAGTGCTCTTAACCAGTGAAGGAAAACATGTGAGAAAACCTTTGGAGTCGTTCCTACCAAAATCATACAGATCGCAGAGAAAATAAAAAAAAAGTATTCAATATCTCATTATTAAGTCAAAAGGTTTTCCTAAATCACTCACATGCACAGATTGTCTGAAGCACTTTAAAATTGACATGCTACAATCACGAAGGAAATTGATAGATCTATTTAATATGTATCATGGCCATTTCAGTGCTCCCGAGCTGCTAAGCAGTATCCCACTTACCATTCCACGTCATAACTTTAGACTCCATACCAAGAAAGTATTTAGACCATGGTCCCATAAAACAAACTTGAGCTTGCACTGTTGTCTTATACACATGATGATAAGCTACAATTCCGTTTATAAGACCAACAACAGTTTAGATATCTTTGGGCTTAGTCTACCTGCATTCAAGGTAGAGGCCGTTGCTCCCTCCTTTTTGCATGATCCCACTCTATCTAAAATAATGTCCCCAGGCACTATAACGTCCCAGGTTTTAAGTGAATAGTAGCCTCTGATGCTGTTCAAATCATATTAAACAATAGATGCAAAAGTAAGAATACTATTACCACACCATTAACTGGACTTCTGAAAGCAAACCCTTGAGGACATCCGTATCAAACCAATTGGTTTTCTCCAGTATGAGTTTTCCTGTGTAATTTCAAGCTACTCTCGTATTTGAAGGTCTTTTGGCATGTGTTACACGTAAATATCTCTTTATTAGCGCGTGTGTATTTAAAATTGCGCTTGCAGGTAAACCTCTCGTCGCACGTTTCACATGAGTACGGCTTGTCGGCCGTGTTGTGGAATCTCGCGTTTAATTTTAACGCGCGTTTGTAACTAAAAGCCTGGTTTACGCTATATTTCAAGTATTCTGTGATAAAACTGTTTGTTTACTTGAAAAAACGGCCGAACTTTACATAAAAATAAAAATGGGTGCCATTATTACACAACCATCATGGTTGAACCAAGGAACACACAGCCGTGGAAAACGCAGCCGGGAATTATTAACCTCTCGATTGGCCTGCAATGACTTAATGATAATAACATGAAATTCCACGAGCGTGCGTGCGTTCCAACGAAGCGCCAAAAAAAAAACTGCATAACACATTTCAAAATATTGTAGTACAACTTTGCTCTGCGTAGTTAAGTCACCTTACAATCTGCCCCTTCTCTTCTCTCTCTCTCTGAACCGAAACTGAACCGAAACTGAACTGAAACTGAACTGAAATTGAATTTCCAATTGAAAGACTCCAATTATTATTAGTCTCCAATCTAGTACCCATAACACAAGCTCTGCTTAGCTTGGGGCTAGATGATGCTGTGTGGATTGTCCAGCATTATGATAAAAAAATATATTTAAATATTAGTAAATGTAGTAAAGAAATGAATACAGAATTATCTCCACGCAAGTTTACGGCTGGAGGAAAAAGTGAAGCTTCCATTTTTGCTAACCTAAACATATTAGCTTGGGCTCAAATGCCTTTATTAAAAAGCTTATTTACTTATGTAAAGATTATGAACTTTCAAAAGTACACCTTCCACCGTATATTATGTAGAGGACTTCTATGACGTCAAAGTGGTTACTCAGTCGGCCTAGGAAGTTTTAGGACAGCCCGAATTGATTATAAAAAATGTAGTGTTCCAGGGGCCTTAGCTAAAATAAGGATCAGGAACCACTCTATACGTGAATGCGGTCTAGACGAAGGAAACATTGAACATATGATATTCTCATGTCCGAGAGGCTGCGGCTATCTTTGTATGATATCACCCCCCCTGAAATCCCACGTCCTTTATCTTCAAAACTCTTGTGTTTTCCCCTTATATCAAATTATTGTGTAAATTTTTAAGTGTAAATAAAATAAAATTGTAAATACTTACTTACCTACAATAATTAACCCTCATTTACAATACTTACCTACTTATGTTATTTATTTATATTTTATGTGTGTTTGTGTTTTTACCTACCTAACAAAATAAATATATTACATTACCTATTTATATATATGATAACGTGATTTGTATTAGGGTCTCCCTTCTTACCGTACTCAGATCTCCGCCTTTTTGTTCTAAGATTAGTAAACACTTGACGTTGGCAAATTCGTGGCAACCCTCAGCCATATAATAAAAGAAGAAGAAGAAGAAAGTTTTTGAACTATTGAAAGTGAGTACCACAGAGTACCTCAACAGTATTGATTCTAATGGGCCCACAATATAATAGTTGGGAACACTGGAATCTGGAATGAATGATGGGAATATTTTGGTAGTCGAACGAAATCGATCGAAGATTTCAAAATTTTCAAAGAGAGGAGGAAGTGCTTTGTTACAGCTACCTAAAAATATCGAATTTAATTCGGCATTGCTGAAAGTCTTGGTTGTTAAATCATTCCTGCAAACGAAGTTCCATCAAAATCATGAAAAGCTTTGATCTGACTATTAAATTAGCTAAGTGCTACTACAGAGGATCTCTTCACTTCTGTTTGCAGGTAAGCCATTCCCTATAGCCCATTGTAACCGCTTATGTACCTACCTAAAAAATGTATGTTAATAAAAAAGCATGGCATGGACACAATGTATACGAACGTTCGTTATTATCTATTAATTTTCTATTCGCATTGAATAGTGTAATTTTATTTATTTTATTTTATGTTCTCTTATTTCCATAATTATTAGTAAATACAATTCTATGTTAATTATTTTACCTGACGTATCTAAGTAGGTACATGTGACATGTCAAAAGATAAATAAATATTATGATTAGCATTGATCTGCAAAAATTATGTAGGTACAGTCAGCTGCACTAGAATGTATACAATTCGTAACTTTCAAAACGGTATTAAAACCTTATCGTAAAGTCTTTAACAGTAAAAGCTCAAAAATTGTGAAATTAGCTGATATATTCATATGTTTTTTGAGTTTTGCCCTGCTAATATTAATTTTAACGCTGTAAAACCATTCTGTAAGTTACGAATTATATACATTCTAGTGCAGTTGACTGTACTTACAGGTAGTTGTAATTGTTCGAGAGTACCTACACATAACAGTACTTACTTACCTATTGGCTAGTAGTAGTTAGAAACTGATGTCACCAATCACCATATGAGATTACAGATAAATTACCGACAGACTACTAAAGTAAAGGCTAAAATAATGTGTTTTACCCGCGTCTGCTGTGGCTAAAAACTATGACTATCTCTGACTATCTTATGACTACTCGGGTGTTGATTGTAATTAGGATAAGTTTGGATGTGACTAAAACAAGATTTTATAAAATTATACCACAGATTTGATCAGCACCATCCCTGACCTGTTTTCTCCTGTAGCATAATGAATGCCTTTCTTAGCAGATGTGAAGTGAAACATGTTGGGTTGACTACACCTTTCTTCTAAAATCAACACCTTTTAAAATTTACAAAACATTGCTCACAATAATGATATTGTTTTGGTTTTTCTTTTCAGAATAGCGATGTGGAAAAGATGACTTTGGAATGGCAGCAACAATTCTTAGATATTACAGTGAACAGTGAGTTAATAAAAAAATATCCACTGAGCACTCCATTTAACCAGATTTTCTTTAAGTTATTAATAGACAATCTGAGAAATAAGGAAATACATGAAGGAATGTATGTTCACCTCTGTCAGGCTATGGGCAACCCCTGTAATAATAGCTTCTATTATCGTCATTATGTTTTGGGCAATAACCTCGCTGATATAATTACATTAAAAGAGACAAATAAAATGGTTGTGGATGGAACAACAGGATTGCGTACATGGGAGGTAAGTATAATATATTCATTGTTATGACATCAAAAGAATCATTATTATAAAATTATATTAATCAGCTATGTAATTAAATATTTAACACTGTTTCAGGCAGCTATGGTGCTAGCAGACTGGGCCTACTACAACAAGGATTTAATTACGGGAAAAAAAGTACTAGAGCTCGGTTCAGGTGTTGGATTTACTGGTGTGGCTATTGCCAAGCTTTGTGCTCCAAAGTCTTTGTATCTAACTGATTGTCACCCCAGAGTTTTGAAAACACTTTGCGACAATATCAAAATAAATTTCCCAGAAATGCAAGACACTGAAGAAGAAACTATTTATACAAATAACGATCAAACAATAGGTATGAATTAAATTAAGCAGTTAGGCTTTTGTATATCATAGTAGGTGCAGGTACCTATACCAACGGTTGGCTATGCCACTCACAGATAAACACTGGCATCATTTGTTAAACTTTCATCAGGTAGATTGTTGTTCGGATGAAACTATTTTCAAACAAAGTATCTTTAGATAAAACCTGAAACGGGCTGACAGCTTTAAGGCATTTTAAAATTTCACTTGTGATAATACCTTCTTTGTAGTTCTCAATCTGTGTTTACATCAATATTTTGCTTGTGACGTGCTGGAATGGCCACAAGAATTACTATATTTTTTATAATTAGTTATAGGTTGTGTCACAGTAACTGTTCATTGATCCAGGACCATTTGTTTTTTCAGGTGCCATGATTCTTGATTGGACTGATATTGAAAACATTTCCAGCAGTATTGTACCAGATATAGTTGTAGGGTCTGATATTGTGTATGATCCAACTATTATACAACCTCTATGTGAAGTGCTAAAGGCATTTTTTGAAAGAAATGCTCAGTTGAATGTATATATTGCATCTGTCATCAGGAATGAAGAAACTTTTGATGCTTTCCGAGACTCACTGCGTAAGTAATCTTATTTTGTATCTACTCATAACTGCTTGTACTTTTCTATTTGCTCTGTGTGAAACTGAACAAGGAACATAATATTTTCATTTTTGTGTGTTCCAGGTGCTATGAATCTGAGATACAAGAGGCTGCCTTTAAATCTAATGGGTTACTTTGATTGTAACTCAGATGTTCAAAAGTGTATCTTACAGATAAACTGTTAAACAATTATAGTAGGTGGGTAGGTAGGTACCTAAGCAGGTAGGTAATTTTTTTTTAGGACTATTTGTAAGGTAGGTATTTAGTACCAACATTGTAAGTAAGTAGGTACATAACTATTTATCTATTTCGTCTCATCTCATTCTCATTAAATAATACATACCTAAGTGTAACTATAATATATACCTAAGCATCTACTTTAATATTACAATCGTAGTCATTATACTGGGATAAATACCTACATGCCGACAAATAAAAAAATTACCTTCATCTAGGTATCAAAAAAGCAAGTAGTACATAGGTAGAAAGAAAGGCAGTATGTACACAGAACACTATCGCACACTTAGGCGGGCGGCGCTCACTTTGGATACGTTTTCGTACGAACTCCATTCGTGCAGAAACGTACGAACACGCACGAACATTCCCGACCTTTTGAGTACTATGAAAGCGCTCACATTGCGTTACGTACGACTCTCGCGCGCAGTGTGAGCGCTTTCATAGTACTCAGAAGGTCGGGAATGTTCGTGCGTGTTCGTACGTTTCTGCACGAATGGAATTCGTACGAAAACGTATCCTAAGTGAGCGCGGCCTTACTCCTAGTAGGTCGTAGGTACGTAGCATACTAAGCGCCTTCCAAATAGCCTAGGTCTCCTAGCTATTTGGTAGGCGTCCAGTCAGTCAAGGAGAGTTTTTATCTTGGTAGAATGCACAGAACACTACCTTATTATATCAATAATTACCTTATTAATTTTTATTGTTGTTATTTTATTGCTAGTCTTCAGTTGTAATATAATTATAATACACCTATGTAGGTACCTACCTAAATACGTATATCTGTAGATTTATCTAAATACCACTTTGCACTAAATACTATATTCATGTTTTTTAATAATTATTGTGTACTAAATACGTATATCTGTAGATTTATCTAAATACCACTTTGCACTAAATTCTATATTCATGTTTTCTAATAATTATTGTGTACTTAGATTAACGCCTTGGAATTCGTTCTTTTTAGAATAATTTGAGAACCTGTATCTGACGGAGTAGAATGTAAGGAATTTAAAAGTAGTAACGATGGCATTTGACTTTGACATTTACACAACCTCAGCTGATTGTCATCTATCCAGTCAAGTCAGTCTGTCATTGTCAATCACAACTCACAAGTTAGTCTTATCAGATTCTGTCTTTTCTTTTGAATAAAAATATTGTGGAAGCTCTCTATCAATAATTGTGGTTTTGGCCCTTACATCACGGATTTATTATACCTAAATATTGCATGATCAGATCAGTATATCTCGCTGACGACCGATGACCTGTTTATACGTGAGAAGAGGTGGCTACTGTTACAAGTTACAAGATCCTTATAACAGTTTTTCGTGGTTCGGTAATTAAAATGTCAGCAGAAACTACTCAAAACGGCGGTAATAATACTAGCACCGAAAGTAAAGGTAGTCCAAATGAACCAAGATCAGAAAAGAAGGATAATGACGAGTCATGGGGTTATGATTTGTACCCGGAGAGACGAGGTACCTTCAACGCAAAACTAACCAATATTCTCATTGGAAAGGAGGGAAAAGAGAGTATGGAGAAATACAAATGCGAGAAAAATGTGTATGATTGTGTCAAAAACAGTAAGTTATACAGAATTAAATGCTAACCTATTCCAGTACAAGTAAAAGTAGGTAATGCTTTAGTGCTGTTGATTATAATAATTGTGAATGCATATCCTTAATGTTTACTTTCTTTATTTCAAGTTAACAGTTTTTATTTATTTTAGGCTCGATAGTAAAAGTGATGATGGCTGCTCTGAAAAGCTCTGGATGGTATGTTTTGTGTATTGTCATTGCATTTGCAGTTTATTAAATATTTCCTCTTTTAAACTAGTAAAGTTTTGCTTTCAGTCCTATTGATATTCGAAGACATATATCATGTGAAGTATGTGATTACTCTGTCAGTGGAGGCTATGACCCTGAATTGAACCAAGTAAGCTTGAAACACAACTTTTTAAATTCTCAAAATAGGCACCCCCCTAACTGTTTAGTTTAGTTTAGACCTGTTCCTCACAGTGATCTTCAAGCTAATCTTGATAGCTTAAGCTTGTAGGTACAACCAGATTAGGAAGATAACTTTTTTTAGAACTTTGCAATTGTTTATCATTGCCTTCTAGCATAGTTTTTCAACTTTAAATAGTGTTTTGGTTTTTGCTTCTCAATCAAAGTTTGATACAAGATAAAAAGTGCTTTCTTTTACTGCAACAGTTTCGAAACCTTGACTGGTGGATTGTATAGTCATTTCACCCTCCAGTCAATTTATAGTGAGCATTAAATATTGAAGCAGTAGTTATCATTCCATGGCAGATTTGCATTTAAAATTTCACACTGTACATTTAAAATTATTCTCACATTTATTGCTAAATTGTGTCAGGGTTATATAAAACTCATGCATTATTTCTATGTCTAGAGTAAATAATCACAATATTTTGTTTTAGATAGTAGTATGCCAAAATGTATCAACCCGTCAAGGCATGGTGCAGGGAGTACTGGCCCATGAAATGCTCCACATGTTTGACTACTGTCGCAACCATCTTGACTTCAAGAACATGGAACACCTAGCCTGTACAGAGATCCGAGCAGCAAACCTAACACATTGCTCATTTGCAAGCGCATGGTCGCAAGGTGATGCTTCCTGGACGAAGATTAAACAAGCACATCAGGTATATTCAACTATACCGTCTCAGATGTATCTTTTTTTCTGACACTGGTTCTTTTTTTATGACAAATGGCATACTTACTTGCTGTTGAGCGGTTATCTCTGCCTTTAATTATAATTTTACCTCACAGTACATCCACTGATGATTAGATCATGTGGTATTGCACTGCATCGATTGTAAAAAGAGGAAATGTAATAACTGTATTGACCTTCAAATCAAAACACAGCATGAGCATCATGACTTGGAAAAACAGGCACAGTTGTATCCAAGGATATGAATGACTATATCAGTCATTAAAGCTGCAGTTGACATGATGGTATACAAGCAAAATGTAAATACTTTTTTTTCATACATTAATAATGGATGGCCTAACTCCTTCTATCAATAATACCCCTAGATCGAAGAGCTCACTTGAGCTCTTATTTTGTTTTAGCAAATGCGGCCCAATACTCAAGTGAGACTTAAATTTAATCACGTCTCAAGTGACGAATTTTTGACAGACTCACTGAAAACTCAAAAATCACGACTTGAGACATCATTAAATCTAAGTTGCGTTTAAGTATTCGGGCTTGTGAAATTATTTACTTTCATGGTTGTAATTAGGTTGAATTTAAAACTGTTTATCATTTCGTTAGTAAACAAATGTAGTTGTCTATGTATATATTGACGTGGTGGGTCCACGTGAAAAAAAAAGTTGTCACAGTGTATACTGATCGTAATTTCTTTTTCAGGACTGCGTGAAAACAAAAGCTCTATACTCTGTTCTGGCGGTGCGACAAATAGGCAAAAAAGAAGCAGTGGAGGTCATTGAAAAAGTGTTTCCACAATGCTATGCAGACCTTGAGCCTATTGGCAGACGAATCAGAAGAAACTCAGATGATATGATACGAGCCTTCAAAGAAGCATCTTATTATGGCTATGAATAGAATAAGTGTAAGTAGTTTACAATTCATAATGTAGGTAGTGTAAATAAGTAGACAAATAAAAAAACATAAATGATTTAAAATAATGTCTTTTTATTTTATGAATCACTTAACATAGATATTGCCTAAGAATTCGAAAATTTATAATACTGTCCCTCCACAGTTTTACTAGCATTTTGCATTAAAAGTTTGAAAGGCACAATTGTTTCACAATGTTAACTTTAAACTTAAGATGATGATTCATTTTTAGTGCATTTATAGAAAAGAAACTTCATCATCATTTTAAATAGTGTAAATAAACAAACAAGTCGATCTGTGACGGTCATTTTTCACAGCGAAGAAGGCAATGCTTTTTTGAAGCGATTCATTTTTCAGTTTGTCCGCGATCAACTTGTTTGTCGGCTAGTCAGTACCCAGTCTCGAGCTACACTCAGCAAAATTAAAAACAGTAAAATCGACACTGCACTGATACATGCCTAGCGCACTGGCAATTTTTGGCATGTATCGGCGCAGAGCCGATATAACTGTTTTTAATATTGTATGTAAGGGAAATGCGCAGTTTCCCCACTGATAAGCGATCATCTCTTTCGGGATCTCCAGTTAGTATCATTTCTGATAAGAACTTTATTATCTTGTGATTGGCAAACAGTTGTGTCAGGTTAATTAGAAGCTTACTGAAATGGCAGACAGGCATGGAGCGTTTGTGCATAAATATTGTTTGTGCTTCAGTAAATCTAGACACACTACAATGCGCCATGTTTGGACTGTAGGGACTGTAACCTTTTAGGCATAATTTACTTAGCATCATGTTAGCAGAATAGTTTTAAGCTCATTCTATGTGAACAATGTTCTTCATGAGTAGTACAATTATTTAACCATAAAT
The DNA here is from genome assembly GCA_947095575.1 of Electrophaes corylata. Lineage (NCBI taxonomy): Eukaryota > Metazoa > Arthropoda > Insecta > Lepidoptera > Geometridae > Electrophaes > Electrophaes corylata. Next base: position 4,669,915 of record OX352702.1, read on the forward strand.
ACGCTTAAGATTTTTATTACTATTTGCTTAAATCTATTATAATAATAAATCATTATTAATAAGTGACTAGTATGTTTAGTTGCAAAAAGTTCCACGTGCGACAAATTGATGTAACAAAATTTATATCCGTAGTTATCCATAGTAGTACATTTGTAAGAATCAACTTGCGTAGCTGATGAGATATGGCTTATTTAAAAACGTTACGTTACCCTATATGCTACAGAAAAATCAGATTACCTTGAAAGTTACAAGCGTTACAAAATTTAGTACTAAATCTTTCGACGCTTGTAACTTTCAAGGTAGGTAATCTGATTTTACTGTAGAATATAGGGTAACGTACCTAGATAATGGCAAGATAATTCAGTATCAAACTTAACTTCGGACGCACGTTAATAAATAGTAGACATTAAACACTTGCAGCGTTTGTATGGACAACGTACCGACTTGTTTAACCTTAAGTGATAATAGTACTTAGAAATACATCAAGATCTAAAAATTATGCGTACAGAATTAAGTGAGCACTGCAATGCAACTTTTTACTGTATGGATATATAAAAAGAGAAGAAAGAAATAGCATCATGACTTTATTCCCCAAGCACGGTAGATATCCCCCCGATCTCTTAGTACCAAGTACCTACTCGAGATTCTTCGAGGATGTCTAAGAGGGGTAGTCAGAAGTATGTCCAGATAGTACATTTGGTACATATTTACCCACATTTTGCAGTAGTAAGTATTAATTGTATGGATATAAAAGTATTTAATTCAGAATCTATGGGTATGCATTATTTTTTTTATAAACATTCAAGAAAATGTAGTTATCATCACGAAATATTACTGTCGTGTTAGAAGTCAAGTATTCGGTAAGTATGGGAATTGATTTTGTGTTATAGCAGACCTAAAACAGATTATGTTTATCTGGCGAATCTTTTTATAAGCGTAATTTAAATTTAATAGATAATATATGATGTAAACCTAAAGTTTAACTAGATATTGTTGTATTTCTGATTATTGTCATTAGCAGTACTTTGTTTGTTTTAATTCGAAATACTCATACCTAAGTTAATAAATATCATAATATACTTTAAAACAAGTTTATTCAAAGCTTCCAAATATCTACAAACCTTGAAACCTAGTGATAATAGCAAGATCAGATAAAAAGATGGGAAAGGCACCTAAGTGATAAAAACTTTATACATTAGTACCTAAGTATAGATACTGAGCTCTTTCTTAATTATGGTCCCTATATTGCCCGCTCTTTTTCCTTCTGCAATCCTAAAAATATTTATTACTTAATATTTTTACAGTAGGAGTAGTCAGTAGGCCGTTTTTTGTTCTTTCATGTCTCACAAGATACACTTATATAAAGTGATTTCGTATAAATCCATTAAATTGCACTCTTACACCTTAACGAATTGCGTAATATTACGTTTAAAGTTACTTATAAAGTGAATTTACACTGTTTTAAATCGACTAGCAACTTGTCTAATATTTACATTCGTCACAACGTCTATGCAGGCACTGAAATTAATAACGATATGTGCTGGTAATGGCCAAAGTTCACTTCAGTTTATCCTATTCATTGCACGATGCGCTTCACTAAGATATGTCGTCCAGTAGATGATAGTGAAGAGGAAGAAACAAATGGGAAATATCATAAGCGCAAACTTATCCATTGCCCCGTGTTGGGCGCCACAAAACATGACGCCTCTGTCGATAATGGAAGCAAAGCGTTCCAGGAAGTTTCCCGGCCCACCTGGCATCGATTCAAAAATAGGTGAATCCTGGAAAAACAAACATTGATGGTAAGATTTTTGCATAAAAACGATTATTGAAATATAGAAATACAATTTACTAAGTACTACTATTCTGGGGAAGCTCATAACTATAAATACAAGCCGTGTGTGCTTATACGGTCTATTTTGCCAATCGGGAAATATTCTGTTTATAATGGTGTATTTTAATACTAAATCGATTCAAGGTTTTGTTCATTCTACTTCCCTTTTACTTGTACCGTGTTTGACTAATCGCTTCTACTTCAATTAAAATCTATACATACTTTCTTAGCTTCTACGATAGGTAAGGCGGTTAACACACTGCACCGTCACCTGAAGCCGTACGCGGTCGAGTGAATTTGTTTTTTACTACTCTGTAGATAATTCGTCGGGTGTTGATAGGGCATCCTCCAGGTCGCTTGGAGTCGCAGCGTGCGTGAAGTTCCCGTTCCGCGTAGTCAACCGGCTAGTGTATTAACCGCCTTAGGAATAAATCAATACTTATACAATCTAGGTACACACCTACTAACGTGTCAACCATTACTGCGTTACGATAGCCACACAGTGCACTGTTTTTTTCTTTAATTTTACCTTGCTAACTGATCTTGTCTCACATCCAACCTTATTTTGTCTCCAATTCCTTTTTCCCGAGAGGGATAACTAGAAATTCGTGGCCTAAGTTAAAAAATTAATGCACCTAAATAGACCTACGTGGTAATACTACTAAAGAATTGAATCGTACATGCTCACTACAAAAAGAAGGGTAGGTCTGCTTACCCTTTGTATTGTCTGATGTGAGAACTGTTGTTTTAGGCCTTCGTCTTCTACGCTAAGCGTGGGGGAGAAGACTCCGCCTTGTGGAGTTCCTGTTACAGGGGTGCTTAATCTCTGAAATAACTTTTCATATTAATTACATTTTACTGTAATTTACACCTCCGATGCTCAATACCAAAAATGTTTTTTTTTTCTCTTGATAATACTTATATGTATAGGTACTATATTATTAATTTTCATACCCTTCCAATATTCGCTTTGTGTTATATGTGCAGTGCTTATACTACGTTGTAATGGATACCTACAAGCGGGGCAGTCGCTTATCGCTGGAAAGCTTTGAAGGATAAAAATTTAAGAAACGGAAAAAAATTAACTAAATAAAATCTATCTATACCTGCGCGTGGTTCATGTGCAATGGTGGTGCCAACTGCGCCGCTGATGCAGCTCTACGCAAGTCTTGTCTTCGCCGGCACCAGCTCTTGTCGTATCGGATTCCAAACAGAACCACGAAGTACTCCAGTAGAGCGAGGAATACGAATATCGTACACGAGATCAGCCATACCTCGATGCATTTTAGCTCGAGCGCATCTGGCGAGTTTGTACTGAAAAATAGATGAAAAAAAACTGTTTAATACTCTATAGGTAAATTTAAAAAATAAGTACTGTAGCTCTTGAGCTGATAGTATTTTGATAATATAATAGTTGATAGTGATTATAGAACTAGCTGTTAAAGTTCCCGCTGCAGTTAAATAATAAAAATAACCCGATAGGTAACTGGAAAGAAAATGAGATCTAACCAATCGCAAGTACCTTAGTCGGTAACTTTATGGAACCTAATAACAGTATCAGTATATCTTGGGTCACAGTATTTTACGTTAAGTACATAAGAGGTACCTATAGGTAGGTACATAACATTCGCTTAAAAGTTAAAATGTCTGGAGAACCTTAAATGTCTACTTACCTTACTGTATCGAACATAGTGACCAGCGAGAGAAGTGTGGTCACCAACAAAACCATCCTACCGGGCACGATTTCCGGTATAACACAGAAACTGCCCCAGGATATAATGACGAAAAGTGAGGACGGAAGGTAGCTCTCGAGAAGGTAGCTTCTCAGTTCTCGGGACAGCTTGATCTGGAGACGGGCTGCGGAGTGCGCTCCTGAAAACATAGACAGTTAAGATTGCACGATGCCAATTAGTTTCTATTAGAATACGGTATTCCGAAAGAAACAACTATTTACTTATAATATTCTACTGTCTATAGATTTAAACTGATTTGAACTTTATACGAAATCAAGTTCACGAAATGGTGTATGTATATTATATTACTTTATTACAGCATTAGACAATTCACAGAAAGCTTGTTTTGACGTATAGAAGAAACAATTCTCTTTCCCTTGAAATATTTTTAAACAAAACTTCATACTATGTAGCAAGTAAAAATATTTTTTTATAAGCTTAGGTAAACATAGGAAGGGAGAAGGTTTCAAGCGTCACTAGTAACTACATAAGACAACACAATACTTTACATGCAAAACATTTTCAAACCAGGAAAATGGTGTATGGCACGGATGTATGAGAAAAACTTTCTACGAACGTAGTACCTACTTCGAAAAATGTTGCTATTACTGTGCTATTACTTAGTAGTTTTTACTCCTCATAATGTTTTACGACATGAGATAGGTAGACATTAAAATAAACTGTAGCATAATAGAAACACAAATATCATGAAAACATGAGGGGACTTTATTTTTTGAGTATTTGCCATGTAAATACCTACTTACATATTTATTTTAGATCTATGACACCATTTGAAAAGATAGAATTTGTATAGGTAGGTACATTCTAGTGCAGCTGACTGTACATCTCGTAGTCGAGAGTCGTAGAGGGAAAGTTTTCGAAATTGTGTTCTCTAACGACTAAATGACCTTACTTATAAAAATCTGTCAAAACATAAACTATTGCTATCTCTTACCGATGAGTAATGATAAATAGTGAAAAGACTAATTTTAAATAATATTTAATTTATAATTGGTTCTATGTTTTTTTGCCTTATCCAATTTACCTTTTTAGGACATCCGCACCACTAACCGCAGGCAGCATAGCGACAGCGCGTTAGCGTTAGTAAGGTACAGATGTTAGACACAAAGCGCATACATAAGCGCAAAGCAATGAATATACATTTACCTTCACCAAAATTGCGAATATGATTACTTTTGTCGGTGACGAAGGTGACCACGTATTTGGGGAGTCGGAACTTGTTCCTGTGCTCGGAAACTAAACCGATCCCTCTCCACGGTGCGACGTCCCGCCACTCGAATCGCACGTCTTCTTGGGTGTATTTATCTTAAAAATAAAATTAATTGTTCAATATCGGTAGGTAGGCTGGTGGGCCAAGGTTAAAAAAACGCACTTGCTAACATCTCAGAATACAAAAGAATTGAAAACCTGCCGATTGAATTATATTGGGATTCGTAAACAAGATTTAACGATTTCTCTGTGATATCAATTCAAAAAATCAAGCAGATGATATTATTACGTATCGTAGGTACTTAGTGTTCTTCTGTTTGCCCACTTACCCAATTGTAAATCTTAAAACAAATGAGTGTCATGTAGACAAAACAGTGCAATGCAAGCGCTAATGTAAAAAGAATTTACGATCTCGAATTTACACATACTTTTAGATTAAATATTTTGCAAAAACAACGTAATTCACTTGAGATCCTCCTCATCTTTTTAAGATAGCTAGATAGGTAGGTGCGTACTAGTACTTACACATACACAGTCTAGGTTTCTGTTGTGTATACTTACAGCTACTAAAATCAATATCGCAGTTCTGAACATCCAACGGATACAGCACGAAATCCATTTCACATTTGATTGTTATTGTTGCTCTGAAATTACATAAAAAAGATTAGATTGTTATATATAATATAACTCATTTTACTACACTTAACAATAACTCACTCACTAGGTAGGTAGGTAGGTACTTTGTTCTGCTGCGTTTATCACTACTTCGTTATTTTTGAGAGGTTTTTGTTGGGTGTCAATCGGCTGCAGCCGTTTGCACAAACAAACGCACTATTTGTCTAAATGATCCCGAAATTCAAACAAAAACATAAGTAAGAAAAACTGGACGAACCCAATACTGACTGAGACGGTGCTGTTGGAGTAAAGCCTCAATGACGCCATCTCTTGAAGCACGGACATAATCCTCATAGTCTGCAGTTGCCAGATGTACAGGTCTGGCGTCCAGATCAGCTGCCGGAACTCCCACGGCAGGTCTATGAAGGGAATTCCCACAGGCAGGTGGAGTCTCGTGTCTTCCCATGACACTTGTAAGAACACGTCTAGTGTTATTTCCTTTACAAAAAGAAACATTCTTATATTTATTTTCGTTGTCGATGTTATTCAAATATGTACATATTATGCAACGTTATTACATACCTACAACTGAAAAAAAACATTAGTTGGGAAATTTTTAAATTTGGATTAAAAATATAAAAAATCGTATCGTATCGTATAATATTTATATAAAAAATTTACTTAATGATACCTACTTATTTGAGATTTGCAAACCAGAAATGTTAGGCGTTAAAATTTGAGTTAGGCCTATAAGATAACGCAAATTTGTGGACATCAAAGCAGATTTTTAAACTTATCAATGTATTATTTATTTTATTAATTTGGCTTAGAGTATACATTACAATGACATCAAAATTCTCCGTAAGCTTTGGCCTGCGCCGTAAAATAAAATACGCATTGATAAATTTTATGTGATGTAGGTACCGCGGCATGCTTCAGTATGCACTGGCGCTTATGGTTACGCTATTATTGTAACCACCTATATGCGAGAGTAAGTCTTATACATAGGTGCCTATAGGTAGCGGTTATTTTAGGACGTTGTAAAACATGTAGAAACACAAATAACGGAGATCGAAGTTCATGATCGTTCGTCAATTGTTGTTTGGCTGTAGGTAAACAGTAGCACGTAGGTACCTAACCTACATTACGTACGCTTAGATTTCAGTAAAACCACAGAGAGATTAGATTTCAGTTATTCAGTGATTAGATTGAAAACATTTTATAACCTACGAATGTTTTTCAGGAAACCGCAATTTGCAAAAATCTGGTTGGTTGGGAAAGTCGGCAAAAGAGTAGATCTGAGAATTAGGTACCTATGTTTCTAATATTCTCGAACTGAGTTAACTCACTTCTTTATTTTCATCCACTCCAGAAACTCGGTTCACGTTGACTCCGATATAAACCGTGGCATTTTTCTCTGAAATTAAAGAAAGTTTAATGAGTCAGTATTTTTAGCTCGACGTTTTAAAATACGAGCGACGTTACGAAGTAGCATGTAGTAAACATTGGTTTTATGGTTACTGTCGGAGATGGCACGGATTATACCGCCTTCTAATATATACTTAGCAAACTGCAGAATCTATTTAAATTGTCGTAATAGTAAAGGCAAACGATATAATCGGCTTACAGCTTATCCTATAAGTACCTACCATAGTATTTTTGTTCCATTTGATAATTTATTTATTACGTAAGTAGGTACCTACTCTGAACACTGAACCGATAGATTCTTGAATAGTGACGACGTAGCGGAAGACAATAATAATTCGATGGACCGACAATATTGTTTGTACCGCGGTTAACTACTTGGTAAATAAAGAAGGCTTAAAATCATTCTTCCTGGAATTGTATAAGGAAGACTTATGTCCAGCTATGGATTTCTTCAGGCTGATAACGATGATGATGATCCCTTTTAAGTCTTAGGTAGGTGTGCGGCCTTCTTACAATTTGTATTTTTATCGCTAGATGGCTTTATACTTACTTAGTAAATGAGATGTCGTTTATAAAAGAGCTATGATTATAAATCTAATGTGATCGTGCTAGCGAGCAGTAAGTGTGGAAGGTGGGGTGGCGACACGCGGCGGTACCGGCACTATGCTCCAGTTTGAGTAAGGCTTTGACTAACGCGCCTTTTCACAAAAACAATATTTGGCTTCAGGTCAATGGCATAATACAGAGTAAACAAGTGGTTGACTCCGAACTAAGATCTCGCGATGGCTCGCGAGCTAGCTATTAGATCGAAAGAGACAAATTAATAGTGCCAGAGTAAGGCGTAAAAGAAAAATAAAGTGTTTGGAAAATGCAAGACCAAAGCCTTTGCATTACCCATTTAGGAATTGTATAATTTTTCACCTCTTAAATATTTTCAAACCCCAAGCTGGTTTATCTCATATCCCGACCTGCAGTTTTTGATAGTGTTATCTGTCGATCTATTAAATTCCATACATTGCGCTATGCTTTAGCGAATATACGATAACCAATTCTCTCGCTTCTCTCGCTTGGTCTCAATGAATCCGCAATCTTGTGAAGCTTTTCTCTATTGTAAAATCAGCTGCCTAGTAGGTTAAGTTAGCTATAAATATGTAAACAGTGCGCCTACCCAAACGACTTTTTGCACGATACATATAAATAAGTACATTGTGATTTACAATCAAAACTACATTATCAAATTTATAAAAAAACTACACTACATTATCAAACTTCCCCGGAGGAGCCCTTCACTAGCTCTCACTACTAGTACCTTCCTTTAGTTGAAGGTAACTATTCAATATAATTTACTTTTAATTTGGTCTATTTTGAGTGTAAGTTTTTACAACGTCACGATAACGGCTATCCACTTAGCGCCGGACGTTATTCAGCTAAACCGCAGCCGTTGGTCATTAGTCAAGCGAAGACGATAGTGCGGACGTTAATTATAGTTACACTTTAGATAGGACGCTATTCTACCGATAGATGTAAAGCCCATTGTCCAATGAAGCGTTAATATCACCTACCTACTAAATATAATCTACTTTTTATTGTGCTACATTATCTGTGATTTGTTTGTGTGCTGTGTATTCAAAATAAATGTATTTTCTTTGTGTATTTGAGGGGCATTGACTGTATAATAAGCGAAAAACTATTTTCCGCTGCGCTGACTGAGGAACCACGGATACGCAGGACAAAAAATCTTAAGGTAAATGCATTATGCGCAGCTTAGTCATGTGTTAGATGGCAACTACTTTGTTGTCAAGTTATGTGTAGGTTCAGAGATCAAGCGCGCACTGTCAGTTTTTCCTCTGGTCTGGCAAGTCAGTCAGGCAGAATTTCTTACTAAACTTGGCCAAGCGTCCGATAGGTTAATTAACTGAAAAAAAAAATTGTGACGATCAAACTATTCTATTATTCTTTCTTTATTGGTAAAACTTGGATTTCTGAACCTAACAGTAATTTATTATTATTATTATTAATAATAACAGTAATTTAGTAACGCAATCTAAGGAAAGGTAGAAAGGCCTAATTTTAACCTAAAATAGTTTTTAAAGTATTAGGGCACTAGCACTAGAACGTTTTTTATTTGCAGTGATCCAATGCTCCAATGGATAGCGGACCTAAATATCTAATCATACTGTTTACACAAAACACAACGTTACTATGTCTCAAGCAACAATCATTATTTGAATTACTATTTACAAGTGCATTATGTCAGCTGACAATTATCAGAACTATGAAAACGTAACCTAATCTTTTTTGTATACGAATTACTGATTGAACAAGTAAATAGCCCACCAGAGGGGTGATAGTGTGTCAGTAAGTGTTATTGCAATCTGTCTTTTTTTTTGTGGCATCTGTCCGTCTTGCGGACAATTTTGCCAATGTCAAGTGGGTTGAATAAATTCTTTTTAGTGAAGTCGAGTCGGTAAAAAAAGTAAAGTCAGTCGTCATCGGTTTTGAAGAAAAAGATGACGTTTTTCTTCAAAACCAAAGGAAACATTTTCGTTCAAATCAGGATGCCTCATAACACACTTTCATTTCAATTGTTCACACTTGTGCTAAGACCTCAAGTAATGATGGTTAAAATATCACCAAAATTACCCATCAGAACTTAAAATAACACTAGAAAAACAATTAAAATGAAAATACAATGTTGGTTCCAAAGATGACAGAAAACGAATCCAATCTGAGTCTTGTTACAAGTATCAGATATGATAGATTTTCAATAGCAAATCTGTCATATTTGACACTTGCAACAGGGTTTTGTTAGCAACAGAAAATACGTGATCAGCCCGTGGATACCTACCATCATCGCCTGTTCGCCTATAAAAAATCATTGCCTCGCAGGTTACGTTCAATAGCACTACCACATGCGTCCATCAACCTGAGGCATACAGCTTTTAAGCATCTGTGTCTGTAATTTCACCAGCACTCACATCCTTTAAACCGGAACATAGCAAGCTGCTTGGCAGAAATAGACATGGTGGTAATACTTCTCGGACGAGCTTTTCACTAATACTTAAATTTCCATTGTCTCAGGTGTGACACTCCGGATTACGTATTCTCACGTCGCTATGAAAAGCGCTTGTGTTGAATGAATGTTAAATTTAGGCGATAACCAAGCCAGCTTGGAAGTGAACGAACATTGGCCAGCCGTTCTGATTGAGGAACCCGATGCGAAAAAGGAAAACTATAAAGACTTACTTGTCTAAACATAAAAACAAAAAGTTGTTATTGGTATTGTATTTTGTAGCATGTTATAAATAGGTACCTACATTACCTACTAATGATGGTCTTGTTACAGAATTGGCAGTAGAAACATGATGTGGGTAATTTGTCTAGTTCTTTGGGAGGTGAGGTATGTATGATATGTATGATTATAGGCTTTTTTTAGTTCGCTCATTGCATCACAAAGTTATTTTCAAAATCATCATATATCGTACCGGAACCTGGTCACTCAATGACGAAACAAACATTCTGGTATGATATTATAAAAGACGGTAGATAATCCAAGCCCTAAGTTTCTTATGTTTTTAGGCTTTATCACTAGGAACTGGCACATCGATTTACGTTGATTGAATAAAATGCTGTTTGACTAATTATACATTTGTTGTACCTAGGTCGTAGTTGTAACAAAAGACAGAGTCTACGGCGTAGCCCGGACTACTCCTACGCCGTAGCAGGAAAACCCTGCGTAGCTTTGAGTGAGCTACAGACACTACAATGTCTATAGCATATTAGGATAGCCTGGATGGCACGGTCGCGTAGAGGTGGGCTTAACTAGGTACCGCAAAGGGTAGGCGGGGTTATTGTACCACGCCCTAGCTCGAGATATCCCTACAGTGAGTGCTACTCCCAGGCAACATGCTCACGTGAAAAATGACGACAAACTGACGTCATCTTTGAAAGAATGACGTTATTTGCTGTATATGACGTAAAAAAATGACGTGATTTGGAGCTATATATCGTCGTTCGCTATAAATAACGTCATCAAATGACGTGACCTTGCGCTGTGTATCGTCATTAGCCATAAATGACGTAATTAAATGACGTGACCTTACGCTATATATCGTCGTTCGCTATAAATAACGTCATCAAATGACGTGACCTTGCGCTGTGTATCGTCATTAGCCATAAATGACGTAATCAAATGACGTGACCTTAAGCTGTGTATCGTCATTAGCCATAAATGACGTAATCAAATAACGTGACTTTGCGCTGTGTATCGTCATCAGCCATAAATGACGTAATCAAATGACGTGACCTTGCGCCGTGTATCATCATTAACCACAAATAACGTCATCAAATGACGTGACCTTGCGCTGTGTATCGTCATTAGCCATAAATGACGTAATCAAATGACGTGACAATAAGCTGTGTATCGTCATTTGACGTAAATAACGTCATCAAATGACGTGATCTTGCGCTGTGTACCGTCATTAGCCATAAATAACGTCATCAAATGACGTAACCTTGCGCTGTGTATCGTCATCGGCCATAAATAACGTCATCAAATGACGTAACCTTGCGCTGTGTATCGTCATCGGCCATAAATAACGTCATCAAATGACGTTATTTATGGCCTCGCGAGCCCTTATCTATGCATAACCGACATTTTCCCCTGGTGTATGTTTTAGCGATTACTCACGTTCCCGTTTGGTCCTAAGAGGTCGAATTTGGTGTCTGCGGGTTTGTCTTGTGAAAGCGGAAAAGACTGTGTATTCTGATGGCTATAGGGAGGCAGGTATACATTTTCTGAAAAAATGATTAATCCTTCTCTTTTTTTTATACCATCTTGTGTACACTTAAGTCTTTAGTGTACTCAAATTTGAATGAAATCCGTCCATAAATACGCTAAAGCAAACATACCAAAGTAGGTACGTAGTAGTTAATAAAGTACCTATATAGGTTGTTTTATTATATAAATAACCATGGTAGGTATATACCTACCATGGTTATTTATATAATAAAACAAATATGTACTACAAAACAATAGCCTTTTACTTTAGAACGCGACAATACCCGTGCGTGCGCAGACACTATCCCCTCCACTTTCCGATATATCAAAGTAGGTATTCTTTGCCCTCCACTATATTATGTAGCTCCTAAGAATATGGACTTGGAAACGTTGGAATAGTTACACCGATTCCTATTCTATCTCTTTCGATCTTATGTGAAACTTCCTGTCAATGCAAAAGAGAAAACACGGTGTAACTATTCCAACTATAGGTACACCAAGTAGTAAATAGTAGTAGGGTAGTTATTAAATTGGTACGTGATCACATTACAATTTTGTATTTTTATTTTGTACGACCTAGAATACACAACCTCGGAATATGCAAGCAGGAAATCGTGTACATTTTGACATTCAATTCCATGGTCGTGTATTCCATGGTTATATTTTCCAGGTCGTACAAAATTTTGTACACCCTTGGATTATACAACCATGGAATTGGATGCCAAAACCTACGCTTTGTTTGCATTCACTTTCTAGTTCGAATCCGACTCAGATAGGTTAGGTTAGACCATAAAAAAAACGCACAAGGCGAGCGAGCAAAGAGAGCGTGCTGCGGCAGCAGCCACCGAAGTGCCAAAAAAAAATGGCTTGATCTACCTACACTACTCTCAAAATGGGATGGGTACAACTTGAATCTTTAGTTGCGTCTAAACAAAGCAAAAGCTTTCGTTCGACCAATCAGAGCAATGGTCGCCAATTCTTAGGTCGTGTATTTCATGATGGAATTGGCGACCAATTCAATTCCATCCATGGGATACAACCGTGGATTTCGTTTTCATTTGTCTGCGTTTTCCTGGCTGTGATTTCCCGGGCTGTGTGTGCTGTGTTTCATGGTTGTACATTAACCGGACTCGAACGGTGTGACAGTTTTTATGGAGGGAATTTGGTTGTCAGCATCGGCATTTTTCGAAAGAAACGATAAGCAGAGAATTGAAGCTGTTAGAGGACTTGTGTTATGTTCTGGTTATGAATTTATAAATAAAAGTCAGTTGGTAGTGAAAAGTTTACGATTCCGAGGTGGTAAAAGTATGTATGTGGCTTAACTCAAAGTTTTCTGCTCACTACAATAAACTTCTAGTCAAACATGAACATCCAGGCGAAAATTGGCCTATCATATAATTGAAGCGGAATTTTTTCGAGACTGGTAAGTACAATCGAGTTGTTACTACCTAGCTAGGTAGGCACATATTTATTTTTCACCGGTGTCTGGCACTTTAAATATTTTAGGTTAGAATCCATTGTAGGTATATCTTTGTAGAATGAATATCTGCACATTATTGTTTCCAGTGTCGTTTTAGTGTACAAACTGCAAGTAACAGGTTAGTTGGTTCATTGGTTGCGTTGCGTAACGGTTTTAAACTGCAGTATGACTGGCCAATGTATAGCTGGATAAAGGCAATGCACGCAGCCTAAACACCATTGGTCGGGTTTATTGTAGAGACTAAAAAATTTCATGGTGTATTTGTCTTGGTATGTAGGAGTGTTCTGAGAAAGAAGTTCCTGATTTATGTATAAATTATGACTGATTGATTTTATATTTATTTACAGTGCAACTATTTAACATAATTTGCATCTGTTTCCCGAACTTGGACAGTCAATACCACTTTAAAGCATTGCCTCACAAATAAATTAGCTTCTAACTATAGCTATAGAGGAAAAAAAGAGGATTATCTTTAAGGACTACAATCATTCGTAAGTATAAAAGATACTTTTTGTAATTATAAAGGAATTTTTACTATTATTTCCTAATTGTTATTGTTACAAAAACAAATATCTATTATTGTATATTTTTTCTAGGCACAGTGAAACGGATGTTCAAACTGCCAAGAGAAAAAGAAGTAGAAAACGATATCAAAATATGGCTGAAATATGCACCTCAAAGATTAGCTATACAAGAAAAGAAAATAATCTAGTGTTCGTTATGTAAGCAGAGTAGAAGAAAAAAAATTATAATCAATTTTTAAAGAGTTGTCCCAGCCGAACGACTGAAAGTGCAATAACATCAAAATCAAATTAAAATGTTTATTTCAGAAAGGACATTAAATGGCTGTACTTATATTAAAATTTTTAATTATCACACTAATTATTCCGCTATCTCACATGAAGAAATTCAATACTTCTAGGAATACGCACACCTGAAGATTAATTCATCCCGATGCGAAAACTTGATGTAAGTTGCCAGCCTACGAAGACCGTTTTATCGTCCTTGTATTTGTCTTGACAATCACGTCCCAAATGGCGTCAAAATCATGACAAATTCGACGCCATTTGGGACGTGATTGTAAAGACAAGTACGACGGCATTATAGACGTTATAGTTGACGTCAAAATCACGTAAGCTAATCACGACAAATTTGACGCCATTTAGGACGTGATTGTCTGGACAAATACGACGATATTTTAGACGTTATAGCTGACGTCAAAATCACGTAAGCTAATCACGACAAATTTGACGCCATTTAGGACGTGATTGTCTCCACGAATACGACGATATTTTCGACGTTATAGTCGACGTCAAAATCACGTAACCTAATCACGACAAATTTGACGCCATGTAGGACGTGCTAGTCACGACGAATACGACGACATTTTAGACGTTATAGCTGTCGTCAAAATCACGTAAGTTAATCACGTCATTAATGACACCTTAATTTGTGACATCCTCACGTCAAAATTGCCGTCTGTAATGACGTGATGCGACGTCTTTCGATGCCGTGAAATTGACGTCATTATTCACGTGAGCATGTTGCCTGGGCTTCTACACTCCTGTAGAGGTGCTCCTCGAGCTCATTCAACAAAAGTTATGGTGGCACTGCCGTAACCCATTATATACATATAACTATGATGACTTAGCGTACCAGTATTGTTTAGTATCATGCGTCATACATTTGTAGAAAAAAGCCTTCTCCATCCGCCGACTTCACGTGATTGACGTGACTTGACGTTCAACCATCACAACCATAGTAGTCGCCACTCAAGAACTTTTATCCCCCAACGGCTATCGAATGGGCGGTCGTAGCGTGTACTATTAGGTAGCTATTCTGCGTAGCCTAGTCTACGCTATTGTTCTTCCTAACTACACACCGCACCGTTTAGCCCAGATGACCCCTACGCCATAGCCTGGGCTACCCCTTTAATTTAGCGTCGTAGTCTAGGTACACAGTTTTCATAGTTTTACTATGCTAATGGTTTACTTGCATTAGCGGATAGATCTTCAGTGTAAGATAAGGAAATTATGTAAATACAATCGAATGTAGAATAATAAATTATTACCTATCTACCAATGATATTATGAGGCTATCTATTGGCAAAATTATTATTTTAGTGATGAAACTTACGGGGTGGAACGTTTCTGCTGTAGTTGGTAGGAATTTGATACGCGTGCTGGTCCATGTACAGGATCTGGCTGAAAGAAAGTGAATAATAATTAAATATTCAGTGCATTTCTAATCAATACCTAGCGGTAGACGACAGGGGACTGCGTTTGATACTTATACGTAAATCTTTCAAAAGTTGTTTATGTATAAAAACTATTTTTTTATTATTTTGAAGTAAAAAACTCTATGGTCGCTGAAAAAAAATAAAAACAGATCAATGTCGAATTCGTAACTCTGAAAAACTAATGAACTTCTTATTATATGCTAAGTTATACACTGCTTTTTATTATTTCGTTTGTCTGCCACCATACACAAAAGATGCAGTCTAAAGTAGAGCACGTATTTTTTTATACCTTGCACCAAAGTGCAAGTTAGAAGCTACTTTGCTAGCTTCAAGACTAATTGTGTTTTAACATAGATCTGTTATTGTTTGCTTGTTGGCATAATAACTCACAAAGACGTACAGTATAATATCCCAAGACGTTCGTCTTGGAAGTTCCCAGCCAAAACAAACACGGCCGAAGAGAGGTGCGTAAGACAAGACAGTAGACAAACAAGATTAAAAGCTATTATTGGGATTAGATAACAATGCAAACACTGTGGAACCGCGATACACGTGTTGCTAGTTTTATTATATGATTAGGAATCTTTTCTACCATCTTCAAACTAAGTAATTACCTACTGTAGCTTCATCATGATAGGTAGAACAAAATTATAGGACACGATTTTTTTTCTGATAGGGTATGGAAAAGGTTTGGCATGACAGATTATAGGTAAGACATACCACAAAAACGTATTGGAGCCAACAAGTACAAGATAAGTTTCACAACCCCGTTCTGCAAACGGTCTTTCTCTTCCACACTGTCAACGATCTTCCACCTGCTTTTTTTTACCTACTGAACAACTCTATGGCAAACTTACCCCCCGACCAAAAACTGCGATTGACTAAAAAAAGGTATCAATAGCCACTCGGGAAAAAGAGCGATTTCTCGTTAGCAGGTAGTAGATCACGGTGAACTTTGTACTATCCCTTCATTTGCATATTGTATCCAAATATTTTTATTTATACAACTTGCCAAAGGAACAAGCAAACAGCCCACTTGATGGAAAGTGGTTACCATCGCTCATAACAAAATATTACCTCATAGGTCACACTCGTTAGGAACGTGCCCTACAACGCACTGCTTAGCGTCCATCAACCTGAGGCATACAGGTGTTAAGCCTATAATTGCATCCCTTTATAAATAAAAAAAAACCTTTATACAGCTGTACCTGTATAACTACAACTGTAACTGTATAAATAGGTATATGTCGGCGACGTATCGCCAGGCTTGTTATTATCCTCCATGGTAAAACGTTAAAACGCACTTTGAAGATACCAATTAAGTGTAATTTTAAAATGAACGGTACAACGGTTGAGTTACAACTGGGTCTAAGCTTGCGCGCACTGCTTTATATTACCGGCATAACAAGAAGAACGACAAAGCGTCTTATTTTAGACAATAGCTTAAATAAATAACTAAAATTAGTAAAAAATGTTCAAAACCCAATATTAAATATAACATAAATTTTAACCATAACAACTTAATCATAAAACTATTTAATGGTTGACGGATGTAAGTAAAAGCGGATATATGAATCAAATAATGACAACTAAATTAAGTTTAAAGTTATTTCCTAATTCGTCGTAAATGCAGGAATTATTTTAGAGAATTAAATAGGTATAAAGTAATTTTGCGCTTGCATGTTTTTACGAATAGGATGTGACGAGGAAACGTAACATCCGCGATTTAACAAATATAACCAAAAAACTGTTTAAGAATTACACAGTTATTCTTAAAATCAATTTATAATTTATCTAAAATTTATTACATGGCTAAAACTACTGATGGATGTGACGTCATATCCTCAACGTAATACTAAAACAAAGATTTACAGAGATTGACGCCGATATATACCTACCTTTATACAGTCATATATACGAGTTAGTAAGCATATCTACTACCTTTTTCTGGTATATAGTGGTTTAATGCTATTTGAAGTAGTATTACAAGGTGTCCGAGTGAATGATAGGATTACGCCCGGTGGTCACGACACGCAACGCCAACGCATGCCTGCCACGTGACCATACCGGGGTTAAGTTGCACTAAGAAATAACCTTACAAACAGTGGCGGATTTGCAGTCTCGACCGCCCTAGGCCCCAAGCCATCAGCCGCCCCTTTCTCAGCATCCACCATATACTGCCCTACGGTCGGGGCTGCCCCTAAATCTGGCCGCCCTAGGCCCGGGCCTAGGGTGGCCTTAGAGTAAATCCGCCACTGCTTACAAAACAGAAAACAAGACGTGCCTAAATAGCTCCTAAACATGAGTAACTATTTTCATAAACGTACTGGCTGACGGACCATAAACGAGAAGCTTAAGACTGATTCCCGATATTCTAGGCCCAAGCGACTAAAAGGCGCAGTGCCTCCTTTTATAGAACTTATTTACGTTTTCTTTTATGCTAATCGTAGAACAAGCATATGACCCACCTGATTACCATCACCTATATAAAAACCATTGCCTTGTAGGTCACGCACGTTAGGTAGGTACATGCCCTAAGATGTAGCTCCCCTCACCCACCAACCTGAAGCTCATGTGCCGGTGTAATGTCACTTATTGCACCGTAATACCTATTTCTGTCGCTAAGTAGTGATGTTCGCGTTGTTGTCTTCCGGTTTGAAGAGAGTGGGTGCCGGTGAAAATATAGGCGTGTAAGTAGGTACGTTGAGCACTTTAAACACAAACTCAACTTTAGTACTAATGGAATCTAGTGGAATTTTAGGAATTCCTTTTTAGTACATCCTACGCACGAGTAATAAATATTACTGTACACTGCATACTGTAGTAGTAGTAGTAGAGCTTGTGAAGCTATTTCTGCCGCCAAACAGCTTGCTAGTGTTCCGGTTTCAAGGATGTGGGTGCCGGTGACATTACAGGCACATAGGCTTATGGATATGGAAGGTTGATGGACACAGAGCAGTGCATTGTAGGGCACTTTTCTCACAAACATCACCTGTGTGGCAATGCTTAGTAAATAGGTAATGGTAATGGTAAGGTCTTTACGACCAGTGGTTTACCTAGATTACATTTCAATAAACTGCTAAAAATCCATCTGAATCTGCAATACGTCTGCAAAAAAGTTATTCCAAGACTTAAAATCGACTTATAAGCCTATTTCTGCAGATTTAAGCAGAAAATGCAGTGTTTCAGATTAAAGAGTGCCGAAGAAACTACTTACAAGGATAAATAAATATTTGTGGACATTTTTTACGCAACATCATCTAGCCCCAAATTAAGCACAGCTTGTACTATGGGAACCAGACAGCTGATAGAATACTTATATACATTTTTTTTGAATACATAATACTAAGAATGCAGCAAGGACAAGAATTAACATGAGGTATTCTCATAGACGCAGAGCAGTACATCATGAATATGGCCTGCTAGGTAATGCTTGGCTAACGGTTGCCCCTTAAAACCAGGTGGGCCAAAAGTGTATTTAAATAAGTCTTATTTTCGTTAATAAAAGATGTAGATGTAAGAAGGTACATTATCAATAAACTCGCAAGCAGACTGGTGCGATCAATCGAAGACGGCTTATGTAACCTGTGTTTACCCAATAATGAATGTCGTGAAAGCCATACAAATGAAAATACCTCAGCGGAAAAACACGCGAATACGATAGCTATGGTTACCCTTGAGTAACGATGGAAGCACTTTGAGGTCTAGCATCCTTTTAAATAGTATAAAACTATATAACTATGTAATAACCGGTAAAAAAAACCACCACACCTCCAAGTGATTTAGTCCTAAATTAGTGAGTACGAATCCGATCGGAATCCAATAGATAAACTTGAGGTTTTTTGTGAGGGTTAAAACCCCGCGCTCGTTTTTTGTATCATTTCTTCAGTGATCTACACAAAGTATTGTAATATTTAAATCAGGCACTAGATTCAGCAGTAGAACAGGGGCATGGGTGTATAGGTAGTGCTTTACAAATCGTCTAAGATTGATATAAATACCTGTTTACTAAATGTAATACTGGTTATCGAGACATGGGAAATACTGAGGTCTAGTATATTCTCACATTCTTGACAATCATGATTCATGATCTAGCATTTTCTAATGTCTATAATTACCTACACGTCACGCAGAGGCTGTGTAAGGAAGTTGAAAATCCTTGCAAGTATGTTTAAATTGGTTTAGGTAAGACCACTCAGCGATAATGTCAATTAAAATGTCTGGTTATAAATGAGAAAAGGTAACTTCTATATGTCATCATCATCATCATCAACAGCCTGTACAAGTCCACTGGTGGATAAAGGACTGCCCTCATACGTTTCCAGGAAGAACGGTTTTGAGTCCTTTATATCCAACAATTTCCCGCGTTTCTAACAAATCAAGAACAAAATAATCTTGATTTATAAGATTTATATTCAAATTGTCGGTTGGAATTCTGATCAGGGGCAAAACTATCAGTCTTATTGCGATTCCTAAACTGAATCGGTTGAACAGATTCGATGATACAATATGAACCGTATCACGACGGAATAAATGCCATCGAATATTTCCAAACAAATCCATTTAGCTATAGATTTACTTGAAGAATAGTCTTGAACTCAATTGCAATAAGAAATGAATGTACGAAGTCTGGTCCTAAAAATATTAGAATGCAATGAACTAGAATAATCACCAACAGCCTGAAGCAGGACATAAGACCTCCTCCTGGGAACGCCCAGGAAGAACAACTTGGACTTTATCCATCTACAGATTTTTTATTGTCCATGTCCATAAATATTTATATATTATATTATTTATTTATTTATTTATTTATTCAATTGTGGAAACACAGTGAGCTGGTGGAAGGCTTAGACAACATAATAAAGAATACTTTATCATCGGTTTTGAATATTTATTTGGATGATAAGGCGTGGTCGCAGGCCTCCCTACCTGTCAAATTGGGAGGCTTAGGTATTCGCAAAATTTCTAGTGTAGCCCTACCAGCTTTCTTGTCTTCCGTCTATAGCACTAATCCATTGGTTCAAAAAATTCTAACCCCGTCTCTTTTGGTTACTCCTGGCATAACTCTCAAAATTTCTCATCTAGACGAAGCTCGAAATGCTTGGCATATTGCTTGCCCCAATACGGCTCCCCCCACATGTCTTTCGTCTCAACGGCAATGGGACGGGCCTCTGTGTGAGTTGACACGGAATTGTCTGTTACAAACGTGTTCCAGCTCTGCAGATCGTGCCCGTCTCCTAGCTGTTTCTAAATGGGAGTCAGGACATTGGTTACAAGCTCTTCCTTCACATAACATTGGTACTCTAATGGATCCTGTCACGTTCCGTATTGCAACTTGTCTACGGTTGGGTGCGCGGTGCTGTGCGCCTCATCAATGCCAGTGCGGTACTGCAGTTGACCAGCTTGGTCATCACGGATTATCGTGTACTAGAGCCGCCGGTCGAATGTCTCGCCACGCCAGTCTTAATGACATCATCCGGCGGGCCTTTACCACCGTGAACGTGCCAGCCATTCTCGAGCCGAATGGTCTGATGCGTGACGATGGTAAACGACCTGACGGTATGACCCTTGTCCCTTGGGAGGTGGGGAGACCCTTGGTGTGGGACGCTACTTGCGTTGACACACTAGCGCCTTCCCATCTGTCAAGGACATCCGTTGGGGCTGGCGCGGCGGCAGATTTTGCCGAGGATCTCAAGAGGCGCAAATATGCAGGTCTCGACAGAGCCTACAGATTTGCTCCTCTTGGAGTCGAGACTCTAGGTCCGTGGGGTACCGAGGCCCTCCGGGTTTTTAAAATTCTTTCGGGGCGTCTGGTCGAAGCGACGCGTGACCCGAGAGCTGGTGAGTATCTGGCACAACGAATCAGCATTGCCATTCAGCGTGGCAATGCAGCCAGTGTTTTGGGAACGCTTCCGATTGGCACTGATCTGGATCAGTTGAGCTACCTTTAGATCGTTTGCAACGGTCTTTAGATAGCTCAACTGTTTCAAATGTATTTTGTACATACCAATTATAAATACTTGTATTAGTCATAATTTTCTTTGTAAATAAAGGTTTACACATTGACTGAATGTGATATTTTATATTATAATATTTAGATTTTCCAATATTTTAGATTTGTACCTACTGCATCCATCTCATTTGTTATGTGTACTTAAAAAAATAATTGTCTATAAATTCATCTATAAAAAGATAATCGTTTATTCATTAAAGTAATAAAGGAAAACGAATGTGTTACAGATGGTAGTGGAAAATGAAAACTAGCTAAGCGTGAGACAGACTCGCGCGCAAAAAGTAACGTATGCACCGATTTTTCGGTTCTTTAAAAGCCGATACCCACGTACTTACTTACGATAATCTTTATCAGAAAATGACAACAAAACAAAAAATGTATTTTTTGTGGTTTAATAAAAACACAATTTGGACAAATTTCAGGTAAGTAGGTACACATTACACATTCGAAAAAAACACGGATCCAAGGCTCAGCTGATTCGTGCGGGGTCAGTGACCACATGTTTTATGACTTGCTACCAGAGGGCCTTCGGCGACCTCGGGTGGACACAGTAATTAAGTGACATGGGCGATGACTTTAAACTGACCCAAAATACACTATGAATTAACGTCACGCTATGTATTTCAGTGTAGTAGAGCTCTTTGTTTAGTAGTAGTAGAGCTCTTTGTGTGGGATCGTCCGGGGAAGTACTACCACCATGCCTATTTCTGCCGCCAAGCAGCTTACAGCTTTGTACGATCTGCAAATATTTATTCCGGGCTTTATGGATACTTTCTATGTATAATAAAAAAATATATGTATGTAATGTATATTGTATTAAGTATATCAGTCATCTAGTACCCATAACACAAGCTCTGCTTAGCTTGGGGCTAGATGATGCTGTGTGGATTGTCCAGCATTATTATTATCTTATAGGCGATGGTAACCACTCATCATCAGGTGGGCCATCTGCTTGTTCTATTAGCAGGCTGAAAAAAAATATATATGCAAGTACCTAGGCGATTGTTGAATTATGTGACATAGGTGGACAGCGTAGGTCAGATGTATGGTCCCGCTGTCCACTCCACTCTGTCTACGGATCTCCAAAAGCAAAGCCACATTAACAGGCAAATTTCCTTGAAATTATAAAAAGTTTAATGGAACTGCATAAATTATTTTTAAATAACCTTGTGTGCAAAACATTAGCTGTCGGAACTACCTAGGCAAGTTCGCCGACTAATTACAACGTACCTACAAAGTTATGAGTCGCATGTCTTAAGACTTAACACGTGACTATGTGTCACCGAAGAAGGATTACCTCCTTATATCGATGTAGGTCATCAATATTATTTTGTTTTTATCCGATGAAAAGAGAAAGGGTTATGGATTGTGGATTACACGTTTGGTATGAATTCTCATTACCGTTTTTATACAAGAGTTTCATGAGATAATTGAGGGAATTTCTAACTAATTCGTTTTAAATAAATACACGCGCTTAGTAAAAAGCTGGGTCCATAATGTTTATTTTAGATTTAATACAATATTTTATCATTTAATAATACTATTTGAAATTGTAATATTTAAGGTGGACTAGGACTAATTAAGAGAGGACGCTTCGATGGACTGGCTGGTCGTCTGCATAGGATTGCGGCAAGCCGGTGGATGGAAAATGCTCAAAATTCAGCTCATTCGTTCGTTTTAGCAAATGCCAAGCAGTGAAAGTACTACAAATATTTTTAGATTTGGCGGTAGCTATTTTACTATCTTTTTCCCTTTAGTAGGAGCTCGTGTTCTGATTAAGGTTTATATGAAGCCAGGAATGTTCTCAACACGCCCCTTGGAGGAGCTCATTGTAACTCCATACAAAATCCACTCGGCAATATTATACTGGGATCGCAAATCAGGAATTCAGAATCAAACACACACTCTATTTTAAAATGAAATTACCAAGGTATAACAAAAAAATTCTTCGAGTACAAATGTGTTATACATTGACAGAAATTAAGATTTGTCTGTTATGCTAATGCTTTTAAAGCTGATTGAGTTATTATCGAGGAATGACTTGATCTCTGCTAAGTAATTCCAAACATCTTTCAAACAAAATCCTAAGTGAAGATTCATGCTAACTGATAGGTACCTAAGTCTCCGATAAATGTCAACCAGGTACATTCTTTTGATTTCTCTCCTCAGAACATCATCTATACTATGATGTGGAGTGACGTAGGACAAGTAGATACTCATGGCAAAATGCCAACCGTCGGGGCCACAAATCAATTACCTACCTATATATAATGAGAGCAATATAACTTCTTCTAGCTAAGGTTAAAAAACTTTTAAAGATCACTGATATAAATATTTTAAAACTAGATTTTAATATTCAGCTATACGTTGTTTCTTAAGATATCTGGTTTTTACAAAAGCAGTACCTACCTACATACAATTGCCAAAGAAAATGCCTCATAACTTATATATAATAATCTGACACTTTCTGCCACTTCCTTAGGAAACATTTATGAAAAACTAAAAGGTCAAATAATTCTTCAAATTTGGTCGATGTCGTACTGGACTGTACGTGTCTACTAAGTTTGAATATTGCGCTATTACTATTGTATTTTTTCGTCTTTATAATTTGCATGGAACTTGGAAATTAGGCAAAACTTTATGATCATAGCCTTCCATATGATCTAACCTTGTAATTTGCGAACGTCAAATACTATTTAGCTGTTTAAACGAAATTCAAATGATACTGACTACTAAAGGGACTATAAATTGTACATAATTATTTTGTGTCACGTCCGGTGATTAGCTTCGTGACGACGACGTCTGAAAAACTTTATGCGACGAAGTTTTTCTTTTGGAAATTATATTACAAAGCCATAAAATGAAGATGAATGGGTTTGATAACAATGTAAGATTTTGCTCTTGGAAGGTTAGTCGGTTTTTATACAGACGATTTTAGGTGTTATATATTTTAGCCGATTTGATTTCAATCTTTTGTATAGTTGAGTTATTGGCGTAATATTACGCAAGATCGCATTAGTGGTTGCAATGTTTGGCGCCTAGAAACGGTTGAGTGCGTGACTGGCGGGCTGGGCGCAGGCGCAGGCACGACAGACGTAGCAATGATAACTATTCAGAGCAAGGGTTTATTTCTGTTGTCGCACTAACCACGACTGGCTGGGGTTATATTTGGGGTGTTGGTGACGCAAATAGCTGTGATAAACGGATTTAATTTTAGCGTACTCCTAATACTATTATTGTTGTCAATGGATCGTTAGGGCAGACGGTAGCCTTGCGAGCAGCTGGTCTACATATCATGCTTCGATGTTTATATTGAAGGCCCGCCCTGTGTAGTCAGCTTGAATGTACCTAGACAGTAAGAGTGAGAGCCACTAAACCATACAATATACCTATGAGATAACAAATTCGGATGTTTTAGGATAGGTAGGTACAGATTTGGTTCTTATCTAGGTAAATTGTTGAAATAGGTAATTGCGACTTGGTCTAGAAATATTTACACAAGGCTTACACTTGATATAAGTCTTGCAACTGTTTTGTTACAATATATAGTTGATTTATTTTTCTCAGATAGGCACAGGTAACCTATAACAGGTATAGTGCGGACTCACCTATTATTCTGTAACTAATAGGTATATAGAGGCATCCGGTGGGAAGTGGTAATTACGACCATAAAAGTCTATAGTAAGTAGGTGTGTATTTCAACTTTGAGGGTTTCTTTCAAGTGTAACGTTTGTAATGAAAATCATCTTCCACGAAGTTTTATGATTTCTGTGACCTGAGAAAAATCTCAGTGGTAGTGGTGTTCGTAACTTAGATACCATACATCATTGGTACATAACTTTCAAACCGTTGTGCTGATCTGATCTGCTTGAAAATTGGTAGATCGGTAAGTCTACCTGCTTGGTAAATCAACTTACTAGTATTTTTTATATCTATATAAGTTAAATCGGTTTATCAAGGCGCAACTAAAAAGTATAGTAATACAAATATATTAAGTGGACTGTAATAATATGTAAGTAATGCTATAATTTCAATAACTTTATGGTTCAGGTAAGATTTAGGTAAACTAAATCGTGAATATTGGTAAATTTTAGATAGGGGCGGATTACTAGTGAAGTCTACATACGGTATATCTAAACCTTTTTTTTTGACATTTTAATCGGTGCATATTTACCTACTTACTTGTAGCTATATTTTCACTAAATAATAAAGTGATCTAGAACCGTCTTCGGAAGTTCCCTTCTCTAAATTTCATCTATACTGGTATGTTACCTGATAGACAGACAATGCGGTAGTGTGAATCACAAGAAACAGTTATTTATCATTGAGGCTGGTAGGGGCCTGGTATCCTATGTCAAATGTATGTTCGACACGCACTTTGTTGGTTAGTGTTTTTGCTATTATAGCACAGATATTACCATATATTTTGCACCAATTTAAGGCACATCCAATCTTATTTATAGTATTTAGTAGTTTAATATTCTATTATATGTGCTTATGGGTTCATCTAAAGTTGGTGCCCTATAAAATAGTACAAATAGAAACATACGAGCAAAACCACAGGGAGAATTTTGTTTTTACTGAAATATATACACGTGATATACACGTAGCCTTCTGGCCCTAAGGCCGTGGGTTCAAATCCGGTCGTGCACCTTCGAAAAATGTATGTGCGCAATGCTCTCAAACGATGTAGGAAAACATCGTGAGGAAACCAGTTAGTATTCTAGCAGCGGCGATGGGCTGCATCCTGTCACGTATGGAATACTAACTACTGCAAAATGTGGGTATGCACCAAATGTAATATCTGGACGTATCTCTGACTACCCCATTAGATATTCTCGAACTTGTTACTCTCAAGTAATAGTTTGAGGGGATATCTACCGTACTTGGGGATTATAGTCGCGATGCTATTTCTTTTATTATTTTTATACTGCTTGTTGAAAAAACAAGCAGATGCCTTGATGTTAAGTTCTTATCATCACCTACAACCAAGCATTACGTTAGGAACGTGCCCTACAATGCACTGCAATGTGTCTATCAACCCGAGGCATACAGGACAGTGAAAGCCTTCTGCCTGTCATTTCACCGGTATCCACAGTCCACACCCTTAAAACCGAACACAGTAAAGTTGCTAGGTAGCAGAAAATGGCATGGTAGCAGTACTTCCTCGTAGACCTTTACAAAGAGCTCTACTATTACCTACTAAAGAGTTCAACTCAGGGTTGAATGACCTACAAATAAAAAGTATAACTGCTGTAAGTGATAAAGGTATGTTGCCCGAGGGCTGGTGAGTATCGGCATTGCCATTCGGCATGGCAATACAGCAAGTGTCTTGGGGACGCTTCCAATTAGTACTGATAAGTACAGACTAGACCAGTCTAGTTCAACTATATTGTACACCCTTTAGTAGTAGTAGAGCTCTTAGGGAAGGGCTCGTCCGGGGTAGTACTACCACCACGCCTATTTCTGACGCCAAGCAGCTTGCTGTGATCCGGTTTGAATGGTGTGGGTGCCGGTGTAATTACAGGTACTTACACGAGGCTAAACACCTGTATGTTTCAGGTTGATGGACGCAGAGTAGTGCATCGTAAGGGCACGTTGATAATAAGCGAGGCAACGCTTTGTAATAGGTAATGATAACAACTTAACATCAGGTGGGCCATCTGCTTGTTACAGCAACAAGTCACATAAAGAAACCTGTTGTAAGTATCAAGTATTTAGTATTCTGTAGGTTTACTTTTAACAATAGGTTTTATTCCTATTAAAAAATAAACCATTATATAGTATCAAGCAACAATTTAGAAATTCTTATCACTGATAAGCTAATAATAATTTCGATTTCTACAAATAGCTATCTCGAGATGCATTTAATCTTAGTGGTTTATTTATCTATTCATTTAAAAACTAAATATCAGTAGTTAATAGGAAACGACCTTTTGAAGAAGAGTGATAATAATGTGTTTGATAAAGTAATATGATCAAATGCTTAAATATTTTTGACTGGTATTCAAATTCAATTGACTTACTTAAAATACAATGAGATCATAGAACGAATTCCAAGGCACTTTTTTAGTTAAGTAAATAAAACATAAAAGTACTTACCTAGAAATTAATATAAATAAATAAATAATGCTGGACAATCCACACAGCATCATCTAGCCTCAAGCTAAGCAGAGCTTGTGTTATGGGTACTAGATGACTGATATAATTAATAGAATACTATATTACATGCATAGATATTTTTATTATGCATAGAAAATACCCAGATCACCCGGAATAAATATTTGCAGATCGTACAAACATTTATCCCAAGGCGGGAATCGAACCCACAACCTCCTGCGTCGCAAGCGGACAATCGCCCGCCGCGCCACATCGGTCGGTCGGTCGGGGTGTAATTACAGTTGGTATATAAACATATTAAGAAAAGGTAATTGCTATGTTTGGGTGTTAGTTCTAAACATATCATGTTCTTTGTATCCCATTAAAGTTTATATTATTGTAAACCTACTAGAATAAAATCAAGGCAGGCCTCGTACCCACCAATTGGGTAAGAGAAAATATTTTCTGCTCATTTTATATCAAATAGGTACCCTTAAACCCGTTCAAATTTGTTAAAACAGAGTATAAACCCAATTTGTAACCATAAATTTGTCTTGCTATAAACTTGTATTTTTGTCCGTTTTCTCTTTCAATAACTTCTTGGCACTATCTCCCTGTCACACTCTCGTTTACTTGTGTTTATTGTTGTTTCTTGTTTACGAAGTGTTAGTTTGTATGTCAGTACGTGCATGTGGTGTACGTTTGCCAAGATACGCAAACGCGGCCAAGATGTCACAGGTTGGTCGCGTCTTGACGACACTGCATTTCACGCCGCCGCCGCCGTCGCCACCAGATTGCCAGATTCGCACATACCTTTAATTATGTACATACCTTCTAACCTACTTGGTATTTCGGTAACTGATAAATTATATCAGTAACGATAGGGAGAACTGTAGGTAAACTGTACCAGTTTAGTCGTGTCGAGTCTTTGTCTACAGGTATTTTGTCGGCGGTGTTTGTACAAAACTGTTACAAGCCTAGCTTTCTAAGTCACTCTCGTTAGTGGCTAGAATGAAAAGGTAGTGTTATTACAATGTCAATTATAATACTTAGGTACCGCTCATTAACAAGCAAACTATCCACAACAATGTCTGAAAGGGCGGCTACTATTAGACTGCGATGTTGCGTGCCCATTTATATTATTTTTGTAGCTCATTCGAGGTCCCAGTGTTTGCGTTTGGCAGATTAAATCTTACAAGTTTACTATTTATTTATTAAGGCAGAGCAAACGAACCTCGCACACTCCAGCAACTCCTTGTTGGGGGTGAAGGTGGCTCCACCGGCAAGAGCTACCAGCGCCAGAAAAGGCGGGAGAAATGATGTCCACATTTCGGGCTACGGTCGGGAGGGCCGATGCCGTGCGTCACCTGTCGCGCACACTCTCACTGCACTTGCACACACTCCCTGCGGGCACATCATCAGCGGGTCAATGGGGGTACATCACTTCACTGCGGCCAGGTCAGGACCGAGGTCCGAGGATCAGCGAGCGCGGCGCGGTACTGCGCTTGCTACGGCGGCGGCGGCCGGCGGCAGCGGGGCGGTAGCTTATCGCGGCGCGGGCGGGCGCGGTCACGGGCACAACCTTCGCTTCCGCGCGATCTCACCCCGCTTAGTGACGCGATCGAGTAAGAAAAACCACCGCTACGATATCGGCTACGCCAATGGCAGTTACCGGACCTGGCGGCGCGGGCTACTGCCGCTTCATATACCAATCATAAACTAACCGATTTATGTAATTTCAAATCAAAGACGAATGCGTCACGCGCTTGTTTTGTGCCCTTATTACTGAATAGTAACGATGTAACTCCCAGGGCGTCCCAACAGATGCGCTTGTTCTCTGTATCAGTATTTTGCGCTCGCGTGTCAGCCCCTGCCGTGCCCAATTGTTATAGGCAACATTTGACTTTCGCAAATCTAATCCGAGTGACTGTAGCAAAAGCGAATAAACTACTAACAAGATATTAATTTCCAAGGCCCCGCGACCTGCGCGATGATACGAGATAGGTATTGCTTTCCATAACTAATCATCGTTTTTTTTTGGTTTGACGGTTGGTTTTTGCTGCTGAAATACTCCTTGATCTGTGTTCACTTTTCACCCACTGCGCTAGCGTGGTATATCGAGGCGGAAAAATTTGACAATACGTACATGTCTTTGTTCCATTTATAAATCACGAAGGGTAAATCGCAAAGCTATCAGCTCATCACAAGTTTGCGTGTAGTCGCGAATTTATTAAATTTCAGCGCTCGATAGTCAAAACGAGTGAATTCTCGTGACAGTACCGACAGAAAATTGATTCTAATGCTTGAATGCCATTTAAAACGAGCACAGACTTTATCGTGACCAAAATTTGCTACCAAAATAAAAGTTGTTTATACTTGTTGTGAAGTTAAAGATTTCACTACGAAAATAAAGTTTAGCGGTACCTATTTCGGGCGCACGTTGAGTCGGAAATGCCATTTCCTTTGCTATTCATTTTATATTAAAAAACAGCACATACTAATATCTATATCCTCTATAATTGGAGTATGTCCAACGAACTGATTCTGATGCGGACTTGATTAACAACACCAGTATAACCTCATGTAAATCAAAGAACGTTTTATTTAGCCATTATTCACTGAGCTAAAAAGAGGTACTGCACTGATGTAGTGTACACATAAGTGTAGTATACAAAATATAATTTATAGGTACCTTGTATGAACATGTCGTATTGGAAACTTGCACTTGATTGGATTCACTTTGTCCCCGCGATGTATGTACGATGTATCAACATATTATTGCGTACATACCGTCTGCAGATATACGTTTCTATTACCATTAAAAACCTATTTATTTATTAGTGCACGACCGGATTCCAACCAACGACTTTAGGATCAGAAGGCAGGGTCATTCCCACCGTACTTTTTTTTCATATTTGAAGAAACTTTTATAATCAGTTGATGTTCGATGGACAGAGTGCCTCAAAACATATTTAATAATCCAGTTAATGATAATTGACGCGCTGTAAACAAACATGGTTTAGTTGGCGTTTATTATTGAAATTGAGTTAATATTGCCGCGAACTGAAAGTTTTATTTTACGATTTTGCACGCTAATAAAACAAACACTGACAAAGGAATTCTGCAGCATTTTTGGGGTTCTGTACCCAAACGGTAAAACGGGACCCTATTACTAAGACTCCACTGTCTGTCTGTCAGTCTGCCCGTCTGTTACCAGTCGGTATCTCATGAATCGTGATAGTTAGAGAGTTGAAGTTTTTACAGCTGATGTATTTTTGTTGCCGCTATAACAACAAATACTAAAAACAGAATAACAGCAAACGTGACTTTTTGTCGTTTTTACTATAGATAATGGTACGGAACCCTTTGTGCACGAGTCCAACTCGCACTTGGCCAGTTTTATTCTTTAATTCGACTTGCTTATGGAATAAGCAGATGGTCCATCTGATGCTTAGTGGTTACCATAACCTATAAAAAGCATTGACTCACAGGAGCACTGCTCCGCGTCTGTCAAAATGAGGCATACAGTGCCTGTAACTTTACCGATACCCACACCCTTCAAGCCAGAACACAAGAAGTTGCTTGGCGGTAGAAGTAGGCATGGTGGTAGTACTTCCCCGGACGAGCCCTTCACTAAGAGCTCCACTACTACTAAAATGCATGACGAAGTACGTTTAAAAAACTATACGGTCTCAAATCGAAGCTCGTAACGAAATTAGACAATAATGAGTCATTTGCCGCTTAATTGGAGTAAATATTTTCTTGGCGCGTACCAGACGTAGATCCGATCTGTTCTATAAATACCAAGGTACTTGCGTAATTTCCCCGTAAAACTATAGAGTATCGTTCATCATTATTTTATGCTGAGGGGCAACTTACTGTCATATTTTACTAATTTTATATGTTAATAAATCACATCGAACATCACATGTTAATAAAATTATCTTTGCAATACGTTTTTGTCCATCCAAAGGTTGTCTGGAAGAGATCGCTTTCACCGATAAGACCGCCCATTGTACTTCCGGCTTCTTAGTTGTAATTTAATTGTTCTAATTGTTTAAGTGTTATAATGGTGTACAATAGAGCTATAATCTATCTATCTATCTATCGCAACGGTTAGATAAATTTTATTTTGAAGGTAAGGAAGGAAGAGTTTTAGTTGGTCTATTTTTTTCCGGTACTACGCATGGAAGTGGGATAACTAGTGGAAGTAACAGTTATTATAAATATATGTAAGTTGAGATGCTTGAGATTTTATTATGTAGCGGCAGATAGATGTAGCGGCTGGGCCAATTAGGATACATCTTGGAATAGACATAGTTTGTATCTAACACTATCTGGAAAACTACTTGCAAATTTGAGGGTGAATTCTGGTCTGAAATTACTATCACTGACGACTCAAACATTTCATTATGAAATTTCATATACTCATCAAAAGTTAAAGTCAAAAGACATGTATTCCATAGTTACAGTGATCACTTAGAATAGCCCTATAAGTAGGTGAATCTAGGTGCCAATTCTTTGCGACCTAGAAAGCAGCAAGCCAATCCTTATGACAAAATAATGTTATGGTATGATCGAATTTAATTAATCCGCTTTCCCTTTTAGTAAAAAACAAGTCCTTCTGGACACATAAGATTATGCAAGATGATGGTAGTGTGGGTTATCCTTTTCAAAGTGACATAATCCTGAAGTAAAAGTGAAGTCGCTTGCACTAAGATCGTACACTTCATAATTTGCAAAATTATGTGTTCACTGAAAAATGAACTTCTGGAGAGATATTAAAATAAAAACTGTTGCAGGTGTTTTTTTAATCTACTACCTACCTATACCAATTGTATCTCGTCAGAACCGGTGTTCCGGGACGTCACAGGAACCGGGCGCGTCTAGTAGGTAGCGCGTAGGCCGATTTTTTAGCGTTTGGCCACCGGCCAGTTGTTTTGGCGGTCTTTGTCAATGTTGGATTTATTAATACATCGCATTGTTGCTCAGACGAGGTGAGCGACATCGTATGATTGTAGTGTTTTTATTGGATAATGTTAACATAATTTATGGGAATTATTTAGAGAACCTTTGTAGGGAAAGCACCAAATAGAGACCATCTCCTGAGTATTGAACACTGACACTGTGTTCACAAGCCGCAAATATTGGGAAGGCATATGCCTAGTAATGCTGATGACGTAGGTAGTTAGTACCTCTACCAACCAAAGCTCGCGAAATTTCTATGAATCCACTAGGTACTACGTAGACCTTTAAAGCACCGAAATTGAAAACATTAAGAACGATGTCAATAAAAAAAATTATATGCCTACGCATACATATATAAATAACAGATCATTCTTGTTATTCATTTCTTTTTTTATATTTATAGAAGGAATAAAGTTGTTGTAGCTTCTCAATTTAGTTCATGATCATTATAAAACAGGATATTAGCAAAAAGAAGAACTGGCATATTACCGTCGTATACGAGAGAAACTGCACTGTTACTATGCAAGCGTGCAGACGACCCCGCCACAAGGACACGAAAGTGTCAATTAAAGTTGTGTAAATTTCGTCTGGTATTTGAAAAATGTAATTATTTGGGTGTTAGTCGCGAAAGATCAAAATAAATCCGGCATGCGAATCTGTGCCAGAACCAGAGAGCGTTCCTACTGTGCTTTGCCAGACTGTGCGCGCACAGACACTGATGCACTACATAAAATAAATGTTACTTTATAAGAAAATTTCAATAGTAGTCGATTTTTTATATAACAGGTGTTACGTGAAAAATTAAATGACAAAGTTTATAATACCAAATACTTTGTCACCCTATATCATGAGACGACAACGTGCATTTTATAACTGGCTAAGTACTATTGTAATTTAGTATATAGTAATACATAGGCTACTGCATACACCTTATATACCTACTTTAGGGAAGTGGCTTTTATTTGTATGCAGAAATATTAAAAATAAACCCTGAAAAAGGACTCAGCTAAATACGAATCTTCTACTTTATTACTCTTTAAATACTTGTGTCAGGAAAATGGGGGAAATCTTTGTTAACATTTCACATTACGCCATGTAGCCCCAAATCAAGCAGGGAATTAGATAACTAACACTGTGTTTACTTTTTTCTATTATTTATTAGTTAGGTACTTATACAACAGCTTGAATAATCTACAGTTTTTTAGTTGCAAGTAGGAATTAGAGCCAAAAGTAACGCTGAACTCACTAAAAGAAATTTTCCGAGACAAAATAAACTTTTAGCGTATCGTGCCAAATAATTCGCTAAAAAACATGTAAAGTTGATTTTAAAATGTTCAACTAGTTCAGTTTCAAATGTAATATCTCTGAAATAGACGGTAAGCTCCAAATCCCAAGGTAAGGAAGTTTGACGTGAACATTCCTAGATCAAATGCTCTATTGATTAGAATATTTTGTATGTTAATAATATAATAATGCTTGCCACTCCACTTAGCATCATCTAGCCCCAAGCTAAGCAGAGCTTGTGTTATGGGTAGTACCCATAGCATGACTGATATACTTAATATAATACATTACATACATAGATATTTTTTATTATACATAGAAAACACCCAGAGTACCCGGAATAAATATTTGCAGATCGTACAAACATTTATCCCGAGGCGGGAATCGAACCCGCAACCTCTGCGTCGCAGGCAAACATTCTCCCGCCGCGCCACATCGGTCGTCGAATGTTGTATCAATACAATTTGCTTGCACAATTAGATAAAACAAAATCACATTTTAAAGCAGCCCTACATACTTAAACATAGTAATATTAGATGTTTCGCTCGCGTGATCATAAATTGCATGAATTTAACAAATTAAAACTTTTTATGATACCTGGAAGTTAGGTAGTGCTTTGTGATTTCTTACGTTTTTCAAGGAACACAACAGAACCTTGAGGTACAATGGATCTAGAAAGATTGGATTTTATAATCAGTAACTTTTTATATTGTATTTATGAATAATCATCACGACAGATATTTTAACATATTTTCGAAGAGTTTTATAAAAGAAAACTGTTCATTTATCACTCTGATTCTCACTGAATGCAGTTTTGTTCGCCGCGAAGAGTCCATTTTAGCTCTTCTCTAAGGTAACACAACGTTCAAACCGCTTACAAATACCTATTGGTCGTCAGTAGTAATACTATGGGTCGTTGCCTCGGATTAGATAAAAAAATATTACTGATGACTTTGATATTTTTTTGTGAAAAAATAGTTTTTATACAATAAAACACAGATATAACATAGTACTGCGCATCACAAAAAGGTTTTCTGAGTTACTAACTATGACACAAGTTCAAGTTTACGGCACTTCAGATTTCCATAAAATAGCCGGTGGTAATAATTAGTATACATTCTACCACATCCCATTTCCCTCCAAGTTTCCTTGACAAAGAGAAAGTAACATCGTGTGACATTGCTTATGCAAAACAACCCTTCACTTCCGGCCTTGAAAGTAAATACTACCCTCTGAATACAAACGACTCACGTGCTCACGCGACTTATAAAAATTAAGGACTACGGAAATCACGTTTAAAGAGTTAGTACTGTTTTTGATTAAAACAGAAATTGGTTATGCTAGCAATAAGCGTCTTGCAATGACCACGATTAGCTAACATGAGTTTAGATTTCGTGTAAAAATGTGGGTCCCTATTGCATATATAATTAGTAGTAGAGCTCACAGTGAAGGGCTCGTCCGGGGAAGTATTACCACCATGCCTATTTCTGCCGCCAAGCAGCTTACTGTGTTCCGTTTGAAAGGTGTGGGTGGTGGTAATGCATCGTAGGGTACGCTCCTAACGAACGTGAATTGCGGGGTAATGTTTTGTTAAAGGTGATGATAATTATTTAACATCAGGTGGGCCATTTGCTTATTCCATCAGCTAGCCGTATCAAAAAGCAGTTGAGTAGCGATACTGAATAAATTAATTTAGTAAGTGGGCACACTATCGGTGAATAACCGGATAGAGTGGAACGGATTTTTTGGATATGATGGTTCAAACATGAGGTTCCGTAAATTCATGTTCTCCGTCAAAAGAAAAAACTAGTTGTACCGACCACCCTAATTTTCCTAATTCCTAATTCCGGATCCCTAATTTTTTGAAAATACAATATAGCCTATGTCATCCGGGGATAGTGTAGCTTTCCAACGGTGAAAGAATTTTTCAAATCGGTCCAATAGTTCCGGAGCTTATTCAATGCAAACAAACAATCAAATCTTTCCTCTTTATAATATAAGTTTAGATAACAAACTGAAGACCGAAAAGAAACTCTTAGCATTCGTGACATAGGTAGGTAACCTTTCATTCAATAGGTGTACCAATTTACTTTGGTCCGCATTGATTTTACAGATTGAACTTTAAAATTCTATCAGCTAGACTGGACTGACAGACTGACACCTGACTTTTAATATTGATCAGGTTTCACGTCATAGAGCCTTTTACCTGGTATCCGGTGAGGTTTACTGGGAAACTCTTTACATGCATTTCATATTAGATAGCAGGTAATATAACTCAGGTTGATGGATGCAGAATAGTGTAGTTCCTAATATACGTGGCCTGCGAGGTACCTAATGTTTTGAAAAGTAAGTGGAATAAAAAAATAGAGAACAAATTTTACCTTTTTTCATGATTAAAACTTAATATAAGCAAGCATCAATACTAAAAAGCAAGGCCAGCAATACGCAAAAAATTAATAGCTGTAAAGTATACTAAACTATGTAGTATACTTTGCATAAATATACAATATGGAGCCAGGTACCTATTATGTTGTAACGCTCGATACAGACCTACTATGTCAGTTATTGTGGTATGGTCCCCAAAGTTCGCGAATTTAGCTCGGATTTGGTGGCAAGGATTATCTTATAGAGATTAAGGTGTCGAGGTTGAACAAGTTAGCTTGGTAAATTAACTCTTCAAACCATTAGTTTATAGAGAAAAATGTGCTGAACATGGTTCTTTATTGGTTCTGTATTGGTTCTTTATTTCCGTCTTATGGTTAAGAGGATGATGACCCACATCATCCTCTTAACCATCAGCCTGTAAAAGTATCCTGTTGGACAAAGGCCTCCCTTATGCTTTTCCAAGAGGAACGATTTTGAGTCTTTTCCATCAACCGACTTCCCGCCTTTTCCATCAACCGACTTCCCGCAATCAAATGCAAATGTCGTCGGTCTATGAAATGAGACGCTACGCCATACGTTTTCTTCCGATTTGTGGTCTCCATTCGAGAATTTTTATTTCCCAGCGGTCATCGGTTCTACGAACTATATGGCCTGCACATTGTCACTTCGACTTATTGATTGCTGAACTTGTGAATTACATGTTGTAACCTTAAATTCTTCCCGCTCTACGCCTGCTTTCCACTAAAAACTTTTATACTACACAGATTTTATAAAAGCCTGATAATTGGGAAAGTCTAACTGACACGCGAAATACGCACAGGCGATTCGAGACATCGAAACCTTGAGTCACGCATCGGCCTCATTACCCCGTCCTTGGCTGGGGCTCGCAATCACACGCAAAACTGCGGAAGTTCCATCACACCTTGCTAACAACTGCGACGTTTCTTATGCAAGACAAAGCAGCAAAATAAACAAAGAATAAAAGGGTAATAGTTGCAATATTGCAATACTCGTCACTCTCGAAACTGGCCATAAGAGTACTCTGTGGTGCCCCCTTAGAATAAAAGGGTGCTCCTGCTGCGTGTTCTTCTTCGTGATCAAAAAGGGTTGATTTAGTCTAGTAATAAGTTTATAGGTAGTTGGTTTAGGTTGTTACAGATAATAAATATTTTAGGGGGCTCTCATATAACAAACGTGATTTTTTTTGCCGTTTTTGTTATAGATAATGGTACGGATCCCTTCGTGCGCGAGTCCGACTCGCACTTGGCCGGTTTTTTTTTAGCTAACAACCAACCCTGATTATCAACAAATCAATCAGACTATGTAAACTATGAAAAATGTCGCACGTCCTTACTTACTAGGTAGATAGGAATTCAAACCCACTACATTAAGATCAGCCGTCGCTCCTACTAGACTAACGTTCCACTCATCTATTTTTAGGACGATATAAAAATTTACAACATTATTATGAAACAAAAATATAATATTTTTGGCTCAATAAAAAAAATAAAGTGGTAAGTAATAAACTTTTCAAATAGCGAAACGCCATCTAGTTTTACCAGCCAGAATTAAATGAAAACACGAGTCATGAAACGTTTTCAGCCGAAACCTTCAGAGGTTAGTGCCATGCCTATTAGATTTCGTAAAACCAAGGAGATGGCGCCACTCTTTCCTATATCACCGTACTTTTTATAAGTAGTAAATGTTTGCTACGTATCATACTGTTGCTAAACCTATTACTAAGTACCTTATTTATAGTAGTTGTAAAGTACCTTAACTTTAGACTATTTTTTACATTTATGTAGATAAGGTTATCATCATGACCAGCCTGAAACCATAGTCAAAAATTTTGAATATTTTGTATGCACCGACTTTCTTTTTTTTTTAGAGTCGTCGGTCCATCCGGTGAGAGGGTTTCTTACGCTTCATCTTCCGGTTTGCTATTCGAGAACCTATATTTCCTTTATTTTGTATAAGATGTAAAATGTGATAAACATTATATACATACTTACAGTTTTTTTATACAACTTGCTTATGGAACAAGTAGATGGCCCACCTGATGTTAAGGTTACACTCGCCTATAACAAAGTATTGGCTCGCTCGTAAGGACCCTGCCGTACGATGCACTACCCAGATTCCATCAACCTGAGGCATACAGGTGTTAAGTCTTATGTGCCTGTAATTTCACCGGCACCTACACCCTTTAAACCGGAACACAGCAAGCTGCTTGGCGGCAAAAATAAGCATACATAAAATTATACAAGAATCTTTAAAACTTCACCTTATCATTATCTTTCAAACATTCTTTCAGCTAGTTTAATTAAACCCACATGGTATTCTTCAACACACTATTCAATTTTGCTGAAAGCGGGCTGGCAATGTAAATTTACCCTGTCAGGCAAATATTTACTGTCCGGCCACCGACGCCGCCAACGCTAGGTGGTAGAGCGCTGGGTAAACCCACGCTTACCTGAGCGCTGCGTCCGTGGTGCGGTCAGTGGCGATTTCAGGAATAGTTCTCGACATTTACAGTTACGCAGATACACAGGCTGCAGATGGGTGCAAAGCTGAAAGAAGAAGAAGGTAGTCTAGATCATTTAGGTCATAGTTATATAAGACGACGAAAGGGGTCCTACCAAAATAATAACTTATAAAATAATAATAAAAACACAACCCAAATACTATGATGATGTATGAATACATCAATAATAAGTATAAGCATTATAAATAATAATAACAAGTATTTATAATACGATATTTATAAATTTCCAGAGTAGTATAAATATAAATGTATAAATTGTAATTAATAATGCATAAAAAAACAGGCATATTATACTTAACACTTTTATATATGCTTCAGGTTCATGGACGCAGAGCAACTGTAGGTTGTAGGTTCAGCAATGCTTTGTTATAGGCGATGGTAACCACTTAACATCAGGTGGGTCATATGCCATTTGTTGCAATCAGCAAATTGTTTAAAAAATACTTTTTGAATGAGACAGCGACAACTCACACACAGCCGTCACAGCTCAGTTCGTAGTAGTCCTGCCTTCTGCGCTGTAGGTGGTGGGTTCGATCCCGAGAACAAATATTTGTGTGGTGAACATAGATGTTGTTTTGTGTTGGGTGTATTTACAAAAAATTGTATGCAAGTATTTTATCAGCTATCATAGTGCAAGTTTTGCTTAGTTTGGAGCTAGAAGGCGTAGAGTAAATGTGTGTTAATATTTATTTAACTTTTCCTTTGTAGGAATAATTTGTGAAACTGTACAGCCTCGGGCTGACAACATAGCCAAGTTTTAGCATCACGAACAATTATAATAGCCCAGATAATTTTACCAAAATAATATACTTATCTTACATACAAATCCCGTTATTAGTCATAATGCTCCCAGCATAAAATTAGACTCTTATATAATTATACTAGCTGACCCGTGCCCACTTCGTTGGGCGGTAAACATTTTTACTTACAAATCTTAACTGAAGTAGTACTCGATGTCGCCAACAGATGGCGTTAATTTGGTATAAAATAGCGGTCGTTCGCCGTTTCGTCCGCGTGGGAGTTTTTCCCGTTCCCGTTATTTTCGCGGGATAAAAAGTAGCCTAAGTACTCCTTGTTACATCAGCTATCTTCCAGTGAAAGTCCCGTCGAAATCGGTCCAGCCGTTCCAGAGATTACCCGGAACAAACAGACAGACAAAAATGAAAAAAAAATGCTATTTTGGTATATGTATCGTATATACATTCCTATGCATGTAGTAAAAAGCGGTTATTTTAATATTACAAACAGACACTTCAATTTTATTTATTTGTATAGATTAATATTACATTTGCATTACCCGCATCATGTTCTCATAGCAGGCAGTTGCTACGGTCGATGCTACGCATACCCTAGATACTTACGATCTCCAATTTAAACGATCCCGCACTTTTTCGAAGCCCCACTTCTAATAATAACTGTCTTTTTAGTCGCTCTCAATGCAAATTAGATTTCGGCGGCGGCGCATTTTCAATAAAACCCACGCCCTGAACAAAGACATTAGAAACTTTCAAAAGTAGGTACTTTTGTGGTTCAGTTTTCGGAGCGTCTTAATTGAAACAACAACTTTTGTTATAAGTAGAAACCAATCTTGATATTTCTAGCTTACTTATTTGTTTCTAGCTTAGGAAACTTGATGATGAATAGATATAGCCATTTACTATTTATTGTTTGAAATTTCTAGGTAGGTACAATATTTAACTTAATTTGTAGGTACTTGCACAACCTAAAACGCTGTAGTGCTCGGGACGGGATTCTAGATGAAGTAGGCTTGCTAAGCACCTATAATGGTATAAACTGTGAGGATGGCCTCACAGTTAAGTCAGTTTATTGCACAAGAAAGACATACGAGTACATATATTATAGAATTCAGTGTTAGCAAAGGATGCCCTACGATGCTCTGATATGCGTTTATTAACTTGAGGCATACAGGTGTTCTCATGTGCCTGTAAATGTGTGTGCTAGAAAGAGATAGTATAAATAATATAATATCATAATATTTGCAGACATTCACGCAACTCTACCTAGCTAAGTAGCGAGTATTTTTTTTGTACATACTTAGAATACAATCCAGACAGGAACCAAACATTTATCACAGAAATATTTGTACTCAACCGGGATCGAACCCACCTACAGCGCAGAAGGCAGGGCTACTACAAACTGAGCTGTGATGGCCGTCACAGCGAGAGAATCAATAAATCCAAGATGGGTCTGTTCCTTCTTTTTTTTCTGAACTAAAATAAACTGCGGCCAGATCGCAGAACGCAGAAACTCAACAAGGTTTTGCTCTATATTGATTGCTCTACCAACCACACATATTTAATCAACAATTTTGGCGTCAGCGACTGACATGTTGATAAATGATGTGTTCAACAGCCTTTAGCACGGGTTTCGACATGTTTTTGAAATCCAAACATAAAACAGCAGCGCAAGCAACTACTTTATTTACAGAAATAAGTCATAAGCATTTATTAATAAAATCACTTTAATAGAAAGCCAGAAACCTAAAAAAACATAAATAAGCGCAGAAAAACATAATTTATTAGTTTTTATACTGCTTCCCTGTAGTTACGGAAACTATAAAGATTTATTAAGAGGGTTGTGTGTTCATAATACTAAACAAAAAAATACCTAATAATTTAAGTCATCCAGAAGTTTGAGAATATAGCAGATCAAACATACGTGCCTACTTACATACATTCACTTACAGACATAATTATTTAAATGTATGAATGAATATTTAACAAATAAATATATATTCATTATAAATTAGTAATTAATTATTCTTGGTACTAATAAACTCGGCGCAACGTTGAGATAGTTACACCGTGTTTTGTCTTCTGCATTGACAGGAAGTTTCAAATTAGATCAAAAGAGATAAGAAACGATGTAACTATTTCGAGATTATGTCGTATTTAATTAATACCGAGGTAAAAGTTCAAAAAATTTAAAGTGTATGCACCTAAAATATCTGGCACAATTTGAAATCAGCAAGATCTTGATATTTCGTGTTGTGCATCGGTTTCATAACGTTAGTAGTTCATGCTAAGGATGCTGAAGTTAATTATCCTGATACTATTGGATACGTAGGCGAAGTTCCTCGTGCTTTGGCATATTGAAAAAGTTTTGAACCTAGTGATGGAAAAAGTTCAAGACCTTTTCAATATCATACGAAGAGTTTAACTAACATTAACTTGTAGAACCTTGTCTACCTTGTAATTTTTTTTCCACCCTTTGATAATAATTATAGTGCCTTTTGAGCTTGCGTCAATAGATAGCCACCACGTCTAAGTGTCATAAGTCATCACTGATCCGACTTTGTGCTTGTGATGAGGCCAACAGTTACTATAGTTAGTGACCATGTATCAGTTCCATAAGCCATATCAATGGTAACATACACTGGTTGTAGGCTAACTGTGTAACCTACCATAACAAAAACTGATGTAGTGTTTCTTAGAAAAAAATACAATAAGGCGAGGTGTCGTCTCTATATGCCTACTTTTTCGGAGGTGCTTACACAAGGAAGCACATACAGGTCAGAGCCTAGAGCTGAGAGCTGAGGCTTTGATGAGCTTACAGCGAGTTCGGCCGACTGTGAACGAACCTCGCTCAGATTCACGTTGACAGAGTCGACACCACCTTTACTTTGTACAGTCAGCGAATAACTTCTC
This sequence comes from Electrophaes corylata, assembly GCA_947095575.1. Lineage (NCBI taxonomy): Eukaryota > Metazoa > Arthropoda > Insecta > Lepidoptera > Geometridae > Electrophaes > Electrophaes corylata. Next base: position 4,712,213 of record OX352702.1, read on the forward strand.
AATTCGGCTATATTTTATTGATGTATGTTTATGTCGATTTCCGTGATTTATAAGCCGACTCAGAAATCTCTTTGAAACGATATAATTTCATATTGGTCCCATAGAGATATCATCAAAATCGGTTTATTAGTTTGGTTTGTAATCTAAAGTCAGCTTAATTTTTTTTGTAGGTTTTATATGAAATTTTAAAACAATACCATTTTTATTAGAGTAGAAATACATGACATGTTGCAAGCCCATCACCGCTGCTAGAATTCTAACTGATTTTTCTTATGATTTTTTTATTCACCTTTTTATGAACACTAACAATACACATAGTTTTTTGTGTCGAAAATCCATTCAACCACATTTGAACCTACGACCTTAGGATCAAAAAACAAGGTCACTTCCACAAGACAACCGATGGCTTCGTTAGTAGGAAAGTAGGATAATAACAAATTCAATTTTAAAACTACAATGGATATATGCTCAAATTTCCAAATCGTTTTCACAAAAACAAACATACTAGGTAAGTCGGTCAATACATTATTTACCTTGAAGTATAAGCGCAGAAAGCTCTGGATTTGTGTATGGTTAGCCACAATAATACATAACCTTTATATCTCAAAAACATCGTGTAGGTACAAATCCAATATGATTTGTAAATTCCTTTGAATCCCAACAAGACTCAATTTCCTCGTATTCAGAACGGTTTGAATGTGAAAACTTTGATTTCCTGAATCTCTCCGATTCGAGGAATAAATTCATGAGTACCTTTTCACCACATTTTAACATGAGTTGACATGTTTTTTTAATTTCAATTACTACAGTTTTTGCAACTCAAAGTTAGTCAAAAGTATTCCATAGAATCGAAGTAATCATTTAGAATAGCCTAAGTAATAACTAAGTGAATCTAGGTACCAGTTCCTCGCGACCAAGCCCATAAAAACAGCCAAAAAACTTACGGCTTGGTTCCTACCGTTTTTTTGTGCCATCCTTTTTACACTTTCAAAACTGAAACTGAATGAAGCTAAGGAATAGAACTCGTTGCCGTCGTTTGTTTTTCCGGTCACGTATAATTTGGATGTCTTCAAGAGAATGGTGAATAGGTATCTTCTAGGTAAACGTGCTACATCGACGACCGCACATCAGATGAGATTGCGGCCAAATGTTTACCTATAAACTGTAAAAAAACACCCATTAAGCGCCAGCATGGTAAACTTGAATTTTATAGGTACATTCGTATGCATTTTATCGAAATCTCACAGAGCAAAAATCATGAAATCAATGCGCTCCGACTCTCCTTTTGAACCAGTAGAGTAGAATATCGACCGTAAGTATTAGGGTATCATGATTTTTCGATTGTGGGTTCGATCCTCACCTGGAACAAACATTATGTATGATGAATGTAGAATGTATTTCGTTCAGTCGTTCGGAAGCTATGCGCGTACATGCATTTTGGCGATTTATTTTTATTTATATAAATTACTAGCGAAACGCGTGCGACTTCGTCGCTGAACACGCTTAGAGGTTGAACTTTGGAAATTTCTTTCTAAGTACACCTCTACGCACCAAGACGAACATACTCTGAAAATTTCACATCCGTACGACCAGTGGTTTAGGCTGTGCGTTGCCTATATCCCAGTCAGCCAGTCAGCCAGGACAAAGATTCTTATAATTGGTATAGATAATTCTACTACGCTAAATGGCATCATCTGTTAGCTAAAATATTCAAGAAATAAAAATAAATAAAAGTCCAGCTTACACTGTGAATTGTTACTAAACAGAGAGGTTGCAATTATTTGAAAAGAAAATGCTAAATAAACAAACATGAACAATGTGAACGCGAAACGCCTCGAAAATTATCTAATTGAAAAAGTTTATAACTTTTCTCATCATACACAATTGCTTTACTTTTTAAATTATTCGTCAAGGCTACTGTCTTTCTATTATACTGACTAGAAACGGTTTAGATTTAAAGCAACGGGTTTGGTACAAATTAAATGTGAAATATAATTCCATCAGCGTGGCCATATGAAGCCCGATTCTAATATTTTTTGGAGCTAAGACAAGATTTCAACTAAAATTTGATTGTCAAAATTATACTGTCAGAAATGACAGTTTTAAAGAATACTATTTGAAGATTGACACGTTCGAAACTAGAATTTGACAATATTTCGTTCCGAGAATAGGGCCTCTGCTTGTTTCGTCAGTTATTAGTATTAAAATTAAATTGCTATACACAAACAGAGAGACATAAAAACCCCGAAATATTTAGTAAACTATCAACCAAATACTGTTTCAGAAATTTTTGTTCTGACCAAATACTGTTCAACCCATTCGAACAATTACTTTATGAAAACGGTAAAAAATTACTGAGATACCTACCCTTTGACTAACTTAATTTAGAACCCCACATCATTTGGAGTTAATTTGACTTTTTGTGAGGTATTTTTTGTAAAAGAATAACCCCAAAGGCCAAAGATCAAACACGGACGTCCCTCGGTGAAGTTTCATTAATTGTGAGCTAGACTAATCTACTGAAAACCTTTTCCATATTTCTGCTAGATGCGTGTTATATTTTATCGTTATTACAGCCGTTGTTTTTGATACTGAAAACGTATTTAGGTAACGTAAAGATTATTATTTACAAGATATTAGCAGCCGCTTGCGGCTTCGTGTGCGTGTTGGGATAATTTTGCTCTTTAGGTAGTATTGTGAAAGTTAAGGCATTTTTCTTTAGAGTTTTTTGACATTTTTAGGGTTCCGTACCCAAAAGGTAAAACGGGGCCCTATTAATCAGACGCGGTCTGTCTGTCTGTCCGTCTGTCACCAGGCTGTATCTCATATGAACCTTGATAGTTAGAGAGTTGAATTTTTTTTTATTTCTGTTACCGCTATAACACAAATACTAAAAAACTAAGCGGGCTCTCATACAACAAACGTGGTTTTTTTTTTCTTTCCTCAATCTGCATTGCCACACTGCAAGGCAAAGGCCTTCCACATCTACAATTATCAATCAAAGAGGTTTATACTTTGCATGTCATTCAAGTGGTTTAATGGTTTCAGTAAATTATTTCCTGAATTAAATTCCCAGTATCGTGTCGAGTAGGCACTAGGCACCATCCATCAGCAACGTAATAAAAGCTGAGCTCAAGCGGTACACAATAGGAATGACGAATAGCGTGCGAGCATGATGCGGGTGCGTCGAAGCGTGAACCGAAACCTACCGTTTTATCCCCATCGGTACAGACACGGATTAAAATACAACAGGAAAGTAAGTGTACTTTTTTAGTACTAGTGCTGAACAATGCCATCCTCATCAAAGTCAAAGTCAAAAAGCATTTATTCAATAATATCCGCAGGGATCATCTTGAAACGTCTTAAATCTAGGTGAATCTAAGCGCCAGTTCCTCGCGACCAAGCCTAGAAGAACCGGCAAGAAACTTACGGCTTGGTTCCTACCGTTTTTTTCTATGATCCTGTTACAAAATAATAATAATGTAAATAAGTACGCGTTAAGTGCTCATAAGTAAGTTTGTAAGAAGTTCCATCCCCAGTGCACCCGTTAGAAGGTTGAGTTTCAGGAATTCCTTCCTGGATTCCTTCCTAAGTGTTTGTATTCACTCGAAGACCTATAACCGCAGCATTTACGCACCCACAATTTTAATTTTTTCTTTCTGCTTCTAAATTATTGATCACATCTTCTTCTTCTTTTATTATATGGCTTTTCAGCGGCTGAGGGTTGCCACGAATTTGCCAACGTCAAGTGTTTACTAATCTTAAAACAAAAAGGCGGAGATCTGAGTACGGTAAGAAGGGAGACTCTAATACAAATCAAGTTGATATGTCATATACTTAAGTAGGTAATATAATATATTTATTTTGTTAGGTAGGTAAAAACACAAACACACATAAAATATAAAGAAATTACATAAGTAGGTAAGTATTGTAAATGAAGGTTTACTATTGTAGGTAGGTAAGTATTTACAATTTTATTTTATTTACACTTAAAAATTTACACAATAATTTGATATAAGGGGAAAATACAAGGGATAGCAAGAGTTTTGAAGATAAAGGACGAGGGATTTCAGGGGGGGTGATATCATACAAAGATAGCCGCAGCCTCGGACACGAGAATATCATATGATCAACGTTTCCTTCGTCTAGACCGCATTCACATATAGAGTGGTTCCTGATCCTTATTTTAGCTAAGTGGACAGGAGTACAGGCATGACCCAAGCGAAGTCTACAAATGGTTGATGTTGTGGTTTTGTTAGCTAAACGAAACTTAAAAAACCAAGGTCTCGTCGGAATTTCCTGTTGTATATCACCGTAGTGTCTGCCTTTTAAAGTTTTAGATGCAACCCACATACGTGACCAAGAAGTGACCAAATGAGATTTAGGGGTTGCACAAAGGTCATGAGAATAAATTTTAAGATAATCATGGGAACCTGTTTGAATAGCTTGTTTTGCACATGAATCCACTGTTTCATTACCAGGTATTCCAGAATGACTAGGAATCCACGCCAGAACGACATTTATTCCACGTTCTTTGCATTGAAATAGCGATTCACGAATTTTGAGGATGATTGGAAAATTAGACTTAGAGCGGAATGGATTTGAGGTAATAGATTGGAGTGAACTTTTAGAATCTGAGAAAATTATGGAGTTATTTAGATTATGTGACAGGATAAACAAGACGCTTTCAAGTATAGCTATTGCTTCCCCAGTAAATACAGAAGTAACTGATGGGCATTTATAATTCAAAATTATTTTTGTAGAAGGAATCCAGACTGCTGAACCAACAGGACTGGAGTCATTGAGCTTAGAAGAGTCTGTATAAATAGGGCACCACCCACTGTATTTTCTATCCATATTTAGGAAGAATTCATTTCGTGCATTGCAAGAACCTTTTTGTACGCCAAAATCAAGCAGAACACTAGGTTTGAAAATTAATGCTTCGTATGGGGAGGAGAATAGAGGAAATGTTTGGGTTTGGGCAACAGGATATGGAAGGTGAGAATATTTTCTAAAGCTACGAATTAAACAGGGGATTGTATCCTGATTGTCATCAATTTGGGGTTCTAATAGTAAAAGTAAATTGTTCAGTAGCCGAAGCAGGGGGTGATTGGAATTTTGAACAAGTTTAAACAAAAACCTATCTGCTAAATACTGTCTTCTGAGAGAGAGGGGAGCCTCAACACACTCCACTTGCATCGCATTAATCGGAGATGATTTCATTGCACCAATGATTATCCTAAGACACCTAGACTGAACCTTGTCCAGAATCCCCAAAGCCAATTTCGTACTTGGGTCCAACAGAAATGATCCATAATCTAAATGGCTACGAACAATAGCGTTATAAAGAAGTTTTTGGCAGTAGGGATGAGAACCCCACCAAACACCAGACAAGGAACGTAGGACATTAATATTTTTTTCGCATATATCTGAAATGTAGTTACAATGAGAAATTCCTGATAACCTTGAATCCAAATAAACACCTAAGAATTTTGTACTTGGAAGTTGACGGATTTGCACTTGTTCAATATACAAATCAATAAATGGAGGAATTCGTTTTTTGGAAAATATTATACAACTACTTTTAGAAGCTGAGAGGGATAAGCCATGATCTTTTAACCATTCACCCAAAAGGGAAAGAGCTGTGTTAAGATTAGCTTTAACTTCATCAATGGCATTTGATCGAACATACAAAGCTAAGTCATCTGCGTATTGAAGGACTTGACAGAGTGGGCTGATAGAATTATCGAGGTCATGAGTGTATAGGCTGTACAATAAGGGACTCAGTACTGATCCCTGAGGAAGTCCTTTCCAAACGCATCGGGTAGGTAAAAACGAGCCTTGGTGTTTTATTAAAATGCTCCTATTCATCAATAAGTTGCTAATGAACCGTACAATCCTCACAGGGATACTCAGCTGGTGAAGCTTGTTCCTGAGTATTGGAAGAAGAACGTTATCATATGCCGACGCTATATCTAGAAAAACGGCAACTAATGATTCTTTTTTTGAAAATGCAATACGAATGTCAGTAGTTATCAAACTTAGACTGTCCATAGTGCTCATACCCTTACGAAAACCAAACTGAGTTTTAGCCAAAATACCTCTACTCTCCACAATCCATTCAAGGCGAAACTTTATCATGTGTTCCATGACTTTGACAAAGACTGACGATAAAGCAATGGGCCTGTAAGAGTTTGGGTCAGAACGACTTTTTCCAGATTTGCATATTGGAATGATAATTTGAGTTTTCCATTCATCTGGGATAATTCCGTTTTCAAAAAATATGTTGATTAATTTTAAGTAGTATTCTTTGACACTAACAGGGGAATTGACTATAAATGAATATGGAATCCCATCGATTCCTGGGGAAGAATCTTTTAATCCCTCCAGGGCAAAGTCTAATTCATTAATAGAAAAGTTATTGTCGAAGGAGGATGATGATGGGATAAAAGAAGGGAAAGTAGGAATTGAATCTATATTGGGAACAGAAGTTGGAGATAGCCTATCACTAAATGCCTCTATCCATGATGATGGATCATTTGAAGATGAGTTTGTAGCATTACACGCGCCTCTAAATCGTTTGATTTGTTTCCAAACTACTGATGACGGAGTCCTAGGGGACAAATTTTCACAAAATGTTTTCCACCCAAGCTTCTTTTTCTTCGATAAAACCCTTCTAGCCTTTGCAGCACAATGCTGATACTCAATATAATTTTCCGGCATCATAGAATTATTGTATTCAATCTCTGCATTTTTCCTATTCCTAATAACAGTTGAACAGTCTGAGTCCCACCAAGGACTAGAGACCCTACAAGGTTTTCGGGCTTGTTTTTTTATTGGAAAGCACTTATCTGCACTTGCGGTAATAACCTTCACTAGCGTTGAGTAAGCAGAAAGAGCATTGCCTAGGTTAACAGGGGAAAGACTTTCAGCTGCAATATCTAAAGTAGAAGAGAAATATTCCCAGCCAGCTCTTGAAACTCCTGTAAGCCTATATTTAAGACTAGGGTTAAAACTCTGCTGTGGGATGACACAGCTAGACATAGTGATGACAATCGGAAAATGATCACTTCCATATGAAAGAGGCAATGTTTCCCATGAAAAACGGGAGGAGAGGGAGGAGGAACAAACAGTTAAATCAACAACACTTTGTGGGTCCTGTGAAGGCAGGACTCGACGAGTAACAGAACCGTCATTTATTACGCAGAGGTTGACCTCATCAAACATTTCTGCAAGCAAGCGACCAAATGTATTGCTGCGGCTAGAGCCCCACAAGGTATGGTGACCATTAAAATCACCAAGAAGAATGACAGGGGGAGGAACAGATGATACTGCTAGAAGGATCTCAGAAATTAGGCTATGGTGAGGCTGGGGAATGTAAACTGAAATAAATGTTATATCAAAAACTCTGATTGCTACTAAGTTGATGTCTATGGGGTGAGGAGGAAGAGAAATTTGACAAAATGGCAAAGTAGCCCTGACAAGCAGGGCACTACCTGCATACCCGTCAGACCTGTCGTCCCGAAGACAAGAGTAGCCTGAAATCCTGAAAGGACTTCCTGGCTTCAGCCATGTCTCCGAGACGGCAATGACTGACGGGCAGAATTTAGAGATCAAGTAAAGAAGTTCAGGCTTTCGCCTGCGGAGACTTCGCAAGTTCCACTGGATAATGGACACTAGATCCATTATGGTCAGTTAATGTAAAGATCTGGGACAGTTTCTGAGCAACGTTGGGCGGTAAAGATGAGTTGTTTGTAGAACACAACTCGATTAAAATATTTAATAGAGTTTCTATAAGAAAGCTTTGACGATTATCATTTGACTGAGATTGGGACATAAAAGCATGCCCATTGGGAAGAGATGAGGATGGAGTAGAAGTAATTTCCTGGTGGGATACTTTGTCATACGATTTAGCCAAAGGAACACGCGGGCGGGCCTTGGCATAAACCGTTTTGACATAAGAACGGGAATTCGAAGAATTAGATGAGTCAAGGGGGACTTGCTGAGAGGGGGAAGGAGGGGAAAATATTTCCTGAGTGACCTCAGTATATGATCTTCCCATCTTGGGAAAATGAGTCGCGGCTTCCTCATAAGAAATTCCATTTTGAGACATAAACGCTTTAATAGACTTTTGTCTTTCCAATTCAGGACATACTCTGCTGGAGGCAAAATGATTTCCAGTACAATGAAGGCAGTAAGCCTGGGCTTCCACCTTGTCGCAACTTTCTCCTGTATGCTCATTGCCGCACTTGAAGCAGCGAGGTTTTGAGCGACATTGAGCCTTGATATGCCCAAATCGGCAGCAATTTTGGCACTGTATAGTCGGGAGTTGGTATATTTCCACTGGAAGTGAAGTGTAAAAAGAGAATACTCTGACCGGTAAGACTTGACCTCTAAAAGTAAGGACTACTGCCTGGGTAGGGATCCAAGTAATTTTACCCTCTTCGTTTGACTTACGATTAAGACGGCGTGCCTTAACTACGAACCCGCAACCATTAGGAACGTCTAAATTTTCAGCGAATTCTTCCATTGACATATCGACCGGAACATTCCTAACGAGACCCATACGAGTGATGTTAAACGTTGGGATAGTTGCTACGTATTTGTACTGGCTTAAAAGAGCGGTATTGTCCAAGAATTTGTTAGCATCGGCGGCTGAGCGGAATTCTACGGAAACTCTATTTCTACCTACTGACTTTATACCGTCTGCACATATATTTCCTACGCGGTGGTTGGAAAGAAATTGTCCAAACTTGATTGGTCGGATAGTAGTACCTGCGGAAGGATCAGGAAGCTCTCGAGAAACATGAATTACAAATGGACCTTTGTCCACAGTAGAATACTCTTTAACTCCTATGACAAGAGTAGGGTGCATCCAGGTGGTTTGCACTGAAGGAAGAGAGGGGGCTGAGTCTATGTCTGCAGATATCGCTTTTACTTTACCACCAGCACCACCGGATTCCTCTATGTCCGCATCTTTTCTGCGTTTGTTTAAACGATTCTCACGAACCTCTAAACCAGCAAAAGACGGGTCAGGGGGGTCCGGTGGAAGAGGCGGTGGAGAGGGAGATGGAGGAGACTTTGAGTCTCCTCCATCTCCATGATCCCGAAAAAAGCCTGAGAGGTATTTTTTGTATGCGGGTAGGTCCCTGTATAACTTATATACTAAATAATACTTTGCCTATCAATAAATTAATCCACTACCATTAAAGATTGACAAATCAACTTGAGATTGTTTGAAATAACGCGAAAAAAAAAATTAAAACTCAAAAGATCTCACTCAAAGCTTGTTGCCCCAAGGCGTCCACAGACCGAATCAATTGATCACATCAGAATACTTCGGGGATTTTGACATTTAGTTTTATTGTATGACATTAAATTTTAATTTTTTTTTTTTAATTTGACTACGGCTAAGAACATGTAGGTGGGATTATTATTGTTAGATATTATTATTAATTTTAATTTCTTTGCTTATGCTTCCGCATACAATGTAATTTGTTTTTTTAATGGAATAAATAACTATGAACTATGAACTACACACCTACGCACCAAGAACATAAACTGTAAGTAACAATACTGGATAATCCACACAGCATCATCTAGCCCCAAGCTAAGCAGAGCTTGTGTTATAGGTACTAGATGACTGATATACAATACATTACATGCATAGATCTTTGTGTAGATGAACATTAAGCCCGATAAAAATATTCGTAGATTTTACCTTGCTACACCTCTGCAAATAAAAATATTTCATTTCATTTCATTTCTGAAACTCAAGCGTGGACTTGCAAACACACTCGTTAGTTAGCATTGTCTCTGCATGTAGGTAGGCAATACGTGCATCGCGCACCCAGTTAGGTATATTTTGCTAAAACTTTTTGTGTTACCATTGTGAGTAAGCATTTGAAGCTTTTGAGTAGGTAGTTTATGAGTTTAACAAAATGCCTTTGAAAAATAATAAAACCTTTAGAAGCTTCATAATAATAAGTGAATTTAAAATTAACTCAAACTCTATGAATGGCTTATAAAAGTGTTTTCATAATATTGGTGAGCTAATTCAGTAGAATTAATGACATTATTTAATTCATTATTTTTGTACCCTGTACGTCTCACCCTTAACACCTGCATGTCTCAGGTTGATGGACGCAATGCAGTGCATCAATTTCCGAACATATGTCATGTTTGGAAATTTGCTCTACGATAATAATATTATTATTTATTTCAGGTAACAAATTATTTCATTTGGTAAAAATAAACATATTTTTTATTTTATTTAATAATTATAATTTAAACGTCGCTCGTTGAAACGCATACTTGGTGTTTCATGTCAGGCTTCCGATAAACTTCCTGAGTACGACACCTTTCAGCTAGAACATGTGATGATTACCACTGAATATCAGGTGGGCCATCTGCATGTTCTATCAGCAAGTATAATATAAAAAAATATAGTATTATATTCAACTCAAATTGCGAGAGAATTATCAGATAAAATATGAAAGAACCGATAAGATAAGAAAAACCTAGTTACAGCCTGTGTTTTGTGAAAACATTGGTCGGTTATAAAAATGATTTACTTCTTGAAAATAAAACGTTTGTATTAGGAAAATTTATCGAGGGCCTTGTAACGCAATTAAAATTAAGTACTTTTCTACTACATTATTGAAGTAATTTTTTTCATAACAGACGTAGGTACTTACTATATTTTATATGTATGTAGGTGTAACAAGGTTACACATTAACTTTAATATTAATATTGTTATTTTTTTTTGTTTCCAATTAAACATTTAGCACCCCATGTAAATTACCCATAGTTCAATCCATCCAACGGTTGTCTGATAGAGATCGCTGTTTAGCGATAAGACCGCCCATTGTAATAAAGTCATAAGTTTTTTTCTGTAAATTGTTATTTTATGTTATGGTGATGCAATAAAGTATTTTATATTCTATTCTACTATATTTTTTCACAACTAAGGGTGACGGATCAATTTTGGTAACAGAATCCCATAGCTATTTAAAACTCGACGCACAAGACATATAAGACACATAAAGTAAAGGTTTTATATGTCTTCTAAGTATTAACTTACAAAAAAACGAATATTTATTCTATGTCCCTAACCTACTTTCCGCAAAAAAGAAATATCGCCGAGAGGTCCTAAAAATTACGGATATATTAACACCACTTTGTGGCAGCTGGCAGTTTCAATTTAAAATCAAATAAAGCTTTGATGTATTCTTCATTATCTGAATACCGGTGATCTAGCGGAAATGACCCCACCTTTCGATCGTGGTCGTGGGTTCGAACCCGATCGTGCACCAATGCATTTTTTCATTAAAAAAATCCTTGTAAAAATGTATACGCGAAATGTAAGTGTCCTCATACGCCAACCAGTTAGTATTCTAGCAGAGCCGATAGGCTTGCAACCTGTCACGTGTATAATTCCAACTACTGCAATGTAGATACGTACTAAATGTATTATTTGGACCTAACTCTGACTACACCGTTCAGAATCCTCAAAGAATCTTGAGTCGGTACTACTTGCAAGTAAAAGATATCTTCCGTGCCAGTTCTTCAAACTAATAATAATCCCGATTTAACAAAATTAGACGGGCTTGAGTAAAAAATGTTTCATTTAATTCACTAGCAAAATTATCCATCGAATGGACAGATGCTGTAGAGAAGAGATGACGGATTCGTTTTCTGTCATCTTTGGAAGCAACACAGCATTTTCATTTTAATTTTGTTTTTCTCGTATTATTTTAAGTTTTGTCGCACAGTTTCGGTGGCATTTTACAATCTACATTACTATAGGTCTTAGCGCAAGTTTGAACAGATGAAATGAAAGTGAATCCAGATGTGAACGAAAATGTTTGCCTCAGGTTTTAAGAGAAACGCCATCTTTTTCTTCAAAACCAGCGACAAACTTTTTCTTTACTTACTCGACTTGACTATAAACTATTTTAATATCCACTTGAAGCTGGCAAAATTGTCTGTTGGATGACGGACAGGCGCTATCGTACTCTGTGGGCGCCATAGAGAAGGGATGACAGCAGACTTATTGGCCATTTTACCGCTCAGCGATCTATATGAATAGGATAGGGGAATTCGTTTTCTATCATTTTTGGAAGTAACATTGTTTTTTCAACTGAAGTGTTTTTCTATATAGTGTTATTTTAGGTTCGGATGTGTAATTTTGGTGGTATTTTAACCAACATTACTTGAGATTTTAACACAAAGTGTGAACAGTAGAAATGAAAGTGTGTTATGTTGCATTCTGATTTGAACGAAAATGTTGATCTCAGGTTTTTAAGAGAAACGCCATAAATGTCTTCAAAACTAGCGACAACCGACCTTATTTTTTTTTATTTACTCGATTTGACTAAAAACTATTTAAATATCCACTTGACATTGGCAAAACTGTCTGTCGAATGACGGATAGGTGCCATAGAGAAGAGAAGAAGAAGACGAAGAGATAAGAGTAGATTTAATGGGAATTTTACCCAAAAGAAAGACCACTTAGCGATCAATATGTATAAAGTCCTCTGTCCTCTAGAACGTAGATGAAAGGTTATAAAAAAGTTCCGTTTATATTGGAGCTTTGGGATTTAACTTGTACATTCATCTAAGAAGATTTATTCCATTGAATTTTCATTATTTAGATCAAACAATGGCTTGGATCATTTATATTTAAATAAATTGCTTTTTGGCTGCTAGTCACATTGAGGGCTGATGTATCAGAACACTATTGGCTCTCATACATCACCTTCTATACAAACGAGTGTTATTAAACGTTAATGACATTTTCCTAATATTTTGTTACCTAATTAAATTATAACACGATTATAATCTATAGCTATCTATACCAGTATCTCTGTCCTGACTGACTGATTGATATATAGACAACGCACAGCCTACACCATTGATCGTAAAGACTTGAAATTGAGAGGCTCGTCTTGGTATGTAGAAGTGCTATTCCCGTAATTCAACCCTTAAATGGCTATAGCGGGGGTTGAACTTTTTATGAAAAACTTCACGCGGACGAAGTCGTGCGCGTTTAGTTAGTCATTTATAACGTATTTTACCAATGGGTTTACAACCTGTCACATATGAAAAATTAACTAGTACTGCAAAATGTGGGTATGTGATACACAGAATACCTACGTTATATTCGTTAGGTTAGGTTAGTTTATTAGATTGAGGTAAGTATACTGATGTACATTCATGATGCAGTGCGCTATTTGTTGCAATCAATCAAAGCTCAAGCCACAATGAGCCAACCCAACCAAAGAGCATTTTTGAGTAGCGGGCAATAAACCATGATGAGACTTGCATTATACACAACGGCAAAGTGCTTGCAGGTGATATCTTATGCATGATACGTTGTGTGATACCCTGTATAAAATGCGACAGAAGAGAAATGAAGACAAAACTGGGAAAATAAGTGTGACAGCAGAATCTAAAGGAGCTTTAATATGCAAAAGTAGAACTCTCAGTAAAGGCTCGTCCGAGGAAGTACTACCAGCATGCCTATATCTGCCGCCTAGCAGCTTGCTGTGTTCCGACTTGAAGGGTAGGCCGGTGAAATTACAGGCACATGAAGCTAAGCACCTATATGCCTCAGGTTGATGGACGCATACTCGCACACATAGTGTGCGAGTGAATTATAGCTTGTGTGATAAGCTGACATGGATATTCGCATTTAGGGCCTCTTTGGGTACAGCGTCCTAAAAACCAAACTCAAGCTAGATTTATGAAATGCCAGAGCGTTCAAACTGAGCAAAGCATTATACGCTTCCAAGAGTTGACCCACGACCTTTGGATCTGTAGTTGTACCTTATCCAAGTAGTATCGCCACAACACCCTCGCACTCTGCAAAATTTTGGTAAATTTTATTCTGGTTTTTCGTTTAAGATCCGGAATACCTCGGGGAAAACATCGTGAGAAAACCAGTTATTATTCTAGCAGCGGCGATGAGCTTGCAACCCGTCACGTATGGAATACCAAATATGTACTGCAAAATATTCCAACTATACAAGTATATGGGGGTTTTTAGTATTATTATAATATATATGGTGGATATATATAAATATATGGTGGGCAAATTACTCGTGATACTATTTTTTTATATTTATTAGTTTAGGATTTGTCAAGGGGTTGCGAGATGCTTTAGAAAGGGGCTTATCTCCACCCTGAATCCGTTACTGCGTACCCTTGTGATACACAACAACTTTTGTTGTGTGGTGGAATCTAAGGTTTCGGGAAGCTTGGAGTGGCCTGCCTGTATGTAGTACTCCTAGATATTCTGTTGTAGTAGGTATGTATGAGCGCAAACCCGGCTTTATTGTTTCGTTGGCTGCCACATCTCAGATACGATTTTACGAGCGTTCTCTCCATCACATGGATTAAAGCTATTTGCGTCGAGAGCCAAGGGATCCTTTTGTACTAAGCTGGGTGATTTATGACTGCATTCATCCTTACCGAGTTACCAGGTGTGTGGAAAATATAATGTTTGTACAAGTGAGTGATTTTGAATCGCATAATAATATCCTCTTGCTAGATGACTAAGTAAAGTTCTATATATTCTATAGCTTATGGCCAACGCTAGGAAGTAGGGTTTTAGACAGTCTGTAGGGCCATTCAAAGTACAAATGCGAAGGTAGTGTGCGTAGCCCTATGTCTTAAATTAGGTGTACACGGTTAGCTCTTAACGCCCGATAGCCCTTTTGCCATGAGCTCAGCAGGTCTACTCTGAGAAACGATAAACGAAGTTTCATATTGTCGTTTTGAGGTACATTACGTGGCATGTCAGGCATTGACAACTTGACGTGGAACGGCTACCTAGTAGACCCGAATTGTACAGTACGAAACTTCGTTTATCGTTTCTAAGAGAAGACCTGCTGGTTACAAGCTGTCAAAAATAAAGCCAAAATTACTGTTGCTATCGTGCTTGACAGATAAATAGCATTGTTTTTCATTTTTTGTAGATTCCGGGTTTCTACGAAGAGATTATCTGTACCATGACAGATAATTAGGGAATCAAGCTATCGAGCTCACGGTTACCCCTTAGGGATGCTTATTGTGTATCCATACAAAAATTACACATGAACTGTATACGACACTATCATCTTAAAATTATCAGTCCTGAACTGAATGTTACTAAAATAATTGCTGCCGCTAATTATTTTTTTTCGGCAATTTTATATTTAAGAAATCCTTTGCCTTCTATTAGAGTATGATATTTTTATGTTTAAAGAGATACCCATACGGCCGAATACTCAAACGTAACTTACTTTTGACAGACATTCATTGCAAACCGTCAAAAAATCGCAACTTGAGACGTGATTAAATTTAAGTTGCATTTGAGTATTCCGTCCATAAAGATATAAAACCATGCCATTATTGAACAAGTTAATACGCACCATTATTCAAAGTAATAGCAGAGATATTTTATTCCTAAGTAGTTTACTTGTTGTAGAACCCGAAAGTCGTTTATCGCTTCAAGACTTTGGGCAGTTTGAGCGTTCTGGGAACTTAAACAGTCACGTAGGTAGGTATACTGAGCATAATGGCTGCTCGAAAGTTATTGAACCCTCTGCGTAGTTATTATTTTAGTATCCAGCCTGCTGTAATGAGTACTATTGGATTTTCTCTTCTCTCTCTTCCTTAGCAGATTCACCATAAGTAGTTCCTTGTCTTTCT
The DNA here is from genome assembly GCA_947095575.1 of Electrophaes corylata. Classification (NCBI taxonomy): domain Eukaryota; kingdom Metazoa; phylum Arthropoda; class Insecta; order Lepidoptera; family Geometridae; genus Electrophaes; species Electrophaes corylata. Next base: position 4,727,910 of record OX352702.1, read on the forward strand.
GCAATATTTGCCGCACACGTAGCAGTAGTATTTGCTAGCACGCATCTTCTAGGCTCCTTTGTGTTTCTTACCTGTTCCTATTATTTTTTCAAACTAAAGAAAATGGTTGACGGTTTCACCTGAACGCTTCCGCGCAGTGAAATCAGTGTCAGTCTGATTATAGTCTCAAGACTAGTAGTAGACTAGGTAGTCAGACAAGACCAATATTCTTCTAATAATAGATCTGAAACGTGTTAAACGTTATGATTTAAAAATAAAAACATAAAAATAAGCAAACAGGTTTCAATTTTCAAAACCTCTTCAATTTCGGTTTCGCGTCGAAACTTCAGAGCCAAGGCCCAGGCTGAGATTCATGGTAAGCTTCAGTAGGATATCTAATAACAGTTAGATTTGCAAAATCACGTGTATTATGAAAATGAAATCGTCTATACATTTCCCTTTACCGCCATAACTCGGTGCCATGTGGAAGCAACGTTTAGATTAGTCTCATTTGTTTCACGCATTCTATACTTGTGCCTTATACATCTAATCTGTGCTTATACTGACTGGGCTTTCATATCGCTATAATGGAAATCAATCTTGTGTGATCACAAGGGAGATTTTAATTTGTCCATTTAAACACATTTATTTACAAAGAAAATTATAGCTAATACAGGTATTTATAATTGGTATGTACAGTCAGCTGCACTAGAATGTATACATTTTGTAACTTTCAAAATGGTTTTACAGCGGTGCTAAAAATAATAACACTACAATTATTCAAAAAATAAGTGAAGCAATCAACTAATTTCTTGACTTTTTCGTTTTTAAGTTACAAATTGTATACATTCTAGTGCAGCTGACTGTACAAAATACATATGAAACAGTTGAGCTATCTACAGACCGTTGCAAACTAAAGGTAGCTCAACTGATCCAGATCAGTGCCAATACAACATATTTTGTGCGGATAGATTTATGTATACACAGTGTTAGCGAGTAGGTATTCTGACAAAGTTATGATCAAAGCTCTAGTGAAGTATAAGTATGTGGTTTGGTAGTTGCTAGAATGAGTGAAATGAGAAAATAGGTCTAGTTCAAAGGCCCAAGCATCAACGACAAAAACTTTTTAAATTTTGTGAGACTTGAGTGATGTTCTTCCTTCATGGGCAAGATAAGTATTTATCTGAGTAAAATAAACGCCTGCCCAAATAAGAAATGTGTATGTTTTTGTTTTTCAAGCGCATCCCCTGTACAACCCCTATCAGAGGAAAACTTCAGAAATAAGTACTACCGTTCTGTAGAACAACATAACTTTAGTTATAACGTTTTACTTTTTCTTATACTATGTGTAAAGTTCCGGTTTTCTGTCAATCGAGTTATGACGTCCATAAACACATGAACAGCACCTAATATTCAACCTTATGTTATATGAACATTTTGATCTCTTTTTAACTAATTTCAAAAATGGAGGAGGATCTCAGTTCGGTTGTATTTTTTGTAATTTATATGCCGATTTTGAAAATTCTACACCTTATCTTCTTTATTTGATTTTGAAAGGATATAACTCCTTAGATAGGATAATAAAAAAACCATCAAAATAGGTTCTGCCGTTTGGTTTTTAAATGAATATTACTCGATAAAATAAAATCTAAGTAAAAATTGAAGAGGGCTTTAAAAGTTTTTTAAACTAAATTATATACTTATATAGACAACGCACAGCCTAAACCACTGGTAAGAAATAATTTAATGATTCGCTTTTAAGTAACATGGTAGCATGTACGTTTTAGTAGATGTTTAGGTTACTCAAATCTCTAAGATTCGTAAACACTACAATAAAAGAAGAAGATGTTGTGTAGGTCACTTTGGTCAAGAGGCTATTGGTTTTAAGACGGTCGACATTTGTTTGAGAAATCAAGGTGTATTTACAACATCTGTAATCCCCAAGTCCCCTTGCCGCGCCATTTCGCAACTGTATCGAAATAAAATATGTCACCGAGATTTATTGTTGTGATTCTGTCGAACTAGCGCAAATGCCCGAAAGTCGTAGCTTGTTATTCGAAGTATTACTTACTACAGTTTTATGTAGGTGTAGTAACGCAAAGGCATTGTCAAAAGTACTTTTGTATACGGACTTTTGTAAGTTCATTTTAAGATTAAGAGGAGGTCAAGATACCTCGCGATTGCTGTATAATAGATTTTTAGAGCTTGAAATTATACACAGTTTTATATGTAAGACTTTTTGACAGACACAGCTGAGTTTGTAGTAGCCATACCTTCTGTGTTGGTGCTCGGTTTGATCCCCACCGAGAACAAACATTTGTGTGAAGAACGTAGATGTATGTTTTAGGTAATAATAATAATAATAATGCTGGACAATTCACACAGCATCATCTAGCCCCAAGCTAAACAGGGCTGGTGTTATGGGTACTAGATACTTGATACAATATATTACATGCATAGATATTTTTTATTATGCATAGAAAATTCCCTGAACACCCGGAATAAATATTTGCAGATCGTACAAACATTTATCCCAAGGCGGGAATCGAACCCGTAACCTCCTGCGTCGCAGGCGGACATTCGCCCGCCACGCCACATCGGTCGTCAAATATATACAAGTATGAATATGAAGGAAGTATATTTGAAATAAAGACAACAAATATTCCTTTATTGCATGTTAGTTACAGCCTATTTTCATGCATAATGTATTCTATAACCAAATTCAATAGAATTGAATCCTAAATCTATTTGTGGCGAGCGTGCATAACTGAATTTAGTATGAGTAACCGCAGCGGTCGGCACAACGCGGTCTACGCTATCGATTGTGGGCCATCAGACCGCAACAAGTGTCCATAAAGCTATACAATAGTAAGTAAACAGGCCTTTGTATCTAATGTAGGCGAGTAGAAACGCGATTTCGTCCGTGTGTAGCTATTTTCATACAAACTTCAACTTCCACTGTATTTGGGATGAATTTTGGGAATTCCTTTTTTTAGTACATCTCTACGCACCAAGCCAACATACCCTGAAAATCTCAAGTCTACAACCAGCGGTTTAGGCTCTGCGTTGTCTGTATGCCAGTCAGTCAGGACAAAGTTTCTTATAAGTAGTATAAATATTGAGTTATTCGTCAGGAGAACTTTTTCACTCATACCCACTCGACACTGGCACAGGATTTTAGATAGACCAGGCTTGTCCAGCACCTATACCATCCTCACGGCTCGACCAAATCAACAAGACGTAAAAAATACAAGTTCCATGGTAAATTACCCTGTGAGCCGTATGTGTAAGCTAAGTTCGTATAAGCTAGTAAGCGGCTCTGATGATGTGACGAAGTTTATAGCCCGAAGGCCTTTGTCAGGCTTCGTGACCGCTGCGCTGTAGAGACTGTACGTTATGGAACTACTTTAATCAGTCTGCGAGACAAGCTAAGCCAATGACACTTCTATATAGTACCTGCTTTCTATCAAGATACGAAAGTTCCCTCTCGAATTCAAAATAAACGAAACAAACGGAAGTGTCGGAAACGAAAAAGAAAACATTAGAAAATTGGCGTGTTCGAAAATAAAAAATTCCAACTACACTCATGTTAGGTTACTACCAAGTAGGTACGAGTAGGAACTTGAAAATCTTCTTGGCTCCAATAGAGCAAGAAACGCTAAACACGAAACGTAAATGGTATTTCAGAGATAAGTGAGATAAGTGTGTAGCACTGCTACGCGTATTTCGTAGCAGTGCTACGAAATAATATTTCGTTCGGTGTGGTGACAAGAACACAGATAACTAGAAAAGTGTTCCCGACATCGGTAAATGGTATTTTCTTAAAACTACTTCTGCACATGAGTCTTATTTTGGAAATTCATGCATGTTCCTCTTTGGAAGTTCCTCGAAACAACCACCTGAATGTTTATGTTTCTAGCTAGAATTATAATTCAGACCATGCATTTAATATTTATGTTTTCTTCCAATTTATAAAAAAATTCTTTATTGCCTGAATTAAATACTTATGTATATTCGAATCAAATCAAATGCTAATAATGCTACAGTGCGAGTGAAGCTTTCTACCCGGTGTGAATCTTTTGCAATATTAAGTAAGTATTTTCATACATACTTAATCCCGTTGCACCCCTTTAGGGGTTGAATATCAGAAATATCTGTCTTAGTAACACTTCGTCCACTCGGTCAATAACAAATAATTAAAATCTTTGTATTTGTTTAACCAGGAGTTTGGTTACACGTAGTGAATAAAAATTAAGTAGAACTAATTTAACTATTCCAATACCTTACTGTAAAATTATTTACTAGTAAACTATAAACTGTGGTAGAGGCACCTTGTTATGCGTGTAATTGTGTAACGTGGTGAGTAACGATGCGGTGACGGTCGTCAACCGTGGTCCTGTAAACTCGTTCTTATTCCAGGACTGCGGTCTGATCCCGGGGCGGGGTACAAGGACTGTGGTCGCCAATGTAGGTCCACGCTGTACACTACGATAAAATAACATTTATTTTGTCCTTCACCTTTATAAATCATTTACTCTTTCTCATTTAATTTTATCTTTATAATCATTATATCTGATTTAATTGTTAAAATTTAAATGCAAAACAGCTGCGTCAAACTGATTGAAGTCTCTCAACTACCAGCAGACTGAATAGCTATGCATCTTAGCTACGACATATTATTATTATAAAATAAATAATTGTGAACATTTTTACATCAAACTAAGCATAGCTTGTGCTATGGGAACCAGATGACTGATAGACTACTTATATAATTTTCTTTGTAAATATATCTTACAATACAATACAATACCCACACAGAAAACAAACATCTATGTTCATTCTCAATTCACAAATGTTTGTTCTCGGTGAGGATCGAACCCATCACCTACAGCGCATATGACACACTTCTGGGCATACCCCCAATATCCCTTCATCAAAATCTATTTGCAAAACCCTTTTACTTTTTTAATTAATCCTACAGTAATTACCACTTCCTATCCATTGCAAAAGTATATCTAGACCCACACAACACACACACACTAAAGTTATGATAGATAACGTATACGTACTACGTATACGTACGTAGTATCACGAATTATAGACCAATTTCGGTCCTGACTGCCCTATCTAAGATTTTGGAAAAAGTCATTAATAAGAGACTAACGTCATATTTAGAGTCGTTCAACATACTCTCAAACGCCCAATTTGGATTTAGAACAGCAAAATCAACAGAAGGGGCAGTTACAGGCCTTGTCGATCTTATTGTGAATCAAATAGATAGCAAAAAAAAAGTTATTGGCATATTCCTGGATTTAGCAAAGGCTTTTGATACTGTCTCCATTCCCATTCTAATAAAAAAACTTGAACTTATTGGGTGCCGTGATAATGCTCTTCTGCTGCTAACAGATTACCTGACAGACAGGACTCAGAAAACTAAAATAGGGGAACTAATTAGTCAAGAACAATATGTAACCACTGGTGTCCCACAGGGAAGTGTTCTAGGCCCGAGCCTCTTTCTGGTTTACGTTAACGATCTGTGTAATCTAAAACTAAATCATGGTCAGATCTTTTCGTACGCAGATGATACTGCGCTAATTTTTGAAGGTAATAGTTGGGAAGAGGTAAGGGCTCGTGCAGAAGAAGGCTTGAATACTGTGACGAAATGGCTACAAAACAACCTTTTATCACTTAACATTAATAAAACCAAATTTGTAGCGTTCTCAAACCCACGTAACAGAACCCCGTTACTTACTATCAAAGCACATGTGAATTGCGCATATGGTTCTTGTGACTGCTCAGAACTGGAACAGGTTCAAAATATAAAATATTTAGGGGTTATTATTGATGAAAAGCTCAACTGGAAAAAACATATCAATGTACTCTCTGGCCGTGTGCGTAAATTAATTTATGTTTTTAAAAACTTACGAGAAGTAGCTGACCGAGGGTTGCTTATAAATGTCTATGACTCATTATGTCGATCAATTTTAACGTATTGTAATACTGCCTGGGGAGGAGCCTGCATCACATACATGCTACAATTAGAACGTGCCCAAAGAGCAGTGTTAAAAGTTGGAACTTTTAAACCATATAGATTCCCGACAGTAGATTTGTATACGGACTGTAAGGTGCTGACTGTTCGTCAGCTATTTATTTACAACACTATCCTATCTCAACACAAAAAAGCTAACGCCAAAAACAATCTTTTAACTGGCAAACGAAGAAAAGACCGAATTTTGACTAAGCCATCGGTGCATACTGTATTTGCCCAACGCCATCAAACGTTTTTGGGTCCGTTTTTGTACAACAAAGCTAACAGAGTAATACCGGACTTAGTGCGCGTAAACCAAATAGAATGCAAAAAGGCGCTGATGCGATGGCTTCTCGCTCTTAATTATAAAGACACGGAGCAGTTGCTGAAAATAGTGCAATAAAGTATGTGACACCGAGCGCGTATTTATAGTATTCCTAACAAAAACATACACAACACACCAGATAAATAAATGTATATCTATATATATAATATATATCTACGTACACACTCACACCCCCCTCCCCCCCACACAGCCCACACATACATCAACAGACACACCCCTCACACACGCACACAACCCCCCCACCACCCTCACTCTCAAACATATACCTATACACCCACCAATTTTAATCAAATTGATATTTATTTAATTGTTTTATCTGATATTTTTAGTTATGTTGGTTATAATGAATGTAGTCTCTTTTTACATGATTTTACATGATGTAACTTGATAAAAAAAATTTAAAATATTTGTAGTAAAGTATATTTAGTACTTACGGGTTTGTTGTATATATCTACGATACAACATGGCTATGTATGTATAACTTAATATTGGAAGTATAATGCGGTATCTACAACACAAGTCCAGCACTTAGTGTAGATACTGCAATACAGTAACACTTGCACACAAGCCACCATACCACTGTGTAGAATAACAATTTTGAACAACATGTAGCTTGAATTTTTGAATAAAGATTATTATTATTATTATTATTATTAACGCTGCGTGTAGCCTCAGCAAATATTTATTTTATTTATTCACTTGAATGTATTATCCTTGGAAATCCATTTATTTAATCTGGAATTCGATTTTTTTCTACAAATCAAATAAATTTTACAAGGGGATATTTATCAAAAAGCAAACTGAATCTCGTTTATTTTATTGATAGCGAGGAAGAGATTGCGGTCAAATAAAACGGAGCAGAGCGCAATGCAGGTGCGATTACCGCTCGTTTACACCGACCGAGTTAATAGTCGAGTAGTTCGCCCCAGTGAGCGCTAGTCCGAGCGTGCTGCATGAGCATTAGCACTAGTTAGCCGGAAGTGCCTTCAAAACTGCACGCATTTTACATGTACTAATGTGCTGTAGCAACAAGCAAGCATCAAGGATTGGGTCATCATCATCCTTGGTGATGATGATGACCCAATCCCAATCCTCCCAATCCTCCCAATTCCAATACCAAAATCTATCTATCAACATCATCAGCAGCTTTAATAAGTTCACTACTGAATAAAAGCCTCCCCAATACATTTTCAGGAAGAACAATTTTAAGCTGTTTCCATCCACCGACTTGCGGCAATCTTTTACTTAAAAACTGTCTATGGAACATTATACATTACAGGTACCACTTTAGTATTAGTGGATTTATGGGTTCTACAAACTGATAGTGACACATTATGAACTGTCGTAAAAAGCAGGATCGATGATATACTAAAATTTGAAATACTAATACTCAGCACGTAGTTTAAAGGGATTTCAATCAATGGCTGATATTCAGATAGAATCCTAATGGTAGTTTAGCGTAGAAACTACTGCTAGCCACACCCGTCCTACGTTAGACGTCTAACCAGCAGAGAGCTGAGGCTGCGTGCTCTTCAATTAACATCACCGATCGTATGTCCGGGTACCGCCTCGGGCAATTGATACCGCATGGGCTCACTTTAGTTGATTTCTTGCGAGGACGTAGCTTAATATTGATTGAGCGCCTGCAACACTTGAAAAAGATACTTCTTTCTGCTCTATTGTCGATCAAAAGGCATTAATACAATTCAGTACCACTAATTTAGATCAAACTACTGGATCACTATAAACACACCTACAAGTAGATAAAAGTAATATGAAACTGTGCTTATGCCAAAAGTGCACTGATACGGTACTATTAGAGTACTGAGACTAGAGGTTAGCCCAGAATTTCTTGAAGAAGATCTCAGCGAATTCCTACCTCATCCTTCTCTTCTTGCAGCCAAGAAAAAAAACTGTACCTTGTTTTATTTATACTTATAGTAAATAAACCTCTAGCTACATACGAAAACGATATGAAAAGGTATGTACTTTTTGTATAATTATGGATTGTCTTATATTTTATACTAGACGGATACGGATACATTCAACGCGGGGGCACTGAAAATATCCGTACATCATTGTCCAAGTATGCGTGAGACAAACGAAAGAATTTAAAACTTTCCTTTTTTACACCGTCGAAAAACAAACCCACACATCAGCTTTAACTTTTTGGCTGGTTAACCTTGAACTTTTCCCGATGGATGAAAACTGTATCGATCTGACTCCAGTGAACGTAAATCTGACTGCTGCTTTTATTTCAAATCTCCATTCTAATGTTATTTTTTAAATAGATACCTAGATTTTTGGCTTTAGAAGTAGGTACCAGTAGCACAATAAGTACCAATTTTCGTTTTATACAGACGGATATTAAAATGTCATCAAAACGTTCAATAAAATTGAGGTGTGAAATTGACAGCGCCACAAAAGTTAAATCATCGCTGCGTGCTGCGAAAATTTTTATTAAATCTTCCTAAAAAATATTTATAAAAACTAAAAGAATTAGCATCACGACTCAAATCCTCAAGCACGGTAAATATCCTTTCAGATCTCTTAATACTAAGTACCTACTTGAACTTCTAGGGTATCTAAGGGGGTAAGCAGAGGTACATCCATATATTACATTTGGTACATATCCACATTTTACAGTAGTTTTTGGTTTTTTATACGTGATAGGTTGCAAGCCCATCGCCGCCATCGCTGCTATAATACCACTGGATGTTTTCGCGTGATGTTTTTCTTCACTGTTTGAGACTTTGCGCACATACATTTTTCGAACAGCAAAAATCCATTAGTGCATGACCAGATTTGAACCCTCGACCTTCGGATCAAAAGACGGGGTCACTCCCACCAGACACCCGGATGAAGTCGGGCGTGTTTTGCTAATTAATAAATAAAAATGTAAATAGTAAAGCTAATCTAACTTAATGAGGTGAAGGTACGCTTGACAACATGTGCGAAGTGGTGCGAAGTGACAACGCTATCTAGCGTTGGCAGGCCCACAAAAACTTGCGAAAAATCCAACAGGCGATTCGTATGTTTCGTAATAAAATATAAACCAGCGAGTCTACTCTTAGAAACGATAAACGAAGTTTCGTACTGTTGTTTTGTAATACACTTCGGGGCTCCTCGGTAGCCGTTGTCAACAGTCAAGTTGTCTTTTTTTTTTTTTATTCTTAAAATTTAAGGACTTTGAGTCGCTGAGCGACTATGTCAGCCCTGTAAAAGCTTGCAATTACTACCTACGGACTAATAATATAATTAAGAAAACTGAAAAGCCGCAGATGCATTGAAAATGTTGTTAACCATCATGAAAGAGGCCAAATAAAATAAATAAATAAGTAATATTAGACAGTAGATCGTATGCCGTAGCTAACGTCGCCATTCCCTAAACCTACCTGTACCTACCTACCTGTAGGTACCTATAATAGGTTAGCTGCAGTGAATGTGTTTTTTATTAAGTTTATAATGTGCTCCTGTTATTCATGTGTATAATTTGTGTAGTTTGGGATTAAATAAATATATTTTCTTTCTTTCTTTCTAAAAGGTTCACGAAATTTGTACACAAAAGTATGTACAATTTTCGCTGTACGATATTCAGCGCAAACTGTGGTAAACTCGAATCAGCGCGTGTTGTGTTGCTCCTAAATTTCACACGCCCGAGGCGAGAGAAGGGTGTTTTCACATAAAAAACAGGCTAAGCATTATATTTTCTGGGTTCTCTTTTCATTCAGCTTTGGAGATATACTTAGGAGGTACTCAAGGATAAAATGCAAATACCATCACTTGGTCTATCTGCAGTCATATCAACTGCGAAAGTAATTCCGAGCCATCTATACCAATTATAAGAATCTTTAATTGAGATATAGACAACGCATAGCCTAAACCACTGGTCGTAGAGACTTGAAATTTTCAGTAAGTATATACGAAAATTAGTTGCGGAAACGGTCGAAAGGTATTTGTCAAGAAAAAAATTGTACTACGACGACAACGTCGACAACCATCTTAGTTTCAACAGTTGACAATAAAGATTATTCTAATATGCTGCAAACTATCGGCACCATGTCACAGGCACTGGTTACAGGTTTCAAGTTTATGATAGAAACCACGATCCTAGCGTTTATATGGTTTTGGTATAAATGCAGTTCTCATTCTCATGTACAATACACACTTATTAGTATTAATCTTGTATCCCCGTGGACAGTTTGGATGGTTTAGTCGCTTTGTTTACCGCGTTGGACAAATTGGTGGAATCTCTTGAAATTTGACTTGAGTTTTACTTTGGACGACTGTTGTCGGCAAAAATAGTTCACCTGGTGTTGGGTGGTGGTAGCACTTATAGCAAAGCATTGCCGGCAATGCTTTGTTATAGTTATAGTTTTAGTAGTAGTAGAGTTCTTAGTGAAGGAGTCGTCCGGGAAAATACCACCATGCCTATCTCCGCCGTCAAGCAGCTTATTGTGGTCCGGTTTGAAGGTTGTCAATGAAAAACGCAGAAAAGTTCATTGTAGGGCACGTTCATAAGTAACGTGACCTGCAAAGTAATGCTTTGTTATAAGTGATGGTAACCGTTTAACGTCAGGTGACATCTGACTGTTAAAAAAATCATTTTACGTATTTTAGGAATGTGACCTATGATGTACTGTTTTACATTCATTAACTTGAGGCATGTGGCTTTAGAGTTTGAACAAACACAAATAGTTTGTGTTGAATAATACAAAAAAATAAATTCTGTGTAACTTAACAATAACACCGACAAAGGTCAATGCCGTGTGTTTTTTTATAAAACCAATTTAAACATTTAGGTACCATATGTCACAACAAGATTTTATAACCTCAGGGCAATTTGTAATTGGGTTTGAAAATTACACGAAGCAGTAATAAAATCACTTTCTTAATTACCTACTATATAAAAAGAAGGCAATTTAAAAATACTTAGAAGTCAAAATATCCAAAAACTTAAAGGAATTATTAGTACTTAGAAACCTACTGTAACGTACCTATTTATAAGTTTAATTTTGGTGAATAAATGATTATTATTATTATTAATTTCATAAAATCTCATTGATTACGACTTTTTTTTTAATATTAGATTGCTTATTGCAAGCAATAAGCAATCGCAAAGCAATTGGGGTTTTGAAAAAAAATTAATATTGTTTTTTTTATGTATTTAAAACATTATTATTAATAATGTTGATATTTAATGCAAAAAAGTTAATAAAAAAAAATTCAATTAATAATAAACAATTAAAAATTGATAAAATTTAGACCACGTGACTAGAAACGCGCCATGATTGATCACCATAGTTGTGACGTCATAATTTTATACCTACAGTACAGTTGTGACGTCACACGCGCTCGGGTTTGTTCGGCGTGTTTTCGGTACTGGATTAAAAAATTAATTTTTATTTTGAAATAACTTGAATTATTGCGAAAAAATAAATTAAAAAAATAGTTTTGTTATAAAACTTATATGTGATCTTTCCATTTATCGCAAAAAAAAAAAAAAAATTTAAAACCCCAATTGTCACTTTGTTAGCACTTATGTAGCATCTTGCTAGATACAAGTTATATAGAATGTTTTCTAACACCTAAGTATTCTATTCTTATCGTAAGGTGACAAGGTATGCGTAGCTATTTAACCGGACCTAGATTAATAACACCCAGTAAAGTTGGACTTGAAAATTGGAAGAGCACCATTGGTCTAGTCTAGTGGGATTCCGGTCGTGTACCGATGGAATTCTATCGAAAAATGTATGTACGTGAAACTCCAATGCTCACAAACGGTAAAGGAAAACACTGTGAGAAAACCAGTTAGTATTCTAGTAGCGGCGATAGGTTTGCAACCTGTCACGTATGAAATATCAACCACTCCAAAATGTGAGTCTGTACAGAATTTAGTATTTCGACGTTCGTCTGATTATCCCCATGAGACATCCTCAAAGAGTCTTTTTTTAAAAGAGATTAGGTATCTACTTAGTGCTAAGATATCTAAGGCGATATCTACAGTGCCTTTGGATTATGACGTGAAGCAATAGAAAGTTAGATTGCCTTTACTTCAGCAAATTTATGGAGACCATAAACTTGACAATGCCACGTAAGTGTTCCCCTACCTAAGCACCTGAAAACTGTTGGATTTCAAAATTAATGCCCACCATTTGTTACAATTATGTTGGAGGGGAATAAAATTACCCTAGTTTTGTAGAACATTAAAGACTTGGAATTCAAATGGGGTACAATTTAGCTAGATTCGTATTAGCTATTGGGTAGAATAAAGGAACATCTTATTCCTGGCTTAAATTATTCAGGCGTATGTGCTTTTATTGTACATTTATCAAAATTTATCTATATATCTAGAAAAATCAATTTAATACTATGTATTTTCGTGTTCCATACTGTAGAGTTAAAGACTCTAAGAGAATTAGAAACTACCATCCTTAATGAAATATCCTCTGTCGATCGTTGGTAATTGACAATATCGGTCCATTTTTGCAGGTGTCAACTCTACTCGTCGGAGGCATTATCACAAAGTGGCGGGTTGTGAGGCGATCGATTACGGCCTGCGCAACAAGTGCTTGCTTTCAGCCAGAAGGCTTACTCTTCAAAACGATAAACGAAGCTTTGTTTTTTCGTTTTAAGCAAAGCTTTTTTTCGTTTTCTGCGAGGGCTTGGTAACCCATTCCACAGTCAAGTTGTTGCTCTCTGATAAGCCGCGTAATGTAACTTAAAACGAGAATAAAAAACTTCATTTATCTTTTTTTAAGAGTAAACCTGCTGAATCAGTGGTCGTAAAGTAGATACCTACATAAACTAACCTCTGCTTAGATAGTACGTAGTAGTAGTAGTTTTGACGAATTTTAAACACAAAAAACAGTCTACATTGATATCCGTCTCAGCCGTAGAATTCAGAAGGCATAAAAACTTTTTCATTTAATGTATTTGCTTTAATTCATAAAATTTTTATTACATTTTTCATACGGTCATACATCACAAACTCGTAGTAGGTACAAATTTTAAATGACTTTAAATTCTTTAATTTAGGAAGTAGTTGAAAGTTCAAGGTACAATATAATATAGTAAACAGACATGAATGGGTATAGAAACTACATTATTACGTACAAAGATAGTTAAATTAACCCTATACACGATGTTTTCTAAAGATTGTCAAATCCATCAGTGCTCAGTTTTTCAAACAAACATAACTTTTCTCATTTTAATATTTTTTACTAAGTATTAGGGTATTAGTAAGTAACGCTAAAGAGTACAAACATATATTTTTTAGAATAATTTTAATTAAATTATACGCATATTTCACAGATGTATTATATAGTTCTTATTTATGAGATATATAAAGTAAAGGTAAATAAAAACCTAAATTTCTTATAAACTTTGGTTGGCTAAATAGTTCTTTATAATTTCTTAAAAATATAATCTTTACTATTTCTTGAACATCTTATTTTATCTCTAAGTATATAATACACCGAACTATTATGAAAATATGAAGACACTTAAGTACATCAAAGAAAACCAAATATTTCCAAAGCTAAGTTCTATTTGAAAAATTAATATTTTCTTAAAACTCTTATAAAATAAATAAAAGAAGCTACTTTTCAAAAAAGGCACATATTATCCATGTCTGGAAACCGCAAATACATATATTGGTGTACTTTTTTTAAAACTACCGAACGATTTATATAAAATATAGGGTTATAGGGAAATAGCCACAAATTACGTTACTAACCTACTCACTCACATCAAGATTGGGGCAATTCAGCTACACTAAAAATATGGTTTCTACTCATTAACTTATATCTAAATGCTATACTTGCTTGGTTTTTCAACAATTTTTAAAGAAAGATCAAACATTCATATATAAGAATCTCTGTCCTGACTGACTGACACATTGACAATGCACAGCCTAAACTTGAAATTGTCGTAGAAGAAAGGAATTCCCGTAATTCAACCCCTAGGCGGGGGTTGAAGTTAGTATGAAAATAACTTCGGGGCGCGCGTTTCGCTAAAACATGGTTGATCTTTCTTGCCAAATGTTCTTGCTTTATAAAAATATAGATTGAAGGTAATTAATTTGTAATTTTCTCCTTTAAAATTGCGACTGCAAGTAAATGACTTATTCCAAAGTTTCACGGGATCTGACGAAAACTTATTACATACTTGTTCTTCTTCTGAGCTTATTAGGTTATTACACTTACAAGAGCTATCTACATTTGACGTTGATAAAACATCAAACATTAATTTGAAACTCGTGTCTCAGTTGAATTCAATTATCCTGACGAACGTAAATTGAAGCGCTTAAATTGAAACAACGAATTATACGCTTTGTATAAAGATTGATCATTTTCATTAATGCGTGGAATTTAAACTGTAGCACTTGATTGCGTTATCAATAAAATTAATAACAAAGAAAATTCATTAAAACGTTAAATTAACTAAACTTTTTTGGGTTTCATACCTAAAGTAGAAAGATTATATTTTGAGATAGGTGATCCCATTTACATTCTGGCAATATTAACCGGAATGTTACCCCTTTTTAATCAAAATTACCTTTTAACTCTAGAACGTTGTACAACAACGTCTAAAGTAGACGAAGACAGAAACTACAACATCATATTTTACTTACGTTTAAGTACACACAGTTAGACATTAAACTTACACTAGGAGAATAATATAAACCAGTCAGATATACCCTTTCCTATATATCGAAGACCTATCACCTTTTTGATCTTATTTATCTTTCAAAACATCCTTAGTTTAATTTAAATACAAAATTTCTTCTCAATATTAAATCAAAATTTTATTAAAAACTATTAAATACATAATTATTATAAATTAGATTTGGGAGATTAGCGTATGTAATAAACCTTATAGAACTTTATGAGACAGTCCTAATGAAAATTAATCCTAATTTATCTTAATAGAAGTTTTATTGCCTAGCATAACCGTTAATTGCGTTGTTATGATGGTTAGATTCAACTAGACTCAATAAACTCGTATTTTATAGGTATTATGTCATCGTTAATGAAATAATAGCCGTGGAAGTATAGAAATACTTCTTCTGACGACAGATATACTATTATTACAAGAAGAATAAAACTACCGACACAAATACTATTTTAATACAATATATATAATCTTCAGGCATGGTAAACATCCCCTCAGATCCCTTGGTACCTAGTTATATAATAATTCAAATCCCTAAAATAGGGATATAAATATTATATAAAAGAAAGTAGTGTTAGTTACACCACTTATAACTCAAGAACGGCTGGACCAATTGTTGTATGATTTTTGTGTTTTTGAATTTATCTTTGTCCGGAACAGGATAATAAATAATAAAAAAATAATGTGGAACGAAGTTCGCAAGGTCAACTAGTAATCAATATATGATTATTGTTATTGTTTGATTAGTTTGTTAAAATATTCAAAACCATAATGTAAGTCCATACATAAATTGAAGGCATCTAAAACATTGACGATTGATTGATTTATTATGTTATATTTAATAATAACATAATAATGTTATGCTATATAGTTTTACACCTAGCAAACTTAAGCTAAAAAAACATAGATGTAGACAATTGGGAACCCACAGTTAACTTTACCAACCGTAATATTCTGATTTCGTACGATCATCATTATCAATATTATGAAAGTCTCTCATTCTGCTTTGATATTAACTTGTTACAGTATAAACACAGTTTTTCCACCAAAATTAACTATACTTAGATATAACATGAAATCACAACATTATACATACAATATTGCGTTACTTAGAAAGTACACGAGATTTTTGAGGATGTCTAAGGTATTATTGGAAACTTTATAACCCGTTTTAGCACGCAATCGGGACGTCAAAAGCCCATAAACGTACTTACGAGATGACGCACGAGTTGCGTTTGTTGCTATGACGCTCGCGGATCTGCTGGAGATGGGCTAGTTGTGCCGCGGAGGGCACGTGAGGTGCCGCAGTGTTTGGCGGGGTCGGGCTGGACCCTGGGGGACCTTGTGGGCCCGTGGGTAGCGACAGCCGTCGTCGTCGCCGCAATGCAGGTGACAGGTTATACTTAACCTTAGCTTGAACTAGCAGCTCCTTGAATATCTGCGATACGTTGATGTTGTCTTTAGCAGATGCCTCGACGAAGCCGTTCTCCCAGTCGACAGTGACAACGGACTCTGTTGTGTGGAACTCTACCTGTTGAATGAATTTAAACTCAGATTAAGTGCAATAAGGAATTAACTGCACGACCCACAGGATGTTCATGAAACCAGGCCTTAATTAGTCTGCCCGGCCACAATTTCGGGTTGGTTGATTGCAGTTGTTCAGTTAATTTTACTTAGTTGTTGAACAATGTTATGCGCGTTTATCATTTAGATGGGTGACTGCTGATGGCGTTTTATTACAGCTAGCTCATGCATCAGGGTGCGTTAAGGGTATCAGTCTCGTAAGCTATGAAGACAGACTAAAAACACATCTACGCTAAGCTCAGTGGACCTGCCCTACCTGGACACTGTCACATTCAAAATAGTAGGTACTAAAACCATCCTAAAGAGTAATCAATGGTTGTACGTGGAAAAATGTGGTTTAGTCCTGAAAATTTAACAAATACAATAAAACGTTTTGCGTTTATAGAAAAAAAATTGTTTCACGAATTTAATCACATATATCCACTCAGATCTTTAAGACTATTAAGTTATGATTTGGTGGTGTAGCGCGTAGCGGGTAAACTTATTCGGAAATCGGATGAGTTAGAAGTTAAATGAGCTTCTACGAGATATGTTTCGTTGTTTTATGAGCCAAGTTTATAACAGATTACTTGAATATATTTCATAGCGTTCCCACGTCGAAATGAGCAGGTGGTTTGGAGATACATGAAGATTAATATTGCTTTTGTGAATATGAGCAAACATGAAATGTGAATGATGGTGTAGGTAACTAACAAATTTTATCGCAGTATATTTTTATCTGATAAACCCATTTGCACTAAGAACTGTTTTTTCCACTTTCAGCTTTTAACAATAAGCAGTTGTAGAAAATAAGAAATATAAATTTGTTTAAAAAAAGTTGAAATCTATACACCTAATATTTTTTGAATCCCTCTTGGCTGTTTTTCCATTAGCTAGAACCACTGTGTAAATTGTTTATTTTTATTTTTGTGGTGTTATATTTAATTTTTAAGTGCGAGAGGATGTCAGTTTGTGTGAGTAAAGGTGTGGTGTGGTGTGTGTAGCTACTTAGCTATGTATACAAAACTTCAGGACTAATTTGTAGGTACGTTCTTAACGTGACTTGCGAGACAATGCAATCGGTGACGGTAACCACTTAATATCAGGTAGTCCATAATGCTTGTTCTCTCAGCATACGAAAAAAAAAACTATCAACAGTTATAAGCAATAAAGGTATGGTTATCTAGTTTACCCAGTTCAATAAATGGCGCATGAATGAACTTTAGTTTCCGCTAGTTCGGATGCGTCCTACGGATATTGGATAGCTCGCCTACAACCGTATGTCGCAGTTTCCTGTCCACAACTTTGCAAAACGAAACTTTGCATTATTGTCTGTATTATTGTAAGCTGTCAATACATATTCCCCTTTATTTTCCTTATTGAATCAATCTCATAAAACAATACATGATCGTAAAAAATTCTGAGTGTCAACACTGAAGACGGTTTTTGGCATATTTTGTTGATCTTTATCTCGAAATTTACCATAAAAATGTTACTGAATATATACTCGTACTGGCTTATAACCTAACCTTTCTTTAGAATAAATTATAGTGTAACTAGCTTGACGCGCGCAACTTCGTGCGTGTGAAATTATTATTTTAGAAACTTCGACCCCTAGCGTACCCGTTTAGGCGTTTAATATCCGGAATTTTTTTCTTAGTACGCCTTTACGCAAAAAGTTAAAGTCAAAAAGCATTTATTCAGTAAAATCCGCAGAGATCATCTTTGAAATGTCTTAAATCTAGTTGAGTCTAATCGCCAGTTCCTCGCGACCAAGAGAAGAACCGGCAAAAAACTTACGGCTTTTTTCGTACCATTTTTTTGTTTGATCCTGCTACAAAATTATATAAACGATTAACTGAGAAACTTTAAGGAGTGAAATAGATTATGTGACTTTAACTCACAGTCACAGTGCTATTTTACCATAGCATATTTATTTCCTTCACGGAGTCGCGTTAGTATAATGTGTAGAAAGCGCAGTGGTGCGGATATTGGCTCGTCATCCCCAGCCACCCTATTCCAGGCTATTGTACTTTGCTCGCAGAGAAATAAACTTTTGTCATACGTTATTAAACAGGGCGTGTATCTATCAACTCTATTGCACTCATTTTATATATTATTGATAGAATTAGATCAAATTTAGAGTTGTGTTGTGTTTTCAGTGCATGAGGTACGTCAAGACGGCGTTTTTTTTAAGTTTACATCCAAACGAGAAAGAACACGTATCGATTCGTCAACCTATTGAGACCAGAAGCAAAATAACCTATATTAAATGTAACTTATATTATAAAAATAACCTATAACTTTCGACCCAATTTGAGATCTCCCAACCTGAACCAAAATACAAACCAATAATATTCAAAGGGAAATACCTCGAACTAATTTAAATTTCGAATGTGATTGTTTATGATAAATTATTCCAACGCTCCACAGATGAAAAAATATGTCAAAGAAGAATATCAGATTTTTACACTATTTGGTTTTATTAGAAATTGTATCATTAAAGTTTGACTCCGCATAAGCGCACTTAAAAATAAAACTACCAACATTGCCCACAAAGTTACTTCACAGAGCAAAGAAAAGTAGGTATAATAAAGTGGCACGCTCTATTATGAAAGCAGCGAATAGAAAGGTAGTGCATGTTTACCGGCCGTCAGCTCTTTTCTAACTTCCGACGTTAGTTTGACCGCTCAGTGCGAAGGCAGGCGTCGTCGTTACCCTACATTTCAGAGACGCTGACGTTTCAGAAATTCAATTTTGCAAGCTTCATAGGGGATTCGTTTTCTGACATTTCCAATAACAACATATCTTTTTAATTTTTATAGTTTTATTCATGTTATATTATGTTCCGTTATCTAATTTCAGTGGCATTGTCAATAGCTGAAATTATTTGGGTTAGCATAGTGTGAGCAGTTAAAACGAAAGTCTATTATGTGGCATCCTGGTTTAAACTGAAATGCTTCTCATTTGTTCCATAGTTAAAAGCCATATCTTCTAAATTAATGACAACTGACTTGAATTTTTCCTGGCTTGACTTGAATATAAATTACTTAAATAGGAATGAGGGACAGTGTAAAGATGAAAAGCAAAAGTATAAAACCTGGAGCATTCATGTGAAAATCAATTTTATACGCATTTTATACGGTCACCAATCTATCGAGAAAAATACTGCTGAAAAATGGTTTAAGCTACAATTTTGCATTAAGTGTACCTAGTTATACGTTTTTTACTACGATTTAGCATTATCAGTAGTCGAAGACAAACTTATTTTATTTTATGAAAAAAAGTTTTGCAAAAAAGTATGCATGAATGTCAAAACGCTCTGTTTAACAACTTTAAAAAATAGTTATCAGTATAGGTCTACTGCTAGATATAGGCCTCTCCCATATTTGGGAGGGTTTACCGTAGTCACCACGATTGGCATGCAGATTGGAAACCGCAGGAGTTATGTATTCAGAAAAAGTTGCTTGCTTAGAAAAGGATCTTCTGGTGCGTTTTTTTAGTTGCCCTTTTCGTTTCTTTGGAAAAGATGGAGGGGTCCTAGTCTAAACCTCGAAGCTGATTATTTTAATTTATTAATAAAATTTCGGTGTTAGTGCGGCAATCAATGCAAAACCAAGCGTGAACTCACATTTTCTGAAAATCTGACAGTTAGGAAATTCAATTTTGCTTACCAACAAACCTCTACCATTTCAGCTCGAAACTCATCGCAATAATATCCCGTTCTCAGAAATAAACGATGTTCCATCGAATACCTACAGCTTCCGAATTCAAATCGTTTTGTTATTATTAAGCTTTGGTTTTCTGAGTTGCAAGGATCGTCAAAGGTCGACCGTCAGTATGTGTAGGCTGAATTGATAATAATAATAATAATAATGCTGGACAATCCACACAGCATCATCTAGTTCCAAGCTAAGCAGAGCTTGTGTTATGGGTACTAGATGACTGGTATACTTAATACATTACATTATATAGATATTTTTATCATACATAGAAAACACCCAGAACACCCGAAATAAATATTTGCAGATCGTACAAACATTTATCCCAAGGCGGGAATCGAACCCGCAACCCATGCGTCGCAAGCGGACATTCGCCCGCCGCGCCACATCGACATCGACACGGCTGTTTTTTGATAACCTTTTCGGAATATAATCTGCCCGGGTATATACAATAAACAGATATAATGTATTTATATTTGTTATACATAATATATTGTGTGTTATTTATAACAAATCGACTTCGCAACAATACTTTTGTACAAGTACTAGCATAGACATGTTTGTGCATAGACGTGTGAAACATTAGATTTATTCTATGGTGGTGGATAGATCTACGAGGTTGAATTTACAAATATTCTGTATTCCCAAAAAACTACCGACTGGGTGAGACTCGAACCCACGACTTTCGCTAAAATACGAGCCTATCGCAAGAGTCGTTGAACTGGAACCCTAAGTACAGTTGGCTACTACATTTTGGCTATTAGATTCCTCTAATGGTCGTGGGGACCCCACCAGTCAATTAGTTCTGTGGCGTTGTATTATTTTGCATTTTGGTAATACCCATAGGTACTTAAAATGTGTTTATCGCAGGCTGAAAGTTATCTACACCGCTATTTTGCTGCCGTCGAATTATGGGTACCGCATTTTAAAAAGCTTAAACTCCTATCTTCTGGATTTCCAATAACATCCCACATGTTCTGCAAACATTTGTAAATGCTCACACCCTTTCTTTGCTGAACGATGCAATTTTCATAAAAAAACAGAGTATTTTATTGACCGAGCGAGATAAGCGTCTGTGCTTCAGGTCTGGCAAAACGCTTGCCTCTGCTTCAGTTTGTTGGTACTTCTACAGATCGTGTTTTACAACCGATGTGGACGAAACTAGGTATTCCGGTTTACAACTTTATAGCCTTTTTACACCCGGCCATCTTACCCAAACTAAACAAAACTTGTTATTTGGTAACTAAAACTCAACATCATCTAGCACCAAACTAAACATAGCTTGTACTATGGAAATCATATGACAGATACCTAAAAAAAATTTTATAAATACATGCTTAGAGTAAAACATTACAACTAGACAAAGAACACACATTTGTGTTCATCAGACAAATGTTTGTCCTCGATGGGGATCGAACCCACAACCTACAGAATAGAAAGCAGCCTGAGCTTTGAGGCTAGTGCGTAAACTCACACACTAGCCACAAATAGATACTTTTTAGTATATTTGAATGTAGAATATTTATTGGTGTTCAATTTCACATGGAGCACCATTTTTTTTAAATAAACACAACACCTAAACAGATTAAATATCTATGTTTATAGAACAAGCTAAGCGTGACAAATTTATTTGATGTATAAGTACTTAGAGTCAATGTTGAATCGTTTTGAAGCGATTCTATTTCACACTAATTACTACTATATATTCGTTGACACTAAACCACGTGAAATTGCGATAGCTTAAATGTCATCCCATACATTTTGGACTTTTATACTGTCAGCTGCATTAGAATGTATGCGACTCATATCTTGAGTGTTATTACAAGATTACAACAAACTCTTACATAGCAAAAACCATGAAATTAGTAGATGAGTTTGCTTATTTTTTGAGCAATAATAATAATTAAGGTTCAAATACGGCCGTTCCGCAATGGATTTTTTTGTTTGAAAAATGTATGTGAATAATGCCAGTGCTCACAAACGGCAAAGGAAAACATCGTGAAAAATCAGTTCATATTCTAGCAGCGACGATGGGCTTACAATTGTCACGTATGGAATACCAATTACTCTAAAATGTGGGTATGAACAAAACTGAGAGATCTGAGGGGGTATCTACCGTGCTTAGAGATTAAAGTCGTGATGCTATTTTTTTTATTAATTGCAAAGGCGGAAACTACATAATAACCTATCGCGTGTCGCGACGCGTCGTAACCCGACGGCTCGGGTCTGCTCTCTCTGTCTTTGTCTGTCTCATACATTGTCTGAGACAGACAATGTGATTTTGCCTTAGGCTGTAACAGTGTGTTGCAAGTTACGAATACACACATGCTAGTGCAGCAGACTGTACTAGACCCCTAAAGTTCATTTAAAGTGGGTACACGAACGCGCTCCTGATTAGTTGAGTAAGTAATGTCCCTAAGTTTCCAAAATACGTGACGTGTAGGTACTTAATCCTTCAAGCCCTTCACGCCCGCCATCCCTTTGTTGTTATACTAGAGTTCTACCCTCATACGTGATAGCACAGTGATCGTATAAAACGGACGATAAATGTAGGGTTGTTAGATTAAACAGCATCACGACTTTATTCCCCAAGCACAGTAAATATCCCCGCTGATCTCTTAGTACCGAGTACCTACTCGAGATTCTTCGAGGATGTCTAAGGGAGGTAGTCAGAGGTATGTCCAGATAGTACATTTGGTACATACCTATATTTTGCAGTGGTTAGTATTCTATACGTGACAGGTTGCAAGCCTATCGCCACTGATAGAATACTATAAGGTTCCTCACGATGTTTTCCTTCACCGTTTGAAAGCACTCGCATTGCGCACATAATTTTTCGAACGAAAACGTCCATAGGTGCACGACCGGATTTGAATCCACGACCTTAAGATCAGAAGGCGGGGTCACTTCCACTAGTCCACCGGTCTTAAATAATGAGATGTGTTTAAATCCTTAGTTTTGACGGTCGGCGGTTTATTACGGCTGTTATTTATAACGATGTACTTATAAAATTTATTAATGTATGTAATTTATTGATGTATTTATTAATTAGTTTGGCGTAGTACTTACTTGAAGTTATAGTCGTGATCCGTGCCCTTAATACACAGAGAAAGTATTTTATTTCAGGCACGCTTGTTACAAAATTATACCCATTACCCATAACACAAAATAATGAAATCATGGCTAACGATATTTTTTAGGAGAATGAACCTTATCGCAAGTACGTAAATGTGAAAATATTTATGGTTATGAGTGGTTTTCGTTTGTGATCGTTATTATATCACAAAACGAATTTTTATTTCAGCAAAAAAATACGCATAAAGCCTCTCCATTTTTGAACAATGGAGCTTCGAGCAGTCAAATAAATAGAGCTAGGTGTCAATATCAGTAGGTACAGTCAACTGCACAAGAATGTATGCAATTCGTAACTTTTAAAATAGTATTATTTATGATATAACTTTAGGAATTTAATCCTTAGGCACGGTAGATATCCTCCCAACTCTGAGTACCAAGTATCTAATCGAGATTCTTTGAGGATGTCTAAGGGAGGTAGCCAGAGCTACGTCCAAATATACATATGGTACATACGCACATTTTGCAGTAGTTGTTATTCCATATGTAACAGATTGCCAGCCCATCCGCTGCTAGAATACAAACCTATGATTTCCTTACGATGTTTCCCTTCACCATTTGAGAGCACTAATATTGCGCACATACATTTCTCGATAGATAAAATGCACGACCGATGCTACAGCGTTATAACAAACATTTAGAGGGCCAATACTGAAAAAAGTGACAGATTTTTGAGTTTTTTTCTGTGTAAGACCTTATTGTTGCTATGATACCATATTAGAAGTTACGAACCGTATATTGCAGCTGTCTGTACAAAACTGTGATAAAACTGCAAGTTTATTGTTCTAATTTATACTTTAAAACAATATTCATAAAACGAACCTGTCTTGCACCTGTCTCCGCCAAGTCGACTTTATTGCCGACCACAACGATCGGTACAGCTGTACTGTCCTTTATCTCATGGATTTGATCCCGCAACCCCCTCACTTCGGCGAAGCTGTTCGCATCAGTGATGTCATAGACAAGGATAAAGGCGTCTGCAGACTGCATCGACAGAGCCCGCATTGCCGGGAACTCGTAAGCTCCTGACGTATCTAGAATATCGAGTGTCAATCTAACGCCTGACACATTGAAGTCACCATGATGCATCTCTTCGATCGTCCTTTTGTATTTCGTGGAGAATGTGTTGTAAAGGAATTGTGTTATAAGTGAGGACTTGCCAACTTTGGCGGCTCCTAACACTACTATTTTGTGACGTACTACGCTGCTATTCGCTAGGTTTCCACTACTGGATACTGTTTCTTCTACTCTATCGGCCCTGCAACAAAAGAAATACAAATTTAGTTGGCAACCAATTAATAAACAAATCACGTAATAGAGTTTTCTGAGTCGAAAGACTCGGAACAAATACTTGCAAACAATGCAAACATTCTCTAACAATATGCCCCTCCGCGGAATCTGAACCCGCACCCCTTGCGCCTCAGCCACTTAGCTTACAGTTATACACACAGTTAAACCAATTTAGGTGGTATTTTTTCCTCGAACATGTCAAAAATTCTACGTAAAACCAATTTAGCTCCAATTTACTTAGGTATAAGTACACATTAGAATAATGTACTCTACAAAGCTTACCGGTAAATCGATCTATTTCCATGCGCTAATAGCAAACCAAGCGATTGCTTTCGGCTTATACACACCCAGAAAATAGCGTAAACTAACTGACCCGTTATTGTCATAATTTCGTATGTAATGTAAAATATTTTTTTTCATCTTGCTGATAGAACAAAGCCTTCCAGCTTATTTGTAAGCATTTTTGATTTCCATTTTTTTATTTCACCGGCACTCAAAGTCAAAGTCAACGTCAAAGTCAAAAATCATTTATTCAGTAATATCCGCAGGGATCATCTTGAAACGTCTTAAATCTAGGTGAATCTAAGCGCCAGTTCCTCGCGACCAAGCCTAGAAGAACCGGCATGAAACTTATGGCTTGGTTCCTACTGTTTTTTGTATGATACTCACACCCTTTAAACCGAAACAGCAAGCTGGCAGCAGAAATAGGCATGGTGGTAGTACTTCCTCTGACGAGCTCTTCACTAAGAGCTCTACTAAAATTGTGTGTGTATGTGACAAAAAACGCAGCCTAGAAAAGCAGGGTCATAAATTAATTCTTATCTATTTGGTCTTGGAAACCTATGCGATAATGCAGTGACGGTGTTATAATCAACGGAAACAGGTGGGTGTAGCATTAATAGTTAGAATAAGTAGGTCAGAGTCACCGTCGGCATGTTAGAGACCAAGGCTGGTTTCAAAAACGGATGCCAGCTCTGACCCTCATAAGGTTGAAAGAGTTACACCGTGTTTTGTCTTTTTTTATGCTAATGCTGGTGGAACAAGCATATGACCCACCTGATATTAAGTGGTAACCATCACCTATAGCAAAGTATTGCGTTGTAGATCAAGCACGTGTCCTGCGATGCACCACCCTGAGGCATACTGGTGTTAAATCTCATTCACACACACACTCTTCAAACCGGAACACAGCAGCAGCCGCAACACGGTGTAGCAAACATGCGAATATTTAACCAGCGATGGGAATCAAATCCGCATCTTTCATGTCAAAGACTCCCGCTTCACATAGTAATCTTATTATTATGTGCTAGCTAAGGCATATGACATGTTATTATCACCTCAATTGATTTCATTAGCGCTATTAATTGATTGCAGCCATTGTGTATACGTTATACGTTAGATACACAAGCCACATGAGAAGAGCTGGTTTACTATTATAAAAGCTCCGTGCAGGGTACAGACAAGTCTAGTCTAGCCAAATTCTGTCAAATCGGGCTGTCATCACCGATGGTTGGTAGGCCGACGGGATCTTTCATGATTTATTTATTTTGTTATGACAATAAAGGCAACAATTTTGCCTTATTTTTATTTTATTTTTCTGGTCGAGTTTTGGAAAAACAGTGCCTGTTCGTTCGTCCGAACAACTGTCCGTCTATCCGTCCGCTTGTCATCGCTGTCAGTGCCATACTAAAATTCCGACTTAAACAATTATGATTCAAAATCCCTCTATTTTCAAGCGATTGCGGTCTCTGAAATTTAGTATTATTATTATCCTTGTCTGTTTTCACATAGACAAAGTACACCTAAGTATCTCTAAAAGTATTTTCTAGCAGAATATACGCGTGAAGCTATTTTAATACAAACGTCAACCCACTGCAGCCCTTAAGTGGTTTTATTTCAGGAATTCTTAGTACACCTCTCCGTACCAAGACAAATATAATCTGGAAAATTGAAGTATGTACCAAGTATGACCAGTGGTTTAAGCTGTACGTTGTCTCTATTGTCATATAATATAACAGACAGGACAAAGGTTCTTGTAAGTGTTATAATGGTCAATAATAGCGAAAGAAACTGTTTTACTTACCGACAAGTTAAAAAGAAAGAGAAAGATCGTTATGTAGATGCCCGTTAAAGTGTAAACATCTGTGCATATAAAGTAGGAAGGAAACATCTGCGCATCAAAGACAGTATAATTCTCCGGTATATAAGAACTAAACGCGCGTGACTTCGTCTGCGTAAATTATTCTCACATAAATTTCGACCTCGCTGTTTAAGGGTTGAATGTTGGGCTTCCTTTCTTAGTACACCTATACAAATATACCCTGAAAATTACTAGTTTTTAAGACCAGCTGTACGTTGTCTATATGTCAATCAGTCAGGACAATGATTCTTATAATTGGCACCTATACTAAACGAGTGTCCTCCACAAAAGTGTTCAAACGCGGCAACGTAAATGTAATTTAATTTGGATACTCAAAAGACACGTTCTTAGTAGACGTGCTTTATTAGGTAATGCAATTGGTATTAGCAGAGATAACCGCTCAACTTCAGGTACCCTTAGGTTGAGCGGTTATCTCTGCCTGCTATACATAATAATATTATATTTATTTTAATACGACCCGGTGATGGAACAACCAGATGGCCCACCGCCCACCTAATGTTAAGAGGTTACCATCACCTAAAAAAGCAGTGCCCGTTTGTTAGGAATCGCACCGTTTACGATGTACTGCTCAGCGTCCATCAACCTGAGGCGTACAGGTGTTAAAACTTATGTCCATATAATTTTACCCGAACACAGTTAAACCAGAATACAGTACCTAAGTTATTTGGTGGCTGAAAAAAAAAGTTCTATGGGTTATTATGCACATAATCTAAAACGTGTTAATTCTTAGTCTAATATAATATCTTGATTGACCAAGCTCGAAGTTCTTTGAGTAACGACTAAATATACTAGTGCAGACTATTTATATCTACGCTGTGAAAGGGTGTGTCTCTAATTAGGACTCACAACTATCAGGCCAATTATTGGCATCATAGAGCAATAATAAAATAGATGCGTTAAATAAAATCGTAAAAATTACTCTAATGAGGGACATTAAACTTGTTACGGAAGTTAGTTTATGGGGACAGGGGTGGAACTGGTATCTTTATTTAAGAGAGGGGCACGATTCGCGTAATATCACGTATTTTACAGCAAAGCTGAAACAAAAGCAAACATGTATTAGAACCAGCCAAGACACAAAAAAAACTAGACTCAAAACTAGCACAACTAATGAGACCAACAAGTCGTCGTAAATTTAATGGTGATAAATGACCATCACTTGAGAAATGTGAATAACGTTTTTTTAATATAGGTATGTGATATTCACTTCTTTATAAACTTACGTATTATCATTAGCCAAAAGTTTTCATCAAGAAAAAAAAAGTTATTGAGTAGTTTAAATCATACAAATACTTACTTATTTATGTCACGGATTCGTAACAAACTTACTTTAGTCGAACTTATTCGACTGACATATACCTATACAACGCATAGCCTAAATCAGCGGTCATAGTATCTTGAAATTTTCAGGGTATAGTCATAGTGCGTAGAGGTTTATGGAGTATCCGAAATTCAATCCTGAAACGGGATACAGCGCGGGTAGAAGTTTGTACAAAAATCATTTCACGTGGGCGTAGTCGCGCGCGTTTTCGCTAGTTCCTTATAGTTGGGTTATCTACTTCCCATCATTATAGCTTCGTAACAGGCTCTTTACGATCGAAACGCTTTATTTACCAGCAGGCGTCATATTAATTTTATTAGCCCGTTGTAAGTAGTCGTCAAGTCTCGAGTCTTTATTGTTGTTTTAAATTTTATTGGATACTGTGGAAATTACTGACACTTTGGAACAGCGGGTCTGTTCAACTCGTTAGTTGAACAATAAAGTAGGTCATTTGGTATATTTTTATGACTGGGCCAATATTCAAAGAGCTTTAAAATTTTGATAAGATATTTACGTTACAAACAGGTATATACGTTATGTAAATAGAATGTTAAAAAAAAAGTCCGCATCTATTGCAGACGATTTATACAGCCTCGGAGGCGACTTATTCAGCATGTTCATTGCACAAATGTTTGTCCTTGGTGGAGATCGATCCCACAACTAGGCCAGACAAATTAAATGTCTTTACGTAAGTAAATAATCAAAAATACTGTAAATTATGCTTTTTCAGAATTATCTTCCGTAAACCGTATGGGTATACGGTATAGTTCTGAACAGTGGCGCATATGGCATTTTTAATTGATAATGTGTATATTATTTTGCAAAAAAAAGTAAATAAAGTATATTTTTCAATGGAACATAAAAGTTCTGCATGGTGATCCGCGAAGCACCAAAGCCTAAGCGGCAATTTCATATTTTATACCTTATTTCAATTAGCTAAAAATTACTTAAATGATTTGAGTTTGAATGACCTCACAACTCAATTGTTTGTAATTCTGCATTCAGTGCAGATGATTGTGGGTTCGTAGATCGTAATACTTATAGAAATTTATTTTCTGTCTAAGTGTTATATTGCATAATTATGCATTTACAAAAAACGTACATAAGTATTCTATTAGTCATTTGATTTCTCTTGTACAAGCTATGCTTAGTTTGAGGAAGGATATTGTTGTGTAAAAGTGTCCACAAATATATTTTTTTTATTTTATTAATAGAGCTATATCCAGTTACATTTTGTATTCTCTCATTTCCCCTTTATTCCTCTAGAGAAATTAGATTCAGTTCTCTAGTGTAATTAAAACAATTTTGTTAAGATTTTTTTTGCTTATTCAGTGGAAAAGTTTAAGTAAAAATATCACTTTTTTAGGGTTAAGTCATTACACTCAGGGGTAGGTTCTATGGCCTGCCTAACTTTCACTTTGGGGTGGAAAGACACTCCTCTGAATTGTAGCGTGACGTGAAGAGACGAGGGTTGGTTAGCGCAGTGGACGGAGTTCGGCAGATGCTCGACGTAGACGCTCGAGGTAGGTAAATAACTGGTAGGTACGCTCCGGTATCAGGTGGACTATATACTTAATCAGTAGGCTATATAAATCCTACCTCAGGCATTACATATTCCGTGAGTAAATTGAGTAAATCAAAAAGATACTACAGTAGAGGCTTATTTACAGTTAAGTACCTATCTACAGTTATGCTATCTCTTGGCATAGTTTTATAAAGTTAATTTTGGCAAACCCAACCGATGGTTCATCTAAGTTTTGTAATACTTTCTGTAAAAATGTTTATAAGTAAAGTTTTGACTAGTTTGCTACTAAATAAATGTATTTTGGCAACTGAACGCTTGCTAGGGTAAAAGTATTCAAGGGTTACTTTAAACTTTGCGGTCAGTAACCCCGCGGAGAAATTGGTATATTTAGTATAGTAATAAATGTCTGGTGGTATTTTGGAATTCACTATACTTATATAAGTATACAAGTGTATTAAGTATATCAGTCATCTAGTACCCATAACACAATACACAGTTATTCTTTTAAGTTGAATATAGGTCAGATTTTGTTAAACGTAATGATTATAGCAGCGTACTTAAGAAATTCTACCGACCACACTCAATAAAATAAAAACAATACCTTTAGAATTAAAACATTAAAGAAATGCCAGCAATTGACCGCATTGAAAGCCTTTCAACAAAGGCACCAAAGGAAGCTGAGTTTACTTTAAAAACAAATAGGAAAGAAATTACCATCGTTAGCGAAATTAAGCCTAGAATGAAGGTTTTATTCCAGTCGTACTACTGACTGGCTTCACAGTTGGTAGTAGCTTTGACTTCTACACTGAAAGTATAGTGGGTTCAATTCGCATCAGACAAACATTTTTGTGACGTTAACATTTCTACCTACGTTTTACAAAATATTATTATCTATCAGCAGCTGCAGTAACATTATATAGAAAGGTTCTAAATATTTAGGATTCATATAATTTATTGAACATTGTAGATGCCTTTTGGTCTATTTGGATAAAACTTGGAATATAATAAAGACTATTTTAAAATAGAAACTACTCAAGCCAGTCGTGGGCGGTATGATCTTTCCCAAGGCGTTCCTCAGCTTATTTCATTTTTCTCTTGTCGATCGTGTTTGCATTCGTAGGTAAACAAGGGTTCTTTAGACATCCCAAGCAATATTACTTTTTGACTATAGGAAAATGACCTGTTTTTAATCTATATCTATACCAATAAAATTATAAGAATCTTTGTCCTGACTGACTGACAGGGATACAGCAGTAGTGTACAGCAGGGATTCAAGTTTTAATGCTGGACAATCCACACAGCATCATCTAGCCCCAAGCTAAGCAGAGCTTGTGTTATGGGTACTAGATGACTGACATACTTAATACAATACAATATTACATACATAGATATTTTTTATTATACATAGAAAATACCCAGAACACCCGGAATAAATATTTGCAGATCGTACAAGCATTTATCTCAAGGTGGGAATCGAACCCGCAACCTCCTGCGTCGCAGGCGGACATTCACCAGCCGCGCCACATCGGTCGTGATACTTACAACGGGACTTATAATCGCCCTCCCTGCCCCACAAAATATTTTGTGTATATTTTACATAACACCATTTATAAACTAGCTATGCTTGTATTATCTAAACTGATTATAATACTTTTTATTAATATATAATAGGTGTTTATTTACGGAAATTCCGTATAATAAGAATAAACAACAGGCCTATGCTTTTACTGGGTTTCTGCTTTGATTATAAATCAAAACGAAATAAATCCTTGAGAATAATTTACCTCAAATAACCCAAACTACAACATTTTAAATATTGAACCAACCACTAATAATGTAGTCCGGTCTTATTAAATACTTTACAAAGCTATAGCTCTATAATTTAGTGGCTTAGTTATGTATTTAAACATAGTTTAGTTATTTCCGAAATTCACAGGATTATGAACCTTGTTGCGTGCGAAGCGGGCTTCGTTAATTGGTTGTGTTGTACGCTCAACGGCTTAACTGGTGAACGATATTGGATATTCAAATTACTTTGAATACCTAAAATGTCAGTGTAGTCAGAGGACGTTTTAAGCTAGCGATGTCGTTGGATTTGTTACAGACAAAATTCATCGCTGATAGTACTTATACCTTATATAATACTAATAATAATGCTGGACAATCCATACAGCATCATCTAGCCCCAAGCTAAGCAGAGCTTGTGTTATGGATACTAGAGGACTGATATACTTAAAACAATACATTACATACCTTGATTTTTTTTATTATACGTAGAAAATACCCAGAACACCCGGAATAAATATTTGCGTACAAACATTTATCCCAAGGCGGGAATCGAACCCGCAACCTCCTGAGTCGCAGGCGGACAATCGTTGGTCATTATATATTTGTATAGAACACGTCAAAAGGCAAAATATGGCCCGGTAAGGTCTGCTTGAGTTGCTTTTTACTGGATGATCAATTTTTCTGTAAAATTACGTTACTTTTCTGTATTTGACAGCCCTTGTCGGATTACGTATGGTAAACACAACATTGTGAGACGGCTTATCAGGCTTATTGTATTACGCAAAAGAAAACTAATGAATGAGGGAACATTCCTTCATTTAAGCAAATAAAATCAAAGCTGAGCAAGACTATAGTGAGATCTTGTTAAATATGTTCATTCTGAATAAAAATAAAATCCACTGTCTATTTTTTTCTATTATTTTTGGAAAACTTACTGATATACATATAGGTAGATGTAAAGTAAAAATTGGCTAAAATGATTGAGTTTTTGGCACTGGAGCTTCCTAAGTTACATTATTATTAATCTGTAAAAGTATCATATAAAAGAACGGTAGGAACGTAAATTTCTTACCTATCCTTCTAGACTTGATTTTAAGATTTCAAGATGTTCCCTGGGGATATTACTTACCTACATGCGAAACCTACACGGCATTGCTTTGTAGGTAATGGTTACCACTTAACATCAGGTGGGCCATATGCTTGTTCCACCAGTAGTAGCATAAAAAAGTGCAATAATTCATAAAATATTTCTTCTGTGATATCAGATTATGAAAGTCAAGTCTAGATATTTTGCATTATTGTGCTTTTATTTTAAAAATAGTTCATCGTGCCAATCACGTGGGCACTTGTGGCGTTATCGATGTTATCATTAGCTGATAACCACTGATAGGCAGGCATGTCCCGAACGACCCTTCCACTGAACCGCCAGGGGCATACACAAGTACAAATAGGAAACATGCTAGCTAATGGAAGAAAACTGAGTGCTAACATGTGCGCACGTAAAAAATCTTTTTATATATTTTACTGAAGAAAGCGTAAAAGAGAGGTTTATTTCCAGTAGTGGCTTTTTTAGCCCGACGGACAAAAAGAGAATAGAAATATATACGAAGAGACATAGATAAGTGCTTCATTTTCATTAATTCCTTCGTTTCGTGTACCGGTGCTCTCAAAGAGCGAAGGTGAAAATCGTGATACCAGTTAGTATTCTAGCGGCGGGGATGGGCTTGCAACTTATCACATATGGAATACCAACTACTTCAAAGTGTAAGTATGCACCAAATGTAGTTTCTGGACATACCTTTGACTACTCTCGTGATTCTTAGTGGTACTAAAAGACCTGAGAGGATATCTACCGTGCTTGGGGAAGTCATGATGCTATTTCTATTTTTCTTTTTTTTCTTCACGAAACCTGAACAATTGGAATGATTTGTGTCAATTATTATTCCGTGCATTCGCCCGTTAAGATTTTATCGTTAGCCGCTTGAGTAAAACCTTAATTTCTCCCCGGTGCGGGTCACAGCACTTCAACGGCGAGCTCGGAGGGCATTAATACCGCGTGAATGGGTTCTAATAATCACGCATAGAAAGTCCACAGCATTTTGAAAGATAGTTTCTATACAAAACGTCGACGCTTCATTGTATCGAGAAAGGGTTCGGGACTTACCCAAAAAGAACAGCCGTAGATTTTCTTATTAAATTATATTAGCTTCTTGTTGGGACTTTGTTCGCATAAAAAGTAAAATACATTCATGTGTAATATTTTTATGCTTATCATTGATTCTTTAACAAAAGACCATCGTCAATCGATGGCTATTCCTGTTAGAGATACAACATGTTTCGTATACCAAAAATGATTGCAGTTTACGCTTATTTATTTATTTATTTCCCTCAATTTATATTACATCAACCAGAGAAGGTAATACAAAAAGTAACCTTATAACTAATATAAAAAACACAAAAAATAGACTGATATTTATGTTGAGAGCTGGTGCCCGAATAGGTTTAATGATAAAACCTGTGTGCTGGGTCACCAGGCCCACATTACGGTCTTAAAATACATGATCTAGGTACTAAAAAAATATTCACTATTCCAACATAATAATGGTTTAGAAAAAGTTTCCATCCCGGTACCTACACTAAGCCAAAGCCTGTACGATAGCATAGCTTGTTGCAAACCTGTCGCGAATACCGTACCTACTCGTAATGCCTCCGTGGGACTTGTAAATACTATGGAACCATTCTCACGTGAAAACGTTTTGTCCTCACAGCGCAAATATGCAAAACTTCTCAGAGTAGCTAGGGAGAATGGAAACAGCAAAGGAATATAAGCTTTATGTTATGTTTCTACATTGTATGTATAATACTCGTAACTACATTCACGAGATGTTGAACGAATAGTGTTAGGTATAGATGTGGATGGTTATAAAAGTAGAGGTAAAACAAAAAAAGATGGGTGGGCCGAAACATGGCAAAGAAACGAGCTCAATGAACACCGAGATAACGATTAATAGAAACAGAACTCGCAGAAACATGATGTGTTGACCTCACGTCCTTTGCATGAGGATATGAAGATAATGGTGAACTTTACTGCTGAACCTTTTACATAATAGGATGAATTTCAGGAAATTAACTTACCTCTGCAATACAAAAGAAAGGTCCTTCTATTCGATGCCTATTACCTTCTCATGGTTTGACCAGTGGTCCAATTCTCGTATTTTTTGAGCTGAGACAACATTGAAACAAGTGTTTGATTGTCAAATTGGGCTTGGGTGGGCCATCTGCTTGTTCTATTAACAAGACACATAAAAAAAACAAATTAAAAAGTCAGTTAGCCAGACAGTCAATCAATCAGTCACGTAAATGTTTTGTTTATTAGGTCAGTTTTAAAGCAATTAGAGGAACTCGTTATTTATTCAGGTACTTGAAACTGGTTGTGCATAAATAAAAACAAAATCGTCAACATTCTGAAGAAATGACAGAATACAACGGCAGCGCGATTTATTCCAATTGAATCCAATAATATATTCAATCAGATTCACAAGCGTCCCAGCATTCAGTCTCGCGAAATATTAGAATTCTGTTATTTACAAACACCAATAGATACAAGAAATATAAGTAAGTATTTACGTTGAAATATGCCCGGCCCTATATAACTTCCTACGAGTTTCTGTTAGTAGTTACAAGGGGTTGTTACCAGTCAGATAAACTCTTACCTCGTTGCCAGTTACAGTTAACATGAGCCAGTGAGATAACGGCTTATCCGACAAGAACCGATTCTTCGCGATACTCACGAAAGCAAGATACCAATCATGAGTGACCAATTCTGGTATCAAGTGGTAAATTCTATCAAAACACCTACAATATAAAAAAATAAAGCCTGTGATAAGTATTTTTGTTATTGTAAGGGCTCAGTCTTGAGGGCTTAAAATAGTATATCACACTTTGTATTTAAAAGAACAAAGGCCTTTAAGCCCTTACTAACTTAGTAACTTGCAGACCTTTAAAAATGCCTGTCTAACACCTCTGACCTAGACATTCAATCTGAGATGGCTTTAGAAATACTTATCTCAAAGTCTTTACCCTGAACCTGTAACCTTCTAAAGCTCTGTGAATGGATCATTAATAGGACATAAAGACATTCCTTATATTCACAAGCATCCTCGGTCTAGTATAAAAACAAGTTTTGGAGCTACTAAAAATAAATGAAATAAAGAAATAATGATAATATCATGCTTAACTTTTGACGTACATTATCAAATTGTGGAGTTATCATCCTGCAGCGTTTGTATAAAACAATGGTAACTTAAAGCTGAGCTTATTGATAAATCTGGATTAAGTTTCCTTTTTTAATTTAATCGTTCTATTGTTAACAGGCTTCTAAACTAGTTTTTAAATTAGTTAATTTCTTTTCGCAAAAAAAGATGCCTAAATTAAAAATGTAACATTATAAATTCGAAAGCTTGTATGTTTGTGACTCAAAAAAACACAGTGGCGGCGTATTCTGCTGCGTTCTCTTAGTCTTTTACGATATCTCTTAGTCGAGCTTAGGGATGGATGGATGGAGGTGTCATAGAGGGGTATTCAATGCTGATACCACTGCGGCAGTGATGCATAGATTCTCTATAATCGAAATTCAAATGTATTTTGCATGATAGGCGCGGAACACCCACGCCATAATGCTAATAACGTTTAGCAAACGTGATAGGTACTTCATAAATGTCACAGGAACACGTTTTGGAGTCTCAATCACACCACTACACGAAAGGTTGCTCCCGTGTCCATTGTCCCATGGGATTCCTCTATATTAGATACACACGAACACACAAACTCTTTGTTGAACGTAAAGAAAATATATACATTGAAATACATTAAAAAGGATAGACGGCTTTCTTGCTGAAAGCAATGTCTGGAACATTGCAAGGATTAAAAATTATCTATAAAACTAATATAATTATTAATAATCTAACTGACTGACATATATAACGCACAGCCTAAACAGCGGCCGCAGAGAGTTGTTACTTTCGGGGTTTATATATCTTCTACCAATAAAGGAATTCCTTTAATTCAACCCTTATAACAGTACATTGGGGATTTAAGTTTAATTATGATAGGTTTGCGAACAAAATAGCACGCGACTTTTTTGGAGATAAAATAAAAATAGAAAATCAAACAATAGAATATACTCGTTTTATTATGTATGTTGTATAATATTTTATTTTATTCTGTTTTGAAAAGCTATCTATTTCATAGCTCGTAACACAAAGTCCACAAAAAGCACAATAAAATTAGTCATGTTGAAATTGTAATAAGCTGACGGTTGATGCCTGCCTGGGGATCGTAGGCACGGTAGACATCCTCTGGATCTCCAGATCCTTGAACATTTTGGTAGCTTGTTAAAGATGAATCTGATTTTAAGATATTTAAAACACTTTTTCTTCCCTTTATGTGAATAAATAGCAACCGTGTTTGGGCCAAGGCAAATAAAATATTAGCCAAGGTTTTGATTAAAAAGTTGCGAATCCCGCAGTTGTTTTAAATCATCAAATGTTCATGAAATTCCGTTACTAACTGCACGTACCTATTATTAAGTGGTAAAATAAAAATAAAAAAAAAACGTATGGGGGCAGCCTATGTCCAGCAGTGGACTTCTACAGGCTGTTGATGATGATGATGATGATGATGATGAAAAATAAATTTATTAAACGCTAATGTAGGGAACGTAGGAGGGGGGACGGAAGGATGGACAGTAGGTAGTATTCCTAACTCTTATTTCACTGGAGTCAACTCTTATTCAACTGCAAATCTATGGTGGTAGGCCTATGTTGATATACTGATATAGGTGTGACAGGTTGCAAGCCCATCACTACAGAATGAAGAGTAAACTAGTTATAATGTTGAATGAGATTGAAATGTACTTGTTTACTCGCTCACTCATATTATTAGGATTGTACGTACCTAACCTACTTACATAATGTTATTGCGGGGTGGGGTCGGTCTCGACAACGCATCCAATAAAGGGACGAGATTTGATCGACAATATATTGAAATGAGTTGAATCTTATCAATAAAGAGTCTGAAATACGATGGAAATAAATGATTGAAAAAGGTTTTGTTTGGCAAAACTATTTCTCCACAGTCCACACTAAGGTATTTACGATTACGATTTCATATATTTTTTTAGTGTTTTGGTCTCTTATTTTACTTCTTTGGTGGAGAATACTATGAGAAAACTTGTGGCTCAGTCAGCTCTGGCTTCATCATAGTTCTTTCAATAAATAAGATCGACTAGACTGAGCACGGATTAAAAGTTGTCCGGCATTTAAAATTTATATTCGTAATAAGTAAAGCCATATTTACTGTTATGTTTTGTGGTTCGTTGAACTCATAAGTTAACTCATAACTCGGGCTCAGTAGCGCGTATTGGGAGAAACTCATGTCCAGCAGTGGACTAATGTAGGTTGATGATAATGATGATGAACTCATAAGTATATAAATACTTATGTAAAAGTACTAGTTATTGTTAAGCTTGAAAGCTGATGCATGTAGAAAGTGTTCATTCATTTATATATATCAGTCGCTGTGTTAAACCCTATGTTTAACCTCAAGTGGTCTGCACCTAAGTGTTTCCACTGACATAAACGTTTTTTTTTACTTTTGACGGAATAAGCAGATAGTCCTCCTGATATTTAGAGACGTATCCTACGATACACTTTCATCAACTTGAGGTATTAAGCCTCGTGGATCTGTAATTTCACCAGCACCCACACCCGTTCAACTGGAACACAGCAACGCTGCTTGAAGGATCAAATAGGCGTCGTGTTAGTACTTCATCGGATGAGTTCTTCTAAAAGAGCCCTTCTATTACTTCTTAGTCTTTCTGCTTCTTTGCTCCTAGTGTGTAAACTCTCCAAATCTAACTATTAAAATATGAAGTCATTCATCATATTATAGCCTCCATTATTTCTTACGCTTCAGCTATGTATAGCAATAGCTCACCAATATTTAATAAGGCTTGAAACTGATAGCAGTCTGCAAAAACGATCCTTTGTAGTCTTATCGTCCTTTGATAAAACGCCCAAATGCACAGGTAAATTAAACGAATAATATTAAATTGCAGAAAATTGCCTTCTCAGGATAACGAGCTCGTCTCGAAGTCTTTTGTTATGTGAGTCGAATGTTTTTTACACTGGTTTAACGTTGAAAATAATACTATGTTTTATTACAGGCCTATGTAGGTATATCTTGGTACAGTTAAATATAAACACTATATTTTAAGAGATATAACCGTTAAAAGTTTCTTATGAAAACGATTTTATATTATAAAAACTTTCTGCTGTTTTTAAACCATTTTAATCATTATCTACTCACAAAAAATATTGCATAACTTGGGAATATTAAGTAAAGTCATATTCGATGCTTAAAATGTTTTGTAACACATAAAATATAAAATTAGGACCAACCCAAACAAATTATGTTCCTACTTGCAGCGGTACGTGACTGAACGCGTAGACGTAGCTACGAAATCCGTAGCCGATCACGTAGCACTTTATTATCAAAATAATTATTGCAATCACCTGTGGGGTCTCCTGTCCTCTTCGTGGTCTTCTTTCATAAACGAAGGCTGCAGACTGAATCTGCGCCGGAATTGGTGTCGTCCTTTCATGATGGTGTTTCACTTTAGCACATAATAGGTAAAGCCACGAAGGTTGCGTGAAGAACGGCAACAGGCGCGTACGAGAACGTCGCTGCAAAGCGGACGTGCGCGGCGACTGGTGGTCGGCAGACGAATGGCGGCTACAGGGCTCGCGCGATACTCCGTAGCGCATCCTTTAATGAAAACATTACTTATAACTGTTATATCTACGTTGGCCGCCACCGCCTATCTACACTTAGGTAGGTATGACGTTGAATACTGAACAGATTTGAACTTTGATTCGGTTAAATTGATTTGAATATTTCAGGGCAGCGGTAATCGAGTTATTTGACGATTGAATAGGTCTTTTGTCGAAGTTTTGTATTGTTTTTGAACGCGTCCTAATTGAAAATGAAAACAAAAACTACTTAGTGGGAACTATTGATCGTGCTGTACAAACGATAGCAACAAGTCAGAGAATATGCAATGAACACAAGTCGTGCCTTTGTGCGATAATACTCAAACTAGAATTTTAATATGTCTGATAACTTTATTGTGACCTGAGGGCATAGCACGAATACATTTGACATTTGTGCCGTTAACGTATTGTATAAACATTTGAGATACACTGCGCGGTAACCAAGTAACACTTCGCAGTTGAATTACCGTGTCCGCGCGATGTAATTCAAATGTTACGTTACACTTATGCCAAAAATGTCAAATTTGATGGTGCTTGGTTAGTTAGTTGGCCCTCTGAAATATGAAAACAGTTAAGAATATTCCTAAGCTGCACAATAATGTATGATTTATACTTAATCGTACTTGTCCAATAATACAATGTCTGGAACACCTACAAAATTTATGGCCCTTTGTACAGAGTTGCTTATTTTCTTTGTGGTGCAGGTTATTATTTTACAAAGTCGTTTTTTTTACATTTTATAAGTAACCTACATAAAAGGTACATGGTGGTCGTTATTTATGGCAGCTAGCAAGCTCAATTATACTGAACACTGAAAATGTAACGCCTAAGTAGTGGATTAGCGCGTATTTCACACGCTATTTTCATTGGTTTATATTTACTGCTGATTATCGAACATATTTCGAGGGTTAGAGTATAAAACAGCAATGCATTACAAACTGATTACTGACAAACATAGCATTGGGACTTTACAAAAGATATTTCTATATTTCAAAGTACAATTCGCGTACATTTGATTCAAATTTGAAGTTCATTTGAATATATGCTTCGATTCATGACTACCTACGAACCAAAGATGCCATATTTTTGCAAAATTCAGAGAAAAACGGCATTGAATAACTCTAATTATAAATCTACAGGTCGCTGACTGTACAAAATAATTGTCTAAATGAATGAGACAGCTTCGCAAAGGAAAGCCAAGATGAGATTTCAGGCAAGCAATTTTCGTAAAGGAAATGCTTATCTACTAATCCCCGGCTGAAAACATGTTGGTAAACAACGGATCAAATAATAAAATTCGTAATATTTTTTATAAAGATAGAAGCAATTAATTTTCTAATTATAAAATGACTTTTACTTAACAAGCACTTAAGTACCTACATCTTGAGAATATTTTTAAGAGAGTAGAATTGTACTTAACGTGGAAAAGTTCTAATCATGACATTTTTAGTCTCACGACGTGGTATCCGCTCAAAGACAACTTGACTGCAGAACGTGTTGTCACGTTGCTGGTGCAGTGGAACTTAAAATTTCAATATCATCGATTTTAGTTTATAGTAGACCCCAGGCTCATTTACTAAATACCTAGCTCGCAGCTTTAGAGCCTCATTAGCTATCAAGTAACAAATTATTACATCACAGCAGTACCTACCTATAACCGTCTTATTGGCGGGCATATACTTTCTATGATGCTAACGTTGGAGTCCTGATTTAAAGGTTACCGCGTACGATAAATTGTAGAACGAACTTCCTCTTGCGGTCTTCCCTCATAATTTCAACATGGTTTCCTACAAAAAATGGGTAAATCTTTCCATAAAAGGCCGGCAGCTCATCAACATCGCTTTTGGTGTTGCAAATGTCCATGTGCGACGGTGACTACTTCACATCAGGTGGACCGTCTGCTCGTCTTCTAGAGGTCCCAAAACTTATTCTCATCTTATTTATGTGATATTATTTTTCAAATCCTTTATTAAATGAATTGTGTCATATCTTTTCCTGAGCGAGTATAGGGTAGTTATAGCTACTTAGTCTTGGTGTGTAGAGTATCCACGCCTGTTGCTTCAGCCGCTTGGCCTGAATCTCTCACAAAGGTAGCGAAATATTGGGGTTTTGCAAACTTTTCTAAGCACTGTTTACGGACTCTGTGCTTTCTTTGTAAACGTTTATATAAAGTGGAGTTTTGATTAAGTTGGGAAAGTAGAACATAAATAGGTTCTTCCAACCCCTTGATATGGACTTGGCAACCCTCATTCAGGTTTGGTAGATCCCTTCAGAACTTGTTGAACCCTTGAAAACCCTTAAAGATATCTAAGTGGGACAGATAGAGGCACGTCCAATTACTTGGTAAGTTACCAATTGTTTGTACGCGTAGTTGGCTGCTTTGTTATCAGCATAATAGCGCATTTAATCGTACTACCCATCTCATTTAATTATTTTACTTTAGTAAAAACGGTATTACAAACAAATACCAGCCAGTAAGTAATTAAGAATAACAGTTAAGCGAAAGCACAAAATGAGAAAACTGAATTTTATTGCTATGTTTTCGCAAACCTTTTTAAAAGCTTTTTGGGTTCGGAGCGAAGAGGTAAAATTTATCAGTTTAAGTACCTGTACAAAAAGGATTGAATGAAAATTTGCACGAGCTTCTTCTTTCATTATAGATACAATTTACCTAATCGCTGTAATCACTGAAACGGTACTTACTTGAAGCGTAGCGTCTGCTATGTTTTGAACTTGTGCGGCTTATGCCCTTCGCATCATTCCCTGTACATATTTTCTGTCTTGCCCTCGCCTTATT
The DNA here is from genome assembly GCA_947095575.1 of Electrophaes corylata. NCBI lineage: Eukaryota > Metazoa > Arthropoda > Insecta > Lepidoptera > Geometridae > Electrophaes > Electrophaes corylata. Next base: position 4,770,070 of record OX352702.1, read on the forward strand.
AATTATATCTACTCGCATATTAGCAGCACACTGGAGCTCCATTATTTTGTAAAAAAAAAACATACAAACACTGCAGGAACGAAATCAAGCAATGATTTTTTTAGACTTAGTCACGAAGAACTGACTGAAAAAAAAAGCCTTTTAATGTTGACTTCTCTTATACCACGTCACTATCTACCAAATATGGATACGTGGATAAAAATTATAAATAAATATTGACAATAACTAAATCCAGTACAAGACGCACTACAAAAAACTAGTAATAATTCTACTTTTACTGTATTTTTTATCAGAGTAAAAACACTAGTTGGGATTTTTTTCGTCTCATTAGGTTTATTTTTTATTATATTTGGTTTTGGTCCAAAATTAGGCCACTTCAATGACATTTTACTGTAACATCACTAATCTCTTTTAAAGTACAAATGTAAATGCACTCTGGGTAAGATAATAGAAGTGAATCGTCTGTGGGAGTACTAACCACCTATACCACTTTTAGGTTTTACTGAATCACCAACTTCTCTTAATAATTACATTTGCTACGCCCATTGAGCCCTCGTGAATGTAAGGAAATCCTTTTGAAATGCTCGGTTTTAGAAGCTCTTTAGTAAATGGAGCGATGGAATGCTTCATTTGGAAACGAATAGAAAACCTTTCATCATCGTAAATGCCGATTTAGGATGCGAATCGTCTGTTGGATAGCAGCCATTAAGATTGTGACGACAAGCAGTCTAAAAACACAGTCAGAACTTACCACTAGTCATAAAAACTTATTTTACTACAACCAATTTATAAGGACCCAAAGGGCACGGTTTCGAAAATCGAGACTAAAAAAAGTACATTTTCGAAGAAAGAAAAATTGATGAAATAAGCTTAGGTGTTGGAAATTCAGTTGTGTTGAGACAGCAGGGAGGCTTCGGAGGGAATTGCAAATTAGGCTGGTGCGGCTGAAGGGGATAAGGAGGGAAGGGAACAAGGGAGACAGGTGGCTGGAGCCTAGTAACTCTTTGTATTCTGCGGCGAGGGACAAACGACAACCGCGATAGAGAACGGTTAAAAAAAAACGTTCAACAAGTGAATCCACCTACTTTTGTGGTCGCAAACCTTTTTTCTTCTCTGGCCGTGCTGAAAGACGTTTCAATAGCCTTTAGAACATTTTATTACTCTTTCACTCCACGAATTAATGTTGTATTTCAATATCAGTTTATATTACGGCTCTGTGAAGTTTAATTCATGTTCTGATGATTATCACTTGGGTACTTTGGTCTAAATAATTGACCACTACTTACTATTTACCTTTTAATATTGTTCTCTGATGTATTTTTTATATGAAAAAGAGATACAAGACACACAGAGACACTTTACACAACGTCATCTAGCCCCAAACTAAGCAGAGCTCTGTACTATGGAAACCATGTAGTTGATAGAATGCTTATATATGTACTGTTTATTTAAAAACACATTCGATATGTTCTGCTGAATGTTATATTTTTTCTAAAATACAATATACCACCCACACAGAGTACAAACATCTATGTTCATTTAAATGTTTATACTTGGTTGGAATTGAACCCACAACCTAAAAAGTGCAGTAGGCAGATCTATTATTAAATCAGCGGCTTGGTAAAATTAAAATAATTGGGCACCTTTGCTTGTACATTTTGTTTCAAAATAATAAGTAACTAATAAATCTTAGATGTTTGCTTAATTCTATAGTTTTGAAGTTGAAACATTAATTTGCAGAAAGTTTGTTTCTATTTGTAATCAACTTGGCGTACCACATAACACGTTCTGTTGAAATAAGTTTTTATAATACAATTTATTTGGTAAACTTAAATAAACTCTATCTAAAATCTGGAACGTAATAGTTGGAAGAGATCACTCTTATCGATTAGGTCGTTCATTGTTTTACCGAACTGTGGTGACTTTATAAATTGACATTATAAATAGTCTACAAATTTTTTTGGGTAGAAACGGGATATTTACCATGATTTCTGAGTTTGATTGTTTCCAGATTTTTTTGTTCGACCCGTGATCATGGCGCATGCTACTGTGCCGAAATATCGGGTAACAATCAAACTCAGAAATCATGGTAGGTAAATATCCCGTTTCTATCTAAACTGACGATCAAAACCATGCAAGTCAGACTAAAGTTGAACTGGAATTACGTCCTTGTTGCTTTTGTTGAGTCCACGGCATTTTTAGAACTGTCAAATTAGGTTCGTCTAGGTAAACGAGGTAAACGAGACAGAAATGCATGCAAATATTTTTATTTTTATTTTTTTACGACTTTCTGATGCTTCAGGCAAATGCCTCACATGATGAAGTGGTTACCAACACCTATAACGTTACCAAATAAAAAAAGCGTTGCCTCGTATAGGTTACGTTCGATACAAACGTGCCCTACTTGAAACGGGAAGACAGCGAGCTGCTTGGCGGTAGAAATAAGCATGGTGGTAGTACTCGGACGAGCCCTGCACTAAGAGCTATTTTATTTAAAAAGGCGATAATCGACTAAAATATACCAAGTTGCCTATATTCCATCTTCTGGGTTGGAGTCACATCACGCACCAATAACTTAAATCAACAATGAATATGTGGTAAAGAAAAATAAAACCCACAAAACCTGGCACGGCAGATAAAAAGAGGAAAAGATACATATAAAGAAAGGAAGACAAAGAGAAACGAACAAAAACCGAAGGGAACTAAATTGATGGAGAGGGTCCAATGTGGTACTAAATAAATTACGTTCACGTAGGTACTCGTATTCAGTATCGCAGTGATTTACTTCGCGAAAAGCTTACTCGTTTTGTGGCAGTGTTACTAAGAGTCATGATTATTTAGGTAGTACTTATAGCATGATGATACTTAATATTTGAACTCCTCTTTTATATTATAATATCATTGTTTGAACTATTATGTCTTATCACATGTACTTGTGACACATACGTTGAGTAAACTGTACAATCTACTCTCGTAAACTTCAAAAAGTTGTGATGAACATAAATGTTTATACTGTGTATTCTAAGTTATATTTATATAACAGAAAAGGTATGATTATTCTATCAGCTATCTAATTTCCGTAGTACAAGTTTAAGGTTGGAGCTAAAGGACGTTGTTTGCCAGTATTTACTGTGTTGGGAAGTACCGCCATGTATATTTCTTCTAGGCCAAGAAGGATTGAGTGTTGGCGAAGAATCCGATGGAATTACAGGTTCCACTGTAATTCTACTGAAATAAGTTTTCGTCAAGCTTTTCACACCCACATAGCCCTTCCAAGTAGAAAATTAACACAAAAAACCGGCCAAGTGCGAGTGGGACTCGTGCATGAAGGGTTCCGTACTATAATAAAAACGACAAAAAAATCACGCTTGCTATATGAGAGCCCCTTAAATATTTATTTTATTGTTTTTATTTTGTTGTTATAGCGGTAATCGAAATACATCATCTGTAAAAACTTCAACTCTCTAAATATCACGGTTCGTGAGATACAGCCTGGTGACAGACGGACAGACAGACAGACAGCGGAGTCTTAGTAAGTTAGTAAGCGGAGTCCGTTTTACCCTTTAAGTACGGAACCCTAAAAAGGGTAAACCATTTTCGTTTTACTTTACGGTCTGACTATATAAAAGAGCTAGGCTAGCTCTCCACGGGTTCAGTTCTTATAGGGCTTTGTTTAACTAGATACTCTTTTTCTTTCCTTCGAATAATTTGAGGAATATTATACTGTCGGACGTCGGAAGCAGAGAGTTTCTTTAAAAGCAGCGACAGGCATAATGACGCGTCAGGTCAGGGCGGACAGACTACTGCACTTCTTTTGTCTATAAAATATTGACCAGCATTTTATGATAAAAATTTTAAATCTTAGCAAACGTATTCGGAGTTATTTAAATATCTCCTTATACTTTTATTTTTCTCTGAGATTTCTTAAAACTTGGTTTGTCGCATAGCTATCATGAATTTAGGGAATTTTAAACTTTACTCCAAAACTCGAAGTAGTAGTAGTAGAAGAAGATTTTAATAACGGAGCTTAATTTTTGGATAGATACCGTTTTCCCACTTTTAGTTTTGAAATATCTTGCAGTTTAATAAAATCAGTACAAGAGGCAATCTTTTTTGATCTAAGCTTCACTGAACGAACACCACTGCTTCCTTGAAAAGGATAGCCATGATGACGGTATCCATCCATACGGCCGTGGCTGAGAACATTTATTTTATTTTGAAAAATGTGGACCTCTAACCGAAAACGAGCCGTATAAGGTATTTCGCGCGACGGAATAGGTCTCAATTGCTAAAGAATAAATATTTTTTACTTTAGTAATTAGTAATTATAAATTGGAAAAAAATAACAAAGTGAAATCGGTCATTTCACGACTTCGCGATTTCGTCCTAAAAACTTCAACCCTCACTGTACCCGTTCAGGGTGTTTTCTTAGTACACCTTTTCGCATCAAGACAAATATACCCTGAAAAATTCAATTCCCTACGATTGGTAGTATAAGCTACGTGTTGTCTATAACAGTCAGTCAGTCAATCAGTCAGCCAGTTTTAAGACAGAGTCTTAAAATTTTTATTTTTTAAAAAACTGGCTAAAAAATTATAACCTATGAGAAGACGTCCCTAAGGGAACAATAGATTTTAAACAAAGAAAGCCGTAAAATGTCTTACGTAATGCGTCGTAAACTTGTCGAAAAGTTGGTATATAATTAGACTAGGAACTCGCGAAACACGGCCAAAGGTAACAAAATACCTTAACGCCTATTGTCTGGTGATTTATACACCAGTTGTGTGTGTTGGTTGTACAACACACGTTTTTAAACTCTTTTGGGGCAGGGTGACATTTTGCACGTGACCGCATTAGCGCGCCATCCCACGTTGTAACCCAAACTATAGACTTGTGAAAAGGCCAAACGATATACCTACACATTTATGTAAACGCCACTATAGCGACTCGTTAATAAGGGCATGATTGAAAAGATTTCCTCTGATGCTGTATAAGTCATCTATAATAGATGCAGAGCTTTATTCATTTATTTTTTAAGTTAAACGCGCGCGACCCTGCACGTGCAGTTATTTTGTGATGCACTATGGAGAACCCTTTTCTTAGTACATCAACGCATCAAGACGAATATGCCCTGAAAATGTTGTCTCTAAGACCCGTGGTAAGGGCTGTGCGTTGTCTATATGTCAGTCAGTCAGTCAGTCAGAACAAAGATTCTTATGAATGGTATAGATTGTTATATCGCCCCACACGTCTCTAAGGGCGCAGAGAGATTTGTGAGTTTTTTTTTCTTCGAGATTAGAATTCCGGGAATTATTTTCTATGAGGCATCTTTAAATTACGAAATCATACAACTGCGAACGTTTTGAAGAAAAATCTACAGTACTACATTTATTAAAACAGGCTATAGAATAACGCTTAAAAACTCACAACGCAGAAGATAATAAATCAGAGCCAAATAGGGGAGATAAAGGAGGGGCACATCCTCGGAGCTACTTAGATTTATGCTTATTGTATGAGTAAAATAGCTATCAATTCCTTTTTATTGTACGGCAAGAGAATAAAATTCTAAGAGGGACGACAGTCTGTCTTTATAAGTTGTATTGAGATATATTTACATTGTATATTTTGTACTTACCTACATAGTTAAAAAATATATTATCGCCGTAATAGAACTCTTTCTATAGGTAAGTAGAGCGGCCTCTGCATTTGTTGTAATGATTTATACAGCGTCAAGGATATTTTTTCACTCATACCCTACTTACGGGGTATAATGTGTTGTATATATCTACATGTTACATATAACATTGACTAAACTGCGAATGTTTTCCTTCACCGTTTGAGACCACTGGCATGACGCACGTATTGACCATGTCTTTCCTGTGGGTTAGGCTTACTAAGCTGTGAGGATGGAATAGGTTCTAAGCAAGCCTACCATATAAAACCGTGTCCCAGGCACTACAGCGTCCCTTAAATAGGGGTATGAATGGAAAAATAATAATAACAATAATAAAAATGCTGGACCATCCACACAGCATCATCTAGCCCCAAGCTAAACCGAGCTTGTGTTGTGGGTACTAGATGACTGATATACTTAATACAATACTAATCTATGTATAATATTTTTTACTATACATAGAAAATACCAGAACACCTGAAATAAATATTTGCAGATCGTACAAACATTTATCCCAAGGCGAGAATCGAACCCGCAACCTCCTGCGTCGCAGGAGGACATTCGCCCGCCACGCCACATCGGTCGTCAACCCCTGACGCTGTATAAATCATATACAAAAGATGCAAAGGCCTGTTGATTGATATACTATTAATATCCGTAGGCCGTAGGCGTAGTCACACACACGGACACTGTAAATTATCCACAATAGATGTAGAACCCTGTTTTTTATATCCACATCTTTGTATAACAAATAAGCACTATTATATATCAACTAAACTACTTTGATAAACCTTCATGTTAATTATTTAATCTCCGCTCTGTTACAGACGACACTTTCTAGAAAACCGTTTTTACTTTGTTTTAATTCTTGGTAGATTCTAGTTGCAAACGAATCCTGAAGGAGTTACAATTTATCCTGCCAAGCTGTTTGAGCGAAGTTTTATCATCCCCGACGGACAAGCTGCAATCGGTTTTTAGCGAGAAACGAAAACGCTTACTCACGCAGACACGTTCGTTCACACATTTTATTTGGTACATGTTTCATTTAGCATTAACTAATTAATAATTATTATTATATTTTTTTTGTCTAATTAATAATAATAATAATAAACCTGCTTCTAAGCCAGAATGAATCTGAAGAAGTATACTAATGGACATTTTACTTCCCCAATTCCAGGGAACGCTCTTAGGGGTTAGGACAGCAGTATCTTTGGAGTACCAGCAACACTGATCCACCTGCCAAGTAAATATGACAAAACCCTTCAATGTCGAGCCTTATTATATTCGGGCTGATGATGATGTTGATGATACATTTCCAACAGGTAAAATTTTTAAGACGCCGCCAAAACAAAAACAAAGGTAATATTTTATCTCAATTAAAACCCTAATTTACATTTTATCTAGGTAAGGGCGACTGTATACCTAATCCCAACTCAGCTTTTATTTATCACTGCGTTTCATTACGACTATATAAATTGCCGGATCTTAGAAACAAATAAGAATAACAGCGATTATAAAGTAAAATAAAAACGTACCTTTAAAAAAAAGTTATACATTAGGGACATCGATAAAAACGAACTCTATTATTTTTCAGAAATAAAATTACTGCCATTTATCTCGACGGCAGATAAAAGTATGTTAAATTCTAAAAAGACGGGAGAACGAGATAGATTACTTTCATATTTCAAAATCTCATAACTACCGCAATAGCATTCAAGGGGAACAAACGAGGATAGTCGACTGACAAGACTTCATAAAGAGGAGGGTTCTCATTATTTATGATTTTCTTTTACTTTTTACATCTAATAATATTGTCAATTATTAATCTTTTTTTGGTGCTGACTGTGTCAACCACAAAAAGCTGCAGGCGGAGGCTGTTAGTTATTATATTGAGCGGAGAAGCGCCTTGATTATTGCAGACAGAAAATAATTTGTGCGCGTAATGCTCACACGATAACTTCAAACAGTTTAGTCAGTGGTAGCGGTTTTGGGCTATTGTATTTAGGATGTATATACTTAGGTTGTTACTTGAACTTGTAGGGCTTTCCAGTGCCTACTATCAATTAATAGCTGGATGTGAGCTATTAATTGATTTTTTTTTTTAGGTACAAACTTGTAAAGTTATAAATGTGTAATACCTATTTACTTAGTGGTAAAAAATAAAGAAGATGTCCAGCGATTAGACCGCCCATTGTAGGATAATACTTTTCTGCACACAGTTAAGCGTATAAATTGCTCCAAAATTATCCTCAAAAAAGTTTTTATATATGTAAGAAAACCACAGTAGTATTCTAGCAGCGGGGATGGGTTTGCGACCTGTCAAATTTGGGTATGTTCCAAATGTAATATTTGAACTACCTCTGACTACCTCCTTAGACAATCTCATTAAATCTTCATTAGGTTCTTGGAACTAAGATATTTGAGGAGATATCTACCGTGACTGCGGGTTCAGCCGTGAAGTTCTATATATGGTGGTTTTTTACTCGATCGTTATTACTGATGCGTTTTAGTTGCACGCGTCCTATAAGTAAATAACAAAATGCTTCGATCACTTTATCAAGGAACAGGAAAAAATAAATCGAGATAGCTGTTTCCGCTCACTCAACGACATTTTGACAAATTACTGACATAACTTATTTGGCGTTATCTGGTGACTTAGCAACCCCGAATACTTGGAGCGCTTCTGGGTGCTCTGTTTACTTTGTTCACTAGTTTCCTCGCCGTGGCTTTGCTCACAAGACGGTTTATCCAAATTTTTAGCTGTGGAAGTACCTCACTGTTATCTTAGTTTTAACAAAGTTCGTCCACATCTAGTTCTGGCTTAGATACAAAAGCCCAATGTTAGAAATATGTACCCTGGGTACACAAACAAGCACTACCTTATTTTTTAAACTTATAGACCGTGCCGCATGTGCTGTACAACCGAAACGAGAATTGCGTCTTGATTTTTTGTTCCAAATACGGTCGTAAGGGGGCGCCACCAACAAACAGGTGCAAACGAAATTAACATTGCATCGGTACACGAGTTGCATATGCATAAAATGGCGCCAGATATAAAGAGTAAACACTGAGTGTTGTATATCTCGCAGGTAACGCACGTTAAGAACGTGCCCTACAATGAGGAATGGATTTGAAATTGTGTGGCCTAAACTAAAACCAAAGTCACTAACATAGGCCAGAGGATGAACAGGCTGAAGTGGCAGTGGGCGGGGCACACCTCCTCATATAGGTCGGAGAACAAACGGCCATTGGGACAGAAAAGTTCTCAAGTGAAGACGACGTAAAGCTGACACTGTAAAGCTGCGTAGGACGGTGATACACTCGGTGGAAAGACGGTGTTTGTGAGAGACGTCGAACCAATGTTATCGAGTTACCGTCTAGATTGACTAGTGTCCTGCTTCACCAAGATTAGATTGCGATATCAAACAGGGGGAAAATCGTACGTCTTATTACAATAAGAAATACTGTACTTTTAACGTGGGTACTTTAAAAAACATTTGATCATTTATTTATTTATTTATTTATTGTTTATATAACTAGCACGGTTACAGAAGCACCAATTACGCTAATTATAAAGATAAGTATGTCACAGAGTCAATTTATACAGATTCAAAATACTTATGTCAATTTTTAAATTACCTAACAGAAACGCATATATAAATTATAAGATAAGTAGTAATGTCACAGAGTAAATTTTTATACAAATTCAAAAATATAATGTTACATTTTTAAATTACCTAAACCTAAACTATAAAATAAAACAGCGGAAAAATGTCACGTATTTTCGCTGAACGCCAGACTAGTCCCAAGGACTTTGGTCCATACGTCCGCGAACAAGTCAAAGTCTGTGTTAGTTGCGAGGAGAGCGTTGAGCGCGGTGAGGGTGCGCGGCAAGGGCGAGTTAGCGCGCGCTACCGTACGACAAGAGGGCACCGCGAACAGTTTATGCCTCCGAGCTCGCAAATATTTGTCAGGGGTATGAAATTGAGCCAGCTCGTTATGAAGGTCGGGAGCATCAATAATACCTCTTAAAATTTTACAGACCGTAACAATTTGGTCATTCGCCCGTCTGGTTTCCAGTGAGTTGAAATTAAGGCAGCCTTGGAGAAACTTGGTGGGGTACATGAATGGGTAATACCCAAAATTGCGCTTATACAGGTATCTAAGGAAAGCTTTTTGTACCTTTTCAAGTAACAACTTATAGGTGGTCTCATGGGGATTCCAAATGCAGGCGCTGGCCTCTAGCTTACTTCTCACAAGGGCACTATACAAGAGCCGTATTACATGCTCACTTTTAAAATCCCGTGAATTTCTTAGCACAAAGCCTAGCCGCTGAAATGATTCTTTGGCAACCACCACCATGTGGTCATGGAAAGTAAGCTTTTGGTCAAATGTGACTCCCAAATCTTTCATTGCTGAAGTTCTAGATATGACAGTATTATTAATTGTGTAATTGAATATTATTGGGCGCCACATTCGACCAAAAGTCATAATATAGCATTTAGAAAGGTTAAAGTTCATTTTATTCTGAATGCTCCATTCATGAACCGCTCCAACATCCTCCTGGAGAGCCAAACAGTCTGCTTCACAACCAACTTTTAGATAAAGTTTCAAGTCATCAGCATAGATAAGACACTCTGCATGCCTAAGAACAGTCGGTAAATCGTTAATCATTAGGAGAAAAAGAAGCGGTCCGAGGACCGAGCCCTGACTTACCCCAGAACGTGTATGATAAGTTGACGATTCATAAATTCCCAGCCTTACGTATTGTTGGCGATCTCGCAGGTAATCTGCCAGAAGCCTTAAAAGATCTGGTGCGAATCCGATGCTGCTGAGCTTTGCAAGAAGGACATCGTTGTTTACTTTATCAAATGCCTTTTGAAAATCAAAGTATAAGACATCTACTTGTAGTCCCCTTTCAAGCTGTGAAGATATGTACTCTACGAGAGTTAAGAGATTAGTATTTACTGATCTCTTCGATCTGAAACCATGCTGCGCGTTCGTAAGATATTTCTCCACCTGCAAATATACTCGCCGGTGAAGGACATTTTCGAATATCTTTGCAGGTGAAGAAAGTATTGCAATAGGGCGGTATTCCTCAACGGCTGACTTGTTTGAGCTCTTGGGTATAGGAGTTACACGCGAGATTTTCCACTGTGGTGGATAGTGCCCAGTGCGTAGAGACAAGTTAAAAATACGCTGAAGTGGAATACTAAAACATTTTTTAGCCTGCTTGATTACAGCTGGAGGAATGTTATCTGGCCCTATCGCACTACTAGGTTTAAGTTTGTTTATACCATATATAACATCGTCCATTGTAAATTCAATTATGTTAACATAATTACTGTTACAGCTTTTGTCGAGACCCATTGCATTTTCTGCCTCTAGCTGTGGGACATTTTGTGAGAAAACACTTGCGAAAAAGTTTGCAAAAGCATTTGCAGCAGCAACACCACTAAAAGATTCACCTTTGTAGGTAACATCAGATTCGAAACCCCCCCTACACCGTAAGCTGGACACATGGTGCCAAAACTGACGAGGATTTATTTTAATGTTGCTTTCAATGCGACTAGTGTGAGCGCTATAAGCACCTGCAATTCGGCACTTTAGGGAACGCCTGAGCTCAGAGAACAGCTTATAGTTTTCATCAGAGTTGTGGTGTTTCCAAGTAGCATGCAATCTCTGCTTAATCTTTATGTCTTGTATGATATCTGAGGTAAACCAGACAGGGTAACGTTTATGTAGAGTTTTCCCGCGACGTTTCTTAGGCATGCAGGTATTGAAAATTTCAAAGATAATGTTGTAGAATAACTGTGTAGCTATAGTTGAATCAAGCGACTGCAAGACACTATCCCATGAAACACTAGAGAGCAAATAATATAACTGCTCGTAATTACACTTTTTAAAGTTCCAGTCATTTACCGCATTAATGTTACTCGGCTGAATCACGTAAGAATGATTTTGACTCAATTTCATACAAAAACATACATCCAACGCAGGATGGTATAACTTATCAATAGCTACTATTCCCTCAGAGACTGTAACTGAAACCTCTCGCACGCTAGCGCTCTCTCGAACCAGCACAACGTCAAGCTTCCCACCACTTAAATTCATAACGTTGTTATTGTCAGTCAAGCCACAAAAATTAAGAAAAAAACAATAATAATTAACAATGCTAAGAGATGTACTGTTTAAATTTAGATCTCCTAGTATAATAACTTGCCCATTAAGATTGTTAATAATTGATTCTGTTTTACAAAACCATCTCATATATTCATCATCGGTGGCACTTGTACTAATGTAGATGACACACACGTGAAAGATACGACCACAGTACGCAAAACTAGCCCATAGATCTTCACCAGAGTCGGTCTCCAGCTCATGATGCCGGTGTAGTACGATAGGAGCGCGTGCACAGAGCATTACGCCGCCACCTAATGTTCTCCGGTCTCGCCGCAGAATACTCCACTCACTGTCGACAAGTTCTGAGTCCCCAATAGAAGCATCGAGGTACGTTTCTGTGATGGTAACTAAGTTCTGGTCAAGCAGCATTAGATTATTACGCCATACACGAAGCTTCGTTTTCAGCCCACGTACATTTTGGTAGAAAATACTAATGTTAGTGCTACGATGTGCTTGTGCCACGAAAGGGCTGAGGAGCTGGATTGACTCTCGCGGTATTATTGTGGTTCTTAGGAGACGTCATCGCCGTCGGCTTTCTGTAATTGACCCAGGGCTTGATTCTGGCATTTACTGGCCATACATCTATTGAATAACATTTGTCAAAGTACTCGGCTGGAATATCAATTTTGTATGACTTGTAATTACCTTTAGGAGTCAACTCTTCAACAATACAGGTAGCCGTAGGACAAAGCTGACGAAGGTATAGTCGTACATCATCCACGTTGGACTGCATATTCCATAGGTGCAGAAGCTTGCGTGGCTCTACTGCCTTAAGAGTGGTTATAGCGGGTCCTGCAGTTCCACAAAGGGATGTCACGCGGCGACTCTTGCGGTATTGAACTTCCGTCCACTGTTGAGCATCCGACTCATTGACTTGAGAGACAATCCCTTTCTTCTGCAGCGTATCTACATCCAACTTCTCACTCGGTGCAGATATTATTACGGCATCAGTCATTTCGGATGAGGTGGGCTTAGACAGGCCATTGTCATCAGCCTTTCTGGTTGTCTTTTGTTTGGCCCCCTTCTGACGAGTAGGAGCTGTCACCATCAGTGGACTTGGTCGGCGTTCCGCCGCTTCAGATCCCTTTAAGCTTAGACTTGCTGCAAGCTTACTGTTTAGTATATCCACTTTCTGAACATACGCATCAACTTTGCTTTCATACTTCGTTATTACACATACCGCCTTAGAAAGTTGGTCTCTAAGAGTCACTATCTCAGTCTTCAATGAGCTAATTTCAAGAAAAAACTCCTTATATACGTTCGAGTTTTGCAGCTCACTTACTTGTGATTCAGAAGCGGCTACACCAATAGGCGCCTTTTTGCGGTTGGTAACATTCGGATGGGAATTAAAGGTTCTTTTAGAGACTCCTACAGGGGTTGAGCTATTATCGCCCCCTCTCTTGCTAGAGCAGCGACATTCGGGACATACCCATGCAATTTTATTCGGGCTTCTTTCACCCGAACACAAGAGATGGTAGGGTTCATTACAATCGCCATTCGTACACAACAGATAATCCTCTTCATCTTTAACAACGGTGCGGCAGGCCGAACAAATCATAACTGGTAATATATAACTGGTAGTGTAATGATCGAACACACGGAGAAATGATCAGTAAAGTGGGTACTTAATAGTTGCAATTCCCTTGCAGTCAGCAGTACAAACAGGTGACTCAGCGCACGCTAGCCGTTGGAACGCTGGCGCAGTGCGAGTTGTCGTAGGTCAGGTTTTTAACGGTTGCAACAAAATTTTTGTAATGATTTTGTTCATAACTTGAGTTTCACTGGATAGATTTTAGTCAGACAACTTTTATTTTATCACAAATTTCACCGTTCACACTATTACATTAGTCACTTAAGAGTTCATGAACTTTAACCACTTTACACGAATAAAAAATACGGAGCAACAGGGGTAATACTGTTGCTAGCGCGAGAGCGAGAGCGAATGATAAAAATGAGCGAATGATCATATGCCAAACTTGGAGGAATAAGTAAAACACCAGTGTAAAATTTACCTGACCCAGGCTGTGTGAATTAACCCCATTTTCTAAAATGCGTGTAAGTTACTAGTGAATAATATATTTAAAATAAATGTATTTGTCTAAGTAAATCCTGAGAACGTATAGTAAAAAAAGGGTTATTGCGGTGGAAACGGATTTATATTTCCACATATTATGATATCACAGTAGGTACGAATATCCATTATTCAAACACCATTTTCTCAGGCAAAATTATGGTAAAAAAAAATAGAAGCTTTAGAGTGAAAGATATACAGTTCGATTATTTTGCGTAGGTCAAATATTTTAGGTTTTTATGGTCGTCACAATTGTGGTCGTTGGTGAAGAACAAAATGACTACGAAATATTTTGTTGGCTTGTCGAAAACCAACTTAACTCTTAACAAAGGAAATTTACAGAGAGAAACAACGTTTGGAAACAATTAAGAACCAGCTTATGGAACTCAACGGCCTTATTATTTTTGTTCGGCTATCCTAAAGCTTTTTAGCACTACAATTTTGAGGCTGTACTTTTCACACAGCTTAAATAACACAAATTTAATTGTACGGTTGAAAGCTGCAGTTCTAAAAGTGAGATTTCAGAATCCACACAGTTGTTCATTCTGTGTGTTCACAAACTTTTTCCTGTTTCGAATATATTTTGGAATAAGTTTTATGTATTCTATAAACGTGTTACACAGTTCACAGGCTTATGTTATCTGTAGAAATCTCAACAAAGAGAAGTATGTTTAAATGATTTAAAAAAGATTTAGTTCCAAGTTGTTCCAGCGTGTCTTTATTGTAAGATAGGCAAGTCTAGCACCTTGATTATACTCCACCAAAATCTTGCCAGATATACCTATACGAAGTTCGTATGAGCCATTATGATTCCTGCATGTGGATAGGTGTAGGTACCCAGTGTCGATAAAAACAAAGTACGTTCGTATCTTTTTCAGCTAGGCTCGAGAAAATACCTAAAGGTGGCAAGGAGGTCGTCTTACCTCAATGGTAAGTATGTAACCTCAATGGTGAATTTCCATTATCGAACTTTATCCGAATGTAGGGGTAACAACCGTAATTATATGCAGCACGACATGGAAAGCCTTTTTACGGGAATTGGGTTTGGCAATCTACGGTAAGTACCGAACTGTGATAACAATTATTCAAGAAAACTTTACGCACTAATAATGATCGCTAATACCTTTGGATCGATCGAGAAAAAGGAAAAAAGCATACCAATTTTACAATAAATATATTTGACTATTATCATCATCAGCCTGATGAAGTCCACCGCTGGATATGTGTTTCTGATAAAGAGTGTTACCAAGCCATGTCTTCTTTGCTTGGTAGTAAAATTCGCACTGCATATTGGCCACTATCAGATTCTGGCTATGAACTACAGTTCAATAATAAAAGTATGGTCAAAAAAAGGAAATTTTACTAAACGGTAGGTACATGTACATATCCCAGCAACAATCTTAGCAAATGATTTACATTACACAGCAAAACGTTGAAACTCGGTACCTACTCATTTCAATTAAATAAGGAACATAACAACTTGAACTAGTGTACAAGAAAAGCCCTCCAGACGAACAGGTGAACGAACTTAAATCTTCTTACGACCCATCTTTTGAAACCTAGCTTGGTAAAATTGGTTGAAAGAGCAATTTACCGACAGGAAATACTATGGCATCGTATTCAAAAAACAACGAAATCTATGATTTGCATGGGTACTAAAATAAAGAAATTAATAAAAAAATATCGACAATTGTTATTTTTCAAAAGCGGCGCCCGTAAATCATTTTTCGTATTACTATAATGCTGATGGATGAGCACCGGTGGTGGTGGTGGAAGGGACCCTGCTTTTTGATCATAAGGTCCTGAGTTCAAATCTGGTCGTGCACTAAAGGATTTTTCTATTCGGCTCAAACGGTGAAGAAACTAGTTAATATTCTAGCAGTTGAGCTGGGCTTGCAACAATAAGCCAGAACGTTTAGGTGTAGTAACCTTTGACTACACCTCTGAGACATCCTCAAAGAAACTTGAGTCGCTACTTGGTACTAAGAGGTCTGAGGGGATATCTACCGTGCCTAGGGATTAAAGGATTAAAATCGGATTAAAGACGTCTATTAAAATATATGTTTCACATACAACAGTTGGCACATACGATACTCTGGTATAGATTGCAAGTTTTCGTAAGGTCAATGTATTATTATGAAAGGGCAGCAAAGGTTGGTTCACACTAATTTTTTATTTTTAGACAATCTAAGAGTTGAAAAAATTTAAATTATTCAGTTAGTTTCAGTTGTAATTTTATATACTTTTCACTACTTTAATTATGTACAATAAAGACATAATCTATCTATCTATATATAGTACTTCTCCAGACGAACCCCTCTAAGAGTTTTACTACTACAGTTTGTTTTTTATTAATGTAATTTATTTATGTAAGGCCTCTTTCTTATTACTAGTGTATGCTATGGTTCTAACCAAACTCATCTTTGCCACGTTTACTCTACTACTTTTAAAGTCGTGACACGCCACCAAAGTGTTTTGAAGAAGAGACGTGTCCAATCGAGCTCTTTGCCTCTTAAGGAGAAAGCACTTGATTTTTCTATTACGCCTTTAATACAAACTACAAATAGCAAAAGAGGAGTTTTTTTAGTTAACTTTCAATATTATAACTCTATATATTACGCTATAGTATTGGAACTTTACTAAAAAAACTAAAATATAACCGATAGTCCCATAATACAGAAAGGTACTTAGGATCGTGCCTTGTCTTATTCTTACGTCTAATTGCAATTTAATTCAAGACTTAAACTGAATCGTTTTGTTTTGGCAGATTGGATGTGACTTATCTTGTCGTGATACAGTTCATACTGTGTCATCGAGTCTGTCCAAACGGAACGATTCAGGCAATAAGACGTGGCGGTACGGGCCCTGGTAATTATAACCTACTAGTTTTTGCATTAGCAGTTATCTTTGTATCATCATCATCAGGTTAGGCCTATATGTCCAGCAGTGCACACTGCTGAACATAGGCCTAACTTACACTCTTCTTATAGTAACAAGAGCCCTTTTTCCAGCAGTGGGCTTCTTCAAGCTCTCAATCATGATAATGAGGTATAATAAAAAGAAATACGTCAATTTTTTAAGGAATAAATCTTTCTTTACTACTAGACCAGACCAAAGAACAAATAAAATATGTGAGGAAGTATGAATTTTCAGATCAATATTTTTGTGCACAATGCGAGAGTTATCAGTCTCACTTGTCGTACCATCACTGTCATCGCAATAACTAAATCAATTTTTACTTTATTTTTGTATAGAAATGAGTCAGTAATCAGTCAATGGGCAGAATAAAACCGTTTGCCGACGCAACACTATTAAATTTCACTCTCAAAAAGGATAAAAGGTCTGCAAATGCAAACCTTTGTCTGCTTCAATTATTTCTATACGGATATTCGGTTTTACAAAAATCAAATCAAAAATTTTAAGCTCCACCAAAAAGGTAACGGTTGCCTGATTCGCATTTATTTGAACAATGGAATTTGAATTGTTAGAAATATTAATATTGAACACTTCTAAGAGCTTTATTTAAATAAACTCTTCAAATAACACCACGAGTTTGTTTAAGTTCATTGATTAGGTTCAGCAGGTCTACTCTCGAAAACGGTAAATAAAGTTTTGTACTGGAGTTTTCAGATACTGCGGGGCCTCGGTAACCCATTCCACAGTCAAGTTGTCGCTGTCTAGCATGTAACTCAAAACGACAATATGAAACTTCGTTTATCGTTTTCAAGAGTAGACTTGCAGGAGTGAGCTAGACCGAATTCGTAATAAATGTGAGAAATTTCAAAGAATATTCGACATATGTATGTTGTGAATGACGACCGATGTGGCGCACCGGGCTAATGTCTGCCTGCGACGAACGAGGTTGGGATACAGTTGCTAACTGTGAAAGTCCTACTGAAATCTAACACGCGCCATCACCCACGTCATCGAGGTAATTTCGCTAGCATTAATATTAAGACGCTTTGCTATGATCAAAGTTTAAGGCACTTATCCTCACTTTATTTGTTTCAGGAAAAAAATGCCTATATTGCCTATATGTTAATCCAAGTTACGAACTATACTTATTCTAAGTTTAATCCAAATCGGTCCAGTTGTTGGAGCATGATTGAGTCTTAAACATCCAAACAACCAGCATTTATAATATTAGGAGGATAGAAACAAAAATTCGATAAACTCGGGATATAAACAATTTTCTTTTGCATAAAATGTTAGTAGAAACGGCGGCGTAGCGAGAAGTGGCGACGCATAAATCTTTACAAATGAGCTCAGACAGACACGTGTAGGTCTATTTGGTATATTCAATACAGGATGTAAAAATACTACTTGCCGTTACTCTAAAAAGAAACTTCAGATCATGCTTCCGAATTAATATTATATCAGTAATAATATTATTTAATATTAATTAGTAGTAGTAGATCTCTTACTGAAGAGTTTGAAGGACCGGTGCAATTACAGGCACATGTGATATTATGCTAGGTATTATGTAGATTCGTTTTACATACTTTGCCAATAAAGTAGGCATGCAAAGATGTTACACATATATCAATAGATTAATAATATTACATACTTTAATAAAATAAAAATAGAATAATTAATTAGTTAATAATAAATTCTACTGAATTACCACATTAATATTATAAAAACATCTGTTAGCCAGCCACTCATAGAGTCTAGCTTTAAATTGTCTTGTCGGTTGTTCTCTGATATCCTTGGAAATAAAATACAGACCTGAATTACAAGGATTCATTAAAGGAGGGGTAAATCACCTACTACGCTAAACGAGTTTTCGTTTATAATGTTCAAACACTAAAAACTTATTACCAACACCAACTAAGCTAAGGTACCTTACCGTAATCTCCAGTAAAACGGGATTCAGCTTTCGGAAATAGACGAAGTAGAAACAAAGATGACAGTTGACAAATGTTTTTAAATTCACGCGAAAATCGCAGTTCCTGGGGTTACCAGCCTGGAGAACCGTGGATATCAAATTGCCTTGGCAAAAGAGTATTTTCTAAAGTAATAGGGAAAAATCTTGTCTGCCTCAACATTTACGTTTTCCATCAATCTGTTGATAAAACTACGGTCTATTTACTGAAGGCGCAGGGTTACTCAATTACTTTGCACTCAGCATCAAATTGTATTTGAATCTTAAACTAGATTTAAGCCAACAGTAGTCAGTAGGTATCTTATTTACAAGTTGTCATATTGTAAGAACAATATCACTATTTATTAAATGTTAAGGAGTTACTTTATAAACTACGTCCACTATGAAGCGTCGACGTTTTGTATAGAAACTATCTTTCAAAATGCTGTGGACTTTCTATGTGTGATTATTAAAACCCATTCATGCGGTATTAATGCCCTCCCAGTAAAAAAAGTAGTCGAATATTACAGATCTCAAACCATTTTTGGTAGAATAAACTAGTAAATACTACTAAAATGAAAATTCATGCAATAAACCCGTTTTCAGTCTCACCTATTCGCAGTGTGAGAGCACAGACAGCAGCCATTAGAGGCCATAAAAGTTTACAACTCGCGTTTCAACGTTGGCAATACGATTATTTATAACAGAGTGCAAATGTGTTATATGGACAGGCGAACCACATTTCGCTTTGGAGTTATGAGTTTGCGCTTAGTCTGGGGATACACCAAGCTTGTGATTAATTCCGCCGTTTTCTCCTGGTCTTCGATCATTAATACCCCCAGATATAAGGTTGGCACAAAAACCTGTCTCAGTAAATTGTTTTGACATTTAGTGACATCATTTGCTAGGTCACATGGTTGTAATTAGGTTGAACTTTTTAATTTTTTTTACTTTGTTAGTAAATAAATGTAGCTGTCTAAGTATACATTCACGCGGACAGCATTTAGCTATGATTTCGTATGTGACCCGTCATCTAGGCGTATCATTGACCGAAGGATTAATCTTACTTTGTGAAATATGAAACCATTTTTTGCTAGTCATTTACTAACGTAAATGTCATTCATATGTTAGGCAGAGTCTGGTTGGCAGGGTAAAAAGGATGCAAATTAAAAAAAATACCAAGATATCTACTAAACGGGATCCAAACCTACGAGTGTTCCCTCGAGAGGGAATATGTAGCTCCTAAAATAAAGGTGAAGAAACCTTTTCATATAATTTTCCTACAGAAACCATAGTTTTTTTTCTATAATTTGGGTTTTGGGATAAAAGGGATCGACCACTGTAGTTATGGCCGTCTGTCGCGATGTTATACTGCAGAAAACAGGCAAACGTGAACCTGCTTAATAATGAAAAGAACATCACCGTTAGAAAACTGCAGAATAATAAAAGAGTTTCAGCGCAGTGTCTAATGGCTATTTGACGGACTGTAACTTGGTATTACCTAACATATACCAAGCAAATGAATCCGCAGCGCAGTTTGGGAAAATAGGTAGGTACCTCCTTACCTACTTGTGTTTTATGAGAGTTTTCAGAGAAAAACTAAAAGAGTAGCACAACTCTAACGATAACCACTGCAGCCAATCTTCCGCCATATTCTGAGTTGTAAGCTTTTTATTTATTTAGGTTCGCCAACAGCGTATACACAATTCTTGCATAAACTTATAACTTATTGGCCTTATTCTACGTGCATAAACCTTTTACATCCAAAGACAATACACAGCGCCTAAGATATTGAATTTTCAGGGTATATTCGTCTTGGTACGTAGACATGTACAAAGGAATTCCCGAAATGTAACCCCTAAACGGGTACAGCAAGGGTTGAAGTTTGTATTTTTGTTTCGCTGGTATAGAATATAACGGTTGGTTTCTCTCCATCCCAAGGTGGTTTGGAACAGATGTTGGACAAGCGACATCATATGAAATTTAAATCACTCTCTTGAATTTTTCAGTGCGTGGTCTTTTACAATTTAAATACATCAAATTTAAAAATAACAGCCATGTGTCTTCCATTATTCTACCCAATCGTCTCCTACTAAATTCTTTTAATATAATATTTCAAATGATTTCTCTCACAGTTCGGTTGGTAGTAGCTCTTTCTTTTGTGCTGTAGGTTGTGGGTTTTTAGCTCCACCAGGCCAGTCTTCCTATCTCACAGTAATATTAATATAACGAGAGCACCGGTGGTCCTGTGGGAGTAATCCCGCCTTCTCATCCTAAGGTCGTTGGTTCGAATTTAGTCCCGTGTACCAATGGATATTTTTATCGAAAAATTTATACGCGCAATGCTCCCAAACGGTGAACCAAAACCTTGTGAACAGTAAGTATTCTGTAGCAGAGGCGACGGGCTTGCAAGCCGTCACGTATGAAATACCAAATATTGCAAAATGTGGGTATGTTTATGTACCAAATGTAGTATTTGGACGTAGCTCTGATATTCTTCGAGGATGTTTAAGGGGGGTGGGTTCAACCCATTGAATATCCTCAAAGAATTTTGAGTTGGTACTTGGTACTAAGAGATTTGCAAGGAATTAATATGAATAGGTATTGAAAATGTGTACAGATGATATACTGAACCCTCTTTGCTCTATGATTTGCGCCTGTAGCTCAATACAGGATAAGCTTGCTCGAGCACTCAATAACTACGGGGTATATGAAATTTCGTGTTTGCCGAAAGGATGACGTGATATTCCCAGTGTCTGCGCTATATATTTTTGATTAAACTAAATTACTTTTGGAGAAAATGACACATGCGATGCACGGAGAGCTGTCATATCCACAAACAACACATATAAACAAAAAATACGAACAAAATAAGAAAAAAATATTATTATAAAACGTAGAAAATGATCAAACTTTTATTGAGATCTAAAAGATATGTAAATAAAGATGTCTAAATATTATGTATTTACAAAAAAATCATACCTGTGTAAGTATGCTATCAGTCATCCCGTTCCCATAGTACAAGCTAGGTATGGTTAGTTAGGGCTAGACGATGTTGTGTAAAAGTTTCCACAAATATTTATTATTCATTTATTTATTCTTCTTCTTCTTTCTTCTATATGTCATTCGACTGACAATTCTACCAATGTTAGTAATGGACAGTAACATTTTACTATATACTTACTTATCACAAGCGTTTTTATAAACCGTCATGTGACATAAAATTCTTAGAAATTTATTTGAACGTTTTTGACGCTTTTTATTCTTTTGAAAGACTGACGACTAACCAAATAGAAAAATAATTTATGTTAACAACTTAAGTCAACGTTAAATTACTTGTTAGCCTACATTATTGCTAGATTGTAATTCTATTAGAGTAAATTATTTATAGATGGTGACCAAAAAAAACAATTTGAAAACTAATTGTATACATTTGCAGTGCATAGCTGACTGTGGTATCCTTAAAGAAACTTTCAATGTCCTTTGGTCTGGCTTTAACCTGTAGGTACTTGCAGGCAAGGACCTCAAACCGTTTCGAAAGCTTAGTGAACTCACTTATCCACTTGCGTCTACAAACTGCAGCACTTAGCCCCCGCGGAGTTACAGCATCCTTTACTTACCACAGGAAAAGTGGTATGGAGTGTTATTACAGTATTCTCATCAATACTCACTTGTAGTTTCAGTAAATCTATTTGAACGAGTAAATATTATGACAAAACTACTATTTAAGCAATTACATTTTGAAGATAATTTAACGTAGTGCAATAAAAGTCAGACTGGATTTTGACCCCATTCTCGCGATCGCGAAATAAGACATTTACACTTTCTTCTAATATACATGTAATGTTTTTTTTCAATGCTTAAACGTGTACAGCGGGAGTTGAAATTTGTATACAAATATCTTTACGCGGATGAAGTCGCGTGCGTTTCTCTAGTCTTATATATAGCACTACCACTCAGTCTATATTCCATAAAAGAAAAAAATGTTAATTAGAATTAAGCTCGTCTCTGTACTTCCTTTTTGTGCAATAAAAATTTTGCTAATTTAATCTAATAAAGGTACAAGAATCTTCCTCCTAAATCTTAAGTAGCTTTCTACGAAATGCTAAGCTTCTGAATAAATAAACATTAATTTGCAAGTGGAGCTTATTAATTTGCCTTGTATTAATTTAAACTCTCAAATTCAGTAAGCTACACTTGAATTCAAAATCAGCGCGTCGTCGGTCGGCGTTGGTCGCGGGTAATCCGTTTACGGTAGTCGAAAGCTAAACATAGATTTGACGGCACTGACTTTAAAGGGAACTGCTATATCCAGAGGCTTCAGAGGGGTTCAGCAAATTTAAGAGGGAACAGCTTATTATTTTCAAAGGTAATCTAGAAGTACGCATAGGTTGGGTCTTTGACGTAGGCATCTTAAAATGTATAGAAAATATCAAGTAGCAAGCACTACATATTATACTTACATCAAAATTGTAATTAGGACAAAAAAAAAAGAGTTTCTAGGTACGATACGGTACGTGGTAGGTAGCTACGATAGTTAAAGTACCGCAACATTTACTAGTTTGTAAGTATGAGCTGTAGCTCATACTTACAAACTAGTAAATGTTGCGGTATGTTGCGATGTATCGCCATACCGCTGAACAATATTTATATATTTTGTGGCAATGGTATCGATATTTGCCACAAAGAGCCGTTCCGCCATTAATTTGAATGAACTCTAGTTCTTTTGAGGTAATTTTCCGTTAATATGTACTATTATTTCGACGATAAAATGAAAGAAAAAACAAAAGTTTAAATTTAAATGTCACTCAAAACTTTGTTTCGAAAAATAGTTTATCAACTTGTGTAGTTAATAAGGTGAGGTTTACTTACCTGTTGCAACTTAAAATGAAACACACGATAAGGTCATCTTAATTGTGACTTATCAAATAAAACTTAGTTATGTTATGTAACATGAATACTTTCAATTTAGGCTAAATTTTTTTGTCCTAAAATTAAGATATTTTTTTACTTAGAATAACTTCAAAGCTTGTCAGCAATATAGAACATAAAAACTAGGACGTCGAACAAAGCCCAGAGTTCTTTGATATCATTAATTAAACTATTTAAAAAAAACGTTACTATTAGAAACGTTTATCACATAACTTCTCACATAAGACATCCATGTTATACTACTGGCAAAAATAAGAAGTAGATTAACTTTTACCTAAGTAACAACAACGAGTTATAAGGTTGGTTTTGTTTTTACCTTTTTATGCTTGAAAAGATAAAAACTACTAAAATAAACATAGGTATTCGTTGACCGTTGACCCTGAAAAATAGCATTACCTACGCATGAACAGTATAGTTGACACTGTATTTTATTTTGTCTTTAAACATCCTACCAACTGACCCTATTGTTCACAGTTTTCCTACTGTTTGTAAATAAAACCCAAAGCCTAACCCTTACAAGTGGGCCCCTTGCACTTGAGTCTCTATTCTGTCACGTACAACTTACTCGTCTTCTATATAGGTACTTAAGGTACTCAACACGCGGCGAAAAGAGGTTCTAGGAAAGCAATCCAGTTTGGCAAAGTATACATTTGTCAGTGTGTAGTGTCTATAGTTTGAGATAAAGGCTAAAAAGGAGTTATCTGACATTCAATGTCGTCACTGATGGCCTAACGACATTATTAGGATCGCGAAGCAGTGGAGTTTTTTTTTTTTTTTTTATTGTTTTATTTTTATTCTAGTAAGTCAGTGGAGTGGGTACCTATAGGTAACTATTTTGTTTCCTGTACCTATTTAAGTTCCGTATAAGTACTTCTTTTTTATTTCTTTCTTCTTCCTATCCATTTATAAGAGATGGCAATGGTTTGAACATTGTTTATGTAATATATGTTTTTATATAAGGCCATTCAATAAGAGTAATATTGCGCTACTACTTTAAACCTTTACTAATATTCTGATTGCTATCCGTTGCAACACCAACAAGATTTTTCGTTAAATGGAAAAACGGAGCTTTTAAATAACTGCGCGTCTTTTAAATTCATCGTTATAAACATTTAGGACCATAATCTTAGATAATAAATTACACTATGAAATATAAATGTTTACTTATAATCTCTAAAACATAATAATATATTTCGGAATTACAATCGTAAGTGTCGTATTCAGTTAAAAACTGTTTCTTTAATAGCTTACAAAGGTATTAGAATTTTTCGTAGATACAGGTAATTTAATTAATAATATTGATATTTATTTGTGTCTAATAAAAGATTGTACCTTTTGACAATATAATTATTTTGGCCTTATTTATTCTACTTAACACTCCACGACCCTGCAAAGTCGTGAAACATTATTATTTTTAAATTTTCATTTGACCTCTGAATATACCTGTTACTATTTAATTACTGTTATTATTTTATTTCATTTCAGACTGAAAGAGAAAAGTAATACTGAGACTTATAGCTTGTAAGTCATCCGAATTACACTAAAAGTAATAGAATTGCTGATGCGAAATATAAAATATTGAAATTGGTCTAGCAGAGAAACCTGCCCGTAGCACAGGCGTAGCATTGATCTACGGCTTGTGCTACGGCGTAGGCGGAGCTTATAGTCAATGGCTACGAACGGTAATATCGTTTTATTATATTCGATAGCTGCCAGTAATACTTTTGCTTACTGCCCAACACGCTTAATGCAACACCATCATGCAGGATGTATGATCATTTAGAATGATGGATCAAAGCTATTTATTTCTGAATTCCCATAAAATATAATCGTTGCCATAAAACGACAGACCTCTCACAAACATTTCCAGGAAAAATTATTCAAAGCCTTCACAACCAACCAATATTCCATGCTCCAGTAATGTGACTAGCCATATCATTAATGCAACTGTCAAAAATGATTGATGTGTTTTGCACAGATTTGTACTCGCATGCATTTTACAAAATGAAAGCGTCTCGAATATATTTGTGGTGTTTTGGAAGAAGAGCAGGATAAGGGTGCCCCAAAAGACGTGATATATGATAGGATAACGCAAATCCATGTTACGGATGGCCGTGCACGATGGATGGATGGATGGAAAGGCTGTATTGAAGACTTATATTACACGGGTATTTATCGCGAATTACCTTTTTAAAAAAAAAAAAAAAAAAAAGGCTGAAGCCATGTATTTTATAGTTATGTACGTGCAGTAAAACGCAGCAGCGTTTTAATAAATAAATGGCAAACCTTTGTATAACGGTGAGATTACCGGCACACGAGGCTTAACACCTGTATGCCTCAGGTTGATGGATGCAGAGCAGTGCATTGTAGGGCACGTTCGTGACCTTGCAATGTTATGCTTTGTTGTAACAACTTAAAAATAGATGGGCCATGTTTGTTCCATCAGTAACTATAAAAAAAATTAAGCAAACTTGTACTATGGAAACCAAATAGCTCATAAAATACTTCATCAGCCTCAATAAGTCCACTGTTGAACATGGTTGACTACTCGAGAACCTTTATCTATACCAACTATAAGAATTTTTGTCTTGATTGACTGACTGGGATATAGACAACGCATAGCCTAAACCACTGGTTATAGAGATTTTAAATTTTCAGAGTATATTCGTCTTAGTGCGTAGAGGTGTTTTAAGAAATAAATTCCTGAAATTCAACCTCTAAACGTGTACAGCGGGGTTGAAGTTTGTATGAAAATAACTTCACGTGAGCGAAGTTGCGCTCGTTTTGCTAGTTTTATAATACTTCTACTATATTATATACTACAGGCAGAGACTAAACATAATTATGTTTAGCGCAACCCACAATCAACAGCGTAAAAGGTATAGCTACTCTAACTGAGCTGTAAGGCCAGAGTTTTGTGTAGACATTCATCTAAAAACATCTAAAAACCATGTTCCAGGCGCTGCGACGTATCATAGTTAGAGGTATGGGTGAGAAATTACCCCTAACGATGTGTATATCATCACAATAGATGTAAAAACCTGTTCACAGCTTCTACGGCTGCATAAACGAAATGTCGGAAAAATTAATAGCGGTAATACGCTTTATAACGGAGTGTGTTCTTATTTGAGAAAAAATGGTTTAATTTCGAAGGAAGTATTTTCAAGTTGATTTAGTATGAAAGCTTTGCGACTTAAATCCCAAGGCGCCGTTATACCCACTCAAAGTTTTTTGAAGATATATATATCTAGGGGTAAGTAATCGAAATTTAAGGGTAGAAATCGTTCATTTGTGACATACCCTCATTTTGTAGTTGGTATTCCGCATACATGGTTGAAAGCCCATCGCTAGAGTACTAACCGGTTTCTTCGTGGTGTTTTTCTTCAACGTTTAAGAAGCCAGTGTGGTTTGCACAGGTGTTTTATTCGAATACGTTCGGATTCGAACTCACGACCTTGATATCTGAAAGCGGGGTTGCCTCCATTAGACCACCGTTGCTTTCTAAGAAGTCAGAAGACAGGATGATACGATCAATAGTGTTTTTACAGAACAAATAAATGGCCTACCTGATGTTAGGGGTTAACCTTTAACAAATAACGCAGGTCAGGTCGTAAGGTACCTGATCTGCGTTATTGCACAGCTTTGCGTCCATTAAGCGGAGGTAGACAGATGTCGTGCCTGTAATGTCACCGGCATAAGCCGAAACACAGCAACGCTGTTTGGTAGCGGAAATAGGCATGGTGATAGTACTTCCACGGACGAGCTCTTCACTAAAAATATTTAATTAAAAATAGTTTTCTTAGCTGATAAATACACAACGTTTAAAATTGCTTTGTATGCCGTATAGTAATAAACATAAAAGTTAAATAGCACTGCTTTTATTCCCGAGCATATATGGTAGTATGTACTTGTTTGTCCATCACGTTCCATTTCGTTGAGTAATGTTAACTGTTGAAATAGCCTAGCTATGTGCCCGCCGTGTCGTTCTCAAATTTTACTAAAAGTATCCTTATAAATAAAATTAAATACCTACACGGTTTTGTTAAATTTACGAATTAATCATTTGATTTATAAATAATTCTCGGCATGCGGTCCTGAATAAATGTGTTCAGTCCTTTTGGGGAAATGTAATAATGTGTTAATCATCGGAGTATGTGAATACGGCATACTGACCCTTATCTTGGTCGCAAAAACGTTGTATTTCCTATGCACTATCTGGCCATGGGTTAGGTGTTTAGTCGCCATTTTCACTTTCAGCCGGCAATCACGTTACGCCATTACAAATCACTGTATTTTGCACTACTATAGGATGAGGACAAATCTTTGTTACATAAAAGGGTCAACAGGATTCAAACTCACACTGAGTGTCCACTCAATACAGTGCTTCAGCCAATGTCATTTGTTTCGAAGTAATCTCAACATTCGTTATCGATTTAAAAAACTCTAAACAAAACGATAGCGAAGTTCGCTTCAAAGCGTACGAATGGTTCATACCGGGTAAAGGTCATCGAATCTGTTAAAACAGACCGATTTATTTTAGGAATCGCAATTAGAAGCGATTTGAATACCACATTCTACAAATGTAAAAATCATAGCACTGATAATCAACCAAATAAAAATACGTCCGTCATTCGACAGACAATTTTGTCAGTGTCATTAAGCCAAGTCAGGCAAATTATCTCAAGTCGTGCTTCGAATCCTAGGGAAACATTCTCATTTATCAGGACACCACAACTTAATTCTTTACTTTTATTCTAATTGCTCGCACATTGCACAAAAACCACAAGTAGTTTAAAATATCACGAAAGCAACACATCAGAACTTGAAAAACAATTGAAATGACAAAACTATGAAGAAGAAGAAGTCCTATCGCCATACTTAGCTCAAAGTTAGCTGTCACTATTTGTCACTATCTTTTGGTAAGAGTTTATCTTTGACTGATTTTTGTAAATGTGGCCACTAATTACTAAGTCAAATAAAGGCTTGTAAAAACGTAGCCTCAACGTCCATTCAGTAGCGTCAAGTTTCAAACTGACACGTTCATTAAGGCCCCTCTATTCTTCCTTACAACCTTTATCCGTGAAGCTCATCTTAATAACTAGGTCAATATGTTAACTTGCTATGAACTTTTTTATACCACACGATACGATGGTGAATTTTATTTATATGTTTATACAAACCAATTATAAGAATCTTTGTCCTGACTGGCTGACTGACATATAGACAACGCACAGTCTAAACCACTGGTCATAAAAACTTCTCATTTTCAGGGTATATTCGTCTTGGTGTGTAAAGGTGTACTAAAAAAGGAATTCCCGAAGTTCAACTCCTAAGCGAATACAGCGGGAGTTAAAATCAGTATTAAAATAACTTCACTTGGACGAAGTCACTCGCGTTTTGCTAGTTAAAAATTAGAAAGAGTGGTGACCATAAAATGAGAGAAAGAAGTGTAGGACACTACTTACCACCCAACCACCTTCATGCCTAATGAGAGCTATGCCGGGAGGTTTACTACTGAAATAAGGTGATAGATTCATAAATAAGACAATCCGTAGGTATACGAACTAACATAGGTAGGTAGGTACTAGTAAACTTGGTGTAACGTTGAAACAGTTCCACCACGTTTTATCTTTTACATAGAGTTTTAATTTAAAACGCTGGAGGCAAAATACGATGAAACTATTTTGAGGTAACGCTGAGTTTCTTTGTAGTAGGGATAGAGTTTAGAACCGACAATCCCTGAGAAACAACGGTTCGATCCACGAACTGGAAAAGGAATGAACTTACGATATTTTTAGGATCATGAGAAGTCAGTGGATGGTGAAGGTTCAATACAATTCTTTATGGAAAAGAATCGAGGGGGTTTATGTTTAGCAGTGAACTTTTTCAGACAATGTGAAAACCCCCTGTAAAGCTTCTCAGTAACTATTATTTTCCCTACTACCGATGTTTTCTCATGGAATATAAAACCTATGCTATCGCAACTGTTATAACTGTTATGTTGTATTTATTCCAAAAGCTTTTGGCAAGCCTATCGCTGCGTCATTATTATATTTATTTGGCGCTGGGAACGTTAACACTATAAGCTATAACAATTTTGGAAAACTGCTGTGGGCAATTCTTTTTAATGGTAAAACATATTTTCCACTGCAAAAATCTTTTTATTTGTGCTGCATAAAGTTTAATTATTTTCACCGTCGTTTTATT